>OZ014525.1:412534509-413854509 GCA_963966055.1 Lathyrus aphaca
GCAACGGTGGTTGCACACTGGTTGGGACCTCGCGCCACCTCTGCACATAGTCTTTGAAGCTTTCCGAATTCTTTTGTGACAGGCTTTGTAGTTGAGTCCGGTTGGGCGCAATGTCAATGTTATATTAGTACTGCTTGAGAAAAGCCTCCCCAAGCTCCTTCCAATTGCAAACATAATTCTTCTCCAGCTTCATGTACCATTCCAGTGAGCCCTCAGACAGGCTGTCCTGGAAATAGTACATCCAAAGTTTCTCGTCTTTGGTATGTGCAGAGATTTTGTGATAGAAGGCTTGCAAGTGAGTCTTAGGGCAAGAGTTTCCATTATATTTATCAAAACCTGGAGGTCTAAAATTTGGAGGGATGACCACCCCTGAAACCAACCCCATATCAAAAACGTCAATGCCGAGAGTATCTCTGCATTCCAAAGCCTTCACCTTCTCGGCTATCATTTTAAAGTCCTGATTATTAGCTCCAACGCTAAATTCCAAATCTTCGTTGACCAGGGTGAATTGGTCTTCCTGACGGTCTTCCACATGAACAGGAATTAGGCCTCCACCCTCTAGAGTTGGAGGTTCATCCCCTCTATTGTTGATTGGATTGCCTTGAGCGTCCAAGGTAACCACCAGAGGATCTGTTTGTGGGGGGTTAAGCCTTTGCATAGCAACCCTCATCTCTTTCTTCCCCAGAGCTATACACTACATAATTGTTATGAACTCCCCCATCCTAGTGCGAAGTTCGTTCAGATCCGTTTGTACTGTATCCATGATGTGCCTTTGATTACGGTGAGTGGCGTACCAGTGTGAAGGGATATCGTGCCTGAGAAGACGAGTCTTTGAGGCTCTCGCAATCTTTCCTGAAAATGCATATATATTAAGAAACCCGGACAACCTGCAAAAGAAAAATTGAAAATGATATGAATGCATGCAATGCTGTGTTATTTTTATTCTCAAGTGTCGCTCCCGATAAATGGGAATAGGCCCAGATAAGGGTACAGACGCGAACGATCGGCGAAAGAGGGATGTGAGAACACACAGGAGTGAACTCACAGGGAATGAATAGAGTCGCCAGCTAGGCATTTTTATCCCGGAGGAAAGGTAATGCTGCATAAACCTAGGAAAAGACATGGATAAGACGGTTGCGAACCAGAGAGACTGAGAAAGGGGGTTGGTTACAACCTGGGAAGGTATTAGCACCCAGATTGTCCGTCGTACTAGACGGGATCCACGCTTAAAAGATTTGTGTTTTAAAGGGGTAGTGTCAGTGCAATCTGTGTATCAAAGAGCTGGAAAAGGATGTACAGGTGTCAGTGTAAAAGAAAGTGAAATGTGATATGTATAGTGTCAGTGTAAGAACAAGAGTGAAATGCTCATGATAATGAGGCTAAAAGAATAATGCTAGAAAGAGGGGGAATGTACAGAGACTTTTGTTCGATAACTGTTAAGTTATGCCTACGTATCCTCTCGTGCAATGAGGAAGTCAGAACACCGTAGTTCGACCCAAAGAGACTGAAAGGTAAATTGACTTGTGAACTGCTTACTGTCTATGCTCAAGTGTATGACCTGTCTGGCTCAGGTGCAAACTGTCTTGCATTAGACGGAAGAAGCGAATTCCCGTTTGTGAGTGAATGAGATGAGAAAAGAATCCCGGAGGAGACGATTATTGTTTGTTTTTGTATTTTCAGTATTTTATTGCTTTTGAAAGTTTGTCATAAGTTAATGAGCTTAAGCCTAAACCAATGGGTTAGTAAACTCATCACATCTTCCCTCTGATTAGGGGTAATGAGAATACCTTAAGTGTGAAGTCAGTTTCTCACAGTTAATCACCTTTGATGCAGGATTAAGATCATTGACCTACTTGTGATTATTTAGATGTTTTTTGTGGTTTTTGTCTAGTGTTAAGTAATGAGATTAAGCCATAATCAGGGATTAAACAGACTCATTACACCATCCTAATAGAAGGATAATAGATGAGAAGGTTTAAGTTGAGGAAAGCTCCTCAACTTAATCCATGATTAGGGATTAACTTCATGACAAAACAAAACCTTTATTAAGTGGATTTTAGTTAATGATTAGATGATGAAGTGAGTTTTAGGGTTTGTAAGACAACTTGAGGGGGACTTGTCCATTAACACTAGGGTTAGTCCTTCTTAACCAATTAAGGAAGAATTAGAACCCTAATGCAAGGCCCAAGTTACAAGCTTGATGTCTTGGTGATTATTAAGTGAATTGATTAAAGGATTTAAACACATTAAGGGTTTAACACTTAGGATTAAAGTTATACACTCCATCCTAATAGAAGGATGCAGGCATAAGCTTAATCACAAAGCCTTAAAGCCTTTAGGGTTTAGTCCCTGATTATGAGATTAGAAGAGAAGACTCAATGAGACACAAAGGTAAAACTAAGTGGGGAACTAATCAAAACCCTAATCATTGTCATGCTTGGTTGTCCTAAGGTTTGTGAGGTTTGCAAGAGACATCTTCAGAGAAACCACCAGGAAGCAGATGAAAGGAGCAAAGGAAGCAAAGTAACTTGCTTCATTCAAGAAGTCAAGTCACTTGAAGAAAGAAAGTAAGATGAAGAAGAATGAGCAAGCTCAATCTCAAACACAAAACAAAAATGCAGCAATGATGCATAAGAGGGATGAAAAGAAATTGTGAGAAGTGAAGGCAAATTCACTTCTCAAAGTTACTTACCACCTGAAAAGTTAATGAAAGAAATGCAATGCAATGCAAAATGAGGTGAAATGGTATGATGCAAACCAAAACCAGAAGCATATATGAGATGATAATGATGCTATGAGATGATGCAAACATGAATCAAGGCATGAGGATGATCACATGAACATATGGATGCAAGAGAAGCATGCTTAGACCCATGATCATACATGAAAAGTTATGAAGTGCAAATGGCATACAACATGGAAAATGCAAGATGCAATGATCAAACATGACTCTAATATGTATTAAGATGCCTAATGAATCAAATGGATGCAGAAAATGTCATGGCAAGTCATTGTATGTAAGCAAATGCAAGATGGATGCATAAGGAAGCCCAAATTAGGGTTTATGATCAATGCACCAAACAAAAACCAAAACCAGAAGCAAACATCAAGATAAAAAATTGAAAATGCATCCAAGGGAACCCTAAACCTATACAAACTCACTGCCCAAAGGAGGGGTTCTAACTCTTAACCTAATGAGGGTTATGAATTTCTTAAGAATGCTAGGGTTTTAAGGTATCTTGTCAAGAAAAATGCCAAACAAATTGAAAATGCAAGATCAAATCATGCCAATTTAATCCTATGAACTACATGATATGCAAGACACAATGCAAAAAGAATCAAAGTCCAACTCTCAAAGACTAGGCAGAAATGAATTTTTGAACATTGGATCAAAATAATGCTTTGAAATGAAATTAATTCCATGAAAATTTATCAAAATGCCTTAAGATCAAAAAAGAAATTTGATTTGAGGGTTGGACAATGTTTCTAAATGATTTTAAAGGTTTCATGAATTTTTTGGTGATTTTTAAATACCTAGAAGTATTTTTAATTAATTAATTCTCATTAATTAATTAAAAATAAACTTTTAAATGATTTAAAAATATTTTAAAATGCAAAAAATAAAAATAAAAATGTTTTTGGTTTCTGAAAATTCATAAAAGTTTGTACAATAATTTTCAGAATTTTTATAATTGTTTTACTATTTTAAATAAAATGCACAAATTAAATGAATAAAAAATGAAATAAAATTGAATAAAAATGAAAGTATGCGTATCCAAGGGCTGGGATTGGTTCTGGGGGTGTTTGGTTTGACTTCGCGCGTAATCTAATGGCTGAAATTCAAACTTCATTAATTCCAATTAAAAATTAATTAATCTGAATTAATAAAGTCAACTGAAGATTAGGGCAAAATAGTGAGATCCTGAACGTCCAAATGCGCGCGAGTCAACACATCCAAGGGGTATTATTCAAACTTCCTTAATTACACAGATTAGGGCTAATCAAACTCAGGTGGCCGGAGAAGACTTCTGGTCGTCTTCTCCGGCGAACCAAAACCCTAGATTTTGCTATAGGTCACCAATCATGAAATTTCTTCCACAGAAATGATCCTGCCCCCCATCTAAACCTAACCCCTCTTTCAAAAATCATTTATTTTCATTAACAAGCTTGAATCGAAGGCAAATGTGAAACACGGGCAAACTTTCAGAGAGACATGAAATGGTCATCTCTTACTTATTTTCAAATCTAAATACATCCAGATTATCAGTGCAACATATAGATTCGATTTGTAACAAGAAAATGAAGTTCTGGAAAATTTGTTCTTGAGTTATACCTGAGATGGAGCTTTCTGGTTCTGAGCTTTCTGGGCTGTTTCTTGGTGCAAACTCACTCATTTGAACCCTCTGATGATGAAATGAAGCTTAAGAAGCTTTGAGAATGGCTGGTTTTTGAAAGGGCAGAAGTTCTGCTCAAGGTGGGGTGGGAATCGTATTTGTGATTCAGGGAGTTTAAGGCAATGGTGATGGGTGCTTTGTGATCAGGAAAGTGTGTTGAGTTGATTTGTGAAGTTGTTTTTTGTGTTTGAGGCTTGTGCAATCAGTTTCGAAGGCTTTTGCAATTTGGAGCAAGAAGTGATAACTATGGCTTGGGTGTCTTTCAGCTTGCAATGTGTGGTGTGTTATGTTGGCTTTGGTCCATGTATCAAAAGGGGATAGGTCAGAAAGTTGTTGGTGGCCTATGGTGATTGGTATGGGTCTTTGGCCAAAATGTCAACTTGATGTGTACTTGAGGTATGGGCTATGGTACAACTTGCTTTTTGGCATGCTTGGGCTCAGCTTGAATCAAGGAATGCTGTGAAAAGAGTTTAGAGGCAAGGCAGCAAGTAGTTTGTAGCCTATGATGAGTTTTGCAAGTTGGTTCTAGTTTGGTTCCTTTGAGATATCTTGCTCCATAAGCCATAAAAATGAGAGATCTTTTGATGCAATCTGACTTTTAGGTCTTGGTACATGCTTGTGTGAAGATTAGAAGTTATTTTGATAGCTCAATTTGCCTTGACAAGTGAATTTGCAACTTTGCCTCTTTGGTAGAAACCTTGAAATTTTGTGATTTTTTCCAACTTTGACAAGCCATAACTTTTGATCAAAAATGAATTAGGTCATGTTCTTGTACTTTTTGAAAAGGCAATGATCCATTCTACAACTTTCATGACCAAA
This sequence comes from Lathyrus aphaca, assembly GCA_963966055.1. NCBI lineage: Eukaryota > Viridiplantae > Streptophyta > Magnoliopsida > Fabales > Fabaceae > Lathyrus > Lathyrus aphaca. Next base: position 412,539,723 of record OZ014525.1, read on the forward strand.
GTTTTTCCATTTGAAGCATTTTTGAATCAAAAAGTAAAGGTTGAAAAAGTTTCCTAAAATGGCAATTTCATTAAAAGTCAAACTTTCCCAAAAAGTCAACTTTGCAAAAGACTTGAAATCCTTCAATTTTGTGAACTTCCAACTTCTTCTATGATCAAATAAAGATCATATACAATCAAAATGATGAAGAACACCCTTTGGTTGGGTCATTGGGGGCCTCAGATGCCCTGATTTTACACTGACTTGCTTGAAAAGTCAACTCTTGATCAGATGACTTCCCCATGGAATTTCTTCATGAAAATTGATATGCATACTCCCTATACCATATAGAGACCAATGGAAACAAGAATGACCAAAAAATTTGGGGTTATGGCCTTTGAAACCAAAACCCTAATTCTAGGTCATTTGTGCAGTCAAACCTGGCTCTGCTTCCATGCCATTCTCAGTTCTTGTGATTTTTTGACATTCTTGACTTTGAGAGGATATAATATGATGCTTGAACATACATGGACCCCTTTGAAGTGATTGATGACCTTTGGAGTGGCTCAAGAAGCTCTTGGATTGCTCAGATCACAAACCCTAGATGCAGATGACTTTGAACCAATGCAATGAATAAAAAATGTGGTATGAGATGGTATGATTGGATTTATGCATATGACATGATCACAAGTCATGGTGTGAATGGGTGAGGGAAAATTTGGGGTGTTTACAGCTGCCTCTATTCAAACATGAGTTAGCTGTGCAGGATGTAAGCGACGGCTTATCAGGCAAACAAGATAACTTGTGGTTGAATACCAAAGACAGTCCGAAATTTGCACTCACAGAATGAAGAAGAAAAGGGATATAGATTGTAAAAGAAAATAAAGTATAGTATAAAGTGTGGGCAACGGAGGACGACCGTCGAGCAGAGGACGACTGCTGGGGAACAAGCAATGACGGGGACGGCCGACATGCTGGGAAAAGTGCGGGGAATAAAGCAATGACGGGGGCGGCCGACATGCTGGGGATATAAGAGATTATGATGGGGACGGCCATCAAGTTCATAAAGTAATGCAATCAACGATGGGGACGGCCATCGGGCTAAACTAATGACGGACGATCATCAGGAAAAAGAAAAGGGACCACGACGGGTACGGCCATCGGGTTAAAGAATAAATGAAATAATGATGAGGGACGGTCATCAAAGGTGAAGGATGATCACCTAGCAGGGGACGGCTGCTCTGTTGGGGATAAGATGAGGGACGGTCATCTGAGGTGAAGGACGATCACCTGGCAGGGTACGGCTGCCGAAAGTATCGCGACATAGGACGAATGCCGGATAAAAAGTCAATGATGGGGACGGCCATCGGACGAGCATGATGAAGGACGATCATCCAGAGGTGAAGGACGATCACCTAGCAGGGGACGGCTGCTCTCAAGGTTTATCATGACATAGGACGAATTTCAGATAACAAGATCAACGATGGGGACGGCCATCGGATAAAATGATGAAGGACAATCATCAAGAGGTGAAGGACGATCACCTAGCAGGGGACGGCTGCTAAATATCACGACATAGGACGAATGTCGGATAAAAGGTCGACGATGGGGACGGCCATCGGATGAGCATGATGAAGGACGATCATCAAGAGGTGAAGGACGATCACCTAGCAGGGTACGGCTGCTCTCAGGGTTTATCATGACATAGGACGAATGTCAGATAAAAAAGAAAATTTACTCTACTGGGGAATAGAAAACACGGACGAGTGTTTATATCCAAAAAGGTATAAGTGTTTGGCGTTGTGTATAGATTAAAGATGCGGACGAGCATCCTTAAGACTATGATACGGACGAGTATCAGGTAGAAACAAATACTGACACATGTTCAGAGATGATGATACGGACGAGTATCAACTGGTTAACAAAGAACACGGACGAGTGTTGATTCTGAGGGGACTCTTCTGGGGAAAAGTAGACACGGACGAGTGTCTAAATTCAAGAAGACAAGAGTGTTTGACACAGTGTATGGATTAAAGATGCGGACGAGCATCCTTAAGACTATGATACGGACGAGTATCAGGTAGAAACAAACGCTTGAAGCATGTTCTGAGATGATGGTACGGACGAGTACCAACTGGTTAACAAGGAACAAGGACTAGTGTTGAATCTGATATAAGTGGTGTATACAAGATACAGACGAGTATCTGTATAAGTGAAATAAGAGTAAAAAGTATGAGTAGTGTATAGATGGGCATTTACCCCGCTGGGGAGAGTGACACAGACGAGTGTCGAAAGGAGTATAGTATAAACAAATATCTAATATACAAAGTGTTTAGGTTACTGTGTTGGGGAAGGTGACACGGACGGATGTCAAGAAAATTATATATATATGTATCTGTGAGTGCAAAGGGGATACTTTGGCTTTCTGCTGGGGATATGACACGGACGGGTGCCACAAGGAGTATGTACCGGTGTTTGTGGGTGTAAGGCAACTGCTTTAGCTTTAGCTCTCCGCTGGGGAATCTGGGAAGCATTTCTGTATATTATTGATGGGTTGTCATTATTCACAAGTGTTTGGTTCAACCCATGACTTATGATTATGCAACATGTTTGATTTTTGCCGTAATGCTCCGTATTAGACGGAATGCTACGCTTCGTGGGGTGAATATGATGCGAATGCCATGATTATGCAAAAGATACCGATCCGGGATTCGGATCCCGCTGCCGTGAAGATCTCTGGTTGATCCGTTTGAAATGAGCATCCCAGCTGGGGATAAGATCGTTGGTAGATCTTGTATATATGACTCTGCTTGGGGAAATAGGTCACTGATAGACCTATTCTTGGTAATGAGGGACCCAGCTGGGGTTTGTAGAAGTTTTTGTCACTCTGTTGTGATTCTCTTCGTGTGCTGCTCTTCTGGATAGAGGCTGAGACTCTGCGGGGAAGTGGTTCCCTGGCTTTCATATTTGGCTGAGGAGGAATTATTGGCACCTCGGCTGGGGAGAAAATAACAAGTGGCAACTTAGTTGGGGAGCGAGCACTTGGATGCTAAGACTGAGTGAGTGTTGATTTACCAGCTTGCTGGGGGTGAAGCTTTCATGCCCCATGTCGTGCCTTGAATACCTGCAATCCTGCAAAGATAGAAACGTACAAGTAATCCCGAGGTATCCCTTACCGGATTCCATCATAGGAGTCTAGACACTCCCGGGAGTAAACATATTTCCTGCAAGCACGTATTTAAAAGAAGCATCTGTATTTATGCAATCAGTATCTTAAGGACATCGGACATTTTGCAAATGAAAATAAAATGTACGAGACAAAACATGACTGAAAATCTGATTTTATTGATTTGTACGCCCTGAATTGGCGAGATACAGTCAAAGAAACATATCCCCTAGAATGAGGAGATTGTTATAAATTGAGAAACAAAATGTTGGCAATGTTGACGACGCTTCAAGGAGCTTCCCTTGGCTATGACTTGTATGACATTTGACGTTCTTCTCGTCTTGCTTTCTGAAGAAGGCTGATTCTGAAAGAGGCTTGATCCTTTCGAAGCTTACCAAGTTGTAAGTGATACAGACGAATTCGGAATGCAGTTGTTCGCTTATTCCCTTATTTTGCATGGATCGCCCTTTCGGGTTTTCAATCCATCGGGATACCCATTTTTGCCTGAGCTGTCCAATGCGGCTTTTCAACTCAGCGGGTGTACATCTTTTGTTTATTTTCCCTTATTTTTGCCCAAGTCTTTTATTCTGTTTTTGACTTGTCGGGATGCCCTATTTTTTCCTGGACTTACATTCTGTTTTTATGTCCAGCCGGTCATTTTATGCGAAGTATTTTTTAACTGCATCTGAATTCACAGGGGACGGGAAGTCTTCACTATCCATGGTGCTGAGCATCAGTGCTCCACCAGAGAAAACTTTCTTTACTACGAATGGTCCTTCATAGTTCGGAGTCCACTTGCCCCTGTGGTCTGTATGAGGAGGGAGGATTCTCTTCAGCACAAGATCTCCCACTTGGTACTCTCGGAGCCTGACTTTCTGATCGAAGGCTTTCTTCATTCTTCTTTGATACAACTGCCCATGACATATTGCAGCCAATCTTTTCTCTTCAATCAGACTCAGTTGCTCATATCGGGATCGGACCCATTCTTCTTCGTTTAGCTTAACATCCATCAGTACCCGTAGGGAGGGTAATTCAACTTCAACCGGTAGGACTGCTTCCATACCATACACAAGCTGAAACGGCGTTGCCCCAGTGGATGTTCTGATTGACGTGCGGTACCCATGCAAGGCAAACGGTAGCATTTCATGCAAGTCTTTGTAGGTGACTACCATCTTTTGCACAATTTTCTTGATATTTTTATTAGCTGCCTCAACAGCGCCATTCATCTTTGGCCTGTAAGGAGAAGAATTGTGGTGTTGGATCTTGAAGTCCCGGCATAGCTTTGCCATCATTTTATTGTTTAAGTTGGAACCATTATCAGTAATGATTCGCTCGGGAACTCCGTATCGACAGATGATATCTCTCTTCAGAAATCGGGCTACCACTTGCCTTGTAACATTTGCATAGGAAGCTGCTTCAACCCACTTGGTAAAATAGTCAATGGTTACCAAGATGAATCTGTGGCCGTTTGAAGCAGTCGGCTCGATCTTGCCAATCATGTCAATGCCCCACATAGCAAAGGGCCAGGGTGAAGACATCACATTCAGAGGATTGGGAGGCACATGCACCTTATCCGCGTAGATCTGGCATTTATGGCATTTCCTGGCATAAGCACAACAGTCCGCATCCATTGTGATCCAGTAATAACCTGATCTTAGCAACTTCTTTGCCATGGCATGTCCTCCCGCATGGGTACCCAAGGATCCTTCGTGCACCTCGTGCATCAACAAGCCTGCTTCTGTTTTGTCAACGCATCTGAGGAGTACCATATCAAAGTTCCTCTTGTACAGGGAACCGTCCGTGTTCAGGAAGAAACTACCAGCAAGCCTTCTTAAAGTCTTCTTATCATTGGAAGATGCCCCAGGTGGGTATGTTTGATCCTCCAAGAAGCATTTAATGTTATGGAACCAAGGTTTATCATCCCTAACAACATCTGTTGTAAATACATATGCTGGTCTGTCAAGTCTGGACACTGAGATCCGAGGTACAAAGTTGGCAGTTTGAACTTTGATCATGGATGAAATGGTAGCCATAGCATCTGCAAACTGATTCTCGTCCCGAGGGATATACTCAAGCTTGACTGTGGTGAAGAAAGTCAATAACCTCCTTGTATAATCCCTGTAAGGTATCAGATGATCCTGGTGTGCGTACCATTTTCCGTTGGTTTGATTAACTACCAGAGCTGAATCTCCGAATACAGTCAATGTTTTGATCCTGAGGTCAATGGCCTCCTCAAGACCCATAATGCAAGCTTCGTATTCAGCTTCGTTGTTAGTGCAGTTAAAGGTGAGCTTTGCCGAGAAAGGCATGTGAACTCCCTTAGGTGTAATGAGTACTGCACCAACACCACGACCGTTCATATTAACAGCCCCATCAAACATCATAGTCCATTCTTCTTCCGGGTCAGGCCCTTCAGTGTGAATAGGCTCTTCATGATCTTTTGCTTTTATGAACATGATGTCTTCGTCAGGGAAGTCAAATCTCATAGGCTGGTAATCATCAATAGGTTGCTCAGCAAGATAATCAGACAACACACTGCCTTTGATGGCTTTCTGGGATGTGTACTGGATGTCATATTCTGTGAGGATCATTTGCCATCTTGCAACCCGTCCGGTAAGAGCTGGCTTCTCGAAAATGTACTTGACTGGGTCCATTTTGGATATCAATAAAGTAGTGTGGGTCAACATATACTGTCTCAGTCGGCGAGCAGCCCACGCTAAAACACAGCAAGTTTTCTCGAGCAGTGAATAACGTTGTTCACAGTCGGTAAACTTTTTGCTTAGGTAGTATATTGCATACTCTTTTCGACCAGACTCGTCATGCTGGCCCAGCACACACCCCATTGACTCTTCTAATACTGTTTAGTACATTATCAGAGGTCTTCCTTCCACTGGAGGCATAAGGATTGGAGGTTCTTGCAGGTACTCCTTGATCTTGTCAAAAGCCCTCTGGCAGTCTTCATTCCACCTGACCGTCTGTTCTTTTCTTAACAGCTTGAACAAGGGTTCACAAGTTGCTGTAAGGTGAGATATGAACCTTGAAATGTAGTTCAATCTACCTAGAAACCCTCGAACTTCTTTCTCAGTTTTCGGTGCAGGCATTTCTTGAATGGCTTTGACTTTATCGGGGTCAACTTCAATTCCTTTCTCGCTTACAATAAAGCCCAGCAGCTTACCAGATCGCACCCCGAATGTGCATTTGTTGGGGTTCAATTTCAGTTGGTATTTCCTCAGACGCTTGAATAACTTCAGCAGATTTACCAGGTGGTCTTCTTCTGTGAGGGACTTGGCAATCATGTCATCCACATAGCACTCGATTTCTTTATGGATCATATCGTGGATTAACATTACCATAGCCCGTTGATATGTTGCACCAGCATTCTTCAATCCGAATGGCATCACCTTGTAACAGAAAGTGCCCCAGGGTATGATGAAAGTTGTCTTCTCCATGTCTTCAGGTGACATTTTGATCTGATTGTATCCTGAGAATCCGTCCATGAAGGAGAATACCGAGAACTGAGTCGTATTATCAACCAATACATCAATGTGAGGTAATGGGAAGTCATCTTTCGGGCTGGCTCTGTTCAGATCCCGGTAGTCAACACACATCCTCACTTTGTCGTCTTTCTTAGGCACAGGTACAATATTAGCAACCCACGGCGGATAGCTGGTTACAGCAAGGAAACCGGCGTCCCACTGCTTTTGTACCTCTTCCTTTATCTTCATTGCCATATCTGGGCGAGTACGGCGCAGCTTCTGTTTTACTGGCGGGCAGTCTTCTTTTAATGGCAGCTTGTGTATGACGATATCGGTGTCCAACCCTGGCATGTCTTGGTAAGACCAAGCAAACACATCTGCATACTCCCGAAGCAGATCAATCAGTTGTTCTTTCACTGAGTTTTGTAGGCAGGCCCCGATCTTAACTTCCTTCACGTCTTCATCCGTACCAAGATTAACTGTTTCAATCTCCTCCTGATGAGGAGTGATAACCTTCTCCTCTTGCCTTAACAACCTGGCTAGCTCTTCAGGAAGCTCATAATCTTCTTCAACCCCTTCATCAGCTTGATTGATTGGATTGTCAAAGTCATACGAAGTCATAGCCGTGATGTTGTCGGTGCGGTCTGGAAGGCACTCTCTGCAAGGGTTCAGTTTGTTCATTTTAGTGATTGATTTTAATCTTGTTTAGAAAAAGTGAAATGAAGTTTATCATTTTGAAAACATTGCCATTTATTTTTGTACAAAAAGAAAAATGAAAAACAGTGAGCAGAAAAGAAAAAGACTCATTTGCAAAAGATGTCTGATTATCATTGATTGATCTGTTTGCACAAAATCACAGATGGCCCGATTACAAAATGAGTCTTGTCATCTTGGGCAAGATGCAAGACTTGATGCATGCTTAAGATATACAGGAAATAATAATTACTCTGCAGGAGTAACCCTTATAATTTCCTGGGAAGACCAGTTTGAGATACGGCTCCCCGGGATCCTTGGACGTATCCAGCTCTCCAGGTTGCGTTCATCTTCCGACTCATCTTCCAAGTTGTTTACAGCATCAGGGGTGAGCATCCCCCCACTAACAAAACTGGGCTTCTCAGCAGCCTCTGCTTGATCTTGTTGAGTTGGTTTGTAACCCAACCCAAATCTGTCCTCCTTCTTCTCTACAGGCAACAACTTGCCCCAGCCTTGCGCATTCCCCTCTTCAACAACCTTCCTGGCTTGCTGGTAGGATGTCATGGAAGTCCCAAGTACAGCAGATGTTTCATTAATATTCAGGGCCTCAAATCCCTGACTCATGGTCTCGTGGATCTCCCCATTCATCTCAATATATTTGTATGTAGCCAGATGGCTAACAAAAATATCTTCCTCTCCACAAATAGTAACGACTTGGCCCTCCCACTCGAATTTTAACTTCTGGTGAAGGGTTGATGTCACGGCGCCAGCGGCGTGTATCCATGGTCTACCCAATAGACAGCTGTAGGCAGGCTGTATATCCATCACGAAGAAGGTCGTTTTGAAAGTCTGTGGGCCAATCGTTATAGGCAACTCAATTTCTCCCAGAACTGATCTCTTAGAACCGTCAAAGGCCCTTACTACCAAGTTGCTGGGGCGTAATGCCAATCCTTCATACTCCAGCTTCACAAGGGCTTTCTTAGGTAAGACATTGAGGGATGACTCTGTGTCTACCAATACATGAGAGAGAACTGCACCCTTACACTCCAAGGTGATGTGCAGAGCCTTGTTGTGATTGCGGCCTTCCGTTGTCAAATCAGTGTCGGTAAATCCTAGTCCATGACTAGCGTTAACATTCCCAACTACAGCCTCCAACTGATTGACGGTAATCTCCTCTGGCACATAAGCTGCGTGCAAGACTTTTAGTAGTGCGTTCCGATGGGCTTCGGAGCACATTAGCAATGATAAAATGGAGATCTTGGAAGGTGTCTGGTGAAGCTGGTCCACTATCTTGTAATCACTTTTCTTGATGATTCTCATGAATTCATCAACCTCTTGATCAAAAGGGGTCTTTAACACTTCTTTGGCAACTTGTTCTTCTTGCACCATGCTCTTCCCTTTTGCCTTGGCAGCAGCTTCTGCTTCAGCAATGGGTCTTGGGATTTGTGGGGAAAAAAGGCGTCCGCTTCGAGTGAAGCCTCCGCCTCCCCCCACATTGTCTATTTGTGGTGAAGAAGTTGATGATTGAAGAGTGATTTTTTGCCCTTCGCAGTATAGATCTGAGCCGTAATGCCAAGGGATGGCATTACTGCTTTCATATGGAACGGGCCCAGGTACCGTGATGGTAACCGGGCTGACTGCAGCAGAGGAGGGCGTTGCAATAGTATGTGGATCATAGTAGATAGTGACCGGTGATATGGCAGGAGATGCCACTGCTTGTTGTTGAAAATTGCTGTTCGGAGGAATACTTGACGGATCATAATAAATAGTGACTGCTGAGATATTTGCTGGTGTTGTAGGAGAAGATTCTGAATAGAGGGGTGCTGACGTTGTAGAAGAGATGTTTGCGGATGTCTGACTTGTTGAAGTGATATTTGAAGCATTTGTTGATGAAACTGAAGAATTGTTTGGAATAATTGTTGTTGCAGTTGTAGGGGACTCTGGAACTGTTGTTGGAGAGATTGCCGGATTTGAAGGTATTGATGTTGTGATTTGAAGTAGACCATTCTGGATAAGACTGTCTATGCCGCTTCTCAAATTGTCACGTCCATTCACCGAAATGTTGCAATAACCGCACCCGAGTTCACACCCAGGGAATATCTGGCATTCAAGGAGTTGAGCTTTAATCTCTACCATGGGTGTCCGGATCTGCCCAACACTGGTTATTAAGAAAGACGGCATATCTTCCTCAATAGCATTAATTCTGGGGCCCCCATGGTTGGGCATAGGGTTCTTGTTAACATTTGGTGGTGGTGCAAAGTTTAGAGCTTTAGAATCTACCAGGTCTTGCACCTTCATCTATAAAGCTCTGCACTTCTCTGTACTGTGGCCAGGTGCGTTAGAATGAAAAGTGCATCTGGCGTTGGCGTCGTAATTTCTTGGCAAACTGGAAGGATCTGGTGGTGCCAACGTCCTTAACTCAACCAGGTTGAGCTTCAGGAGTTGTGGCAGTAAAGCGGCATAAGGCATAGGGATCGGATCGATCACCCTATTGGCCTGAGATGGTCTCTGTTGGAATGGTCTTTGCTGACTGTTGTTGTTGTTGTAGTTTCTCTGAGGAGGGTACTGAGTTTGTTGCTGGTAATGGGTTTGTTGCTGTGGTTGATATACTGGTTGCTGAGGAAGTGGGGAAGGAATGGTGACTGTTGCCACTGACCTATGAACATATTGTGGTCTGCCCCTGCTGGCCTGAATAGCATTGGTCTCACCAGTTCTTCTTGGACCTACAAAAGGTTTTCTGGAGTTGCTGGACGAGCTCGCACCATTGTCAGAAATCTTGCCCATCTTTAATAGGCTCTCAATTCTTTCCCCGACTATGACCACGTCAGCAAAGCTAGTGGAAGAAAAGGCAGCTAGCCTGTCAATGTATGTCCCCTGGAGGGTGTTCATAAACATATCAGCCATTTCCCTCTCTGACATGGGTGGCTGGACAGCAGCAGCAAGCTGTCTCCACCTCTGGGCGTACTCCCGGAAGCTTTCCCTGGATGATTGAGACATTCCCATCAGGAGGGTCCTGTTGGGAGCCATATCCAAGTTGTACTGGTATTGTCTGATAAAGGCCTCAGCCAGGTCCTTCCAACATCTAATGGTTGCTCTAGTCAAGTGAGAGTACCATTCCCTTGAAGCTCCCGTTAAGCTATCTTCAAAATAAAACATCCATAGCTTTTCATCCATGGTATATGCCTTCAGCCTCCCCAGAAAGGATTGTAAATGGGTTCGGAGACAGGAAGTTCCGTTGTACTTTTCAAAGCACGGAGGTTTGAACTTGTGGGGAATCCTGACCCCGTCCACTAAACCCATGTCCATAAAATCAAAGCCCAAGGAATTCTGAGACTCCAAGGATCTCAATTTTTCAGCAATTTTATCTAGCCTTCTGTCATAGGCTTCATCCCCAGCTCCCATCACAGTAAATTGATCTTCCTGGGGGTCTTCCTGTAGTACTCTGCCTGCAGTGGCATTCCCTTGCACATTAGCAGGGATGTTGATCTCTGGATGAAGGTGGGGTCCATATACTGGAGGATTAACATGAGGCTGAACCCTCTCGTTATTGCTTGTCCCCCCAGTCCCTAGATGGGGTTCCTCCTGGGTCTGCCTTTCTACTAGTGCCCTTAATCTCTCTTGGCTCTGTGCCAATCCATTCATCACCTCCATAAACTGGGTCATCTGATTTCTCATTTCCAGTCTCTCATTGGCCATTTGAGTCCTGACCTCTGTAAGGTCCTGCTGTACTTGGTCCATTTGTATGCCCGGAAGGTTGTTGCGGGTGGGATATCTATGTGGACGGTTGAGTGGGAACACCCGACGTCGAGCAATAGTTCCTGAGATCACAACAGAGTTAGTAACAGAAACAAAATAAAACCTACAAAACAAAACAAAAGGTTAGTATGCAATGCAGTATGCTTATTTGTTTCCAAGGTATCCGGCTTGGCATTCGGTTTTGACCTTTCCAGACCTCGAGGAAGATGCTGTTTGATGTTGCTTCGGAGAGAGAGATCCAGATAAAACAAACTAAGGAATATATTACAAAATGGTGAATAATACATAGTTTGTTTTTTACAATACATGCCCTCTAAGGGGTCAAAATACAACATAAGAAAAAGAAAAGTACATGAAATGAAAGCAACAACAAGCAAAAATCAGACACCAAGGCCAAACTCATCCTCCTGGACTTCCTTCAAGAGTGCTTCCGTCACAGGATTAGCTGGATGTTCTGTGAGGTTCCTGATGAGAAGATTCCTGGTGGCAATAGCTGCAGTTAGCTTCTTGTGTCTGCTCTGGTCTTTTGACCTCTTCACACCAGCTTTGAGTTTCAATTCTGAGATCTCCCTCTGGGCTGCTAATAGGGCTTCCTGTTGCTCCTTTGCATTAGCCTCTAACTGCTCAATCTTGTCCTGAGTTCTTTTATCCTCCTGAGTGCGAGCTTCAGTGATCCTGACCCACCTATCTTGGCTCTCCTTCAGATAAAGATCAGTCCTGGCTCTCTGGAATTGGGCCTCTTTGCAGGCATTCTTCAAAATCTGTTCTCCAGCCCTTGAATTCTTGATGTAGTCTTCTGACTTTTCAATCCTGGCTAGATGCTCCACCTTAAGCTTTTCTAACCTTTCAATGTCCAGACGACCATCACTCCTCTCCCAGAGGGTTCTCTTCAAGGCTTCAGACAAATTCTCATTTCTCTCTTTGAGCTTTTCAAACTCCTCCAGACTGACAGTTGCTGGAGATGGTGTTGTGGAGGGTCCAGGCACATCTTCAAGGGTGAAGGGCATCCCAGTAATTTGAGCCCTGGCATGTGACCACTCATAGTACTGAGCTGAGGCCACATTGTTGCATCTCCCAAGAATGGTTACTCCTTTAGTCTGGACATTGTCCCAAGCCCAGAATGCTTGCCTGACAATAGCCAGATTAGGCTTGTTCTCACAATAAAGGGTCTCTGCTAGATCTTGTACTCTAGGAGGGTGGACCAATGCATAGCCCAGTTGTCTTTTGAATAACAGAGGGTTGTAGTTGATGCAACCCTTCACTCCTATCAGAGGTACATTGGGGAACTGCCCACAACTAGTAATGATGTCCCTGCCCTTAGTGCTCTAAGTGCACCACCTGATATCATCTGAGGTTAAAGCAACAAGCCTCCTAGCCCAGTTCTTCTGCTGGTGAGGGTTCAAGAATGCATCAGTCTTGGGCAAGTGTTTGAGCAGCCAGGTATGGAATAGAGGAGCACAGCATCTCACTAATCTTCCCCTTTGCTTTTCATTCCTTTGGTGAACAGAGTAGTAGAAATCTCCCAGTAAGGTGGGCACTGGGTTCCTCAGAATGAAAAGATGGATTGCATTCTTGCTAATAAACTTAGGCTCATCTGCAAATAATATAACCCCATATATGCTAAGGGCTAATAATGCACAGACTGCCTTCCACTCCCCCAAGGAGGCCTTCAGAATAGCCTGAGAGGTCAAGAAATCCAAGTGTAGACCAGAGATTCCAGCCTTTGCTGTCATGTTCTGCCCAATCAGAACTGGTTCCAGATGCAATGCCTTTGCCACCTCTTCATTACTAGGAAAAGCCATCTCAGGGTTGAAAGGGACTCCACCCCTGATAGGTACACCAATCAGTGATGAATACTCTTCCAACAAGGGTCCCAACTGAAAATTCTGGAAGGTGAAGCACCTTAGAGGGGGATCATAGAACTGCAGGCAAGTATGAATCAAGCTCCTCTGTGAAGGGTCCAAATCCATAACCACATCAAGGATTCCTCCATAATGTTCTCTGAATAGTGGTATATGGTGTGGAGTAATCAGGGCCTAGACCTTCCTGATGCCAGCCAGCTCAGACTCAAAGAAATGGTAGGAGATGTTGCTCTTCTTAGGTGCCATGTTGCTGAAGAACAGGTGCTGATGATGATGACTGATACTAGAAGATGGGCCACTGGCAGGCTGAGACTGGTGATGCAGGTGACTGAAGTAAGTAGCAGATACTGGTGAAGATAGGTCTATGCAGATGAAGGGGTCAAAACCAAGCGAAAATACAGTATGGATACCCTGAAAAACAAATAAGCAAATGTCAAATGATGCAATGATGATGTATGCAAATGATATGCAAGGGTTTGTGATCAAGCTAGATCTGATTAATGCCTTGATATAGGTCCATGTATGTTCAAGAAATCCGGATGGAGGTTCATAAGTCCAGTAACCAAGGTGGGGGACTCAAATAAAGAGTCACATATCCAGGGTTAAATCACAAGAACTGTCCAAAGTGAAGCATTCTCAAACATAACAAAGTATCAGGGTATGCTGAGGTCGAGGGTACCTGCAAACCTGTAAACAGCCCAACCCCCTCACAGGTGATGTTCTAAAACAAGGATCCTCAGACTTGGATCGATTATGAGAAGTGTAAACACTTCTAACCCGGAGGTACAGTGTTTACAATAACCATAAAAGATCCTCCTCTAATTCACCTCAGTTTCTGAAGGTCATAGTAAAGGTCATCCAGACTTAGCAGGCTTCCCAGATAGCCCTAGCACTACAGGAAATCTGTAGCACAGAGTTCTCAAGAAGAAACCCATATCTGAACCGTGTTTCATATTCCCGCACCAGACCGAAATGGAATGGGAAAGAACATGAACCACTCTAGCCTAGGTGTCACTCAGGTCCCAGGTATAGGACCTCAACTCTCAATAGAACCCCACCCATCAAAGCAACAAAACCAGATCCAGCCAAACACAATATGACAGTATGATGTATATAAAATTGTAAAGAAAAATAAAACAACTGTACATAAAGCAATAAAAAAAACAAAATATACAAACACAGATAGCACATAACACCCCAGTAAACACAAATTAAACAAGCGCTAGGAGGAACCCACAAAAAGAACCAGAAGCCCTGGTTACAGTATAAGGGTCCCCAGCAGAGTCGCCAAGCTGTCGCTCCCGATAAATGGGAATAGGCCCAGATAAGGGTACAGACGCGAACGGTCGGCAAAAGAGGGATGTGAGAACACACAGGAGTGAACTCACGGGGAATGAATAGAGTCGCCAGCTAGGCATTTTTATCCCGGAGGAAAGGTAATGCTGCATAAACCTAGGAAAAGATATGGATAAGACGGTTGCGAACCAGAGAGACTGAGAAAGGGGGTTGGTTACAACCTGGGAAGGTATTAGCACCCAGATTGTCCGTCGTACTCGACGGGATCCACGCTTAAAAGATTTGTGTTTTAAAGGGGTAGTGTCAGTGCAATCTGTGTATCAAAGAGCTGGAAAAGGATGTACAGGTGTCAGTGTACAAGAAAGTGAAATGTGATATGTATAGTGTCAGTGTAAGAACAAGAGTGAAATGCTCATGATAATGAGGCTAAAAGAATAATGCTAGAAAGAGGGGGAATGTACAGAGACTTTTGTTCGATAACTGTTAAGTTATGCCTACGTATCCTCTCGTGCAATGAGGAAGTCAGAACACCGTAGTTCGACCCAAAGAGACTGAAAGGTAAATTGACTTGTGAACTGCTTACTGTCTATGCTCAAGTGTATGACCTGTCTGGCTCAGGTGCAAACTGTCTTGCATTAGACGAAAGAAGCGAATTCCCGTTTGTGAGTGAATGAGATGAGAAAAGAATCCCGGAGGAGACGATTATTGTTTGTTTTTGTATTTTCAGTCTTTTATTGCTTTTGAAAGTTTGTCATAAGTTAATGAGCTTAAGCCTAAACCAATGGGTTAGTAAACTCATCACATCTTCCCTCTGATTAGGGGTAATGAGAATACCTTAAGTGTGAAGTCGGTTTCTCACACTTAATCACCTTTGATGCAGGATTAAGATCATTGACCTACTTGTGATTATTTAGATGTTTTTTGTGGTTTTTGTTTAGTGTTAAGTAATGAGATTAAGCCATAATCAGGGATTAAACAGACTCATTACACCATCCTAATAGAAGGATAATAGATGAGAAGGTTTAAGCTGAGGAAAGCTCCTCAACTTAATCCATGATTAGGGATTAACTTCATGACAAAACAAAACCTTTATTAAGTGGATTTTAGTTAATGATTAGATGATGAAGTGAGTTTTAGGGTTTGTAAGACAACTTGAGGGGGACTTGTCCATTAACACTAGGGTTAGTCCTTCTTAACCAATTAAGGAAGAATTAGAACCCTAATGCAAGGCCCAAGTTACAAGCTTGATGTCTTGGTGATTATTAAGTGAATTGATTAAAGGATTTAAACACATTAAGGGTTTAACACTTAGGATTAAAGTTATACACTCCATCCTAATAGAAGGATGCAGGCATAAGCTTAATCACAAAGCCTTAAAGCCTTTAGGGTTTAGTCCCTGATTATGAGATGAGAAGAGAAGACTCAATGAGACACAAAGGTAAAACTAAGTGGGGAACTAATCAAAACCCTAATCATTGTCATGCTTGGTTGTCCTAAGGTTTGTGAGGTTTGCAAGAGACATCTTCAGAGAAACCACCAGGAAGCAGATGAAAGGAGCAAAGGAAGCAAAATAACTTGCTTCATTCAAGAAGTCAAGTCACTTGAAGAAAGAAAGTAAGATGAAGAAGAATGAGCAAGCTCAATCTCAAACACAAAACAAAAATGCAGCAATGATGCATAAGAGGGATGAAAAGAAATTGTGAGAAGTGAAGGCAAATTCACTTCTCAAAGTTACTTACCACCTGAAAAGTTAATGAAAGAAATGCAATGCAATGCAAAATGAGGTGAAATGGTATGATGCAAACCAAAACCAGAAGCATATATGAGATGATAATGATGCTATGAGATGATGCAAACATGAATCAAGGCATGAGGATGATCACATGAACATATGGATGCAAGAGAAGCATGCTTAGACCCATGATCATACATGAAAAGTTATGAAGTGCAAATGGCATACAACATGGAAAATGCAAGATGAAATGATCAAACATGATTCTAATATGTCTTAAGATGCCTAATGAATCAAATGGATGCATAAAATGTCATGGCAAGTCATGGTATGTAAGCAAATGCAAGATGGATGCATAAGGAAGCCCAAATTAGGGTTTATGATCAATGAACCAAACAAAAACCAAAACCAGAAGCAAACATCAAGATAAAAAATTGAAAATGCATCCATGGGAACCCTAAACCTATACAAACTCACTGCCCAAAGGAGGGGTTCTAACTGTTAACCTAATGAGGGTTATGAATTTCTTAAGAATGTTAGGGTTTTAAGGTACCTTGTGAAGAAAAATGCCAAACAAATTGAAAATGCAAGATCAAATCATGCCAATTTAATCCTATGAACTACATGATATGCAAGACACAATGCAAAAAGAATCAAAGTCCAACTCTCAAAGACTAGGCAGAAATGAATTTTTGAACATTGGATCAAAATAATGCTTTGAAATGAAATTAATTCCATGAAAAATTATCAAAATGCCTTAAGATCAAAAAAGAAAATTGGTTTGAGGGTTGGACAATGTTTCTAAATGATTTTAAAGGTTTCATGAATTTTTTGGTGATTTTTAAATACCTAAAAGTATTTTTAATTAATTAATTCTCATTAATTAATTAAAAATAAACTTTTAAATGATTTAAAAATATTTTAAAATGCAAAAAATAAAAATAAAAATGTTTTTGGTTTCTGAAAATTCATAAAAGTTTGTACAAAAATTTTCGGAATTTTTATAATTGTTTTACTATTTTAAATAAAATGCACAAATTAAATGAATAAAAAATGAAATAAAATTGAATAAAAATGAAAGTATGCGTATCCAAGGGCTGGGATTGGTTCTGGGGGTGTTTGGTTTGACTTCGCGCGTAATCTAATGGCTGAAATTCAAACTTCATTAATTCCAATTAAAAATTAATTAATCTGAATTAATAAAGTCAACTGAAGATTAGGGCAAAATAGTGAGATCCTGAACGTCCAAATGCGCGTGAGTCAACACATCCAAGGGGTATTATTCAAACTTCCTTAATTACACAGATTAGGGCTAATCAAACTCAGGTGGCCGGAGAAGACTTCCGGTCGTCTTCTCCGGCGAACCAAAACCCTAGATTTTGCTATAGGTCACCAATCATGAAATTTCTTCCACATAAATGATCCTGCCCCCCATCTAAACCTAACCCCTCTTTCAAAAATCATTTATTTTCATTAACAAGCTTGAATCGAAGGCAAATGTGAAACACGGGCAAACTTTCAGAGAGACATGAAATGGTCATCTCTTACTTATTTTCAAATCTAAATACATCCAGATGATCAGTGCAACATATTGTAAACACCCCAAATTTGCCCTCACCCATTCACACCATGGCTTGTGATCATCTCATATGCATAAATACAATCATATCATCTCACATCTCATTTTTTATTCACTGCATTGGTTCTAAGTCATCTGCATCTAGGGTTTGTGATTTGAGCAGTCCAAGAGCCTCTTGAGCCACTCCAAAGGCCACCAATCAACTCAAAGGGGTCCATGTGTGTCCTTATATCATATTCCATCTCCTCAAAGTCAGAAATGCAGAGGAATCACAAGTGCTAGGGTTTGAGTGGATGCAGAGCCAGGATGAACTGCACAGTTGACTGAAAATTAGGGTTTTGGTTTCAGAGGCCATAACTCCAAATTTTTTGGTCATTCTTGTTTCCATTGATCTCTATATGGTATAGGGAGTATGCATATCAATTTTCATGAAGAAATTCCATGGGGAAGTCATCTGATCAAGAGTTGACTTTTCAGACAAGTCAGTGCAAAATCAGGGCATCTGAGGCCCCCAATGACCCAACCAATGGGTGATCTTCATCATTTTGAGTGTATATGATCTTTATTTGATCATGGAAGAAGGTTGAAGTTCATAAAAATCAAGAATTTAGGGTTTTTGCAAAAGTTGACTTTTTGGGCATAGTTGACTTTTCAAGAATGCATCATTTTAGGTCATTTTTCAAGCCTTGATTATTGATCCAAAAATGCTTCAAATGGAAAAACTTTGGTCATGAAAGTTGTAGATCTCCTCTTTCCCTTTTCAAAAAGTACAAGAACATGATCAAACTCTTCTTGGATCAAAAGTTATGGCAATGCAAAGTTGGCAAAAATCATTAATTTTCAAGGCATGCCTCATTTGGAAACTTTGCAAAATCTTGGACCAATGCATCATGTGACCTCTAATTCATTTCAAACCATTACACAAACATTCTCTAAGTCCTAAAAATCAGAATTGAGTTGAATTTGCTCATGGTTTGGTTTGTGTAACAAGGCTTTATCACATGTGAACCAAAAGCTAGCCAACTTGCAAAACACTCATGATCACTTCCTACAACTTGGTGCATTGGCTGCTGAGCTTTGCTAGGCCTCTCCCTCACCTTTGCTGCGCCAGCCATGCCTTGTACTTGCCTAGACCTTGCCCATGCCCTATCTTACACAAAGTTGACCTTTTATGCAAAAGCAAACTTACCTATCACAGCTGCACAAGTCACATCCTCTGGCCACTTGGATTAAAATATGTTATCAATTTGCAAGCAAAAACACTCAAGAGGCAAGGCTGAAACACACACATTCATCACATTCACACAAACACTCCTAACTGCAGCTTGCTTCGAATCCTTTAACACAGCCATCAAACACTAAAACTTTCATCATCATTCAACTCCACACACTTCATAGACCATCCAGCACCCAAAGCCCAAGCCTGAAACAGCCAAGAAACCCCACTGCCATTTCTCACTTCAGTTTGCAAAAACTTTCGAATCTTCCATCCTAGCTCACAAACACACAAACCAACACCACAGAACTTCTCTACACATTGTATGGACCTCAAACAACCCATCACCATGACCTGAAAGTGCCAAAATCACCATAGCCATTGTTGACTGAGCTTGAAGCAGTTCCATTCGAATCTCCTTCTCCAGCCAACACAAACTCATTTTGAGCATTCAAGCATCTTTGGGGGATCAAGTGGAGTGGTTTGCACAAAGAGAGGTGGCCAGAAAGTTCCTAAACTGAAAGCTTCAAATCTCAGGTAACCTGAAATTAATTTTTCCAGAAGTGACTTTTATTGTTACAAACTTGTTCTTCATGCTTGCCTGATCATTCTGGTACCTTTGGTTTCGAAAATGGTGTTGATTTGAGTGTTTAATTCGTGACTGAAGCTTGCGTGACCTAGAACTTTCCCTCTTCGATTCAGCTTGTTTAGGTAATATAAATTTGTTTTAGGTTAGGGGTTTGATTCGTGAAGAGGAGAGGAACACTTCTCTGGTCTTAGATTTCATTTATGTTACGTTTTTAGGAAGTTTGAGGATTCTCAGGTGAGGGCTGGCCGGAGAAGACGACCGGAAGTCTTCTCCGGCAGCCTGAAAGTGATTAGGGTTAAGTGTAATTAATTAGGGCAAAGTTCAAACGTGGACCATTGGATCATCTTTCCCGCACGCGTGTGTGTGGTCTGGATTGCATCATTAATTCATAATCAGGTTTAATTAAATTAATTAATTAAGTTTTAGAAGTTTGAATCTAGGCCTTTCATTCTGGCGCGCAGTCAATGCCTTTGAACTCAGGAGCAATCTCATCCATCCATCCTGTTTACTTTTATTTTAATTCCTTTTTAATTCATTTTCTTTCATTTATTTTGCACAATTAATTTAAAATAGGTAAAAATTCATGAAAATTATGAAACTTTTTCCTTAAGGTTTTATTAATTTTTATGACACAAAAATATTTTTATTTTATTTTTTATCATTAAAAAAGTATCTTTAAATATTTAAAAGATTATTTTTAATTGATTAATGGGAATTAATTAATTAAAAATACTTTTAGGTATTTAAAAATTACAAAAAAATTCATGAAATGTTCTAAGACATTTAGAAACATTGTCCAACCTTCAAACCAAATTTCTTTTTTGATCTTGATGCATTTTAAGAATTTTTCATTGAATAAAATCATTTTTTATGCATTATTTTGATCACATGTTTGAAAATTCATTTCTGCCTATTGGTGAAGGTTGTGACATTGATTCTTTTTGCTTTGTCTTGTGTTTAACATGTATTTTCAAGGATAAAAAGGCCATGAATTGTTCTTGCATTTTCAAATTGTTTGGCATTTGTTTTGTAAAGAACCCTAAAAAACCCTAATATCTTGTAAAATTCATAACTCAAGATTGGTTGAGAGTTGAGAGCCCCCCTTTGGGCAGTGGTTTATTATAGGTCTAGGGTTTCTTTGGGTACCATTTTCCATTTTTACTTTAGGGTTTTGCTTCTGTTTTTGGTTTGTGTTTGTTGTTTGATCCATAAACCCTAATTTGGGCTTCCTCTTGCATCCTTATTGCATTCACTTGTATAACATGACTTATCTTTGCATTTTGTGCATGCTTATGATTCATTTGACATCTTAAGACATGTAGAAAGCATCATTGATCATTGCATTACATATTTGCCATGTCATTTGTCTTGTATGATTCATAACTTTTCATGCTTGTTCATGCTCCTTAACTTGCATCATTTGCATTCATAACCTTGTATGAGCATCTCCACATGCTGCCTCATGTTTGCAGCACCTCATAACATCATAATCATCATCAACATGCTTCTGGTTCTGCTTAGCATCATATCATTTCATCTCATCTTGCATTGCATTGCATTTTCTTTCTAACATTGCAGGTGGTAAGTAAGCTTGAGAAGTGGATTTGCCTTCACTTCTCATACCTTTTCTTTGCATCTCTCTTGCATCCATTGCTGCATTTTTATTTGTGTTTGAGATTGAGCTTGCTCATTCTTCTTCTTCCCACTTTCTTTCTTCAAGTGACTTGACTTCTTGAATGAAGCAAGTCACTTTGCTTCTCTTGATCCTGTTCATCTGCTTCCTGGTGGCTCCTCTGAAGATTATTCTTGAAAACCTCACAAGCCTTAGGATCAACCAAGCTTGATAATGAATTAGGGTTTTGATTAGTCCCCCTTCATAGTTTTTACCTTTGTGTCTCTCTTTGAGTCTTCTCTTCTCACCTCATAATCAGAGACTAAACCCTAAAGGTTTTAAGACTTTGTGATTAAGCTTATGCCTGCATCCTTCTCTTAGGATGGAGTGTATAACTTTAATCCTAAGCATTAAACCCTTAAGTTGTTTAAATCTCTTAATCAATTCACTTAATAAGTATCAAGACATCACACTTGTAACTTGGGCCTTGCATTAGGGTTCTAATTCTTCCTTAAATGGTTAAGAAGGACTAACCCTAGTGTTAATGGACAAGTCCCCCTCAAGTTGTCTTACAAACAATAAAACTCACTTCATCATCCCATCATCAATAAAATCCACTTAATCAAAGGCTTGTTTTGTCATGGGTTTAATCCCTAATCATGGATTAAGTTGAGGAGTTTTCCTCAACTTAAACATTCTCATCTATTATCCTTCTTTTAGGATGGTGTAATGAGTCTGTTTAATCCTTGATTATGGCTTAACCTCATTACTCAACACTAAACAAAAACGCCAAAAACATCTAAATAATCACAAGTAGGTTAATGATCTTAATCCTACACCAAAGGTGATTAAGTGTGAGAATCTGACTTCACACTTAAGGTATCCTCATTACCCCTGATCAGAGGGAAGATGTGATGAGTTTACTAAATCCATTGGTTTAGGCTTAAGCTCATTAACTTATGACAAATTTCTCAAAAGCAATAAAAGACTGAAAACTCAAAAACAAACAATAATCGTCTCCTTCGGGATTCTTTTCTCATCTCATTCACTCGCAAACGAGAACTCGCTTCTTCCGTCTAATGCAAGACAGTAAGCACCTGAGCCAGACAGGTCATACACTTGAGCATAGGCAAGCAAGCAGTTCACAAGTCAATTCACCTTTCAGTCTCTTTGGGTCGAACTACGGTGTTCTGACTTCCTCATTGCACGAGAGGATACGTAGGCATAACTTAACAGTTATCGAACAAAAGTCTCTGTTCATTCCCCCTCCTTCCAGCATTATTCTTTAAGCCTCATAATCATGAGCATACTCTTTCTTACACTGACACTATACATATTACACTTCACACTTCTTTTGCACTGACACCTGTACATTTCTTTTCCAGCTATTTTACACACAGATTGCACTGACACTACCCCTTTAAAACACAAATCTTTTAAGCGTGGATCCCGTCGAGTACGACGGACAATCTGGGTGCTAATACCTTCCCAGGTTGTAACCAACCCCCTTTCTCAGTCTCTCTGGTTCGCAAACCGTCTTATCCATCTTTTTCTAGGTCTATGCAGCATTGCCTTTCCTCCGGGATAAAAATGCCTAGCTGGCGACTCTTTCATCTCCAGTGAGTTCACGGCTGTGTGTTCTCACTGTTCCCTTCGCCGACCGTTCGCGCTTGTACCTGGATGCAAATCTTTGGGAGCGACAGCTTGGCGACTCTGCTGGGGAAAGTTATACTGCAACCAGGGCTTCTGGTTCTTTTTGTGGGTTCCTCCTAGCGCTTGTTTGATTTGTGTTTACTGGGGTGTTATGTGCTTATCTGTGCTTGTATATTCATCTTTGTTTATTTGCTTTATGTACAGTTGCTTTACTGCTTTCTTTATTGCTTTTGTATATATCATACTGTCATTGTTGCTGGCTGGATCTGTTGTTTGCTTTGGTGGGTGGGTGTTTCATTGAGAGTTAAGGTCCTATACCTGGGACCTGAGTGACACCTAGGCTAGAGTGAATCATATTCTTTCCCATTCCATCTCGGTCTGGTGCGGGAATATGAAACACGGTTCAGATATGGGTTTCTTCTTGAGAACTCTGTGTTGCGGATTTCCTGCAATGCTAGGGCTATCTGGGAAGCCTGCTAAGTCTGGATGACCTTTTAGTTTGACCTTCAGAAACTGAGGTGAATTAGAAGAGGAATTGTTATGGTTATTGTAAACACTGTACCTCCGGGTTAGAAGTGTTTACACTTCTCATAACTGATCCAAGTCTGAGGATCCTTGTTCTAGATCACCACCTGTGAGGGGGTTGGGCTGTTTACAGGTTTGCAGGTACCTTGACCTCAGAATACCCTGTTACTTTGACTTTGTTAAGAATGCTCCATGTTGGATAGTTCTTGTGATTCTGAACCCTGGACTTGTGGCTCTTTATTTGAGTCCCCCACCCTGGTTACTGGATTTTTAGACCTCCCTCTGGAATTCTTGAACACACATGGATCTATACCAAGGCAGTTAATCAGATCCGGCTCAGTCACAAACCCTTTGCATATCATCTGCATACATACTCATTGCATCATATTAACATGTGCTTATTTGTGTTTCAGGGTATCCACATTCATCGAGTTTTGGTTTTGACCCCATCTGCAGTTTTGACCTGTCTCCACCAGTACTTGCTTCAGCTTGTCAGCTATACTTCAGTTACCTGTACTAGCCAGCCAGTGGCCCACTTCTCAGCATCTTCATCAGCACTTATTCTACTCAGTCTTCAGTACTCATGGCTCCAAAGAAAAGCAACATCACCTATCATTTCTTCCAACCAGACTTATCAGACATCAGGAGGATCCAAACCCTGATCACTCCAGAGCGCATACCTTTGTTCAGGGAGCATTATGGAGATATACTTGACTTGGTCATGGATTTGGACCCCTCTCAGAGGAGTTTGATCCACACCTGCATTCAGTTCTATGATCCTCCATTGAGATGTTTCACCTTTCAAGACTTTCAGTTGGGGCCCCTATTAGAAGAATACTCATCTTTGATTGGTTTACCTATCAAGAGGGAAATTCCTTTCAATCCTGAAATGGTCTTTCCCAGCAATGGAGAGATAGCAAAAGCTTTACACCTGGAGCCTGCCTTGATAGAGCAGCATATGACCTCTAAAGCTGGGATCCCTGGTTTTCATCTTGATTTCCTGATTTCCCAAGCTAGTCTGAAGGTTTCCCTGGGGGAGTGGAGAGCTGTTTGTGCTCTGTTGGCCTTAAGTGTATATGGAATTGTGTTGTTTGCAGATGAGCCTCGATTCATCAGCAAGAATGCAATCCACTTGTTCATCCTGAAGAACCCTGTGCCAACTTTACTGGGTGATCTCTATTACTCAGTCCATCAGAGAAATGAGAAGCAGAGGGGAAGATTAGTGAGGATTTGTGCTCCATTATTTCATGCTTGGCTTCTCAGGCATCTACCCAGGACAGATGCATTTCTCAATCCTCATCAGCAAAGCAACTGGGCTAAGAGACTCACTGTCCTAACTTCAGCAGATATCAGATGGTGTACTCAAAGCACCAAGGGCAGAGACATGATCACCAGCTGTGGGCACTTTCCCAATGTGCCTCTGATAGGAGTTAAGGGAAGCATCAACTACAACCCTCTGCTGTTCAGGAGGCAGTTAGGCTATGCACTGGTTCATACTCCTAGGGAACAAGATTTGGTGGAGACCCTCTACTGTGAGAACAAGATTAGTTTGACTGTTGTTAGGCAGGCTGCCTGGGCCTGGGATCATGTTCAAACCAAGGGAATCACCATTCTGGGGAAGTGCAATAATGTGGCATCAGTCCAATATTATGAGTGGTCCCATGCTAGGGCCCAATTCTCTGGAATGCCCTTTACCATAGAAGACATGCCTGAGTCATCTTCAGCACCACCCCCTGCCACTATCAGTTTGGAGGAGTTTGAAAGCTTAAAGGAAAGAAATGAGAAGTTAACCCAGGCTTTGCAGAAAACCCTCAGGGAGAGGAGTGAAGGTGTAAGGGAGATTGAGAGATTGGAGAAATTGAGGGTAGAACACTTGACTAAGATTGAGAAGTCTGGAGATTATATCAACAAGTCTAAAGCTGGTGAGCAGATTCTGAAGAATGCTTGTAAGGAAGCCCAGTTCCAAAGAGCAAGAACAGACTTGTATTTGAAAGAGAGTCAGGCCAGGTGGGTCCGGATCACTGAGGCCCGTACTCTAGAAGACAAGAGAGCTCAAGACAAGATGGAGCAGATGGAAAAAGCCCTGGCAGCAGCCCAGGAGGAAATATCAGAGCTGAAAATCAAAGCAGGATTGAAGAGGTCTAAGGACCAAAGTCAGAATAAGAAATTGGCTACAGCAGTTGCAACAAGAAACCTTCTCATCAGAAGTCTCACGGAGCATCCGGCTGATCCTGTGACCGAAGCACTTCTCAAGGAAGTTCGTGAGGATGAGTTTGGCCTTGGAGTTTGATCATTTGCTTGTTGTTGTTCCTTTTTCCATGTACTTTTGCTTTATGTGATGTGTTTTGACCCCTTTGAGGGCTTGTGTTGTAAAATGAACAAATTATTTCACCTTTGTAATATATTTGTGTTGGTCTCTATCTGGGTTCACATCAAAAGCAACTTCAACAGCATCATCTTCAAGGGTCTGGAAGGGTCAAAACTGAAGGCCAAACTGGATACCTTGATAGCAAATAAGCATAACTGCATTGCATGCTAACCCTTTTGTTTGTTTTGTAGGTTTTTTGTTTTGTTGTTGCTAACCTCTGTTGTGAATCTCAGGAATTATTGCTCGCCGCCGGGTATTTCCTCTCAACAGGCCACACAGGTACCCAACTAGAAACAACCTTCCGGGAATCCAGATGGATCAGATGCAACAGGACCTTACGGAGGTCAGAAACCAGATGGCCAACGAAAGGTTGGAGATGAGAACCCAGATAACGCAGTTCATGGAAGTGATGAACAACTTAGCACAAAGCCAGGAGAGGCTCAGGGCTTTGGTGGAAGGGAGGAATCAAGATGAACCTCATGTGGGGACTGCAGGCACAAGTAATAATGAAAGGGTGCAACCACATGTTAACCCTCCTGTGTTTGGTCCACATCTACATCCTGAGACCAACATCCCAGTCAACATTCAAGGGACAGCCACAGCAGCCAGAGTACTTCAAGAAGATCCTCAGGAGGACCAGTATACAGTAATGGGTGCTGGAGAGGAAACATATGATAGACGATTGGAAGAGATAGCTGAGAAGTTGAGGTCCTTAGAATCTCAAAATTCTTTGGGTTTCGACGTCATGGACATGGGGTTGGTAGACGGGGTCAGGATCCCCCATAAGTTCAAGCCTCCTTGTTTCGAAAAGTATAATGGGACTTCATGCCCCCGGACTCATTTGCAATCATTCCTGGGAAGGCTGAAGGCCTATACAATGGATGAGAAATTGTGGATGTTCTATTTTGAAGATAGCTTGACTGGAGCATCGAGGGAATGGTATTCCCATCTGACAAGAGCAACAATAAGATGCTGGAAGGACCTGGCAGAGGCCTTCATCAGACAGTATCAGTATAATCTAGATATGGCACCCAATAGGACCCTCCTGATGGGAATGTCACAGTCTTCGAGGGAGAGCTTCAGAGAATATGCTCAAAGATGGAGGCAATTGGCTGCTGCCGTCCAACCACCAATGTCTGAAAGAGAAATGGCAGACATGTTTATGAACACTCTTCAGGGAACGTATATTGACAGGTTGGCTGCTTTCTCTTCCACTAGCTTCGCAGATGTTGTCATAGCTGGGGAGAGAATTGAAAGCCTATTAAAAATGGGTAAGATCTCAGACAACGGTGCAAGCTCGTCCAGTGGTACAAGAAAGCCTTTTGCAGGCTCGAGAAGAACTGGCGAGACCAATGCCATCCACACCAACAGGGGTAGGCCCCAATATGCTCAGAGGTCAATAGCAGCAGTCACTATCCCTGCTCCAATTCATCCACAGCCAGTCTATCAACCTCCTCAACGAAACTTCCAACAACAACCTCAGTATCAGCAGAATCAGTATCCTCCAAGGAACTTCAACAACAACTCCAACAACAACAATCAACAGAGGCCATTTCAACAAAGGCCATCCCAAGCTAACCGAGTGATCGACCCGATCCCAATGCCGTATGCTGCTTTGCTGCCACAACTTCTGAAACTCAACCTAGTTGAGCTAAGAACGTTGGCACCTCCGGATCCCAACAGTCTACCAAGAAACTATGACTCCAATGCTAGGTGTGCTTTTCATTCGAACGCACCTGGTCACAGTACAGAAAAATGCAGGGCTCTGCATATGAAGGTACAAGACTTGGTAGATTCCAAGGCTCTGAATTTTGCACCGCCGCCCAATGTCAATAAAAACCCAATGCCAAACCATGGTG
This sequence comes from Lathyrus aphaca, assembly GCA_963966055.1. NCBI lineage: Eukaryota > Viridiplantae > Streptophyta > Magnoliopsida > Fabales > Fabaceae > Lathyrus > Lathyrus aphaca. The sequence continues at coordinate 412,567,084 of OZ014525.1, forward strand.
GTCCCCGAATTAACGCTATTGAAGAAGACCAACCGTCTTATTTGATAACTAGTGTGGATCAGATCAGGACACCATTGGTGGAAATCAAAGCTCAACTCCGTGAAAACAATATATTTCCGGGGTGTGAGCTAGGATGCCCCTACTGCAATATTTCATGGAATGGGTGTGAAGATTTGAGGAATGGCATTGACAGCCTTATTCAGAGTGGCTTACTCCAGATCACTACATCATTTCCGGCAAATCCAGCAACTTCATCGACAACGGTTTCAGATCCTCCTACAAATACAGCAACTATTGTTCCCGACAATTCATCAGCACCATTAACAAGTACTTCATCAGCTCTCCCAAATGATCAGTTTTCAACAGTTTCTCCTGCTACAACTTCAGCTTCATTCCATTTCGAATCTCCATCAACAACGACAACAGTCCTTCCAACAGTACCTCCTACAACACCAGCAATCAATCATGAAGATGTCTCTACTGTCACCATATTCTACGATCCTGAAAATAACTCCGCCTACCATTCAGAAGGTGCTGCTCCCACTAGAGCACCAGTTACAATCTTTTATGATCCACAAACGATTTCAGTCCCTTCAGCAGCAGCAATCAGTCCAGTCACTGTCACGGTGCCTGGACCAGTACCATATGAAAGCAATAGGGCCATCCCTTGGCACTACGGCTCTGACGTGTACTGTGAAGGGAAAAGAATCACTCTTGAAACATCAGCACCTGCACCACAAGTAGATAATGTGGGGGGAGGCGGAGGCTTCACTCGAAGCGGCCGTCTCTTTGCTTCACAAGTTCAAAGACCTACTGCCGAAGCAGAAGCTGCTGCCAAGGCAAAAGGAAAAGGCCCAGTGCAGGAAGATCCAGCTGCCAAAGAAACCCTGAAGACTCCATTTGATCAGGAAGTTGATGAGTTTATGCGGATCATCAAAAAGAGTGACTACAAAATTGTGGATCAGCTTCACCAGACGCCATCCAAAATCTCTATCCTCTCACTGCTTATGTGCTCCGAAGCCCATCGGAATGCACTACTTAAAGTCCTGCACGCAGCTTACGTGCCTGAGGAGATTACTGTCAACCAATTGGAAACCGTGGTTGGTAATGTTACTGCTAGCAATGGGCTAGGGTTTACCAATTCTGACTTGACAGCGGATGGCCGCAATCACAACAAAGCCTTGCACATAACCCTGGAATGCAAAGGAGCTGTCCTTTCTCATGTGCTGGTGGACACAGGTTCTTCCCTGAATGTCTTACCAAAGAAGGCTCTGGTGAAGCTTGAATATGATGGATTGGCATTGAGACCCAGCAACCTGGTGGTAAGAGCCTTCGATGGTTCTAAGAGATCGGTTCTGGGAGAGATTGAGCTGCCTGTGACAATTGGCCCGCAGACCTTTAAAACTATCTTTTATGTGATGGACATTCAGCCCGCCTACAGTTGTTTGTTGGGTAGACCCTGGATTCACGCCGCTGGCGCAATAACGTCTACCCTTCACCAAAAGTTAAAATTTGAGTGGGAAGGCCAAGTTGTCACAATCTGTGGGGAAGAGGATATCTTTGTTAGCCATCTGGCTACTTATAAGTACATTGAGATGGATGGAGAGATCCATGAAACAATGAGCCAAGGTTTTGAGGCCTTGAACGTCAATGAAGCATCTGCTGTATCTGGTACTCCAATGTCATCTTACCAACAAGCCCGGAAGGTTGTTGAAGAAGGAACCGCCCTAGGCTGGGGCAAGGTTTTAGCTGTGGAGGAGAAGAAGGACAAGTTTGGGTTGGGTTACAGACCAACTCAACATCAAGCAAAGGCTACTGCAGGGCCAGGTTTTGTCAGTGGGGGGATGCTTACCCCTGATGCTATCAACTGTCTGGAAGACGAGCTGGAAGAGGAGCGCAATCTGGAGAATTGGATTCGTCCGAAGATCCCGGGGAGCAGTGTCTCGAACTGGTCTTCCCAGGAAATTATAAGAGTTACTCATGCAGAGTAATTATTATTTCCTGTATTTTTTATAGCATGCATCCAAGTCTTGCATCTTGCCCAAGATGACAAGACTCATTTTGTAATCAGGGCCATCTGTACTTTTGTGCAAACAAGATTAAATTAATGAAATATCAGACAATCTTTTTGCAAACGAGTCTTTTTCTTTCCTGCTCACTGTTTTTTCCATTTTTCTTTTTGTACAAAAAAATAAATGGCGGTGTTTTCAAAATGATAACTTCATTTCACTTTTTTCTAAAGCAAGATTAAAATCAAATCACTAAAATGAACCAACTTAACCCTTGCAGAGAGTGCCTTCCAGACAGCACCGACAACAGCACGGCTATGACATCGTATGACTTTGACAATCCAATCAATCAAGCTGATGAAGGGGTTGATGAAGAATATGAGCTTCCTGAAGAGCTAGCCAGGTTGTTAAGGCAGGAGGAAAAGGTTATTGCTCCTCATCAGGAGGAGATTGAAGTGATTAATCTTGGTACTGACGAAGACGTGAAAGAAGTTAAAATCGGGGCCTGCCTGCAAGACTCAGTGAAGAGGCAACTGATAGATCTACTTCAAGAGTATGTTGATGTGTTTGCTTGGTCGTATCAAGATATGCCAGGGTTGGATACCGACATTGTTGTGCACAAGTTGCCTCTAAGGGAAGAATGCCCACCAGTGAAACAGAAGCTGCGCCGAACTCGCCCAGACATGGCTATGAAAATTAAAGAAGAGGTACAAAAGCAATGGGACGCCGGGTTCCTTGCTGTGACTAGCTACCCGCCGTGGGTTGCTAACATAGTACCTGTGCCTAAGAAAGACGGAAAAGTAAGGATGTGTGTTGACTACCGGGATCTGAATAGAGCCAGCCCGAAAGATGACTTCCCATTTACCTCACATTGACGTATTGGTGGATAATACGGCTCAGTTCTCGGTATTCTCCTTCATGGATGGATTTTCAGGATATAATCAGATCAAGATGTCACCTGAAGACATGGAGAAGACAACATTCATTACACCTTGGGGCACGTTCTGTTACAAAGTAATGCCATTCGGACTGAAGAATGCTGGTGCAACATACCAACGGGCTATGGTGACATTATTCCACGATATGATCCACAAGGAAATCGAGTGCTATGTGGATGATATGATCGCCAAGTCCCTTACAGAGGAAGATCACCTGGTGAATCTGCTGAAGTTGTTCAAGCGTCTGAGAAAGTATCAACTGAAGTTGAACCCCAACAAATGCACATTCGGGGTGCGATCCGGTAAACTGCTGGGCTTTATTGTAAGCGAGAAAGGGATTGAGGTTGACCCTGATAAAGTCAAAGCCATCCAAGAGATGCCTGCACCGAAAACTGAGAAAGAAGTTCGAGGGTTCTTGGGTAGATTGAACTACATTTCACGGTTCATATCTCACCTCACAGCAACCTGCGAGCCCTTGTTCAAGCTGTTAAGAAAGGAACAAACGGTCAGGTGGAACGAAGACTGCCAAAGGGCTTTTGACAAGATCAAGGAGTATTTACAAGAACCTCCAATCCTCATGCCGCCAGTTGAAGGAAGACCTCTAATTATGTACTTGACAGTATTAGAAGAGTCGATGGGGTGTGTGTTGGGCCAGCATGACGAGTCTGGTCGAAAAGAGTATGCAATATACTACCTAAGCAAAAAGTTTACCGACTGTGAACAGCGTTATTCACTGCTCGAGAAAACTTGCTGTGCTTTAGCGTGGGCTGCTCGCCGACTGAGACAGTATATGCTGACCCACACTACCTTGTTGATCTCAAAGATGGACCCAGTTAAGTACATATTTGAGAAGCCAGCTCTTACCGGACGGGTTGCAAGATGGCAGATGATTCTCACAGAATACGACATACAGTACATATCTCAGAAAGCCATCAAAGGCAGTGTACTATCTGAATATCTTGCTGAGCAACCCATTGATGACTACCAGCCTATGAGGTTCGACTTCCCTGATGAAGACATCATGTTCATTAAATCAAAAGATCATGAAGAGCCTATTCACACTGAAGGGCCTGACCCAGGAGAAGAATGGACTATGATGTTTGATGGGGCTGTTAACATGAATGGTCGTGGTGTTGGTGCAGTACTCATTACACCTAAAGGAGTTCACATGCCTTTCTCGGCAAAACTCACTTTCAACTGCACTAACAACGAAGCTGAATACGAAGCTTGCATTATGGGTCTTGAGGAAGCCATTGACCTCAGGATCAAGACATTGACCGTATTCGGAGATTCAGCTCTGGTAGTCAATCAAACCAACGGGAAATGGTACACCCACCAAGATCATCTGATACCTTACAGGGATTATACAAGGAGGTTACTGACTTTCTTCACAACAGTCAAACTTGAGTATATCCCTCGGGACGAGAATCAGTTTGCAGATGCTCTTGCTACCATTTCATCCATGATCAAAGTTCAAGCCGCCAACTTTGTACCTCAGATTTCAGTGTCTAGACTTGATAGACCAGCATATGTATTTGCGGCGGATGTTGCAAAATATGGTAAGCCTTGGTTCCACGACATTAAGTGCTTCTTGGAGGATCAAACATACCCGCCTGGGGCATCTTCCAATGATAAGAAGACTTTGAGAAGGCTTGCTGGTAGTTTCTTTCTGAATGCTGATGGGTCTTTATACAAGAGGAACTTTGACATGGTACTCCTCAGATGTGTTGACAAGACGGAAGCAGATTTGCTGATGCATGGAGTGCACGAAGGATCTTTTGGTACCCATGCTGGAGGACATGCAATGGCTAAGAAATTGCTAAGATCAGGCTATTACTGGATCACAATGGATGCAGACTGTTGTGCTTACGCCAGAAAATGTCATAAATGCCAGATTTACGCAGACAAGGTGCATGTGCCTCCCAATCCTTTGAATATCATGTCTTCACCATGGCCCTTTGCTATGTGGGGCATTGATATGATTGGCAAGATTGAGCCAACTGCTTCAAACGGCCACAGATTCATCCTGGTCGCCATCGACTATTTCACCAAGTGGGTTGAAGCAGCCTCATATGCAAACGTTACAAGACAAGTGGTAGCCAGATTTCTGAAGAGAGATATCATCTGTCGGTATGGACTGCCCGAGCGAATCATTACCGATAATGGTTCCAACTTAAACAACAAAATGATGGCAGAACTGTGCCGGGACTTCAAGATCCAACATCACAATTCTTCTCCTTACAGGCCAAAGATGAATGGCGCTGTTGAGGCAGCAAATAAGTATATCAAGAAGATTGTGCAGAAGATGGTAGTCACATACAAAGACTGGCATGAAATGCTACCATTTGCCTTGCATGGGTATCGCACATCAATCAGAACGTCCACTGGGGCAACACCGTATCAGCTTGTGTATGGTATGGAAGCGGTCCTACCTGTTGAAGTTGAATTACCCTCCCTGCGGGTATTGATGGATGTTAAGCTGAACGAAGCAGAATGGGTTCGGTCCCGATACGAACAGCTGAGTCTGATCGAAGAGAAAAGATTGGCTGCAATCTGTCATGGGCAGCTATATCAGAAGAGAATGAAGAAAGCCTTCGATCAGAAAGTCAGGCACCGAGAGTACCAAGTGGGAGATCTTGTGCTGAAAAGAATCCTCCCTCCTCATACAGACCACAGGGGCAAATGGACTCCAAACTATGAAGGACCATTTGTTGTAAAGAAAGTTTTCTCTGGTGGAGCACTGATGCTCAGCACCATGGATGGTGAAGATTTCCCGTCCCCTGTGAATTCAGATGCAGTTAAAAAATACTTCGCATAAAATGACCCGCTGGACATAAAAACAGAATGTAAGTCCAGGCAAAAATAGGGCATCCCGGCGAGTCAAAAACAGAATAAAAGACTCGGGCAAAAGTAAGGGAAAATGAATAGAAAAAAATGTACACCCGCTGAGTTGAAAAGCCGCATTGGACAACTCAGGCAAAAATGGGTATCCCGATGGATTGAAAACCCGAAAGGGTGATCCATGCAAAATAAGGGAATAAGCGAACAACTGCACTCTGAATTCGTCCGTATCATCTACAACTTGGTAAGCTTTCAACGGAATCAAGCTTCAATCAGAATCAACTTTCTTCAGAAAGCAAGAAGAACGCCATTGTCATACGAGTCATAGCAGGAGGGGAAGCTCTTCAAAGCGTCGTCAACACCGCCAGTACTTTATTTCTCAATTTGTAACAATCCCCTCATTTCAGGAGATATGTTTCTTTGACTGTATCTTTGCCAATTCAGGGCACTTGAATTAATAAAATCGGATTTTCAGTCATGTTTCGTTTTTTACATTTACGTTTTGTAAAGAGTCGTCTGATATCTCTAAAAATACAATTGCATAAGTACAGATGCATTTCTCTAAAAAAAATAAAACACATGCTTACAGGGAATGTGATTACTCTCGAAAGTATTTATCTCCTACGACGGAATCCAGTAAGGGATACCTCGGGACCTTTTGTACGTTTCCTTACCTTTGCAGGATTGCAGGTATCCAGAACGCAACCTGGGGCATGCAGGTTACGTCTCAGCAAGTAGGCGAATCATTATCAACTCGGTCTATCTCCCGCATGGCACTAGAAGGTGCCCATTTCCCCAGCGGAGCTGCCAAATCAACATGCATTCAATCTCGGCATCCGAAATGCTCTATCCCCAGCTGAGTTGCTCCCCATTGCTTCCCCAGCTGAGTTGCCTCTTGTTGCTTTCCCCAGCTGAGTTGCCTCTTGTTGCTCTCCCCAGCTGAGTTGCCTTTCACTTCCCCAGCCGAGTTCCCATTCTTCCTCAACAGAATGCAGAAATCAGGGAATCATCTCCCCACAGAGCTTCAAGCCTCTATTCAGAAGAGCAACGCACGAAGAGATCGCAACAGAGTGAAGAAAGCTTCTACAAACCCCAGCTGGGTCCCATATTATAAGGATATGTCAACCAGTGACCTATATCCCCAAGCAAAACAGATACATCACTAGATCTACCAGTGATCTCATACCCAGCTGGGATGTCCATTTCAAGCAGATCGACCAGAGATCTTCGCAGTGATGGGATCCGAATCCTGGATCTTTGCTCCTTTGCATAATCATAGCATTCGCATCATACTATCCCTCAGAGCGTAGCATTCCGTCTAATACGGAGCATTACGGCAAAAATCAAATGCATAGCATAATCATAAGCCATGTTATGAATTAACACTTGTGAATAATAAACCGTTCATCATCACTGTACAAAAATCCCCATCAGAGTCCCCGGCAAAAGCAGCTCCCCCTTTCAAATCACAAACACCCGTATATATACCTTTTGGCACCCGTCCGTGTCATCTTTCCCCACAGGTCGCCTGAATACACTCTACAAACAAATCACCCTCATTACAGATACATTCTGGCACCCGTCCGTGTCAAATCATCCAGCAGAAAGCCAAAGACATCCTTTTTGCACTCACATACCTTATATACACCCCTTTTGACACCCGTCCGTGTCATATCCCCAGCGCAGTCGCTTACTCTTTCATCAACCCATACACTTGTTAATATTATACTTTTCTCTTTTGACACTCGTCCGTGTCACTCTCCTCAGCAGATAAACACTCATCAATACAATACTCACTACTCATGGTACGCTTATACAGATACTCGTCCGTATCTTGTATACATCATCACTCATATCCCCGCATTTCGGCAGTAGTCCTTGTTCTTTGTTAGCCAGTTGGTACTCGTCCGTACCATCATCTCAGAACATTGCGTCTAATGTTTGTTTCTACATGATACTCGTCCGTATCATAGTCTTAAGGATGCTCGTCCGCATCTTTAATCCATACACCGCGTCAAACACTCATGTCTTCTTGAATATAGATACTCATCCGTGTCTGCTATTCCCCAGAAGAGTCCTTTCAGATTCAACACTCGTCCGTGTTCGTTGTTAACCCGTTGATACTCGTCCGTATCATCATCTCTGAACATGTGTCAGTACTTGTTTCTACATGATACTCGTCCGTATCATAGTCTTAAGGATGCTCGTCCGCATTGTTAATCTATACACAATACCAAACACTTATACCTTTTGTTTCTTGGATGTAAATGCTCGTCCGTGTTTACTATCTCCCCAGTTAGATCACCGACAATTTTCTTTTTATCTAACACTCGTCCTGTGTTATGATACCTTTGAGAGCAGCCGTACCCTGCTGAGTGGTCGTCCTCCACTTCTTGATGGTCGTCCTCCATCATGCTCATCCGATGGCCGTCCCCATCGTTGATTTTTTTAGCAGCCGTCCCCTGCTAGGTGGTCGTCCTCCACCTTTTGATGATCGTCCTTCATCACTTTATCCAATGGCTGTCCCCATTGTTGATTTTGGTTATCTGGCATTCGTCCTATGTCATGAGAAACCTCGAGAGCAGCCGTCCCCTGCTGAGTGGTCGTCCTCCACTTCTTGATGGTCGTCCTCCATCATGCTCGTCCGATGGCCGTCCCCATCGTTGACCTTATCTATCCGATGGTCGTCCCCATCGTTGATATTTTCGGCAGCCGTACCCTGCCAGGTGGTCGTCCTCCACTTTTGATGGCCGTCCCCATCATATCTCTTTCATTCCCAACAGAGCAGCCGTCCCCTGCTAGGTGATCGTCCTTCGCCTTTGATGGCCGTACCCCATCATCTGTTTATTTCATTTATTCTTTAACCCGATGGCCGTCCCCGTCGTGGTCCCTTTTCCTTTTTAGCCCGATGGCCGTCCCCATCGTTGGTTACTTGACCTTTATGAACTTGATGGCCGTCCCCGTCATGTTTCATTAATCCCCAGAGAACTTCGCAGCTTTATCTTGATGGCCGTCCCCATCATAATATCCTATTTTTCCCAGCTAGTCGGCCGTCCCCGTCTTGGCTTTACTTGTTTTTCCCCAGCTAGTCGGCCGTCCCCGTCTTAGCTTTACCTTTTATCCCCAGCATGTCGGCCGTCCCCGTCATTGCTTTATACACTTTACCAGCATGTCGGCCGTCCCCGTCATCGCTTTGCTGCACATACCTCTTTACCCAGCAGTCGTCCTCTGCTCGACGGTCGTCCTCCGTCGCCCACACTTTACAATATATTTTGTTTTGCTTTACAATCTATATCCCTTTTCTTCTTCATTCTGTGAGTGCAAATTTTAGACTGTCTTTGGTATTCAACCACAAGTTATCTTGTTCGCCTGTTAAGCCGTCGCTTACGACCTGCACAGCTAACTCATGCTTGAATAGGGGCAGCTGTAAACACCCCAAATTTGCCCTCACCCATTCACACCATGGCTTGTGATCATCTCATATGCATAAATACAATCATATCATCTCACATCTCATTTTTTATTCACTGCATTGGTTCTAAGTCATCTGCATCTAGGGTTTGTGATTTGAGCAGTCCAAGAGCCTCTTGAGCCACTCCAAAGGCCACCAATCAACTCAAAGGGGTCCATGTGTGTCCTTATATCATATTTCATCTCCTCAAAGTCAGAAATGCAGAGGAATCACAAGTGCTAGGGTTTGAGTGGATGCAGAGCCAGGATGAACTGCACAGTTGACTGAAAATTAGGGTTTTGGTTTCAGAGGCCATAACTCCAAATTTTTTGGTCATTCTTGTTTCCATTGATCTCTATATGGTATAGGGAGTATGCATATCAATTTTCATGAAGAAATTCCATGGGGAAGTCATCTGATCAAGAGTTGACTTTTCAGACAAGTCAGTGCAAAATCAGGGCATCTGAGGCCCCCAATGACCCAACCAATGGGTGATCTTCATCATTTTGAGTGTATATGATCTTTATTTGATCATGGAAGAAGGTTGAAGTTCATAAAAATCAAGAATTTAGGGTTTTTGCAAAAGTTGACTTTTTGGGCATAGTTGACTTTTCAAGAATGCATCATTTTAGGTCATTTTTCAAGCCTTGATTATTGATCCAAAAATGCTTCAAATGGAAAAACTTTGGTCATGAAAGTTGTAGATCTCCTCTTTCCCTTTTCAAAAAGTACAAGAACATGATCAAACTCTTCTTGGATCAAAAGTTATGGCAATGCAAAGTTGGCAAAAATCATTAATTTTCAAGGCATGCCTCATTTGGAAACTTTGCAAAATCTTGGACCAATGCATCATGTGACCTCTAATTCATTTCAAACCATTACACAAACATTCTCTAAGTCCTAAAAATCAGAATTGAGTTGAATTTGCTCATGGTTTGGTTTGTGTAACAAGGCTTTATCACATGTGAACCAAAAGCTAGCCAACTTGCAAAACACTCATGATCACTTCCTACAACTTGGTGCATTGGCTGCTGAGCTTTGCTAGGCCTCTCCCTCACCTTTGCTGCGCCAGCCATGCCTTGTACTTGCCTAGACCTTGCCCATGCCCTATCTTACACAAAGTTGACCTTTTATGCAAAAGCAAACTTACCTATCACAGCTGCACAAGTCACATCCTCTGGCCACTTGGATTAAAATATGTTATCAATTTGCAAGCAAAAACACTCAAGAGGCAAGGCTGAAACACACACATTCATCACATTCACACAAACACTCCTAACTGCAGCTTGCTTCGAATCCTTTAACACAGCCATCAAACACTAAAACTTTCATCATCATTCAACTCCACACACTTCATAGACCATCCAGCACCCAAAGCCCAAGCCTGAAACAGCCAAGAAACCCCACTGCCATTTCTCACTTCAGTTTGCAAAAACTTTCGAATCTTCCATCCTAGCTCACAAACACACAAACCAACACCACAGAACTTCTCTACACATTGTATGGACCTCAAACAACCCATCACCATGACCTGAAAGTGCCAAAATCACCATAGCCATTGTTGACTGAGCTTGAAGCAGTTCCATTCGAATCTCCTTCTCCAGCCAACACAAACTCATTTTGAGCATTCAAGCATCTTTGGGGGATCAAGTGGAGTGGTTTGCACAAAGAGAGGTGGCCAGAAAGTTCCTAAACTGAAAGCTTCAAATCTCAGGTAACCTGAAATTAATTTTTCCAGAAGTGACTTTTATTGTTACAAACTTGTTCTTCATGCTTGCCTGATCATTCTGGTACCTTTGGTTTCGAAAATGGTGTTGATTTGAGTGTTTAATTCGTGACTGAAGCTTGCGTGACCTAGAACTTTCCCTCTTCGATTCAGCTTGTTTAGGTAATATAAATTTGTTTTAGGTTAGGGGTTTGATTCGTGAAGAGGAGAGGAACACTTCTCTGGTCTTAGATTTCATTTATGTTACGTTTTTAGGAAGTTTGAGGATTCTCAGGTGAGGGCTGGCCGGAGAAGACGACCGGAAGTCTTCTCCGGCAGCCTGAAAGTGATTAGGGTTAAGTGTAATTAATTAGGGCAAAGTTCAAACGTGGACCATTGGATCATCTTTCCCGCGCGCGTGTGTGTGGTCTGGATTGCATCATTAATTCATAATCAGGTTTAATTAAATTAATTAATTAAGTTTTAGAAGTTTGAATCTAGGCCTTTCATTCTGGCGCGCAGTCAATGCCTTTGAACTCAGGAGCAATCTCATCCATCCATCCTGTTTACTTTTATTTTAATTCCTTTTTAATTCATTTTCTTTCATTTATTTTGCACAATTAATTTAAAATAGGTAAAAATTCATGAAAATTATGAAACTTTTTCCTTAAGGTTTTATTAATTTTTATGACACAAAAATATTTTTATTTTATTTTTTATCATTAAAAAAGTATCTTTAAATATTTAAAAGATTATTTTTAATTGATTAATGGGAATTAATTAATTAAAAATACTTTTAGGTATTTAAAAATTACAAAAAAATTCATGAAATGTTCTAAGACATTTAGAAACATTGTCCAACCTTCAAACCAAATTTCTTTTTTGATCTTGATGCATTTTAAGAATTTTTCATTGAATAAAATCATTTTTTATGCATTATTTTGATCATATGTTTGAAAATTCATTTCTGCCTATTGGTGAAGGTTGTGACATTGATTCTTTTTGCTTTGTCTTGTGTTTAACATGTATTTTCAAGGATAAAAAGGCCATGAATTGTTCTTGCATTTTCAAATTGTTTGGCATTTGTTTTGTAAAGAACCCTAAAAAACCCTAATATCTTGTAAAATTCATAACTCAAGATTGGTTGAGAGTTGAGAGCCCCCCTTTGGGCAGTGGTTTATTATAGGTCTAGGGTTTCTTTGGGTACCATTTTCCATTTTTACTTTAGGGTTTTGCTTCTGTTTTTGGTTTGTGTTTGTTGTTTGATCCATAAACCCTAATTTGGGCTTCCTCTTGCATCCTTATTGCATTCACTTGTATAACATGACTTATCTTTGCATTTTGTGCATGCTTATGATTCATTTGACATCTTAAGACATGTAGAAAGCATCATTGATCATTGCATTACATATTTGCCATGTCATTTGTCTTGTATGATTCATAACTTTTCATGCTTGTTCATGCTCCTTAACTTGCATCATTTGCATTCATAACCTTGTATGAGCATCTCCACATGCTGCCTCATGTTTGCAGCACCTCATAACATCATAATCATCATCAACATGCTTCTGGTTCTGCTTAGCATCATATCATTTCATCTCATCTTGCATTGCATTGCATTTTCTTTCTAACATTGCAGGTGGTAAGTAAGCTTGAGAAGTGGATTTGCCTTCACTTCTCATACCTTTTCTTTGCATCTCTCTTGCATCCATTGCTGCATTTTTATTTGTGTTTGAGATTGAGCTTGCTCATTCTTCTTCTTCCCACTTTCTTTCTTCAAGTGACTTGACTTCTTGAATGAAGCAAGTCACTTTGCTTCTCTTGATCCTGTTCATCTGCTTCCTGGTGGCTCCTCTGAAGATTATTCTTGAAAACCTCACAAGCCTTAGGATCAACCAAGCTTGATAATGAATTAGGGTTTTGATTAGTCCCCCTTCATAGTTTTTACCTTTGTGTCTCTCTTTGAGTCTTCTCTTCTCACCTCATAATCAGAGACTAAACCCTAAAGGTTTTAAGACTTTGTGATTAAGCTTATGCCTGCATCCTTCTCTTAGGATGGAGTGTATAACTTTAATCCTAAGCATTAAACCCTTAAGTTGTTTAAATCTCTTAATCAATTCACTTAATAAGTATCAAGACATCACACTTGTAACTTGGGCCTTGCATTAGGGTTCTAATTCTTCCTTAAATGGTTAAGAAGGACTAACCCTAGTGTTAATGGACAAGTCCCCCTCAAGTTGTCTTACAAACAATAAAACTCACTTCATCATCCCATCATCAATAAAATCCACTTAATCAAAGGCTTGTTTTGTCATGGGTTTAATCCCTAATCATGGATTAAGTTGAGGAGTTTTCCTCAACTTAAACATTCTCATCTATTATCCTTCTTTTAGGATGGTGTAATGAGTCTGTTTAATCCTTGATTATGGCTTAACCTCATTACTCAACACTAAACAAAAACGCCAAAAACATCTAAATAATCACAAGTAGGTTAATGATCTTAATCCTACACCAAAGGTGATTAAGTGTGAGAATCTGACTTCACACTTAAGGTATCCCCATTACCCCTGATCAGAGGGAAGATGTGATGAGTTTACTAAATCCATTGGTTTAGACTTAAGCTCATTAACTTATGACAAATTTCTCAAAAGCAATAAAAGACTGAAAACTCAAAAACAAACAATAATCGTCTCCTTCGGGATTCTTTTCTCATCTCATTCACTCGCAAACGAGAACTCGCTTCTTCCGTCTAATGCAAGACAGTAAGCACCTGAGCCAGACAGGTCATACACTTGAGCATAGGCAAGCAAGCAGTTCACAAGTCAATTCACCTTTCAGTCTCTTTGGGTTGAACTACGGTGTTCTGACTTCCTCATTGCACGAGAGGATACGTAGGCATAACTTAACAGTTATCGAACAAAAGTCTCTGTTCATTCCCCCTCCTTCCAGCATTATTCTTTAAGCCTCATAATCATGAGCATACTCTTTCTTACACTGACACTATACATATTACACTTCACACTTCTTTTGCACTGACACCTGTACATTTCTTTTCCAGCTATTTTACACACAGATTGCACTGACACTACCCCTTTAAAACACAAATCTTTTAAGCGTGGATCCCGTCGAGTACGACGGACAATCTGGGTGCTAATACCTTCCCAGGTTGTAACCAACCCCCTTTCTCAGTCTCTCTGGTTCGCAAACCGTCTTATCCATCTTTTTCTAGGTCTATGCAGCATTGCCTTTCCTCCGGGATAAAAATGCCTAGCTGGCGACTCTTTCATCTCCAGTGAGTTCACGGCTGTGTGTTCTCACTGTTCCCTTCGCCGACCGTTCGCGCTTGTACCTGGATGCAAATCTTTGGGAGCGACACATATAGATTCGATTTGTAACAAGAAAATGAAGTTCTGGAAAATTTGTTCTTGAGCTATACCTGAGATGGAGCTTTCTGGTTCTGAGCTTTCTGGGCTGTTTCTTGGTGCAAACTCACTCCTTTGAACCCTCTGATGATGAAATGAAGCTTAAGAAGCTTTGAGAATGGCTGGTTTTTGAAAGGGAAGAAGTTCTGCTCAAGGTGGGGTGGGAATCATATTTGTGATTCAGGGAGTTTAAGGCAATGGTGATGGGTGCTTTGTGATCAGGAAAGTGTGTTGAGTTGATTTGTGAAGTTGTTTTTTGTGTTTGAGGCTTGTGCAATCAGTTTCGAAGGCTTTTGCAATTTGGAGCAAGAAGTGATAACTATGGCTTAGGTGTCTTTCAGCTTGCAATGTGTGGTGTGTTATGCTGGCTTTGGTCCATGTATCAAAAGGGGATAGGTCAGAAAGTTGTTGGTGGCCTATGGTGATTGGTATGGGTCTTTGGCCAAAATGTCAACTTGATGTGTACTTGAGGTATGGGCTATGGTACAACTTGCTTTTTGGCATGCTTGGGCTCAGCTTGAATCAAGGAATGTTGTGAAAAGAGTTTAGAGGCAAGGCAGCAAGTAGTTTGTAGCCTATGATGAGTTTTGCAAGTTGGTTCTAGTTTGGTTCCTTTGAGATATCTTGCTCCATAAGCCATAAAAATGAGAGATCTTTTGATGCAATTTGACTTTTAGGTCTTGGTACATGCTTGTGTGAAGATTAAAAGTTAGTTTGATAGCTCAATTTGCCTTGACAAGTGAATTTGCAACTTTGCCTCTTTGGTAGAAACCTTGAAATTTTGTGATTTTTGCCAACTTTGACAAGCCATAACTTTTGATCAAAAATGAATTAGGTCATGTTCTTGTACTTTTTGAAAAGGGAATGATCCATTCTACAACTTTCATGACCAAAGTTTTTCCATTTGAAGCATTTTTGATTCAAAAAGTAAAGGTTGAAAAAGTTTCCTAAAATGGCAATTTCATTAAAAGACAAACTTTCCCAAAAAGTCAACTTTGCAAAAGACTTGAAATCCTTCAATTTTGTGAACTTCCAACTTCTTCTATGATCAAATAAAGATCATATACAATCAAAATGATGAAGAACACCCTTTGGTTGGGTCATTGGGGGCCTCAGATGCCCTGATTTTACACTGACTTGCTTGAAAAGTCAACTCTTGATCAGATGACTTCCCCATGGAATTTCTTCATGAAAATTGATATGCATACTCCCTATACCATATAGAGACCAATGGAAACAAGAATGACCAAAAAATTTGGGGTTATGGCCTTTGAAACCAAAACCCTAATTCTAGGTCATTTGTGCAGTCAAACTTGGCTCTGCTTCCATGCCATTCTCAGTTCTTGTGATTTTTTGACATTCTTGACTTTGAGAGGATATAATATGATGCTTGAACATACATGGACCCCTTTGAAGTGATTGATGACCTTTGGAGTGGCTCAAGAAGCTCTTGGATTGCTCAGATCACAAACCCTAGATGCAGATGACTTTGAACCAATGCAATGAATCAAAAATGTGGTATGAGATGGTATGATTGGATTTATGCATATGACATGATCACAAGTCATGGTGTGAATGGTTGAGGGCAAATTTGGGGTGTTTACATCAAGGTTTTCTACATTCCTACTTCGGTATTCGATAATTCAGATAGCCCTCCGCATGAAGTTCATATAAGATGATATTCGTGGAGAATTGGTGCTTAGTACCCCGTGTCAGTGCAAGAGTTAACAACCATAGATTCAAACCAAATCAAATATATCATAAACTGAGATCTGAATATAATAACGTCCCCGAAGGGTTCCAATTCATACATCAAGAGAATAGCAACGTAAAGTAAAGAGGAATCCCACAACAAGTTTGTGGGTAATCCAGGTACAAGAGTATGAGACTAAACCCTAGGGAGCTCAATGTCTTGCAGCCTCCAGCTAAGACGCTTGACGGCCTGGAACAACTAGGTTATGTCTGGATGATTCGGCTCCTGGACGATCTTCTAAATAAGAAGACCCTTAGCTCGAAGGAAGCATGCACTTTTTTGATCTATTGTAGGAATACCTCTTCCCTTTATTTGCTAGGGCTTAGCTCAAACTTGACTTTCTTGACATTGGCCCGAAGCTTCAGCTCTTCGACCTCCTTTTGGATGTCTTCAGCTGCTTGTTGACTCTTTGCCATCTTCTGAAGGTAATCTCTTTGTTGCTCATGGGCTTTATGAAGCTGCTCTCCCTGCTCAACCAGAGTCTCTTGAAGGCTTTTGATCTTCAGCTTGTACTCGATCTATACCTCCTTTTTCTTTCTCAGATGGTCCTCCCACTTATCTTACTAGAGGGTCACAACTTTGTTAGCCTCGTCCAAGGCTTTATGATCCCTCCGGAGCTGACTCACCTTATGGGTTTAAGCTAACATTCTCTTTTTGAAGTAGATTTCTCGTTCTTCAAAGTCTTGGTGTTTGAGCCTGACTATCTCATCTGCTTGATGAGCTCTATCCTCTAGCTTTTTGTTATGGATCATCAGCTTATGGCAGGAGTTATTAGCCTCCTGATTTTCGGCTATGAGTTGTTGGACCAGATCCTCCAACTTCTGGTAATCCTCAAGAGGAACAATATTTCGGGGTACCACTTCCTTCAGATACAAAGGGGATTCCATTGAGAATGGGAGGAGTAGTACTTCTACACGGTTTCTTAACCACGTAGCAAAAGGATCATATTTCTCTGCGTCCACTTTCCCAAAATCTTTCTTCCTCTTATCATCCTGACTTCCCAAGCTTGGGCCGCCTGAATACACCACTGAATGTTTCCTTCTTCTAGAAAATTAAATGACTTAGCTATCTCTTCAATGGATGGTGGATCCTTCAAAGGGTAACCAAATTTCTTCTCGGCTAACAAAGGATTATAGTTTATCCCTCATTTCCTTCCGAGAAAGGGCACATTAGGAAAACCATCACAATTTGTGATAATCTCCTTCCCTATCAAATTTCTATTGGATCCCCAAGCTATGTCGTCTGAGGTCAAGCCCATAAATCCTTTAGAACACTTCCATTATTGTTTCAAATCTTGGAAAGGTCCTAACTTTGGAAGCTGCCAAACAAACCAGTCAACAAATAAGGGAGCACATCAATTCACATACCCCTTCCTCTTCTCGTTCCTGTAATAGAAATCTCCTAACAACGTAGGTACTGGATTTCTCTTAGTGAAGATGGTAATGGCTTCCATGCTAATCAGATCTTTCTCTCTTGGCAAAAAACTTATCCCATATACTACCATGGCTAGAAGTGAAATGAACTTTGCCCACCTATTTCCCAATGCCAAAATATGAGCTTTCATGACAAGAAAATCCAAGGAAATCCCTTTACCCTTGTTAGCCTCTAGTCCCATCTTGACTCTGAGAACACTTAAGTGACAAGCACTAGCTATGTCTTCATATGGAAGGACCCTCTCTGAAGCATAATAAGGAATACCGTCTCTGATAGGAACCTTTAGGATGCTGGAAACCTCTTCCAAGGTAGGTGCCAAGATATAATCTGGAAACACAAAAACTCGCTGCTGAGGGTCGTAGAACTGTAGCAAGGAGTGAAGGACGTCCCTCTGATCAACTGTAGGCTTATTCACATAATCCAGAATCGTCCCATACTCTCTCTGGAAGTCATCTAGAACCCTGTCATTCATCAAACTGATCAGTTTCTGAATACTCTTGGCTTCTGGTCGCGGAAAGGTGTAGTGAACATTCTTCTTTCTTGGAGTTTCCATTTCTAAAGCAGAAGTATGATCGAGAATCAGGAATAGTATGAACCCTGAGAATGAAAAAAGAACACAAATGATTAATGATGTTATGATGCTTATGCAAGGCAAGGCATGTGATCAGTGACGTGTTTGTGGTGTGTCAATCATATTATCATGTGTCTGTGCAGGGTCACAATGGAAGTATATTGCAATAACAGTTCCTCTGAACAGAAATTTTGGGTCTCAGAACCAAAGAATCACATAACCAAATCACAACACTGAACAATACTGGAAAACTGGGTATGTTGGAAGTTTAGGGTTCCTGCAAACCTGTAAACCCCTCTCATCTCACGGGTGTGCTACTCGGGTCAATATCACTGACTTTCAAAGCCGAATAGAAATAATACGTTCATCATTTCCGAGAAATGGCTCATGACCAATTCAGGGAACCGGTTTGGCATTATGTACTATTCAGGGAGGTCTCAGCTAAGTCCAAGGAAACAAGCATCCCTCATAATTTCCCAGCTTCAAGCACTTAATCGAGAAACAATAGTACATTCAGCCCTTGGGATACAGTACTATCGTCATATGAACAATTTTACTTGTCTGGGTTCCTATGAGAGAACCAGGTCATCCTATGCGAGTTCCCTGTGAGCCCTCGGGTGCGAGTGAGTTTTCCAACAAATGTGGTCTGCCACTGTCATCACTGGAGAGGGATGTTTCCAAAAAGGTCCTCAATGATCGGCCCCCAACTGCACATAACTATCGAGGTTGTGTAATGATCCAAGAGAAATTCCTGTATCAAAACACTTCCAAGATGGTCGCAAATCTGGGTGTGGAACTATTACTACCAACATAGTAAAATGCCATGAAGCCAAAGTGACTGTCCACTCTAAATCATAGGGTGCACTCGAGCCACGGTTACGAGCTCATCTCATAGTAACCCCATCCCACAAAAAAAATCCAAACCAGACAGTCCACTAATTATGATGCATGTAAGATAAATACTGAAAGCAGTAAATAAATGTTGTAAATGAAAGTTGTAAATGAAAGTAGTAAAGCTAAACTAAAGCGCACAACATCAAACAGATAAACACCCAAAGAAACATAAACAAGCAGGCGCTAGGATTGACTCTCAAAGGGGAAACCAGAGATTATGGGTTCGATCTCCAGTTGAGTCTCCAGCTTTCGCTCCCGGGATTTTCATACTGGTACAAACGCGAAAGTGGCGCGGAAAAGGTAGAGTCGCCATCCAGACATTTTTATCCCGAATGAATGGGAAAGGAAATGCTGCATAAACCGAAGAGAAAAGGAAAAGACAAGGTCCTACGAACCAAAGATCTGGGTCCGGGAGTCGGTTACAACCTGGGAAGGTAATAGCACCCCAGACTGTCCGCCGTACCCGGCGAGATCCATGCATGCTAGTTTGTTCCAAAGGGTGAGAATAAAGTTGCTGCTGAATAAAAGAACTGGAATTGGAGCTGAAATGAGAAATGAAAAAGAGATAAAAAAAAGGGGGGAAATGTAGGCAAAATAAAGAGTGTGCTCAAACGGGCCCTACCGTGCTGCCTAAGTACCTCATCGGGAAAATGAGGATCAGAGTCGATGTAGTTCGCCTAACTACGGCGGAAACTATTTATTTGTGTTTTTTATGGCTTGATCAGCTTATGCCTATGCTCAGGTGTTGCGGGCTCGTCTGGTACGAGTGCGTAACCTTCTTGAAAATAAGGCAAGTTGTAGCATGTTCATGTTGAGTGTGAATGAGATAAGAAAAGAATTCATGTAGGAAAAGACGAGTGTTGTTTGTTGTTTGTCTTCTAAAGAAGTGTTTTGATTGTTTTTGTTTGTGAAAAGAGCCTCATGATCAGACTTGTACATCATGCTAGACAAGCTTGTACTATCGCCAAGATGGGATGAATACAAGTACCCCATGGAATAAGTCTCTGTATCCAAGACTACTTTAATCTTTATTAAAGTGTTTTAACTTTTCTTTGAGATGAGAAATAAAGCAACGAGAACCAAAGGTAAAGTCTAAGGGAAACTAGTAGTCTTAAGTGTTGTCATGCATGGATGAACCTAGGTTAGTGCGGTTTTCTAATCCTAATGAGAAAAAAGAAAAGAAGAAAGAACTTAGAAAACAACTTACTTCCTAAGGAAGTTAAATTGTTTCTAAATGGGATTAGCATGAAGTTATACAAATTAAGTACAAAATGCTAAAACAAACACACTTAGAAAGTGTAAAGAATTAAAGAAAGAAGAAGTTGAGTGAACTTACCTCCACCTCCCTACAAAACAAAGTTTAGTAGGATAAACATGATAAAATAAATGAAGTAAACAAGTACCAACGAAATCCTGATGCATATAGGACCTAATCTAGACTCAATCTTAAGTCTGAGGGACCTAAAAAGTAGGCAAAGCCAAAATCCAGCATCTACTACAACTTGTAAACACTCCAAATTTTCCCTCACTTTTTATCACACCATGGCTTGTGATCTTTAATATTGCATTACATAAGCATACCATCTCCCATTGCATATTTGTTTCACTGCATAAGTTGCATAGTTAGGGTTTATGATCAGGAGAGTCTAAGAAGTGATATGAGCCATATCAAAGGCCTTGAAGCTTGTCAAGAGGGTCCATGTGTGTTTCATTATCATAATATGCTCCCTAAAGTTCATAAAAGTCAAAATTTCACAAGGGATTGCACAGAGGTCCAGACAGACTGAAGATTTCTTGCACAGATGACCTAAAATTACGGTTTTGGGTTTGAGGCCCTTAATCTCAATTTTTTGCTCATTATTGTTTCTAATGGTCTCAATATGTTATAAGGAGAATGTGTACCAAATTTGATGAATAAATTCATTATTGAAGTCATCTGATCAACTGGTAACTGGTTGTGCAAGAAAAGTCAGAATCAGGGCCTCTGAGGCCCCCAACAATGGAACCAAAGGATCATTTTCATCAAATTGAGGTTCTATGATCTTTATTTGATCTTAGAAGTGGTTAGAAGTTCACAATATTGAATAATTTCAAGCCATTTGCAAACTTTCCATTTTTGGACATGACTTGTAATGGAAACTTTCCATTTTGGGAAAGATTTTCAACCTCCTCTTTCTTGATAAAAAATGCTTCAAATGAAAAAACCTTAAACATGAAAGTTGTAGATTGGATCTTCCAATTTTCAAAAAGTACAAGAAATCCTCTTGATTCATCCTAGAACTCAAGATATGATCTTTCAAAGTTGGGAAAAATCCTATAATTTTCAAGTTCATGCCAAAGAGGGATTTTTGAAAAATCAAGTTCCAAGACTTCTTATGACCTTTAATTGACCTATAAGCTTCATTACATGATAATGAAACACATTTGGATCATATTTGAGCCTTGCATCACAAGTTTTCATGGCCAATTTCTCAAGAATGTACAAAGTTGTAAATGTGCAAAACCATTGCAATCTCACCACTCATTCACTTTTGATCACTCTTAACCATCCCATGGCCCTCCTTGAAGCTGGATGAGATGTAAACACCCCAAATTTGCCCTCACTATTTCTCACACCATGGCCTGTGATCTTTCATATAGCATTTCAAAAGCATACCATCTCATATTGCATATTTGTTTCATTTGCATGGTTCATTTCATCTGCATCTAGGGTTTGTGATCTGAGCAATCCAAGAAGTGATATGAGCCATCCCAATGGTCTTGAAGCTTTCCAAGAGGGTACATGTGTGTTCCATGATCATTATATGCTCCCCAAAGTTCATAAAAGTCAAGGGATCACAAAGAATGGCAAAGGCATAAAGGCATACTGAAGATTTCCTACACAGGTGACCTAAAATTAGGGTTTTGGTTTCAGAGGCCTTAATCCTAATTTTTTGGTCATTATTGTTTCTAATGGTCTTAATATGTTATGAGGATCATATGTATCACATTTGATGAAGAAATACACTATGAAAGTCATATGATCATTGGGTAACTTCTTGAGCAAGTAAAGTCAAAATCAGGGCATCTGAGGCCTCCATCAAGGGTACCAAAAGGTCATCATCATAATTTTGAGTCTCTATGATCTTTATTTGATCTTATAAGTGGTTGGAAGTTCACAAAGTTGAAGAATTTTGAGCCAAATGCAAACTTGCTATTTTTGGAAATGACTTGTAATGGAAACTTTCCATTTTGGGAAAGATATTCAACCTATTCTTTCATGACCAAAAATGCTTCAAATGAAAAATTCTTGGGCTTGAAAGTTGTAGATTATGTCTTCCCATTTTCAAAAATTATAAGAACATGTCTTGATTCATCCTAGAACTCAAGATATGGCCTTTCAAAGTTGGCAAAAATCCTATAATTTTCAAGTTCATGCCAAAGAGGGATTTTTGCAAAATCAAGTTTCAAGCCATTTCATGACCTCTAATCAACTTCTATGTACCATAACATGTCAAAGAAACTTCAAAACATCAGATTGGCCCAAGAATGCATGGTTTTCATGGCTTGATTCACAAGAAATCTCAAAATGGCAATTATGCATAAACTTTGCAAAAACTATGACAACTCTTGATCCAAGTGTTCCAGCTGCATAAACATGATCCTAGGGCCTTTCATGAATCAAGTTGAGGCCAAGACACCCTAAAAGCCAGCTCTAACTCAGTCCATACTTGTGGTACCACAACTTTTGACTTTTTGCAAAACAAGCCATACCAATCAGCCTGTGCCACAACCACTCTCTGGCTAATCAACATGACTTATGTGGACATCAAGGAGCCCATTTCACACAAGCTGGTAGCCTGAATCCTCAAGAACTCAGAAATCCCCAAAATTGCCATAACACTTCCTCTCTTCGAATTGCACAACACATCCATCAAAACTCAAAAATTCTTTCACCATTCATCTCAACATAACTCAAGGATCATTTTCCACCCCTTACCATGGCCTAAAAACCCCTCAATCAGAAATACGATTTCTACCACACTAGAACCAAACAAAATAAACCAGCCATTGTAAGCTTGTTCTAAGCTCTCCATAAACTTCAAGGGACCAAGTGGAGTGGTTTTGCACAAAGTAGGGAGTCAGAAAGCTCAGAATCTCAAAGCTTCAACTCAGGTAGCTCCTTAGAACAATTTCTCCAGAACCTCTTTTTTAAGTTATATAATGAATCTATATGCTTCCCTGATCACATTGATATAATTTGTTTTAAAAGTGATGGAGAAATGGCCATGTATGCTTGCTCTGAAACTTTTTAACCTAGAATGTTTTTTCATTGATTTACCTTTTTGATGCATGATAAATGAGTTTTGAGCTTGGATTCGTGTTTAGGAAGTTTAGGAGGATGTTTCTGGAGCTTTAGAGAGTCTGGGGTGGCCTAGGGAGAGAGATTGAGTTTTGGGGTTGCCGGAGAAGATGACTGGAACACTGTTCTGGTCACCTGAGAGTCATTAAACCCCAATCCTGTATTAAATGCCAGTTTGAATGATAGCCATAGGATCTTGCTTACCTGCGTGTTTGGATGGCTCAGATTGCCTCATTAAACCCTAATCTTTTAATTAATTTAATTAATTAGGTTTAATTAATAAAAATGCCAGATTGAATCTCAACCTTTAGATCATGCGCGCAGTCAACATATTTTTCCCCAGTTTGAATCTCAGCCTTCAGATCCTCATACTTTTCATTTTATTCATTTTAATTCATTTTCTTTTTATTTCTTTTGTTCATTTTATTTAAAATATCAAAAAACATCAAAAAATTCTCAAACTTTGCATTTTTGTTTCAAATATCTTTCTTTACCTAAAAACATTTTTATTTTTATTTTTTGCATTATATAAGTATTTTTAAAATATTTAAATGTTATTTTTAATTAATTAAGGGATTTTAATTAATTAAAAATGCATTTAGGTTTCTAAAAATCACCAAAAAATTCATGAAGCATTTCAATACATTTAGAAACATTTTCAAACTCACCATACAAATTTCTTTTTAGGTTTAATCACCTTTTCACAATTTTCTTTGAATTAGGGTTCTTAAAAATCACATTTTTTAACCCTAACTTGAAAAATTCATTTCTGCCTAACCATGATGAGTTTGAACTTGGTTCTTCTTGCATTGTTTCACATATTGCATATAGTTTCTAGGTTATTTATCTCATGATTTTATCTTGCATTTTCAATTTGATTTGCATTTTCCCTTTAGAAACACCCAAAAACCCTAGCAAACTTAGGAATTTCATAACTTCCACTAGGTTAAGCCTTTGACTTTCTCCTTTGGGGTGTCATCTTATATAAGCTTTGGGTTAATTTGAGCTCAATTTAAATTTTTTATCATGGTGATTGCTTCTTTTTTGATCATATGCATCTCTTGTTGTCTTAAGACCCTAATTTTGCATCTTCATTTGCATTCTCCTTTGCATATCATCATCATATGAACTTGCCATGACATTTCAAGCATTTTTACGACATCTTAGACATCTTAAGACATGCTTGAACATGGAATGATCATTTCTTCATTCATTTGCTATGCTTTTCATTCATTTCATTTCATGAACATCCATGTGTTTTCATACTTCTAAACATGCTTCCATTGCATCTCATCTTTGTACGATCATTCATATGCATCTTGTATAACTTTGCATCATCTCCTATGCCATTTAAATTTCATTTTCACTTCTGAATTTGGTCTTTGCATATCATTTCATCTCATTTCCTTTTGCTTTATGTCTTATGCATTCATACTAACATTTCAGGTACTTTTGGTATGTTATCTGGGAGGTGAAGTTGCCTTCACCTCTCACCTCTTCTCATCTCTTCATATGCATTCTTACTTGTATTTGAAGTGAACTTGTTTCACTTATGCTCCCTCCCTCTTACTTTCTTTCTTTTAAGTTACTTATCTTCTTCAGGAAGTAAGTAACTTATTCTTTCTCTCCTTCTCTTTTCATCTGCTTCTTCCATTGGTGGACTTGAAGAAATTTTCTCTTAAGCCTCACAAACCATAGGATGTCCAAGCATGATAAATTTTAGGTTTTTATATATTCCCCCCTATCTTTTTACCTTTGATTCTCCTTAAGTCTCTCTTCTCATCTCTTAATCAGGGGCTAAACTCTTAAAGTTTTAGGACTTTGGAATTAGGGTTATACCTGCATCCTTATCTTAGGATGGAGTGTATAACTTTAATCCTTAGTGTTAGACCTTTAATTTGTTTACACCTCTTAATCAAGACACATTAATAATCACTAATACTTTATCTTGTAACTTGGGTCATACATTAGGTTTATATCTCTTCCTTATGGTTAAGAGGGACTAACCCTAATGTTTAATGGACAAGTCCTCCTCAAGTTGTCTTACAAACTTAAAATCCACTTTTTAATCTCATCCCTTAATTAAAATCCATTTAATAAAGGCTTGTTATATAATGAATTTAATACATAACCATGGATTAAGTTGAGGTACCTTCCTCAGCTTAAGTGTTCTCATCTATCATCCTTCTATTAGGATGGTGTAATGAGTTCACTAATTTGTGATTAGAGATTAAACTCATTACTTAACACTAAACAAAACCCAAAAACATCTTAATAATCACATTTAGGTTAATGATCTTAATCCTACATCATCATGGTAATTAAGTTGAGATGCTTATCTCATACTTAAGTAGGCTCATTATCCCTAATCAGGGAGGATATAATGAGTTTACAAGCCCTTGATTTAGGATTAAACTCATTAATTTATGTCAAACACCAAAAACAATAAAAAACTGAAATCACAAAAAAAAAACAATAATCGTCTCCTCCGGGATTCTTTTCTCATCACACTCATTCACAAACGAGAGCTTGTTTCTTCCGTCTAATACAAGACAGTTAACACTCGAGCCAGACGAGTCATACACTTGAGCATAGACAAGCAAGCAGTTCACAGTCAATTTATTTTTAGTCTCTTTGAGTCGAACTATGGTGTTCTGACTTCCTCATTGCACGAGAGGATACGTAGGCATAACTTAATAGTTATCGAACAAAAGTCTCTTGGTCTTCCCCCTCTTTCAGCATTCTCTTCTAAGCCTCAGTTCCTGAGCAATTCACACCCTTTGCACTGACACCTTTACTTTCTTTCCTTAGCTTTGGCACACACACAGCACATACACCTACCCCTTTTAAATACAATTTTGTAAGCGTGGATCCCGTCGAGTACGACGGACGATCTGGGTGCTAATACCTTCCCAGATCTTAACCAACCCTCTTTCTCAGTTTCTCTGGTTCGCAACCGTCTTATTCATCTTTTTCCAGGTTTATGCAGCATTACCTTTCCTTCGGGATAAAAATGCCTAGCTGGCGACTCTATTCAATTCAACCTCATTTTCTCTTTCGCCGACCGTTCGCGTCTGCACCTTGGGACCTAGTATCTTTTCAGGGGAGCGACAGCTTGGCGACTCTGCTGGGGAAGAGACTTATCTTGCAACCAGGGCTTCTGGTTCTTTTTTGTGGGTTTCTCCTAGCGCTTGTTTGATTTGTGTTTATGGGGGTGTTATGTAGAAAAGTTAATTAAGAAAATAAGAAAAATAAAAGAAAACAAAAGAAAATTAAGAAAAAGAATAGGTCACAAAAAGAATGGGGGGGCTAGAATCGAACTCGCCCCATTGGCTTCATACGCGCATACTCCCAGCCACTGGGCCACGCACCTGCGTGTGATAGGAAAGAGAAAACAAATAATGAATATTAAGTTTAAATTCAAAAATCCAGAATGGCGCCAACTTCATCTTCTTTGTTGGTCTGTCCATTTAGGCTATAGTGACATTTTGCCCGTTGCTAAAGAAGCTAGTGATCACTAAAAGTATACAAGACTGGTAGGTCCAGACGAAGTCAATCCTCATCGACTACGACAATATTTAGCTTCTTTACTGCATTTCCATTTGTAGTTCCTTTTTATTTGCTAAAAATTTGTCTACATGTATGAAACTTGTTTGTTTTGAATATTAATCATAATAAAGCTCACATGTTTTTCTTGAAGTAATTCATTTGTCACTAAAAAATTTGTGTATGTGCATTGCAATACCAAGTGTCGTGTTTAAGCTCTATGAAGGAGAATGACGAAACAAAAACGCAAATAATCTTTAATTGTGTGCTCTTGAATAAGACCCTGTTGACGATGTATAGGCATTGTTTCAAATCCATAAACATCGGAGATATAAGGGAGATAGACCCTCTCTAACCCCTTTGAGCCTTGGAGTAGGAGTTTCTTTTCACATATAAAAAACTCATACATTTAACCCAGTGGTAGAGTAGATGTCAGCTACTTGGACCGAGCGTTCAGACTTTCCTAAAGGAGTATGCATCTAAGGATCCATCACCTTTCGTCGTACCAAATCAATAGGTCAAAATACCAGAAACTACAATGGTTATCCCAATCAAAAGGTCCAAAGACCGGAAATCTTAAGGGTTATCCTTCATCGACCAAAGAAAGAGGTCGTCATAACCCTCACAAAGCAATCAGGACAAACAGTGTCATACAATTTGTTCAAAAAAAAGAGTATAAAAAAAGAAATGAAAAAGCCCACTAAGTCGAAACTTGAAAATAAGCGACTTAGGCAAAAATTAGGGCATCCCGCTGGACTTCACAATCCAAGATTCACAAGAATCCGTCCAGGCAAAAGTTAGGGACAAGCAAAAGAACACAAAAGAGAAAGAAAAAGAGGATTACACAAGAAAGATCCTTAAACAAGAATAAAGTCGTATGGCATAGGCACGAAAGACAAAGGGGTGACTGACTCCAAATGACAGCCTGATTGGTGCTTGAACCGTTATCAGCAATAGTTCCTCAACCAACATAAACCCCTTGGGAAAGGTGAGCGCTTGTGAATATTAGCTAAACATAGGAATGAAGAACATCACGAAGAGGGGTGGGCACACATAAATTTCGAGCCTATATCCTTTGTTTCTATAACCGTGAACCAGGCCATAATACAACCCTCAAAAGTCCTAACAAAAATAGGGTTATTTTGAGAGCGTACTACCACGAGACCGTGTTCCTGACTCCTATGAGTTGTGCTAAAAGACCTGTGTTGGTATTGCATATGCGTTCTTTCTTTTATTCAAAACTAATGTCGTATCTTAACTAGTGATTTGCTCACAAAGGTTTGTGACACCTTTTCACTAAAGACTTGAAGATTGACATGTGTGTTGCATTAGAATAATCATTCTCAGAATAAACATTTTCTTCTTGCATACATTTGTTTAGCATCATAAAAGTTCACACGTGGAACCTCAGTCCAGAAGTTTAGTCTTGCCAAGTTGAGAAGTCTGTAATTGCTGAAAGACAATCACGTTGAGGTGCACTTTTTCGAGAAAGCTCTATTGAGTCAGGACTTTCCCAACCAGTTATTTTAAGAGCCAGCCAATCTGGGGAAGTTACGTTGGGCAATCTCTTCCAAAACTCATCCAAACTGGGGAAATCACTTCGAGATTCAAATCTCTCCAAGTGCATTTAGTCTGGATATTCCTTCAAAGATACTCGTACTGGGCAAGGCCATCCCAATAGCACGAGACAGATGGATAATTCGAGATAGATGGATTATTCACGTTTTTCTCCAGTAGAGATATTATCCCAGCAAGGCTTCTCGAGATCGAATCAGCGATCATTTGCATTCTCAGCAGAGTCACCAGAGACTTATTACTTCCTCATCTGGAATTCCACTTGAATTTGTATCATTTTATTGACATACTCAAAACATAGCATACCCAGTGTCATGGGCATCATGCCATGCAATTCAACATATGCATATGCATACCCAACATAATCCAGGTTTGATATCTTGCAAAGTCCAGTCGTAGACTGGCCAAAGTCCATCCCTAGGGTGGCAAAATTCTTAAAGTTCAGACATAGACTGGCCAAAGTCCATCCTCCGGGTGGCAGAATTTTGAAGTTCATCCGTAGACTGGCCAAAGTCCATCCTCCGGGTGGCAAATTCTTAAAGTCCACTCGTAGAATGTGTAAACACCCCAAATTTGCCCTCACCCATTCACACCATGGCTTGTGATCATCTCATATGCATAAATACAATCATATCATCTCATATCTCATTTTTGATTCACTGCATTGGTTCTGAGTCATTTGCATCTAGGGTTTGTGATCTGAGCAATCCCAAAGCATCTTGAGCCACTCCAAAAGCAACCAATCAATTCAAAGGGGTCTACATGTGTTCAAGCATCATATTACATCCTCACAAAGTCAAAGATGCAAAGGAATCACAGGAACTAGGGTTTGAGTGGATGCAGAGCCAGGATTGACTGCACAGTTGACTGAAAATTAGGGTTTTGGTTTCAGAGGCCATAACTCCAAATTTTTTGGTCATTCTTGTTTCCATTGCTCTTTATATGGTATAGGGAGTATGCATATCAATTTTCATGAAGAAATTCCATGGGGAAGTCATCTGATCAAGGGTTGACTTTTCAGACAAGTCAGTGTAAAATCAGGGCATCTGAGGCCCCCAATGACCCAACCAATGGGTGATCTTCATCATTTTGAGTGTATATGATCTTTATTTGATCATAGAAGAAGGATGAAGTTCATGGAAATCAAGAATTTAGGGTTTTTGCAAATGTTGACTTTTGGAGCATAGTTGACTTTCTCAAGAATGCATCATTTTAGGTCATTTTTCAAGCCATGATTCTTGATCCAAAAATGCTTCAAATGGAAAAACTTTGGTCATGAAAGTTGTAGATCTCATTTTTCCCTTTTCAAAAAGTACAAGAACATGACCAAACTCTTCTTGGATCAAAAGTTATGGCAATGCAAAGTTGGCTAAAATCACTTATTTTCAAGATATGCTAAGTGTGAAAATTGCAAAATCATGTACCAAGTCAAATTGCAACTTCTAATTGGTATCAAACCTTCACATAAACATCATGTAGGTCCTAAAATTCAGAATGAACTAGGCATTGCTCATGTTTCATGGCTTTTGGGAACAAGATCTTTCACATGTGAACCATAAAGTAACAAGTTGCAAAACCACTCATTTCTCTTCACCAACTTGCTGCATTGGTCCTTGAATCAAGCTAGCCTCAAACACTCATCATGCTGCGCAGCCCATGCCCATTGTACTTGCCTAGACCTTGAGCCATGCCTCACTTACACAAAAGTTGGACTTTATGCAAAAGCAAACATCCCAATCACCACAGGCCATGTCACATCCTCTGGCCACTTGCATTTGTTTATTGTATCCTTTAGCAAGCAAAACATAAGACCAAGCCAGGCTGAAACTCTCTACACAATCACATTCACAAAAACACACCACATTGCAAGTTGCTTCGAATCTGCTTACACAGCTTGCAAACATTCAAACCCTCTTCACCATTCAACTCACCATACTCCATAGGCCTCAAACCACCAAAGCTCAAGCCTGAAACAAGCCTGACCTGAGCTCCACCATTTCTCACCTCCCAAACCAGTTCTCTTCGAATCTCACTATTCAGCCATCAAACACCTCATCTTTCTTCACCAACAAGCCAAGCATATCACAAGGAGTCAAAACCACCATTCACAATGGCCTGAAAATACCAGAATCATCATAGCCATTCTTGACTGAGGTGAAGCAGAAACTGTCGAAGCTCATCAACCAGCCTACATAAATTGTTCTAAGGCATTCAAACATCATCAAGAGGTCCTAAGGAGTAGATTGCGCAAGGAGAGGTGGCCAGAAAGTTCTCAAGTTGAAAGCTCCAAATCTCAGGTAGCTCGAAATTATTTTTTCCAGAAATCATTTTTCTTGTTACAAACTTGTTCTATGTGATTCACTGATTATCCTGATGTCATTGGTTTTGAAAATGGTTTTGATTTGAGTATTTAATTTGTCTCTGAAGCTTGCGTGCCCTAGTTTTTATTTCTTTCGATTCAGCTTGTTTAGGAAGAAGAAATATGTTTTGAGAGAGGGGTTTGATTCGTGAGAGGATGGAGATCATTTCCCAGTTTTTAGTTTTCATTTTTGATACGTTTTAAGGGAGTTTGAAGTTTCTCAGGGAGGGAGCTGGCCGGAGAAGACGACCGGAGGTCTTCTCCGGCAGCCTGAGTCATTAAACCCTAATCTCAGGTCATTAATGTTAGTTTGAATTCTGAGCGTTGATTGCCATTGACTTGTTGACTTCGCGCGTGAGGGAAGGGCTCAGATCACTTTGATTAGCCCTAATTCTTTTATTAGTTTTAATTAATTGTAATTAACTCAGAATCAATCCTGGCCACAAGATCTGGCGCCAGTCAACCAATTTAAAACCAGACTGCATCTCATCCCTTCGTTCCTTTGACTTTTCTTTTTCCTTATTTTTAATTTCATTTTATTTCAAATAACTTGCATAATTAATTTAAAATAGCAAAAAATACATAAAAATTATGAAACTTTTTCCTAAAAGTTTTATTAATTTTTATGACACAAAAACATTTTTATTTTATTTTTTATCATTAAAAAAGCATTTTTAAATATTTAAAAGATTATTTTTAATTGATTAATGGGAATTAATTAATTAAAAATACTTTTAGGTATTTAAAAATTACAAAAAAATTCATGAAATGTTCTAAGACATTTAGAAACATTGTCCAACCTTCAAACCAAATTTCTTTTTTGATCTTGATGCATTTTAAGAATTTTTCATTGAATTAAATCATTTTTTATGCATTAATTTGATCCTAAGTTCAAAAATTCATTTCTGCCTATTGGAGAAGGTTGAGACATTGATTCTTTTTGCATTGTTTTGTGTTTAGCATATAGTTTCTAAGATAAAATGGCCATGATTTGATCTTGTATTTTCCAATTGTTTGGCATTTCTTTTGTTTAGGAACCCTAAAAACCCTAATAACTTAGAAAAATCATATCTTGAGATTGGTTGAGAGTTGAGACCTCCCCTTTGGACCTTGGTTTAGTATAGGTTTAGGGTTTCTTTGAGTGGCATTTTCCATTTTTTATCTTAGGGTTTGCTTCTGTTTTGAGTTTTGGTTTGATGTTTAATCCATGAACCCTAATTTGGGATTTCTCTTGCATCCTTCTTGCATTTCCTTGCATAACATGACTTGTCTTTGCATTTTGTGCATTCTTGTGATCCACTTGACATCTTAAGACATATAGAAAGCATGTTTGATCATTGAATTGCATATTTGCCATGTCATTTGTCTTGTATGATTCATAACTTTTCATGTTCATTCATGCTCCTTAACTTGCATCATTTGCATTCATAATCTTGTATGAACATCCCCATGCCTTGCCTCATGTTTGCAGCATCTCATAGCATCATTATCATCATCTACATGCTTCTGGTTTTATTTAGCATCATGTCATTTCATCTCATCTAGCATTACATTGCATCTCTTTCTAACATTTCAGGTGGTAAGTGACCTTGAGAAGTGAATTTGCCTTCACTTCTCATAACTTTTCTTCTCATCTCTCTTGCATACATTGCTGCATTTCTATTTGTGTTTGAGATTGAGCTTGCTCATTCTTCTTCCTCCTACTTTCTTTCCTCAAGTGACTTGACTTCTTGAATGAAGCAAGTCACTTTGCTTCTCTTGATCTTGTTCATCTGCTTCCTGGTGGCTCCTTTGAAGATTGTTCTTGCAAACCACACAAACCTTAAGAACAACCAAGCATGACAATGAATTAGGGTTTTGATTAGTCCCCATAGTCTTTACCTTTGTGTCTCTCTTGAGTCTTCTCTTCTCATCTCATAATCAGGGACCAAACCCTAAAGGCTTTAAGACTTTGTGATTAAGCTTATGCCTGCATCCTTCTTTTAGGATGGAGTGTATAACTTTAATCCTAAGTGTTAAACCCTTAATGTGTTTAAATCTCTTAACCAATTCACTTAATAATCATCAAGACATCACACTTGTAACTTGGGCCTTGCATTAGGGTTCTAATTCTTCCTTAAGTGGTTAAGAAGGACTAACCCTAGTGTTAATGGACAAGTCCCCCTCAAGTTGTCTTATAAATCATAAAAAACACTTCATCATCATAACCATTAAATAAAATCCACTTAATCAAAGGCCTGTTTCGTCATGAGTTTAATCTCTAATCATGGATTAAGTTGAGGAGCTTTCCTCAGCTTAAACATTCTCATCTATTATCCTTCTATTAGGATGGTGTAATGAGTCTGTTTAATCCTTGATTATGGCTTAACCTCATTACTCAACACTAAACAAAAACACCAAAAACATCTAAATAATCACAAGTAGGTTAATGATCTTAATCCTACACCAAAGGTGATTAAGTGTGAGAAGCTGACTTCACACTTAAGGTACTCTCATTACCCCTAATCAGAGGGAAGATGTGATGAGTTTACTAAATCCATTGGTTTAGGCTTAAACTCATTAACTTATGACAAATTTTCAAAAGCAATAAAAGACTGAAAACTCAAAAACAAACAATAATCGTCTCCTCCGGGATTCTTTTCTCATCTCATTCACTCATAAACGAGAACTCGCTTCTTCCGTCTAATGCAAGACAGTTTGCACCTGGGCCAGACAGGTCTTACACTTGAGCATAGACATGCAAGCAGTTCACAAGTCAATTCACCTTTCAGTCTCTTTGGGTCGAACTACGGTGTTCTGACTTCCTCATTGCACGAGAGGATACGTAGGCATAACTTAACAGTTATCGAACAAAAGTCTCTGTACATTCCCCCTCTTCTAGCCTTATTCTTTAGCCTCATTGTTATGAGCATTTCACCTCTTTCTCTTTTACACTGACACTTTTATACTTCATATCACTTCACTCCTTTTACACTGACACCTGTACATTCTTTTCCAGCTATTTTATACACAAATTGCACTGACACTATGTCGCTCCCGACAAATGACACAGGGTCATATGAAGGTACAGACGCGAACGGTCGGCGAGAGGGACAATGAGGACACACAGCCGTGAACTCACTGGAGATGAATAGAGTCGCCAGCTAGGCATTTTTATCCCGGAGGAAAGGCAATGCGGCATAGGCCTAGAAAGAGATGGATAAGACGGTTTGCGAACCAGAGAGACTGAGAAAGGGGGTTGGTTACAACCTGGGAAGGTATTAGCACCCAGATTGTCCGTCGTACTCGACGGGATCCACGCTTGAAAGATTTGTGTTTTAAAGGGGTAGTGTCAGTGCAATCTGTGTGTAAAGTAGCTGGAAAAGAATGTACAGGTGTCAGTGTAAAGAAGTGAAGTGTAATATGTATAAGTGATGTGTCAGTGTAAGAACAAGAATGAAATGCTCATGATAATGAGGCTCAAAGAATAATGCTGGAAGGAGGGGGAATATACAGAGACTTTTGTTCGATAACCGTTAAGTTATGCCTACGTATCCTCTCGTGCAATGAGGAAGTCAGAACACCGTAGTTCGACCCAAAGAGACTGAAAGATGAATTGACTGATGAACTGCTTGCTTGTCTATGCTCAAGTGTATGACCTGTCTAGCTCAGGTGCTTACTGTCTTGCATTGGACGGAAGAAGCGAGTTCTCGTTTGTGAATGAGTGTGATGAGAAAAGAATCCCGAAGGAGACGATTATTGTTTGTTTTTTAGTTTTCAGTCTTTTATTGCTTTTGGAGTTTGTCATAAGTTAATGAGCTTGAGCCTAAACCAATGGGTTAGTAAACTCACCACATCTTCCCTCTGATTAGGGGTAATGAGAATAACTTAAGTGTGAAGTCAGATTCTCACACTTAATCACCCTTCTGATGTAGGATTAAGATCATTAACCTACTTGTGATTATTTAGATATTTTTGTGGTTTTTTTGTTTAGTGTTGAGTAATGAGGTTAAGCCATAATCAAAGATTAAACAGACCCATTACACCATCCTAAAAGAAGGATAATAGATGAGAATGTTTAAGCTGAGGAAGACTCCTCAACTTAATCCATGATTAGGGATTAAACCCATGGCAAAACAAGCCTTTATTAAGTGGATTTTATTTAATGATATGATGATGAAGTGAATTTTATGGTTTATAAGACAACTTGAGGGGGACTTGTCCATTAACACTAGGGTTAGTCCTTCTTAACCACTTAAGGAAGAATTAGAACCCTAATGCAAGGCCCAAGTTACAAGTGTGATGTCTTGATGATTATTATGTGAATTGATTAAGGGATTTAAACACCTTAAGGATTCAAGACTTAGGATTAAAGTTATACACTCCATCCTAAGAGAAGGATGCAGGCATAAGCTTAATCACAAAGTCTTAAAGCCTTTAGGGTTGAGTCCCTGATTATGAGGTGAGAAGAGATGACTCAAAAGAGACACAAAGGTAGAACTAAGAGGGGAGACTAATCAAAACCCTAATTCATTGTCATGCTAGGTTGTTCCTAAGGTTTGTGAGGTTTTCAAGAACAATCTTCAAAGGAACCACCAGGAAGCAGATGAACAGGACCAAGAGAAGCAAAGTGACTTGCTTCATTCAAGAAGTCAAGTCACTTGAAGAAAGAAAGTGGGAAGGAGAAGAATGAGCAAGCTCAAACTCAAACACACATAAAAATGCAGCAATGGATGCAAGAGAGATGAAAAGAAGAGTTATGAGAAGTGAAGGCAAATTCACTTCTCAAGTTTACTTACCACCTGAAATGTTAGAAAGAAGATGCAATGCAATGCAAGATGAGATGAAATGATATGATGCTAAGCAAAACCAGAAGCATGTTGATGATGATTATGATGTTATGAGGTGCTGCAAACATGAGGCAAGACAATGGGGATGTTCATACAAGCTTATGAATGCATGTGATGCAAGTTAAGGAGCATGAACAAACATGAAATGTTATGAAGCATACAAGACAAATGACATGGCAAGTATGTAATGCAATGATCAAACATGTTTCCTATATGTCTTAATATGTCAAATGAATCATAAGCATGCACAAAAATGCAAAGACAAGTCATGTTATGCAAGAGAATGCAAGAGGGATGCAAATGAAAGCCCAAATTAGGGTTCATGAATCAATCATCAAACAAAAACCCAAAACAGAAGCAAACCTCATGATAAAAAATGGAAAATGGCACTCAAAGAAACCCTAGACCTATAATGAACCACTGCCCAAAGGGGAACTCTCAACTCTCAACCAAACTCAAGATATGAATTTTCTAAGTTATTGGGGTTTTTTAGGGTTCTTAACAAAACAAATGCCAATCAATTAGAAAATGCAAGAACAAATCATGGCCTTTTTATCTTTGAAAATACATGCTAAACATAACACAATGCAAGAAGAATCAATGTCTCAACCTTCTCCAATAGGCAGAAATGAATTTTTGAATCCATGATCAAAATAATGCATAAAAAATGATTTAATTCAATGGAAAATTCTTAAAATGCATCAAGATCAAAAAATAAATTTGGTTTGAAGGTTGGACAAAGCTTCTAAATGTCTTAGAACACTTCATGAATTTTTTTGTAATTTTTAAATACCTAAAAGTATTTTTAATAAATTAATTTTCATTAATCAATTAAAAATAAACTTTTAAATATTTAAAAATACTTTTTTTGATGATAAAAAATATAATAAAAATATTTTTGGGTCTTAAAAATTAATAAAACTTTAAAGAAAAAGTTTCATAATTTTTAAGACATTTTTGCTATTTTAAATTAATTATGCAAGTTTAATGAAATAAAATGAATTAAAAATCAAATAAAATAAAAAGTCAAATGCGTGGAGGGCCAGGATGAGTTCTGAGTTTGAAAAGGTTGACTGGCGCCAGATCCAGTGGTTGTGGTTCTTTCTGAGTTAATTAAATTAATTATGATTAATTAAAACTAACCAAAGGGATTAGGGCTAGCTGAGTGCATCTGAGCCATTCAAACTGGAGGGAAGTCAACGGGTCAAAGGGAATCCACGCTCCACATTCAAATGCCCTTAATGACTGTAATTAGGGCTAAATGACTTTCAGGCCGCCGGAGAAGACTTCCGGTCGTCTTCTCCGGCCAGCCAAAACCCTAGATTCTTCTATAGGTCACCAAATCACAAATTTCTTCCATCAAACTGACTCTCTCACCAATCTAAACCTAAACCCTAAGCCTAAATTCATTTATTTTCATCCATGAGCATGAATCGAAACAAAAGATAAAACACGGGCAAATGTTCAGGAACTCCATACATGCTGGTTTCTACACTATTTTCAAAAGCAAGCATACATTCATGATCAGGGGAACACAAGGCATCATAAAAGAACTAAAAAAAAACTAGTTTCTGGGAAAAAAGTTCATGTAGCTCACCTGAGATGAAGCTCCTCTGTTTGTGAGCTTTCAGGGCTTTTTTCTTGTGCAAGCTTGCTTCCTTGGACCCCCTGAATGCAAAACGAGGCTCAAAATGCTTGGAGAGTGGCTGGCTTGAAAGATCCAACTCTGGTGTAGCAGAAATGGGGATCTGTGTACAGGCAGTTTCAGATCAAAGTGAAGGGTGATTTTGACTCCTTGTGGTATGCTTGACTTGTTGGTGAAGAAAAATGAAGTGTTTGATGGCTGGATAGTGAGATTCGAAGAGAACTGGTTTGGAAAGTGAAGAATGGTGAAGCTCAGGTCAGGCTTGTTTCAGGCTTGAGCTTTGGTGGTTTGAGATCTATGAAGTGTGTTGAGTTGGATGGTGAAGTTAGCTTGAGTGTTTGATGGCTGTGTAAGCAGATTCGATAGAAAATGCAATGTGGTGTGTTTTTGTGAGTGTTGTGTTCTGGCCAGCTTCAATGCTCAATGCTTAGCTATATCATCTCCAACTTGTGTGGATAGACTGTGAGGCAGGTTAGTAGGGTGGCTGTGTACTGTGCCAAGAGCATGGGAGCCTTTTGCAAAAAAGTCAATTTTGTGTCATTGAGAGTATGGGTCATGGCAGCAGCAGGTTCAAGTCTTGTCTTGCTCCAGCTAGGGTTGAGGAGAGCCCTTGGATTGCTTGTGGCTGACTGCAACATGTGGATGACAAGCTATGCTAGTTTTTGCAACTTGACAACTTTGTACTTTCTCATGATTTTGTGCCATACACATGAAACAATGCTTGCTGAATTTTGTGGCATGTCACTTCTTTTAGTCATGGCAATGTTGAGAAATCAGCTAGTGATCACATAATTCCTTGGAAAATGACTATGCCAAAAATCCAACTTTGCACTTGTAATGGAAAATGTCTTATGGATTTCTTGAAAATCAAGGCAAACAATGAAGGATCCCTTGGGCCAATTCTGTTTTTTTAGGCATATGTGATCATGTGATGAAGTTTTGAAGTCACTTTGAAGTCACTAGAATGCTTGATACATGAATTTGCAAGTTTTCCATTTAGTGCATAACTTGAAATTTAGTGATTTTTGCCAACTTTAACAAACCATAACTCTTGATCCAAGATGAATTAGATCATGTTCTTGTACTTTTTGGAAAGGGAAAGATGAGATCTACAACTTTCATGACCAAAGTTTTTCCATTTGAAGCATTTTTGGATCCAAAATCATGGCTTGAAGAATGACCTAAAATGATGCATTCTTGAAAAGTCAACTATGCCCAAAAAGTCAACATTTGCAAAAACCCTAAATTCTTGATTTCTATGAACTTCAACCTTCTTCCATGATCAAATAAAGATCATATACACTCAAAATGATGAAGATCACCCATTGGTTGGGTCATTGGGGGCCTCAGATGCCCTGATTTTGCACTGACTTGTCTGAAAAGTCAACTCTTGATCAGATGACTTCCCCATGGAATTTCTTCATGAAAATTGATATGCATACTCCCTATACCATATAGAGATCAATGGAAACAAGAATGACCAAAAAATTTGGAGTTATGGCCTCTGAAACCAAAACCCTAATTTTCAGTCAACTGTGCAGTTCAACCTGGCTCTGCATCCACTCAAACCCTAGCTCTTGTGATTCCTCTGCAATTTTGACTTTGAGGAGATGAAATATAATATAAGAACACACATGGACCCCTTTGAAGTGATTGGTGGCCTTTGGAATGGCTCAAGATGCTTTGGGATTGCTCAGATCACAAACCCTAGGTGCAGATGCCTTGAAAGCTATGCAGTGGATAAAAAATGAGATGTGAGATGACATGATTGTGTTTATGCATATGAGAATGATCACAAGCCATGGTGTGAATGGGTGAGGGCAAATTTGGGGTGTTTACACACTACCCCTTTAAAACACAAATCTTTTAAGCGTGGATCCCGTCGAGTACGGCGGACAATCTGGGTGCTAATACCTTCCCAGGTTGTAACCAACCCCCTTTCTCAGTCTCTCTGGTTCGCAAACCGTCTTATCCATCTTTTTCTAGGTCTATGCAGCATTACCTTTCCTCCGGGATAAAAATGCCTAGCTGGCGACTCTATTCATCTCCAGTGAGTTCACGGCTGTGTGTTCTCATTGTCCCTCTCGCCGACCGTTCGCGTCTGTACCCTTATCTGACTAGTTTCATTTATCGGGAGCGACAGCTTGGCGACTCTGCTGGGGACCTTATACTGCAACCAGGGCTTCTGGTTCTTTTTGTGGGTTCCTCCTAGCGCTTGTTTGATTTGTGTTTACTGGGGTGTTATGTGCTTGTATTTATTTTTGTTTATTGCTTTATGTACAGTTACTTTACTGCTTTCTTTATTGCATTTATTTATATCATACTGTCATTGCTGCTGGCTGGATCTGGTTGTTTGCCTTGGTGGGTGGGTGATTCATTGAGAGTTAAGGTCCTATACCTGGGACCTGAGTGACACCTAGGCTAGAGTGAATCATATTCTTTCCCATTCCATTTCGGTCTGGTGCGGGAATATGAAACACGGTTCAGATATGGGTTTCTTCTTGAGAACTCTGTGTTGCAGATTTCCTGCAATGCTAGGGCTATCTGGGAAGCCTGCTAAGTCTGGATGACCTTTTAGTATTGACCTTCAGAAACTGAGGTGAATTAGAGGAGGAATTGTTATGGTTATTGTAAACACTGTACCTCCGGGTTAGAAGTGTTTACACTTCTCATAACTGATCCAAGTCTGAGGATCCTTGTTCTAGATCACCACCTGTGAGGGGGTTGGGCTGTTTACAGGTTTGCAGGTACCTTGACCTCAGAATACCCTGTTACTTTGAGTTTGTTAAGAATACTCCATGTTGGACAGTTCTTGTGATTCTAAAACCCTGGACATGTGGCTCTTTATTTGAGTCCCCTACCCTGGTTACTGGATTTATAGACCTCCATCTGGATTTCTAGAACACACATGGATCTATACCAAGGCAGTTAATCAGATCCAGCTCAGTCACAAACCCTTTGCATATCATTTGCATACATAACCATTGCATCATATTAACATTTGCTTATTTGTGTTTCAGGGTATCCATTTTCATCTGGTTTTGGTTTTGACCCCATCTGCATTACTGACCTATCTCCACCAGCACTAGCTTCAGCTTGTCAGCCATATACTTCAAATACTTGCACTAGCCAGCCAGTGGCCCACTCCTCAGCATCTTCATCAGCACTCTACTCAGTCTTCAGCATCATGGCTCCAAAGAAAAGCAACATCACCTATCATTTCTTCCAACCAGACTTATCAGACATCAGGAGGATCCAAACCCTGATCACTCCAGATCACATACCCTTGTTCAGGGAGAGTTATGGAGATATACTGGACATGGTTATGGATCTGGACCCTTCACAGAGGAGCCTCATCCACACCTGCATTCAGTTTTATGATCCTCCACTGAGATGTTTTACTTTTCAAGACTTTCAGTTAGGCCCCTTATTGGAAGAGTACTCCTCATTAGTTGGCATGCCTATCAGGAGAGAAATTCCTTTCAACCCTGAGATGGTCTTTCCTGCTAATGGAGAAGTAGCAAAAGCTTTGCATCTGGAACCTGTTTTGGTTGAGCAGCATATGACCTCTAAAGCTGGGATCCCTGGTTTTCATCTGGACTTCTTAATTTCTCAAGCTACCTTGAAGGCTTCTCTAGGAGAATGGAAAGCTGTTTGTGCCCTGCTGGCCTTGTGCATA
The DNA here is from genome assembly GCA_963966055.1 of Lathyrus aphaca. Taxonomy (NCBI): domain Eukaryota; kingdom Viridiplantae; phylum Streptophyta; class Magnoliopsida; order Fabales; family Fabaceae; genus Lathyrus; species Lathyrus aphaca. The sequence goes on from OZ014525.1 coordinate 412,608,077, forward strand.
TATGGAATTGTGTTGTTTGCAGATGAGCCTCGATTCATCAGCGAGAATGCAATCCATTTGTTCATCCTGAAGAACCCAGTGCCAACTTTGCTAGGAGATCTCTATTACTCAGTGCACCAGAAGAATGAGAAGCAGAGGGGAAGGCTAGTGAGGTGTTGTGCTCCATTATTCCATGCTTGGCTTCTTAAGCATCTACCCAGGACAGATGCATTCCTAAATCCTCATCAGCAAAGCAACTGGGCTAAGAGGCTCACTACTCTCACTTCAGCAGACATCAGATGGTGTACTCAAAGCACCAAGGGCAGAGATATCATTACAAGCTGTGGGCACTTTCCCAATGTGCCTTTAATAGGGGTCAAGGGAAGTATCAATTACAACCCTCTGCTGTTCAGGAGGCAATTAGGCTATGCACTGGTCCATACTCCCAGGGAGCAAGACTTGGTTGAGACCCTCTACTGTGAGAACAAGATTAGTCTGGCAACTGTTAGGCAGGCTGCCTGGGCCTGGGATCATGTTCAAACCAAGGGAGTCACCATTCTGGGGAAGTGCAATAATGTGGCATCAGCACAATATTATGAGTGGTCCCATGCCAGGGCCCAATTCTCTGGAATGCCCTTCACCATAGAAGACATGCTTGAGTCATCTTCAGCACCACCCCCTGCCACTATCAGTTTGGAGGAGTTTGAGAGCTTGAAGGAAAGAAATGAGAAGCTAACCCAGGCTTTGCAGAAGACCCTCCGGGAGAGGAGTGAAGGTGTGAGGGAGATTGAAAGATTGGAGAAGTTGAGGGTGGAACACTTGACTAAAATTGAGAAGTCTGGAGATTATATCAACAAGTCTAAAGCTGGTGAACAAATTCTGAAGAACGCTTGCAAAGAAGCCCAGTTCCAAAGAGCAAGGACAGACTTGTATTTGAAAGAGAGTCAGGCCAGGTGGGTCCGGATCACTGAGGCCCGTACTCTAGAAGACAAGAGAGTTCAGGACAAGATGGAGCAGATGGAAAAAGCCCTGGCAGCAGCCCAGAAGGAAATATCAGAGTTAGAAATCAGAGCTGGAGTGAAGAGGTCTAAGGACCAAAGTCAGAACAAGAGGTTGACTGCAGCTGTTGCAACGAGAAACCTTCTCATCAGAAGTCTCACGGAGCGTCCGGCTGATCCTGTGACCGAAGCACTTCTTAAGGAAGTTCGTGAGGATGAGTTTGGCCTTGGGGTTTGATCATTTGCTTGTTGTTATTCCTTTTCATGTACTTTTGCTTGTTGTGATGTATTTTGACCCCTTTGAGGGCTTGTGTTGTAAAAATGAACAAGTTGTATTATTTCACCTTCTGTAATATATTTGTGTTATTTCGTTCCGTCCGAGCTTACTTCGAAAGCAACTTCAACAGCAGCATCTTCAAGGGTCTGGAAGGGTCAAAACTGAAGGCCAAACCGGATACCTTGAGAGCAAATAAGCATAACTGCATTGCATGCTAACCCTTTTGTTTGTTTTGTAGGTTTTTGTTTTGTTGTTGCTAACCTCTGTTGTGATGTTCAGGAATTATTGCTCGCCGCCGGGTATTTCCCCTCAACAGGCCACACAGGTACCCAACTAGAAACAACCTTCCGGGAATTCAGATGGATCAGATGCAGCAGGACCTTACGGAGGTCAGAAACCAGATGGCCAACGAAAGATTGGAGATGAGAACCCAGATAACACAATTCATGGAAGTAATGAACAATTTAGCTCAAAGCCAGGAGAGGCTCAGAGCTTTGGTAGAAGGAAGGAACCAAGATGAGCCCCATGTGGGGACTGCAGGCACAAGTAACAATGAAAGGGTACAACCCCATGTTAACCCTCCTGTGTTTGGTCCCCATCTCCATCCTGAAATCAATATTCCTGCCAACATCCAAGGAACAGCCACTGCAGCCAGGGTACTTCAAGAAGATCCTCAGGAGGACCAATTTACAGTAATGGGTGCTGGAGAGGAAACTTACGATAGACGGTTGGAAGAAATAGCTGAAAAGTTGAGGTCTTTAGAATCTCAAAATTCTTTGGGTTTCGACGTCATGGACATGGGTTTGGTAGACGGGGTCAGGATCCCCCATAAGTTCAAACCTCCTTGTTTCGAAAAGTATAATGGGACTTCATGCCCCCGGACTCATCTACAATCATTTCTGGGAAGGCTGAAGGCCTATACAATGGATGAGAAATTGTGGATGTTCTATTTTGAAGATAGCTTGACTGGAGCTTCGAGGGAGTGGTATTCCCATCTGACAAGAGCAACAATTAGATGCTGGAAGGACCTGGCAGAGGCCTTCATCAGACAGTATCAGTATAATCTAGACATGGCACCCAACAGGACTCTCCTGATGGGAATGTCACAGTCTTCGAGGGAGAGTTTCCGAGAATATGCCCAAAGATGGAGGCAACTGGCTGCTGCTGTTCAACCACCTATGTCTGAACAGGAAATGGCAGATATGTTCATGAACACCCTTCAGGGAACATATATTGACAGGTTGGCTGCTTTCTCTTCTACTAGCTTCGCAGATGTTGTCATAGCTGGGGAGAGAATTGAAAGCCTGTTAAAAATGGGTAAGATCTCTGATAATGGTGCCAGCTCGTCCAGTAGTACAAGAAAGCCTTTTGCAGGCCCGAGAAGAACTGGCGAGACCAATGCCATTCACACCAACAGGGGTAGGCCCCAATATGTTCAAAGGACAATAGCAGCAGTCACCATTCCTGCTCCAGCTCATCCACAGCCAGTCTATCAACCTCCGCAACAAAACTTCCAACAACAACCTCAGTATCAGCAGAATCAATATCCTCCAAGAAACTACAACAGCAACAACGCCAACAACAACAATCAACAGAGGCCATTCCAACAAAGGCCATCCCAAGCTAACCGAGTGATCGACCCGATCCCAATGCCGTATGCTGCCTTGTTGCCACAGCTTCTGAAACTCAACCTAGTTGAGCTAAGAACGTTGGCACCCCCGGATCCCAATAGCCTACCAAGAAACTATGACTCTAATGCTAGGTGTGCTTTTCATTCAAACGCACCTGGTCACAGTACAGAAAAATGCAGGGCTCTGCATATGAAGGTACAAGACTTGGTAGACTCCAAGGCTCTGAATTTTGCACCGCCGCCCAATGTCAATAAAAACCCAATGCCAAACCATCGTGGTCCTCGAATTAACGCTATTGAAGAAGACAGACCGTCTTATTTAATAACCAGTGTGGATCAGATCAGGACACCATTGGTGGAAATCAAAGCTCAACTCCGCGAAAACCAAATATTTCCGGGGTGTGAACTAGGGTGTCCCTACTGCAATATTTCATGGAATGGGTGTGAGGACCTGAGGAATGGCATTGACAGCCTTATTCAGAGTGGCCTGCTCCAGATCACTACATCATTCCCGACAAATCCGACAACTTCATCAACAACGGTTCCAGAACCTCCTACAACTGCAGTAACTATTGTTCCCAACAATTCACCAGCAACATCAACAAGTACTCCATCTGTCCTCCCAGATGATCAGTTTTCAACAGTTTCTCCTGCTACAACTTCAGCTTCATTCCATTTCGAATCTCCAGCGACAACAACATCAGTCCTTCCGACAACACCTCCTACAACCCCAGCAATCAATCATGAAGATGTCTCTACTGTTACCATTTTCTACGATCCTGAAAATAATTCCGCCTACCATTCAGAAGGTGCTGCTCCCGCCAGAGCACCAGTTACAATCTTTTATGATCCACAAACAATTATAGTCCCCTCAGCAGCAGCAATCAGTCCGGTCACTGTCACGGTGCCTGGACCAGTACCATTTGAAAGCAACAGGGCCATCCCTTGGCACTATGGCTCTGACTTGTATTGCGAAGGAAAAAGAATCACTCTTGAAACATCAGCACCTGCACCACAAATAGATAATGTGGGGGGAGGCGGAGGCTTCACTCGAAGCGGACGTCTCTTCGCTTCACAAGTTCAAAGACCTACTGCCGAAGCAGAAGCTGCTGCCAAGGCAAAGGGAAAAGGCCCGGTGCAGGAAGATCCAGCTGCCAAAGAAACCCTGAAGACTCCGTTCGATCAGGAAGTTGATGAGTTTATGCGAATCATCAAAAAGAGTGATTATAAAGTTGTGGATCAGCTTCACCAGACGCCATCCAAAATCTCTATTCTCTCACTGCTTATGTGCTCCGAAGCCCATCGGAATGCACTACTTAAAGTCCTGCACGCAGCTTACGTGCCCGAGGAGATTACTGTCAACCAATTGGAAACCGTGGTTGGAAATGTTACTGCTAGCAATGGGCTAGGGTTTACCAATTCTGACCTGACAGTGGATGGCCGCAACCACAACAAAGCCTTGCACATAACCATGGAATGCAAAGGAGCTGTCCTTTCTCATGTGCTGGTGGACACAGGTTCTTCCCTGAATGTTTTACCAAAGAAGGCTCTGGTGAAGCTAGAATACGATGGATTGGCATTGAGACCCAGCAACCTGGTGGTGAGAGCCTTTGATGGTTCGAAGAGATCGGTTCTGGGAGAGATCGAGCTGCCCGTGACAATTGGCCCGCAGACCTTTAAAACTATCTTTTATGTGATGGACATTCAGCCCGCCTACAGCTGTTTGTTGGGTAGACCCTGGATTCACGCCGCCGGCGCAATAACGTCTACCCTTCACCAAAAGTTAAAATTTGAGTGGGAAGGTCAAGTTGTCACAATTTGTGGGGAAGAGGATATATTTGTTATCCATCTGGCTACTTACAAATACATTGAGATGGATGGGGAGATCCATGAAACAATGAGCCAAGGTTTTGAGGCCTTGAACGTCAATGAAGCATCTGCTGAATCGGGGATCTCCATGTCGTCTTATCAACAAGCCCGGAAGGTTGTTGAGGAAGGAACTGCCCTAGGCTGGGGCAAGGTTTTAGCTGTGGAGGAGAAGAAGGACAAGTTTGGGTTGGGTTACAGACCAACTCAACATCAAGCAAAGGCTGCTGCAGAGCCAGGTTTTGTCAGTGGGGGAATGCTTACCCCTGATGCTATCAACTGTCTGGAAGACGAGCTGGAAGAGGAGCGCAATCTGGAGAATTGGATTCGTCCAAAGATCCCGGGGAGCAGTGTCTCGAACTGGTCTTCCCAGGAAATTATAAGAGTTACTCATGCAGAGTAATTATTATTTCCTGTATTTTTTTATAGCATGCATCAAAGTCTTGCATCTTGCCCAAGATGACAAGACTCATTTTGTAATCAGGACCATCTGTACTTTTGTGCAAACAAGATTAAATTAATGAAATATCAGACATCTTTTTGCAAACGAGTCTTTTTCTTTTCTGCTCACTGTTTTTCCATTTTTCTTTTTGTACAAAAAAATAAATGGCGGAATTTTCAAAATGACAACTTCATTTCACTTTTCTAAATAAGACTAAAATCAGATCACTAAAACGAACAACTGAACCCTTGCAGAGAGTGCCTTCCTGACAGCACCGACAACAGCACGGCTATGACATCGTATGACTTTGACAATCCAGTCAATCAAGCTGATGAAGGGGTTGATGAAGAATATGAGCTTCCTGAAGAGCTAGCCAGGTTGTTGAGGCAAGAGGAAAAGGTTATCACTCCTCACCAGGAGGAGATTGAAGTGATTAACCTTGGTACGGAGGAAGACGTGAAAGAGGTTAAAATCGGGGCCTGCCTGCAAGACTCAGTAAAGAGACAACTGATAGATCTGCTTCAAGAGTATGTTGATGTGTTTGCTTGGTCGTATCAAGACATGCCAGGGTTGGATACCGACATTGTTATGCACAAGCTGCCTTTGAGGGAAGAATGCCCACCAGTTAAACAGAAGCTGCGTCGAACTCGCCCAGACATGGCTATGAAAATCAAAGAAGAGGTACAAAAGCAGTGGGACGCCGGGTTCCTTGCTGTAACTAGCTATCCGCCGTGGGTTGCTAACATAGTACCTGTGCCTAAGAAAGACGGCAAAGTAAGAATGTGTGTTGACTACCGGGATCTGAACAGAGCCAGCCCGAAAGATGATTTCCCATTACCTCACATTGATGTATTGGTGGATAACACGGCTCAGTTCTCGGTATTCTCCTTCATGGACGGATTTTCAGGATACAACCAGATCAAGATGGCACCTGAAGACATGGAGAAGACAACATTCATTACACCTTGGGGCACGTTCTGTTACAAAGTGATGCCATTCGGACTGAAGAATGCTGGTGCAACATATCAACGGGCTATGGTGACATTATTCCACGATATGATCCACAAAGAAATCGAGTGTTATGTGGATGACATGATTGCCAAATCCCTTACAGAGGAAGAACACCTGGTAAATCTGCTGAAGTTGTTCAAGCGTCTGAGGAAGTATCAACTGAAGTTGAACCCCAACAAATGCACATTCGGGGTGAGATCTGGTAAGCTGCTGGGTTTTATTGTAAGCGAGAAAGGGATTGAAGTGGACCCTGATAAAGTCAAAGCCATCCAAGAGATGCCTGCACCGAAAACTGAGAAAGAAGTTCGAGGGTTCTTAGGTCGATTGAACTACATTTCAAGGTTCATATCTCACCTCACAGCAACCTGTGAACCCTTGTTCAAGCTGCTGAGAAAGGAACAAACGGTCAGGTGGAACGAAGATTGCCAGAAAGCTTTTGACAAGATCAAGGAATATTTACAAGAACCTCCAATCCTCATGCCGCCAGTTGAAGGAAGACCTCTGATTATGTACTTGACAGTATTAGAAGAGTCAATGGGGTGTGTACTAGGTCAGCATGACGAGTCTGGTCGAAAAGAGTATGCAATATACTACCTAAGCAAAAAGTTTACCGACTGTGAACAGCGTTATTCACTGCTCGAGAAAACTTGCTGTGCTTTAGCGTGGGCTGCTCGCCGACTGAGACAGTATATGTTGACCCACACTACCTTATTAATCTCAAAAATGGATCCAGTTAAGTACATTTTCGAGAAGCCAGCTCTTACCGGACGGGTTGCAAGATGGCAGATGATTCTCACAGAATACGACATACAGTACACATCTCAGAAAGCCATCAAAGGCAGTGTACTATCTGAATATCTTGCTGAGCAACCCATTGATGACTACCAGCCTATGAGATTTGACTTCCCTGATGAAGATATCATGTTCATTAAAGCAAAAGATCATGAAGAGCCTATTCACACTGAAGGGCCTGACCCAGGAGAAGAATGGACTATGATGTTTGATGGGGCTGTTAACATGAATGGTCGCGGTGTTGGTGCAGTACTCATTACACCTAAAGGAGTTCACATGCCTTTCTCGGCAAAACTCACTTTCAACTGCACTAACAACGAAGCTGAATACGAAGCTTGCATTATGGGTCTTGAGGAAGCCATTGACCTCAGGATCAAAACTTTGACTGTATTCGGAGATTCAGCTTTGGTAGTCAATCAAACCAACGGGAAATGGTACACCCACCAAGATCATCTGATACCTTACAGGGATTATACAAGAAGGTTATTGACTTTCTTCACAACAGTCAAACTTGAGTATATCCCTCGGGACGAGAATCAGTTTGCAGACGCTCTTGCTACCATTTCATCCATGATCAAAGTTCAAGCTGCTAACTTTGTACCTCAGATTTCAGTGTCCAGACTCGACAGGCCAGCATATGTATTTGCAGCAGATGTTGTCAAAGATAATAAGCCTTGGTTCCATGACATTAAAAGCTTCTTTGAGGATCAAACATACCCACCTGGGGCATCTTCCAATGATAAGAAGACTTTGAGAAGGCTTGCTGGAAGTTTCTTTCTGAACACTGATGGGTCTTTATACAAAAGGAACTTTGATATGGTACTCCTCCGATGTGTTGACAAGACGGAAGCAGATTTGTTGATGCATGAAGTGCACGAAGGGTCCTTTGGTACCCATGCCGGAGGGCATGCCATGGCTAAAAAGTTGTTAAGATCAGGCTATTATTGGATCACAATGGATGCGGACTGTTGTGCCTACGCCAGAAAATGCCACAAATGCCAGATCTACGCAGACAAAGTGCATGTGCCTCCGAATCCTTTAAACATAATGTCTTCACCATAGCCCTTTGCCATGTGGGGCATTGATATGATTGGCAAGATTGAGCCAACTGCTTCGAATGGTCACAGATTCATCCTGGTCGCCATTGATTATTTCACTAAGTGGGTCGAAGCAGCCTCATATGCAAACGTCACAAGGCAAGTGGTAGCCCGATTTCTGAAAAGAGATATCATCTGTCGATATGGAGTGCCCGAGCGAATCATTACTGATAATGGTTCCAATTTTAACAACAAAATGATGGCAGAGCTATGCCGGGACTTCAAGATCCAACATCACAATTCTTCTCCTTACAGGCCAAAGATGAATGGCGCTGTTGAGGCAGCGAATAAGAATATTAAGAAGATTGTGCAGAAGATGGTAATCACATACAAAGACTGGCATGAAATGCTACCGTTTGCCTTGCATGGGTACCGCACGTCAATCAGAACATCCATTGGGGCAACACCGTACCAGCTTGTGTATGGTATGGAAGCAGTCCTACCAGTTGAAGTTGAATTGCCTTCCTTGCGAGTCTTGATGGATGTCAAACTGAGTGAAGCAGAATGGGTTAGGTCCCGATACGAGCAACTGAGTCTGATTGAAGAGAAGAGATTGGCTGCAATCTGTCATGGACAATTGTATCAGAAGAGAATGAAGAGAGCCTTCGATCAGAAAGTCAGGCACCGAGGGTACCAAGTAGGGGATCTTGTGCTGAAGAGAATCCTCCCTCCTCATACAGACCACAGGGGCAAATGGACTCCCAATTATGAAGGACCATTCGTGGTAAAGAAAGTTTTCTCTGGTGGAGCACTGGTGCTCAGCACCATGGATGGTGAAGATTTCCCGTCCCCTGTGAATTCAGATGCAGTTAAAAAATACTTCGCATAAAATGACCCGCTGGACATAAAAACAGAATGTAAGTCCAGGCAAAAATAGGGCATCCCGGCGAGTCAAAAACAGAATAAAAGACTCGGGCAAAAATAAGGGAAATAAATGAAAAATGTACACCCGCTGAGTTGAAAAGCCGCATTGGACAACTCAGGCAAAAATGGGTATCCCGATGGATTGAAAACCCGAAAGGGCGATCCATGCAAAATAAGGGAATAAGCGAACAACTGCATTCTGAATTCGTCTGTATCACTTACAACTTAGAAAGCTTCGACGGAATCAAGCTTCAATCAGAATCAACTTTCTTCAGAAAGCAAGACGAGAAGAACGTCATTGTCATACGAGTCATAGCAGGAGAGGAAGCTCCTCAAAGCGTCGCCAACACCGCCAGCATTTTGTTTCTCAATTTATAACAATCTCCTTATTTTAGGAGACTGGTTTCTTTGACTGTATCTTGCCAATTCAGGGCACATGAATTAATAAAATCAGATTTTTCAGTCATGTTTCGTTTTGTATATTTCTATTTGCAAAGGATGTCTGATGTCTCTAAAAAATCAATTGCATAAGTACAGATGCTTTTCTCCCAAAAATAATGATAATAAAACACATGCTTGCAGGGAATATACTTACTCGTGAGAATGCTTAACTCCTTTGACGGAATTCAGTGAAGGATACCTCGGGACCTTTTATGCGTTTCCTTATCTTTGCAGGATTGCAGGTATCCAGGACGCAACCTGGGGCATGCAAGTTACGTTTCAGCAAGCAGGCGAATCATTATCAACTCGGTCTATCTTCCACGTGGCACTGGAGAGTGCCCACTTCCCCAGCAAAGTTGCCAAATCAACATACACTCAATCTCGGCATCCGAAATGCTCTATCCCCAGCCGAGTGGCCTCTTGTTGCTCTCCCCAGCTGAGTTGCCTCTCATAATTCCCCAGCCGAGCTGCCATTTCATCCTCAGCTGAGTACGGGAGTCAGGAAATCATCTCCCCACAGAATCTTCAGCCTCTATCCAGAAGAGCAGCGCATAGAAGATCACAACAGAGTGAAGAAAGCTTCTACAAACCCCAGCTGGGTCCCGTATTATAAGGATGTCAACCAGTGACCTATATCCCCAAGCAAATATCCTCTTATTGGATCTACCAATGATCTCATCCCCAGCTGGGAGGTCCATTTCCAACAGATCGACCAGAGATCTTCGCAGTGACGGGATCCGAATCCCAGTGTGGTATCTTTGCATAATCATGGCATTTGCATCATAATATCCCCTCAGAGCGTAGCATTCCGTCTAATACGGAGCATTACGGCAAAAATCAAACGCATAGCATAATCATAAGCCATGTTCTGAAGTAACACTTGTGAATAACAAACCGTTCATCATCATTATACGAAAATCCCCACCAGAGTCCCAGCAAAAGCAGTTGCCTCTCCAATCACCAAACACCAGTATATATTTCTGACACCCGTCCGTGTCATCACTTCCCCAAACAGGTTGCCTGAATACACTTTACAAACAAAATCACCCGTACTACAGATACTTCCTGACACCCGTCCGTGTCAAATCACCAGCAGAAAGCCAAAGACATCCTCTTGGCACTCACATATACTTATATATACACTTTCTCGACACCCGTCCGTGTCATATCCCCAGCGCAGTCGCTTACACCTTTACCACCCATATACTTGATAATGCTACTTTTCTCTTTTGACACTCGTCTGTGTCACTCTCCCCAGCAGATAAACACTTATATATATATACTCACTACTTATTGGTACACTTATACAGATACTCGTCCGTATTTTGTATACACCATCCCTCATATCCCCGCAGATCCGACAGTAGTCTTTGTTCTTTGTTAACCAGTTGGTACTCGTCCGTACCATCATCTCAGAACATTGCGTCTAGTGTTTGTTTCTACATGATACTCGTCCGTATCATAGTCTTAAGGATGCTCGTCCGCATCTTTAATCCATACACCGTGTCAAACACTTATGTCTTCTTGAATATAGATACTCGTCTGTGTCTACTATTCCCCAGAAGAGTCCTTTCAGATGCGACACTCGTCCGTGTTCTTTGTTAACCAGTTGATACTCGTCCGTATCATCATCTCTGAACATGTGTCAGTTTGTTTCTACATGATACCCGTCCGTATCATAGCCTTAAGGATGCTCGTCCGCATCTTTAATCTATACAATACCAAACGCTTATACTTTCTTTTCTTGGTTGTGAACGCTCGTCCGTGTTCACTATATCCCCAGTAGATCACCAACAAAGCATTTTCTTTTATCTGACACTCGTCCTGTGTCATGATAACCCTGAGAGCAGCCGTACCCTGCTGAGTGGTCGTCCTCCACTTCTTGATGGTCGTCCTCCATCATGCTCATCCGATGGTCGTCCCCATCGTTGTTTTTAGCAGTCGTCCCCTGCTAGGTGGTCGTCCTCCACCTTTTGATGATCGTCCCTCATCATTTTATCCAATGGCCGTCCCCATTGTTGATTTTGGTTATCTGACACTCGTCCTGTGTCATGATAACCCTGAGAGCAGCCGTACCCTGCTGAGTGGTCGTCCTCCACTTCTTGATGGTCGTCCTCCATCATGCTCATCCGATGGTCGTCCCCATCGTTGTTTTTAGCAGTCGTCCCCTGCTAGGTGGTCGTCCTCCAACTTTTGATGATCGTCCCTCATCATTTTATCCAATGGCCGTCCCCATTGTTGATTTTGGTTATCTGGCATTCGTCCTATGTCATGAGAAACCTCGAGAGCAGCCGTACCCTGCTGAGTGGTCGTCCTCCACTTCTTGATGGTCGTCCTCCATCATGCTCGTCCGATGGCCGTCCCCATCGTTGACCTTTTCTATCCGATGGCCGTCCCCATCGTTGATATCTTCGGCAGCCGTACCCTGCCAGGTGGTCGTCCTCCACCTTTGATGGACGTCCCCATCATATTCCTTTTATCCCCAACAGAGCAGCCGTCCCCTGCTAGGTGATCGTCCTTCACCTTTGATGGCCGTACCCCATCATCTGTTTATTTCATTTATTCTTTAACCCGATGGCCGTCCCCGTCGTGGTCCCTTTTCCTTTTAGCCCGATGGCCGTCCCCATCGTTGGTTACTTTACCTTTATGAACTTGATGGCCGTCCCCGTCATGTTTCATTAATTTCCAGAGAATTTTACAGCTTTATCTCGATGGCCGTCTCCATCACGATTTTATTTTCCCCAGCTAGTCGGCCGTCCCCGTCTTGGCTTTACCTTTTATCCCCAGCATGTCGGTCGTCCCCGTCATTGCTATTTACCCAGCAGTCGTCCTCTGCTCGACGGTCGTCCTCCGTTGCCCACACTTTACAATATACTTTATTTTCCTTTTACAATCTATATCCCTTTTCTTCTTCATTCTGTGAGTGCAAATTTTGGACTGTCTTTGGTATTCAACCACAAGTTATCTTGTTTGCCTGTTAAGCCGTCGCTTACAACCTGCACAGCTAACTCATGTTTGAATAGGGGCAGCTGTAAACACCCCAAATTTGCCCTCACCCATTCACACCATGGCTTGTGATCATCTCATATGCATAAATACAATCATATCATCTCATATCTCATTTTTGATTCACTGCATTGGTTCTGAGTCATTTGCATCTAGGGTTTGTGATCTGAGCAATCCCAAAGCATCTTGAGCCACTCCAAAAGCAACCAATCAATTCAAAGGGGTCTACATGTGTTCAAGCATCATATTACATCCTCACAAAATCAAAGATGCAAAGGAATCACAGGAACTAGGGTTTGAGTGGATGCAGAGCCAGGATTGACTGCACAGTTGACTGAAAATTAGGGTTTTGGTTTCAGAGGCCATAACTCCAAATTTTTTGGTCATTCTTGTTTCCATTGCTCTTTATATGGTATAGGGAGTATGCATATCAATTTTCATGAAGAAATTCCATGGGGAAGTCATCTGATCAAGGGTTGACTTTTCAGACAAGTCAGTGTAAAATCAGGGCATCTGAGGCCCCCAATGACCCAACCAATGGGTGATCTTCATCATTTTGAGTGTATATGATCTTTATTTGATCATAGAAGAAGGATGAAGTTCATGGAAATCAAGAATTTAGGGTTTTTGCAAATGTTGACTTTTGGAGCATAGTTGACTTTCTCAAGAATGCATCATTTTAGGTCATTTTTCAAGCCATGATTCTTGATCCAAAAATGCTTCAAATGGAAAAACTTTGGTCATGAAAGTTGTAGATCTCATTTTTCCCTTTTCAAAAAGTACAAGAACATGACCAAACTCTTCTTGGATCAAAAGTTATGGCAATGCAAAGTTGGCTAAAATCACTTATTTTCAAGATATGCTAAGTGTGAAAATTGCAAAATCATGTACCAAGTCAAATTGCAACTTCTAATTGGTATCAAACCTTCACATAAACATCATGTAAGTCCTAAAATTCAGAATGAACTAGGCATTGCTCATGTTTCATGGCTTTTGGGAACAAGATCTTTCACATGTGAACCATAAAGTAACAAGTTGCAAAACCACTCATTTCTCTTCACCAACTTGCTGCATTGGTCCTTGAATCAAGCTAGCCTCAAACACTCATCATGCTGCGCAGCCCATGCCCATTGTACTTGCCTAGACCTTGAGCCATGCCTCACTTACACAAAAGTTGGACTTTATGCAAAAGCAAACATCCCAATCACCACAGGCCATGTCACATCCTCTGGCCACTTGCATTTGTTTATTGTATCCTTTAGCAAGCAAAACATAAGACCAAGCCAAGCTGAAACTCTCTACACAATCACATTCACAAAAACACACCACATTGCAAGTTGCTTCGAATCTGCTTACACAGCTTGCAAACATTCAAACCCTCTTCACCATTCAACTCACCATACTCCATAGGCCTCAAACCACCAAAGCTCAAGCCTGAAACAAGCCTGACCTGAGCTCCACCATTTCTCACCTCCCAAACCAGTTCTCTTCGAATCTCACTATTCAGCCATCAAACACCTCATCTTTCTTCACCAACAAGCCAAGCATATCACAAGGAGTCAAAACCACCATTCACAATGGCCTGAAAATACCAGAATCATCATAGCCATTCTTGACTGAGGTGAAGCAGAAATTGTCGAAGCTCATCAACCAGCCTACATAAATTGTTCTAAGGCATTCAAACATCATCAAGAGGTCCTAAGGAGTAGATTGCGCAAGGAGAGGTGGCCAGAAAGTTCTCAAGTTGAAAGCTCCAAATCTCAGGTAGCTCGAAATTATTTTTTCCAGAAATCATTTTTCTTGTTACAAACTTGTTCTATGTGATTCACTGATTATCCTGATGTCATTGGTTTTGAAAATGGTTTTGATTTGAGTATTTAATTTGTCTCTGAAGCTTGCGTGCCCTAGTTTTTATTTCTTTCGATTCAGCTTGTTTAGGAAGAAGAAATGTGTTTTGAGAGAGGGGTTTGATTCGTGAGAGGATGGAGATCATTTCCCAGTTTTTAGTTTTCATTTTTGATACGTTTTAAGGGAGTTTGAAGTTTCTCAGGGAGGGAGCTGGCCGGAGAAGACGACCGGAGGTCTTCTCCGGCAGCCTGAGTCATTAAACCCTAATCTCAGGTCATTAATGTTAGTTTGAATTCTGAGCGTTGATTGCCATTGACTTGTTGACTTCGCGCGTGAGGGAAGGGCTCAGATCACTTTGATTAGCCCTAATTCTTTTATTAGTTTTAATTAATTGTAATTAACTCAGAATCAATCCTGGCCACAAGATCTGGCGCCAGTCAACCAATTTAAAACCAGACTGCATCTCATCCCTTCGTTCCTTTGACTTTTCTTTTTCCTTATTTTTAATTTCATTTTATTTCAAATAACTTGCATAATTAATTTAAAATAGCAAAAAATACATAAAAATTATGAAACTTTTTCCTAAAAGTTTTATTAATTTTTATGACACAAAAACATTTTTATTTTATTTTTTATCATTAAAAAAGCATTTTTAAATATTTAAAAGATTATTTTTAATTGATTAATGGGAATTAATTAATTAAAAATACTTTTAGGTATTTAAAAATTACAAACAAATTCATGAAATGTTCTAAGACATTTAGAAACATTGTCCAACCTTCAAACCAAATTTCTTTTTTGATCTTGATGCATTTTAAGAATTTTTCATTGAATTAAATCATTTTTTATGCATTAATTTGATCCTAAGTTCAAAAATTCATTTCTGCCTATTGGAGAAGGTTGAGACATTGATTCTTTTTGCATTGTTTTGTGTTTAGCATATAGTTTATAAGATAAAATGGCCATGATTTGATCTTGTGTTTTCCAATTGTTTGGCATTTCTTTTGTTTAGGAACCCTAAAAACCCTAATAACTTAGAAAAATTATATCTTGAGATTGGTTGAGAGTTGAGACCTCCCCTTTGGACCTTGGTTTAGTATAGGTTTAGGGTTTCTTTGAGTGGAATTTTCCATTTTTTATCTTAGGGTTTGCTTCTGTTTTGAGTTTTGGTTTGATGTTTAATCCATGAACCCTAATTTGGGATTTCTCTTGCATCCTTCTTGCATTTCCTTGCATAACATGACTTGTCTTTGCATTTTGTGCATTCTTGTGATCCACTTGACATCTTAAGACATATAGAAAGCATGTTTGATCATTGAATTGCATATTTGCCATGTCATTTGTCTTGTATGATTCATAACTTTTCATGTTCATTCATGCTCCTTAACTTGCATCATTTGCATTCATAATCTTGTATGAACATCCCCATGCCTTGCCTCATGTTTGCAGCATCTCATAGCATCATTATCATCATCTACATGCTTCTGGTTTTATTTAGCATCATGTCATTTCATCTCATCTAGCATTACATTGCATCTCTTTCTAACATTTCAGGTGGTAAGTGACCTTGAGAAGTGAATTTGCCTTCACTTCTCATAACTTTTCTTCTCATCTCTCTTGCATACATTGCTGCATTTCTATTTGTGTTTGAGATTGAGCTTGCTCATTCTTCTTCCTCCTACTTTCTTTCCTCAAGTGACTTGACTTCTTGAATGAAGCAAGTCACTTTGCTTCTCTTGATCTTGTTCATCTGCTTCCTGGTGGCTCCTTTGAAGATTGTTCTTGCAAACCACACAAACCTTAGGAACAACCAAGCATGACAATGAATTAGGGTTTTGATTAGTCCCCATAGTCTTTACCTTTGTGTCTCTCTTGAGTCTTCTCTTCTCATCTCATAATCAGGGACCAAACCCTAAAGGCTTTAAGACTTTGTGATTAAGCTTATGCCTGCATCCTTCTTTTAGGATGGAGTGTATAACTTTAATCCTAAGTGTTAAACCCTTAATGTGTTTAAATCTCTTAACCAATTCACTTAATAATCATCAAGACATCACACTTGTAACTTGGGCCTTGCATTAGGGTTCTAATTCTTCCTTAAGTGGTTAAGAAGGACTAACCCTAGTGTTAATGGACAAGTCCCCCTCAAGTTGTCTTACAAATCATAAAAAACACTTCATCATCATAACCATTAAATAAAATCCACTTAATCAAAGGCCTGTTTCGTCATGAGTTTAATCTCTAATCATGGATTAAGTTGAGGAGCTTTCCTCAGCTTAAACATTCTCATCTATTATCCTTCTATTAGGATGGTGTAATGAGTCTGTTTAATCCTTGATTATGGCTTAACCTCATTACTCAACACTAAACAAAAACACCAAAAACATCTAAATAATCACAAGTAGGTTAATGATCTTAATCCTACACCAAAGGTGATTAAGTGTGAGAAGCTGACTTCACACTTAAGGTACTCTCATTACCCCTAATCAGAGGGAAGATGTGATGAGTTTACTAAATCCATTGGTTTAGGCTTAAACTCATTAACTTATGACAAATTTTCAAAAGCAATAAAAGACTGAAAACTCAAAAACAAACAATAATCGTCTCCTCCGGGATTCTTTTCTCATCTCATTCACTCATAAACGAGAACTCGCTTCTTCCGTCTAATGCAAGACAGTTTGCACCTGGGCCAGACAGGTCTTACACTTGAGCATAGACATGCAAGCAGTTCACAAGTCAATTCACCTTTCAGTCTCTTTGGGTCGAACTACGGTGTTCTGACTTCCTCATTGCACGAGAGGATACGTAGGCATAACTTAACAGTTATCGAACAAAAGTCTCTGTACATTCCCCCTCTTCTAGCCTTATTCTTTAGCCTCATTGTTATGAGCATTTCACCTCTTTCTCTTTTACACTGACACTTTTATACTTCATATCACTTCACTCCTTTTACACTGACACCTGTACATTCTTTTCCAGCTATTTTATACACAAATTGCACTGACACTACCCCTTTAAAACACAAATCTTTTAAGCGTGGATCCCGTCGAGTACGGCGGACAATCTGGGTGCTAATACCTTCCCAGGTTGTAACCAACCCCCTTTCTCAGTCTCTCTGGTTCGCAAACCGTCTTATCCATCTTTTTCTAGGTCTATGCAGCATTACCTTTCCTCCGGGATAAAAATGCCTAGCTGGCGACTCTATTCATCTCCAGTGAGTTCACGGCTGTGTGTTCTCATTGTCCCTCTCGCCGACCGTTCGCGTCTGTACCCTTATCTGACTAGTTTCATTTATCGGGAGCGACAGAATGCCGTAAGTCCATTCTCCGGGTGGCGGAATTCTTAAAGTCCAACCGTAGACTGGCCAAAGTCCATCCTCCGGGTGGCAGATTTCTGAGTCCAGTCGTAGACTAGCCAAAGTCCATCCTCTGGGTGGCAAATTTCTAAAGTCCAACCGTAGATTGGCGAAAGTCCATCCCCTGGGTGGAAAATTTCTGAAGTCCAACTGTAGATTGGCGAAAGCCCATCCACGGGGTGGAAAATTTCTAAAGTCCCTTGTAGTGTGGCAAAAGTCCCCCGTAGTGTGGCAAGAAGTCCAACCGCGGATTGGCAAAAGTCCCTCGTAGTGTGGCAAAACTCCCCTGTAGTGGGAAAAAGTCCCCCGTAGTGGCTAACAGTCCACCATTGATTGGCAAAAGCCCCCCGTAGTGGGCAAAAGTCCCCTATAGTGGGAAAAAGTCCCCCGTAGTGGGCAAAAGTCCAGATATCCAAGGGTTATTTGGCGACTATTGGGTCTCAGAAGGAAAATAATCTCAGAAAATATGACCAAGACCAGATATTCAAGGTTTCCCACCAAAAAGAGAAAAATTCAAATTTTGGTTGAAGTAATCGGTTACCTCATAGGTAGTAACCGGTTACCTATTGAAATTTGGAGGAAAAAGCCCATTTTTTGTGTTGGTAACCAGTTACCTCATTGGTAGTAACAAGTAACTTTGCCCAGATTTTCAAAAATTCAAAAATCAGTTGGTTGCTTCCACCACCCTCCATTTTCACTTTGCCTTGTAACTTCCACCAAAGTCTAGAACATTCCACACTCTTACAAGGGAATATTCTTAGAATATGCCAAGGAATATTCCAAGAATATGCCATGGAATATTTTAGGAATATTCTCGACCAACTCTTAGCTTAGGACCCAAGCCTCGCGTCCAAACCTCGTGTCAAACCTAGACTTAACTCCCAAGCTAACTCCTATATAAACCTTGCACATCAAGCCAAAAAGGGGTTAGAGCCACATTTTCACAAGATTCACCATTTTCACAATCTCAAATCTCTCAATTCTCTCCATTTTCCAAACTCACACCAAAACTTCATCATCAAGATTCTTCAAGTTTTACATTGAAACTTGAAGAATCGGAAGCTAAACCTTCATCATCTTCATCGATTCAGCGGATAATCGAGGGAATTGCCACGGTTATAGTGTTTATTTCACCATTTGGAAGAGTTTCGGATAATCCTCAGCAATCTCATTTGTTTTGCGCACTCACGGATCGAAGCTTCGAATCTCCGTTATTCTCTTTGTTCGTGTATTGATCAACATCGCAACAATTACCAAAGCAAGCCTCCACTTTGTAGGTTGGTGAATCTAAAATCACTTCTTGTTTTAACTTATTTCTCTTTATCTCGCCTTGTGCATTCTTCTATTTTTCTTGATTTTTGATGCTTTAATTAGTTTGATCATAAGAGCAAGAATTGTGGTGTGATTGTAGTGTTAATAGGTGTTAGAATGTTGCATTTAGGTGTGATTTTCGTGCTAGGTTGGTAGGCCTCAGATTCGAGCTTATTTGGATAAGCTGCTACTAGTTTTTGAATGAAAATGCATAAATTTTTTATTCTGGTTGCAGAGTAACCGGTTACCACATAGGTAGTAATCGGTTACCTGTGTTAATTTTGCAGAAAATCCATCTTTTTGAATTTGTAACCGGTTACTGCATAGGTGGTAATCGGTTACCACTGAACCAGAATGGAAAATTATTTCATTTTCTTGCATTTTTTATATCCATTCCCCCTCCAATCATCATGGATCTTTAGGATATGATTTCAGGGAGTTTTTAGGAGCTGATTTAGAGTAGGTGTGCATAGTTTTGATAACTCTCAATATGCTTTTTGTTCGGTTCCGATTTTTTGACATAAATGTTGCATATATGTTCATAGCTTGTTGTGATCATTGTTTGCATGATTTAACATCATCCATAGAATGATAATAAGTGTCCATGGTTATGTTTTGCATTAAATTTGCCATCCACTCATGTTTAGGCCGATTATGCACGAATTTGAGAAAAATTGCATATTGTTTAAAATCATACAATTCGCATAATTTGAATCCATTGTTGTTTGTTCATATGTTGCGTTCCATTGTCGACATCCATTTGATGTTGCGGAATTAAATTGCATGATCTTTTCATCTCATTGTTTGCATTGAAACTCATGTTTTGCATTGAAAATCTGCCATGTTTTTGTCGCTGCATTTGGAAACAGAAGTTGTAAAAACAGATTGCATTATTCTGTTTTGGTCTTTTTACACCTATTTTCATGCTGTTTGGTAGCTATAATAGGTTGTGTTCATATTCAATTGCATTTAGTAGTTGTTTGGGCAATAGGAAGTTGTAATAGCTGCTGACTTTAGGCTTTAGATAGCTTTTTAGTGTCCTTAGACTTAGAATTGAGTCTAGTTAGGTCATACTTGTATTAGGGATTGATTGGTATTTGATTACCTCTTTCTTTATATCACTTTAGCCTTATTTTACTAACCTTTTTTTGTAGGGGGGTTGAGGTAAGCTTTGTTTATACAACTTCTTCATTATCTTCTTTATGCTTTCACATTGTGATTGTCTTAGCCCTTTAGGATTTGTCTTGTACAACTTTATTTTATCCCTCTTTAGAAACAACTTAGCTTCTTTAGAGAAGTAAGTTGCTTTCTAGTTTCTTCTTTTCTTTTTCTCATTAGGATTAGAAGACCACACAAACCATAGGGTCTCCCATGCAATAAAAAAACTTAGGGTGAGTCTTAGTTCCCCTAGTTTTTTCCTTTCTCGACTTGAGTCCTCTTTCTCATCTCAAAGATAAACTAAAAACACTTTAATAAAGATTGAAGTAGTCTTGGATGTAGAGACTTATTCCACGGGGCACTTGTATTCATCCCGTCTGGGGATAGTACAAACTTGTCTAGTATGATGTACAAGTCTGATCATGAGACTATTTTTACAAACAAAAAACACTTCTTCTAAAAGGAGGTAAACAAACAACACGCGTCTTTCATGTGGGAACTCTCTTTTCATCTCCTTCACTCATAACTAAAGAACTCATTTCGACATGTCTCTTTGCAAGACGGTAATGCACTTGTACCAGACGAGCCTGCAACACCTGAGAATAGACATAAGCAGTTCGCTCTAAAAAACACAAACAAATTTCATGCCTTAGTTAGGCGAACTACGTCGACTCTGATCCTCATTTTCCTGATGAGATGCGTAGGTAGTGAGGTAGGGCCCATTTGAGCACACTCTTTATTTTCCCTACATTTTTCATGTACCTTTTCGTTCACTTTTTCCAATTCCCCCTCTCATTCCAGTTCTAGTAGCGGTTTCTATTTTGCAGCAGTTTTATTTCTCACCCTTGGAAATAGATAAACAAGCATGGATCCCGTCAGGTACGGAGGATGATCTGGGGTGCTAATACCTTCCCAGTTTGTAACCGACTCCCGAACCCAGTTCTTTGGTTCACAGGACCTTGTCCTTTCCTTTTTCTCTTTGGTTTGTGCATCATTACTTTTCCCATCCATTCGGGATAAAAATGCATGGCTGGTGACTCTACCTTTTTCGCGCCACTTTCGCGTTTGTACTAGGATGAAAATCCCAGGAGCAACAAATGGTATAAGGTATAGTGCCGGAGAAAGAATAAGCTTTATTTAGTAACATGAGGTATATTTGATATGGACCAAATGAAGTTGTGTTAAGTGTTAGAGTAAGCACCTTGGATTTCGGGAGAACTCTAGTAAGATTAATTATATTTGGGTATGAGAGGATTACCACGAGCGTCAAGTAAACACGATATGGAAACGATATTAACACTAAGATATGAGAAAGTGATAATGAAATGTATTTTGGACGAATGTACAATGGAGTTGTTAAGTTGTTGTTGAAACTAAAGTTAAGGAAATGTAATCAATGATGTTTCACCCATTAGGACTCTGGTAGTATGGTTGCTATATGTGTGGAATCATCTGTTGATAATTGTTATAACTTTTGGTTGCAGTTGGAATGAGTTTGGGAGGTTTAGGTAGCAAAGAAAACCAGAATTTTGCTTCTACGTTTGAAGTAATCGGTTACCCTCTGGGTAGTAACCGGTTACCGAATTGTGTTTCTAAATCTCTTTTAGATACTGAAAGTTCAGATTTGCACTAAGTGATCGGTTACCCTCCAGGTAGTAACCGGTTACCACTGTTAAGTTTTGAAATTTTGATTTTTCTAAGATTCATACATTTTGACTTGAGTGCCTGATCGAAGTGTTCTTGGTACCGATAGAAAGTTGTGGAGACATTTTAAGCAATGATTATTAGAGGGTAAGGGAACCCCCGTCAATACGTAAGTAATGATAGCAAGGTTCTTCAGGGGAGTGCATTACCTCAGTTTTCAAGTGTAAGGAAAACTTCTATAATTGTGAATGATCGGAGTATTTAGAATATACCTCTAGTAGGATTAAGGATGTCGTTGTTTTAATTCTCGCCAAGGAATTAAAGAGAGAAGACAAAGTTGTATACTAGACATGAAATGTCCATTGTTTTGTTTTACCCGATAAGGATTGTGTGTTGGATTTTATTTATGGACGAACCAAGTGTTAGCTTGTAACTAAAAACCCTTTTGATGTCGTCATTGTCATTTTCCTACTAATGTCATTGTATGAGTGGAATCGAACTATTCCGTTGAATATTCGTCATGTGACCGTAACAGAATGGTAGTTCTACTCTGTCACTTGTCTGGAGTATGTCATCGGTTTGTTGTATCGTGTTTTGTATCACTTTGAGTTGTGAGCGGTGGGTGAATGTTATACATGTTTAGAAACCGCAAGTGAGAATCATCTTTCAAGTTTGTGTGAATTGGATTGATAATTTAAGTTGGATTGTTTGTCAACAAGAGGAACAAGTTCAGTTGTGTTCGACCGATTAGCCTTAGATAGGTAATCGATTGACACATGACTTTTGTGGAGGACTTTAGAGGATCATACTTTATGAACTGTAAGTATTTTTTGGCTTCCGTTCGAAGTTTCAGAGGATAAAGTGTTGGACTTTCTTTTGAGAATGATTGGTAGACGGTAAATGATCTGAAATTTTGGTGTGTCGTCGTTGCGACTACCGAGTACCTAAATTGCAAAGTTATAAGAGACTCGAGAAGTGTTGATCTTCCAGGAAACATTTTGGTATCTGAATTATTGTGTGGATAAGAGATGAACAATTGGTCAGTTTTAGTATTGTTAATTCTTAACATCAGTTATGGACTCCGTGAGATTAATACCAGATGTGTCCAGTTGATCCTTACTTAGAGATATAGATTTTTAAGTTACCCTTCCAGGTAAGAGTGAGAGATGAATGTTCCAAAGTTAAACATGTAAATTGGATCGTTTAAGGAACTAGACCCTTGAGAGAAGTGAATTTGAACGAGAAGTTTTGTGTGGTCTTCAAAGGTGAGTGTGTTGAATATTGTATGCAATAGGAAAGTGTTATGGAAATCCGCAAGTATACTAAGGATGATTTAAGTTTGGTACTGGTGACTCACTAATGATTGTAAGTTCTGTGACTTTACTATGTTATTATTAATGGAGACCATGTATCAACAGAAACCTTGAGTGAATAGAATCATGTAAAGAGAATTAATATGGAGTATAGTAACCATGGAAGAATTGTTAAGTTAAATTGGATAAATTGTTTCAAGTTTAGAATGGAATCGAAATTGTATACGTTATGATTACAATAGTACAACCCTTGTATCTCTGTCGTTGGAGAGTTTGGACCGATGTTATTATTGTGTGGTTGACAAGTAAGTTGTTCTATCCCAAAATGCATGCAAGTTCTTGTTCTATTGGTTGGTGAGAACTCCAATGGATACGTGTGTTCTTCGAAGACTACCAACTACCTAGTATTTCTTGAGAATTCATGGTATCTCCATTGTTGGACTTTGAGAGCATAGTGGAAGGAGACAGGTGAAGGAGTTTAGTCAGATTAATGAGACTCAGAAGATAATTGATTGTAAGATTTGGAATATGTGAAATTTTGTTCTAAGTGTGTTGTCTAAGATACTAAAAGAATGAAGTGTCAAATGTAAATGGTTATAATGTATGATGTCGGACCAAGTGGAATTAGTACAGAAGTTGTTTGACTAATTTGAAATGGTTTTAGTAATTGAAGGATTTTAATAAGGGTTTTTGCTGGAAAATTGTGCGTAGATAAGATTTCACTAAGATACCTTATAGAGTTTTTTCGAGTGTTTGTTATCCACAAATCAAGTTAGAGTGTTATGTTTTGTGTTATGACTCAATAGAAGTAATTAGAATGGTATGTTCTCCGACAGCGAGATGGGACTAAGTGTTTTGGTATGAAACAACAGATGTATTACAGAAATAGTAAGTTAGAAGTTAACCCAATGTTGGAACAAGCGTATGAGTAAGGACGTGAAGTTTGATTTATTATGAAATAAGGACTTTGAGTCGTGAAGTCAAATTGGAATTTGAATATGTCAGAGTATGTAGCAGAAGTAAGGTTAAGTATGGATCTAAGACAGTGTTGCAAACTATTGTTGTTAATGTTTAAATGAAATTTGAGTACAAATTTCAATTTAAGGAGGGGGGATGTAATACCACGTATTTTAATAAATGCTTTGGATAATATTAATTAAGATTAATAGGGTTCTAGTGTGCTCTGAGAGTTTTCAGTTAAAATAATTAGAGCAATCGAGGAACTCAAATTTATTAATTAGTATTACCTGACTCACGGTTTTTATTAAATAATTGACTCAGAGACATTTTTGGATACTTTCAATTTGGACCCGTTAGATTACTAAAAATTTGTTATATCAGTATAACAATTGTTTGTTTGTAACATAAAAACAAGTTATGTGTTGGTGGGAGAAGAAAAAAAAGAAAGAAAAGGAAAAGAAACCCTAAGAGAAGGAAGAGAGAAGTTGGAGAAGAGAAAGAAGAGGAAAAGCTTGAAGCTAGAGAACTTGGATCATCATCATCCTTCTTCATCAATCTTCATCTTCATCAAACTCCTCATCGATTGCAAGGTGGGTTCTAGTTAGAAGCTTTTATTTTTAGAAGTTTTAGTGTTCTTGATGATTAGGGAATAATCCTAAAAATTATAGAATTGAAAGTTTGAACAGTTGAAATATTGATTAAATGCATGAGTATGCCGGCAATATGTGTGAGAACATCTGTTTAAAACTATTTTGATGTTTGGTGTGAATTGGTTTGAGTTTGGATGGGTTTTGTGATGAAAAAATAGGTTTTTTGAGCTTCTGCAACAGGGTTAACCGATTAACCAATGAAAAATGGTGTTTTACGTGAAATTTTGACTGGTTAACCGGTTAAGCAAATAGGTTAACCGATTAACACTGAGTCAGTTTTGGAAAAATGTTTAAAAACCCGTATCTTTTGAATCGTAAGTCGATTTTGGTCCCCATTCAAAGCGTTGAAAAGCTATGACAACATACTATCCAATGGTAGAGGAAAATATTACTTTTGAAGTGGAAAATATTTACTTAATAAATGGGATTTAACACTGTAAGTTTTAGGAAAAATATTATTTTTTATCCTTCTTTAAAAATTCATAACTTATTCATCGTCTATCCGATTTAACTGTTCTTTATATCGATTTGAAGCTAATAATATGTTCTATTTTATAAGACCGAGAAATATTATTTTGAGCCAAATTTTACCCGACTATTCTAATTAACTGTAATTATGTTAGTTAGGAAATTGTGAGATTATGGAAATAAAAAGGTATAACTTGTGAGATGGTTAGGACTACCCTAGGTTGATGCGAAACCATTGATGTGTAATACACAGATTCCTTTGTAAAGTCTTGAGTAAGTTTTGAGGTGGGTTACTCTGAGTCCCACGGGAAGCATCCGTAAAGACTTGAGGTGTGTATTACATGGGGGCCTTCGTAAAGTCTTGAGTAAGTCTTGAGGTGGGTTATACTGAGTCGCACGGAAAGCAACTGTAAAGGCTTGAGGTGTGTATTATACTGAGTCCTCCATAAAGTCTTGAGTAAGTCTTGAGGTAGGTTACATTGAGTCCCACGGGAAGCATCCGTAAAGGCTTGAGGTGAGTATTACACTGGGTTACATAGGAAGTCTTGAGTAAGTCTTTAGGTGGGTTACACTGAGTCCCACGGGAAGCATCCGTAAAGACTTGAGGTAGATGTTACACTCGTAGAGTTTCGAGAACGTTGTACGAATATTTTTCCATCTTGTTTTGGTTCGTTGTAGAGAAGTGACCAAAGACTTGAGTAGTGTTTAGATTTTGAACCTTTAGAGTCGAGAGAACTCTAAGATAGGGAACTCACTGAGATGTTGTTATCTCACCCCACTATTATTGTTTCTTTTTAGGTTTTATTTGCAGGTTTGGTTTACAAGTTGAGATGTGCACGGGATGTTTCAAGAGAAGCATAAATTTAGTTTTTGTTGTGTATTTATCTTTGTACAATAATGGATATTGTATTTGATCTTAGTATTTTTATTTTAGCATGATTTCCATGTCTTGTTCCATAGTTTGTATTGTTTTTAGAATTGGTCAATAATTTGAATTATGCTATTAGGAACTTATGATGGTGTCAGTACCAAATAAACTCTTGTATAATGATATTCTAGGTATTTATTATATGAGGTGTTACATAGGGCAGTGATCAATGGTTTGCCAAGTTGTGATTCTTCAAAGCCAAAGTAAAGAGCCAAGTGCCTTCTAACAATCCACAAGAGGTCCTCACATCTCATACAAGCTCTAGCATTGCCTCAATTCCCTAGAAGAGGGAAAGTTCATCAAGAATTTCATCAGGGCATACCCTCCTACACAGGGAACCCTAATTAGGGTTTTGCTTCAAAGCAAGATATCTTCATGGCATTGATCAATTCTTGTGATCAAAGGCTTCTATATGTCATACATGGCCTAGGGATGCATTTTGGCTCAAGGATGCATTGTGGAAGTTATTCAGTGGCTCAGTTACTTGTAAAGCAAGAAAAAGTCAACATTGCAAAAGAAAAGTCAACCATGAGATGTCAAGGGTTCCAATCATGATTTTAAATTCCATGAACCTTCATATGGCCAAGGAATATAATGGATTGTATCATTCATCAAGAATCAAGAGTTTATGAAAAGTTACTAAAAATGGCAATGACCTATAATTTGGACTTTCTATTTTTGGCAAGTTTCTACATCACATTCAACTCATTCTTTCATGATCAAAGAAGCTGCAAATTAATTTTCCATGAACATCAAAGTTTTAGGTCTTGTTCTCCCATTTTCAAAAAGGACAAGAACACTTTCATAGACTTTATGGTTCAAAATTTATGGCCATTGGGAGCTAGGGTTTCAATTATGTGATTTCATGCACACAAGAATTACACCATTTGCAAATTGGTTCATAATGCATTTTCATGACTTCTAATCATCATAATCAAAATACACATCATACATTCATATACACATTTCCATGCCTATACACATCACAACAAGAATTTGTGGCCCTTAGATGAGATAAATTCATGGCTCATACATCATGCATTCCTCATTATGCAAATTTGCAAAACCATGTGAAACTTGAAAATCATTGCATTTCCCTCCAAGTTTTCAACACACACGCATTTAGCAACCAATTTGAGAGAGAATCATGTTGATTTCATGCCATGTGCACATGTGAAGGGGTGTATCCACCACAAGTGACCATTTTGCAAAAACATCTCTCAAGCTTGAGCCAAGGGTTTTGTGAAACCCTAACCATGATCAGAATGTTAACTCAACATATTTAAGCTCATTCATTCACTCATTTGAACTGGATGCTCTCTGTAACACCCCATATAATATATATCTAGAATAATATCATACAAGTGTTCATTTTTGGTACTAACACCATCATAAGTGCTAATAGCATAATTCACATTCTTGACCAATACTAAAACACAATACGAACTATGGTGCAAGACATGGAAATTATACTAAAACAAAAATACTAAGATCAAAATAATATCCATTATTGTACAAAGATACAGAAATAGACAGCGGAAGACTAAAACTATGATTCACTTGAAACATCTCGGGCATAGCTCCATTTGTAAATCAAACCTGCAAAAGAAACCTGAAAAGCAACAACAATAGTGGGGTGAGATAACAACATCTAAGTGGGTTCCCTATATTAGAGTTATCTCGGCTCTAAGGGTTCTATAAAAAACTAACTCAAGTCTTTATAAAAGGAAAACGACCTTGAGTTCACACGTCTCACACTCATTAGAACCACGTCCAAGAGTTTTACAAATCCTACTATTACTAGTTAGGATATTACCTTTATACTTCTCATGGGACTCGATATAACACCCATCTCAAACGACTACTATGCTTCCCGTGGGACTCAGTGTAATACCCACCTCAAGCCTAAAACAAGTTTGATGCTTCCCATGGGACTCAGTGTAATACCTACCATAAGACTTACTCAATGCTTCCCGTGGGACTCAGTGTAATACCCACCACAAGCCCAAACCATACCGATGCTTCTCGTATGACTCAGTGTAATACCCACCACAATACTTACTCAATGCTTCCCGTGGGACTCAGTGTAATACCCACCACAAGACTTACTCAATGCTTCCCGTGGGACTCAATGTAATACCCACCACAAGCCCAAACCATGTTGACGGTACCTCAATCCTTTACGGATGCTTCCCGTGGGACTCAGTGTAATACCCGCCACAAGACTTACTCAAGACCCTTCGGAGGATACCGCGTATAATGCGTCAAGGATTCGTAACGACCTAGGATGAATCTAAGCACCTCATAAGTTATAACATCTAACAATTTCTAGTCACAATACTAGGCCTATTGGTTTATGGTAAGATTTCCCAACTCCTCCTCCATCCTTGATACTTTTAGTTATATAGTTTTCAAACATATAAATCTAACATTATAGTTTAATTATCATCATTAAACTAATCCCACAATGATCTCATTATCTCTATTCTCAATCAATTCTCATGATTTAATAAGTTTTCTACAATTAACACATGTTCCACAATTTGACTAATACCATAATTCCTTAACTAACATAATTACGGTTAATCAGAAAAGTTGGATAAAAGTCGGTTCAAAATAATATTTATCGGTCTCAAAAGATAGGACATATTATTAGCTTCAAAATGATATGTGGAACACTGAAAACGGATACCCGGGTCACAAGTTATGAATTAAAACACCAAAACATCAACTTCCAGGTCTCGCTAAGCGAGGGGTATGCTCTCTAAGCGAGCAACTCCCTGTATTCTGACCTTCCCAGGAATTGACCTGCTCGCTAATCGAGCTCTGTGAATTCTGCAGAAAACCAGTCGCGAAAGGGACTTCTCCAAGGGTCCAAAATTCACTCAAAACCTCATCCAATAGAGGAATCAACTACCAAACATGATTATACTCGTATATTAACTAACATACTTTGATTTTACCGAGTTTTAACCGTTAATCTATCAATTTCTAAGATTTTCTACCAAACCCTAAAAACCATAAACTCAACCAAAACTCAAAGAAACGGTTTCTAACTAAGAACCCACCTTGCAATCGATGAGGAGGTTGGTGAAAATGAAGATTTGATGAAGAAATGGTGAAGATCCAAGCTTTCCCTCTTATTAGGTTTTCTTCTTCTTCTCTTCTCCCTTTCTTTCTTTCTTTCTTTCCTTTTTCCTTCTTCCTCTTTTTCTTTCTCTTACCAACTTTCTTTCTCTTCCTTCTTATAAACCCTTATTTTATCTTTTTATAAAATAATTACCATTCATTAGTTAGTAATACTAACTGGTCCAACCTTAGAGTATCCAAAAATGTCTCTGAGTCGAATATTTAATAAGGCCTCAGTGTCAGATAATACTTAATTAATTATTGTAAGTTCATCGGTTTCTCTAATTACTTTAACTGAAAGCTCTCAGAGTACACCGGAACCCTATTAAACTTAATTAATATTATCCAAAGCACTTAATTAAATACGGGGTATTACACTCTCACAATTCTCATATCTGAATTTTCTTGCACTCTTGCATTTTCTTTCGAATCCTGCATTCCTTCACCACATTGCTCCATCTCTTTGTATATTCACACTCAATGAAGCATAAGGAATCTTAATCATCCTTTTTTTCAAGCTATAGTTCAAGATTTCAAGGAACTCGAATCTGAACTGCATCACTTCAAACTTCAAGATCCAAGCCATTTTAGAGCTCTAATTGCATTTATTTTGCAATTAGAGGCTTTCAAAGGTTGATCTGGAGCATTCCACAGGTTTTCTTGGTGAATTTTAAGATCTGCAAGCTTCAGGTAGCCTCTGAATTCATCCTCTTAGAATGAGTTGTAATGGTGTGCATTGTGTGTATGAAGTTGTGTTGATCATTGTGGTATAATTTTTGTTGATTTTGGACGTGTAACATGATTGTATGGTGGATCTGAAAGTTTTGCTTGAATTATGTTTTGCTTCTATTTGTCCAATTCATGTATGATTGTGTTTTGGTTTGTGGATTTGAATTCTGGAGGTCACTCTGAGTAGATTGGTATAGGTTTGGTGTGTTTCTGGAGAATTGTTGAACTTTCAGGTTGAAGATTGGCCGGAGAAGGTGACTGGAGCTAGGGCTCCGGCCACCTGAGTTTCTTCTTTGATTTTGCAGGAAAGTTGGAGAAGATGAAATCAGGTCCCTTGGTTTTCTTGATCCAACGCACACAATTGTGAAAGCACATAAATGAGGCACACGTATGGTGTAACACCCAAAATACTCCCCACGAATTTACATTTAAAATCAGAGTAAATAAAAATCATTTTATTTTGAGTGTCACAATCAAAGCACATATCAGAGCCAACTCATCTAAGTGTGAAGTACACTGACTTCACCGACCTCCACTCTACTAATCCTGATCACCTGCACGTTACCAACATAAGGGTAACATTCAAAACAATAGGGGTGAGATACTTACATCATCAAAAGAAAAAGATAATAAGAATCAAGCAAGTATTGAAAATTAGATCACCACTTCACAACAACAACAACTAACAAACACACCACAACACATATCAACACCATGCACATCAACAAAATCTTATGCAATGAGACTCTACTTGACTCTATGCATGCGGTACCATGATCGATCTCTATTTCAAGATCCAACTCCTGTCGGAACTCTCGACCCCTCTTTCATGGTCCAATATGATCCATATTTAATGATCACACCCATCGACCCCTATTTCATGGTCCAGTATGATCCATATTTCAGGATCACACCCTTGTACGATCCCTATTTCATGACTGCACCATCCATTGTGATTGTACACAATCACGCCATCAATAACTATGCACATGTCATGCACCATCAATGACAATATGCAACAACAATAAACATACAACAACTCATCATAATAATGATTTCATGCATTACCATTATCAACAACATACAACTACAACAATTTCATGCATTAGCATCATCAACAACATACCACTACAACGATCTCATGCATTAGAATCATCAACAACATACAACTACAACGATCTCATGCATTATCATCATCAATAACATATAACCGCGTCAACAACATGTATCAACAACCAACAACAAAACCTACCAACTACCACAACATGTGTCCACATCTACAACAATAACTTCTAGCAACATCAACAACGTATATCAACAACATACAACAACACCTACCAACTACCACATCATATCACCACTACTACAACATCAACCACATATTAAAGCAACTTATCAACAACAACATACTGTAACGACTTAATAACAACAACAACATCATATTACAATAATTTATCAACCATGACATATCATCGCAATTCAACAACAATGACATATCATCACAACTCAACAACAACAACAACCTCATATTACAACAACTTAACAAACACAACATATCATGTTAAAACATCAATGAATACATACACGAAACATTAATACACCATTATCATCATATAAGTATTATCGTATCATAAACGTCAACACTCCATCATTATATTCTAGCTCAACGTAAGCATCATTTAACCTTCAACACATAATTAACATCACAAAGTCGTTAGAACTTTATTATCATCTTCTATTCATCGGACTCCAATACAAACTACCTTATTGCATTACCTACACATATACATCAATATAACTAATTCCTACACATCGTTTTTACCATCCCTAGTCATAGGACATCACCATTCTCCCATTTAGAACAAGATTCATCATCTATAGCAACATGTCTTTAGTTCAATATACAACGAATCACATTCCAACATCAATTAATATTATTTAAATTGTTTATAGCAACATGAGACTATTTTTAAATGAAATTACATAGTCTTAGCTTCACACGGCTTTGAATGGCGTGCAAATTAGACACGCGAAGCTCAAGATATGAATTTTCGAAATTTTAGAAATAATGTTGTCATGAGCCACTCGCTGAGCGAGCTTGGAGCTTGCTTAGCGAGCTATTCGCTATCCCGACGAGTTTTTGTGATGATTGAACTTCTCCCACTATGATTTCACACCTTTAAACTATCTTATTAACCACAATAACACATGTTTGAGTCCTTAAACCCCTATCTAACACATATACATCAATCGCATCAAACATCACAAAACAAATCATCATATTCATCAATTCTACATCTTTAATCCTAAGTTTTATCTTTAAAACCCAAATCCCCAACATAACCCATCAATACATCCACATCATAATCTTATACAATATAAACATCTACAACAAATATCTCCACAACACATACATCAATAACAACAATCACAACACATCAATTCATCCAAATTCACTCAACCCCCAAACCTCTAATCAACAACACAACCTAATTCTCAATATAGAATCCTTAAGAGACGGAAGAATCCCACCCTTACCTTGGTTTCAACGAGAATTCTCTTATTCCCCGTGGATTCTTCTCTTCAAGCCTTTCACCTTCTCCTTCTTCTTCTCTCTATTCACGATCGGTATATCGCTTCACAAAAACACGATTCTCTTTTCTCTTTTCCTTAATTCCAACATAACCCATTAGACCCAATTTATGGTCTTCCACATTTACCCTCACTATTTTCACCAAACGACCACCTTACCCTTATCTCTTTTTTTTTCCAATTATTTAATTATTCACCAAATAATTATTCAATATAATATAATTCATATAATTAAATATCATATTAAATCATATTTCTTTCTTCCACACACAAAATACCACAAATCCAAATTAAATAACTAAAATAATAATTGGGGCGTTACATATGGCATGTGTGTCTGAGTTTTATAACTTTATAACATGACCATTGGATCTGATGACTTTGCCTGACTCACTGAAATGCGTTAGATGTGTTTACTTTTGGTTTGTTTGACTTTGTGTATGGTGTGTTAGATGTGATTACTTTGTGAATGACTCGTTATCATGCGTTGATCTTTCATACTTTGGTTTAGTTGACTGCGTGTGAACCTTTGGATTGATCTACTGGTCCTTGTGTGAGTCAATTTTGTTGAATTTTACTTTTGTATATGCGTTGATGGGCTTGTATTACTTTTGACACCCCTTTCCTTGGCCTGCTTCTGTTTTCAACGTGTTTGGGATACTAAATGCACCCTTGACATTTCAATTTTATTTTATTTTTATTTGCATTTTTTCATTTTGCATTCTTAAAATTATTTTCCTGCATTTCAAAATTCTATGAAAATTCACAAATCATCTTTATAGTTTTATAAAAAATTTACAATTTTTATTTTTCATTTTTATTTTATTTTAAGCCTCTGAATTATTTTTTTTCTTTTAATTTCTTTTTGGTTTATTCCTTTCATGAACACCTTAGCTTGTTAATTTCATATCTCATAATTTATTCATAGTTTAATGGGCATTCCTTTTGCATAATTTAGAGGACCCATGAAGCCTTCCAAAAACATTTTTATACCATTTTTAAAATCACTTTGTGCATCCTTTTGTGCCTTTTCTTTGAGCCTAATCCCCTTGAAACCCTAATTGACTTTGGTTGCTTGTTTGAAGGACTTGTATTGTAAATATTTGTGAGCTTTCATGGTATGTTGTTTGCTTTTAGGTAACGTCCTTTGGAACTTAATTTGGTAATTTTTTAATCATTTTTTTCTATTTCTTTGGTGCTTGAACTTTGAGTGCTTCTTTTGTAAACTTATGTGATCTTGTTTGGTTACTTGTTTAGGAAGGCACTTGTGCCATCATATAAGATCTTGTGTATGAATTCTTGAGTCAGGTTTAGATCATTATATGTCTCTTGTTTGTATTTTATAAGTCACTTTCTTGAGTTTGATGCTTGATGGGTTCACATGTTCAATGTTTGTTCCATATGCCTTATTTGACCTAATTCTTCATCCTTCTTCACCAATGCCTCTACTTGACTTGCAATGTGATTGTTGATACCATGCCATAACATTCATTGCATCTCATATGATATATGATTCTGAATTTACATCATCGTATCCATTTCAAATGCCATTATTTTTATATGTTGCCTACTTGAACATGTTTGCTTCAAATGCATGATTCTTTCTCTCCTAACGTCAAGTTGACTTGTAATTTCTCAAATGTGACTAAATTATGTGTCGTACCTCGAAAAATACGATCCTAAAAACAAAACAACAGAGTCGCCACCTAATTCTATTTATTCTACGAGAGAAAAGGGAGATATAGACACAACCTAAATAAAGGATAAGAATGGTCAACGAAACCACTAATCTAAGTTCGGGAGTCGGTTACGCAAGGGGAAGGTATTAGCACCCCTCACGTCCGTTGTACTCAACGGGAACCTCTTAGCTAATTATTCGATTAAATGTTTGATCTTAAGTTTTCGTCTTCTAAAAGGTATTAATATGTTTGTTCTAAAGAAATTAAAGTTTTTTATTATTAAGGCGGAGAAACGATTAAAGTTTTTTATTATTGATTGTGATTTAAACGGAAAAATAATTAAAATTTTTATTAGGGTGCTCGCGAAGGATCAAAATCCCCATGCCTACGTATTCCCTTGTGCAATGGGAAATTCAGAGCTTCGTAGTTCGTGCTACTACGATTTGTGGTTTTTAATTGAACGATTGTTTGGAATGCATTCTACTGTTAAGCATTGGCTTATACTCGCGGTGGAGGCTGAAGCACTAGCTTGTTCGAGATATAGAATGATTTAGACAATGTTCGTTTTAGAGAAAAGGTGTTTGAATTTTGTTAAGATGTTTTAAACGAAAGGGCGAATGAACCATCGCGTGAGGCTAGCCCATGTTGCGGTCCAATCCAGAACGTGCGGAATGCTAGACTTCAGAATTTTGTCTTTCGATAATTAATTTGAAAATAGTTTAAATATTTTGGTATACGAATGGTGATTGAACCATCGCGTGGGGCTAGCCCATTTGCGGTTCAATCTAGAACGTGCGGAATGCTAGACTCCGGAGCTCTGTTTTCGTAATTTTTATTTAATTTAAGATTTGAATATTTGATATACGAATGGTGATTGAACCCTCGCGTGGGGCTAGCCCATTTGCGGTTCAATCCAGAACGTGCGGAATGCTAGACTCCGGAGTTCTGTTTTCGTAATTTATTTTAAAAATTTGAATAATTGTTTTTAGACGTTTTGAATAACGAAGGAGTGAACGAACAATACGCGTGGGGCTAGCCCATTTGTAGTTCGTTCTAGAACAGGCGGAATGCTAGACTCCGGGGCTCTATTCCTTGTTAATTAAATTAGGTGCGCGATAATTTATTTTGAAAACGTTAGAAAATAGTATGATAAAAAGTACATGAAATAAATGGAACAAATAGATAACTTTAAATAAAATGATAAATTGTGAAATTAGAAAAAATAAAATAAAAAAACAAGACGGCCTCATATCGGCCACGATTAATCGGAAACGATTTGATCGTGGCTTTGTAATATCATCGGCCCCAATATGAAATTAAAACAAATGATTCTCTAATAAAAAGAAAAAAAAATTTAAGGCATTTTTGAATATAGAAGTCATTAACAAGGACAATGTAATTATAAAAGATAAACTATAAGAATTAATATAGAGTATAAAAATGCAAGTTCTGACAACATAATAATAATAATAAGAAAAATAAAATAAAAATGAACTAGGGGTTTGAGCCAAAATAAGATGTGGTGAAAGCAACATTGCGCTGGGCTAAGCCCATACATCCTAAATGATATCAGAAAAAGAAGAATAAATATTTAAAACAAACTGAAAACAAAAATGGAGCTGTGTGATTAGCAGATGCCGACATTGGGCTTACCAAACCCATAGAATCCATAAGAAAGCAAGGTAAGGCCTGATTAAGTAAGAAAATAATAAATAAACAAAAAACAAAAGAAAAATAAAGTCATAAATAAAATTGAAATAAATAGAGTAAAAAAAAAGTCACATTCTTCCTCATTAAAATGCTTTTTCAGAGAAACAACAACGAAAACGCCCACCCTTTTTTTGAAATCAACGGCGGTAAGGAACTCCTCCCACGGTGGCTTCTTTCTCTCGCGTCTCGATCTCGGCGGAACGATCCTCTCTCAAGCGCTCGATCTCCTTCGGCTTCTTCAGTGGTTCACGAATACGACTTGTCTTGTCGCGATGCCGCCTACGATCAGACCGACGACGATGTGTCTCTCCGGCTCAGATCGTGCGCGGTTCTGCTTTTCACTCTCGTTTGCTCACTCGGTTTCACGATTTGGTGGATTTGTGATTTGTTCGCTCGTTATTTGTGGTTTTCGGGTTTGGTGGTTCTGATTGTTCAAGACGGTGATGAAGTGGTTCTCGCGGTTTTGATTCACGGCGGTTTTGTGGTGAGCGACGGAGGTATCGTGAAAACCGAGGCGAAGGATGGTTGTTGTTTCTGTTGGCACAGCGGTTTGGTGGTGCGGTTATGGTGGAGTGATGTGAGGGATTCACGGGGTTTGGGTTTATGGTGAGTGGTAGTTTGTTGATGGAAAACAAATTTCTGATTCTGTTAAAAGATTGAAGGTCAGTGGTTTCGGTCTGTTTTTTTTTGTTATGTGTGTTACACTACAGGTCCTTTGTTTTCGGATTCAAGTTGAATGGTGGTGGCTATTTCGGTTTTGGTTTGAAATTGGTCAGAGGAATTTTTTTGAAGGTTTTCGGGTGGTGATGAAGGTGCCTCTTTCTTAACTGTGTTTTCTTTGTGTGTTTTTAAAAGGGGTTCCGGTCCTCCCAGGAAGGAAAAAAATGAAGAGATTATCCGCTGTGTTAAGAACTTCTCGTGGTAATGTGTTGGGATCGAGGGTGTGAGGCCGAAGGTTGTGTGGTCAAAAGTCCTTTTCCTCTGTGTTTTTGTCGAAAAGAAGAAAAAAAACTCCGTTTGTGCAGCTTGGTTGCAGGTTGATGTCACAGGTTTTTAATTTCTTTTTTTTTTGTTTTGTTTGCAGGTTAAGCACTTTTTAGAGAAAAGGTCCCCCGTCCCAGATCCTCTTTCTTCAGCTTCTTTTTGTCTGTTTCCAGGAGTTGTTCTCCCTTTGCTGTTTTTTTTACTCTTTCCTTTTTTGTGTATCAGGTTGTCTTTTTCTTCCTTTTTGCTGGCTATTTTTTGTTGCTGAGAAAGTTGGAAAAAGTCCTCCCTCTCTGTTTTTGGTCGAGAGTTTTCTCTCTTTTTTCTTCTTAAAAAGTGCTTTTTGAATGCAGGTAATACTACTCTATTTGGGTGAAAGTCAAAGGCATGCTGGTGTAGAGTCACTATCAACTTCACACAGAAGGTTTGGCGTGGTATTGCAGCGTTTGGCCCAAGGCACACTTGGGAGGCTTCCACTGTTAATTAAACTATATATATAACTAATAGATAAATAAAACACAATACTAATTTAAAATTAAATAATAAAAACAAATCAAATTAAACAACCTAATGGTATACTTGATTAAACTAAATCACAATGTAAACCGTATAAAGAATAAAAGACTAGACAAATACATATTAATTATAATCAAACTAATTAACATAAAGCTAATAAGCTAATTAAAATAAATAATCTAACATAATATTAAACTGGAACTAAATCTGAAATTAAATTAATATTAAAACTCAAATTGAAATTAAGTCTATACTGCAAATTAAACTAAATACTGCATATGTGTTTTTTTTTAATAACTTTTAAATAAAGAAAAAAAACAAATAGTTAAAATAAAATAAAAATAAAATAAACATGTAAACAAATAGTTGAATTAAAATACAACACAAATGAATATTTACAATATAGGACAACAATTTCGAATAAATTCTAAGGTTAGGAACAAGAATGATTAATGAAAAATGAGATGCTAAGATTAAAACGCTAAGGTGACGTACGAAACTTGCGATAAAAACTTCAGATGAATGACCAATTTTCGAAAAAGGTTCGGTCAAAATTTAGGGTGTGACATTATGCATATAAA
This sequence comes from Lathyrus aphaca, assembly GCA_963966055.1. Classification (NCBI taxonomy): domain Eukaryota; kingdom Viridiplantae; phylum Streptophyta; class Magnoliopsida; order Fabales; family Fabaceae; genus Lathyrus; species Lathyrus aphaca. The sequence goes on from OZ014525.1 coordinate 412,646,032, forward strand.
ATCTTAATCTTAACATGTCATGTAGCTTATGACTTTGACATTTGAACCTCATCTTGAGCTTGTTTGTGTTTAACTTGCATGACAAGTAACTTCTTTTCCATGCTGGTATCATGTTCACTTCATCTCACTTCTTATCCTATCCACTCTAAATGCTTAGGATCTTGCTTATATAATTTTTTTGACATTTGAATACCATGTTTACGTTGCTTACATTCTGATTGTGTCATTACTTGAAGCATTCTTGCATGACCGCTTTGCATAACCACTCATTGTTCTTCTACTCTTTCTTTGGTGCACTTCTTTGAAGTTTGTGAGCTAGTTTCTTCTTGTTTGGTTTGAGTTTGGTTGTTAGAAATTATAGGTCTATTTTAAAGTGATCACTCTGACTTTGATGATTGTGGGTTTGTTTAGAACCTTCTCTCTTTGGTTGGTGACTTGTTTGAGTCTTCATTACTTTACTTGTGCTCATGTTTGTTTTACTAACCATGTAGGGGCTAATGGTAAGTAAAAGGGATGTGGATAAGCTTCCACATTCCAAATTTCTTATATTATCTTTTTAATGTTTTCAATTTGTGTTTGCCCTTGCACCTTGTGCTTTGATTGTATAACTTTATCACTTCCCTTTAGAAACAACTTAACTTCTTTTGAGAAGTAAGTTGTCTTCTAGCTCCTCTTCTTCTTTTCTTCTTCTTCTCTTATTTTTTTTCTCCTTATTCTTCATTAGGATAGAGTTCAAACTTCACTAACCTAGGTTTATCCATGCATGATAACTCTTAGGATTATTAGTCCCCCATTAGACTTTTACCTTTGAGATCTTTTTGGTGCTTTTCTCTCTCTCTCTCTCTCTCTCTCTCATCTGCAAAGAAAAAAGCTAAAAAAACACTTAATGGTTGAAGTGATCTTGTGTGTATAGACTTATTCCATGGTGCACTTGTATCTACCTCATCTTGTGGTAATGTAAGCTTGTCTAGCATGATGTACAAGTTTAATCATGAGGTTACATTCACAAAGAAAAGCTTAAAAATTACTTCTTAATTTCAAAAGGAAAAACACTTAATAAAGGCCAATAGGGTAGTGTTCTTGAGCCTTATTCTTTGAAACCAAGTCTTGGGGATTTTCTCCTTACTTGGAGCTCTGAGGAATAGGACTTGAATACACTTTCTTGTACAAACCTCACAGGAAAAGCTTCTAAAAACACTGAACCAACAATAAGCGACTTTCCTTCGAGAATTCTCTTATCATCTCATTCACTCTTAACGAAAGAACTTGCTCATACTTGTCTCTTTTCAAGACGGTAACGCACTTGTGCCAGACGAGCCTGCAACACCTAAGCATAGGCATAAGCAGTTCAAGCCTTGAAAAATACAAATAGTTTTCCTCCCTAGTTAGGGGAACTATGTCGACTCTGATTCTCATTTCCCAATGAGATATGTAGGTTGTGGGGTAGGGCCCATTCTATCCAGTTCCAGTTAGCAGTTAGCAGTTCCTACATTTTCCCCTTTTCTTTTCTTCTATCCAGTTCCAGTTAGCAGTTTTTGTTCAGCAGCAGATTATTATTTACCCTTTGAAGTAGTTTCTAGCAAGCGTGGATCCCGTCGGGTATGACGGACGATCTGGGGTGCTAATACCTTCTAAGTTCATAACCGACTCCCAAACCTAGTCTCTTTGGTTCGCAAGACCTTGTTCTTTTCTTTTCTTCAGGTGCAGTATTACCATTCCTTCGAGAAAAAAATGCCTGGCTGGTGACTCTACCTTTTCCGCGCCACTTTCGCGTTTGTACCAAGATGGAAATCCAAGGAGCGACAAATATGACATCCACTAGTTCACTAACTATGAGACTTGATACACAATTCTCGATAAAACTTGATGTGTTTTAGATTGGGCAGCTAAACATCTTCGCCAGTACATGATCTGTCACACTACTTGGTTAATCTCATAAATGGATTTGATCAAATACGTCTTTGAAAAACCTGCCTTAACTGGAAGAATTTCCCGCTAGTAGATGTAGCTATCAGAATATGATATCTAGTACCACGCTCAGAAAGCCGTCAAAGTAAGTATTTTAGCCGATCATTTGTCTCATCAGCCAATCAATGATACGAATATGTCAAGTACGACTTTCCAAATAAGGATGTAACGTAACTCAAAATGAAAGATTGCGATGAACCGCTACCAGACGTAGGGTAAGAGCCAGGATCCCAATGGGGATTAATATTCGACAGAGCAGACAATGCTTACGGAAACATAATTGGGGCAATCATTGTTACTCCTCATGGAACCCATATTCCTTTCACATCCAGATTCAAATGCACAAACAATGAGGCCGATTTTGAAGCTTGCATCATGGGTCTCGAAGAAGCCATTGACTTAAGGATTAAGAATCTAAATATGTACGGAGAATCCACCTTAGTCATCAATTAGATCAAATGAGAATGGGATATGCGGCAACAGGGACTGATCCCTTACAAAGATTACGCGAGAAGGTTGCTACCATTCTTCAACAAGATTTAGTTTCATCATATCCCACATCAAGAAAATCATATAGCTGACGCGCTTTCTACTCTCTCTTCCATGATTACCATGAATAAATGGAATGACATAACAATAATTGACATAATGCGCCTATACATGTCGACTTACATATTCACAATTGAAACTGCCATTGATGGCAAGCCCTGGTATCATGACATCAAGTGTTTCCTTCAAAAACAAGAATACCCACTAGGAGCATCGAGAAAGGATAGGAAGACTCTCAAGAGATTGGCAAGCAACTTCTTCCTAAACCAAAATGTGTTATACAAAAGAAACTTTAACATGGTTCTACTCAGATGTATAGACGAACGCGAAGCAAACATGCTCATGAAGGAAATTCATGAAGAATACTTTGGTACTCATACCAATGGACACACAATGGCAAGAAAGATATTAAAGGTAGGATAATACTGGCTCACCATGAAATCAGATTTCCACAAGTATGGAAAGAGATGCCAAAAATGTCAGATATACGCCAACAAGATTCATATTCCTTCGACGCTTCTTAAAGCTCTCTTTTTACCATGACCCTTTTCAAAATATGGGGGATTGACATGATTGGTATGATTGAACCTAAAGCTTCAAATAGACATTGGTTCATCCTAGTAGCCATTGATTACTTTACCAAATGGGTCAAAGCAACATCATACACCAATGTGACCAGACAAGTGGTAGTGTGATTCATCAGAAACAATATCATTTTTCGTTATGGTATTCCGAGTCAACTCATTACTAACAATGGGTCCAACTTAAACAACAAAATTATAAAGGAATTATGTGTTGAGTTCAAGATCAAACACCATAACTTATCTCCTTACCGACCAAAGATGAATGGTGTAGTGGAAGCCGCCAATAAAAATATCAAGAAAAACATTAAGAAGATGGTTGTAACCTAGACAGACTAGCACGAAATGCTCCCTTTCGCTCACCACAGTTATCACACATCCACTCGTATCTCAACAAGGGAAACCCCTTTCTCACTGGTATATGGCATGGAAGCAAGTTCTCCCTATAGAAGTTGAGATCCCATCACTGAGAATTTTGATGGAAGCCAAACTCATAGAATTTGAGTTGTATCAAAGCAGATACGACGAAATGAATCTAATCGAAGAAAAGAGAATGATTGCTTTATGTCATGGACAATTATATCAGCAAAGGATAAAGAAAGCATTCGACAAAAAGGTTTGACCTCGCATCTTCTGAGAAGGGGACATCGTACTCAAAAAGATCCAATCATTCCTTACTGATTCCAGGGGCAAATGGACTCCAAACTATGATGGCCCATATGTTGTTAAGAAAGCCTTCTCAGAAGGTGCCTTGACACTCACAACCATGGATGGTGAGGGGTTAACTCATCCCACAAACGTTGATATAGTCAAGAAATACTTCGCCTAAAAGAGAAAAAAATAACTTCTCGATAGACTAAAACCCCGAAAGGGCGGTCCTGGAAAAAATAAGAGACAAAAAAAAGGAAAAAAAATTCTCTAGACAAAAGTTAGAAGTTCATGGCAAGTAACTACATCCAACCAGATTGAATCATCATAAGCAGCGTCTTTGGTTAAGATATCTTCAATCAAAGTCACCTTCAACGGAATCTCAATAAGACTCTGAATTCACAGTTGGTAGAAGGATAACAATCACTATGTTTCAATGTAGCCTTTTCCCTTTAAATTACCATTTTCTAACTTTGTAATGCTCTATGGAATCATGCCTTGGGCTGATTACCATTCTATATATGGAAATTTGAGCCTTTGCCCTTTTATTTGCAATTCTTACTTTTTATTCTACTTTGCAAAATGACATTTTTTTAAACTTGATTTTCATTCTTGAAACAAAACAAAACAAAGAAAAAATGAATTTACTTTTAAAATAAAGATGGAAATTTCCTTTGATTTACAAACGTAAAAGGAATACCAATAGTTATTCTAAAAGCGATCGAACATCTAAATAACAAAGTCACATATCTTCAAGTGATAGAGTTTCATTTCAGACGGGATAGGGGAATTTCACCCCTCATCCCCAGTAAAGTTTACCCTATTGAAAAGTCAAGATCAGGTTTCTAGCACCAGCAGGTTTGCATCTCTAGGGATCGAAATAAAGTCATGAGCTTTTTTTCCTCAATAAGGAGCCACACTTCAAAAACTCCAATAATAGTCCCATATCCAGATTGGCCCAGTATCTGATTTTCATGTCTCATCTTATATGTTGTGTTTGTTTTGTCAGCATAAGTATTCATTCATATTCATATTCATATTACATAAACATATCTTGATTGAATTTATCTCCAAGTAATAAAAATCCAATAGTGTTGTCTACTTTAGACAAAAAGGATACACCTTTTCTTGATCCTCGTTGACCTCTTTCCTCAGCAAGGAACGTCTTAGTTAAACATTTTCTATCCAATTCATTTCTAGGTCAGATTAGGTCTTCATATCATTTTGATAACTTGAACCTTTGAAGAAGACACATATGGTATCTCTTCCGAATATTACTCTCCCAACAAGTCATGATATTGTCAGTCCTCTGTGGTATCAACACCACAAGTCTCGCATCTTGCATTCATATCATAAGCATTAATGGAATCTTAGGATCCAAAATTTTGGGTATTCTGATATTTAATCATCTTTTACCTTGAAAATTTGAATGCTTTCATCATTCGTATCTTCAGCTCCAAGAAGATTAAATAGGGGCATTTGTCATTCCCTAATATTTTACCCTAAGATCCCATATCAATTTCATCTATTTGACATCATTTGCATACACTTTTTATACATCACTAACCCAATGAAGAAGACCAAATTTTGTTTCTTGCTTTGTACTTACCAAGTATTAGGGTTTTGAGCCTCTTAGATGATTCAGGTAGAAGACCAATCAAGAATTGACATGGTTTTAAACTCCTCAAGCTCCTCAATCACACAAAAGGGATCAAGAGATCATAGATATCAAGAATCAATCATAAGATTACTCAAGTTCAAGAAAATCAAGCCTCAAGACCCTCAATGTCACCAAATTAGGGTTTTGGTCGACTAAGGCCTCCAGAGGGTAATTTTCATCTGAGAATGAGCCAAGGCCTCCATATATGATCTAATAAGCTCAGGAGAACCCAAGAGTATATTTCAAAAGTTTAATATTGCTTCAGAGGATGCAATGGACAAAAATAAGGACTTAGGGTTTCTCGGCACAAAATTCATCTTGGACCAAAAGTTAAAGGTTGACTTTTTGGACAAAAATGATCCTCATGACCTATTACTCAAGAAAATATGGTCCATTGTTGCATTTTAATAAAGAATAATCAAGAAATTAAGGTTACTTATAAAAGGGGCAATCCTAGAAAATTGAAAAAATTCTTAAGTTATGAAAAGAAGTATGCAAGTACCTAACTTCCAAAGGTCATATCTTGTAAACCAAGCAACAAGAATTTATATTCCAATTCTCAAATGATAGATATTGCTACACATTCCAAAAGTGTAAACAACATAACATTCCAATTCATCATGAATTTCAAGTTATGGATTGATCAAAATCACAAAAATTAAGAAATGAACATTTTGACACTTAGTGAAAAATCTGCCAAGTTTTTTAGCCACAAACATCAAAGTTCAAGGACATTTTTCACTATGATCCAAGTAGAATCAATGCAATATGTAAGCATTAATGTTGTAGTACATCATATCATCTTTCAAAAAAGTACAAGAACGCATCCTAATTCAACTTGAGTAAGACGTTACAACCAATGGAACATAGCATCAAAAGTTGATTTACTACAAGGAAGATTTGTGCCTTTTCCTCGAATTGACCAAGTTTTTGACATAACAAGACTTGTCATCCTTTTAGAAACATAAAGAATCTGATCAAATCCAACAAACTCTAAACCGTAAGCCTCTAAAGTCAAGAATTCTAGACTTAAGCATGTGACATTCAATTTGCAAATGCAAAACTTCAAATTTGTCATAAGGCATTCAATGGGTGCATAGAGGTGGCATGAACTGAGCCATAGCAGTAAAAATTGGTCAAGACATATCCAAAGATAAGAGGACATAAGCCTGAAAAGTTAATCTTAAGTCAATGGCTAGAGGAGACTTGAGATTCCTTTTCATATCCATTGGATAATAGGCTGATCTAGGCCCCAATCATTATTCCTTGCAAAAAAACTTTATCTGCTACAAATAGAGGTCATTTGTGACTGATTAAGACACCCCAAAACATCTCCACACATGTTTTCTCTCATTTCACCCTCATGCTTCAAAAATTGCTTCTTTGAGAAGTAACTATCGAATTTTGAAATAAAGAGCAATTCCACCAAAACTAAGAGTGTAGACGCAACATATACATTATATAGAAGTTATCCAAAAACTTTTACATTATACGTAACACCAAAATCATCAACCTCAAATTCGCACTCAAGCCAAATTGTAGTTGAGGTACCACAAAGAGTTCCAGGTGTTTTCAATTTATTCCAAGCTTCTCAACACACTACATAAGGTCCAATTAAGCTCTCCAGATCATCATACAACATCTGTAATACATGTACATCAAAATTTGAATTCCTCTTGCACAAGTAAACCTGAAACTCTCAAACCCTATACTTCATGCATCATAAATGTATTTCAAGTTACCAACATGTTTCTCGTAGTTCATAGAGTGATAACCCTCAATCAATTGCATGCTTTCATTCGTGTATAGAATTTCACTATAGTTTTTGCAAAAACTAGGGGGGTTCATACGAATTATCTCACTCCACACTTAAAATAAATGAAATTAATTGGTATCATCTTAATCCTTGATTAAAAACAAGCAAGATTGGTGTTTACATCGTGTAAAATCATTGAGTAATCAGTGATTTATGAGAGGTTTTTGCAAATCGTCCATGGCTGGCACACGCGAAGAAGAAGATGATGTTATTGGCGCCCTTTTTCATATATTTGTATTTTCTTTATTTTTTTTAATTTATTTCAAAAATTAATTTCTCTTCCAATTTTAAACCAATTCGACTATGTAAGAATGGTTTAGACAACATATTTTTAATAACATCAAAATAAGATGAAACATAAACATCAACTTGTTTTATATATTACTTCAATTTCATACATGAGAAGTATAAGCATGGGCACGACTTTTCAATAATATTATACCTAGTTTCAGCATCTATTAAGATTCGACTGATGTGGTAAATAGGTCTTTCAACACCACTATCATCCTCTTGTCGCATCAGACGCAACAATATATAATTTCATATTCTTATTTCTACTAGGGGAAATATAATTTCATACGCAACAATATATAATTTCATATTCTAGACGTTTCAACATCTTGATTATGTCGTCGACAGATTTTTAAATTGTCGCATCAAACTCGATCGGTCCCTTAGTTAGCCTACTATGATATAATCTCCACAAAGATTTCAAATCTTCTTTGGTCTTCAACTCAATAAGTTTATCATTCACCCTTCCATCGGTATCAATCTAATCATCATGAAACTCAGTCTTTTTCACATTTTTGTTATCAATGTCGGGCAAGAAACCATTCAATGTGGATCTCAAAATGGTGAGACGGATGGTTTCCTTCGGAAGTCGAAACTCTACGAAAGGTTTTTCCCCGTTAAAATACATTTTTGCCTTAATCAACAATTGAGGAAAAGACATTCTTAGATGTTTTTCTCAACAACTGATGACCCCTATTTATATAACTTTGAGTTCATTATAAATCGCACAAAACGGTTGGTGCAATCTCTCAACCATTCAATTTTCACTCTTTTTATTACTACCCGATTTTCCACTCATGGACGAAATATCATGTCACTTCAGGACGTTTAAAAAAATGGTACTAATCGAAATTCCATATATTTTGAAATTTTGTTAGCCGGATTTTTCATATATACTATCAAATTTTTTTTCTTCTGGATTCCGGATTTTTTAGTTTGTTCTACCTGATATTTTGTCTGAATTTTTTACTTTAACTTTCACAAGAACTACATGAATATTATTGAAATATAGAGGTGTGCCAAATAAAATTTTAGGTGGAAAAAAGAAACCTCATTAAAATGATTAGTAGATCCATTACTCAGAGACACGAACACCATTCATTTGCCAAAGCCTAATGATTATGCTATATCGTTCAATGCTTTGCTACAAGATTAGTTATCACAAAAACATCACTCCATATAAGGGAAATTTTTATATGTACTTTTTAGAGGATTAATTTTCAAGTTTTCATATGGTGTTTCTCCATTTGTTGGGAGAAGTAATCCACAATTTTTACTCTGCCTTAGAGGATTAATTTTCAAGTTTTCATATGGTGTTTCTCCATTGGTTGGAAGAAGTAATCCACGATTTTTACTCTGCCTTAGGTGAGTATGATACCTTTTACAACAGCGATGCAACACACCCATCACCTCAACTTTTGCATCCAAAATCTTATTTGCTGAGTGGCTATTGATAGAAGCCGATGAGGATATGGGTGCCAAGGAAGTGATTGTAGAGTCATAAAAATGCAAGGTTGGTAAAGCTTACATTGCCACAGCAACAACTTTAATGCAAGATTGGAAAGATAGTTATAACCAAACCTAACCAACCTCACTCAATAAAAATAAAAGAATTGTAGTTTGTGGAAAAACGGTATCCTACTCCGAAATCCAACATAAATATTCCCTCTAGGATTCAACAAGTGTTGGAAAATATTACCGATGAAAACCTACCTAACTTCATTGATGAAGTGACTCACAAACCTACCTAACTTCATTGATGAAGTGACTCACAATCAAATGCAGTGTTTTTTGGGCTACACTTTCACATAATTGGGGATAACATAGATAAACCAGCTTTGATCATTTGGCATTGCAAGAAGTGCTTTTTTTTATGAATGCATGAACCAATCACAACAAAAATTTCTACTAAAGCTATTAACTCATCCAAAATTATAAGTTTATTCAATCTCACCAAAATTTACCACCCATATGACTGGTGTAAAGGAATAACAGTAACTGTTGTGAAATCATGATATAATTCCTTAATTTGAAACAAGATTTAACTGTTTTGTGCTTATCTCACAAAAAAAAAATCTACTGAAAAAAAAACCATCTTCTTGATACATGTTACAATTCATTTGGAAAAAGCACTTTGTATCAGACATAACTTTATCATTTGCTGCAAAAGTTCTGACTTGCTTAGTTTCACTTCAACTAAATTTAAGTTACCAACGTAATCAAGCCTCGTCGTTCTTCTTACTTTTCTTCTTTCTAGAAGCAAAGCTGCTCGGTCCAACTTCTATCGACATTCTTTTTGTTCTGCAAGATGTATAAGGAAAAGAAACTCAACATAAGGTTTTGAAACATCGATGATTTTTCTGATTTGTCCTAATGTTTGAAAACTATATTGTTTCATGCATTCTTTGCTTTAGTAAAATACCTTGAGGATAACTCTTCTGACTCCTTGCCGTCCTCATCAGCAACACCGTCTACACGAAAAATGTCATCTAATCAGCGAGTTCTTATGCAAATAAAATAGGAACCACAAGTTATCTAAACAGTGAATCTCATTTGAGTTGAGAGAAAATGTGTTGTGAGATTATAGGTACCAACTACATCCCCCTCTTCAGTTTCCTGGTCTGACTCGGAATCTGAATTTGAACACCATCGATCTCCTCCATCATCGTTGTCCCAGCGTTCTCTAGCTGGAGGCATCCAGAAGTCATCCTCTTCTGTGTCTGTTTCCTCGTTAGAAGACTTCATAACTTCCGAAATAATCTCTTCAACTTTCTTATCCTTCTTCTTCTTTGTCCTCTTCTTCTTGTTCTTCTTCATTTCAGCTTTAGTGCCACAATCTACACTTTGCTTCTCTTTTAAACTCTCGTCATTTTCCTTTCCTTGGCATGATGACAACTTCCCTTCCTCCTGTTGATCTGTTTATGAATGAAAGCTCAAACGCGTAAGCTAATGAAGCTCTAAAAAATACTCATTCAACCATCATATACTCGATGAACAAATTTTGATTCTATACAATCATGCAGTTGTTGATCTTTAACATTATATGAAGATTGGATAACTCATATTTCAACATATATAAAAACAATTTGATGATGTCAAAATATGATTCGCATAACAGAAAGTCAAGATCCCTTAAATGTGGGTGATAGAACAAGGAAATTCAAGAAACAGAAAATCTATTATTGACTAGAAATTGGTGAGCTCAAAGCTTTAAAATGGTGAAAATGGCACAAGAAAAAGTAAACCAGAGTTCTATGAACTCCTAAACCAGAGCTAGGCTCCTAAACCAAAGAGAATTCTCTCCTAACTGTTTCCTAACAAACTTTAAGAATGTCTAATCAATCCCCTCCCCTTTCTTTTATAACAGAAAATCCCTTAAAATCAGGGAATGCTCTAACTGAATATTTTTATCACCGCTTCTAGAAAGTGTGCTGATGTGGATTGACCTCAATGATAAGGTCATCACACATATAAGAACTCAGCTTCGCATCAGTGGGATTGTGAGTTTACTTACCCCAACGGAAGAGATTTAAGATCCATTCCCTAATATTAGTTGGAAAATCAAGCCGTGTTATATCATTTAAGCACCCACATCATTCCAAACAAACAAAAAATGAGTGAATCATAACTCTGATCCTCTAATTGATAGCGGTTGGACAATTCAATCTTCAAACTTCACAAAAGGCAAATGGTTTATGAAATTGAAGATTGTCAATCAAATCAGTCTCTAATTCTATAGCATCTTTCAAGATCCTAAATGCCAAGTTGACACTTTGTTTAGTACATACTCAACAGAAACATGTTTCTAGAAATTTGTTCAACTAAAACTCCCACTGTTGTGTTTTGCATCAAACTAAACTGCAAGACTGTTAGTGAAAACATGTAAAAATAGCTTCTTTTTTTTCATAAGCTATCTAAGATAACTATTACAAATTATATTTCATTTATACGAGCATAAGCGCTTAATTAAGTTGTTTACCTAAACATTTGTCATATACTAATAAAACAGAACAACACACGGAAAATCGAATGAACAAAAAAATGACTGACCTAATTTATTGAGAAATCTTTTCCCAGTCATATGTTTCCAGATATGTTCTTCGGACTTATTAACATTGTCTCCGGTTAGCTTACATATCAATTTCGAACTGCAAACAAAATCAAAAAAGTATCTAAACTATCAAATAGTCAAACACAAGACATAAACATTAAATCATGCTAAAAAAAACTAGATAAAAAACAAAAAGGTTTAAGGAATGAATAAATTACCGACAGATAGGGTCTTGATTGAACATATTAAGAGGGGATTTGTTATTAGAGAGAGCGAAATCGATGAGACCCAATCGACATTTTTTGCTGTTAGAGTAAAAGGGTATGTCTTTGGAGAGTACTTCGTGACCTGTCTCTACGCATTTGAATCGACCGTTTTCGATCTCCTTGAATGTTGGTGAACCTAATAGATTGTATCCTTCTTTCTTTTTGGGACTCTTTTCCGTCGCCGTCTTCATCGTCGCCATAGCTTTTTTTTCACTGCTGCAGCCCGAATCTAAGTTTTTGTGTTTTGTTCTGATAAAACCCTGAGCTCTTTGTTGCGACGGGATAGTAGACAAAACCTATGGATTCAGTATAGGACTCGTTTACTTAACGACTCGTTTCACAATAGTCCAATTTCTTTTTTCTTTTATAAAAAGAGGAAAATATATTAGACTATTTTCGCTATAATTTTTCGAAAAAAATCATTAGGTTAAAAAAAGAAAGTTTATGTTAAAAAGAAAGAAAGTTTATTTAGGTTTTGAAAAAAAATATCATTTTCAACTTTCTCTCCAACAAATTTCCTTCAAGTTCATCAACAATGATAGTATCTAAAGTCATTCGATATATCGTTGAACAATAAGTCGTTGTTAAAGTTGTCAATGATCCACTTCTTTTTTCTCAAAGAATGGATGGACGATCTAGATTTGGTAGCATATCTATCTAATCCTTTGCAGCAAGATCATGTTTAACCTAGAGCAAGCCACAAAGTATTTCAGACTCTTTCGTTCCTTAGATCCCCGCAACAATTTCACTATGACGAACCTTCACACACCTTCACCATTACTTGTGAAATTGTGACAAGAAATGATTCCCTACTTTCAACTGCTACAAGCTTATATCGATGTATAAGGAGTCAATGATCTGTTGAATATTGTTTACAACATGGTGCAACAACAAATTTCTCAAGCCCTAGTAAAAAGGCTATTTACAATTGAAGGGAGTCTACATCATGTTATTCAGAAGAACAGTGTCATGCAAGAGGTGGCTTCCCAAAGAAACCAAATTAGCATCCTATAACTCGATTTTTGTGGTCTTTAATCACTATCGCATTTTTGCTACTTTCTGATTTCTTTTTTTTCCTGATGAAGCTGGTTATGGAAGGAAAAATATATCTTAAACTCACTCCGCTTTGCATACTGTTATTTAACATATCCTCACATGGTTTTGGGTTTTTCTTTAGCTTATTTCACCTTCGGATTAGTGCAAAATTTTGTTCTTTTTTATATTGATATGGGTTTCTTTGATTTGGGTATAGGTATGATGTGAGTGTTGTTTGATAGGGTAATGTTGATGTTTTTTGTTTTTATATTATCATAATTTTCTGATGTTTTTCTTAGATTTGAGAAACTAATTGTTGTTTTTTGTTTGGTCTGCTCGCAAAGATCTTACGACATTTTGCCTACGTACCCCCAAAAAGAGAATTGAGGGATCAGAGCATCGTAGTTCCTCCTAAAAGGCTAGAGCTAGGAGGAAAAGGTTGACTTGTATCCTGGTTAAAGCACGAGATGTTGATGCTCAGAGTGTATTTATGTCTTGATCAAAGCCCAAGATTGAAGCTGAAAAGTTTGTTTGGTTTCTGATTAAAGCCCGAGATTGAAGCTAAAAAATAGTTGTTTGTAACCGGTCGGTTGTTTGAATTGCATAGCTCAAGGCATTAGCTAAATGGTATCTTGATTTGCATGGCTCAAGAAAGGCTGAATGGGTACCCTGATTTGCATAGCTCAAGGAGGAATGAATGGTTGACCTGAATTGCATAGCTCAGGACAGTTGAATGGGTTATCTTGATTTGCATAGCTCAAGAAAGGTTGGATGTTTATCTTAGTTAAAGTCCAAGACTTTCACTGTATTGTTGGGAAATTAGCTTAGTTAAAGTCCAAGACTATGACTGTATTGATGAATAGCTTAGTTAAAGTCCAAGACTATGATTGTATTGAATGTTGTTAGCTTAGTTAAAGTCCAAGACTATGACTGTATTTTGTGTGACTATAAAGTGTTTGACTGTATGTGCCTTGATTGAAGCCCAAAGTTGAAGCTAAAGGATGAAAATTGACTATGTGGGAAAGTTTTATTTGTGTCCTGATTTGGAAGCTCATGTGTGAAGCTTATTTATGAGAGATTGACTCTTGATTATATGTATCTTATATGAAGCTTAGGATGGGAGGCTAAAAAATTTGTTGTGAGACTGACTTTGTAAGAAGAGTGTTTGGTTTGTTGGAAATTTATAAGAGATGTGGTCATCTGACATTCCTTTGTCTGGGGGAATTCAATTATACAAAGCCCAAGAGAAGGCTAGCTTGGTCATCCATCGGGGAGAAAGAGACTATTATATTTGTATTAATTCTAAGGTCTGTTCATATGCTTTTAGGAAGCCTGAGAGGGTCCTTGTGTTTAAGCCCAATAGGAGGCTAGGTTACCTGTAAGAGGGCCATGGGTCCTTGAACAAAGCCCAAGAGGAGGTTGGGGAAGGCAGAGTAACTTTTAAGCATGAGATAGGGCACCTTTAAGAGGCATGGGGGTCCTTAAATGAAGCCCAAGAAGAGGCTATGTGTTTCCCTAATTTGGTTCTAGTTATTCAAAGGTTAGGTCTGGTGACAGTAACCTGATTGCTTAAATTCTAGCAGAGATACAAGTATATATAGTAAAGATGCACGTAGATAGATAAAAGGTGTCAGTGAATGTGTTTAATAGTTTTTTAGTATGTCTTTGCTATGGTTCGAATATTTTTAAGTTGTCTTATAAAGAATGATGTTAGGAGTTACACTAGGAAGCAGAGACCCAAAATCCCGAGGGAGAAAGATTACAGATGTGTTTTACATTGTATTATCTTTGTCATTAATAATGATTTTATTATCTTTTCTCTAGTATGAGGTGAAGAAATATAATTTTGGCAAATAGTTATATTCTAAGCAAGCAACAACAATTTAAGAAAACAGCGAGAAGTTAGAAAGAGAAAAGGTGGCTCAGAAGGCAATAACAGGGCTTATACATAAGGATTCCTATGGAATTTGTTTTGTTGATTAATTATCTGACAATTTTTTATCTGTCCACGAACATCTGTCATGAATGCAAGGATGTATGTAAATGTCATGGTCGGTTATTTCAAAGGAAGTAAGATTCAAGTGTAAGATCCTCGGAAATAACTGAACATGAATGTTGAAATGTTATGATATCGCGTATGCAGCTGGCATGTAATCATTGGTCTGATGTTGGTGTTGATAATGAGCATTGAACCAATTATCTACGGAGAGCCATAATAATAATAATATCTCTGTACATAAATCCCAGAATTCGGAACCAAAGGACCATAAAGCGACTGATCATATCACAAAATGACACTGGCAAAACGGGTATGTTAAAAGCTTAGGGTTCCTGCAAACCTATAAACATCCCTCCCATCTCATTGGTATGCTCTAGGTCAAACATCACGTACTCTTAAAGCTGAATAACAATAATACATTCACCATTTCCGAGAAATGGCTCATGACCAAATCATGGAATCGGTTTAGCATTATGTACTACTCAGGGAGGTCTCAGCGTGAGTCTGGGAAAAACAAGC
Organism: Lathyrus aphaca; assembly: GCA_963966055.1. Lineage (NCBI taxonomy): Eukaryota > Viridiplantae > Streptophyta > Magnoliopsida > Fabales > Fabaceae > Lathyrus > Lathyrus aphaca. The sequence continues at coordinate 412,661,415 of OZ014525.1, forward strand.
ATCCCTCATAAGTCCCTAGCTTCAAGCACTGAATTGAAAAAAAATAGTACATTCAGCCCTTGGGATACAGTACTATCGTCATACGAACAATTTTCTACGACTGGGCTCCTATGAGGGAACCAGGCCATCCTATGTGAGTTCCATGTGGGCCCTCGGATGCGAGTGGGTTTGCCAACAAACGTGGTATGCCACTGTCATCACTAAAGAGGGATGTTTCCACAAAGGTCCTCAATGATCGGTCCCCAACTGCACATAACTATCGAGGTCGTGTAATGATCCAAGAAGGATTCCAGTTTCAATACATTTCCAAGACGGTTGCATGTCTGGGTGTAGAACTCACTACTACCAACATAGCAAAATGCCATGAAGCCAAAGTGACTGTCCACGCTAAGTCCTAGGGTGCACTCGAGCCCCGGTTACGAGCTCATCTCACAGTAACCCCATCCCACAGAAAAAAGCCAAACCAGGCAGTCCAGTATATATGATGCATGTAAAATGAATACTGAAAGCGATAAATAAATGTTGCGAAGTAAAGTTGTAAATAAAGCGGTAAAGCTAAACTAAAGCACACAACAACAAACATCTAAACACCCAAAGAAATAAAAATAGACAAGCGCTAGGATTGACTCTCAAAGGAGAAACTAGAGATTCTGGGTTTGATCCCCAGCAGAGTCGCCAGCTGACGCTCCCGAGATTTTCATCCTAGTACAAACGTGAAATTGGCGCGAAAAAGATAGAGTCGCCAGCCAGGCATATTTATCCCGAATGAATGGGAAAGATAATGCTGCACAAACTTAAGAGAAAAGAAAGGATAAGGTCATGCGAATCAAAGATCTAGGTTCGGGAGTCGGTTACGACCTGGGAAGGTATTAACATCCCAAATCATCCGCCGTACCTGACGAGATCCACACTTGTTAGTCTGTTTCAAAGGGTAAGGAATTATATGTTGCTGAACAAAAGAACTGATAACTTGAACTGGAATGAGAAAGGGAACTAAAAAAAGAGAACAAAAAGAAAGGGGGAAAATGTAGGGAAAATAAAGAAAGTTCTCGAATGGGCCCTATCCCACTGCCTACGTACCTCATCGTGAAAATGAGGATCAGAGTCGACGTAGTTCGCCTAACTAAGACTGAGATTTTTGTTTGTGTTTTTTATGAATTAAACTGTTTTTTCCTATGCTCGGTGTTGTAGGCTCGTCTGTGTCACTCTCGGGATTTTCATCCTAGTACAAACGCGAAAGTGGCGCAGAAAAGGTAGAGTCGACAGCCAGGCATTTTTATCCCGAATGAATGGGAAAGTTAATGTTGCACAAACCTAAGAAAGAAGGAAAGGGCGAGGCCTTGAGAATCAAAGATCCGAGTCCGGAAGTCGGTTACAAACTGGGAAGGTATTAGCACCCCAGGCCGTCCGTCGTACCCGACGAGATCCACGCTTGTTAGTCTCTTTAAAAGGGTGAGAAATAAGATGATGTTGAATGAAAGAACTTCTAACTGGAACTGGAAATGAGGAAGGGAACTGGAAAAGAAAAGGGAAAGAAAGAATGGGGAAAATGTAGGGAAAATAAAGAATGTGCTTGCACGGGCCCTACCCCGCTGCATATGTACCTCATCGGGAAAATGAGGATCAAAGTCGACGTAGTTCACCTAACTAAGGCGGGAACTATTTGTTTGTGCTTTTTATGCGCTGGAACTGCTTATGTCTATGCTCAGGTGTTGTAGGCTCGTCTGGTACGAGTGTGTTTACCGTCTTGCAAATGAGACAAGTTGTCGCAAGTTCGCGTTGAGTGAGTGAGATGAGAAGAGAATTCTTGCAGGAAAAGACGCTTATTGTTTGTTGTTTGCTTTTTAAGAGTCTTTTATGAATTTAGCACAAATAAGTGAATTCAAACTCGTTTCCATGGAATGTGTAATTGCTACTACATTCCAAGATGGAATAGTAAAACAAATACACCAATTAAGGAGAATTTATCCAAGACTTGTTTCTAAGAATTAGGGTCTAAGTTCACCAGCTTGTTGAACTTATTACATGTTTTGTAGCTTTTAGAGAAATGTCTTTTATGCTTCCTTTGTGAAAATAGTCTCATGATTAGACTTGTACATCATGCTAGACAAGCCCACACTATTCCAAGATGGAATGAATATGAGTGCCCCATGGAATAAGGCTATACACCAGAGACTACTTCAAGCCTTTATTAAGTATCTTTTGGATTTTTGTTTGAGGATGAGAGATGAAGACTCAAATGAGAAAGGAAAAAACTAAGGGGACTAAGACACAACTCTAAGTCATTTATTATATACAAAAGGGGGATCCTAATGGTTTGTGAGGTTTTCTAATCCTAATGAGGAAAAGGAAAAGAAGAAAAGATAATTAGAAATCAACTTACTTCTTAAGGAAGTTAAGTTGTCTCTAAAGAAAGGGGAAAGCCTAAGAGCAAAGCACAAGGTGATAAGGCAACCACAATTATAATGCATAAGAGATAGGAATGAAGTAGTTCTTACCTCAATCTTCCCCCCTACAAAACAAAAGTTAGCATGATAAACCAATTTGAATATGTAAAGCATGGCAAAACTTCAACAAAGCTCATACTAACTAAAGGGAAAGAACTAATGAGCTTCTAAGGCTAAGACCTAGACCTAGGGTATCCTACATGGTAAAAAGATTCTAAAGTAAGTAGCTAACTCAAACCCAAGTATTCTAAAGTCATAAGGATGAACAACTTCAAACTATACCCTAAAATGGAGTTAAACCCTAATAGGAGTTAAGGTGAGGTCACATGAGAAACTTAAGTGATTAAGCATGACAAACTTGCTTGTAGTCAAAGGTGAATGGAAAATCCAGAAGATAACACTTAATGAAAGTAACCTAAGATGTGAAACACAATGGAAATAAAGAGATTCAAATGAAAAAGATTCAAACAATATGTTGAATGAAGTGAGAATAAGAAGAAATGAACATACAACTTCAAAGGAAGAAAAAGCTTAGAAGGAAAAGTCAAACATGGTCAAAGGGAATTGAACTTCCCATACAAAAACCAGGGGCTTAATGAAGTTTTAGAATGAAGCTTAGACCCAAAACTTATCCACAAATGGATTAGGGTAAATGACATTAGGATTAAGGAAACAACAAGTTTGATTTTGGAGTTTTTAGGTGTCATGTGAGACTAAATGAAGCAAGAAGACTTATGAGATGAAGTGAATACATGAATATTATTGTGGAACACCTATAAGATGCATAACAATGGTATAACATTGTTGATATACTCATGAGGTGGGTTTAGAGTTATGAAGATGGTAAGAGAATAAGAATTAGGGCAAATGGGCATATATGTGACTTATGGATCAAGAAATCTCAAAAATCAAAACATGAAGACCTAAAATAGATACACATCACTTGAAGACCTCTAACATGACTTAGGAGACTCAAATTAATGACCTCAAATGAATGACATAAATGCCTTACCAAAAATTGAGTAAGAAGAAGTAGGAATGGGGGACCAAAAATGTAACTTACAACACAAGGAACCAAAAAAATATCAAATGGTACTGAAAAATTATGAAAATGGACATCTAGGATCACAATCCAGGGGAAAACCTACCTATAAAATATCTCACTAACATTTGGATTCTTACTCCCTCAAATGATGGTTCAAAGTGGATTAGAATTTTAATGAATGAAGTTCAAAGAATGGACTCAAAAGGATATTAATCATGACCTAAAAATTATGGAAAAATTACTTTTAGGGTCTTCAATGTGTCCTCTGGATAGGGCAAAAAGAATGAACCTAAGACTATTTTTGGTGGAAGAGAAATAAAATGAACAAAGTGATTGGTCAAAAATGAAGAAAAATAAGAGGAAATTAATTGGGAAATCAATTTTGGCTCAAAAATAAAAGAAAAATGGAATTAAAAAATGTGAAAAATTTCTAAAAATGATAAAGATCATATGTGAATTTATTTGGAATTTTTGGAGATCATATGGTATTTTTACTGAATTAAAATTGAAATGATAAGAAAAAGAAATTAAAAAAAACAATATGTGAGGAGGGTGCATTCAATAATTGAAACAAGTTGAAAAAAACGGGCCTTATGAGAGGGGGGCGAGAATATCACTACAGAGCCCAATCCATGGGTGTTGAATACACAAGGTTATGGTAAACCCTCACTCAATTAGTTGACTACATTTGGACCAAAGGATCAATCTCACGCACCCAAGAAAAGTCAAGGTATTTGAGTCAAGTGGATAACATGATGAACACATGATAACAGGTTGTGGACGCACACACCAAAACACTCAGACACAAACAAAAGGCTCGTGATTGGCAAGTGCTTCATTTAAACGCTGGCATGATTATAAGTGCACGATTAAAACAATCCAATGGTGATGACTTAATCTGGCCATAAATAGCTAGGGCAATATTCCGGTCACCGAAAGGGACTTCCGGTCACCTTCTTTGGTGACCTCTGGTTAGGGCAAAGTGCAAACTTCCACTAAAATAAAATCTGAAGCCATGAAAATGTTCCTCTCAATGTCTACATCTCAAATCTAGGTTTAGTTTCCATTTATCAATCACAAATAATGCAAATCGAAGACAACCAACTTAAACCTAAAATCTTCATATAGGCATCTATTATGCATATCATCTAGCCAGAGTTACATAAACTTCTATCAAGCTTCAAACAATGCAAAACAAGTAAAATTAATTGAAATCATGCACATTGAATTTTAGATGGAACCTGAAAAAATGCAGAGATGTCAATAGTTGAAGAAAACCAGAGGTGTTGATCCCAATGTGTCTGATTGATGTTCTTGAGCCTTGATCGAATGCAATGAACAATCAAAATATGATGAATCTTAGAGAAATTTATAGTAATGCAGTGATGATGCAGAAACTGAATCTTGAAGTTTCAAGTTGCTCGAGCCATGGATCAAGTGCTTTTTATGATGGTGAATCTGAGATGATGATGATAATAATGTTATTGATGAAGATTTAATGAGGACTTTAGCAAATGGCAATGATTTGCAGTGGTGCAATTCAAAAGCTTCCACTGAATTTATCCATGGAAGTGTTGCTTTAATTAATGATTATGATGAACCATAGGAGAATGAAGAGTGTTGATGATTGATGAAGCTGGATCCACACCAATTGCACTGAGATCTCTGAGAAAATGCAGAGCAAAATTCAGAGGGAGAGTGATGAATATTTGGAGGGATTTTGATCAAATGAACATGGTTAGTTATGATTCAGTTATGTGGAGCTTATATAGGTGAAGTTGACAGTTAGAACTCCAGTTAATTAGTTAGAACTATGGTTAGTTCTAACTTGAGGTGAATGATACAAAATGAGAGTGTGAGGTGCAATTATGTTCAGATTGATCTTCCCTTGCTCGAATATGATCACATGAGATGATGAGCATGTTAATTAAGGTGAGTCTGAGGTGATGAAGCAAAGCTGAATTGATCAATGTAGCAGCATGAAGTGCAATCATCATTTGGCTTAAATATTCATGAGATGCATGGTAATGAATGTGATCATGCAGGCATAGGATGATTTGAACCCTCTAATGCAATGCCTTGTGATCAATACATGTTGAATGCAACATACAAGTTGAACTGAATTGATTCAAACCTTGATACCATTGCCTTAGCTCACAAGTAACTAGCTTGCATATGGTGATCTTCCAAAGGATGTATCTTCAAGATCAAGACACCAAATGATATGATTCTTGTGCCCAATTTGAAGAGGGTGATGCATATAACAAGTTTGGAGTCTGGTTCATGATGGGAAAGAGCTTCTAAGTACCTCAAATGTGTCTTTGAACACAAGGAAACAAGACTGCATAATTGGCTGGCTTGAGCTTGGGCATGACTTGGCAACAGGCCCGTGGAGGATCAGTTTGAACTTGTCTACTTTGACCCTTCATTTGTCCAAGAAATATTGATCAAATGAAAATCTTCTAAACATGAAAGTTGTATAGGACATGCCAATAAACAACTTTGATGGTGGAAAAAAATTCATTTGAGGTCATATTGATAGAGAAAAATAGCTCTACTTCTTGCCCTCCACATGTTTGATAAATTGATTGGAAAGTCACGCGCGCAGGCCTTGCCTTGCCTGGCCCATGACATGGTTTTTGCCTTGATTTGTCCAAACATTGAAAGATCATAACTCACTCAATTGAAATGTTATGAATGTATTCCACCTATGAATTTGAAGCTCAATATATCGTCTTTCAAACATCACAAGTGTAATTTTCATTTGAATTTTATTTTGGGAGAAGGCCTCTTTTGAAGTTGGCTACAAAATGGCCAAAACTTGCCATTTTGGAAACCCCAATTTTCCAAAAATTGTAAGTTTTGGTTTTCTTGATTTTTCATGATTCCACCATCATTTCTTGATAAAATTTGATCCATAGGCTCCTTGTGACCTTTATTTCATAAATTTTATCTCAAAAAGTCAGGAGTTGACTTTTTACTCAACATGGTTGACTTTTCCCCAATTCCCTGATTTACAATCAACTGAACAATTGAAGACCCTCCAAAATGATTCCATGGATAAAATTTCAACCCTAGATACTTAATATCATGTAGAAAACAATGAAATCAAGTTTGGATCAAAATTCCTTTGAGAAGTTCAATTAATCAGAAACCCTAATTTGGCCCCCTTTTGTTAGGAGATGTTGCACTGCTTGAATCCTTTGAACAATTCACTTCTTTCTAGGACTTATGGCCATAAATGAAGACATGTGGGATGTTTTGAACCCTTTGCATAATGTTGAGAAGTCATGTTTCCCTTTGATTGTCTTTGGATAGTCATCAACTACTTCAACCATTGATCACAAGCCTTATGCCTCAACCATGTTGATTATTATGCAATGCTTTAGGTCATGCTATGAATTTGAGTATTCAATGTGATATGCTAAATTCCATGAAATGAGAGGGAACATTTTGAGGTATTACAGCTGCTCGTATTCAATCATCTGCAGACCTGAACGAATAAAAGAAACGACTTTTAGACACTCAAGGCATGCAGTGATTGAATACTCGAATAAATCCTGAAAATTTGTACTCTACGAGACAGTAAGAATGCCATTTTGTTTCTTTTCTCTTTCTTTTTTATTATTATATATTTTTGCTGACCTTTGACAGAACAAAAGGAAATGAGCTCATTGTAATTAGATGATAACTCAAAGAGCACAAGACCATCATACTTAGACGAACTCGAATGTGAAACCATTGTGTTGAAATGGAATCAGAAAGAATGAGATCATTGTACTTAAATGATTACCCACGACGCGACCGTTGTACTGAAACGGAGACGTGAAAAGGTGAGCTTGTTATACTTAAACAAGGCCCGGATACGAGACCATTGTACTTAAACGCAACTCATAATGAATGGGATCGTTGTACTTAAACAATGACCCGCGACGCGACTGTTGTACTTAAACAAGACACGAGAAAATAAGATTGTTGTACTTAAACAAGACTCGCGAACGAAACCATTCTACTTAAATAGAATCGAGGGGTTGAAATCATCGTACTTAGATGAAGTCAAAGAAATGGGATCGTTGTACTAAAACGAGAGCCCAACACGACATCGTTGTATTGAAACGAGACGTGAAAACTGAGCCTGTTGTACTTAAACAAGACTAAAAAACGAGACCATTTTACTTAAATGGAACTCGATGAATACGAAACCATTGTACTTAAATGGAGTCGCATAAATGAAATCATAGGAACAAGTTCGTTGTACTTAAACGATGACCTGCGACGCGACTGTTGTACTGAAACGAGACGCGAAAAAAGAGACTATTGTACTAAAACAAGACTCAAAGACGAAACCATTGTACTTAAAGGGAATCGGAAAGAACGGGATCGTTGTACTTAAACGAGAGCCCGAGAGAAAACGAGGTTGTTGTACTGAAACAAGACTCGGTTGGGGATAACAAACATTGACTTGGAAGGGTAATGATGTTTGGAAAATAAATTTGGTATCCTCTGTGGGGAGTATTTCAGGTTGAAGAGATGTTATGGGTCTTTATGTAATATACCCCAAAATTGGCCCATGCTGGTATGCACATGCTTGGATTTTGTCATGGTGTAATGCTCCATAATGATGGAAATGCTACGCTTGAGAATGCAAATGTAATGAAGATTACTTAAATTTAAATGTAAATGCGACAAGATCTCCTGATAAGGATATAACAGGTATCTCAGGTAGCTTGATTGGGGAATGATGATCACTGTATTGATCTAGTTAATCCTTGTGAGGAGAAAGAAACTCTGCGGGGATAGTGTTAATGATACACTGGCTCTGAACTGCCATTGCTGCCAAAAATAAATTGGACTTTGAGATTGGAGAGCCAGGATCCTGTTGGGAATGAACTTGAATTGAGAGTTATGCTACCTATTGAATTCCGTTGGGAAAATGATATCCTTCAGACTCGGATGGGGAAACAGATGTGTTGGCGCTCTGCTGAGGAAGGATTCTGCTGGGTATGAAGGAACTCCTTGTACTGCTGAGGAGTGCTCCTGTGTTGAAAGGAAATCTCTGTTTGGGGAGACTATCAGATTTCACTCTACTAGGGATTATCAAAGAAAAAGTGTTTGTAGAGGACACTCGTTCAAAGAATCTGTTGTAGGAGGCTTATTGAGGATCTGTTAGTGCTTGGCTAGCAGCACCTGCACCTGCACAAACACGATTGATAACGCCTACAACATTAAGAGTTAGTCTGGCCTGTATGCCCTGGGCTTATGGTCTGAATCACCATCCCGGTCACTCAATGCTTTGGAGTTGCATTAAATGTTTATGCCCTCCTACATGAGTTAGAAAACATTCAAATGTTCATAATGCAACTTTTATCACAATTTGCTGGACGTTTTTGCTATCAGTCAATGTTAGATGAAAACAAAAACATATGGTCACAGATTTGACTGAAATTGAATTTTATTAATTGGTAAATGGTCCTGAATAGGCATTACATCAGGAAGCAATCCCTGGAAAGAGGAAATCACTCAAAAGGAAAACAAATTATCCTATTGGCAATGTGAAGAACGAATCTCATCAAGCTCTGACCCGACTATGACTTATATATCTTCGTGACTCTCCGCTTGTTTTGCCTTTGAGGAAAGTAATTTAATTGGTCTTCAACCCTTAGGACGTCCTTAGTTGCAAATGGATCACAAACCTCGCAAACCGCAGTTGTTTGTGTTAGTCCCTCTTTTGCGTGGATCGCCCTTTCGGGTTTTCAATCCACTGGGATACCCTTTTTTCCTGAGCTGTCCAATGTGGCTTTTCAGCTCAACAGGTGTACATTTTTTTCAATATTTCCCTAATTTTTTCCCGAGCCTTTTATTCTGTTTTTGACTCGCCGGGATGCCCATTTTTGCCTGGATCTTTTTTCTATTTTTATCCAGCGGGTTTTTTCAAACGAATTATTTTCTTACTGCGTCTGTGTTGACAAGCGATTGGAAATCTTCTCCATCCATGGTTGTTAACATCAAGGCTCCGCCCGAGAAGACCTTTTTAACCACGAATGGACCTTCATAATTGGGTGTCCACTTGCCCCTGTAATCGTTGTTAGGAGGAAGAATCCTTTTCAACACCAGGTCACCTGGTATGTACCGTTGAGGCCGTACTTTCTTGTCGAAAGCCTGTTTCATTCGTCGCTGATACAACTGTCAATGGCATACAGCTTCTAGGCGTTTTTCTTCAATGAGTCTCAATTGGTTATATCTGGCTCGGAGCCATTCAGCTTCATCCAACTTGAAATCCATCATTTTTCTCAACAAGGGCATCTCGACTTCGTCCCGTAGGACTGCCTCCATACCATATACCAGTGTGAACGGGGTTGCCCCTATCGAGGTATGCACAGACGTTTGGTACCCATTGTAATACCTCAAAATTTTCCCTCTCACTTTATTAACATTTAGCATATCATATTGCATACTCAAATTCATGCCATAGCAAAAAAACATTGCATCATGTTCATCATAGCTGAGGTATAGGTTTGTGATCAGTGATTGAAGTAGTTGAAGGGCATACAAAGACAACCAAGGAGCCACAAAGCTTCTCAACCTTGTGCAAAGGGTTCACAACATCCCACAAGTCTTCATTTGAAGCCTCAAGTCTTGAAAATAATTTAATTGATCAAAGGAGGCAGGTAGTGCAATATCTCTTGATGAAAAGATGCCAAATTAGGGTTTCTATTCTACTAGGCTTCTCAGTGAAATTTTGATCCAAAGTTCATTCCATTATTTTCTACATGATGTCAAGTGCATAGGGTTGAAATTGCATCCATGGAATCATTTTGGAAGAGGTTCAATTAGTCAGATGATTGAAAATCAAGGAATTAGGGAAAAGTCAACCATGCTGAGGAAAAAGTCAACTCTTGACTTTTTGAGGTCAAAATCATGAAATTAGGGTTACAAGGATCCTATGGTTCAAATTTGATCAAGAAATGATGGAGGAATCAAGAGAAATCAAGAAAACAAAAACTTACCATTTTTGGAAAATTAGGGTTTCCAAAACTGGCAAGTTTTGGCCATTTTTGCAGCCACTTTGAGAGAGACCTTCTCCCAAAATACAAGGGCTATGAAAATTATACCTTGAGCCAATTAAAGAGGGCATCTTAAGCTTCAAATCCATATGTGGAACTCACTCATAACATTAAAATTGAGAGAGATATGATCATGCAAAGTTTGAGCAAAGTAGGGCAAGAACTAGGTCATGGACGAGGCAGCATGCTGGCCTGCGTGCGTGCGTGCCCTACCTAGCATTCTATCAAACAGGTGGTGTTCAACATGGAAAACTCTTTTTCTCCATCAAAAACACTTCAAATGTAATTTCTTTGAACTACAAAGTTGTTCATTTACATGTTTCCTACAATTTTGGTGTTCAAGGATTTTTTATTTGATCATTAGTTTGAGAGATATGGGAGGGAAAAGTATGAGGTTTGAAACTGGTCAGGCACAAGCACTAGGACACGTGGTAAGGCAATAGGTGCAGTCTAGTTATGCAGCATTATGATGTGATTTTCAATGGTACATTTGAGAAGTTTAGAAGCATTGCCTCATATTGGAATGAACATCAAACATGTTCTTTGAAGCCTTCCCTTCAAATTGAACACAAGAATCACTTCCATTGGTGGCTTGTGCATGAAGAAAAGTTTAAGGGAAAATCAATGGTTGCAATCTGATTTCTTGCTCAATAAGGTAATGATTTAAGGCATCATTTGACCTCAGTTCAAATCCTTTGCCACATCCAGCTTGCTATGATCACAAGTCCACTTCACTAAGAGTGCATCATCATAGGGTTGCTTACACATTATACCTATCATGCACCTTTGGAAATTCAAGCACAAATGATTTACATTGCAATCATGCTACACAATTTGATCAGTCCAACTTCATTACATTGCAATATACCTCACCATAGCAAGCATGAGCACCATTGCACATAATCAAATCCAAGTTCCAACTGTTAACTGAGCTGGTTAATGATTTAACTCATGCTATATAAAGGATTCACCATGGCTGGTTCACACACTCTTCATTCTACTCAGAATCACACTCCTCATTCATCAAATTCTTTCAAACTTTGTTTCTGCATTTTGGATTCGAAGGAGCTTCATCTTCATCAACCTTGATCCAATCTCTATCAATCCATCATCATCATCATCTTACACACAATCTCCATGGATTAAGCAGCTTGAAACTCTAAGGATCAACCTCTGCACATTTTTGAGGTTCCACTGCATTTTGGATCGAAGCTCTTCAAACTCCATCAATCTAATCTCAACCTTCATCAAATCTTCATCAACATCATGCTTTGCACCATGTCCATGGATTTCATAGCTTGAAGCACCAATGATTCATCACTGCATAATCGTGTACTTCACTGCATCAGATTCATTTCCACAAGATCTTCAAGCTACAAAGTGTTCATTTCACTCTCAGTGTTCATGATCAAAGTTAAGCAAAGCATAGGAGTCTCATCTCTAGTTTTCCTCAACTTGTGGCATCTCTGCATTCCAGGTTTGATCTTAAACTTCAATTGCTCGTTTTCATCATTTCTTGCTTGTTTTGTGTTGTTTGAAGCTCAATAGGAGTAGTGTGATACCTGGCTGGTTGATAGGCACCTTAAGTGTTTAGATGCAATTTTTAGGTTGGTTTTTGTGTGCTTCTATTTGCATAATCTAAGAACCCTGAGTGAAACCAAGGCTAGATATGGAATCAGGGTGAAGAGACGAGTTGAACTGTGGTCTTAGATCTTATTTTAGTGGGGATTGGTGGTATGCCTTAACCAGAGGTCGCTGTAATACCTCAAAATTTTCCCTCTCATATCCTCACCATTTTGCATAGCAATTAGCATATATAAGTTCACTTATAACCAAAAACATTGCATCATGTGTAGCATAGTTGAGGCATAGGTATGTGGTCAATGACTGGAGCAACTGAAGGCTATAAAAAGACAATCAAAGGCCCACAAAGCTTCTCAACATTGTGAAAAGGGTCCACAACATCCCACAAGTTCTCATTTGAAGCCACAAGTCATGGAAAGTTTTGGTTTGATCAAGGAAGGCAAGCAGTGCAACACCTCCTAATGAAAATGGCAAAATTAGGGTTTCATTTCTACTGGGCTTCTGCATGAAGTTTTGATTCAAAGTGGATTTCATTGTCTTATATATGATGACAAGTGCATAGGGTTCAAATTTCATCCACAAATTCATTATGGAAGAGGTTCAACTTGTAAATAATCTAACCTTGTAATATCATTGCTTTGTGCCTCATAAGTGTATTGTGATCATCTCCATGTGTTTACTTCAAGCATAGAGCCCTTGCATCCCTTTGAACATCATTTGTCACCTAAAGGTCCTTAAAACCCTAATTTGTGACACTTATCCTAGAGACATCTCTTATCACTCCATTTGTTGATGTTTTGTGAATCTAATCTTCATTCTAACTTTTCATCAAGCCTCTGGTTTTTGTATGGGGAGTTCAAGCTTCCTTGGTCATTTTTTATTTTTCATCTTAAGTCATTTGTTTCACTTCTAAAGCCATATGTGCATGTTCATTCTTTCACCTTTCAATCCTTTGTTTTAATCTCCATGACTTGAATCTCTTCTTTATCATGTGATCTAATCTCATCCTTGATTTTCATTTAGTGTTAAGTTTTGGACTTTTCAATCACCTTTGATTTTAGATAATTTTAACATGATAAAACCCTTAGGTTTCCCTTTTAACTTCATCCTTAGGTTTCATTAGAGTTTAATGGCACTTTAGGGCATAGTTTGAATTTGATTCACTTCATTCCTTTAGATACTTTTAATATGACTTAGCTCCTGCCCTTAGAAGTTAGCTAGCATATAGAAGACCTTAGAATTTGATTTTAGGTTTAGAAGTCCATTAAGTGCTCTTATTAGCTAGTGTGAGTTCTTAATTGAATTTTGTCATGTTATAATTGTTCAAATTGCTTCATCATGCTAACATTTGTTTTGTAGGGGGTAAGATTGAGGTAAAGATTACTTCATTCCTATCTCTTATGCATTTTAATTGTGTTTGCCTTAGCACTTGGTGCTTTTTTCATAGGCTTCCCTTTTGTTCTTTAGATTCAACTTAACTTCCTTAGGAAGTAAGTTGAACTCTAACTCTCTTTTCTTCTCCTTAGGTTTAGAATACCTCACAAACCATAGGATCACCTCTTGTACATAATAAGATAATTGAGGGTTGTGTCTTAGTCCACTTTTAGCTTTGACCTTTTGCCTCTTGAGTCTCTTTTCTCATCTTCAAACAAAATAAAAAAGACACTTAATAAATGCATGAAAGAATCTCTTGTGTATAGCCTTATTCCATGGGGCACTCATATTCATTCCATATTGGAATAATGTAGGCTTGTCTAACATGATGTACAAGTCTGATCAAGAGGTTATTTCACAAAGAAAACCTAAAAGACGGTTCTTCACAAAGCTACAAAAACATGTAATAAGTTCAACAAGCCAGTGAACTTAAACCCTAATCCTTGGGAACAAGTCTTGGATAAATTATCCTTACTTGGTGTGCTTGTTCTATTATTCCATCTTGGAATGTAGTAGCAAGTACACATTCCATGGAAAAGAGTTTGAATTCACTTCCTTGTGCCAAATTCATAAAAACTATCATAAAAATAAAACAACAAACAATAAGCGACTTTCCTGCGGGAATTCTCTTCTCATCTCACTCATTCTAAACGGTGACTTGCGACGACTTGTCTCTTATGCAAGATGGTAAGCACACTCGCACAAGTCGAGACTGCAACACCCGAGCATAGACATATGTAGTTCCAACGCATAAAAAAACACAAACAAATGGTTTCCGCCTTAGTTAGGCGAACTACGTCGACTCTGATCCTCATTTTCTCGATGAGGTACGTAGGCAGCGGGGTAGGGCCCATTCGAGCACATTCTTTATTTTCCCTACATTTCCCTTTTTCTTTTCATTCTCTTTTCTAGTTCCCTTTCTCATTTCAGTTCCAGTTCCATTTCGAATTCCTATTCCTGTCAGCAGTTTTATTCAACAACACTCGTATTTTCTCACCCTTTGAAACAAACAAACAAACAAACAAGCATGGATCCAGTCGGGTACGGCGGACGATCTGGGGTGCTAATACCTTCCCAGGTCATAACCGATTCCCGAACCCAGGTCCTTGGTTCGCAAGGCCTCGTCCTTTCCTTCTTCCTCGGGTTTGTGCAGCATTACCTTTCCCATTCCTTCGGAATAAAAATGAATGGCTGGCGACTCTACCTTTTCCGCACCACTTTTGCGTTTGTACTAGGATGAAAATCCCGGGAATGACAGCTGGTGACTCTGCTGGGGATCGAACCCAGAATCTTTGGTTTCCCTTATAGAGTCAATCCTAGCGCTTGTCTGTTTTTGTTTCTTTGGGTGTTTATGTGTGTGTTGTTATGTGTTTATTTACTGTTTTCATTTACAATTTACTTTAAAGCATTTATTTACTGCTTACAGTATTTATTTTTACATGCATCATATACTGGACTGTGTTGGTTTCATTTTTTCTGTGGGATGGGTTTTGTTACTGTGAGATGAGCTCGTAACCGGGGCTCGAGTGCACCTTAGGACTTAGAGTGGTTCCACTTTGGCTTCATGGTATCTTGCTATGTTGGTAGTAGTGAGTTCCACACCTTAACTTGCGACCTTCTCGGAAATGTATTGATACCGGAATCTTTTTGGGGAAATACACAACCTTGATAGTTATGTGCAGTCAGGGGACCGATCATTGAGAACCTTTGTGGAAACTTCCCTCTCCAGTGATGACAGTGGAAGACCACATTTGTTGGCAAACCCACTCGCATCCGAGGGCCCACTGGGAACTCGCATAGGATAGCCTAGTTCTCTCATAGGAATCCAGTTAAAGCAAAATGTTTGTATGACGATAGTATTGTACCCTTCAGGATGAATGTACTATTGTTTCTCGATTCAGTGCTTGAATTTGGGGAATTATGAGGGATGCTTATTTCCTTGGACTCAACTGAGACTTCCCTGAGTAGTACATAATGCCAAACCAATTCCCTGATTTGGTCATGAGCCATTTCTCGGAGATGGTGAACGTATTATTGTTGCTCGGCTTTGAGAGTTTGTGATGTTGACCCGAGTAGCACACCCGTGAGATTGGGAGGGGTTTACAGGATTGCAGGAACCTTAACCTTCAACACACCCATTGTGCCAGTATGCTTTAGTATTGTGATCTGTTCTGTTACACATTGATTCTGAGATTTGAACCTTTGATCAGAGAGATGCTTGTTTTGATGTGGTGATGTTGTGACCCTGCACAGACACTTGATTATATGATTGACACTACACATACACATCACTGATCACATGCCTTGCCTTGCATAAGAATCATGACATCATTAATCATATGTGTTCTTTTTATTCTCAGGGTTTATATTACTTTCGATTCCCGGTCACATTACTGCTTCAAGATGGAGACTCTAAGGAAGAAGAATGTTCACTATACTTTCCCGCAACCAGAGACACGGGGTATTCAGAAATTGATTAGCCTGATGAATGACAAAGTTCTGGATGATTTCAAAAGAGAGTATGGAAAGATTCTGGAATATGTGAATAAGCTAACAATTGATCAAAGGGACAGCCTGCATTCCTTGTTGCAATTCTATGATCCACAATTACGAGTCTTTGTTTTTCAATATTACATTTTGGCACCTACATCGGAAGAGGTCTCCAGTATCCTGAATATTCCCTTTAGAGAAGGTATGCCTTATTATGCTTCAGAGAGGATCCCTCCTTATAAAGACATTACTGCTGCCTGTCACTTGAGTATGCTCAAATTCAAGATGGGGCTAGAAGCCATCCAGGGTAAGGGAATTTCTTTGGAGTTTCTCATTAGAGAAGCTCATGTTATGGCATTGGGAAACAAATGGGCAGATTTCAGAGCATTGCTAGCCATGATAGTGTATGGGATAAGCTTATTCCCAGGAGAGAAAGGGTTAATTAACATGGAGGCTATCACCATCTTTGTCAAAAGAAACCCAATGCCTACATTGTTGGGTGACTTCTACTATGGGGTCAATTACATGAATGAAAAGAGAAAAGGACATATGAACTGTTGTGCTCCCTTGTTTGCTGACTGGTTTGTAAGGCAACTCCCAAAATCAGGACCTTTCCAAGACTTGAAACAATCTTGGAAGTGGTCCAAAAGATTGATGGGCTTAACCTCAGACAACATATCCTAGGGATGCAATAGGGACTTGGTAGGCAAGGCGATTATTGCTAGCTGTGGAAATTTCCCCAATGTACCCTTGCTGGGAAGAAAAGGGGGAATAAACTACAATCCTGCATTGTCGAGAAAACAATTTGGCTACCCTCTGAAAGTTCCGCCATCAACTGAGGAGGTAGTTGAGTCATTGTATTTCTCAAAAGAAGGAAATATGGAGTTGTGTGTACAGGTAGCCCAAGCTTGGGATGTCAGGACAAAGAAAGGAAAGAAAGATTTTGGGAAGGTGGATCCAAAAACATATGATCCTTTTGCTGCATGGTTGAAAGATCGTGTAGAAGCCTTATTTCTCCCATTCTCTATGGAATCCCCTTTGTACCCTAAGGAGGAGTTACCCATGGATTCAGTACCTCTCAAAGACTATCAGAAATTGGAGGCCTTGGTTAAGCAACTCAGAACGGAGAATCAAGAAGCCAATAACTCATGCCAAAGGTTGAAGATTCAAAATCAGAAGTTGGAAGAAAGGGTTCACCAAGCTGAAGAAATGGTCAGGCTCAAGCAGCAGGACTTCCAGGAGAGAGAACTCTATTTCAAGAAAAGAGGATTAGTTGAAACTTACAAGGCGAGCCAGCGCCGAAAATATAAGAAAGAGTTGAATGAAGTTAATGAAGCTATAACCTTGTGGCAAGAGAAATAGGAAGACAACCTGAAGAAGCAGAAAGAGTTGGAGGTCAAATACAAGCTAGAGATCGAAGGTCTTCAAGATTCCTTAGATAAACAAGGAGAGCTCCTTCAAAAGGCCCACCACCAAGAGAAAAGTCATCTTCAAGATATAGCAAAGAGTCAACAGGCAGTGGAGGATGCTCAGAAAGAGATAGAGGAGTTAAAGCTTAGAGCTGATGTCAAGAAGACCAAGACTGAGTCAAGTGCAAGCAAAGAAAGTGAGAAGGTGTTCTTACAACAAATTGAGGAGTTGCATGCCTCTTTTGACCATAGGGATCTTCTGATTCAGAAGCTCATACAAGAACTAGACCATCCAGACATAGCCCAATTGCTTCAAGGTGTCAAGCGCCTTAGCTGGAGGTTACAAGATGTAGATTTTCCTAGACTCTAGTCTTGTATTCACATATTTGGATTACCCACAAGCCTGTTGTGGGATTCCTCTCTTGTTGATGTACCTTCCCCTTTGATGTATGAACTTGCACCCTACAGGGACTTTGTTATTTCATTTTCTTTTGATTTTCCTTAAGTCTCTGGTTGTTATCTTTTGCACAGACACGAGATATTAAATACTACTACTTCACATCTGAATGTCACACAAGGTCTTCTTTCAAAGGCCATTCTCTAAATTCCAGAATGGGAAAGTAAAACAAAACCTTTGAGGATAAGAGGAACACATCATTTCATACATATCATTTGCATTTTTCTTTTGCAGGTTTCTCCAGGTTACTTAACTTATCTATTCTTCAGGTAAAGATTGCGAGAGCAGCTAGGACCCGTCACCTCAAACAAAATATTCCTCATCGGTACGCTACCCGCAACAACCAAAGAACTATCATGGACGCTGTGCAGATAGAACTCAATGAATTCTGCACCCAGATGGGGGAGTTTATGGTTATGATGTAGGGTATGGCCCAAGGACAGCAGGATCTAAGGAATGCCATGCAAAGGCTTACTCCTCCCCAAACTGACCTTCTAGTGGTCACTCCAGATGCTCAAGGGAATCCCCCCAACAACAACAATGGAGGAGGTGAACCTCCAGTTCCAGAGACTGGCATACCTACTCTTATTCTTGTGGAAGACCGTCAAGAGGATCAATTCCCCCTACTAATAATAATATGGGATTTGGCATGGAAGGAAACTTTCAAGACTTCCTATTGCTGGCTGAAAAGGTTAAGTCCCTTGAATGTAGAGACACTCTTGGGATAGATGTATCTGATATGGGCTTGGTTCCTGGAGTGGTTATTCCTCCCAAGTTCAGGCCACCAACTTTTGATAAGTACAATGGCAACTCCTACCCCAAAACGCGTCTACAGGCTTTTTACCGAAAGATCGCTGCTCACACTAGAGACGAGAAACTCTGGATGTACTATTTCCAGGACAGCCTCTCTAGAGGCTCACTAGAATGGTATATGAAGCTGGAAAGGAACTTTATCCGAAACTGGAAAGAGCTAGGGGAAGCTTTCCTTAAACAATATCAGTACAACATTGATATGGCGCCTAGCCGCACTCAACTCCAGCGTTTGGTGCAGAAGAATTCGGAAAGCTTTAAAGATTATGCACATAGATGGCGTGAGGTTGCCGCCAGGGTACAACCACCTTTGCTAGAAAGAGAAATGGTGGATCTCTTCATGGACACCCTTCCAGGGCACTTCATGGAGAGGTTGTTCATCAAGTGGTTTTTCAGACATTATCTTAACTGATGAGAGGATAGAAAGTTGGATAAAGCAGGGAAAATCCAAAACAATGGAGCGTCAACCTCCAATGTGAAGAAACCATTTGTGAAACCCCGAGAGGGAGAAACGAGGGATGTATACAATTAGAGCAGAAGACAAAATCAAAATATGTATCATCAAGCAGCTTACGTTACTATTGCAGCTCCAGTAAATCAACTTCCGATTCAACAACAACAACGTCAACCAAACTACCAACAACAGAGGGCCCCCAGGCCATACTATCTTTCCAGACACAAAGACAAACATCTTGAAGCACCACCCATATCATATTCCCAGCTCCTTCAGAATCTTCTACAACTGCAAATGGTCCAACTAAGGACCCTACAACCTCTAAGACTGGGGAAAATCCCTGAAGGGTATGATGCTAATGCTCATTGTGAGTTCCATTCTGGGGCTCCTGGTCATAGCGCGGAGAATTGTAAGGCACTGAAGCACGTTGTTCATGATTTAATTGATTCCAAAGCCATTAACTTCGCTCCTACTTCGAACGTCATCCAAAATCCTATGCCTCCTCATGGGAGGGATGTGGGAGCCATTGATAGTGGTGAAGGCCTGAATTTGATATCCGATGTTGATGACTTGAATACGCCACTGATGTCAATAAAAGTTTTCTTGGACAAGAAAAATCTATTTCCGGGTTGTGAAGAGGATTGCCCAGATTGTTCTAGTTCCCTTGATGAAGTTGTGAAAAGTAAAGACATATCGACTATTACCATCTATTATGACCCAACACAGGTTCCTGCTGCAGCAAGAGTAGCACCCATAACCATTACCACTGCTGGTCCTATCTCGTACCAGAGCGACAAGGCTATTCCTTGGAATTAGGGGGGCACAGTGTACTGTAATGGCCATAAGCAGGACCTGACTGCATCCACTTCTTCTCCATGCCAAATAGAAAATGTCGGAGTTGGAGGGTTCATCCGAAGAGGTAGGTTATTCGCTCCTGAAACTCTGAGAAGTAATACAGTGCCACCAAGAGACACGTCTGAAGCTCAAGCAAAAGCTAGGGGCAAAAAACCCATGACCAATGATAGACCTACACCTTCAGCAGAGCCTGACATCATATTCGATAAGGAGACGGAGGAATTCTTACGAATTATTAAGAAAAGTGACTACAAGATTGTAGACCACTTACAACAGACTCCCTCGAAGATCTCTATTCTATCCATATTAATGTTCTCAGACGCCCATATGAAGGCCCTGTTAAAGATCCTGAAAAATGCTTATGTACCCCAGAACATATCGGTGAATCAGTTGGAAACTGTGGTGTCGAGTGTAAACTCTAGCCATGGTTTGGGCTTCACATATTTGGATATAACACCAGAAGGACGCAATCATAATCGCGCCTTGCATATCTCTATAAAGTGCAAGGGTGCTGTACTATCCCACATATTGGTTGACATAGGGTCATCGCTGAATGTATTGCCAAAGAAAACCCTCGTGAAGTTGAATTACGATGGAGTTGTGCTGAGGCCAAGCGACTTGGTTGTACGAGCATTTGATGGTTCAAGGAGGTCAGTGCTCGGAGAGGTGGAATTACCTATCAAGGTGGGACCACAAATCTTCAATGCTTCTTTCTATGTAATGGATATTCAGCCTGCTTATAGTTGCTTGTTGGGGAGACCATGGATTCATTCAGCGGGGGCAGTATCATCCACTCTTCATCAGAAGCTAAAGTTCGTATGGAAAGGCAAATCGTGACAGTATCAGGAGAGGATGACATCTTTATCAGCCATTTAGCATCGTTCAAATACGTGGAAATGGATGGAGAGATCGTTGAGACTCTTTGTCAAGCTTTTGAGCCCGTCAAACCCAAGGTTGCATCAACCGTTTCATCTGAAAACTCGAAGAAAGGAGATTCTATTGCTTCTTACAAGCAGGCCTTGGAAGTGGTGGAGTCAGGTATGAAAGAAGGTTGGGGCAGGACAGTTAAAATCCCAGAGAACAAAGACATGTTCGAGGTTGGATATCAACCAGGTTTGTCAACGCCTGGGCCAAATGCTAGTGGTCGGAAAAGCCCAATCACATTCACCAGTGCTGGTTGGATTAATCATGGCGATGTATGTGCTGCGCAAGAGGAAACGACAGACAGTGACTGCGATATGGATGAATGGATCAAGCCTTGTTCCAGGGATGCAACTAAACATCTGGTAATCAGAAAAGCTTATCTATGTCACTTGCCTTGAAAAGTAATAGTTTTTTTTATGTTTTTGTTTTCCTGTATTCAAGTCCTATGTCTTACCCGGGGCATAGGGACTTATTGTAAGGGTACTACTGTTCATAATGTGATTTCATAATCATCAATAAAAGCAGACATTTTTGCATTTCATGACATGTTGTTCCCTGTCTTTCATCTTTGTTTTTGTTTTCAAAATAAAATGGCAATGTTTTCACATCTCAAATAGCTTCTAAATCTAGCATGAATCATCATTCATGCATATGCTCATCCTCGGGTCTCATCAACGACGACCTTGCTATGGCTCAGTATGACTTCGACAATCCAATTTACCTAGCCGACGAGGAAGGTGAAGAAGATTGCGAATTTCCCGAAGAGTTGGCCAGGTTGCTTAAACAAGAGGAGAATATGATTCAGCCACATGAAGAGGCTATTGAAGTGATAAATCTGGGTACCGAAGAGGACAAGAGAGAGGTAAAGACCGGGGTTGCGTTAGAAGAATCTATCAAGAGTCGTCTAATTACCATGCTTAAAGAATATGTTGATGTCTTCGCCTGGTCTTATCAAGACATGTCTGGATTTGACACTGACATCGTGGTGCACAAACTACCTCTCAGGGAAGAGTGCCCACTTGTGAAGCAAAAGTTGAGACATACACGCCCGGACATGGCCATTAAAATTAAAGAGGAGGTACAAAAACAGTTTGATGGCGGATTCTTGGCCGTAACCAGTTATCCCCCATGGGTTGCAAATATTGTACCAGTCTCTAAAAAGGATGGTAAGGTTAGGATGTGCGTGGACTATAAGGATTTGAATTGGGCCAGCCCTAAAGATGATTTCCCTCTGCCTCACATTGACGTGCTAGTTGATAACACTACTCAGTTTTTTGTATTTTCTTTCATGGATGGCTTCTCGGGCTATAATCAGATTTAAAATGGCGCCAGAGGACATAGAAAATACTATGTTTATTACGCCTTGGGGCACCTTCTGTTATAAAGTTATGACGTTTGGTTTGAAGAATGCTGGTGCAACCTACCAACGTGCGATGGTGATTTTATTCTATGATATGATTCATCACGAGATTGAAGTCTATGTTGATGACATGATAGCAAAGTCACAAACAGAAGAAGAGCACCTAGTCAACCTAGCCAAGTTGTTTGGTAGACTCCAGAAATTCAGATTAAGGTTGAATCTGAACAAATGCACCTTCGAGGTACGTTCCGGTAAGTTGCTGAGTTTCATTGTTAGTGAACGGGGAATCAAAGTCGACCCTGCAAAGGTAAAAGCCATCCAAGATATGCCTGAACTAAGAAGTGAAAAAGCAGTACGTGGTTTCTTAGGGAGGTTGAACTACATTGCACGGTTCATCTCACACCAAACAACCACATGTGAGCCTATTTTCAAGCTTCTGAGGAAAAATCGGGCTATCAAGTGGAATGATGATTGCCAACAAGCCTTCAACCGAATCAAGGAGTACTTGCCAGAACCGCCGATTCTCATGACTCTAGTGCCAAGGAGACCCTTAATCATGTACCTCACCGTACTCGAAGGATCAATGGGATGTGTTCTAGGTCAGCAGGATGGGTCTGGCCGAAAAAAGCATGCCATTTATTACCTTAGCAAAAAGTTTACCGATTGTGAGACACACTACTCACTACTCGAGAAAACTTGTTGCGCTTTAGCACGGGCTGCTTGCCGACTAAGACAGTACATGTTGACTCACACCACTCTCCTAATTTCCAAGATGGACCCTGTAAAGTATTTCTTCGAGAAACCGACTTTAACAGGAAGGGTAGCCCAATGGCAGATGATTCTAATAGAATATGATATCCAATACACTTTGCAAAAAGCAATCAAAGGGAGTGTATTGTCTGAATACCTGGCTCGGTAGCCAATTGACGATTATCAGCCCATGAGATTCGAGTTTCCAGATGAGGATATCATGTTCCTCAAGTTGAAAGACTGTGAAGAACCACTTTCGGAGGAAGGACCAGACCCCGAATCCAAATGGAAGTTGATGTTTGACGGAGCTGTGAACGTAAATGGAAGTGGAGTAGGTGATGTCATCAACTCACCAGAGGGGGTCCATATGCCTTTCGCTGCTCGATTGACTTTCGAATGTACCAACAATGATGCAGAGTATGAAGCTTGTATTATGGGGGTCAAGGAGGAAATCAACTTGCGAATCAAGAACCTCGAGATCTTTGGAGATTCTGCTCTGGTGGTGAACCAAGTCAATGGCAAGTGGTTAGTTCATCAATCTCACCTGGTTCCTTACAAGGATTATACCAGGAGGTTGCTAACTTTCTTCACCAAAGTCAAGCTGAGTTATATTCCACGAGAGGAAAATCAGTTCCCTGATGCTCTAGCAACTTTATCATCCATGATCAAAGTGTGTCAACAGAACTACGTGCCTCAAATCATGGTCCCTCGTCTCGAAAGACTTGCCTATGTCTTCGTAGTTGACAGTGATGAGTGTAAACACCCCAAATTTGCCCTCTCTTTTTTCTCACACATTGGCTTGTGATCCTTCATATTGCATTGCATAAGCATACCATCTCACACTGCACAGTTATTTCACTACATAAGTTGCATAACTAGGGTTTGTGATCAAATGAATCTTAGAAGTGGTTTGAGCTATCTCAGAGGCCATGAAGCATGCTAAGAGGGTCCATGAGTGTTATATGATCATATTATACCTCCAAGTTTGCTTTAAAGTCACAAAATCTCAGAGGATTGCACAACTACCCAGGCAGGCTTAAGGTTTCCTACACAGATGACCAGAAATTAGGGTTTTGGGTTTGAAGCCCTTACACTTAAATTTTTTGGCCATTCTTGATTCTATTGGTCTATATATGTTATAAGGAGCATGTCTATCAAATTTGAAGCAAAAATTCATTGTGGAAGTCATCTGATCAAATGGTAATTTGTTGTGCAAGAAAAGTCAGAATCAAGGCATCTGAGGCCTCCATCAAGGGTACCAAAGGGTCATCTTCATTAATTTGAGGTCATATGATCTTTATTTGATCTTGGGAATGGTTATAAGTTCACAAGATTGGAGAATTTTGAGCCATTTGCAAAGTTGCCATTTTTGGACATGACTTGTAATGTAAACTTTCCATTTTGGGAAAGATTTTCAACCTCCTCTTTCTTGATCAAAAAGGCTTCAAATGAAATTATTTCAAACATGAAAGTTGTAGATTGGATCTTCCCATTTTCAAAAAGTACAAGAACTCCTCTTGATTCATCCTAGAACTCAAGTTATGATGGATCAAAGTTGGCAAAAATCACATAATTTTCAAGTTCATGCCAAAGAGGGAAATGTGCAATTTTGCTTTCCAAGCCTTCTCATGACCTCTAATGCACTTCTACACATCATAGAAACATAATGCAACTTGTTTATACCAGAATTGTGCCAAGAATCAAGGATTTTCATGACTTGCATCTCAAGAGTTCTCAAAGTTGTGAAAATGCAAAAAACATACAATCTCATGATCGAAATGTTACAGCTCATCACAAATGATCCAAGGGTGCTCCATGAAGTTAGCTGATGCAAAACCATCCTTCAAAACATCTCTGTCCTAGCCCATGACTCTAGTACACAAAATCTTGACTTTTTGCATTTCAAGCCATGCCAATCCCATAATGCCACAACAACCCTTCTGACCAATAACATTGTTTATACAAACCGCAAGAAGCATAAAACACATAACATCAAGCCTTGAAACAAATCATATCATCAGATTGCAAAAAATCCTCTAAAACTTCATCTCTTTGAATCTCTTCACCAAGCCATCAAACTTCACATTTTCTTTCACCAATCAACTCCACATCATCTAAGTAACAAATACCACCCATTGCCATGGCCTAAAACTCAACACATAAGAACTCTATTTTCTGCCAAACCAAAACCACACATCATAAAATAGCCCATTTAAACCCCATCAAAGCATTTCAATAGCTTCAGGAGGACCAGAGGAGCCATTTTGCACCAACGGGAGGCTTTGAAAGTTCAAGTTTGAAGAGCTTCAGTTCAGGTAGCCTCCAACAACATTTTTTCCAGAACTTCATTTTCTTGTTATAAATTGAAT
Source organism: Lathyrus aphaca (assembly GCA_963966055.1). Taxonomy (NCBI): domain Eukaryota; kingdom Viridiplantae; phylum Streptophyta; class Magnoliopsida; order Fabales; family Fabaceae; genus Lathyrus; species Lathyrus aphaca. The sequence goes on from OZ014525.1 coordinate 412,686,867, forward strand.
CTACATATTATCCTGATCATCATGATATGTTTAGAATTGAAAATGAGTGAAAAATGAGTATGTTATGATGTTCTAAAAGTTTGGCCGTGAATTTGTTTTGTTTTGATTCTCTTGATTCACTTGTTATAAATGCCATTTGATTGTTGATTTGAGTTGAGTGAAGTTAGAGGAGTGTTTCTGGGCAATTTTCATGGAGTGGGATGGCCTGTAGAAGAAACTAGGGTTTGGGGTTCGCCAGAGAAGGTGACCGGAGCTTCCCTCCGGCCACCTGAGAGTAATTAGGGTTAATTGTGTTTTATTTCCCAGATTTAATCACAGCCCTAGGATCTTGTTTAATTAGTGGAACGAACGACCCATATTCTTCATTAAACCCTAATCTCATTTAATTATATTAATCTAAATTAATTAATTCAAAGTGAACCAGGACCCTTAGATCACGCACGAAACCAAACTTTGAACCTGGGCCTTTGGATCCTCATACCTTGGGTCACGCTGACTTCCCTTCACAACCCTTGATCTCATCAACTTTGCATCCTGGCCATCCATTGTGATTACTTTGCATTTCTTTTTATTTATTTTGCATTTGTTTTCTCATATTTATTTAAAATAGCAAATCATTTTCTAAAATACTGATCTTTTTCATTTTATCTTCAAATATTTTTCAGAGACCAAAAACATTTTTATTTTTAATTTTTGCATTAAATATATATTTTTAAATCATTTAATTGTATTATTTAATTAATTAATTCGTTTTAATTAATTAAAAATACTTTTAGGGATTTAAAAATCACCAAAAAAATCATGAAGCATTCTTACATATTTAAAACAATTTACAAACTTATCTTACAAATTTATTTTAGGGTTTGATCATGTTTTGACAATTAACCATGAATTAGGGTTTCCAAATTTCATATTTTTCTAACCCTAACTTCAAAAATCCATTTCTGATCAACCAAGATGATTTTGCACATGGTTCTTTTTGCATTCTTTCATAATTTGCATGTAGTATCTAGGGCATTTAACTCATATTTTTGCATTGTATTTTCTATTTGTTTGGCATTTTTCATGAAGAAGTACCCAAAACCCTAGCCTAACTTAGAAAAACCATAACTTGACTTTGGTATAGCTTCTGACCTCCATCTTTGGGGAGTGATCTTATGTGTGTTTAGGATTCATTTGGTTGCATTTTCAAATTTTTATCATGTGTTATCCTTCTGTTGTGGACATATGCATCTCATACTTTCTTAAAACCCTAATTTGCCATGTTCATTTGCATTCATCTTTGCATACCTTCATCATATGAACTTGTTATGACATCTCATGCATTTGTATGTCATCTTAGATACCTTAGGACATGTATGAACATTGGTTGATCATTGTTGCATCCATTTGGTATGTTTTGCATTCATTACTTCTTATGTGTATTCATGTGATTTCAAGCTTCTAACATGTCTTCCTTTGCATCCCATCTCTTGTATGATCATGCATAAACATTATACATGTCTTTGCATCATTTCATAACACATTTGAATTGTGTTTGCACTTCTGGTCTTGATCATTGCATCTTCATTTGCCTTATTTCCTTTTGTTTCACATCTTATGCATTCATACTAACCATTTTAGGGGCTTCAGGTAAGTTGTTTAGGATGTGGATTTGCCTCCACATCCAACCTCTTCTTATCTCTTCATTTGCATATTTATTTGTCTTTGAAGTGAGTTTGACTCACTTATGCTCTCTCTTGCTCCCTTTCTTTCTCTTAGGTTACTTTACTTCTTCGGGAAGTAAGTAACATATTCTCATTTCTCTTCTCTTTTCATCTGCTTCTTCTTCCTTGGTGGTCATCTGGAGACTTTCTGAAGATCTTTATCTAAGCCTCACAAACCATAAGAATATCCAAGCATGATAACTTTAGGGTTGTACATAGTCTCCCCTAGTTTTTACCTTTGAGTCTCCTTGAGTCTCTGCTTCTCATCTCATAATCAAGGCTAAACAGTTAAAGTTTTAAGACTCTGAATTAAGGTTATGCCTATATCCTTATCTTAGGATGGAGTGTATAACTTTAATACTTAGTGTTAAACATTTAAGTTGCTTACACCTCCTAATTAAAACACCTAATAATCATTAAGACTTAAGCTTGTAACTTGGGCCTTATATTAGGGTTACATCTCTGCCTGTTGGTTCAGAGGGACTAACCCTAGTGTTCAATGGACAAGTCCCCCTCAGGTTTAGTCTTACAAACATAAAACCCATTTCTTAATCCCACCTTTAATTAAAATCCACTTTAATAAAGGCTTGTTATATAATGATTTTAATCCCTAACCATGGATTAAGTTGAGGAGTCTTCCTCATATTAAGTGTTCTCATCTATTATCCTTTTCTTAGGATTGTGTAATGAGTTCACTAATCCCTGATTAGAGATTAAACTCATTACTTTGCACAAAAAAAAAATCCAAAAACACTTAATAATCACAAGTAGGTTAAGGATCTTAATCCTGCATCATTAGGGTAATTAAGTTGAGATTTTCATCTCATACTTAAGTAGACTCATTATCCCTAATCAGGGGTGATATAATGAGTTTACGAACCTTATTAAGGCTTAAGCTCATTATCTTATGCGAAACACCAAAAACAATAAAAAAACTGAAAACACAAAAACAAACAATAAACGTCTCCTCCGGGATTCTTTTCTCATCACATCACTCTGAAAACGAGAACTCGCTTCTCCCGTCTAATGCAAGACAATTAGCATTCGAGCCAGACGAGTCACACACTTGAGCATAGACAAGCAAGCAGTTCACAACAAAAAACATCCAAGTCTCTTTGAGTCGAACTACGGTGTTCTGACTTCCTCATTGCACGAGAGGATACGTAGGCATAACTTAACATTTATCGAACAAAAGTCCCCAGATCTCCCCCATCTTCTCCTTCTAACTTTATTTTCTTAGCCCTAGCTTGAACTCTTATAACTTTTTTGTACCATCACCTTCTACATCCATCTCTTTTATACACTGTTAGCACATACATTATCCCCCTTTTAACACAGTCAGGTAAGTGTGGATCCCGTCAAGTACGACGAACGATCTGGGTGCTAATACCTTCCCAGGTCATAACTCACCCCCTTACCCAGTCTCTTTGGTTCACAACCATCTTATCCATATCTTTCTAGGTTTATGCAACATTACCTTTCCTTCCGGATAAAAATGCCTAGCTGGAGACTCTATTCAACCTCAACCTTCAACATCGTCGACACCAGTTCGCGTTTGCACCGGGATGCAAGTCCGGGGAGCGACAACTTGGCGACTCTGTTGGGGACTTTGCAACCAGGGCTTCTGGTTCTCTTGTGGGTTTCTCCTAACGCTTGTTTATTTGTGTTTATTGGGACTGTTATGTGCTATTTGTGTTTTATGTTTTTTCTTTATTTATTGCCTCATGTACAGCTTTATTTATTGCATTTACTTTATCGCTTTGATTTATTGCATTATGTATTTCATTTATTATTATCATATCATTGTGCTAGATTTCTGGTTTGCTTTGGTGGGAGGGGTATTCCATTGAGAAAGGTCCAACACAAAGGCCTGAGTGACACATATGATTAGACTGGTTTTGTATTCTTTCCATTCCATTTCGGTCTGGTGCGGGAATATCAAAACACGGTTCAGCCATGGGTTTCCTTTTGAGAACTCTATGCTACGAATTTCCTTTAGTGCTAGGGCAATTTGGGAAGCCTGCTAAGTCTGGATGACCTTTTTAGATGACCTTCAACGTGAATTAGAGGAGGATCCTTTATGATTAAGGTAAACACTGTACCTCCGGGTTATAAGTGTTTACACTTCTCATAATAGATCCGAACCTGAGGATCCTTGTTCTAGAACAATACCTGTGAGTAGGTTGGGTTGTTTACAGGTTTGTAGGAACCCTTGACCTCAACATACCTTGCTACTAGAATTTGTTCTTAAGGTTGTACTATTTTGGACTAGTTCTTTGAAACCTTGGATTATTGACTTTTTATTTGAGTCCCCCACCTGGTTACTGGTTCTCAGACCTCCATCCGAAACTCTGAACACTCAAGGATCCTGTCAAAAGGCAACTGATAATCCAGCACATGATCACAAACCTTTGCATATCATAAGCATACATCATATTGCATCATTTAACATTTGTCTATTTGTTTTATAGGGTATCCATCTTCTCTTGGTTTGGTTTTGACTGTTCTTCTACTCAGATATCTTCTCCAACACTCCTTCAGCTATCTTCTTCAGTTATCTCATTCAGCACACATCTTCAACATGGATTCAACAAGGAAAAGCAACATCACCTACCACTTCCTTGAGTATCCTCTAGCAGGCATCAGGAAGATACAGGCCCTTATCACCCCTGATCATGTTCCCTTATTCAGAGAGCATTATGGTGGAATCATGGACATGATCATGGACTTGGACACATTGCAGAGGAGCATGATTCACACCTGTCTTCAATTTTATGACCCTCCTCTACATTGCTTCACTTTCCCAGATTTTCAGATAGGTCCTTTGCTGGAAGAATACTCTATGCTATTGGGTGTCCCTATCAGAAGAGGAATTCCTTTCAATCTTGAAATGACTCCTCCAAAGAATGAAGACATATCCAAAGCATTACATCTGGAAGCAACTATCATTGATGAACACATGACTTCCAAAGCTGGAATCCCATGCCTTCATCTGAATTTCTTGATTACTCAGGCTACAAAGCATGCTACAAAAGGGAATTGGGAAACTGTCTGTGCTCTCTTAGCTCTCAGCATTTATGGCATCATTTTGTTTGCAGACGAGCCTAAGTTTTTAACCAAGAATGCCATTCACAGCTTCATGCTAAAGAACCTGGTTCCCGCCTTGTTAGGAGACTTTTATTACTCAGCTCATCAGAGGAATGAGAAAGAGAAAGGAAGACTAGTAAGATGTTGTGCACTTCTTTTCTAAAGTTGGTTGATGAAACATATGCCAAAGACAAAAGCTTTCTTGAACCAACATCAGACAAGGAATTGGGCTAAGAGAATGATTGCCCTTTCTTTAGAGGATATCAGATGGTGTACTCAGAACACCGAGGGTCGAGACATAATAACAAGTTGTGGGCAATACCCAAATGTGCCACTTATTGGAGTAAAGGGTTGCATCAATTACAATCCTTTACTTTTCAAAAGACAGTTGGGGTATGCCTTGATACATCCACCTAGGGAGCAGGACTTACCAAAGTCTCTTTATTGTTGTATTCATAACAATCATGCAATTGTGCGACAAGCAGCCTGGGCTTGGGACCATATACAGACTAAAGGAACCGCCATCCTTGGAAAGTGTAATAACATAGCCTCTGCTCAATACATTGAATGGTCGCATATAAGAGGAAAGATCACTCACATGCCATTCACCCTGGAGGATGTGCCAGGCCCATCAACAATTGATCCTATAGCCACAGTATGCCTAGAAAAGTTTGAAAAGTTGAAGGAAATAAATACCCAGCTTGCCGAAGCTTTAAAGAAGACCCTTTTGGGAAAAGAATGATGCTCACTTGGATATTAAGAGGTTAGAGAAGCTACGCATCGAGCATGTAACCAAGATTGAGAAGAATGAAGACTTCATCAGGAAAGCCCAAGCAGGGGAACTTGTGTTGAAGAATGCATGTAAAGAGGCAAAAATTTAGAAGGTAAGAGCTGAACATTATCTGGATCAGCTACAACAGGAACTGACAGATGTGAGGACTCAAATGACAGATGTGAGGACAGAGGTGAGGACCCAAATGAATCAATTCATGGCTGTGATGACTGGACTGACACAAACCCATGAAATATTGAGGGAGTTGGTCGAGCGACAAACCCCGAAAGATAACCACGCAGGCACTGGAGGTACTAGTAACAATGAGCGCGAGCAGTCGCGAATGACTCTGGTAGTGTTTGGACCTGACAACAATCCTGAAGCTAATGTCCTTGGGCATGGCTAAAGGAACACTGGAGATTGTATTCTACAGGAAGATCCTCAAGATGAGCAGTTTACAGTGTCAGGTGCTGGGGCAGATGAAGCTTATGACCGTCGGCTGGACGAGATATCAGAAAAGTTAAAATCCTTGGAATCCCAGAACTCCTTGGGATTTGATGTAATGGACATGGGCCTGGTCGAGGGGGTAAGGATTCCCCACAAATTCAAGCCTCCGTGTTTTAAGAAGTACAATGGAACTTCCTATCCTAGCACTCATTTGTAGTCCTTTCTGGGAAGGTTGAAAGCATACACCATGGATGAGAAGCTATGGATGTTTTATTTTGAAGATAGCTTGACCGGGGCATCCAGAGAATGGTACTCACACTTATCTAGGGCCACCGTTAGAAATTGGAAAGATTTGGTTGAAGCTTTTGTGCGCCAGTATCAATACAACTTGGACATAGCACCTAACATGACTCTCTTAATGGGAATGTCTCAATCTTCGAGGGAAAGTTTCCATGAGTATGCTCAGAGATGGAGACAACTGGCTGCTGCTGTCCAACCTCCAATGTCAAAAAGAGAGATGGCTGACATGTTCATGAATACCCTGAAAGGAACTTACATTGATAGACTTGCTGCTTTCTCTTCCACTAGCTTTGCTGATGTGGTCATAGCGGGAGAGAGAATTGAAAGTTTGCTGAAGATGGGTAAGATTTTTGATAATGGCGCCAACTCCAGTAATGCCAAGAAGCCATTCTCTGAACCCCGAAGGACAGGGGAGACTAATGTAGTGCATGTTAGTAGAGGTAGACCCCAATACTTGCAAAGATCAGTGGCTGCAGTCACCATCCCTACTCCAGCACCTCAGCAACAACAGTATCCTCAACAACAACAAAGATCTTATAATAACAACAACCAACAACAACGTCCTTTCCAACAAAGGCCTTCTCAGATTAATAGGGTGGTCGATCCCATCCCGATGCCCTATGAAGTCTTACTCCCACAACTATTGAAGCTTAACCTGAATGAACTGAGGACTTTGGCTCTACCAGATCCTCTGAATCTTCCAAGGAATTATGATGTCAACGCCATATGTGATTTTCACTCCAATGCGCCTGGTCATTCAACAAAGACGTGTAGGGCCCTGCACATGAAAGTCCAAGATTTGATTGACTCCAAATCTTTGAATTTTGCACCTCCACCAAATGTCACAAGGAATCCAATACCAAATCATGGTGAGCCAAAGATCAATGCCATTGAGGAGGACCAACCAACAATTCTGATTGATGACATTGCAAGTATTCAAACACCACTGGCCGAAGTTAAAGCTCAGCTATTGAAGTGCCAAGTGTTTCCGGGTTGTGAGGCCCGTTGTGAAGCTTGCAAAGTTTCTACCAATGGTTGTGCAAATCTGAAGAATGGTATTAGCAGTCTTATCAGAGAAGACATCCTGCAAATCACATCAACATTTCCATCTTCCACAAAGGAAACAAAAATCTCTCCTACAACACCAACAAACATTATCTCAACAGAATCTTCTACAACGCCAGCAGAAGTCATTCCAACAGAATCGACTACAACAACAACCAACACCAGTGAAGACATCTCAACGGTTACCATCTATTATGATCCAACAACCATCCATGTTCCGGATTCTCTCAACAACAACTTTCAGCAACACCCTCATCAACATCAACAACTTCCTGCACATGTACCATCTTCAATCAGACCTCCTATCACCATCTACTATGATCCACAGACTATCACAACTCCTTCTTCCATTGTAATTAGTCCGGTGACCATCACGGTGCCTGGGCCAATTCCCTATGACAGCAACAACGTCGTTCCTTGGCACTACGACTCAGATCTTTACCGCCACGGAAGGAAAGTTACCCTTGACTCTTCAACTTCTACACCATAAATTGACAATGCCGGGGGAGGCGAAGGCTTCACTCGGAGCAGACGTCTCTTTGCTTCACAGTTTCCAAGAATTAATGCTGAAGCAGAAACTGATGCCAAAGAAAAAGGCAAAAGTGTGGTGCCAGAAGAACCAGCTGCAAAAGAAACTCAGAAGACGTCCTTTGATCAGGATGTGGACGAGTTCATGAGGATTATCAAGAAAAGTGATTACAAAGTTGTGGATCAGCTCCACCAAACACCCTCCAAGATTTCCATAATATCTCTTCTCATTTGTTCCGAGGCTCACCGGAATGCACTACTCAAGGTCTTGCATGCAACTTATGTGCCAGAAGAAATCACGGTCAATCAGTTAGAAACGGTGGTCGCAAGTGTCAATACTAGTCATGGACTAGGTTTCACCATTGCTGACTTGACTACGGAGGGGCGTAACTACAACAAGGCTTTGCATATCACTTTGGAATGTAAAGGTGTTGTACTTTCTCATGTCCTTGTTGATACCAGATCATCACTCAATGTGTTGCCAAAGAAAGCTTTAGTCAAGCTGGAGTATGATCCGTCCGAGCAACCTAGATGTCAGAGCTTTTGATGGTTCTAAGAGATCGGTTCTCTGAGAGATTGAGCTGCCCGTGGTAATTGGTCCACAAGTTTTCAAAACTACCTTCTATGTGATGGACATACAGCCTGCCTACAACTGTTTGTTGGGTCTACCCTAGATCCACGCCGCCAACGTGATAACGTCTACCCTTCACCAGAAGTTAAAATATGAGTGGGAAGGCCAAATTATCACCATTTATGGAGAAAAAGACATCTTTTTCAGTCACCTGGCTACATATAAGTACATAGAAATGGATGAGGAGATCCATGAAACCATGAGTCAGGGTTTTGAAGCCTTGATCGTCAACGAAGCTACAACTGAGGTGTTTGCTGCATCCCAAGAGGAAAGGAGGGGCACCTCAATTGCTTCCTACAAACAGGCTCAGAAGGTTGTGGAAGAAGGGAATGCCCAAGGATGGGGCAAGCTGCTGAAGGTTCAGATGAAAGAAGACAAATTCGGTTTAGGCTACAAACCATCCCGACAAGTTCTAGAGGAGGCTGCTGAAGTTCCCAAGTTCATAAGTGGGGGAATGCTGACCCCGGATGCTGTCAACACTTTGGAAGACGAGGCTGAGAGCGACTATAACCTGGAAAGCTGGATCCGTCCAAGAGTCCCGGGCCAACAAGTCCTCAACTGGTCTTCCCAGGAAATTATAAGGGTTACTGCTGCAGAGTAATTATTATTTCCTGTTTTAAGCATTCATCAAAGTCAGACGTCTTGCCCAAGATGTCGGGACTCATTTTATAATAGGGCCATATGTATTTGTGCAAATTGAGTATTAATGAACAATTGATATCTTTTTGCAAACAATCATTTTCGCTCACTGTCTTTTCATTTTTTTTTATTTTCGCACAAAACAATAAATGGGAATGTTTTTCTCAATAATAACTTCATTCACTTTTTCTAAATAAGATAAAATCAATCACTAAAATGAACCAAATCTCAACCCTTGCAGAGATAACCCTCCAGATTGCACCAACAACGACACTGCTATGACCTCGTATGACTTCGACAATCCGATTAATCAAGCAGATGAAGGGGTTGAAGAAGACTATGATTTACCTGAAGAGCTAGCCAGGTTATTGAGACAAGAGGAAAAGGTGATTGCTCCTCATCAGGAGGAGGTTGAGACTATCAAACCTTGGTACCGAGGAAGATGTGGAAGAGGTGAAGATTGGAGCCAGTCTGCAAGCTCCAATAAAAGAACAACTTATCAGTATGCTGCGAGAATATGTCGATGTGTTCGCTTGGTCCTATCAAGATATGTCGGGTTTGGATACAAATATTGTCATGCACAAGCTGCCATTGAAAGAGGATTGTCCGCCAGTTAAACAGAAGTTGCGTCGTACTCGCCCGGACATGGCCATGAAAATCAAAGAGGAAGTACGAAAGCAGTGGGATGTCGGTTTTCTTGCTGTAACTAGTTACCCGCCTTGGGTTGCTAACATTGTACTCGTACCTAAGAAAGATGGCAAGGTGAGTATTTGTGTTGATTACCGGGATATGAACAGAGATAGCCCGAAAGATGACGTCCCATTACATCACATTGATGTATTGGTGGATAAAACAACTCAATTCTCAGTATTTTCTTTTATGGATGTATTTTCTGGATACAACCAGATCAAGATGTCACATGAAGACATGGAAAAGACAACCTTCATCACACCATGGGGCACGTTCTGCTACACAGTAATGCCGTTTGGTTTGAAGAATGCTGGTGCAACATATCAACGAGCCATGGTAACATTATTCCACGATATGATCCATACAGAAATCGAGTGCTATGTGGATGACATGATTGCCAAGTCCCTCACAGAAGAAGACCATTTAGTAAACCTGTTGAAATTGTTCAAGCGTCTGAGGAAGTATCAATTAATGTTGAACCCCAACAAATGCACATTCGGGTACGTTCTGGTAAGCTGTTGGGTTTTATTGTAAGCGGAAAAGGAATTAAGATTGATCCCGACAAAGTCAAAGCAATTCAGGAAATGCCTGCACCTAAGACTGAGAAAGAAGTTCGAGGGTTCTTAGGTAGATTGAACTACATTTCAAGGTTCATATCTCATCTCACTGCAACCTGCGAGCCCTTGTTCAAACATCTAAGAAAGGAACAAACAGTCAGGTGGAACGATGATTGTCAAAGAGCTTTTGACAAGATCAAAGAGTATTTGCAAGAACCTCCAATTCTCATGCCTCTAGTTGAAGGAAGACCTCTAATAATGTACCTGACAATATTAGATGAATCAATGGGGTGTGTGTTGGGCCAGCATGACGAGCCTGGTTTAAAAGAGTATGCAATATACTACCTAAGCAAAAAGTTTACCGACTGTGAACAACGTTATTCACTGCTCGAGAAAACTTGATGTGCTTTAGCGTGGGCTGCTTGCCGACTAAGACAGTATATGTTGACTCATACTACCTTGTTGATCTCAAAGATGGACCCCGTGAAGTACATATTTGAGAAGCCAACACTTACCGGAAGGGTTGCAAGGTGGCAACTGATTCTAACAGAATATGATATTCAGTACACCTCTCAGAAAGCCATCAAGGGCAGTGTATTGTTTGACTATCTGGCTGAGCAACCCATTGATGACTACCAGCCTATGAGATTTGATTTCCCTGATGAATACATCATGTTCTTAAAGTCAAAAGATTGTGAAGAGCCTATTCACACTGAAGGGCATGATCCAGAAGAAGCATGGACTATGATGTTCGATGGGGCAGTTAATTGTAACGGTCGTGGAGTTGGTGCAGTGCTTATTACACCCAAAGGAGTCCATCTGCCTTTCTCAGCAAGGCTCACCTTTGCCTGCACTAACAACGAAGTAGAGTATGAAGCTTGCATCATGGGTCTTGAGGAAGCCATTGACCTCAGGATCAAAACCTTGAATGTATTCGGAGATTCAACTTTGGTGATCAACTAAACTAATGTCAAGTGGTATACTCATCAAGAGCATCTGGTTCCCTACTATGACTATACGAGGAGATTGTTGACTCTCTTCACAACAGTCAAGCTTGAATACATCCCTCAAGATGAGAATATGTTTGCAGACGCCTTGGCCACAGTTTCATCTATGATCAAAGTACAAACTGCTAACTATGTACCTCGGATTTTAGTATCCAGACTAGACCATCCGGCTTATGTATTCTCTATGGACACTGCCATTGACAACAAACCTAGGTTCCACGACATCAAATGCTTCTTGGAGACTCAGACATACCCACCTGGGGCATCGTCTAATGATAAGAAGACATTGAGAAGGCTAGCTGGCAGTTTCTTCCTCAATACTGATGGCTCCTTATACAAGCGGAACTTCGACATGGTCTTGCTCAGATGTGTTGACAAGAAGGAAGCAGACCTACTAATGCACGAAGTACATGAAGGTTCTTTCGGTACCCATGCCGGAGGATATGCAATGGCAAAGAAATTGTTAAGATCAGGTTACTACTGGATCACAATGGATGCAGACTGTTGCGCCAATGCCAGAAAGTGCCTTAAATGCCATATCTACGCAGACAAAGTGCGTGTGCCTCCCAATCCTTTGAATATATTGTCTTCACCCTGGCCCTTCGCCATGTGGGGCATTGATATGATTGGAAAGATCAAGCCAACTGCTTCAAATGGTCACAGATTCATCCTGGTAGCCATTGATTACTTCACCAAATGGGTTGAAGCAACATCGTATGCAAATGTCACCTAGAAAGTGGTAGCCCGTTTTCTGAAAAGGGATATCATTTGTTGATATGGAGTTCCCGAGCGAATCATTACTAATAGTGGTTCAAACCTTAACAACAAGATGATGGCAAAACTGTGCCGAGACTTTAAAATTCAACATCACAACTCTTCTCCTTACAGGCCAAAGATGAATGGCGCTGTTGAGGCGGCTAATAAGAACATTAAGAAGATTGTGCAAAAGATGGTAGTCACATACAAAGACTGGCATGAAATGTTACCATTTTCCTTGCATGGGTACCGAACTTCCATCAGAACATCTACCAGGGCAACACTTTATCATCTTGTGTATGGTATGGAAGCAGTCCTACCTGTTGAAGTTGAATTACCCTCCTTGCGGGTAATGATGGATGTAAAACTGGACGAAGCAGAATGGGTACGATCTCGTTATAACCAACATAGCTTGATTGAAGAAAAGAGATTAGCAGCTATCTGTCATGGTCAGTTATATCAGAAATGGATGAAGTAAGCCTTCGATCAAAAAGTCAGACCTCAGGAATATCAAGTGGGAGAGCTTGTACTAAAAATGATCCTTCCTCCTCATACAGACCATGGGGGCAAGTGGACACCAAACTATGAAGGTCCCTATGTGATAACTAAAGTCTTCTCGGGCGGAGCACTGATGCTCGCAGCCATGGATGGTGAAGACTTCCCGTCTTCTGTGAATTCAGATACAGTTAAAAAATACTTCGCATAAATGACCCGTTGGACATAAAAACAGAATGTAAGTCCAGGCAAAAATGGGGCATCCCGCCGAGTCAAAAACAGAAAAAAAGACTCGGGCAAAAATAAGTGAAAAATTGAAAAAAATGTACACCCGTTGAGTTGAAAAGCCACATCGGACAGCTCAGGCAAAAAAGGGTATCCCGGTGGATTGAAAACCCGAAATGGCGATCCACGCAAAATCAGGGAATAAGTGAACAACTGCATTCTGAATTCGTCTGTATCACTCACATAACATGGCAAGCTTCGAAAGGACAAAGCATTTGTCAGAATCAACTTTCTTCAGAAAGCAAGATAAGAAGAGCGTTCAGGTCATACATGTCATAACAAAGGAAGCTCATTGGAGCGTCAACTTCAACATTGCCGAATAGGACTTTTATTTTCTCAATTTTGCAGCAACCTCCTCATTTCAGGGATTAGCTTCCTCACTGTACTCGCCTATTCAGGGCACACAAATAAATAAAGTCAAATATTCATTCACACTTTGTTTTGTACCTTTTTGTTTTGTTTGCAAAATGTCAAAAGTTCGTAATACAAAATTTGCATGAAAACATATAAGCCATTTTCAATAAATGCTTGTAGGAAATATGTGCTCTTAAGCGAACCTAACTCCTATGACGGAATCCAATTGAGGATACCTCAGGGCACTTGTGCGTTTCCTTTGTTTGACAGGTTGCAGGTACTTAAGGCAGACAACCTTTCACAGCATGGGGCATATCAGGCATTATATCCCCAGCCAAGCCGACAGTCACATCATCAGAAGGACTACTTGACGAAAGTATTCCCCCACGGAGCTTTTTATCCCCTTAGAGTATCCCCCACAAAGCTGATCCTCCGACAGATTACTTCCCAAAAGTTCTCTCCTCCCCAAGCAGGATCTCCAAAGCAATTCCTAAATCACTTTTCCCCAGCGAGTTGCCAGATCTTCTCATCCCCAATATTGGATCCCCACAGAGTTCTTCCCCCAAAGTTCTCCAGAAAGATCATGCAGTGATCCTTTCTCCCCACAAATTGCCTAGTGATCCGTTCTCCCAGCAGATTTTAGATCTCAAATCTTGTTTCTCTCATTTGCCTAATCATAGACTTCACATCATTCCTACCCAAATAGAGCGTAGCATTCCGTCTAATACGGAGCATTACGGCAAAAATCAAACATTTGCATGATCATAAGCCAGGTTCGAGCCAGTCACCTGCAAATACCAAAATCACTCCTCCAGCAATAAAAAAACTTATCCCCTGCAGATAAAAGCCAAAATATCCTTTTGCACTCTCAATACAAATACTTATACATACTTATACATAATCCTTCTGATACTCGTCTGTATCCTACTTATACATTATTCTTTGATACTCGTCTGTATCTTACGCATCTCCCCAGCAGATCAAAACTCGTCCGTGTTCCTTGTTCAAACAGTTGATACTCGTCTGTATCATCACTCCTTAAACACGCGTCGTTGTTTGTTTCTATCGATACGCGTCCGTATCGTGGTCCTAAGGATACTCGTTCGTATCCTTAATCTATACACACTGTCGAAACACTTATACCATTTTATTTTTAGGGCTTAAACACTCGTCCGTTTTTATCTATCCCTAGAAGTCGCCAACAAAATAATTTTCTATCCGACATTCGTCCTATGTCGCGATAATCCTCAGCAGCCGTACCCTGCTAGGTGATCGTCCTTCACCTTTTGATGACCGTACCACATCATTCATCCGATGACCATCCCCATCGTCGATCTTTTTATCCGGCATTCGTCCTATGTCGGGATAATCCCCAACAGAGCAGCCGTCCCCTGCTAGGTGATCGTCCTTCACCTCTTGATGACCGTCCCTCATCATTTATTTTGATGACCGTCCCTTATCATGTTATCTGATGGCCGTTCCCATCGTTCATCTTTCTATCCGACATTCGTCTTATGTCGTGATCTTTTCAGTAGTCGTCCCCTGCTCGGTGATCATCCTTCACCTTTTTGATGACCGTCCCTCATTATTGTTTCATTTATCCTTTACCCAATGGCCGTCTCCGTCGTGGTTTTCTTCTTTATCTTGATGATCGTCCTTCATCACTTTACCCGATGGCCGTCTCCGTCGCAGATTCTTTATTCCCTAGCATGATGGCCGTCCCCGTCAGCGCGTTTCTCACCGTTTTTATCCCCAACAGTCATCCTCTGCTTGATGGTCGTCCTCCGTCACTATCATTTTATATTTAGTCTATACTATCTATTACAATTTATATCCCTTTTCTTCTTATAATAAGGAGTGCAAATTTTGGATTGTCTTGGTATTCAATCACAAGTTATCATGTTTGTCTGTTAAGCCAGGCGCTTACATCCTACACAGCTAACTCATGCTTGAATAGGGTCAGCTGTAAACACCCCAAATTTGCCCTCTCTTTTTTCTCACACCTTGGCTTGTGATCCTTCATATTGAATTGCATAAGCATACCATCTCACACTGCACAATTATTTCACTACATAAGTTGCATATCTAGAGGCCATGAAGCATGCCAAGAGGGTCCATTAGTGTTCTATGATCATATTATACCTCCAATTTTGCATTAAAGTCACAAAATCTCAGAGGATTGCACAACTACCCAGGCAGGCTTAGGGTTTCCTACACTGATGACCAGAAATTAGGGTTTTGGGTTTGAGGCCCTTACACTTAAATTTTTTGGCCATTCTTGATTATATTGGTCTATATATGTTATAAGGAGCATGTGTATCAACTTTAAAGCAAAAATCCATTGTGGAAGTCATCTGATCAAATGGTAACTTGTTATGCAAGAAAAGTTAGAATCAGGGCATCTGAGGCCTCCATCAAGGGTACCAAAGGGTCATCTTCATTAATTTGAGGTCCTATGATCTTTATTTGATCTTGGGAATGGTTAGAAGTTCACAATATTGGAGAATTTTGAGCCATTTGCAAAGTTTCCATTTTCGGACATGACTTGTAATGTAAACCTTCCATTTTGGGAAAGATTTTCAACCTCCTCTTTCTTGATTAAAAATGCTTCAAATGAAATTTTTTCAAACATGAAAGTTGTAGATTGGATCTTCTCATTTTCAAAAAGTACAAGAACTCCTCTTGATTCATCCTAGAACTCAAGTTATAATGGATCAAAGTTGGCAAAAATCATATAATTTTCAAGTTCATGCCAAAGAGGGAAATGTGCAATTTTGCTTTCCAAGCCTTCTCATGACCTCTAATGCACTTCTACACATCATAGAAACATAATGCAACTTGTTTAGACCAGAATTGTGCCAAGAATCAAGGATTTTCATGACTTGCATCTCAAGAGTTCTCAAAGTTGTGAAAATGCAAAACACATACAATCTCATGATCCAAATGTTACAGCTCATCACAAATGATCTAAGGGTGCTCCATGAAGTTAGCTGATGCAGAACCACCCTTCAAAACATCTTTGTCCCAGCCCATGACTCTAGTACACAAAATCTTGACTTTTTGCATTTCAAGCCATGTCAATCCTATAGTGCCACAACAACTCTTCTGACCAATATCATTGTTTATACAAACCCTAAGAAGCATAAAACAAATAACATCAAGCCTTGAAACAGATCATATCATCAGATTGCAAAAAATCCTCTAAAACTTCATCTCTTCAAATATCTTCACCAAGCCATCAAACTTCACATTTTCTTTCACCAATCAACTCCACATCATCTAAGGAACAAATACCACCCATTGCCATGGCCTAAAACTCAAAACACAAGAACTCCATTTTCTGCCAAACCAGAACCTTACATCATAAAATAGCCCATTTAAACTCCATCAAAGCATTTCAAAAGCTTCAGGGGGACCAGAGGAGCCATTTGCACCAAAGGGAGGCTTTGAAAGTTCATGTTTGAAGAGATTCAGTTCAGGTAGTCTCCAAGAACATTTTTCCCAGAACTTCATTTTCTTGTTATAAATTGAATCTACATGTTATCCTGATCATCATGATATGTTTAGAATTGAAAATGAGTATCTTATGATGTTCTGAAAGTTTGGCCGTGAATTTGTTTTGTTTCGATTCTCTTGATTCACTTGTTATAAATGCCATTTTATTGTTGATTTGAGTTGAGTGAAGTTAGGGGAGTGTTTCTGGGCAATTTTCATGGAGTGGGATGGCCTGTAGAAGAAACTAGGGGTTGGGGTTCGCCGGAGAAGGTGACCGGAGCTTCCCTCCGGCCACTTGAGAGTAATTAGGGTTAATTGTGTTTTATTTCCAATATTTAACCATAACCCTAGGATCCTGTTTAATTAGTGGAACGAACGGCCCAGATTCTTCATTAAACCCTAATCTCATTTAATTATATTAATCTAAATTAATTAATTCAAAGTGAACCAGGACCCTTAGATCACGCACGAAACCAAACTTTGAACCTGAGCCTCTGGATCTTCATACCTTGGGTCACGCTAACTTCCCTTCACAACCCTTGATC
This sequence comes from Lathyrus aphaca, assembly GCA_963966055.1. Taxonomy (NCBI): domain Eukaryota; kingdom Viridiplantae; phylum Streptophyta; class Magnoliopsida; order Fabales; family Fabaceae; genus Lathyrus; species Lathyrus aphaca. The sequence continues at coordinate 412,704,226 of OZ014525.1, forward strand.
TCATCAATTTTGCATCCTGGCCACCCATTGTGATTACTTTGCATTTCTTTTTATTTATTTTGCATTTGTTTTCTCATATTTATTTAAAATAGCAAATCATTTTCTAAAATCATGATCTTTTGCATTTTATCTTCAAATATTTTTCAGAAACCAAAAACATTTTTATTTTTAATTTTTGCATTAAAAATATATTTTTAAATCATAATTGTATTATTTAATTAATTAATTTGTTTTAATTAAATAAAAATGCTTTTAGGGATTTAAAAATCACCAAAAAAATCATGAAGCATTCTTACATATTTAGAACAATTTACAAACTCATCTTACAAATTTCTTTTAGGGTTTGATCATGCTTTGACAATTAACCAAGAATTAGGGTTTCCAAATTTCCTATTTTTCTAACCCTAACTTCAAAAATCCATTTCTGATCAACCAAGATGAGTTTGCACATGGTTCTTTTTGAATTATTTCATACTTTGCATGTAGTATCTAGGGCATTTAACTCATATTTTTGCATTGCATTTTCTATTTGTTTGGAATTTTTCATGAAGAAGTACCCAAAACCCTAGCCTAACTTAGAAAAACCATAACTTGACTTTGGTATAGCTTTTGACCTCCATCTTTGGGGAGTGATCTTATGTGTGTTTAGGGTTCATTTGGTTGCATTTTCAAATTTTATCATGTGTTATCCTTCTGTTGTGGACATGTGCATCTCATACTTTCTTAAAACCCTAATTTGCCATGTTCATTTGCATTCATATTTGCATACCTTCATCATATGAACTTGTCATGACATCTCATGCATTTGTATGTCATCTTAGATACCTTAGGAAATGTATGAACATTGGTTTATAATTTTTGCATCCATTTGGTATGTTTTGCATTCAATACTTCTTATGTGTATTCATGTGATTTCAAGCTTCTAACATGCCTTCCTTTGCATCCCATCTCTTGTATGATCATGCATAAACATTATACATGTCTTTGCATCATTTCATAACACATTTGCATTATGTTTGCACTTCTGGTCTTGACCATTGCATCTTCATTTGCCTTATATCATTTTATTTCACATCTTATGCATTCATACTAAACCATTTCAGGGGCTTCAGGTAAGTTGTTTAGGATGTGGATTTGCCTCCATATCCAACCTCTTCTTATCTCTTCATTTGCATATTTATTTGTATTTGAAGTGAGTTTGAATCACTTATGCTCTCTCTTGCTCCCTTTCTTTCTCTTAGGTTACTTTACTTCTTCAGGAAGTAAGTAACCTATTCTCTTTTCTCTTTTCTTTTCATCTGCTTCTTCTTCCTTGGTGGTCATCTGAAGATCTTTCTCTAAGCCTCACAAACCATAGGAATATCCAAGCATGATAACTTTAGGGTTGTACATAGTCTCCCCTAGTTTTTACCTTTGAGTCTCCTTGAGTCTCTGCTTCTCATCTCATAATCAAGGCTAAACAGTTAAAGTTTTAAGACTCTAAATTAGGGTTATGTCTGTATCCTTATCTTAGGGTGGAGTGTATAAATTTAATACTTAGTGTTAAACATTTAAGTTGTTTACACCTCCTAATAAAAACACTTAATAATCATTAAGACTTAAGCTTGTAACTTGGGCCTTATATTAGGGTTACATCTCTGCCTGTTGGTTCAGAGGGACTAATCCTAGTGTTCAATGGACAAGTCCCCCTCAGGTTTTAGTCTTACAAACATAAAATCCATTTCTTAATCCCACCTTTAATTAAAATCCACTTTAATAAAGGCTTGTTATATAATGATTTTAATCCCTAACCATGGATTAAGTTGAGGAGTCTTCCTCATCTTAAGTGTTCTCATCTATTATCCTTCTCTTAGGATGGTGTAATGAGTTCACTAATCCCTGATTAGAGATTAAACTCATTACTTAGCACAAAACAAAATCCAAAAACGCTTAATAATCACAAGTAGGTTAATGATCTTAATCCTGCACTATTAGGGTAATTAAGTTGAGATTTTCATCTCATACTTAAGTAGACTCATTATCCCTAATCAGGGGTGATATAATGAGTTTACGACCCTTGATTAAGGCTTAAGCTCATTATCTTATGCAAAACACCAAAAAAAATAAAAAACTGAAAACACAAAAACAAACAATAAACGTCTCCTCCAGGATTCTTTTCTCATCACATTCACTCTAAAAACGAGAACTCGCTTCTTCAGTCTAATGCAAGACAGTTAGCATTCGAGCCAGACGAGTCACACACTTGAGCATAGACAAGCAATCAGTTCACAAAAAAAAATCCAAGTCTCTTTGAGTCGAACTACAGTGTTCTGACTTCCTCATTGCACGAGAGGATACGTTGGAATAACTTAACATTTATCGAACAAAAGTCCCCAGATCTCCCCCTCTTCTCCTTCTAGCTTTCTTTTCTTAGCCCCAGCTTGAACTCTTATACCTTTTTTGTACCATAACCTTATACATCCATCTATTTTATACACTGTGTCGCTCCCTGGATTTCCATCATGGTACAAACGCGAAAGTGGCGCAGAAAGAGGTAGAGTCGCCAGCCAGACATTTTTATCCCGAAGGAACGGGGATGGTAATGCTGCACAAACCAGAAGAAAAGAAAAGGAAGGACACAGGTTCTGTGAACCAAAGAAACTGGGTTCGGGAGTCGGTTACGACCTGGGAAGGTATTAGCAGCCCAGATCGTCAGTCGTACCCGACAGGATCCACGCTTGCAAAGAAAATGTTTCAAAGGGTAAAAGAATGAAAGCTGCTGCAAAACTGAAACTGAAACTGGAATGAGAAAAGAACTGAAAAAATAAAGCGAAGAGGAAAAAATGTAGGGAAAATAAAGATTGTGCTCGAACGGGCCCTACCCCGCTGCCTACGTACCTCATCTGGACATGAGGATCAGAGACGCCGTAGTTCCCCTAACTAGGGGTGGAAAAGATTGCTTGTGTCTTAAGGCTTGAACTGCCTATGTCAATGCTCAGGTGTTGCAGGCTCAGACGAAGAGTGCGTTACCGTCTTGCAAAGTGACAAGTAGGAGCAAGTTCGTGTATGGAGCGAAGGTGATGATAAGAGAAGTCCCGAAGGAAAGACGCTTATTGTTTGTTCAGTGTTTTTTAGAAGTTTTTTATTTGTGTGTCACAAGGGAATGAAATCAAGTCCGTTTCCATGGAATGTGTACTTGTTACTACATTTCAAGATGGAATAATAGAACAAGCACACCAAGTAAGGAGAATTTATCCAAGACTTGTTTCCAAGGGCAAGGGCCTAAGTTCATTGACTTGTTGAATTTATTAGGTGTTTTTTATGGTTAAAAATGAAGAAGTATTTTTTAGGATTTTCCTTGATGAAGATGACCTCATGATCCGACTTGTGCATCATGCTAGACAAATGCACTATTCCAAGATGGAATGAATACATATGCCCCATGGAATAAGGCTATTACACAAGAAGTCACTTCTTTATTAATATTTTTTAGGTTTTGTTTTGAGATGTGAAGAGAAAGAACCAAAAGAGAAAAAGGCAAAAGTCTAATGGGGAAATACTAAACCTAAAGTTGTCATGCAAAAGGTGGTCCTAAGGTTAGTGAGGTTTCAACTATCCTAAGAGAAAAGAAGAACCAAAAGAGAAGGAAATAAGAGGATAAGAAAGCTAGAGAGCAACTTACTCCTCTAAAGGAGATAAGTTGCTTCTAAGGGGGGAAGATGCAAATTGGATCACATGATGGCATAAGGCACATCAAAACCACAAAGTAGAAAGCAACTAAAAAAGAAAAGATAAAGAGTTGAAATGTGGATGAACATCCACACTTCTCTTACCAATAGCCCCTGAAATGTTAGCAAAATTCCAGCAAGTATTCATCAACACAATCATGGAATTAGCATGCTTAAAGTTCAAATCAACAAAGATCAAACAACATGTCAAGCTTTGCACATTCATGCATTTACGTGTCGAGAACATGAAAGCATACATCGACCAGCAAGCAAATCACCCTAAACTAGCATATTCAATGATCATACAATGATACATGGCAATTAAAACAAGTAAGGGGATCAAACAAGCTCAAAATAGCTCAAATATGGCATTCTGCATTAGTATTAACCGGTTAACCAAAGCATTAACCGGTTAACTAGTTCAAACCTGCAACAAATTACACAGAAAAAGGGTGCGTTAACTGGTTAACCAAAGCGTTAACCGGTTAACACTATAAAAACAACAATAAAAACCTGCAGAAAAACAACTCAAATCCAGCTTATCCAAATAATTCCACACCAGACCAGCAATCAATTATGCATGAAATAAATGGATCAATTCACCTTAATTAACATCGTTAAGCTCATGAACATTGGCACACAGATCCGATTACAAATCAATCAATCAATCAATTCAAGCAACACAAGCAAATACACAAGCACATGGTGGATCTAAAGCACAAGCATGCAATAAGCTAAAAACAGAGTTAGATCTGAATTTAACCAACCTACAAAGCTGAGGTATGCTTTGGTAATTGTTGTTTGAGCTGGAAATGAGGAATTTCGTAGAAAACTTCGAAGATTCGGTGCTAATCCTCACACTCCATGCAAAATAAATGCAAGCAAAGGATCTTGATGCAGAATTTTGGCTCCAAAAGCACTTCTAATCTCCAAACCAGATCTGAACCAAGTAGAGAAACCAACAAATTGATGCAAGGAAGCTATGGATGGAGGTCTAGTTCCAAGATCTACAAGCTTTAAGGCAAAGTCTTGTGATCTTCAAAGAGGAACTTTGAGTGATTTGGAAAATTGTGAGAGAAAAGTGAGAGAATGGTGAGAGAGATCAAAATTCAGAAAATGAGAATTGAAAATTATGAGAGAGCTCCCCCTTGGTTTGGAGGGAAATGGAATAAATATGGTTTAGGTTTGGGACCCAAAATTTTGGTTTGGGGTCCAGAAAATATTGTTTGGGATTAGCTTAGAAAGTGATTAGGATCTAGCATTGGAATTAGGCTTGGATAAATGCTTAGATCCTTCTCCATAATTTCCAATTAATTCAAAAATGAATAAAAATTAGAGAATTGAAAATTGGAGCCAAAAACACATGCTGAATTTTGCTGCTGGAATTCAAAATTCGCAGCCGTTAACCAGTTAGCCAAAGCGTTAACCGGTTAACGCCAGTGAATTTTGAATTCTCCCTCCTTTTGGTGGGAAACTTCAAGAATATCCCGACGCCAACCGTTCTGATCTGATTTTGATCTTCAATCGTTTTTTAGGGCTTTGACCATGATACTAGTCTCGTGCAAAAGGTCTTGTGAGCTTCTTGCCAGGTCACCAGGCTTTTGCCTTTGACTTGTAGTGCTTTGAATTTTCCGGATGATTGATCATATACCTTATGCTAGAACATGTGAGTGATATGCTTCATTTTTCTATGCAAAATGTTAAGGATATGACATGCTAATGATGATTATGATATGATGATGATGCTAAACAGAAGAGGGCAAATTTGGGGTGTTACACACTGTTAGCACATACATTATCCCCCTTTTAACACAATCAGGTAAGCGTGGATCCCGTTGAGTACGACGGACGATCTGGGTGCTAATACCTACCCAGGTCGTAACCAACCCCCTTACCGAGTCTCTTTGGTTCGCAACCGTCTTATCCATATCTTTCTAGGTTTATGAAACATTACCTTTCCTTCGGGATAAAAATGCCTAGCTGGCGACTCTATTCAACCTCAACCTTCAACATCGCCAACACCAGTTCGCATTTGCACTAGGATGCAAGTCCACAGGAGTGACAACTTGGCGACTCTGCTGGGGACTTTGCAACCAAGGCTTCTGGCTCTCTTGTGGGTTTCTCCTAGCGCTTGTTTGTTTGTGTTTATTGGGGGTGTTATGTGCTATTTGTGTTTATGTTTTTGCTTTATTTATTGCCTCCTGTAAAACTTTATTTATTGCATTTACTTTATCGCTTTCATTTATTGCTTTCTGCATTTCATTTATTATTATCATATCATTGTGCTGGATTTCTGGTTTGCTTTGGTGGGAGGGGTATTCCAGTGAGGAAGGTCCAACACAAAGGCCTGAGTGACACATATGATTAGAATGGTTTTGTATTCTTTCCCATTCCATTTTGGTCTGGTGCGGCAATATGAAAACACGGTTCAGACATGGGTTTCCTTTTGAGAACTTTGTGCTACAGATTTCCTATAGTGCTAGGGCTATCTGGGAAGCCAGCTAAGTCTAGATGAACTTTTTAGATGACCTTCAGCATCTGAGGTGAATTAGAGGAGGATCCTTTATGATTAAGGTAAACACTGTACCTCCGGGTTAGAAGTGTTTACACTTCTCATAATAGATCCGAACTTGAGGATCCTTGTTCTAGAACAAAACCTGTGAGTGGGTTGGGTTGTTTACAGGTTTGCAAGAACTCTTGACCTCAACATACCTTGCTACTGGAATTTGTTCTCAAGGTTGTACTATTTTGGACTAGTTCTTTGAAACCTTGGATATTGACTCTTTATTTGAGCCCCCACCTGGTTACTGGTTCTCAGACCTCCTTCCGAAACTCTGAACACTCAAGGATCTTGTCAAAAGGCAACTGATAATCCAAAACATGATCACAAACCTTTGCATATCATAAGCATACATCATATTGCATCATTTAACATTTGTCTATTTGTTTTACAGGGTATCCATCTTTTCTTGGTTTGGTTTTGACCGTTCTTCTGCTCAGATATCTTCTCCAACATTCCTTCAGCTATCTTCTTCAGTTATCTTCTTCAGTTATCTCCTTCAGTGCACTTCTTCAACATGGATTCAACAAGGAAAAGCAACATCACCTACCACATCTTTGAGTATCATCTAGCAGGCATCAGGAGGTTACAGGCCCTTATCACGCCTGATCGTGTTCCCTTATTCAGAGAGCATTATATACCAAGAATGGGAAAGAAGACCTGAAATTTGCACTCTGCTGGAGGATGCAAGCAACGGGAAGTAAACCCAACCAAATGACGCTTTGGAGACTGAAGTGGGGACAAAACAGACGAGCTCCTTCCAAATTGAATTGTTACACCGGATAAGACAACATAGGCAGACGAGTCTCCCTCAAAGCACACCTGTTACGCCAAGAATTGGACATACGAGCCCTCTTCAAGCAACCCTGTTACGCCAGGAAATGGACATACGAGCCCTCTTCAAGCAACCCTATTATGCCAGGAAATGGACATACGAGCCCTCTTCATACTTTTTGAAACATATGATCTGAGATAGACAAACCTCCTTCGGGTAAACCTGTTACGCCAGGACCGGTGATGCACTTAAGTCTGTGGGATAGACATGCATAATCAGGATAGATGAACCCTTTTCATATATTATCTGTGGATATATGGTCTAAGACAAACGAGTCTTCTTCAGATAACCTGTTACGCCAGGTGCAACCTTAGGATTTGACGAACCCTCTTCACAAATCTTGCGTAGATAAGTGGTATCTGAGACAGACGAACCTCCTTCGGATAAACCTGTTATGCCAGGACCGGTAACCATTTTGACGTTTAATCCCACCGTCAGGACTTCAAACCTCTTCAACACAGACAAGAATTTAATGATCATCAAGAGATCATAGACGAGTGCCATAAGTCAATGATACAAACGAATATCAGACGATGATCTAAGAAACACAGACGAGCGCTTCAGGAGACGACACAGATGAATATCAACCACTGATACATATGAATACCAGAGATCCAACACAGACGGGCCTTTGGATTAACAATACAGACGAGTACTAGAGTGATTATTAAATCAGCATTCATATGGATATAAGCTAACACAAACGAGTGTGGGGAGTGCATACGAGTAAAAGCAAATATTGAACACAGACGAGTGCTGAGGATGCAAACAAGCTTCAAACAGATAACAAACACAGACAGGTGCTGGAGAATGCATACGAGCATCAAACAAATTTTCAAACACTGACAAGTGTTGGGGATTGCAGACGAGCAAAAACAACTATCAAACACCGACGAGTGTTGGGGAATGTGGACGAGAATCAACATATACCCCACACAGGCGACTGTTGGGGAAAGCATATGAGCATTAAATGAGTATTAAACACAGACGGACGCTGAGGATGCAACGGGCATCAACAGATTTCAAACACGGACGGGTGCCAGGGCGTGTATACGGGCAACAAATGCCTGGTAAGAAACACAACTCTGTCGGCGAGAATCAAACGAAGAATAATTCACAAACGAGCGAGTGTTGGGAATGCAAAAGAACATCCAACAGATATCAAACATCAAACATAGACGAATGTTAGAGGGATGCAGACGAGCAACTATCAAACACCAAACACAGACGAATGCTAGGACGTGCATACGAGCAACAAACGAAGCGCGAGCACCGACGAGTGCTAGGGAATACGAACGAGCATCAAACCATGTGCCCTGATTGGCAACAATAATCACGGCTATGCATAGGAGAACTAGGTCAAGAGGCTTCGACGATGCTTATCTCTGACTAGGGAGACAAATACCTGTCTGTATCATCACAAAAGCCAAAAAAATAAATTGGCGACTTCTCTGGGGAATATTTCAACGATGGGAATAAATCCCGATCATGAACTCTGCGGGAGATAACTTCCTTCAGACTTGGCTGGGAATGCTTGGTCCAGACTTTGGCTGGGGAGAGAATTCTGAAAATTCTGACTCTGGGGGGAAATCAAGCGCACAACTGTTCGCTGGGGATAATTTCGCTTGTGGAAAGATAATCCGCTTGGGGATGAAAGCTCTTTAGTTAGCCTTGGAATTCTTCTGGGGAAATTTCCAAGATGTCTTGGAAATACTTAGTTGAGGAATGAAATGCGAACAAATGTCTGCACTACTTTGTCACACTGGCCAAAAAATAAATTGGCGAACTCACTGGGAATATTTCAATGATGGTTGCGTACCAATCATTGAACTCTGTGAGGAAATGACGAACTTCCATCCCGTATGGGGAAATACTTGATCAAATAACCTTTTCTAGGAAAAGAGTTCTGACAGTTACAACCCTGTGGGGGAATTAGGCATTCAGCTACTTGCTGGGAATATCCCATTCGGACATAAAGAATCCGCTCGGAGGTGAGAACTGTTCAACTGGATTTGAAGTTCTGCTGGGAATACCACCCTACTTTGACTCAGATGGGGAAGGTTCCATTTGAACTCTACTGGGGATAACCGTGTCGTTCTTGTGAAGAACAACCGCCGCTTAGGGAGGACACCTCTTTGATTAGATTTGAAGTTCTGCTGGTGATTCCACTTGCTATAGCTCAGCTGAGGATCACTCTCTGCTTGGGGAAACCACATCACCCTGCAAAACCTGCAACAACAGTATACACACATGTGCCTCGAGGATTTACATGGTATGATCTATTCATCCATTGTCACCCGACACTCAAAGACAGTTTTAATTTTTTCCCTGCAATGTCATATTTTTTCCAAAAAAATCAACATGTTTCAAATGGAATGTTCTTTTTTCCAAAAGTTTGGGACATTTTTGCAAACAAAATAAACACAACGCAACACGGCTTTTGACTGAATGTTCATTCATTGAATAGCCTCTGAATAGGCAAATTTTTACATCAGGAAGCAACTACCTGGAAAGAGGTAGCTACCATAAAATTGAGAAAAGAAACTATCCTAATGGCAATGTACACGGCATTCCAATGAGTTTCCTTCCTGCTATGACCAACATATCTTCAAGACTTTATGTTCTTGCCTTTGCTTTCCGAAGAAGATAAGGGGACTGATTCCTACCCTTGTGATATTGCCAGACTGCATGAAACGATGATTTGGTTCAGATTACCCGAATCGCAGTTGTTCTCTTATTCCCTTGTTTTGCGTGGATCGCCCTTTCGGGTTTTCAATCCACTGGGATACCCTTTTTTGCCTAAGCTGTCCGATGTGGCTTTTCAACTCAGCGGGTGTACATTTCCTTTTATTTATTTTCCCTAATTTTTTCCCGAGCTTTTTATTCTATTTTTAGCTCGCCGAGATGCCCTTTTCTTGCCTAGACTTTAATTCTGTTTTTGTGCCCAGCGGGTCCTTTTTATGCGAAGTATTTTTTAATTGTGTGCGAGTTAACATGAGACTGGAAATCTTCTCCATCCATAGTAGTGAGCATCAGCGCCCCACCTGAGAAAACTTTCTTTACTATGAATGGACCTTCGTAGTTTGGGGTCCACTTACCCATGTGATCTGAACCTGGAGGAATGATCCTTTTGAGTACAAGCTCGCCTACTTGATACTCTCGAGTATGTACTCGTTGGTCGAATGCTCGCTTCATTCTCCTCTGATAAAGTTGACCATGACATATAGCCACTAATCTCTTTTCCTCAAATAGACACAACTGATTATATCGGGCACGTACCCACTCAGCCTCATTAAGCTTTACGTCCATCATCACACGTAATGAAGGAATTTCCACCTCAACAGGCAAGACTGCCTCCATGCCATATACCAAGGAAATTGGAGTTACCCCGATTGACGTCCTGACTGACGTTCGGTACCCATGCAGCGCGAATGGTAACATCTCATGCCAATCTTTGTAAGTGACAACCATCTTCTGCACAATCTTCTAAATATTCTAATTGGCTGCGTCTACCGCGCCATTCATCTTTGGCCGGTAAGGAGAAGAATTGTGATATTGAATCTTGAAGTCCCGACACAGTTCTGCCATCATCTTGTTGTTTAGGTTGGAACCATTATCAGTAATGATTCGCTCGGGCACTCCATATCTTCAAATGATGTCTCTCTTCAGAAACCTGGCTACCACCTAGCGAGTGACATTGGCATAAGATGCTGCTTCAACCCACTTGGTGAAGTAATCAATCGCGACCAAGATGAAACGATGACTGTTCGAGGAAGTAGGCTCCATCTTCCCTATCATGTCAATGCCCACATAGAAAATGGCCAAGGAGATGACATGATGTTGAGCGGGCTTGGAGGAACATGCACCTTGTCTGCATATATCTGGCATTTGTGGCATTTACGGGTGTACGAACAACAATATGCATCCATCATTAGCCAATAGTACCCCGATCTCAATAACTTCTTAACCATTGCATGTCCTCCTGCATGTGTACCGAAAGATCCCTCGTGGACTTCCTGCATTAACAAGTCTGCTTCGTGTCTATCCACGCATCTGAGCAAGACCATGTCAAAGTTCCTCTTATACAGAACTCCGTCTGCATTCAATAAGAAGCTAGCAGCAAGTCGCCTCGAGGTTTTCTTGTTGTTGGATGATGCACCAGCTGGGTATTCTTGTTTTTCCAAGAAAAGCTTAATATCAAAGTACCAAGGTTTCTCATCAGACATTGCATCTACAGAGAAAGCATAAGCTGGTGTGTCAAGCCTGGAAATGTCAATCCTGGGCACGTAGTTCCAACACAAGACTTTGATGGACGAAGAAAGAGTAGCCAATGCATCGGCAAATTGATTCTCATCTCGTGGTATATATTGAAGCTTAACCATTGTGAAGAATGTCAACAGTCTTCTGGCATAATCCCTATAAGGAATTAAGTGTTCTTGATGTGTATACCACTTGCCGGTAATCTGGTTGATAACGAGGGTTGAATCTCCGAATATATCAAGAGTCTTAATCCGAAGATTAATAGCCTCTTCTATTCTTATTATGCACACTCGTATTCCTCTTCATTATTGGTGCAGCCAAAAGTAATTCTGGCAGCGAAGGGAAAGTGAACACCTTCGGGAGTGATAAGAAAACACCAACTCCACGTCCCTTGATATTGACTGCCCCATCAAACATCAACTTCCATTTGGATTCAAGGTCAGGCCCCTCCTCCGGAAGTGGTTCCTCGCAATCGCTTGCCTTGAGATACACAATGTCCTCATCAAGGAAATCAAACTTTATCGGCTGGTAATCGTCTTCAAGTGGTTGCTGTGCAAGATAATCTGACAATACACTTCCTTTGATGGCTTTCTGGGAAGTATACTGTATGTCATACTCTGCTAAGATCATTTTCCACCTTGCAACCCTTCCGGTTAATGCTGGCTTCTCGAAAATATACTTGACAGGGTCCATTTTTGAGATTAGCAGTATGGTATGGGTCAACATGTACTGTCTCAGTCGGCGAGCAGCCCATACCAAAGCGCATCAAATTTTCTCGAGCAGCGAGTAACGGGATTCATAGTCGGTAAACATTTTGCTAAGGTAGTAAATAGCATGCTCTTTTCGATTGGACTCGTCATGTTGGCCTAGAACACACCCCATCGACCCTTCTAACACAGTCAAGTACATGATAACTGGCCGTCCTGGAACTGGAGGCATTAGGATCGGAGGCTCATACAAATATTCTTTTATCCTTTCAAAGGCTCTTTGACAGTCTTCATTCCACCTGACCGTTTGTTCTTTTCTTAACAATTTGAATATTGGCTCGCATGTGGCAGTTAGATGAGATATAAACCGAGAAATGTAGTTTAATCTCCCTAAACACCCACACACTTCTTTTTCCGTTTTCGGTGCAGGCATGTCCTGTATTGCTTTTACTTTTGCAGGGTCTACCTCAATCCCTCTCTGGCTAACAATGAAACCCAGTAATTTATCAGAACACACTCCGAAAGTGCACTTGTTTGGATTCAACCTCAGTTTGTATTTTATCAATCTATCAAACAACTTTTTGAGATTGACCAAATGCCCTTCTTTGTACCGGGACTTGGAAATCATATCGTCCACATAGCACTCAATTTCCTTGTGTATCATGTCGTGGAACAAAGTTACCATAGCCCGTTAATACGTTGCCCCAACATTCTTCAATCCAAAGGGCATAACCTTATAACAGAATGTACCCCACAAAGTAATGAACATCGTTTTCTCCATGTCTTCTGGTGCCATCTTAATCTGATTGTACCCGGAGAAGCCATCCATGAAAGAAAATACCAAGAATTGAGTGGTGTTGTCTACCAGCACGTCAATGTGAGGTAATGGGAAGTCATCCTTTGGACTTGCTCTGTTTAGATCCCGATAATCGACGCACATCCGGACCTTGCCATCCTTCTTTGGTACAGGCACAATATTAGCTACCCAAGGTGGGTAACTAGTTACAGCAAGGAACCCGACATCCCACTGCTTTTTAACTTCCTTCTTGATCTTCATAGCCATATCAAGGCTAGTTCTTCTCAGCCTTTGCTTTACAGGAGGATAGTCTTCCTTTAGTGGTAGCTTATGCACAACAATGTTAGTATCTAACCCCGACATATCTTGATACGACCAGGCGAAGATATCCACATATACACGTAGCATACCAATCAATTCCTTCTTTACCTCTACCTACAGACTGGCCCCAATCTTTATCTCTTTCCTTACATCCTCAGACCCGATGTTGATGCTCTCTATCTCTTCCTGATGAGGCTAAATGACCCTTTCCTCTTGTTTCAACAACCTAACCAATTCTTCTAGGAGTTCACAATCATCCTCAACCCCTTCATCAACCTGGTAGATAGGATTGTCGAAGTCATGCATGGTTATAGCAGGAACGTTATCACTAGAATCCAAATGATCAACACTGCACAAATGGTGTGCTTATTTAAAAAATCCGTTCTTTCAAAGGAGACGCAAACACACAATTGGAAAAATGTCCTTTATTTCATGGAAAAAGTAAATGCATTAAAACATGGTGGCCCTACATATGGATCCATGCACCTTGGGAAGAGTGCAGGATTTGACATGCAGTATGATAAAAAGGAAACAAAGAAAATTAATTTGACTGCCAAGTAACTTGAACAAAATCTTCAGTAGACCAGTTCTGGAGCTCCTCCCTAGGTACACATGGGTGAATCCAGTTATCCAAGTCGCAATCACTATCCCCCTCTGCATCTATTGCACAAACGATGTTGTAGTCGAGCATTCCAGTGCTTGTGAATGCTATGGGCTTACTGCCATGAGACCAGCTAGACTGACCAGGTTGATATCCGAGACCGAACTTGTCATCTTTCTTTTCCACTTCTAACAGCTTTCCCCAACCCTGGGCATTTCCGAATTGGACTACTTCCTTATCTTGCTTGTAGGAGTAGATAGGAGTCCCTTCCTTCTCATTGTTCTGAACTGCAGCAGTCGGAAACAAAGTTCTAACATTAATTGTCTCAAAAGCTTGGCAAAATGTCTCATGGATCTCCCCGTCCATTTCCACATACTTGAAAGTCGACAGATGGCTTACGAAAATATCCTCTTCCCCGCATACAGTAACAACCTGGCCGTCTACCATATACTTCAACTTCTGATGTAACATGGATGTTACTATGCCAGCAGCATGAATCCAAGGACGTCCCAACAAACAACTATAAGCGGGTTGAATATCCATAACATAGAATGTACTCTTGAATACCTGAGACTCAGTCTTTACCGGTAGCTCCACCTCCCCGAACACAGATCTCTATGACCCATCAAAGGCTTTCACAATCAAATCACTGGGTCGCAAAATAATGCCATCAACATTCAACTTCATTAAGGCCTTCTTAGGAAGCACATTGAGAGAAAAGCCTGTATCTACCAGGACGTGTGATAGAACAACACCCTTACACTCCATGGTGATGTGTAAGGCCTTGTTGTGATTACGCCCCTCGGAAGTGAGATCTCTATCCGTGAATCCCAGCCCATGGCTGGCGTTCATGCTACCTACCACGGCCTCCAATTGGTTAATAGTTATCTCCTGTGGTACATATGCCATTTGCAAAACTTTCAGCAAAGCCTCCCGATGAGCTTGAGAACACATCAACAACGACATAATGGATATCTTGGACAGGGTATGATTCAGCTGTTCAACCACCTTGTAATCACTCTTCTTAATTATTCTCATGAACACTTCGACTTCTTTTTCAAAAGTGCCTTGACTAGCGGCAGAAGTTGTCATCCCCTCAGTTGTTATCTGTTTACCCCGCTGCCTACGTAACTCATCTGGACATGAGGATCAGAGTCGCCGTAGTTCCCCTAACTAGGGGTGGAAAGATTGCTTGTGTCTTAAGGCTTGAACTACCTATGTCAATGCTCAGGTGTTGCAGGCTCGGACGGCGAGTGCGTTACCGTCTTGCAAAATGACAAGTAGGAGCAAGTTCGCACAAAAAGAGTAAAGGTGATAAGAAGAGAAGTCCCGAAGGAGACACTTATTGTTTGTTTGTGTTTTTTAGAAGTCTTTTAGGAGTGTGGGACAAGGAAGTGAATTCAAGTCTATTTCCATGGAATGTGTACTTGCTACTACATTCCAAGATGGAATAATAGAACAAGCTCACCAAGTAAGGAGAATTTATCCGAGACTTGTTTCCAAGAGTTAGGGCCTAAGCTCACTAACTTGTTGAAGTTATTAGGTATCTTAGTGATTAAGAAATGAAGAAGTATTTTTTTATGATTTTCTTAATGAAGATGACTTCATGATCAGACTTGTGCATCATGCTAGACAAATGTACTATTCCAAGATGGAATGAATACATATGCTCCATAGAATAAGGCTATACACAAGAAGTCACTTCTTCCTTTATTAATGTGTTTTTTATGATTTGTATAAAGATGAGAAGAGAAAGAACCAAAGGAGCAAAAGATAAAAGTCTAAAAGGGGAAAGACTAAACCTAAAGTTATCATGCAAAGGTGGTCCTAAGGTTAGTGTGGTTTGAAACTATCCTAATGAAAAAGAAGAGAAAATAAGAAGAAAAGAAGATGACAAGAAAGAAAGAGAATAACTTACTCCTCTAAAGGAGATAAGTTGCTTCTAAAGGGGGAATGAGAGAGGTTGAATCACATGATGGAATAAGGCACATCAACCATCACAAAATAGAAAGCAAAGTAAAAAGAAGAGATAAAGAGTTGAAATGTGGATAACCTCCACACTTCACTTACCATTGCCCCTACAAATGTTAGGAAAATTTCCAACACATATTCAGCACATCAATCAAATGCTAACACATCAACACAATTCATGGAATTAACATGCTCAAAGTTTCAAGAAAACAAAAACATCAAACATGCCAAGCTTTGAAAATGAAATCATGTGTCGAGAGAATGAAAGCATACATCAACTAGCAAGCAAACCACCCTAAACAAGCATATAAAATGATCATACAATGATCCATGATGATTATGGAAAGTATGAGAAGCAAACAAACTCAAAACAGCCCAAAAATGTCATTCTGCCTCAGTGTTAACCGGTTAACCAAAAGCGTTAACCGGTTAACCAACCTAAACCTGCAGCAAATAAGTCATAAAACAGATGCGTTAACCGGTTAACCAAAAGCGTTAACCGGTTAACACTGTGCGAACAACAGCAAAACCTGCAGAAAAACTCAGTCCAAACCAGCTGAATTCACATAATCCACCAACAGTCCAACAATCAATTATGCATGAAATAATAAGATCAATTCACATTAATCAAACACAATTATGTTCATGAATATTAACATGTAGATCTAATCACAAATCAACCAAATCAACACAAGCAAACAAGCAATTAACACAAGCACATGGTGGATCTAAAACACAAGCATGTAAATAAGCTAAGAACAAAGATGTATCTGAGCTTAACCAACCTACAAAGTTGAGATCTGCTTTGGTAAGTGTTTTTCAAGCTGGAAATGATGAATTTTGCGGAAAACTTCGAAGATTCGATGCTATTCTTCATACACAATGCAAAATAAATTCAAGCAAAGGATCTTGATGCAAGAACTTAGTTCCAAAAGCACTTTTAACCACCAAATTAGATCTGAACCAGTAGTAAAACCAGAAAATAGATGCAAATAAGCTATGGATGAAGGACTAGTTCCAAGATCGACAAACTTCAATGCAAAGTTTGATGTTCTTCAAAGAAGAGGAACTTTGAGTGATTTGGAAATTGGGAGAGAAAATGAGAGAATAGTGAGAGAGTGATGAAAATTCAGAAATGAAAAGTGTGAATTATGAGAGAGTTTTTTTTGGTTTGGAGGGAAATGGGATAAATAGTCTCTAGGTTTGGGGCCCAAAAATTTGGTTTGGAGTCCAAAAAAAATGGTTTGGAGTTAGCTTAGAAAGGTGATTAGGACCTAGCTTTGGAATTAGGCTTGGTAAACTCTCTAGATCCTTCTCCATAATTCCCAATTAATTCAAAATGAATAAATCATAAAAATGAAAAATGGAGCAAAAAAACAAGCATCCTGAACTTGCTGGAAAATTCAAATTTTCGTAGTCGTTAACCGGTTAACCAAAACGTTAACCGGTTAACGCAGGAAAAATTTGAATTTTTCCTCCTTTTGGTGGGAAACTCCAAGAATACATCCGTGCCAACCATTCCAATCTGATCTTGATTCTCAATCCCCTTAGGGCTTTGACCATGATACAAAGCTTGTACAAAAGGCCTTGTGAGCTTCCTGCCAGGTCCCCTGGCTCTTGACTTTGACTTGCAAAAATGATTTCCCAGGTGGTTGATCATATGCCTTATGCTAGAACATGTGAGTGCTATGCTTCATTTTTCTATGCAAAAATGCTAAAGATATGACATGCTGTAACACCCCAAATTTGCCCTCTTCATTTTAAGCATCATATCGCATCATAGTCATCATAACGGATCATGTCTTTAGCATTTTGCATAGAAAAATGAGGCATAACACTCACATGTTCTAGCATAAGGCATATGACCAACCATCTGGAAGATTTGGAACACTGCAAATAAAAATCAAGACCTGGCAAAAATCTCACAGGATCAGTCTGCACAAGCTCTGTGTCATGTTCAAAGCTTAAAAAGGAAGAAAGGATCAAAATCAGCTTGAAACGGCGGGCGCCGATGCATTTTTGAAGTTTCCCACCAAAAGGGGGGAAATTCAAATTTTGCATGCGTTAACCGGTTAACGCATATGGTTAACCGGTTAACAGCTGCGAAATTTGAATTTCCAGCAGCAAATTTCAGCATGTGGTTTTGGCTCCATTTTCCAATTTTCTGATTTTTATTCATTTGAATTTCATTTGAATTTAAGAAGGATCTAGAGCATGTATCCAAACCTCTTGCCAACCCTAGATCCAAATCACATTACCAAGCCATATTTTTTGGATCCCAAACCAAAATTTTGGGCCCCAACCCTAAACCATATTTATTCCATTTCCCTCCAAACCAAAGGGGCTCTCCCTCATTTTTCACTCTCATTTCTGAATTTTTATTGCTCTCACTCACAATTCTCTCACTTTTCTCTCCCAATTTTCCAAATCACTCAAAGTTCCTCTTTGAAGATCACACAAACTTGCCTTGAGGTGTGTAGATCTTGGAACTAAACCTCCATTCATAGCTTCTTTGCATCTCTTTGCTGGTTTTATTGGAGATTCAGATCTGGTTTGAGATCTAGAAGTGCTTTTGGATCAAAATTCTGCATCAAGAGCTTGATCTTGCATTTATTTTGCATGGAGGGTGGAGCTTAGCATCGGATCTTCAAGGTTTTGCGCGAGATCTATCATTTTCAGCATAATCAACAATTACCAAAGCATACCTCCGCTTTGTAGGTTGGTTTAATTTCAGATCCAACTCTGTTTTTAGCTTATTTGCATTGCTTGTGCTTTAGATCCACCCTGTGTTTGTGTAATTGATTGTGTTGCATGATTTGATTGGTTGATTGGTATCCGGATCCGTTTGTTATTGTTCATGAGCATAATGTCATGGATTGATGTGCATTGATCTATTTTTCCATGTGTAATTGAATGCTGGTCTGGTGCAGCTTATTTGAATAAGCTGTTTTTGAGCTGCTGTTTTCTGCAGGAATTTGCTGCTGTTTTTACAGTGTTAACCGGTTAACGCATATGGTTAACCGGTTAACGCCCTGTTTTTCTGCGTGTTTTGTGCAGGTTTTGACTGGTTAACCGGTTAACGCATATGGTTAACCGGTTAACACTGATGCAGAATGGTTTTTCAGGGCTGTTTTGAGTTTGTTTGATCCCTTTGCTTGTTCTAATTGCCATGAATCGTTGTATGATCATTAGGCATGATATTCCAAGGTGTTTGCTTGCTGGTTGATGTATGCTTGCATGTTTTCGACGCGTAAGTCGTGCATTCGCAATGTTTGGCATGATGTTCGGTTTTCATTTTCAAGAACCTTTGAGCATGTTTAATTCCATGATTGTTTCTTGGTCAATTTGCTGGATTTTTGCTAACATTTCAGGGGCTCATGGTAAGAGAAGTGTGGATGTTTATCCACATTTCAACTTTTCATCTTTCCTCTTTTGTTTATGTTACTAACCCTTTGTTGTTGGGCTTAGGCCTTTCTCATCCCTTCTTCTATCTTCTTTCTTCCTTCTTCATTAGGATAGAAACCTCACAAACCCTAGGAATTCTATGCATGCTAACTTAGGATAGAAACTTCCCTCTAGTTTTTTCCTTTTGCTCCTTTGGTGCTCTCTCTCTTCTCATCTTCAAACTTAATTCTAACTCATTTAATAAAGGTTGAGTACTTTCATGTGACATGAGACTTTGCTATGAGATGCTCACATGCGTTCCATTTCGGGGCGAGGTGTGAGTCATCACTCGTGGTGGATAGGTCTTAGCATGAGTACCTCACAAAGAAAAGCTAAAAAATACTTCTTAACCAAAAAACCACAAAAACACTTAATAATGATAATAGGTTAGTGTGCTTGAGCCTTCACTTGTGGGACTAGCTTTGGGGATTTCCTCCATCGATAGGTGTGCCTCTTGCGCATTCCATTTCGGGATGATGTGAGATGCGCACATCCCATCGAGTAAGACTTAGGTACACTCACCTATGCAAACTTTCACTCATAAAAGCTTCTAAAAAACACCAAACAAACAATAAGCGTCTTTCCTTCGGGAATTCTTTTCTCATCTCCTTCGCTCCGTCCGCGAACTTGCTCCTGCTTGTCATTTTGCAAGACGGTTACGCACTCGTCGTCCGAGCCTGCAACACCTGAGCAATGGCATAGGCAGTTCAAGCTTTAATTCACAAGCAATTTCCTTTTAGTACCCCTAGTTAGGGGAACTACGGCGTCTCTGATCCTCATTATCCTGATGAGGTACGTAGGCAGCGGGGTAGGGCCCGTTCGAGCACAATCTTTATTTTCCCTACATTTTCCTTTCGCTTTTCAGTTCTTTTCCAGTTCCAGTTTCTTTTCATATTCTTTTTTTTGCTGCATTTTTCATACCCTCACCCTTTGAAACAGTTTCTTTGCAAGCGTGGATCCCGTCGGGTACGGCGGACGATCTGGGTGCTAATACCTTCCCAGGTCGTAACCGACTCCCGAACCCAGTCTCTTTGGTTCGCAGGACCTGTGTCCTTCCTCTTTCTTTCTTCTGGTTTGTGCAGCATTACCATTCCCTCTCTTCAGGATAAAAATGCATGGCTGGCGACTCTACCTTTTTCCGCGCCACTTTCGCGTTTGTACCAGGATGGAAATCCTCGGGAGCGACAGCTTGGCGACTCTGCTGGGGAATACAAATCTAGAGGTCTCTGGTTCCCCTGTGAGTCTATCCTAGCGCTTGTTTGTTGCTGTTTCATTGGGTGATGTTTGTTTGATGTGGCTTGTTGTGTTTTATTGTTGTTTATTTACAGCTTTATTTATAGCTTTATTTACAGTTTTCAGTATTTATTTTCCGCATCATATATCATACTGGACTGTCTGGACTGGTTTTCTGTTTGGTGGGTTTGGGTGATACTGTTTCTGAGAGATAAGCCAAGTACCCGGCTTGAGTGCACCCTAGGATTAGAAGTGGACATATTGTACTCGCATGTGGCATGATGAGTGGCGATGTGTTTCACGCCCAGACTGCGACCGTCTTGGAAATATCTTGTGTGGGGATTTCCTCCACTTCGGGATAGGACCTTGATGGTTATGTGCATCTGGGGACCGATCATTGAGAACCTTTGTGGAAACAACCCTCTCCAGTGGTGACAGTGGCAGACCACATTCTGTGGCAAACCCATTCGCACCCGAGGGTCCACTGGGAACTCGCATAGGATGGCCTGGTTCTCTTATAGGAACTCAGTCAAAGCATCTGGTCGTATGACATTAGTACTGTATCCTACGGGCTGAATGTGCTATTGTTTCTCGATTTCAGCGCTTGAAGCTGAGGACTTATAAGGGATGCTTGTTTTTCCCGGACTCAGCTGAGGCCTCCCTGCGTAGTACATAATGCCTAACCGATTCCCTGACTTGGTCATGAGCCACTTCTCGGAAATGGTGAAAGTATTATTGCTATTCGGCTTTGAGAGTCCGTGATGTTTGACCCGGAGCACACCCGTGAGATTTGGGATGGGTTTACAGGTTTGCAGGAACACTTGACCTCATCATACCCTTGTTATCAGTGCAGTTCATGTTATGATGCAGTTACTGTGGTTCTGAAGTTCTGGTTTTCTGGTTCCGGTATTCGTGATATTGTGGTCCAGAGATTCTCTTCAGAGGGTTATGACTATCAGAGAGTGTGATTCAGTGGACTTTTGGGTTGTCAGTTGTTCAGAGGGGCTTTGTCAGTAGCCAGACTCCAGATGGTCCCAGTTGGTCATATGCCCTTGCATTTGCATCTGCATTGCATCATTGCATCATTAATCATTGTTTTGTTTCCATTCACAGGTTCATATTTCTTGCTTCCGGTTCCGGTATTCTCTTCAAAGATGGAAGATCCTCGCAAGCAGAATATTCACTTCAAGTTCTTTGATGTCAAGATTGGTTTGCTGAAGAAGATGGTAAAGCTGATTACACCCAACCAGGTAGAGAGATTCAGAAAAGCTTACGGGAGTATCCTTGATGTGGTGATAGAGTTAGATCCATCAGAGAGGAGTGCCATTCATACATTGCTTCAGTATTATGATCCTCAGCTCCGTTGCTTCACCTTTCCTGATTTCCAATTGGGCCCTATGCTGGAGGAGTATGCTTTGATTCTGGGTGTGCCAGTTCAAGATCAGATTCCTTTCAATTCTGAGATGAGTAGGCCGGCACCTGAAGATATTGCTAAAGCTCTTTATTTGAGCCCTGCTGCCGTGAAGTCTTTGACCATTATCAAAGGAGGTGTGTCTGGGTTTTCTTTGGAGGTTCTGGTAAAGAAGGCGGAAGAATTGGCTGTTGAAGAAGAATGGGATGCGGTCTGTGCTATCTTGGCTCTTTCTATCTATGGCACCATTTTGTTTGCTGATATGGAGAAGTTCATAGATATAAACGCCATACATCTCTTTTTGCTGAAGAATCCGGTGCCTACCTTACTCGGGGATTTGTATTATTCGGTTCATTACAAGACTGAAAAGAAGAGGGGAGGTTTGGTTCGTTGCTGTGCTCCATTATTTCACATGTGGTTCATGAGGCATTTGCCTAGTACGGGAGTGTTTAGTGACCATAGTCTGATATGGGCTCAGAAGCTGGAAAAGTTGCTTGCCAAGGATGTTAGATGGTTCACTCAAAGGCTGCAAGGGGCACGTTTTATTACCAGCTGCGGAAGTTATCATAGTGTGCCTTTGTTGGGAGTAACTGGAGGGATTAATTACAATCCAATCTTGTTAAGAAGACAGTTAGGATACGCTTTGAGAGAGGTGCCAGAAGATTTGAAGCTGACCCCTATTTTCTACTTCCCCGTGAAAGATAATGTGCCCTTAGTGAGGAAGGTCGCTGGAGCTTGGAAGAACATCGAAGGAGAAGGAATATCTAGTTTCGGGAAGTGCAACAATCAGACATTCCCAGAGTACGAAGCTTGGTTGAAAGACAGAGCCAGAAGAGTTTTGCTACCGTTTTCAGCATCAGTTCCACCAGTTGCTGAGTCCATTGATACTGTGCCTTTAGAGGAATTCAAGAAGTTAGAAGCCCAGTTACATGCAGTTAGAGTTGAAAATGCCGAGGTGGCAAGCTTGTATCACCAAGCTAGCAGGGCCAAGAAGGAAGCTGAGGAGAAGTTGCTGAAGGTACAGATGACTTTGGAGGCTAAGGAGAAAGACTTCGCAGGAAAAGAAGCACATTTCCACAGATTAGGGTTGATGGAAGCCCAAAGAGAAGTTGAGCGAAAGAAGAAGTCAAAGACCCTTAGAGATGCTCGTCAATCTATTGTCTGGTTGAAGGGACAAAGAGAGCAGGAGTTGAAGCAGTATAAAGAAAAAGAAGAATTCTTCGAATTTCAGATGGCTTACAAGAAAGAAGAGGTGGAGCAGGCCTACAGGATTCGCAGAGAGAAGACTCAACAGCTCGCAGACAGTCAGCAAGCCCTCGAAGCAGCTCTTAAAGAAATTGAAGACCTCAAGTTGATGGCAGGAGTCAAAAAGGTCAGGTCTGATGATGGAGTTTCAGGATTCTCAGGCGGCGGTTATGTTTCTTAGTTTGTTTTCTTTGTATTTGGATTACCTACAGGCCTGTTGTAGGAGTCCTAGCTGTTTGTTTATCCTTTGTAAGAACTCGTACTCTATGAGGAATCCTGTTTTGTTGTGCCTAATGGGCTGATCTATGTTATGATGTTTCTCACCATGTCTTGGTTTGCTTGCTATTATGGTTTGAATGTGGTTTCCTGCAAAGGTTCCTGAAAGTCGAGGATCAGTGCCCGTCTGGTTTTCTTTGCTAAATACCGGAACCGGGGCATAAATGACCTGTGATTGGAAGCATAAACAACTGCATTGCATCCATATAACTTGTTTGTTGTTTTGCAGGTGTTGCATCAGATACTAATGTGTTTTGTGTTCTCAGGCGCAATAGCTCCTCGAAAAGTTAGAGGTCAACCAACAGTGCACAGATACCCAACTAAGATTAACAGAGAGCGGGTCATGGATCAAATGCAGGCAGATTTGGCAGATCTAAGGCAGAGGATGGACAACTTCATGACGTTAATGGCCGGAATGGGGCAGAATCAAGAACGTTTGCGAGAGATGGTGGAGAATCAGAATCGGAACGCTGCTGCTGCTGCTAATGCTGATAATCATACCGGTGCGGGCGCACGTCAGGGTGGACCTCATGTTATACCACCAGGGGCGACCGTAGTCAATGACGGGATGCATAACACTCATGTGGATCACCAGGATGACCAGTTCACTTTGCTTGATGAGACCGAGGGTCAAGGGGTCGAAATGAACAAGAGATTTGAAGAGATGGCCGAGCAGATCAAGGCTATTCAGTCCCAGAGCTCTTTGGGATTCGATATAACAGACTTGGGCTTGGTTCCGGGAGTCAGGATTCCGTACAAGTTCAAAGTTCCTACTTTCGAGAAGTACAACGGCACTGCTTGCCCAAAGACTCATCTGCAATCATATGTTGGGAGAATCGCCGCTCATACAGACGATGAAAAAACTATGGATGTATTACTTTCAGGATAGCTTGGTGGGAGCTTCTCTTGAGTGGTACATGAAGCTCAGCAGGGTTAATGTCAAGAGCTGGAAAGATCTCGCTGAGGCCTTCGTGAAGCAGTACCAGTATAACATGGACATGGCTCCGAATCGCACCCAGTTGCAGCATATGGCTCAGACAGCAAAAGAAGGCTTCAAAGAGTACGCTCAGAGATGGCGTCAGCTAGCTGCCAGGGTGCAACCACCTTTGTTAGAGAGTGAAATGGCCGATATGTTTATGGGTACCCTCCAGGGGGTATTTCTTGAAAGATTGGCGTCGAGTTCTGCTACAAAGTTCAACGATATTGTCATTGCGGGAGAAAGGGTTGAAACGCTGTTGAAAATGGGGAAGATACAAGACCCCAGTGCTAGTAGTTCAAGTGGAGCGAGGAAAGCTTTTAGCGGACCTCCGAGAAGGCGAGAAGGTGAGACCAATGCTGTATTTGGCCGAAGCCATGGTCGTGGTTACAGAAGACCTTACGGGCATGTGGCTGCTGTCACTATTCCTGCAGCTCCCGTACAACAGATGCCACCTCCACCACAACAACAACAACAACCTAGAGCCAACTACCAGCAAAGGCCTTATCAGCCAAGGCAGACTCGTCCTGCTAACAGGGTGATCGAAGCTATTCCCATGACATATGCTGCCTTGTTGCCGAGACTACTGGATTTGAACCTTATTCAATTGAGGACTTTGGCACCACCACCTCCTGGAGAGCTTCCAGCGGGTTACGACGTCAACGCGCGATGCGCTTTTCATTCAGGAGCACCCGGGCACTCAACCGAGAAGTGCAGGGCGCTACATCATAAAGTTCAAGATCTCGTGGATTCAAAGGCAATCAACTTCGCGCCACCACCGAATATCAACTCGAACCCTATACCTAATCATGGAGGGGCAAGAGTTAACGCTGTTGAGAGTGATGACAAGTTGAGTTTGGTACTGAGAATTGATGAAGTCAAGACGCCGTTGAAGGTGGTGAAAGAGAGATTGTTGAAGGGTCAAGTATTTCCTGGTTGTTCTCTCGATTGCGAAGACTGTGCGAGTGCTGTGAATGGCTGCGAAAAATTGAAGACGGGTTTGCAAGAGTTGATTGATGATGGATCTCTGCAATTTAGTAATGAAGAGGCTGATGATGTGTCAACCGTTACTATCTTCTATGATGAAGCTGATATGCCCGTCAGACAGAGGCCGGTTATCACCTACGCTCCTCAGATTAGTCCTGTGACTATAACTGTACCTGGGCCAGTGCCGTACACCGATGATAGAGCCGTTCCGTGGCATTATGGTTCTGATGTCTATGTGGCGGGACAGAAGATGGAAAGTAGACCTGTTGCTGACCTGACTATTGAAAATGTGGGAGGTGTTGGGGGATTTACTCGAAGTGGTCGTTTGTTTGCTCCCCCTGCATTGAGAAAGGATCCCGAGGCCGAAGCTTCATCTAAAGACAAAGGAAAGCAGACTGCGAATGATGAGTCAGATACTCCTGTGGCTGGGCAGGGGACATTTGAAAAGGAGGTAGAGGAGTTTATGAAGATCATCAAAAGGAGTGACTATAAGGTGGTTGATCAACTGAATCAGACACCTTCAAAGATCTCTATCTTGTCACTGTTGATGTGCTCACCTGCACACCGAGAAGCCTTGCTGAAAGTACTTCAAATGGCTTACGTTCCTCAAGAGATTACGGTCAATCAACTTGAAGCTGTTGTTGGAAGTGTCAATGCTAGCCATGGATTGGGCTTCACTGACAGAGATCTTACTTTGGAAGGAAGAAATCACAATAAAGCACTGCATATCACGATGGAATGCAAGGGCGCTGTTTTGTCTCATGTTCTTGTGGACACAGGCTCTTCCTTGAATGTGCTCCCGAAGAAGGCGTTGATGAAGCTTGACATTGATGGGGTTATCCTGACACCTAGTGATCTGGTGGTTAAAGCTTTCGATGGTTCAAGAAGATCCGTTTTCGGAGAGGTTGAGTTGCCTGTCAAGATAGGCTCTCAAGTCTTCAAGAGTGTCTTCTATGTCATGGATATCCAGCCTGCGTACAGTTGCTTGTTGGGCAGACCGTGGATACACGCAGCTGGAGCTGTCACCTCAACCCTGCACCAAAAGCTTAAATATGTGGTGGATGGCCAGGTCATCACAGTGTGCGGGGAAGAAGATATATTTGTCAGCCACCTGTCGACATTCAAATATGTGGAAATGGACGGAGAAATTCACGAGACTTTGTGCCAAGCGTTTGAGGCAGACGTCAGTATTTTGACTCCGGTGAAGAAAAACAATGAAGGCACGTCAATTCATTCTTATCGGGAAGCAAAGGAAGCCGTCCAATCAGGCAATGCCCAGGGCTGGGGCAAGTTACTGGAGGTGGAAAAGAAGGGTGACAAATTCGGCTTAGGGTATCAACCTGGAGGGTCTACTCAGAGTGGTAAAGCTGTTGCATTCACAAGTGCTGGGTTGCTCAACCGTGATCAAATCTGTATGACAAGTCAAGACGGAGACAGTGACAAAGACTGGGACAACAATTGGATCCGCCCGTGTGCACCCGGCGAGGAGCTAGGAAATTGGTCTGCTGAGGACATCGTTCAAGTCACCTGGCTCTCAAAGTAATTGTTTTGTTTCCTTTTATTAGCATACTGCATTGTCAAATCCAGCATTCTGCCCAAGATGTTTGGATCCATTGTACTGGGCCACCATGTTTTGTATTGCATCGTTATTTTTGCCATGAAATAAAAGGACATTTTCAGACAAATTGTGCTCTCTTTCTTTGTTTTTAAACTTTTTCACAAAAAACAATATAAAAATGGCAATGTGTTTTCATTTTTGCTTTGTGTTAGCGTCTCTTTAAGCAGATTCTGAATAAGCACATCATTTGTGCAGTGCCGATCATCCGGATTCTTCGGATAACGTTCCTGCTATGACTATGCATGACTTTGATAATCCAGTCTACCAAGCTGATGAAGGGGTTGAGGAAGACTGCGACCTCCCTGAAGAGTTGGTCAGATTGTTGAAACAAGAGGAACGGGTTATTCAGCCTCATCAAGAAGAGATTGAGACCATCAACATTGGCAGTGAAGATGCAAAGAAAGAGATCAAGATAGGGGCCAATCTGCAGGCCGACGTCAAACAAGAACTGATCAGTATGTTGAGAGAGTATGTGGATATCTTTGCTTGGTCATATCAAGATATGCCAGGGTTGGATACCGACATCGTGATGCATAAGCTACCCCTGAGAGAAGACTGTCCTCCTGTAAAGCAAAAGTTGAGAAGAACTCGCCCGGATATGGCGATGAAGATCAAAGAGGAGGTGCAAAAGCAGTGGGATGCCGGATTCCTTGCCGTGACTAGTTACCCGCCTTGGGTAGCTAACATCGTACCAGTGCCTAAAAAGGACGGCAAGGTCCGGATGTGCGTTGACTATCGAGATTTGAACAGAGCAAGCCCAAAGGATGATTTTCCGTTGCCACACATTGACGTGTTGGTCGACAATACTGCTCAATTCTCAGTGTTCTCCTTCATGGATGGATTCTCCGGTTATAATCAGATAAAAATGGCGCCGGAGGACATGGAGAAGACAACGTTCATTACCCCGTGGGGAACATTCTGCTATAAGGTCATGCCTTTCGGTCTGAAGAACGCAGGGGCAACTTATCAACGGGCGATGGTCACGCTGTTCCATGACATGATCCACAAGGAGATCGAATGTTATGTGGACGATATGATTGCAAAGTCCAAAGACGAAGAGGAGCATTTGGTTAACCTAAAGAAGTTGTTTGACAGATTGATCAAGTACAAGCTGAGATTGAATCCGAACAAGTGCACTTTCGGAGTGCGTTCTGGAAAGTTGCTGGGTTTCATTGTAAGTCAAAGAGGAATTGAGGTAGATCCTGCTAAAGTGAAAGCTATTCAAGATATGCCTGCACCAAAGACAGAAAAAGAAGTGCGCGGGTTCTTAGGTAGATTGAACTACATTTCTCGGTTCATATCTCACCTAACTGCCACGTGCGAACCGATATTCAAATTGCTAAGAAAAGAGCAAACAGTCAGGTGGAATGATGATTGCCAAAGGGCTTTCGACAAAATAAAGGAATACTTGCAGGAACCTCCAATTCTGATGCCTCCAGTGGAGGGGAGACCATTAATCATGTACTTGACCGTGCTAGAAGGGTCGATGGGGTGTGTGCTCGGCCAACATGACGAGTCTGGTCGAAAAGAGTACGCCATTTATTACCTTAGCAAAAAGTTTACCGACTGTGAATCCCGATACTCACTGCTCGAGAAAACTTGCTGCGCTTTGGTATGGGCTGCTCGCCGACTGAGGCAGTACATGTTGACCCATACTACACTTCTCATTTCCAAGATGGACCCCGTCAAGTACATCTTTGAGAAACCAGCATTGACCGGAAGGGTTGCTAGATGGCAGATGATTTTAACGGAATACGACATCCAGTACACTTCTCAGAAAGCCATCAAAGGAAGTGTATTGTCGGAATACCTTGCTCAGCAACCTCTTGAGGATGACTATCAGCCGATGAGATTTGATTTCCCTGATGAGGACATCATGTACCTCAAAACAAACGATTATGAGGAACCACTTCCGGAGGAGGGGCCTGACCCTGAATCCAAATGGAAGTTGATGTTTGATGGGGCTGTCAATATCAATGGTCGTGGAGTTGGTGCCGTACTCATTACTCCTGAAGGTGTTCATTTACCCTTCGCTGCCAAAATTACTTTTGGCTGCACCAACAATGAAGCGGAATACGAGGCGTGTATAATGGGAATAGAGGAGGCAATTGATCTTCGGATCAAGAACCTCGATATATTCGGAGATTCAGCCCTCGTCATTAACCAAATTACCGGCAAGTGGTATACACATCAAGAGCATCTGATTCCGTACAGGGATTATGCTAGGAAACTGTTGACATTCTTCACAACAGTTGAACTCAAGTACATACCACGCGACGAAAATCAATTTGCCGATGCTTTGGCTACTCTCTCTTCGTCGATTAAAGTCATGTGTTGGAACTTTGTGCCCAGAATTGACATCTCCAGGCTTGACTCTCCAGCTTATGCTTTCTCTGTAGACGCCGTGTCTGATGAGAAACCTTGGTATTTCGATATCAAGTTATTCCTGGAGAAGCAAGAATACCCAACAGGGGCATCTTCCAAAGACAAGAAGACCTTGAGACGACTTGCTGCTAGTTTCTTCTTGAACACAGACGGGGTTTTGTACAAGAGGAACTTCGACATGGTTTTGCTCAGATGCGTGGATAGACACGAAGCAAGCCTGTTGATGCAGGAAGTCCACGAGGGATCTTTTGGTACCCATGCAGGAGGGCACGCCATGGCAAAGAAACTGCTGAGATCAGGGTATTATTGGATGACAATGGATGCAGACTGTTGTTCATTCGCTCGTAAGTGCCACAAGTGCCAAATATATGCAGATAAAGTGCATGTTCCTCCTAACCCGCTGAATGTCATGTCATCTCCTTGGCCTTTCTCTATGTGGGGCATTGACATGATCGGGAAGATTGAGCCAACTGCTTCGAACGGTCATCGCTTCATTCTGGTCGCGATTGATTACTTTACCAAGTGGGTAGAAGCAGCGTCTTATGCCAATGTCACTCGTCAAGTGGTGGCAAGATTTCTGAAAAGAGATATCATATGCAGATATGGAGTGCCCGAAAGGATCATTACTGATAATGGTTCTAATCTCAACAACAAGATGATGGCAGACTTATGTCGGGACTTCAAAATACAGCATCACAATTCTTCTCCTTACCGACCAAAGATGAATGGTGCGGTAGAGGCAGCTAACAAGAATATCAAGAAGATTGTGCAGAAAATGGTTGTCACCTACAAGGATTGGCATGAGATGTTACCGTTTGCTTTGCATGGGTACCGAACGTCGGTCAGGACGTCAACAGGGGCAACTCCCTTCTCTCTAGTGTATGGCATGGAAGCAGTCCTGCCTGTTGAAGTGGAGATTCCTTCACTTCGCGTGATGATGGATGTTAAGCTGGATGAGGCTGAATGGGTGCGTGCTCGTTACAACCAGCTATGTCTAATTGAGGAAAAGAGATTAGCGGCTATCTGTCACGGTCAGCTTTATCAGAGGAGAATGAAGCGGGCATTCGATCAACGAGTACGTACTCGAGAGTATCAAGTGGGAGAGCTTGTATTGAAGAGGATCGTTCCTCCAGGTTCAGATAACAGGGGCAAGTGGACCCCAAACTACGAAGGACCGTTCATAGTGAAGAAAGTATTCTCAGGAGGGGCACTGATGCTCACCACTATGGATGGAGAAGACTTCCCATCTCCTGTTAACTCGGACGCAGTTAAAAAATACTTCGCATAAAGAGACCCGCTGGACACAAAAACAGAATGTAAGTCCAGGCAAGAAAAGGGCATCCCGGCGAGCTAAAAACAGAATAAAAAGCTCGGGCAAAAATTAGGGAAAATATTAAAAAAAATGTACACCCGCTGAGTTGAAAAGCCACATTGGACAGCTCAGGCAAAAAAGGGTATCCCGGTGGATTGAAAACCCGAGAGGGCGATCCACGCAAAATAAGGGAATAAGCGAACAACTGCGATCCGAGTCATCTGAACCACGTCATCGTTTCGTACGGTTTGACAATATCGGAAGGATAGGAAACAGTCCCCTCATCCTCTCAGAAAGCCAAAACAGAATGGAAAGTCTTGAAGACATGCAGGTCATAGCAGAAATGGAACTCCTTGGAATGCCGTGTACGTTGCCATTAGGATAATTTCTTTTCTCAATTTTTATAGTGGCTACCTCTTTCCAGGTGGTTGCTTCCTGATGTAAATCTTTGCCTATTCAGAGGCCATTCAATAAAAATAATATTCAGTCAAAAAGCTGTGTGTGTTTATTTTTGTTTACAAAATGTCCTGAGTTTTGGCAAAAATAGCATTGCATCTAAACATGGTGATAATCTTGAAAAGAAAACTGACATGCAGGGAAACTGTAACCCTCTTTGAGCGTCGGGTGACGATGGATGAACCGATCATTCCATGCAAATCCCCGGGACACGCGTGTGTGTTCTGTTGTTGCAGGTTGCAGGTTGGCGTCACATTCTCTCAAGCGATTTGATACTCCCCGGCATAGTACTCTCCCCAAGCAGAGATTTCCTTTCCCAGCAGGTATCTGAAGCCTGGCATCCCAAGCAGAGATTTTCCTCCCAGCAAGCCTTGGTGGCAGTCCAAGCAAGCTTTTCTTCCCCAGTGAAGTAGTATTTCATTCTTCCCCAGCGGGGTATACCCAGCAGGTGCCCGAAAGCCTGACATCATCAGAGATGGAATTAGCACTCCATTATCCCCATCAGAGTATGCCTATCAGGTACCTGAAAGCCTGGTATCCCCTCAGAGTCTTGAACCATCAAATGCTCTCCCCAGCCAGAGTATTTGCCCAAGAAGCTTTCCCCAGCCAAGTCTGAAGATGTTCCTGTCCCCCACAGCGTTCATATTTGATTATCACTGCCGGTAGTGAAATATTCCTCAATAGAGTCGCCGTACTTTGGGTATTTGATGATGCAGCCAGGTATTCATCACCTCAGTCAGAATGTGTATCCAGACATCTTGACTTGTATTCCCCTGCAGAGTCGTATCTCTTATTGCCGATTAGGCATCCGTTTGTTGCTCGTCTGCAATCTTCAACACTTGTATGTGTTACCTCTAAACAGAATTATCCCCAGCAGTAATGTATCATGTGTTATTGCTGCGCGTTTGCATCTTTCAACACTCGTATGTGTTAGCTCGGTGGTATTGCTCGTTTGCTTTCCCCAGTAGAGTCTATATCTACTAGCACTCGTCTGTGCTCGCATCTTTATTTGATGCTCATCCTCTTTCAGCACTCGTCCGTGCCTTTTCCCCAGCAGTTTCCTCTTTATTTGAGGTACTCTCCAGCAATCTTCTGTGCTAGCATCTTTGTGTGATGACCATTCGCAGCTCTCGGCACTCGTCCGTGCTTGTTAGTCTTTGAAGTTTTCTCTCCCCAGCGAAGTTGCCTGTACTCGTTGGGGCGCGTATCTTCATTTGGTGCTCATCCGCATCCCTGCAGCACTCGCCCGTGCATGTCGTTCCTCTTTATTTGAGGCGTATTCCCTAAGAAGTGCCCAGTGCTCGTCCGTGCTCGCATCTTCATTTGATGCTCGACCGCATCTTTTAGCACTCATATGTGCTTGTTACTCCTTTGAAGGTTGCTCGGCGCCCGTCCGTGCCTGTCGCTCATCTGTTGCTCGTCCGCAACTCCTCAACACTCGTTTGTGTTTGATTGTATCCGTTGTTGTTTGCTCGTCTGCAAATCCCAGCACTCGTCTGTGCTTGGAGATGTCCCCAGCATCGTCCGCAACCCCTTTACACTCGTCTGTGTTCTGATATGATATTTGTTGTTGCTCGTCTGCAACCTCCCAGCACTCGTCTGTGTTCGGTATGGGATCCTTCGCTGCACTCGTCTGTGCCTTGATATGTATTCTCCGCTATTGCTCGTCTGCAACGACCCGGCACTCGTCTGTGTTTGGTTAAAGCTCGTCTGCTTTTATTCCCCAGAAGTCGTTTGTGTTTTGAAGCTCGTCTGCTTTGCCTGGATACTCGTCTGTATCATCCTCGGCACTCGTCTGTGCTAGCTTGCACCTGAATGTGAAGATATCTCTGTGATTACTTCAAATGCTCGTCTGTGTTTGAACTTCTGGTATTCGTCTATACCAGCGGCTGATACTCGTCTGTATCATCGCCTGAAACACTCGTCTGTGTTTCTCAGATCATCGTCTGATACTTGTCTGTATCATTGACTTAGGGCACTCGTCTGTGTTATATGGATGATCACCCAATACTCGTCTGTATTGAAGGGGTTTCGAATCCTGACAGTGGGAATTAAATGTCGAAATGGTTACCGGTCCTGGCGTAACAGGTAAATCCGAGGGAGGCTCGTCCGTCTCAAGCACCAATTATGGTTGCCGCACCTGGCGTAACAGGTTTGCTCAGAAGACTCGTCTGTCTTATACCATATATCCGCGGATAATATATGAAGAAGGTTCGTCTACCTTGGTTGCATGTCTATCCCACAGACTTATATGCATTTCCGGAGCCTGCGTAAGGGTTATCCGAAGAAGACCCGTCCGTCTTATTCCACTTATCTGCGTAAGGATTAGTGAAGGAGATTCGTCTATCTCAGGATACTTTGAAGTTCTTTAAGGGCTCGTCCGCTCTATGCACCTGGCGTCACAGGTCATTCGAAGACTCGTCTGTCTCAGATTATTGTCTTGAAGTGTTGAAGGACTCGTCTGTCCAGCTCCTGGCGTCACGGGATTGTTTGAAGACTCGTCTGTCATTTTGCTCTTATTCCAGATATCAGTTTCAACTTGGAAGAAGCTCGTCTGCTCTTTCTCCCCTGCAGTTCCCAGAGCGTCATCTGGTCGGGTTTATTTCCCGGTGTTGCATTCTTCGTCAGAGTGCAAATTTCTGGTCTTCTTGGTATTCAATCACAGTTTATCTCGAATGTCCGATAGCCCGTACTATCGTCCTTTTCGGATTAATTGATGATTGAATAGGGGCAGCTGTAACACCCCAAATTTGCCCTCTTCATTTTAAGCATCATATCGCATCATAGTCATCATAACGGATCATGTCTTTAGCATTTTGCATAGAAAAATGAGGCATAACACTCACATGTTCTAGCATAAGGCATATGACCAACCATCTGGAAGATTTGGAACACTGCAAATAAAAATCAAGACCTGGCAAAAATCTCACAGGATCAGTCTGCACAAGCTCTGTGTCATGTTCAAAGCTTAAAAAGGAAGAAAGGATCAAAATCAGCTTGAAACGGCGGGCGCCGATGCATTTTTGAAGTTTCCCACCAAAAGGGGGGAAATTCAAATTTTGCATGCGTTAACCGGTTAACGCATATGGTTAACCGGTTAACAGCTGCGAAATTTGAATTTCCAGCAGCAAATTTCAGCATGTGGTTTTGGCTCCATTTTCCAATTTTCTGATTTTTATTCATTTGAATTTCATTTGAATTTAAGAAGGATCTAGAGCATGTATCCAAACCTCTTGCCAACCCTAGATCCAAATCACATTACCAAGCCATATTTTTTGGATCCCAAACCAAAATTTTGGGCCCCAACCCTAAACCATATTTATTCCATTTCCCTCCAAACCAAAGGGGCTCTCCCTCATTTTTCACTCTCATTTCTGAATTTTTATTGCTCTCACTCACAATTCTCTCACTTTTCTCTCCCAATTTTCCAAATCACTCAAAGTTCCTCTTTGAAGATCACACAAACTTGCCTTGAGGTGTGTAGATCTTGGAACTAAACCTCCATTCATAGCTTCTTTGCATCTCTTTGCTGGTTTTATTGGAGATTCAGATCTGGTTTGAGATCTAGAAGTGCTTTTGGATCAAAATTCTGCATCAAGAGCTTGATCTTGCATTTATTTTGCATGGAGGGTGGAGCTTAGCATCGGATCTTCAAGGTTTTGCGCGAGATCTATCATTTTCAGCATAATCAACAATTACCAAAGCATACCTCCGCTTTGTAGGTTGGTTTAATTTCAGATCCAACTCTGTTTTTAGCTTATTTGCATTGCTTGTGCTTTAGATCCACCCTGTGTTTGTGTAATTGATTGTGTTGCATGATTTGATTGGTTGATTGGTATCCGGATCCGTTTGTTATTGTTCATGAGCATAATGTCATGGATTGATGTGCATTGATCTATTTTTCCATGTGTAATTGAATGCTGGTCTGGTGCAGCTTATTTGAATAAGCTGTTTTTGAGCTGCTGTTTTCTGCAGGAATTTGCTGCTGTTTTTACAGTGTTAACCGGTTAACGCATATGGTTAACCGGTTAACGCCCTGTTTTTCTGCGTGTTTTGTGCAGGTTTTGACTGGTTAACCGGTTAACGCATATGGTTAACCGGTTAACACTGATGCAGAATGGTTTTTCAGGGCTGTTTTGAGTTTGTTTGATCCCTTTGCTTGTTCTAATTGCCATGAATCGTTGTATGATCATTAGGCATGATATTCCAAGGTGTTTGCTTGCTGGTTGATGTATGCTTGCATGTTTTCGACGCGTAAGTCGTGCATTCGCAATGTTTGGCATGATGTTCGGTTTTCATTTTCAAGAACCTTTGAGCATGTTTAATTCCATGATTGTTTCTTGGTCAATTTGCTGGATTTTTGCTAACATTTCAGGGGCTCATGGTAAGAGAAGTGTGGATGTTTATCCACATTTCAACTTTTCATCTTTCCTCTTTTGTTTATGTTACTAACCCTTTGTTGTTGGGCTTAGGCCTTTCTCATCCCTTCTTCTATCTTCTTTCTTCCTTCTTCATTAGGATAGAAACCTCACAAACCCTAGGAATTCTATGCATGCTAACTTAGGATAGAAACTTCCCTCTAGTTTTTTCCTTTTGCTCCTTTGGTGCTCTCTCTCTTCTCATCTTCAAACTTAATTCTAACTCATTTAATAAAGGTTGAGTACTTTCATGTGACATGAGACTTTGCTATGAGATGCTCACATGCGTTCCATTTCGGGGCGAGGTGTGAGTCATCACTCGTGGTGGATAGGTCTTAGCATGAGTACCTCACAAAGAAAAGCTAAAAAATACTTCTTAACCAAAAAACCACAAAAACACTTAATAATGATAATAGGTTAGTGTGCTTGAGCCTTCACTTGTGGGACTAGCTTTGGGGATTTCCTCCATCGATAGGTGTGCCTCTTGCGCATTCCATTTCGGGATGATGTGAGATGCGCACATCCCATCGAGTAAGACTTAGGTACACTCACCTATGCAAACTTTCACTCATAAAAGCTTCTAAAAAACACCAAACAAACAATAAGCGTCTTTCCTTCGGGAATTCTTTTCTCATCTCCTTCGCTCCGTCCGCGAACTTGCTCCTGCTTGTCATTTTGCAAGACGGTTACGCACTCGTCGTCCGAGCCTGCAACACCTGAGCAATGGCATAGGCAGTTCAAGCTTTAATTCACAAGCAATTTCCTTTTAGTACCCCTAGTTAGGGGAACTACGGCGTCTCTGATCCTCATTATCCTGATGAGGTACGTAGGCAGCGGGGTAGGGCCCGTTCGAGCACAATCTTTATTTTCCCTACATTTTCCTTTCGCTTTTCAGTTCTTTTCCAGTTCCAGTTTCTTTTCATATTCTTTTTTTTGCTGCATTTTTCATACCCTCACCCTTTGAAACAGTTTCTTTGCAAGCGTGGATCCCGTCGGGTACGGCGGACGATCTGGGTGCTAATACCTTCCCAGGTCGTAACCGACTCCCGAACCCAGTCTCTTTGGTTCGCAGGACCTGTGTCCTTCCTCTTTCTTTCTTCTGGTTTGTGCAGCATTACCATTCCCTCTCTTCAGGATAAAAATGCATGGCTGGCGACTCTACCTTTTTCCGCGCCACTTTCGCGTTTGTACCAGGATGGAAATCCTCGGGAGCGACACATGCATATGATGATTATGATATGATGATGATGCTTAGAAAGAAGAGGGCAAATTTGGGGTGTTACACCTGCTACACACATTATGGTAAGAAAGGACTTTGTAAAGTGTATCACGTGAGAAACAGGGCCAAGGAAAATTAAAAAATTGGGAATATTAATGCCTGACGACCATCAGCCTAATGTGACGAGCGTCTCATTAGTGTGACGAGCGTCATGAATCTGTGACGAGCGTCCCATGTTATAGAAACCAGTAACTTTCACCTGCAATGGTCGTGAAGACCGTTGCATCCCCATTAACCCTATTTTCCTCCAACAGAGTTGTCCCACCACCTCCTATAAAAAGCCATTCCCATATTCCACTTTCACACAACAATTCAAAACATCCTTTTCGTAGAAAAATTCTAACCACCCCACTCAACCACTCCCTATTTCCATTTTTCTATTTAATTGTAGCACCTATTTCATTTTATACAAACCCTATCTCTTTAAAAAATTCAGTCCTCTTCACTTCATCTTTTTCTTTTCAAACCTTTCTAAAATGACAGCCCAAACACCCATTAACCTCATTCCAAGAGAAGGTGCCGCCAGAGAACTTCAGTGGGCGTGCTTTTCCGAGTTCCGTGATAGAACCGTGAATGTCACTAGTTACGTTGATGAGGATTACCTGACTCGTCTGGGCCTCCTCGACAGTGTCAACTATATGCTCGAGAAAATCGGTCTCACAGCACTATGCAAGAGCAACAGACCCACCTATGCTACACTCACCTTAGAGTTTCTTAGCTCCTTCACTTATAACACGCCCAATGACGCAACAAAGTTTCTGGTAGGGAATATTACGTTCCGTCTTTTCGGAACGGAATATTCCGTCACTCAGGAGAAGTTCAGCGAATGGTTCGGATTTCCAAATGGCGATGGCGTGCACTTGACAGTTCTAAGGGATGCGAACTGGCAAGTTGATGCTTTCCATATAACATGTATGCAACTCATATCCATAACCCTGCCATCCTCTATTTTCAGAGGGTGGTGTCAAGCATAGTCTTAGGAAGGTATAATAACCACAAAGTGAATCAACGAGAGATTTTCTTAATCAGATGTGCTTTCTACGACATCCCAGTAAACCCCGTAGCATTCATCTTCTCCAACATTGAAAGTACCTGAAACAAAGGGAATGCCCCTTTTTGCTTTGGCGGGATGATCACTATTCTCGCCATCAAGCTTAGTCTAGAGGAAAACCTGAACCAGCTGTTAGCAACAATTGCTCTGTACCTCGATATGGAGTATTGCAAGAGAAGCCACATCGTCAGGTAAAGAGGAAAACCTGAACCATCTGTTAAAAACTGGGTTATCAGAATCATTGTCCTTCCATGCCCCTCCCACACAGATGTGAAGGTCCGAGCCAATTGGAGCTACGACCTCAACGCTCCTTCACCAGGTGCGGTTGCACAGGAAGAGCATCAAGATGCCGAGATCGATGAGGTACAACAAGCTATAGATGAAGAGGAAGCTACTGATACAAGAGCCTCTAATTTCGCAAGCACCAACACCTCCATTAGACACCGACGAAGGAATCAAACACCCGCGTCTATGGACGATATAATGGAGGCCATCATTCAGAGCCAAGATATGCAGCAAAAGCATTACGAGGAGACGTCAGAGAAAATGGGGAGGATAAAGCTAGCTCAGACAGCTCAGGGAGAACTCATTGGGTGGTCTGACTCGCAAAGTTCACGATCTACATGATTTTATCTATCATGTAGGTGTACTAGAGCCTCTAATTTCGCAAGCACCACCACCACAGGAGTAGTTTAGTTCTTTTTAGTTTTTAGCTTTCATTGTTTTTGTTGTTTTCTTTATTTAGAAGTGTACCTATATCTCTCAACATTGAGGACAATGTCTGAGATAGTGTGGGAGAAAGAATTATATTTCCCTTTTTATTGTACGAAACTTTATAAATTAATTGAAGTATTTAGTTTTAAATTCTCTCCAGTATTTTTAGCATAACAAAATTTTTTATATTCCATTTTTATTCCTTTAGAATGCTTTTATTTAACACACCCTACTAGTATATAGGTTAATAGGCTTTGTTAGAAACTGAGAAAAGACTTAATAAAACTTATACAATCTTGACACCTTAGACCCTTAGAAGCGACATCGATTTGGATACCTGTTATACTGAAATCTGAAGCTTTAGTTCTAAATTAGCCCCGAGTAGTTTATATTAGCAGTGAACACCACTTGAAGTAACAGCTACATGGAGAGCCGGTGCAAATAAGTAATTGACCGCAAAATTGCCAAAAAGAAGAAAAAGAAAAAAAATCTTAAGAAATATGCAAGCCATTGGTAAAAAAATCGAGCTGCACAAAAGGAAAAGCAAAAGGATTAATGTCAGTTGGTTCAGAGGAATCTGGTTCTGAACTCGGTAGGGCGAATTACTATTCATTCCACCACAAATTACACTCAGTATGATAAAGGGTTACCACACTTGTGTACTATACCCCGTATGAAAAGAAGGATCAAATTTACTAACAGGCTATTCCACTATGCGCGTTGTAAACACCCCAAATTTGCCCTCACTCATTTCACCATGTCTTGTGATCTTTTAATGTGCATAAGTTCAATCATAGCATCGCATATTGCATTTTTGCTTCACTGCATTGTTTCTAAGTCATCTGCATCTAGGGTTTGTGATCTGAGCCATCCTAGAGCTATTTGAGCCACTCCAAAGGTCTTAAATCACTTCAAAGGGGTCCATGTGTGTTCAAGCATCATACTATATCCTCTCAAGATCAAACAAGTCAAAGAATCACAAGAACTGAGAAAGGCATGGAAGCAGAGCCAGGTTTAACTACACAGATGACCTAGAATTAGGGTTTTGGTTTCAGAGGCCATAACTCCAAAATTTTTGGTCATTCTTGTTTCTATTGGTCTCTATATGTTATAAGGATCATACATATCAATTTTCATGAATAAATTCCATGGGGAAGGCACCTGATCAAGGGATGACTTCTTGAGCAAGTCAGTGCAAAATCAGGGCATCTGAGGCCCCCAATGACCCAACCAAAGGGGTTTCTCCATCATTTTGAATGTGTGTGATCTTTATTTGATCATAGAAGATGTTAGAAGTTCACAAAATTGAAGAATTTCAAGCCATTTGCAAAATTGCCTTTTTGGGAAAGTGACTTGTAATGTAAACTTGCTATTTTGGGAAAGTTTTTCAACCCTTTCTTTTTGATTCAAAAATGCTTCAAATGAGAAACCTTTGGTCATGAAAGTTGTAGAATGGATCCTCCCATTTTCAAAAAGTACAAGAACTCATTCTAATTCATTATGGATCAAAAGTTATGGCTTGTCAAAGTTGGACAAAATCACATAATTTCAAGTTTTACACCAAAGAGGCAAAGTTGCAAAACCTCTTGCCAAGGAAAAATGTGACTTCAAAGTTACTTCTATGCATCACACAAACATGAACCATGACCTAAAAATCAGATTGCACAAAAGAACCTCCCATTTTCATGACTTATGCTTCAAGTAATCACAAAAGGGCCAAAAGATCACAAAGTTGCAAAACCTCTCACAAACCCTAATCCACTTGCTAATTGGCCTTAAGACTGATTCTATGGCTCTCCTCAATCCTTGCTGCGCAGGACACCCCTTTGTCCTTGGCCTGCCATTGACCCATACCTCTCTTACACAAAAAGTTGACTTTATGCATTTTGCTCCATACCAATCACACTGCTCCACAACAACTCTCTGACCTATCAAGGATTAATATGTGTACCAAAAGCAACCCAACAAATAACACAACACAACCTGATCTCTCCCACAAGCCAGTATTCTCCAAACTCACCTCTTATGCATTTTCATTTGAATCTCCTCACACAAGCTTCAAACATCAAAATAAACTTCACAGAAACACTCACCATGATCCACTGACCAGTTACCAACCATTACTTTGCCCTGAAACCCTACATATCAAAAACACGATTCTCATCCCTCACTGAACAGAACTTCATCAATCTCACAAACCAGCTAAAATAAACTCCATACAAGCTTTGCAAACTCCTCAGGAGGTTCATTGGGTTCATTTTGAAGCAAGGAAGCAGTCAAAAAGCTCCTGGATTGAAAGCTCCATCTCAGGTAGCCATGTGAAAACATTTTTCCAGAACTCTTGTTTTAAGTTTCTAAATGATTAAGCTTGTTTTCCTGGTCACACTGAACTTTAAATTTTCGAAAATGGTTGAGAAATGAGTGTGTATGGCTTGTCTGAAATTTCTGCCATTTTTGTATCTTGCTTCGAATCTGGTTCATGCTTAGAAATAAATTGTTTTTGAGGTCAGGGATGAGTTTAGGGAGGTGAGAGGAAGTGATCTGGAGCTTTAGAGCTCCAGAAATGGCCTGGGGAGTGATTTGGGAAATTCTCAGGGGAGGTGTGGCCGGAGAAGATGACCGGAGGTCATTTCCGGCCACCTGAATGTCATTAGGGCATTAATCACGTTTAGGGCAAAGTTTGAATTTGGACCATAGATCTGGCTGACTTTTGTTGACTCCCGCGCATATGAATGGCCTGGATCATTTCATTAAACCCTAATCCCATTTAATTAAATTAATTAATCAGATTTAATTTAATCCAGCCAGTTCAAACGTGGGCCGTCCAGATGCACGCGGGTCAATTCCCCCCAATTTTGTTTGAATCTCAGCCAGTGGATGTGCATACTTCTCATTAATTCATTTTTATTTTCATTTTATTTGATTTATCTTGTACGAATTATTTAAAATAGCAAATCATGTTCAAAAATTCTAAAATTTTTTGTCAAGCTTTTCATTAATTTTCAGAACCCAAAAATATTTTTATTTTTATTTTTTGCATTAAAAATCATTTTTAAATCATTTAAGTGTTTATTTTTAATTAGTTAATGAAAATTAATTAATTAAAAATGCATTTAGGTATTTAAAAATCACCAAAAAATTCATATTGAATTTTAAAACATTTAGAAAAATTATCCAACTCTCAAAACAAATTTCTTTTTGGTTCTTGATGCCCTTTGATCATTTTCATTGGAATTAAATTCATTTTGAGGTAATATTTTGGTTCAAACTTTGGAAAATTCATTCTGCCTAACCCTTGAGAGTTTGATGATGGTTCTTCTTGAATTGCATCCTCCATAGCATGTAGTTTATAGGATAAAATTGGTTTGATTTGATCTTGCATTTTCAATTTGTTTGGCATTTCTTTGTGAGGCACCCCATAAACCCTAGTAATCTTAGGAAATTCATAACTTTCACTAGGTTAAGAGTTAGATCCCCTCCTTTGGGCAGTGAACTTGTATAGGTTTAGGGTATCTTTGATTGCATTTTCAATTTTTTGTCATGTCATTTGCTTCTGGTTTTAAGTTTTTTCTTTGCATATTGTATGTAACCCTAATTTGTGCTTTCCTTTGCATCCATCTTTCATTTGCTTGCATCCAATGACCTTCCATGACATTTTGTGTATCCACATGGTTCATAATACATCCTAGGACATATTAGAATCATGTTTGATCATTGCATCTTTCATTTTACATGTTGTATGTCCATTGCATTCCATAAACTTTTCTTGAACTTTCATGGTTCAAAGCACACCTCATTTGCATCCTTATGTTTGTTTGATCATTCTCATCTCTTGTCATGTGTTTGCATCATCTCTTAGCATCATTAACATCATGAGCATGCTTCTGAATTTGGTTTGCATCATGACATTTCATCTCATTTGCATTGCATTTCTTTTCTTTGCTAACTTTTCAGGTGGTAAGTTGTTTTGAGAAGTGAATTTGCCTTCACTTCTCACAATCTCTCTTCATCTCTCTTATGCATCATTGCTGCATTTTATCTTTTGTATTAGAGTGAGCTTGCTCATTCATGCTCTTTCCCACTTTCTTCCTTCAAGCAACTTGTCTTCTTAAGTGAAGCAAGTTGTCTTGTTTCTCTCTGCTTCTTCCTCCTTTCATCTGCCTCCTTCCTGGCGGTTTCTCTGAAGATCTTTTGCAAGCCTCATAAACCCTAGGAACAACCAAGTATGATAACAATTAGGGTTTCATTAGTCCCCCATTTAGTTTTGCCTTTGTGTCATCTTTGAGTCTTCTCTTCTCATCTAATAATCAAGGACTAAACCCTAAAGGTTTTAAGGCTTTGTGATTAAGCTTATGCCTGCATCCTTCTATTAGGATGGAGTGTATAACTTTAATCCTAAGTGTTAAACCCTTAATGTGTTTAAATCCTTTAATCAATCCATCTAATAATCATCAAGACACCAAGCTTGTAACTTGGGCCTTGCATTAGGGTTCTAATTCTTCCTTAATTGGTTAAGAAGGACTAACCCTAGTGTTAATGGACAAGTCCCCCTCAAGTTGTCTTACAAATCATAAAATCCATTTCTTCATCTCATCATTAACTAAAATCCATATTAATAAAGGCTTTGTTTTGTCATGAGGTTAATCCCTAATCATGGATTAAGTTGAGGAGTCTTCCTCAGCTTAAATGTTCTCATCTATTATCCTTCTATTAGGATGATATAATGAGTCCATTAAATCTTTGATTATGGCTTAATCTCATTACTTAACACTAAACAAAAACAACAAAAACATCTAAATAATCACAAGTAGGTTAATGATCTTAATCCTACATCATGTTGTTTAAGTGTGAGGTGCTTACTTCACACTTAAGGTATTCTCATTACCCCTAATCAGAGGGAGGATGTGATGAGTTTACTAACCTTTGGTTTAGGCTTAAGCTCATTAACTTATGACAAACTTCAAAAAAGCAATAAAAGATTGAAAACTCAAAAACAAACAATAATCGTCTCCTCCGGGATTCTTTTCTCACCTCATTCACTCACAAACGAGAACTTGCTTCTTCCGTCTAATGCAAGACAGTTTGCACCTGAGCCAGACAGGTCATACACTTGAGCATAGAAAAGTAAGCAGTTCACAGGTCAATTTACTTTTCAGTCTCTTTGGGTCGAACTACGGTGTTCTGACTTCCTCATTGCACGAGAGGATACGTAGGCATAACTTAATCGTTATCGAACAAAAGTCTCTGTATATCCCCCCTCTTTCAGCATTATTTTTTAAGCCTCAGTCTTGAGCATTTCATTCTTGTTCTTACACTGACACTTCTCTTATACACCTCACATTTCTTTTACACTGACACTTGCATTCTTTCCAGCTTTGATACACAAATTGCACTGACACTACCCCTTTAAAACACAAATCTTTTAAGCGTGGATCCCGTCGAGTACGACGGACAATCTGGGTACTAATACC
Source organism: Lathyrus aphaca (assembly GCA_963966055.1). Classification (NCBI taxonomy): domain Eukaryota; kingdom Viridiplantae; phylum Streptophyta; class Magnoliopsida; order Fabales; family Fabaceae; genus Lathyrus; species Lathyrus aphaca. Next base: position 412,748,260 of record OZ014525.1, read on the forward strand.
TTCCCAGGTTGTACCCAACCCCCTTTCTCAGTTTCGCTGGTTCGCGACCGTCTTATCCATCATTCCTTAGGTTTATGCAGCATTACCTTTCCTTCGGGATAAAAATGCCTAGCTGGCGACTCTTGTCTTCTGAGTTCACCCTTGTGTGTTCTCCTCTCCTTTCGCCGACCGTTCGCGTCTGTACCCCATTTGACCTGGCCTCATTTGGTGGGAGCGACAGCTTGGCGACTCTGCTGGGGACCCTTATACTGTAACCAGGGCTTCTGGTTCTTTTTGTGGGTTCCTCCTAGCGCTTGTTTGATTTGTGTTTACTGGGGTGTTATGTGCTAATTGTGTTTATATAGTTGCTTTATTTATTGCTTTGTGTACAGCCTTATTTATTGCTTTCTTTACAGTTTTTCATATTTCATATTGTTATTATCATTGCTGGATCTGTTCTTCTGTCTTGGTGGGTGGGGTTCTATTGAGAGTTTAAGGTCCTATACCTGGGACCTGAGTGACACCTAGGCTAGAGTGGTTCATGTTCTTTCCCATTCCATTTCGGTCTGGTGTGGGAATATGAAACACGGTTCAGATATGGGTTTCTTCTTGAGAACTCTGTGCTACAGATTTCCTGTAGTGCTAGGGCTATCTGGGAAGCCTGCTAAGTCTGGATGACCTTTATTATGACCTTCAGAAACTGAGGTGAATTAGAGGAGGATCTTTTATGGTTATTGTAAACACTGTACCTCCGAGTTAGAAGTGTTTACACTTCTCATAACTGATCCAAGTCTGAGGATCCTTGTTTTAGAACACTACCTGTGAGGGGGGTTGGGCTGTTTACAGGTTTGCAGGTACCCTTGGCCACATCATACCCTGTTACTGATTTTGCTTAAGAGTACTCCACTTTGGACAGTTCTTGTGATTTAACCCTGGACATGTGACTCTTTATTTTGAGTCCCCCACCTTGGTTATTGTATTTCTGAACCTCCATCTGGATTTATTGAACATACATGGACTTTATATCAAGACAGTAATCAGATCCAGCTTGATCACAAACCCTTGCATATCATTTGCATACATCATCATTGCATCATTTAACATTTGTTTATTTGTTTTTCAGGGTATCCACATCATATCTGGCTTGGTTTTGACCCCTTCATCTGCATAGACCCCTGTTCCATCTGGTATCTTCTTCAGCTACCTTCATCACCAGCATCAGCCTATCAGTGGCTCATCTCCAATATTGATTTTGATCTTCATCAGCACTTGTCTTCAGCTCTTCATCAGCACTCATGTCTCCACCTAGGAAGAGCATCATATCATATCATTTCTTTGAGCCTGTGTTGACTGGTATCAGGCAGGTCCAGGCACTTATCACTCTAGACCACATCCCATTTTTCAGAGAGCATTATGGAGGTATCCTTGATATGGTCATGGACCTAGACCCTTCTCAGAGGAGTATGATCCACACCTGCCTACAGTTCTATGACCCTCCCTTGAGATGCTTCACTATCCAAAACATTCAGCTAGGACCTCTGCTAGAGGAGTTCTCATCATTAATTGGAGTACCTGTCAGGGGTGGTGTCCCCTTCAACCCAGAGATGACTTCTCCCAGCAATGGATAAGTGGCAAAAGCATTGTACCTAGAGCCTGCTTTGATTGAGCAAAACATGACAACAAAGGCTGGGATCCCTGGTTTGCACTTAGACTTTTTGACTTCTCAGGCCATCCCGAAGGCCTCCTTGGGAGAATGGAGGGCAGTTTGTGCATTGTTAGCCCTCAGTATATATGGGGTTATACTATTTGCAGACGAGCCCAAGTTTATCAGCAAGAATGCCATTCATCTTTTCCTTCTGAGGATCCCAGTACCCACATTGCTGGGGGATTTCTATTACTCCATCCATCAAAGGAATGAGAAACAGAGAGGAAAGTTGGTGAGATGCTGTGCTCCTCTATTTCACACCTGGCTGCTCAAACACTTACCTAAATCAGATGCCTTCTTGAATCCTCACCAACAGAAGAATTGGGCCAAGAGGCTCATTGCTTTGACTTCAGATGACATTAGATGGTGCACCCAGAGCACCAAAGGCAAGGACATCATTACCAGCTGTGGGCAATACCCCAATGTACCTCTAGTAGGAGTGAAGGGTTGCATCAACTACAATCCTTTGCTGTTTAAGAGACAACTGGGCTATGCTTTAGTCCACCCTCCTAGAGTGCAAGATTTGGATGAGACCTTGTATTGTGAGATAAAGCCTAATCTGGCTGTTGTCAGGCAAGCATCCTGGGCTTGGGACAACATCCAGACAAAGGGGGTGGCTATTCTTGGGAAGTGTAATAATGTTGCTTCAGCCTAGTACTATGAATGGTCCCATGCTAGAGCTCAGATCACTGGAATGCCCTTTACCATTGAGGACACACCTGGACCTTCTACAGTACAGCCAGCAACCACTGTCAGTCTGGAGGAATTTGAGAAACTGAAGGAAAGAAATGAGGATTTGTCTCAAGCTCTGAAGAAAACCCTCTGGGAGAGGAGTGATGGTCGTCTGGACATTGAGAGGTTGGAGAAGCTTAGATTGGAACATCTAGCCAAGATTGAGAAAACAGAGGACTACATCAAGAAATCAAGAGCTGGGGAGCAAATATTGAATAATGCCTGTAAAGAGGCCAGGCTTCAGAAGGCTAGGACTGATCTCTATCTGCAAGAAAGTCAAGCTAGGTGGGTCAGGATCACTGAAGCTCGTACTCAAGAAGATAAGAAAACTCAAGCCAGGATTGAGCAGTTAGAGGCCAATGAAAAGAAACAACAGGAAGCTTTATTGGCAGCCCAAAAGGAGATTTCAGAGTTGAAGCTTAGGGCTTGGTTGAAGAGATCAAAGGATCAGGACAGGCACAAGAAGCTGACCACTGCTATTACCACCAGGAACCTCATCATCATGACTATTACAGAGCATCCAGCTGGTCCGGTGACTGAGGCATTTCTGAAGGAGGTTAAGGAGGATGAGTTTGGACTTGATGTCTGACTTTTTGTTTGTTGTTGCTTTCATTTGATGTACTTTTCTTTTATGTTGTATTTTGACCCTTTAGGGGCATGTGTTGTAAAAAACAAACTATGTATTATTCACCATTTGTAATATATTTATTAGTTTGTTTTCATTGGGTTTCTTTTCTCAAGCAACATCAAAGCATCTTCCTCGAGGCCTGGAAAGGTCAAAACCAAGAACCAAGTCGAATACCTTGGAAAATAAATAAGCATACTGCATTGCATACTAACTTTTGTTTTGTTTTGTAGGTTTTGTTATTATTTTGTTTGTTTCTAACTTTGTTGTGGTTCAGGAAATATTGCTCGCAGAAGAGTGTTCCCTGTCAACCGTGCACATCGGTATCCTACTCGCAACAACCTTCTGGGTATTATAATGGAGCAAGTACAGCAAGACCTGACCGAGGTCAGAACCCAGATGGCTAACGAAAGAGTGGAGATGAGGAACCAAATGGCCCAATTCATGACTGTAATGACTGGTCTGGCTCAGACCCAAGAAAGGTTAAGGGCATTGGTAGAAAGACAAACTCCCGAGGAACCTCATCCTGGGACTAGAGGAACAAGCAACAATGAGAGGGGTCAGCCTCATGCTAACCCACTTGTATTTGGGCCTCATCTAGATCCGGAAGTCAACATCCCGACTAATGTATAAGGAAATACTACTGGGGTAAGGATCTTACAAGAAGACCCCCAAGAGGAGCAATTCACTGTCATGGGAGCTGGGGATGAAGTCTATGATAGGAGGTTTGATGAAATTGCTGAGAAGTTGAGATCTCTGGAGTCCCAAAACTCCTTGGGCTTTGATGTAATGGATATGGGGTTAGTAGACGGGGTAAGAATTCCCCACAAGTTCAAACCCCCGTGCTTCGAGAAATACAATGGAACCTCCTGTCCACGAACTCACCTGCAATCCTTTTTGGGGAGACTTAAAGCATATACCATGGATGAAAAGCTGTGGATGTTCTATTTTGAAGATAGTTTGACTGGGGCTTCAAGGGAGTGGTATTCACACTTGACAAAAGCTACTATCAGATGCTGGAAGGACCTAGCTGAGGCTTTCATCAGACAATACCAATACAATCTGGACATGGCTCCTAACAGGACCCTCTTAATGGGAATGTCTCAATCCTCCAGGGAAAGCTTCAGGGAATATGCCCAAAGGTGGAGACAGCTTGCTGCTGCTGTCCAGCCACCCATGTCGGAAAGAGAAATGGCCGACATGTTCATGAATATTTTGCAAGGAACATACATTGATAGGTTGGCTTCCTTTTCTTCTACTAGCTTCGCAGACGTGGTTATAGCCGGTGAAAGAATTGAAAGTCTGCTAAAACTGGGCAAAATTTCTGATAATGGTGCAAGTTCGTCCAGTAATCCCAGGAAGCCTTTTGTGGGACCTCGAAGGACCGGTGAGACAAATGCCATTCATGCCAGCAGGGGCAGACCTCAGTATGTCCACAGATCAGTAGCAGCTGTCACTATTCCAGCTCCTATCCCTCAGCAACCAGCATACCAACAATCACAACAACCACATTATCAGCAGCAAGTTCAGTATCCGCCACAGAGAACATACAACAACAATAACAACAATCAACAACAAAGACCCTTCCAGCAAAGACCATCACAAGCAAATAGGGTGATTGATCCCATCCCTATGCCCTATGCTGCCTTATTGCCACAACTCCTGAAACTTAACTTGGTTGAGCTAAGGACATTGGCACCTCCAGATCCCTCCAATCTCCCAAAGAATTACGATGTCAACGCCAGGTGTGCTTTCCATTCCAATGCACCTGGTCACAACACAGAGAAATGCAGGGCTTTGCAAATGAAAGTTCAGGATCTGGTGGATTCTAAAGCCCTCAACTTCGCACCTCCTCCAAATGTCAACAGAAATCCTATGCCTAACCATGGTGGGCCGAGAATTAACGCCATTGAGGAAGATAAACCGTCTACTTTGATCACCAGTGTTGCACAAATTCGAACACCTCTGGTCGAAATTAAAGCTCAGCTTCTAGAGTTCCAGGTGTTTCCCGGGTGTGAGCTCGGTTGTGGGTATTGCAACATTGCGGTCAACGGGTGTGATAATTTGAGAAGTGGCATAGATGGTCTTATCAAGGATGGTATCCTTCAGATCTCAACAACGGCGCCTACAAATCCAGCAATTCCTTTGACAACAATTCCTGATTCTTCTACAACAGCAGCAACAATCATTCCAACCGATTCATCAATATCATCAACAATGGCTTCATCCATCACTTCAACAAATCAAATGTCAACAACCATTTCTTCTACAACATCAGCATCCTTTTTATCAGCAGAATCTTCTACAACGCCAACAGAAATGAATGAAGATGTCTCAGCAGTCACCATTTACTATGATCCGTCAAATGTTCCTGTCACCAACAATTTCCAACAACAAACAGTGGCAGCTCCTGCCAGGTCACCAGTCACAATTTACTACGATCCGCACACCATTACAGTACCCTCCTCTGCAGCAGTCAGTCCAGTTACTATCACGGTGCCTGGACCGGTTCCCTATGAAAGCAGTAATGCCATACCTTGGCATTATGGCTCTGATCTTTACTGCAACGGGGAGAAAATCACTTTGGATTCTTCAACCTCTTCTCCACAAATTGATAATGTTGGGGGAGGCGGAGGCTTCACCAGAAGCGGACGCCTTTTGCCTCACAAGTACAAAGACCTAATGCTGAAGCAGAAGCTGCTGCCAAAGCAAAAGGAAAGAGTGTGGTGCCTGAAGAGCCAATTATCAGAGAAACTCAGAAGACATCTTTTGAGCAAGATGTAGACGAGTTTATGAGAATCATAAAGAGAAGTGATTACAAGGTGGTGGATCAGCTTCACCAAACTCCCTCAAAAATCTCCATATTATCCCTGTTGATGTGTTTTGAAGCTCACATGAATGAATTATTGAAAGTCCTGCACGCAGCATACGTGCCAGAGGAGATTACTGTTAACCAGCTAGAAACTATGGTGGCAAATGTCAATACCAGTCATGGACTGGGTTTCACCAATGCTGACTTAACAACTTAGGGACGTAACCACAACAAGGCTTTACATATCACCTTGGAATGCAAAGGTGCCGTTCTATCGCATGTACTGGTGGACACTGGGTCATCACTCAATGTTCTGCCAAAGAAAGCCTTAGTGAACCTGGAGTAGGATGGCTTGGCACTGCGTCCAAGTAATTTGGTGGTGAGAGCATTTGATGGCTCTAAAAGATCAGTGCTTGGAGAGATTGATCTGCCTGTGATGATTGGCCCGCAGACTTTTAAAATTACCTTCTATGTGATGGACATTCATCCAGCCTACAGCTGTTTCTTGGGTAGACCCTGGATCCATGCCGCTGGCGCTGTTACGTCTACCCTTCACCAGAAGCTGAAATTCGAGTGGGAAGGCCAAATCATCACCATCTGTGGGGAAGAAGACATCTTTGTTAGCCATCTGGCTACGTATAAGTACATTGAGATGGATGGAGAAATCCATGAAACTATGAGCCAAGGGTTTGAGGCCCTGAACATTAATGAAGCATCTGCTGTACTGGGAACCTCCATGACGTCTTATCAGCAAGCCCAAAAGGTTGTTGAAGAGGGTACTGCCCAAGGCTGGGGCAAGTTGTTGCCCGTGGAGAAGAAAGAAGACAAATTTGGGTTGGGTTACAGACCAACTCAATAAGATCAATCAGAGGCTGCCAAGAAGCCCAATTTTGTCAGTGGGGGAATGCTTACCCCAGATGCCGTGAACAACTTGGAAGACGAGGAGGAAAGCAACTGCAACCTGGAGAGCTGGATACAAGGATCCCGGGGAGCCAAGTCCTTAACTGGTCTTCCCAGGAAATTATAAGGGTTACTCCTGCAGAGTAATTATTATTTCCTGTATTTTTAAGCATGCATCAAGTCTTGCATCTTGCCCAAGGTGACAAGACTCATTTTGTAATCGGGCCATCTTGTAATTTTGTGCAAATGGATTAATCAATGAATATCGGATATCTTTTGCAAATGAGTCTTTTTCTTTTCCGCTCACTGTTTTTCATTTTTCTTTTTGTACAAAAATAAAATGGCAATGTTTTTCAAAATGATAACTTCATTTCACTTTTTCTAAACAAGATTGATCACTAAAATAGACCAATCTAAACCCTTGCAGAGAGTGCCTTTCAGATTACACCGACAACAACACTGCTATGGCTTCGTATGACTTTGACAATCCAATCAATCAAGCTGATGAAGGGGTTGAAGAAGATTATGAGCTTCCTGAAGAGCTAGCCAGGTTGTTAAGGCAAGAGGAGAAGGTTATCACTCCTCATCAGGAGGAGGTTGAAACAGTTAATCTCGGTACGGAAGAAGACGTGAAAGAGGTTAAGATTGGGGCCTGCCTACAAGACTAAGTGAAAGAACAACTGATTGATATGCTTCGAGAGTATGTGGATGTTTTTGCTTGGTCTTATCAGGATATGCCAGGGTTGGATACTGATATTGTCATGCACAAGCTGCCTTTAAAGGAAGATTGCCCGCCAGTAAAACAGAAGCTGCGCCGTACTCGCCCGGATATGGAAATGAAGATTAAAGAAGAGCTACAAAAGCAATGGGACGCCGGTTTCCTTGCTGTGACTAGCTATCCTCCGTGGGTTGCTAATATTGTACCTGTGCCTAAGAAAGACGGCAAGGTGAGGATGTGTGTGGATTACCGGGATCTGAACAGAGCCAGCCCGAAAGATGATTTCCCTTTACCTCACATTGATGTATTGGTTGATAATACGGCTCAGTTCTCGGTATTCTCCTTCATGGACGGATTTTCAGGATACAATCAGATCAAGATGTCACCTGAAGACATGGAGAAGACAACTTTCATCACACCCAGGGGCACGTTCTGTTATAAGGTGATGCCATTCGGACTGAAGAATGCTGGTGCAACTTATCAACGGGCTATGGTAATATTATTCCACGACATGATCCATAAAGAAATTGAATGTTATGTGGATGACATGATTGCCAAGTCCCTCACAGAAGAAGACCACCTGGTAAATCTGTTGAAGCTATTCAAGCGTCTGAGGAGGTACCAATTGAAGTTAAACCCCAACAAGTGCACATTCGGGGTGCGATCCGGTAAGCTGTTGGGATTTATTGTGAGCGAGAAAGGGATTGAAGTTGACCCTGATAAAGTCAAAGCCATTCAAGAAATGCCTGCACCGAAGACAGAAAAAAAAGTTCGAGGTTTTCTAGGTAGATTGAACTACATTTCACGGTTCATATCTCACCTTACTGCGACCTGTGAACCTTTGTTCAAACTATTAAGAAAAGAACAAACGGTCAGGTGGAACGAAGACTGCCAGAGGGCTTTTGACAAAATCAAGGAATACTTACAAGAGCCTCCGATCCTTATGCCTCCAGTTGAAGGAAGACCTCTAATCATGTACTTGACAGTATTAGAAGAGTCAATGGGGTGTGTGCTGGGCCAGCATGACGAGTCTGGTCGAAAAGAGTATGCAATATACTACCTAAGCAAAAAGTTTACCGACTGTGAACAACGTTATTCACTGCTCGAGAAAACTTGCTGTGCTTTAGCGTGGGCTGCTCGCCGACTGAGACAGTATATGTTGACCCACACTACTTTATTGATCTCAAAGATGGATCCAGTTAAGTACATTTTTGAGAAGCCAGCACTTACCGGACGGGTTGCAAGATGGCAAATGATCCTCACAGAATATGACATTCAGTACACATCCCAAAAGGCCATCAAAGGCAGTGTATTGTCCGATTACCTTGCTGAGCAACCCATTGATGATTACCAGCCTATGAGGTTTGACTTTCCTGATGAAGACATCATGTTCATAAAAGCAAAAGATCATGAAGAGCCTATTCACACTGAAGGGTCTGACCCAGAGGAAGAATGAACTATGATGTTTGATGGGGCTGTTAATATGAATGGTCGTGGTGTTGGTGCAGTACTCATTACACCTAAGGGAGTTCACATGACTTTCTCGACAAAGCTCACCTTCAACTGCACTAACAACGAAGCTGAATACGAAGCTTGCATTATGGGTCTTGAGGAAGCCATTGACCTCAGGATCAAGACTTTGACTGTGTTCGGGGATTCAGCTCTGGTAGTCAATCAAACCAACGACAAATGGTACACCCACCAGGATCATCTGATACCTTATAGGGATTATAGAAGAAGGTTACTGACTTTCTTCACAACAGTCAAGCTTGAGTATATCCCTCGAGATGAGAATCAGTTTGCAGATGCTCTAGCTACCATTTCATCAATGATCAAAGTTCAAGCTGTTAATTTTGTACCTCGGATCTCAGTATCCAGACTTGATAGACCAACATATGTATTTGCAGCAGATGTTGTCAAAAATGATAAGCCTTGGTTCCATGATATCAAATGCTTCTTGGAGGATCAAACATACCCGCCTGGGGCATCTTCCAATGATAAGAAGACATTAAGAAGGCTAGCTGGTAGTTTCTTCCTGAATACTGACGGTTCCCTGTACAAGAGAAACTTTGATATGGTACTCCTCAGATGCGTTGATAAGACAGAAGCAGGCTTGTTAATGCACGAAGTGCACGAAGGATCCTTTAGTACCCATGCAGGAGGGCATGCCATGGCTAAAAAGTTGCTAAGATCAGGCTATTACTGGATCACAATGGACGCAGACTGTTGTGCCTATGCCAGAAAATGCCATAAATGCCAGATCTATGCGGATAAGGTGCATGTGCCTCCCAATACTCTGAATGTGATGTCTTCACCCTGGCCCTTTGCTATGTGGGGCATCGATATGATTGGCAAGATTGAACCCACTGCTTCAAATGGCCACAGATTCATCCTGGTAGCCATCGACTATTTTACCAAGTGGGTCGAAGCAGCTTCATATGCAAATGTTACAAGGCAAGTGGTAGCCCGATTTCTAAAGAGAGACATCATCTGCCGGTATGGAGTGCCCGAGCGAATCATTACTGATAATGGTTCCAACTTAAACAACAAAATGATGGCAGAGTTGTGCCGGGACTTCCAGATCCAACATCACAATTCTTCTCCTTACAGGCCAAAGATGAATGGCGCTGTTGAGGCAGCTAACAAGAATATCAAGAAGATTGTGCAGAAGATGGTAGTTACCTACAAGGACTGGCATGAAATTCTACCATTTGCCTTGCATGGGTACCGTACGTCAATCAGGACATCCACTGGGGCAACACCGTATCAGCTTGTATATGGCATGGAGGCAGTCCTACCTGTTGAAGTTGAATTACCCTCCCTGCGGGTACTGATGGATGTTAAGCTGAACGAAGCAGAATGGGTCCGATCCCGATACGAACAACTGAATCTGATTGAAGAGAAAATATTGGCTGCAATCTGCCATGGGCAGCTGTATAAGAAAAGAATGAAGAAAGCCTTCGATCAGAAAGTCAGGCTCCGAGAGTACCAAGTAGGAGATCTTGTGCTGAAAAGACTCCTCCCTCCTCATACAGACCACAGGGGCAAGTGGACTCCGAAATATGAAGGTCCATTCATAGTAAAGAAAGTTTTCTCTAGTGGAACACTGATGCTCAGCACTATGGATGGCGAAGACTTCCTGTCCCCTATAAATTCAGATGCAGTTAAAAAATACTTCGCATAAAATGACCCGCTGGACATAAAAACAGAATGTAAGTCCAGGCAAAAATAGGGCATCCCGGCGAGTCAAAAACAGAATAAAAGACTCGGGCAAAAATAAGGGAAAATAAATAAAAATGTACACCCGCTGAGTTGAAAAGCCGCATCGGACAACTCAGGCAAAAATGGGTATCCCGATGGATTGAAAACCCGAAAGGGCGATCCATGCAAAATAAGGGAATAAGCGAACAACTGTATTCTGAATCCATCTGTATCACTTACAACTTGGTAAGCTTTGAAAGGTTCGAACGTCGGTCGGAATCAGCCTTCTTCAGAAAGCAAGACGAGAAGAACGTCAAAAGTCATACGAGTCATAGCAAAAGGGAAGCTCCATGAAGCGTCATCAACATTGCCAGCACCTTTTTGTTTTTCAATTCGTAACGATTCCCTCATTTCAGGGGATCCGTTTCTTTGAATGTATCTTGCCAAATTCAGGGCACTCGAATTAATAAAATCAGATTTTCAGTCACACACTATCTCGTACTCTTTTATTTGCAAAAATGCCCGATGTCATTAATTTGTTGATCGCATAAGTACAGATGCGTCTTTCCTAAATTACATGCTTACAGGAAATATACTTACTCCCGGGAGTGTCTAAACTCCTAAGATGGAATCCAGTAAGGGATACCTTAGGGTACTAGTATGTTTCTTTGTCTTTACAGGATTGCAGGTATTCAAAGCCTCTCCCCAGTAGGCTGCACAAATCATTGTTTCCTCAGCATACCTTCCAAACAGCACCAGAGATGCTTTCTCCCCATCAGAATTGCCAGGCATCACTTCTCCAACATTTCCTTCAAAGAGCAGCACCTGAAGGTGTTCATATCCCCAGCTGAGTTGTCAAGTATCATCCTCAGCAGGATCCCACAGAAATCTCTAGGAAGATCTTTTCAGGGATCTTTTTTCTTCCCCAGCCAAGTGCTAGACAGGGAACCATCTCCCTGTAAACACCCCAAATTTGCCCTCACCCATTCACACCATGGCTTGTGATCATTTCATATGCATAAACACCATCATAACATCTCATGGTACATTTTTGATTCACTGCATAGATTCAAAGTCATCTGCATCTAGGGTTTGTGATCTGAGCAATCCAAGAGCTTCTTGAGCCACTCCAAAGGCCATCAATCACTTCAAAGGGGTCCATGTATGTTCAAGCATCATATTATATCTTCTCAAAGTCAAGAATGTCAAAAAATCACAAGAACTGAGAATGGTATGAAGGCAGAGCCAGGTTTGACTGCACAAATGACCTAGAATTAGGGTTTTGGTTTCAGAGGCCATAAATCCAAATTTTTTGGTCATTCTTGTTTCTATTGGTCTCTATATGGTATAGGGAGTATGCATATCAATTTTCATGAAGAAATTCCATGGGGAAGTCATCTGATCAAGAGTTGACTTTTCAGGCAAGTCAGTGTAAAATCAGGGCATCTGAGGCCCCCAATGACCCAACCAAAGGTTGTTCTTCATCATTTTGATAGTATATGATCTTTATTTGATCATAGAAGAGATTGGAAGTTCACAAAATTAAAGAATTTCAAGTCTTTTGCAAAGTTGACTTTTTGGGCAAGTTTGACTTTTAATGAAAATGTCATTTTAAGCAACTTTTTCAACCCTTACTTTTTGATTCAAGAAAGCTTCAAATGGAAAAACTTTGGTCATGAAAGTTGTAGAATAGATCTTTCCCTTTTCAAAAAGTACAAGAACATGACCTAATTCATTTTGGATCAAAAGTTATGGCTTGTCAAAGTTGGTAAAAATCACAAAATTTCAAAGTTTCTACCAAAGAGGTATTTTGCAAAATGACTTGATCAAGTGTTCTAGAGCTATCAAATGGACTTCTAATCCACACAACATGATCACCCAACATTTAAAGTTCAGAATGCACCCAAGGAATCACATGTTTTATGGCCCATGGATCAAGTTTCTTTCATAAGAACCAAAGGCAAGGCAAGTTGCAAAACTCATGATAGCTTCTCATCCACTTGCTGGCTAGTTTGCTGATCAATCCTAGGCCCTTCCTCACATCATGCTGCGCAGCACACCCTCCTTGTACTTAGCTAGAAAGTGGCCCATGCTTATCTTACACAAAGTTGACATTTTTGCAAAAGCACCCATACCAATCAATAAAGCACATGTCACCTCATCTGACCAATGGGAATTGTTTATGTGAATCAAATGCAAGCCAAACATAACAAGAGGCAAGCCTGAAACACCCCATAGCACAGCATTCTCATTTTCACCCTCTTGAGCAAAAGCTTTCGAAACTTATCACACAACTCACCAACACACAAACTAACTTCATAAACCAACTCAACACATCTTCCTGGTCACAAAGCACCCTTCAAAGCAGCCTGAAACTCAAAGAATCAAAAACACGATCACCACACCACATTGAACAGAACCTCTGCAAACTCTCAAACCAGCCCAAATAAATTTGTTCCAAGCCTTTCAGAAGCACAAGGGAGGTCATAGGAGCAGTTTAGCACAAGGGAAGAGGTCTGAAAGTTCCAAACTGAAAAGCTTCAAACTCAGGTAGCTTCATGAACTTTTTTTCCAGAAGCATGATTTTAAGTTCTTAATAGCTTCTATGCATTCCCATGATCATGAATATGTGATTATTTTTGAAAATGGTTGAGAAACCAGGATGTATGCAATGTCTGAAACTTTTGCCCTAAAAAATGTTTTGCTTCGATTCAGTTGATTGATGAAAGATAAATGAGTTTTGAGTTAGGGTTTTGATTCAGGGGGATGTGGGGATGATTTCTAGGTTCTTAGTTTTCGTTTTAGTGAAGTTTTGAGGATTTTGGGGATTTTCAGGTGGGGTTCCCACCGGAGAAGACGACCGGAGGTCTTCTCCGGCCACCTGAAAATAATTAGGGTTAATCCCTGTCATTAATTGTGGTTTGAATGCTGAGCGTTGGATGCGTTGACTAGGGGAGACTGGCGCGTGTTTGGAGGGCTGAGATTTGTCATTAGAAACCCTAATCTTTAGTTAACTTAATTAATTCAATTTAATTAATTTAAATCAGAAATTAGGAAGTTTGAATGTGGACCTTAGGATTGCGCGCGCAGTCAACAGCCTCCCCCCCAGCTTCAATCTGATCCGTCCAATGCGTTTACTTTCTTTTATTTTAATTTTAATTCATTTATTTTGTATTTCTTTTGTCCATTTATTTTAAAATAGCAAAACCATTTTAAAAATTATGAAATTTTTTGTGTAAACTTTTATTTAATTTCAGAAACCAAAAACATTTTTGTTTTTATTTTTTGCATTTAAAAAATATTTTTAAATATTTAAAAGTTTATTTTTAATTAATTAATGAGAATTAATTAATTAAAAATACTTTTAGGTATTTAAAAATCACCAAAAAATTCATGAAACGTTTAAAACCATTTAGAAACATTGTCCAACCCTCAAACCAAATTTCGTTTTTGATCTTGATGCATTTTGATGATTTTCCATGGAATTAATTCATTTTCAAAGCATTATTTTGATCCAAACTCCCAAAAATCATTTCTGCCTAACCATTGAGAGTTGGACTTTGATTCTTTTTGCATTGTGTTGCACATATCATGTAGTTTGTGAGATTAAATTGGCATGAATTGATCTTGCATTTTCCATTTGTTTGACATTTTTCTTGTTAAGGTACCCAAAAACCCTAGAAATTTTAGGAAATTCATAACTCAAATTAGGTTAAGAGTTAGAACCCCTCCTTTGGGCAGTGAGTTTGTGTAGGTTTAGGGTTCCTTTGAATGCATTTTCAAATTTTTATCTTGATGTTTTCTTCTGATTTTGGTTTTTGTTTGATGCTTTGATCATAAACCCTAATTTGAGTTTCCTTTTGCATCCATCTTGCATTTGCATTCATACCTTGACTTGCCATAGCATTTTGTGCATCCATTTGATTCATTTGACATCTTAAGACATATTAGAATCATGTTTGATCATTGCATCTTGCATTTGCCATGTTGTATGCCATTTGCACTTCATAATCTTTCATGTATGATCATGGTTCTTAACTTGCTTCATTTGCATCCATAAATTTGTATGATCATCCCCATGTGTTGTTTCATGTTTGCATCATCCCATAGCATCATTATCATCATGTATATGCTTCTGGTTTTGGTTTGCATCATGCCATTTCATTCCATCTTGCATTGCATTGCATTTCTTTCACTAACTTTTCAGGTGGTAAGCAACTTTGAGAAGTGAATTTGCCTTCACTTCTCACAATTTCTTTTCATCTCCTTAATGCATCCTTGCTGCATTTTGTTATGTGTTTGAGATTGAGCTTGCTCATTCTTTTTTCCTTACTTTCTTCCCTCAAGTGACTTGACTTCTTGAATGAAGCAAGTTACTTTGCTTCTCCTTGCTCCATTCATCTGCTTCCTTGTGGTTCCATTGAAGACTTCTCCTGTAAACCTCACAAACCTTAGGAACAACCAAGCATGACAATGATTAGGGTTTTGATTAGTATCCACACTTAGTTTTCACCTTTGTGTCATCTTTGAGTCTTCTTTTCTCATCTCCTAATCAGGGACTAAACCCTAAAGGTTTTAAGGCTTTGTGGTTAAGCTTATGCCTGCATCCTTCTATTAGGATGGAGTGTATAACTTTAATCCTAAGTGTTAAACCCTTAATGTGTTTAACTCCTTTAATCAATTCACATAATAATCATCAAGACATCATACTTGTAACTTGGGCCTTGCATTAGGGTTCTAATTCTTCCTAATTGGTTAAGAAGGACTAACCCTAGTGTTAATGGACAAGTCCTCCTCAAGTTGTCTTACAAATCATAAAACTCACTTCATCATCTTATCATTAAATAAAATCCACTTAATCAAAGGCATGTTTTGTCATGAGTTTAATCCCTAATCATGGATTAAGTTGAGGAGCTTTCCTCAGCTTAAACATTCTCATCTATTATCCTTCTATTAGGATGGTGTAATGAGTCTGTTTAATCCTTGATTATGGCTTAATCTCATTACTCAACACTAAACAAAAACACCAAAAACATCTAAATAATCACAAGTAGGTTAATTATCTTAATCCTGCATCAAAGGTGATTAAGTGTGAGAAGCTGACTTCACACTTAAGGTAATCTCATTACCCCTAATCAGAGGGAGGATGTGATGAGTTTACTAACCCATTGGTTTAGGCTTAAGCTCATTAATCTATGACAAACTTTCAAAAGCAATAAAAGACTGAAAACTCAAAAACAAACAATAATCGTCTCCTCCGGGATTCTTTTCTCATCTCATTCACTCATAACCGAGAACTTGCTTCTTCCGTCTAATGCAAGACAGTTTGCACCTGAGCCAGACAGGTCATACACTTGAGCATTGACAAGCAAGCAGTTCACAAGTCAATTCATCTTTCAGTCTCTTTGGGTCGAACTACGGTGTTCTGACTTCCTCATTGCACGAGAGGATACGTAGGCATAACTTAACAGTTATCGAACAAAAGTCTCTGTATATTCCCCCTCTTTCTAGAATTATTCTTTTAGCCTCATTATCATGAGCATTTCACTCTTGTCCTTACACTGACACTGAATATTTATACACTTCACATTCTTTTACACTGACACTTGCATTCTTTTCCAGTTCTCTTGCACACAAAATTGCACTGACACTACCCCTTTAAATCACAAATCTTTTAAGCGTGGATCCCGTCGAGTACGACGGACAATCTGGGTGCTAATACCTTCCCAGGTTGTAACCAACCCCCTTTCTCAGTCTCTCTGGTTCGCAACCGTCTTATCCATATCTTTCCAGGTCTATGCAGCATTACCTTTCCTCCGGGATAAAAATTCCTAGCTGGCGACTCTATTCATTCCCTGTGAGTTCACTCCTGTGTGTTCTCACACCCTCCTTTCGCCGACCGTTCACGTCTGTACCTTTATCTGGGGCCAGTCCCATTTATCGGGAGCGACAGCTTGGCGACTCTGCTGGGGACCCTTACACTGTGACCAGGGCTTCTGGTTCTTTTTGTGGGTTCCTCCTAGCGCTTGTTTGATTTGTGTTTACTGGGCTGTTATGTGCTTTTTGTGCTTGTATTTGCATTTATTTTTGCTTTATGTACAGTTGTTTTATTGCTTTCTTTATAGCTTTACACATATCATACTGTCATACTGTGCTGGCTGGATCTGTTTTGTTGCTTTGGTGGGTTGGTGTTCTACTGAGAGTTAAGGTCCTATACCTGGGACCTGAGTGACACCTAGGCTAGAGTGGTTCATGTTCTTTCCCATTCCATTTCGGTCTGGTGCGGGAATATGAAACACGGTTCAGATATGGGTTTCTTCTTAAGAACTCTGTGCTACAGATTTCCTGTAGTGCTAGGGCTATCTGGGAAGCCTGCTAAGTCTGGATGACCTTTATTATGACCTTCAGAAACTGAGGTGAATTAGAGGAGGATCTTTTATGGTTATTGTAAACACTGTACCTCCGGGTTAGAAGTGTTTACACTTCTCATAACTGATCCAAGTCTGAGGATCCTTGTTTTAGAACATCACCTGTGAGGGGGTTGGGCTGTTTACAGGTTTGCAGGTACCCTTGAGCTCAACATACCCTGTTACTTTGTATTGACTAAGAGTACTCCATGTTGGAACAGTTTTTGTGATTTTTAACCCTGGACATGTGACTCTTTATTTGAGTCCCCCACCTTGGTTACTGGACTTATGAACCTCCATCTGGATTTCTTGAACATACATGGACCTATATCAAGGCATTTAATCAGATCCAGCTCAGTCACAAACCCTTGCATATCATTTGCATACATCCTCATTGCATCATTTTAACATGTGTTTATTTGTTTTTCAGGGTATCCATCATACATTTTGGCTTGGTTTTGACCCCTTCTTCAGCATATACCTATCTTCATCAGTACTTACTTCAGCTATCAGCTACCTGCTTCAGTCATCTGCACCACCAGTCTCAGCCTGTCAGTGGCCCATTTTCAGTGCTATTCTCAGCACCTGTCTCAGCTTTTCTTCAGCAACATGGCACCTAAGAAGAGTAACATCTCCTATCATTTCTTTGAGCCTGAGTTGGCTAGCATCAGGAAGATTCAGACCCTGATTACTCCAGACCATATACCACTATTCAGAGAACATTATGGAGGAATCCTTGATGTGGTTATGGATTTGGACCCTTCACAGAGGAGCTTGATTCATACTTGCCTGCAGTTCTATGATCCCCCTCTGAGGTGCTTCACCTTCCAGAATTTTCAGTTGGGACCCTTGTTGGAAGAGTATTCATCATTGGTAGGTGTACCTATCAGGGGTGGAGTCCCCTTCAACCCTGAGATGGCTTTTCCTAGTAATGAAGAAGTAGCAAAGGCTTTGTATCTAGAACCAATTCTGATTGGGCAGAATATGACCACCAAGGCTGGAATCTCTGGTCTACATTTGGATTTCTTGACCTCTCAGGCTATTCTGAAGGCCTCCTTGGGGGAGTGGAAGGCAGTCTGTGCTTTGTTGGCCCTTAGCATATATGGGATCATACTTTTTTCAGATGAGCCTAAGTTTGTTAGCAAGAATGCAATCCATCTTTTCATCCTGAGGAACCCAGTGCCCACCTTACTGGGAGATCTTTACTACTCTATTCATCAAAGGAATGAAAAGCAAAGGGGAAGATTAGTGAGATGCTGTGCTCCTTTGTTCCATACTTGGCTGCTCAAACATTTGCCAAAGACTGATGCATTCTTGAACCCTCACCAGCAAAGAAATTGGGCTAGGAGGCTTGTTGCTCTAACCTCAGATGACATCAGGTGGTGCACTCAGAGCACCAAGGGCAGAGACATCATTACTAGTTGTGGGCAATTTCCCAATGTGCCTCTGATAGGAGTGAAGGGTTGCATCAACTACAACCCTCTGCTATTCAAAAGACAACTGGGCTATGCATTGGTCCACCCTCCTAGAGTACAGGATCTAGCTGAGACCCTTTATTGTGAGAACAAGCCTAATCTGGCTATTGTCAGGCAAGCATCCTGGGCTTGGGACAATGTACAAACTAAAGGGGTAACCATTCTTGGGAGATGCAACAATATAGCCTCAGCTCAATACTATGAGTGGTCCCATGCCCGGGCTCAAATTACTGGAATGCCCTTCACTATTGATGATGTGCCTGGACCTTCCACAGCACCACCTCCAGCAACTGTCAGCTTATAGGAGTTTGAGAAATTGAAAGAAAGAAATGAGAATCTGACTCAGGCTCTACAGAAGACCCTCTGGGAGAGGAGTGATGGTCGCTTGGATATTGAAAGGTTAGAAAAGCTAAAGGTGGAGCATCTAGCCAGAATTGAGAAGTCAGAGAATTACATTAAGAAGTCAAGGGCTGGAGAACATATTTTGAAGAATGCCTGCAAAGAGGCCCAATTCCAGAGAGCTAGGACTGATTTGTATCTGAAGGAGAGTCAGGCAAGGTGGGTCAGGATCACCAAAGCCCATACTCAGGAGGATAAAAGGACTCAGGATAAGATTGAGCAGCTGGAAGCTAGTGCAAGAGAGCAACAGGAAGCCCTGGCAGCAGCCCAGAGAGAGATCTCATAATTGAAGATTAGAGCTGGTGTAAAGAGGTCAAAGGACCAGAGCCAGCACAAGAGGCTAACTGCAGCTGTTACTACCAGGAATCTCCTTATCAGGAATCTTACAGAGCGTCCAGCTGATCCTGTGACTGAAGCACTTCTCAAGGAAGTTCAGGAGGATGAGTTTGGTCTTGGTGTTTGACTTTTGCTTGTTGTTGCTTTCATTTCATGTACTTTTCTTATGTTGTATTTTTGACCCCTCAGAGGGCATGTATTGTAAGAAAACAAACTATGTATCATTTACCTTTTGTAATATATGTGTTGGTTTTTTTTATCTGAGTTCTTTCAAAGCAACATCAAAAGCATCTTCCTCAGGGGTCTGGAAAGGTCAAAACCAAGTGCCAAGCCAGATACCTTGGATACAAATAAGCATATTGCATTGCATACTAACCTTTTGTTTTGTTTTGTAGGTTTTTGTTTTATTGTTACTAACTCTGTTGTGACTTCAGGAACTATTGCTCGACGTCGGGTGTTTCCACTCAACCGTCCACACAGATATCCCACCCGCAATAATCTTCCGGGCATACAAATGGACCAAGTACAGCAGGACCTTACAGAGGTCAGGACTCAAATGGCCAACGAAAGGTTGGAAATGAGGAATCAGATGACACAGTTTATGGAGGTGATGAATAATATGGCTCAAAGCCAAGAGAGGTTAAGAGCACTGGTAGAGGGGAGGAATCAGGAAGACCCCCATCCAGGGACTACTGGGACAAGCAACAATGAGAGAGTCCAACCTCATGTTAACCCCCCAGTCTATGGACCCCACCTGCATCCAGAGATCAACATCCCTGTTAATGTGCAAGGGACTGCCACTGCAGGTAGAGTGCTGCAAGAAGACCCCCAGGAAGATCAGTTCACAGTGATGGGAGCTGGGGAGGAAGCCTATGACAGAAGGCTAGATGAGATTGCTGAGAAACTAAGATCCCTGGAGTCCCAGAATTCTTTGGGCTTTGATGTTATGGACATGGGTTTAGTGGACGGGGTCAGGATTCCCCACAAATTTAAACCACCATGCTTTGAGAAGTATAACGGAACTTCCTGTCCCCGGACCCATTTACAATCCTTTCTGGGGAGGCTGAAGGCATATACCATGGACGAAAAGCTATGGATGTTTTATTTTGAGGATAGCTTAACTGGAGCTTCAAGGGAATGGTACTCTCATTTGACTAAAGCAACCATTAGATGCTGGAAGGACTTGGCAGAGGCCTTTATTAGACAATATCAGTACAACTTGGATATGGCTCCCAACAGGACCCTCCTGATGGGAATGTCACAATCATCCAGGGAAAGCTTCCGGGAGTACGCTCAAAGGTGGAGACAACTTGCTGCTGCTGTCCAGCCACCCATGTCAGAGAGGGAGATGGCTGATATGTTTATGAACACCCTCCAAGGAACATACATTGACAGGCTAGCTGCCTTTTCTTCCACTAGCTTTGCTGATGTAGTCATAGCTGGGGAAAGAATCGAAAGCCTATTAAAGATGGGCAAAATTTCTGACAACGGTGCTAGCTCATCCAGCAACCCAAGAAAGCCTTTTGTGGGCCCAAGAAGAACTGGTGAAACCAGTGCTATCCATACCGGCAGAGGCAGACCCCAATATGTTCATAGGTCTGTGGCAGCAGTCACCATTCCCGCTCCAATTCATCCCCAACCAGCTTATCAACCTCAACAACAAAATTACCAGCAACAGACTCAGTATCCTCCTCAGAGAAATTATAACAACAACAACACCAGCAACAACAATCAGCAAAGACCATTCCAACAGAGACCCTCTCAGGCCAATAGGGTGATCGACCCGATCCCTATGCCCTATGCCACATTACTGCCACAACTCCTGAAACTCAACCTAGTTGAGCTAAGGACATTGGCACCTCCAGATCCTGCCAGTCTGCCCAGGAATTATGACGCCAGCGCCAGATGTGCTTTTCATTCAAATGCACCTGGCCATAGTACAGAGAAATGCAGAGCTTTGCACATGAAAGTACAGGACTTGGTAGATTCCAAAGCTCTAAACTTCGCACCACCACCAAATGTTAACAAGAACCCTATGCCACACCATGGTGGTCCCAGAATCAATGCTATTGAAGAAGACAAGCCGTCTTACTTGATAACCAGTGTGGGTCAGATTCGGACACCCTTGGTGGAGATTAAAGCTCAACTCCTTGAATGTCAAATGTTCCCGGGATGTGAGTTAGGGTGTGCTTATTGCAACATTTCCGTGAATGGTTGTGATAACTTAAGGGATGGCATAGATGGTCTCATCCAGAGTGGCCTGCTTCAAATCACAACATCAATACCTACCAATCCAGCAATCTCCTTAACCACAGTTCCAGAATCGTCTACAACTGCAACAACCATTGTTCCAAACAACTTTTCAGTTTCATCAACAAATGCTTCATCTGTTACTTCAACGGACCAAATGTCAACAAACGTCCCTTCTACAACCTCAGCACCCCTTCATTCAGAAACTCCTACAACAACAACACCCATCCTTCCAGCAATGTCTCCTACAGCATCAGCAACCAACAATGAAAGTGTCTCAACAGTTACAATTTATTATGATCCTGCCAATGATTCTGCCTACAACTCACAAAATGCCACTCCTACCAGAGCACCAGTCACAATATATTATGATCCACAGACTATCATGGTCCCTTCTGCAGCTGCCATCAGTCCAGTCACTGTCACAGTGCCTGGGCCAGTACCTTATGAAAGCAGTAATTCCATCCCTTGGCATTACGGCTCTGATCTATACTGCGAAGGACAGAAAACCACTTTCGAATCATCAACTTCTTCACCACAAATAGACAATGTGGGTGGAGGCGGAGGCTTCACTCGAAGCGGACGTCTCTTTGCCCCGCAAATTCAAAGACCCACTGCTGAAGCAGAAGCTGCCGCCAAGGCAAAAGGGAAGAGCATGGTGCAAGAAGAGCAGGTTGTTAGAGAAGCTTTGAAAACACCTTTTGATCAAGAAGTTGATGAGTTCATGAGGATCATCAAGAAAAGTGATTACAAGATAGTGGACCAGCTTCACCAGACGCCTTCCAAGATCTCCATTCTATCATTGCTTATGTGCTCCGAGGC
This sequence comes from Lathyrus aphaca, assembly GCA_963966055.1. NCBI lineage: Eukaryota > Viridiplantae > Streptophyta > Magnoliopsida > Fabales > Fabaceae > Lathyrus > Lathyrus aphaca. The sequence continues at coordinate 412,770,621 of OZ014525.1, forward strand.
TCATCGGAACGCACTACTAAAAGTCTTGCACGCAGCTTATGTGCCAGAAGAGATCACGGTCAATCAGTTGGAAGTCGTGGTTGGAAATGTTAATGCTAGCAATGGACTAGGATTCACCAACACTGATTTGACTACGGAAGGCCGCAATCATAACAAGGCTTTGCACATTACCATGGAGTGTAAGGGTGCAGTTCTTTCACATGTACTGGTAGACATAGGGTCATCCCTCAATGTCTTGCCTAAAAAAGCCCTTGTGAAGCTGGAGTATGAAGGGTTGGCATTACGTCCCAGCAACTTGGTAGTGAGAGCCTTTGATGGTTCTAAGAGATCAGTTCTGGGAGAGATTGAGTTGCCTATAACGATTGGCCCACAAACTTTCAAAACGACCTTCTACGTGATGGACATTCAGCCTGCCTACAGCTGTTTGTTGGGTAGACCATGGATTCATGCCGCTGGCACAGTTACGTCTACCCTACACCAAAAGTTAAAATTCGAGTGGGAGGGCCAAGTCGTTACTATTTGTGGAGAGGAGGATATTTTTGTTAGCCATCTGGCTACATACAAATATATTGAGATGGATGGGGAGATCCACGAGACAATGAGTCAGGGGTTTGAGGCCCTGAATATTAATGAAACATCTGCTGTGCTTGGGACTTCCATGACATCCTACCAGCAAGCCCGGAAGGTTGTGGAAGAAGGAAACGCTCAAGGCTGGGGCAAACTGTTGCCTGTGGAGAAAAAAGAGGATAGATTTGGGTTGGGTTACAAACCAACTCAACAAGACCAAGCAGAGGCTGCTAAGAAGCCCAACTTTGTTAGTGGGGGGATGCTCACCCCCGATGCTGTCAACAACTTGGAAGATGAGTCGGAAGATGAACGCAACCTGGAAAGCTGGATTCGTCCAAGGATCCCGGGGAGCCGTATCTCAAACTGGTCTTCCCAGGAAATTATAAGGGTTACTCCTGCAGAGTAATTATTATTTCCTGTATATTTTAAGCATGCATCAAGTCTTGCATCTTGCCCAAGATGACAAGACTCATTTTGTAATCGGGCCATCTGTAATTTTTGTGCAACAAGATTAATCAATGAAATATCAGACATCTTTTGCAAATGAGTCTTTTTCTTTTCCGCTCACTGTTTTTCCATTTTTCTTTTCGTACAAAAAATAAATGGCAATGTTTTCAAAATGACAACTTTATTTCACTTTTTTAAACAAGATTAAAATCAATCACTAAAATGAACAAACTGAACCCTTGCAGAGAGTGCCTTCCAGACAGCATCGACAACAACACAGCTATGACTTCGTATGACTTTGACAATCCGATCAATCAAGCTGATGAAGGGGTTGAAGAAGATTACGAGCTTCCTGAAGAGCTAGCCAGGTTGTTGAGACAAGAGGAGAAGGTTATCACTCCTCATCAGGAGGAGGTAGAAACAATTAATCTTGGTACAGATGAAGATGTGAAAGAGGTTAAAATCGGGGCCTGCTTACAAGACTCAGTGAAGAAACAACTGATTGACCTGCTTCAGGAATATGTGGATGTGTTTGCTTGGTCTTATCAAGATATGCCAGGGTTGGACACCGATATCGTCATGCACAAGCTGCCTTTAAGAGAAGAATGCCCACCGGTCAAACAGAAATTGCGCCGTACTCGCCCGGACATGGCAATGAAGATCAAAGAAGAGGTACAAAAGCAATGGGACGCCGGGTTCCTTGCCGTAACTAGCTATCCACCATGGGTTGCTAACATTGTGCCTGTTCCAAAGAAAGATGGCAAGGTAAGGATGTGTGTTGACTACCGGGATCTGAATAGAGCCAACCCGAAAGATGATTTTCCATTACCCCACATTGACGTATTGGTTGATAATACGGCTCAGTTCTCGGTATTCTCCTTCATGGACGGATTTTCAGGATACAATCAGATCAAAATGTCACCTGAAGACATGGAGAAGACAACCTTCATCACACCCTGGGGCACGTTCTGTTACAAGGTGATGCCATTCGGATTGAAGAATGCTGGTGCAACATATCAGCGGGCTATGGTAACATTATTCCACGACATGATCCATAAAGAAATCGAGTGTTATGTGGATGACATGATTGCCAAGTCCCTCACAGAGGAAGACCACCTGGTAAATCTGCTGAAGCTATTCAAGCGTCTGAGGAGGTACCAGCTGAAGCTGAACCCCAACAAATGCACATTCGGGGTACGATCTGGTAAGCTGCTGGGCTTTATTGTAAGCGAGAAAGGGATTGAAGTGGACCCTGATAAAGTCAAAGCCATTCAAGAAATGCCTGCACCGAAAACTGAGAAAGAAGTTCGGGGGTTTCTAGGTAGGTTGAACTACATTTCACGGTTCATATCTCACCTTACAGCGACCTGTGAACCCTTGTTCAAACTGTTAAGAAAAGAACAAACGGTCAGTTGGAATGAAGACTGCCAAAGGGCTTTTGACAAGATCAAAGAATACCTGCAAGAACCTCCAATCCTTATGCCTCTAGTTGAAGGAAGACCTCTGATAATGTACTTAACAGTATTAGAAGAGTCAATGGGGTGTGTGCTGGGCCAGCATGACGAGTCTGGTCGAAAAGAGTATGCAATATACTACCTGAGCAAAAAGTTTACCGACTGTGAACAACGTTATTCACTGCTCGAGAAAACTTGCTGTGCTTTAGCGTGGGCTGCTCGCCGACTAAGACAGTATATGTTGACCCACACTACTTTACTGATCTCAAAAATGGACCCAGTTAAGTACATTTTCGAGAAGCCAGCTCTTACCGGACGGGTTGCAAGATGGCAAATGATTCTCACAGAATATGACATCCAGTACACCTCTCAGAAAGCCATCAAGGGTAGTGTACTATCTGAATATCTTGCTGAGCAACCTATTGATGACTACCAGCCTATGAGATTTGACTTCCCCGATGAAGACATCATGTTCATAAAAGCGAAAGATCATGAAGAGCCTATTCACACTGAAGGGCCTGACCCAGAGGAAGAATGGACTATGATGTTTGATGGGGTTGTTAATATGAATGGTCGTGGTGTTGGTGCAGTACTCATTACACCTAAGGGGGTTCACATGCCTTTCTCGGCGAAACTCACCTTCAACTGCACTAACAACGAAGCCGAATACGAAGCTTGCATTATGGGTCTTGAGGAAGCCATTGACCTCAGGATCAAGACATTGACTGTATTCGGAGATTCAGCTTTGGTAGTTAATCAAACCAACGGCAAATGGTACACCCACCAAGATCATCTGATACCTTACAGGGATTATACAAGAAGATTATTGACTTTCTTCACAACGGTCAAGCTTGAGTATATCCCTCGGGACGAGAATCAGTTTGCAGATGCTCTGGCTACCATTTCATCTATGATCAAAGTTCAAGCTGCAAACTTTGTACCGCAGATTTCAGTGTCCAGACTTTACAGACCAGCATATGTATTTGCAGCAGATATTGTCAAAGATGATAAGCCTTGGTTCCACGACATTAAGTGCTTCTTGGAGGATCAAACATACCCATCTGGGGCATCTTCCAATGATAAGAAGACTTTGAGAAGGCTTGCTGGTAGTTTCTTTTTGAATACTGATGGTTCCTTGTACAAGAGAAACTTTGATATGGTACTCCTCAGATGCGTAGATAGAACAGAAGCAGACTTGTTGATGCACGAAGTGCACGAAGGATCCTTTGGTACCCATGCAGGAGGGCATGCCATGGCTAAGAAATTGCTAAGATCAGGTTATTACTGGATCACAATGGATGCCGACTGTTGCGCCTATGCCAGAAAATGCCATAAATGCCAGATTTATGCGGATAAGGTGCATGTGCCTCCCAATCCTTTGAATATAATGTCTTCACCCTGGCCCTTTGCCATGTGGGGCATTGATATGATCGGCAAGATTGAGCCAACTGCTTCAAATGGCCACAGATTCATCCTGGTCGCCATTGACTATTTCACCAAGTGGGTTGAAGCAGCCTCATATGCAAATGTTACAAGGCAAGTGGTAGCCAGATTTCTGAAGAGAGATATCATTTGTCGATACGGAGTTCCCGAGCGAATCATTACTGATAATGGTTCCAACTTGAACAACAAAATGATGGCAGAACTATGCCGGGACTTCAAGATCTAACACCACAATTCTTCTCCTTACAAGCCAAAGATGAACGGCGCTGTTGAGGCAGCTAATAAGAATATCAAGAAGATTGTGCAGAAGATGGTAGTTACGTACAAAGACTGGCATGAGATGCTACCGTTTGCCTTGCATGGGTACCGCACGTCAATCAGGACATCCACTGGGGCAACACCGTATCAGCTTGTATATGGTATGGAAGCAGTCCTACCTGTTGAAGTTGAGTTACCCTCTCTGAGGGTGTTGATGGATGTTAAGCTGAACGAAGCAGAATGGGTCCGGTCCCGATACGAACAACTGAGTCTGATTGAAGAGAAAAGATTGGCTGCAATCTGTCATGGGCAGTTGTATCAGAAAAGAATAAAGAGAGACTTCGATCAGAAAGTCAGGCACCGAGAGTACCAAGTGGGAGATCTTGTGTTGAAAAGAATCCTCCCTCCTCATACAGACCACAGGGGCAAATGGACTCCGAACTATGAAGGACCATTCGTGGTAAAGAAAGTTTTCTCTAGTGGAGCACTGATGCTCAGCACCATGGATGGTGAAGATTTCCCGTCCCCTGTGAATTCAGATGCAGTTAAAAAATACTTCGCATAAAAATGACCCGCTGGACACAAAAACAGAATGTAAGTCCAGGCAAAAATAGGGCATCACGGCGAGTCAAAAACAGAATAAAAGACTCGGGCAAAAATAAGGGAAAATAAACAAAAAAAATGTACACCCGCTGAGTTGAAAAGCCGCATTGGACAGCTCAGGCAAAAATGGGTATCCCGATGGATTGAAAACCCGAAAGGGCGATCCATGCAAAATAAGGGAATAAGCGAACAATTGCATCTTGAATTCGTCTGTATCACTTACAACTTGGTAAGCTTTGAAAAGGATCAAGCCTCTTTCAGAATCAGCCTTCTTCAGAAAGCAAGACGAGAAGAACGTCAAAAGTCTTACGAGTCATAGCAAGCGGGAAGCTCCTTGAAGCGTCGTCAACATTGCCAGCATTTTGTTTCCCAATTTGTAGCAATCTCCTCATTTCAGGAGATATGTTTCTTTGACTGTATCTTGCCAATTCAGGGCACTTGAATTAATAAAATTAGATTTTCCAGTCATGTTCCGTTTTGCACATTTTTATTTGCAAAGAATGTCTGATGTCTTAAACTGATTGCATGAATACAGATGTTTATCTTTAAAAATAAAGCGCGTGCTTGCAGGGAATATACTTACTCTCAGAAGTGTCTAACTCCTATGACAGAATCCGGCAAAGGATACCTTGGGATTACTTGTACGTTTCTCTATCTTTGCAGGATTGCAGGTATCCGAAGCGCGACATGGGGCATGTAAGCTTCATCCCAGCAAGCTGGCAAATCAACACTCACTCAGTCTTGGCACCCAAGTGCTTTCTCCCCAGCCGAGTTGCCACTTATTGCTCCCCCAGCCGAGTTACCAATCATTCTTCCTCAGTCAAGTACAAAAGCCGGGAGACCATCTCCCCACAGAGTTCCAGCCTCTATCCAGAAGAGCAACGCACGAAGAAATCACAACAGAGTGACGAAAGATTCTACAAACCCCAGCTGGGTCCCTCATTTATAGGAATAGGTCCATCACTGACCCTTTTCCCCAAGCAGAGTCATTTTATCAGATCTACCAATGATCTTATCCCCAACTGGGATTTTCACTCCAACAGATCGACCAGAGATCTTCACAGCAGCGGGATCCGAATCCTGGATCGGTATCTTTTGCATAATCATAGCATTAGCATCATATTCACCCCACAAAGCGTAGCATTCCGTTTAATACGGAGCATTACGACAGAAATCAAACATGTAGCATAATCATAAGCCATGGTCTGAATCAAACACTTGTGAATATTATCAACCCCTCAACAATATACAGAATACCCCCCAGAGTCCCCAGCAAAAGCAGTTGCCTCACATTCACCAATACAAATACATACTCCTTGTGGCATCCGTCTGTGTCATATCCCCAGCAGAAAGCCAAAGTATCCCCTTTGCATTCGCAGATACATATATATATATATATATATATATATATATATATATATATATATATATATATATATATATATATATATATATATAACTTTCTTGACACCCGTCCGTGTCACTTTTCCCAGCATATTCTCTCAAACACTTTGTATACCAGATATTTGTTTATACTATACCTTTCTCTTTTTGGCACTCGCCTGTGTCATTCTCCCCAGCAGATTGAACACTCATCTATACATCACTCATACTTTCTACTCATACTTATACAGATACCCGTCCGTATCTTGTATACACCATTTATATCCCCGCAGATTCGACACTCGTCCGTGTTCTTTGTTAACTCGTTGGTACTCGTCCGTATCATCATCTCAGAACATGCGTCAAGCGTTTGTTTCTACCTGATACTCGTCCGTATCATAATCTTAAGGATGCTCGTCCGCGTCTTTAATCCATACACCGTGTCAAACACTCTTGTCTTCTTGAATATAGACACTCGTCTGTGTCTACTATTCCCCAGAAGAGTCCCCTCAGATTCAACACTTGTCCGTGTTCCTTGTTAACCAGTTGATACTCGTCCGTATCATCATCTCTGAACACGTGTCGGTATTTGTTTCTACCTGATACCCGTCCGTATCATAGTCTTAAGGATGCTCGTCCGCATCTTTAATCTATACACAATACCAAACACTTATACCTTTTATTTCTTGGATTGTAAACACTCGTCCGTGATTACTATTCCCCAGTAAAACAATTTTCTTCTTATCTGACATTCGTCCTATGTCATGATAAACCTTGAGAGCAGCCGTACCCTGCTAGGTGGTCGTCCTCCACCTCTTGATGGTCGTCCTCCATCATGCTCATCCGATGGCCGTCCCCATCGTTGACCTTTTTATCCGACATTCGTCCTATGTCGTGATATTTAGCAGCCGTCCCCTGCTAGGTGATCGTCCTTGACCTGTTGATGATCGTCTTTCATCATTTTATCCAATGGCCGTCCCCATTGTTGATTTTGGTTATCTGGCGTTCGTCCTACGTCATGATAAACCTTGAGAGCAGCCGTCCCCTGCTAGGTGGTCGTCCTCCACCTCTTGATGGTCATCCGCCATCATGCTCGTCCGATGGCCGTCCCCATCGTTGACCTCTTATCCGGCATTCGTCCTATGTCGCGATATTTTCGGCAGCCGTACCCTGCCAGGTGGTCGTCCTCCACCTTAGATGACCGTCCCTCATCTTAACCCCAACAGAGCAGCCGTCCCCTGCTAGGTGATCGTCCTTCACCTTTGATGACCGTACCTCATCATCTGTTTATTTCATTTATTCTTCAACCCGATGTCCGTCCCCGTCGTGGTCCCTTTTCCTTTTCCTGATGATCGTCCTTCATCAGTTTAGCCCGATGGCCGTCCCCATCGTTGGTAACATTACCTTATGAACTTGATGGCCGTCCCCATCACTTTTCATTAATCCCCAGAGAATCTTGTAGCTTTACTTGATGGCCGTCCCCATCATAATCCCTTTTATCCCCAGCATGTCGGTCGTCCCCGTCATTGCTTTATTTCCCGCACTTTTCCCAGCATGTCGGCCGTCCCCGTCATTGCTCTTTACCCGGCAGTCGTCCTCTGCTCGACGGTCGTCCTCCGTCTCCCATACTTTACAATATACTTTATTTTCCTTTTGCAATCTATATCCATTTTCTTCTTCTTTCTATGAGTGCAAATTTTGGACTGTCTTTGGTATTCAACCACAAGTTATCTTGTTTGCCTGATAAGCCGTCGCTTACACCCTGCACAGCTAACTCATGTTTGAATAGGGGCAGCTGTAAACACCCCAAATTTGCCATCACCCATTCACACCATGGCTTGTGATCATTTCATATGCATAAACACCATCATAACATCTCATGGTACATTCTTGATTCACTGCATAGATTCAAAGTCATCTGCATCTAGGGTTTGTGATCTGAGCAATCCAAGAGCTTCTTGAGCCACTCCAAAGGCCATCAATCACTTCAAAGGGGTCCATGTATGTTCAAGCATCATATTATATCTTCTCAAAGTCAAGAATGTCAAAAAATCACAAGAACTGAGAATGGTATGAAGGCAGAGCCAGGTTTGACTGCACAAATAACCTAGAATTAGGGTTTTGGTTTCAGAGGCCATAACTCCAAATTTTTTGGTCATTCTTGTTTCTATTGGTCTCTATATGGTATAGGGAGTATGCATATCAATTTTCATGAAGAAATTCCATTGGGAAGTCATTTGATCAAGAGTTGACTTTTCAGGCAAGTCAGTGTAAAATCAGGGCATCTGAGGTCCCCAATGACCCAACCAAAGGTTGTTCTTCATCATTTTGATAGTATATGATCTTTATTTGATCATAGAAGAGGTTGGAAGTTCACAAAATTAAAGAATTTCAAGTCTTTTGCAAAGTTGACTTTTTGGGCAAGTTTGACTTTTAATGAAAATGTCATTTTAAGCAACTTTTTCAACCCTTACTTTTTGATTCAAGAGAGCTTCAAATGGAAAAACTTTGGTCATGAAAGTTGTAGAATAGATCTTTCCCTTTTCAAAAAGTACAAGAACATGACCTAATTCATTTTGGATCAAAAGTTATGGCTTGTCAAAGTTGGCAAAAATCACAAAATTTCAAAGTTTCTACCAAAGAGGTATTTTGCAAAATGACTTGATCAAGTGTTCTAGAGCTATCAAATGGACTTCTAATCCACACAACATGATCACCCAACATTTAAAGTTCAGAATGCACCCAAGGAATCACATGTTTTATGGCCCATGGATCAAGTTTCTTTCATAAGAACCAAAGGCAAGGCAAGTTGCAAAACTCATGATAGCTTCTCATCCACTTGCTGGCTAGTTTGCTGATCAATCCTAGGCCCTTCCTCACATCATGCTGCGCAGCACACCCTCCTTGTACTTAGCTAGAAAGTGGCCCATGCTTCTCTTACACAAAGTTGACATTTTTGCAAAAGCACCCATACCAATCAATAAAGCACATGTCACCTCATCTGACCAATGGGAATTGTTTATGTGAATCAAATGCAAGCCAAACATAACAAGAGGCAAGCCTGAAACACCCCATAGCACAGCATTCTCATTTTCACCCTCTTGAGCAAAAGCTTTCGAAACTTATCACACAACTCACCAACACACAAACTAACTTCATAAACCAACTCAACACATCTTCCTGGTCACAAAGCACCCTTCAAAGCAGCCTGAAACTCAAAGAATCAAAAACACGATCACCGCACCACCTTGAACAGAACCTCTGCAAACTCTCAAACCAGCCCAAATAAATTTGTTCCAAGCCTTTCAGAAGCACAAGGGAGGTCATAGGAGCAGTTTAGCACAATGGAAGAGGTCTGAAAGTTCCAAACTCAAAAGCTTCAAACTCAGGTAGCTTCATGAACTTTTTTTCCAGAAGCATGATTTTAAGTTCTTAATAGCTTCTATGCATTCCCATGATCATGAATATGTGATTATTTTTGAAAATGGTTGGGAAACCAGGATGTATGCAATGTCTGAAACTTTTGCCCTAAAAAATGTTTTGCTTCGATTCAGTTGATTGATGAAAGATAAATGAGTTTTGAGTTAGGGTTTTGATTCAGGGGGATGTGGGGATGATTTCTGGGTTCTTAGTTTTCGTTTTAGTGAAGTTTTGAGGATTTTGGGGATTTTCAGGTGGGGTTCCCACCGGAGAAGACGACCGGAGGTCTTCTCCGGCCACCTGAAAATAATTAGGGTTAATCCCTGTCATTAATTGTGGTTTGAATGTTGAGCGTTGGATGCGTTGACTAGGGGAGACTGACGCGTGTTTGGAGGGCTGAGATTTGTCATTAGAAACCCTAATCTTTAGTTAACTTAATTAATTCAATTTAATTAATTTAAATCAGAAATTAGGAAGTTTGAATGTGGACCTTAGGATTGCGCGCGCAGTCAACAGCCTCCCCCCCAGCTTCAATCTGATCCGTCCAATGCGTTTACTTTCGTTTATTTTAATTTTAATTCATTTATTTTGTATTTCTTTTGTCCATTTATTTTAAAATAGCAAAACCATTTTAAAAATTATGAAATTTTTTGTGTAAACTTTTATTTAATTTCAGAAACCAAAAACATTTTTGTTTTTATTTTTTGCATTTAAAAAATATTTTTAAATATTTAAAAGTTTATTTTTAATTAATTAATGAGAATTAATTAATTAAAAATACTTTTAGGTATTTAAAAATCACCAAAAAATTCATGAAACATTTAAAACCATTTAGAAACATTGTCCAACCCTCAAACCAAATTTCGTTTTTGATCTTGATGCATTTTGATGATTTTCCATGGAATTAATTCATTTTCAAAGCATTATTTTGATCCAAACTCCCAAAAATCATTTCTGCCTAACCATTGAGAGTTGGACTTTGATTCTTTTTGCATTGTGTTGCACATATCATGTAGTTTGTGAGATTAAATTGGCATGAATTGATCTTGCATTTTCCATTTGTTTGACATTTTTCTTGTTAAGGTACCCAAAAACCCTAGAAATTTTAGGAAATTCATAACTCAAATTAGGTTAAGAGTTAGAACCCCTCCTTTGGGCAGTGAGTTTGTGTAGGTTTAGGGTTCCTTTGAATGCATTTTCAAATTTTTATCTTGATGTTTGCTTCTGATTTTGGTTTTTGTTTGATGCTTTGATCATAAACCCTAATTTGAGTTTCCTTTTGCATCCATCTTGCATTTGCATTCATACCTTGACTTGCCATAGCATTTTGTGCATCCATTTGATTCATTTGACATCTTAAGACATATTAGAATCATGTTTGATCATTGCATCTTGCATTTGCCATGTTGTATGCCATTTGCACTTCATAATCTTTCATGTATGATCATGGTTCTTAACTTGCTTCATTTGCATCCATAAGTTTGTATGATCATCCCCATGTGTTGTTTCATGTTTTCACTAACTTTTCAGGTGGTAAGCAACTTTGAGAAGTGAATTTGCCTTCACTTCTCACAATTTCTTTTCATCTCCTTTATGCATCCTTGCTACATTTTGTTATGTGTTTGAGATTGAGCGTGCTCATTCTTTTTCTCCTTACTTTCTTCCCTCAAGTGACTTGACTTCTTGAATGAAGCAAGTTACTTTGCTTCTCATTGCTCCATTCATCTGCTTCCTGGTGGTTCCATTGAAGACTTCTCCTGTAAACCTCACAAACCTTAGGAACAACCAAGCATGACAATGATTAGGGTTTTGATTAGTATCCCCACTTAGTTTTCACCTTTGTGTCATCTTTGAGTCTTCTTTTCTCATCTCCTAATCAGGGACTAAACCCTAAAGGTTTTAAGGCTTTGTGGTTAAGCTTATGCCTGCATCCTTCTATTAGGATGGAGTGTATAACTTTAATCCTAAGTGTTAAACCCTTAATGTGTTTAACTCCTTTAATCAATTCACATAATAATCATCAAGACATCATACTTGTAACTTGGGCCTTGCATTAGGGTTCTAATTCTTCCTAATTGGTTAAGAAGGACTAACCCTAGTGTTAATGGACAAGTCCTCCTCAAGTTGTCTTACAAATCATAAAACTCACTTCATCATCTTATCATTAAATAAAATCCACTTAATCAAAGGCATGTTTTGTCATGAGTTTAATCCCTAATCATGGATTAAGTTGAGGAGCTTTCCTCAGCTTAAACATTCTCATCTATTATCCTTCTATTAGGATGGTGTAATGAGTCTGTTTAATCCTTGATTATGGCTTAATCTCATTACTCAACACTAAACAAAAACACCAAAAACATCTAAATAATCACAAGTAGGTTAATGATCTTAATCCTGCATCAAAGGTGATTAAGTGTGAGAAGCTGACTTCACACTTAAGGTAATCTCATTACCCCTAATCAGAGGGAGGATGTGATGAGTTTACTAACCCATTGGTTTAGGCTTAAGCTCATTAATCTATGACAAACTTTCAAAAGCAATAAAAGACTGAAAACTCAAAAACAAACAATAATCGTCTCCTTCGGGATTCTTTTCTCATCTCATTCACTCATAACCGAGAACTTGCTTCTTCCGTCTAATGCAAGACAGTTTGCACCTGAGCCAGACAGGTCATACACTTGAGCATTGACAAGCAAACAGTTCACAAGTCAATTCATCTTTCAGTCTCTTTGGGTCGAACTACGGTGTTCTGACTTCCTCATTGCACGAGAGGATACGTAGGCATAACTTAACAGTTATCGAACAAAAGTCTCTGTATATTCCCCCTCTTTCTAGCATTATTCTTTTAGCCTCATTATCATGAGCATTTCACTCTTGTCCTTACACTGACACTGAATATTTATACACTTCACATTCTTTTACACTGACACTTGCATTCTTTTCCAGTTCTCTTGCACACAAAATTGCACTGACACTACCCCTTTAAAACACAAATCTTTTAAGCGTGGATCCCGTCGAGTACGACGGACAATCTGGGTGCTAATACCTTCCCAGGTTGTAACCAACCCCCTTTCTCAGTCTTTCTGGTTCGCAACCGTCTTATCCATATCTTTCCAGGTCTATGCAGCATTACCTTTCCTCCGGGATAAAAATGCCTAGCTGGCGACTCTATTCATTCCCTGTGAGTTCACTCCTGTGTGTTCTCACACCCTCCTTTCGCCGACCGTTCGCGTCTGTACCTTTATCTGGGGCCAGTCCCATTTATCGGGAGCGACACTCCCCACAGATTTTTAGCCTCTATCCAGAAGAGCGACGCGTGAAGAAATCACAACAAAGTGAAGAAAGCTTCTACAAACCCCAGCTGGGTCCCCCATTGCTGAGATGGGTCTATTAGTGATCTGTTTCCCCATGCAGATACATCTTATCAGATCTACCGATGGTCTTATCCCTAGCCGGGATGTCCACTTCAAGCAGACCAGTCAGAGATCTTCACGGCAACAGGATCCGAGTCCCGGATCGGTATCTTTGCATAATCATAGCATTCACATCATATTTTCCCCACAGAACGTAGCATTCCGTCTAATACGGAGCATTACGACAAAAATCAAACATATTGCATAATCATAAGCCATGTTCTGAATCAGACACTTGTAAATACTGACAATCCATCAACGATATACAGAAAACTCCCCAAATTCCCCGGCAGAGAACTAAAGCATGTTCCTTAAAGATACAGACACATGCTCCCTTCGGCACCCGTCCGTGTCATATCCCCAATAGAAAGCCAGAGCGTCCCCTTTGCACCCACTATACAGATACATGTATACACAATCCCTTGACGCCCGTCCGTGTCACCTTCCCCAGCGTAGTTACCCAAACACTTTGGAAACCACACACTTGTTTATAATATACTTTTTCCGACACTCGTCCGTGTCATACTCTCCCCAGCAAGTTAAACACTCGTCTGTGTTTCACTCATACTTGTTACTCATCATCTTTTTACTCATACAGATACTCGTCCGTATCTTGTATATATCACTTAAATCCCCTCAGATCCGACACTCGTCCGTGTTCTTTGTTAACCAGTTGGTACTCGTCCGTATCATCATCTCTGAGCATGCGTCAAGCGTTTGTTTCTACCTGATACCCGTCCGTATAATAGTCTTAAGGATGCTCGTCCGCATCTTTAATCTATACACCGTGTCAAACACTTATGTCTTCTTGAATTTAGACACTCGTCTGTGTCTACTATTCCCCAGGAGAGTTCCCAACAAAACTTGTTAAACTATTTTCTTTCATCTGACATTCGTCCTATGTCATGGTACCTTCCGGCAGCCGTACCCTGCCAGGTGATCGTCCTTCACCTTTTTGATGATCGTCCATCATCATCCCCAGTGGAGTCTCTATTCATTAGAACCCCATCCTATCCGACATTCGTCCTATGTCGTGATATTTTCAGCAGCCGTCCCCTTCTAGGTGATCATCCGTCACCTCCTGATGATCGTCCTTCACCTCTTGATGATCGTCCTTCATCATGCTTATCTGATGGCCGTCCCTATCGTCGACCTTTTTTATCCGACATTCGTCCTATGCCGTGATACATCCGGAAGCCGTACCCTGCCAGGTGATCGTTCTTCACCTTAGATGACCGTCCCTCATCTTATCCCCAACAGAGCAGCCGTCCCCTGCTAGGTGATCATCCTTCACCTTTGATGACCGTACCTCATCATTTGTTTTACCCATAATCCCCAGAGAGTCTTATAGCTTTACTTGATGGCCGTCCCCATCACAATCTCTTATATCCCCAGCTTGTCGGCCGTCCCCGTCATTGCTTTATTTCCTGCACTTTCCCCAGCATGTCGGTCGTCCCCGTCATTGCTTCATCTCTAGCAGTCGTCCTCTGCTCGACGGTCATCCTCCGTCGCCCGCACTTTGTAATCATACTTTATTTTCTTTTACAATCTATATCCCTTTTCTTCTTCATTCTGTGAGTGCAAATTCTGGACTGTCTTTGGTATTCAACCACAAGTTATCTTGTTTGCCTGTTAAGCCGTTGCTTACATCCTGCACAGCTAACTCATGCTTGAATAGGGGCAGCTGTAAACACCCCAAATTTGCCCTCACTCATTTCACCATGTCTTGTGATCTTTTCATGTGCATAAGTTCAATCATAGCATCGCATATTGCATTTTTGCTTCACTGCATTGTTTCTAAGTCATCTGCATCTAGGGTTTGTGATCTGAGCCATCCTAGAGCTATTTGAGCCACTCCAAAGGTCTTAAATCACTTAAAAGGGGTATATGTGTGTTCAAGAATCATACTATATCCTCTCAAGATCAAAGAAGTCAAAGAATCACAAGAACTGAGAAAGGCATGGAAGCAGAGCCAGGTTTAACTGCACAGATGACCTAGAATTAGGGTTTTGGTTTCAGAGGCCATAACTCCAAAATTTTTGGTCATTCTTGTTTCTATTGGTCTCTATATGTTATAAGGATCATGCATATCAATTTTCATGAAGAAATTCCATGGGGAAGGCACCTGATCAAGGGATGACTTCTTGAGCAAGTCAGTGCAAAATCAGGGCATCTGAGGCCCCCAATGACCCAACCAAAGGGGTTTCTCCATCATTTTGAATGTGTGTGATCTTTATTTGATCATAGAAGATGTTAGAAGTTCACAAAATTGAAGAATTTCAAGCCATTTGCAAAATTGCCTTTTTGGGAAAGTGACTTGTAATGTAAACTTGCCATTTTGGGAAAGTTTTTCAACCTCCTCTTTTTGATTCAAAAATGCTTCAAATGGAAAATCTTTGGTCATGAAAGTTGTAGATTGGATCATTACCTTTTCAAAAAGTACAAGAACTCATTCTAATTCATTATGGATCAAAAGTTATGGCTTGTCAAAGTTGGCAAAGAGGCAAAGTTGCAAAACCTCTTGCCAAGGCAAAATGTGACTTCTATGCATCACACAAACATGAACCATGACCTAAAAATCAGATTGCACAAAAGAACCTCCCATTTTCATGACTTATGCTTCAAGTAATCACAAAAGGGCCAAAAGATCACAAAGTTGCAAAACCTCTCAAAAACCCTAATCCACTTGCTAATTAGCCTCAAGACTGATTCTATGGCTCTCCTCAATCCTTGCTGCGCAGGACACCCCTTTGTCCTTGGCCTGCCATTGACCCATACCTCTCTTACACAAAAAGTTGACTTTATGCATTTTGCTCCATACCAATCACACTGCTCCACAACAACTCTCTGACCTATCAAGGATTGATATGTGTACCAAAAGAAACCCAACAAATAACACAACACAACCTGATCTCTCCCACAAGCCAACATTCTCCAAACTCACCTCTTATGCATTTTCATTCGAATCTCCTCACACAAGCTTCAAACATCAAAATAAACTTCACAGAAACACTCACCATGATCCATTGACCAGTTACCAACCATTACTTTGCCCTGAAACCCTACATATCAAAAACACGATTCTCATCCCTCACTGAACAAAACTTCATCAATCTCACAAACCAGCTAAAATAAACTCCATACAAGCTTTGCAAACTCCTCAGGAGGTTCATTGGGTTCATTTTGAAGCAAGGAAGCAGTCAAAAAGCTCCTGGATTGAAAGCTCCATCTCAGGTAGCCATTTGAAAACATTTTTCCAGAACTCTTGTTTTAAGTTTCTAAATGATTAAGCTTGTTTTCCTGGTCACACTGAACTTTAAATTTTCGAAAATGGTTGTGAAATGAGTGTGTATGGCTTGTCTGAAATTTCTGCCATTTTTGTATCTTGCTTCGAATCTGGTTCATGCTTAGAAATAAATTGTTTTTGAGGTCAGGGATGAGTTTAGGGAGGTGATAGGAAGTGATCTGGAGCTTTAGAGCTCTAGAAATGGCCTGGGGAGTGATTTGGGAAATTCTCAGGGGAGGTGTGGCTGGAGAAGATGACCGGAGGTCATTTTCGGCCACCTGAATGTCATTAGGGCATTAATCACGTTTAGGGCAAAGTTTGAATTTGGACCATAGATCTGGCTGACTTTTGTTGACTCCCGCGCATATGAATGGCCTGGATCATTTCATTAAACCCTAATCCCATTTAATTAAATTAATTAATCAGATTTAATTTAATCCAGCCAGTTCAAACGTGGGCCGTCCAGATGCGCGCGGGTCAATTCCCCCCAATTTTGTTTGAATCTCAGCCAGTGGATGTGCATACTTCTCATTAATTCATTTTTATTTTCATTTTATTTGATTTATCTTGTACGAATTATTTAAAATAGCAAATCATGTTAAAAAATTCTGAAAATTTTTGTCAAGCTTTTCATTAATTTTCAGAACCCAAAAATATTTTTATTTTTATTTTTTGCATTAAAAATCATTTTTAAATCATTTAAGTGTTTATTTTTAATTAGTTAATGAAAATTAATTAATTAAAAATGCATTTAGGTATTTAAAAATCACCAAAAAATTCATATTGCATTTTAAAAAATTTAGAAACATTATCCAACTCTCAAAACAAATTTCGTTTTGGTTCTTGATGCCCTTTGATCATTTTCATTGGAATTAAATTCATTTTGAGGCAATATTTTGGTTCAAACTTTGGAAAATTCATTCTGCCTAACCCTTGAGAGTTTGATGATGGTTCTTCTTGCATTGCATTCTCCATAGCATGTAGTTTATAGGATAAAATTGGTTTGATTTGATCTTGCATTTTCAATTTGTTTGGCATTTTTCTTTGTGAGGCACCCCATAATCCCTAGTAATCTTAGGAAATTCATAACTTTCACTAGGTTAAGAGTTAGATCCCCTCCTTTGGGCAGTGAACTTGTATAGGTTTAGGGTATCTTTGATTGCATTTTCAATTTTTTGTCATGTCATTTGCTTCTGGTTTTGAGTTTTTGCTTTGCATATTGTATGTAACCTTAATTTGTGCTTTCCTTTGCATCCATCTTTCATTTGCTTGCATCCAATGACCTGCCATGACATTTTGTGTATCCACATGGTTCATAATACATCCTAGGACATATTAGAATCATGTTTGATCATTGCATCTTTCATTTGACATGTTGTATGTCCATTGCATTCCATAAACTTTTCTTGAACTTTCATGGTTCAAAGCACACCTCATTTGCATCCTTATGTTTGTTTGATCATTCTCATCTCTTGTCATGTGTTTGCATCATCTCTTAGCATCATTAACATCATGAAAATGCTTCTGACTTTGGTTTGCATCATGACATTTCATCTCATTTGCATTGCATTTCTTTTCTTTGCTAACTTTTCAGGTGGTAAGTTGTTTTGAGAAGTGAATTTGCCTTCACTTCTCACAATCTCTCTTCATATCTCTTATGCATCATTGCTGCATTTTATCTTTTGTATTAGAGTGAGCTTTCTCATTCATGCTCTTTCCCACTTTCTTCCTTCAAGCAACTTGTCTTCTTAAGTGAAGCAAGTTGTCTTGTTTCTCTCAGCTTCTTCCTCCTTTCATCTGCCTCCTTCCTGGTGGT
This sequence comes from Lathyrus aphaca, assembly GCA_963966055.1. Taxonomy (NCBI): domain Eukaryota; kingdom Viridiplantae; phylum Streptophyta; class Magnoliopsida; order Fabales; family Fabaceae; genus Lathyrus; species Lathyrus aphaca. The sequence continues at coordinate 412,788,711 of OZ014525.1, forward strand.
TTCTCTGAAGATCTTTTGCAAGCCTCATAAACCCTAGGAACAACCAAGTATGATAACAATTAGGGTTTGATTATTCCCCCATTTAGTTTTGCCTTTGTGTCATCTTTGAGTCTTCTCTTCTCATCTCATAATCAAGGACTAAACCCTAAAGGTTTTAAGGCTTTGTGATTAAGCTTATGCCTGCATCCTTCTATTAGGATGGATTGTATAAATTTAATCCTAAGTGTTAAACCCTTAATGTGTTTAAATCCTTTAATCAATCCATCTAATAATCATCAAGACACCAAGCTTGCAACTTGGGCCTTGCATTAGGGTTCTAATTCTTCCTTAATTGGTTAAGAAGGACTAACCCTAGTGTTAATGGACAAGTCCCCCTCAAGTTGTCTTACAAATCATAAAATCCATTTCTTCATCTCATCATTAACTAAAATCCATCTTAATAAAGGCTTTGTTTTGTCATGAGGTTAATCCCTAATCATGGATTAAGTTGAGGAGTCTTCCTCAGCTTAAATGTTCTCATCTATTATCCTTCTATTAGGATGATGTAATGAGTCCATTAAATCTTTGATTATGGCTTAATCTCATTACTTAACACTAAACAAAAACAAAAAAAACATCTAAATAATCACAAGTAGGTTAATGATCTTAATCCTACATCATGGTGTTTAAGTGTGAGGTGCTTACTTCACACTTAAGGTATTCTCATTACCCCTAATCAGAGGGAGGATGTGATGAGTTTACTAACCTTTGGTTTAGGCTTAAGCTCATTAACTTATGACAAACTTCAAAAAAGCAATAAAAGATTGAAAACTCAAAAACAAACAATAATCGTCTCCTCCGGGATTCTTTTCTCACCTCATTCACTCACAAACGAGAATTTGCTTCTTCCGTCTAATGCAAGACAGTTTGCACCTGAGCCAGACAGGTCATACACTTGAGCATAGACAAGTAAGCAGTTCACAGGTCAATTTACTTTTCAGTCTCTTTGGGTCGAACTACGGTGTTCTGACTTCCTCATTGCACGAGAGGATACGTAGGCATAACTTAACCGTTATCGAACAAAAGTCTCTGTATATTCCCCCTCTTTCAGCATTATTTTTAAGCCTCAATCTTGAGCATTTCATTCTTGTTCTTACACTGACACTTCTCTTATACACCTCACATTTCTTTTACACTGACACTTGCATTCTTTCCAGCTTTGATACACAAATTGCACTGACACTACCCCTTTAAAACACAAATCTTTTAAGCGTGGATCCCGTCGAGTACGACGGACAATCTGGGTGCTACTACCTTTCCAGGTTGTAACCAACCCCCTTTCTCAGTTTCTCTGGTTCGCAACCGTCTTATCCATCTTTCCTTAGGTTTATGCAGCATTACCTTTCCTTCGGGATAAAAATGCCTAGCTGGCGACTCTTGTCTTCTGAGTTCACCCTTGTGTGTTCTCCTCTCCTTTCGCCGACCGTTCGCGTCTGTACCCCATTTGACCTGGCCTCATTTGGTGGGAGCGACACGCGTGCAAAGGTAAATGGCTTAATGTGATTGCGTCGAAATGAAATCGGGTGACACGAAAACAAGGGCATTAGGTTGAGTTATAATAGCATGATTCAGATTGGTTTGTACGAGGGGTTTAAGAGCATTATTTGTTTTAGTGTCATTAGTGTATTTATAGTGTTCAAGTCAATATTAGTCTTTTAAAATAAAGCCGCACACCCACGTATCGACGGGTGATGTGTTTCATGTCTGCATATGAAGGTTATTTTTCAAAACATATTTGAGTGTTTGCTTGAGGACAAGAAAAGATTCAAGTTTGGGGGAATTTGATAACTCAAATTTATATCGATTATTTAATACAGTTTCCGATTGTTTAACATGTTAATTTGTGTATTTTGGACAATGTTACGCGAGATTTGTGTTTGTTTTACAGATATTTGATCAAACATGATCTTTGGAGGCAAAAATGTAAAAAGAAGACTTATTGGACAAGAAATGAAGAAAATAGCAGGAAAAAATGCCAATTCTGCATAACAAACTATAGGACGACCGTCGTCATAAAGGAAAGACGCTCGTCATAATTCCAAGTTGCCCGTCTCACATGAGTTACGCTCGTCACAAGCTTAAGTCAAATAACCTAATTACAAAACATAATTCAAAACACAGAGAGAGACGTTAAGAGATGGTTCGCATACAGTAGAGAATTTCTCTCTACCCTAATCAACCTCAACCCAAGCAACTCAATCAAGGCCCAACCTAAGTCCATGCCTTCAAGTTCTCAACAAACCAAAGCTACCGCCTATAAATAGAAGCTACTGCAAATTGCAAAGGGAGCTTCGTTCAAGTCCCGAATTTCTTCCATTTTTCCGTTCGAAGTTCAATTTTATTTTCAGCATCGCCTTTATTTTTCTTTACCAACTCCAAGTGATAGTTTCCATCATTAGGAGGCTATCACTATTTTTATTTGTTTCTAGCCACTGAATTATCATTTTGGTTTCTAATTTCGCAAAGTTTGGTTGATCAAGAACATTGCAACCAGGTTTCTAATTTTAATGCTTTATTGTTTAATTACTATCGCATTTATTTATATAATGCAATTCTTCTCCTTCTACCTTTCTTTGTTTTTATTTAATATGTCTGGCTAAACCGTTAATCACTATGTAGTTGTCTAACCGGAATGAATTCGGTAGAATTAGGATAATACTTTAAATTAAGTTAGTTTCCGACTTTCGATTTCTTAATATAAATAACTTTCATTACGAGAGTAAGAGAGTATAAAAGATTAGCATTAAGACCACGGGAGTGTGAGATCATAATCAAATAGCTGAAATCGAGCATTGTTTTAAATATAGCGGAAGCACATTAAAACTAATTAGAACCTTTAGGTTTCAAAAAATATTTCTAACTTGAAATGACACAGCGAGAGCAATCAATTGAACTTAGGAGTATAGTAATAGGAAATACCACGAGAGTGTGAGTTAACAACTTTTAAACCGGGAGATTCTATGGAGAGATAACTTAATAAACCTTAACAAGCCGACCCTCTATTGAATTCGCGAAGGCGAATCAATTATGTACCGATATTCTTATCATTACTTTAACTTAATTAATTTTTCACCTTCTAAAACTAAAAAAATTGCTCGCCTTAGCTAAACATAGTAACACCCGATAACATTAGTAACCGTTAGACTCAGAAAGTCACAACCAGTGAGCTGGAGAATTTTTTCAGAATGTGTGTTGTCCTTGATGGTTTTGGCTTCTCTCCGCTGAATTTTATTGCTACAACAAATTTTTTTTACTTCTCTCCGCTGAATTTTACTGTTACAACAATTTTTTTTACTGCTGCTCGAATCCAACTGGTTTTGGCTCAAAATATATGTTTCTATTTGTATTGGATGACTTGATGAAAAATGACTTTCATATTGCCCTGTATGACTTGATTTTGATACTTTGCAGATGGTGTTTTACTCATCTCATCTCAAAATGTGTGTGCATTGATGCTTGATATACTTGTGAGAATCTGAATAAAAACTAATCTTTACTGTTCTTTGTTATAACATGGAACCTATGTTTGGCAAGACTTGATAAAGCGACTTGGTGAGTGTTAGAAGATGTTGGCTTCTAATTTCATTGAGGATTAAGAGCTTGGGAATCGACAATTAGGATGCATAATTGAATCATGCTTCAAAGGTAATGAACTAAGACTTGAGCCTGTTAGAACAAGATTTTGATTCTATCTCTCTATTAATGTTTTGCTGATAACAATTATTCTAAGAACAAAATATGATACCTAGAATTATCATCTTCTATGTGAAGGAAAGAAGTTCTTGCGAAGAGAAATGTTATAAAAATCTCAAACATCTTCTAAAGAAAATCTTTCTACTTTAAAGAAGATCTGATCTAAAGATAACAAATGTTCTCATCATGCACATAAGATCAACTGTGAACTAAATGGAACACGCATCTTATGATTCTCCGAATAAAATGCATTAATTAAAAGAATCAGTAATAACGACTGAAGACGGAAATCTTTATTTTTGGAAGGTTTTAATGCCATTATCAAACATCCAAAAATAACACAAGATGTCTGTAACACGGTGGGAGAACTGACTTTAGTTAAATGTTGCGGATAGAAAGAGTCGCCACCGACTTTTATTTTATCCAAAGGAAAGGGTATAAAAGAACAGGAAAGACCTTAAAAGATTTTTGGGTTCGGGGGGTAGGTTATGTAAAGGGAAGGTGTTAGCACCCTTTACATCCATGGTTATCCATGGGCTCTTAGTTACTTAGCTCACTTTAAAATGTTTTTGAAAAGTGTAGTGTGTGATTAGAAATTTTCTTAAGTACTTTATAATGATCCATGTACGAATATATATAAAGCCTTTGTTTTGAAAATTGTTTGAGATATGAAGTGTTTTTGAAATGTTTTGAAAAGGTGAGCAAGTACATAAGAGAAACCTACCCTAAGTTAAATCTTTTCTGTTCTTAAATATCCTTTAAATGGTAAGACTATCCCTATTATTAAGGAATAGGTAGTCATTACCTTGGATGTATGAGGGACAAGTGAAGGGACATCTGTGATTAGGTAACTGTAAGGTGTATTTAGAAATTCAAAGGGACTTATCATCTTTATTCGAAAGGGACAAGATCATTTACGAAGGCAACCATGGAGGGACTTGATCTTATTATCTTTTAAGGGACTAGATGATATAAATAAATGAAGGGACTTTGCTTTATACACCTTACTTGACCTTTTTCTTTAGGCAACATGAGAAGTAACCCTTAAGAAGTGAGATGGCGATCCAGGATCGACTTACGTGTGTGCGTGTACAAGTTTATATATTTATCTTAACATTAGTGATCTAAATTCATTTTTAAATACCAACATGTTCAAACTCCCTATTTTACTAACCATGGCAATTAAAAATAAATAATAAGAATAATTCTACAACTATTACATAATTGGCACAATTACATTATAAGAATAATAAAAATAATTTAAATAAGCAAGCATATAATAAATAAATAAATAAATAGGTTAGTAATAATAAACAAAAATAAATATAAGAAAAAAGAAGTTAGCATAATCATATATTAATAAACTAAAAATTTAAATTTAGATAAATAATTATTTTTTAGAATTTTTAAGAAAAAAGAAATAAATAATAATAGTTATATACTAATAGGATTAATAGTTCTAATAATTTAATTATATATACATATTAAAAATATTTGTTAATTATAATTATACAAGCATAATAAAAACAAGAAATTAAAATCATAAAAGAAAATTAGGGTTTATAAAAAAATTAGGGTTTATAAAAAATTTAGGTTTTTATGTATATAAAAATATTAGGGTTTACAAATTAATCTAAATATAATTTATTTATACAAGAATATATACAAATATTAAATATATACAATAAATATAAATTATTTTATTAATAAAGTTTGAATTGTTTTTTAAAACTATAAGTTTTTGAATTATATAAGAAAATAATATAACTATTTTTATTTTAAACTTTTGTTATTATTAATTAAATTAACCAAATATAATATAAATAAAACAAAATAAATGAAAAATAATGAGAAAAAGAACTTACCTGGGGCTGGGATTCGAACCCAGGCCCTAGGCTTTGCATCCCCTGGACCAACAAGCTCTCCACCAGGCTGCGCTGCGTTTGGTGATATTGAATGGGCATGAAACATTATATTTTAAACCTGTGAAATAAATGAAATAAAAGAACAAAACGCAACAAACAGGGAATCGAACCCAAGACCAAACCCTATACATACACGCCTCCAACCACTGGGCCAAGCCTGTGTCTGTGACTACATTTTAACACCAATACATAAAATATAAAACACAAAATTCAAATTATGAATTCCACGCCAAGGGAGTCATCTTCTTCCTCAAGACCTACAAAAATACCTGCGAAAATTGTTACGAGTTTTCTTGCGAATTTAGTTTCGCAACAGAACCTAGGTTTCTCCAATCATCATGAAACCTGTAAAATCTTCACAAATTGATTATGCAATAATGATCCTTATATCATACACAATTCAACCACGTTGTTAGAATTCATTTATATCACTCTAATCATAAAACCCCAAATCGGGAGCTTAAACCCTAACAATGGCATTCAATGATTCTGGCCATAAAACTTCAAGAACTCGTGCAGAAACAATCTAAGCATCACCACAAACAACAATATCAGATCAAAATTTGTTAATAATGTGCAAATTAATGGAATCGAAAATAAGAGTTCAAGAACATTTTTTGATTCGGTTTAAGCAATTAGAGGTGTTTTAGATGATGTAAGTGATGCAATGATGTTCAATGATCATCAAGGAATGCTTTGCTGCCCTTAATTCACCTGAAAAAACACAAAACTTAAGAATCCGAATTTGACTTTTTCTACAAAATTTTGAAAGCTTGAATGTTCTTCTTAGAGGTTGCAATCCGTCCCCCTTGCTTGTGTTATGTTCTATACTTATAAGTGAACAGAATTAGGTCAAAAAAAGTGATTGTTCTTTGGGCTTTTTGGATGCCTTGATGATGAAGAAATCTCATTCCAAATTTTGCCAAAAATCAAATCTTTTCATGCTCTAAAGAGTGTGCACGAATTTGGACAATATAAACTCATGTTAAATGGCTTTTATAATTTTCTAGAAGAAAAATCATATTTAAATATTGATTTTTTGATTTTATTTTGATTTAATATGAATTTAAATGAATAAAATCCAAATAAATATTAAATAAAATAAAAAAAAGCAGAAATTGCATGGGTTGGGTCGTGCTTGGTGTTTTTGTAAAGATGGGATGGCAATTTGGTGGGCTCATTTAGCAAAAATTTGATTTAAGGCCTTATTTGCTTCATAAACTTCCCAAAAATTTCCCAACTTTGCAAGGGCACAAATCCTTCAATTTTGATGCTATGAGGGTGTTCTTGGACATTTTGGAAAGCTTAAAGAGTCCTCTAACCAACCTCATTGGTCTCATGTCCATATCGTTTACCATTCTCAAGTTATGCTCTTTTGAAGTTGTTGACTTTTTGTTGACTTTTAAAAGGACCTATAATGTCTTAGCTCATACCTTCCAAATGAAGCATTTTTGGGCTTGGCTTGTGAGACACAAAGTTGTAGAGAATTCAATTTCCTTCAAAATGAGCTTTGGATGGAAAATTCTCGATGAAGCATGTGAAAGTTATGACTGGTCAAAGTTCAGTTGACTTTTCCTGTGAAAACCCTAATTTAGAAACTCCTGATTCTTGATGATCTGAAATCTCCCTGATGAATCATGATCAACCCTTGAACAAATGATGAATTTTACTTCATATACTTGATGTTGGCAAAAAATCATGAAGTTTGACTTTGGTTTGACCACAGTTGACCTCAGTTTGACTTTTTAACTGCTTTGACTGATTTTAACCTATCTGATCATCTGACTGAGCAAACCTTTGGGAAAAGTCTTGAAACTTGTCATGGGGATTCTTAAACACATATAAGATGTTATGAAGCTCACTTGAAGTCTTGGAAATCCATTTAGCCTGATTAAAGTCAAAACCCTAGTTTAGGATGCATTGCTTAGGAGGATGCATTGTCTGAGGGAAATGTCAAATCTTCTGACTAATTGTGAACTTTGTGAACCTTGTGAACCTCATGAGATGTCTTGTGAACCTTGTGAACCTTGTGAGCCCCTTATTACACAATGACTTGTCTTGTGGAGGGCAAATTTCTTACTTTCATACTTTTGGATGCACCTATTTTGGATGCACCAACATTTCTTACTTTCATCCTTTTGGATGCACCTATTTTATTCTAAACACTAACTATCCTCTGAACAAGTTTCATTCTCAGGCACAAAAGTGTTATATGTTAGGATACTCTGAACGCTCAAAAGGATATAAAGTATACAATACAGAAACACGAATTGTGATAGAATCCATCTATGTTAGATTTGATGATAAGCTTGGTCTTGAAAAACCAAAGCAAAATGAATCTCTTGCAGATATATAAGTTCAAATCACTGAAGATAGAACATCTGAAGAAAAGCCACCTATAGAACAAGACAAAACAACTACATCAACAACGTCTGAAGAACCCAGTCAGAAGAAACAATCCAGAAGCACATTGAATCATCCATAAGATAAAATTATGGGAAAGAAAGATGATCCAATCAGAATAAGACCCTCCTTTAGAACCTCTGAAGAATCTCTAATGGGATTAGTTTCACTGATTGAACCAACTCCTATGGATGAAGCTCTTTCAGAAAATGATTGGATACTTGCAATGTATGAAGAACTAAATCAATTCACCATAAATGAAGTATGGGATCTAGTTCCTAGATCCAGAGGATTCAACATCATTGGAACCAAATGGGTGTTCAGAAACAAACTCAATGAGCAAGGTAAAGTTGTCAGAAACAAAGCACGACTAGTTTTACAAGGTTATATAGTCAACAAGAAGGAATAGACTATACATAAACCTTTGCACCAGTTGCAAGGTTAAAATCTATCAAACTTTTAATTTCTTTTGCTGTAAATCATGACATCACTCTTTATTAGATGGATGTCAAGAGTGCATTTTTAAATGGCTATATTGATGAAGAAGTTTATGTGCACCAACCCCCTGATTTTGAAAACACCAAATATCCAGAACATGTTTACAAACTGAAAAAAAAATATTTATATGGTCTGAAACAAGCACCTAGAGCTTGGTATGAAAGATTAAGCAATTTTCTTTTAGAAAATAATTTTACCAGAGGGAAAGTGGACACAACTCTCTTCTGTAAAACATTTAAAAATGATATTTTGATTTTTCAAATTTACGTAGATAATATTATTTTTGGATCTACTAAAAGTTCTTTAGGCAAGGAATTTGCAAAGTCTATGCAGGAAGAATTTGAAATGAGCCTGATGGAAGAATTAAAGTTGTTTTTGGGAATTCAAATAAATCAAACATCAGAAGGAACCTATACATCAAGGTAAATATGTCAAAGAACTTCTGAAGAAATTCGACATGTCAGAAAGTAAAATCTCTAAAACTCCAATGCATCCCACTTGTATTCTGGAGAAGGAAGAGGTAAGTAAGGAAGTAGATAAGAAGATCTACAGAGGTATGATTGGCTCTATTCTTTACTTAACTTCTTCATGACCATATATTATGTATAGCGTTTGTCTATGTGCCATATTCCAATCAGATCCTAGAGAGACTCACTTAACAACTTTTAAGAGAATCTTTAGGTATTTAAAAGATAATACTAACCTTGGATTATGCTACAAAAAGTCCAAAGAATATAAGCTTATAGGCTACTATGATGCTGGCTTTGTTGGAGACAGAACATAACAAAAAAGAACTTCTGGAAGTTACCAATTTCTGGGAGACAATCTAATATCTTTGTCCAGCAAAAGACAATCAACCATTTCACTCTCAACCGCTGAAGCTTAATACATAACAGTAGCTGGATGCAATACTCAGATGCTCTGGATGAAAAATCAGCTTGAGGATTTCAACATTTACGAGAGTAACATTCCTATCCTCTGTGATAACACTTCTGCTATTTGTCTTTCTAAAAACCCTATTTTACATTCTAGAGCTAAACACATAGAAGTTAAACATCACTTCATTAGGGACTATACTCAGAAGGGAATTTTATTTTTAAAATTCATAGATACAGACCATCAATGGGCTAATATCTTTACAAAACCACTTGCTGAGGATAGGTTCAATTTCATTCTAACTAATCTCAGTATGGAATTGTGTCCAAAATGACTGTATTTAATCTATATATTTATCTCTAAGAATTTCTTTAATTTTTTATCTTCTAGTCAATAGTTCTTCTGATATAAGAAGGAAAATTGTCTCAGAAGTTTATACATACGATCTGACTGTTTGCTTATTAGAACTTTTGTGTCAAGTAAATAACATGTAGATCAGAACATCAACACATGTCAATAAAGCTCAAGGTGTCCTCAGAATCTGATTATGTGTTCAAACTCTTAGGGAGGAAAAAACATGCAATCCAGCACCTAGACATCTGTCCTCTGAAGCAGAATACCTGTTTAAATTCTGGGAAACTGAAACGACTAAAAAGACAACATTGAGGCGCTAGTCACGTTGGTAACTGTTCCAAAATCTTTTACGCCACTCCCTTGTCTGAATTCAATTAATGCAGTTAATCATTATGTTTTGTGCTTTAATGTTTTCCACTAATTGTGTTTTTTTTACCGTTTCAATCTTTATATATATCTATATGGTTATTTTTCACCTCAAACACTTTTCACATTTCACTTTCACCTTCACTTCTCTTGCTTTCTAGTTTCTCTGCATTCTCTGCATTTGTATTTCAAAACCCTCTTTCTTGTGAACAATGTCTTCTTCCTCAAAGGACGTTCAACCAGTTCCTTCATCTTAATAAGCTCCTGTAGTTCAAACATATGAAGAACTTCATGCTACACCAGTCAGAACATTACTTACTCCTTTTGAGAAATTAGAAGTTCTCTGTGAGCTTTTTATTGATTTTAAAAGCCTGAAGGAAAATGGGTATGATCTAACACCAGAAGTTAACTTTCAAGGCTGGGAAAAGTATTTCAATCATCTAATGGGTCAAATATTTCCTAAGTTAGTTAAGGAATTCTGGATATTCGCTTCTGCAACAAACACTGAAGTTACTTCTTACGATCTGGGAAAATAGATTGTCATCACCGAAGATCACATTGCTAAGTTGATTGAATCTGATGACAATGGGATAAAATGCAGTGATATGGATAAAAATTCTTACCTAACTCTTTTTTCTCAAGAAATGTTTACTATTGGGAACCACTCAACCAAAATCAAAGACCTTAAGGATCGTCTGAGAATCTGGGAAAAAATTATTCTAGGTTTCATCAGCCACAGAAAACCAATAAGCTCCCCAAACTACATCAACATGGATCAACAATTTTTGTCGTATTTAATCTCTACCAACAAGTAGGTAACCTTGCTCACAACTTGTTCAACCACCTTAAGAACAGTGTCAAAGAAACAAGAGAAGATGAGAAAACAAAGAGAGATTGGATTCCGTTGGGAAGGCTTATCTCAGACATTCTGACTGCGAATAAGTTGGTAGATCATCTGGTGAAACTCAACAAGTGGACATTCTGGAAACTACTGCTGGTAGACCACTCAACGTAAAGAACCTCAAGAAGATGAAGTTTATTGATACCATCAAGAAGGATCCCGTCCTGCACTCTAGAGAAGTTATCACCACCAGGAAGATTCCATTGAAGGATTTTCCTTTGTTTTCTGCTGATACTCCTCCAAAAGTTGTTGTAAGATATCTGGAATCTTGCAAGCTTGATGGAACTGATCATGGGTTCAATCCAGAAGAACTTTAAAGACCTGCTCCAGAAGTTGCTTTGAAGAAGAACAAGAAAAGGAAAGCGACTGAGGGAACTTCTCAGAAGACACCAAAGCTGGCCAAAAATAAAGTTACTCCTTCCTCTTTTATTTCGGTTATAAAGTCAGTGACAACTACAACGTCTAATCTCCCTTATGATACCATTACTTCTGATATTCCTGTCCCTTCTAATCCAATAACTTCTGAAGCACCATCCTCTGTCATTCTACAACCTTTTGAAATACCATCCTCTGAAATACCTGATTCTGATGTTCGTCAACCAGAAATCCCTCAACATTCTGAGAACATCCCACAACTTGAAACCACTCAACCAGAAATCAACATCCAATCTGAATCTATCCCACTTCCAACCTCTCAAACCAAAACTCTTTTATCTTCTCCAAAACCTTCTGAACATCACTCACCATAAACCTTAGATGATTTTGACATGATTATTGATCCAACTCCTCCATTTGATCTCAACACCACTTCCTTTTGTTGAAACCAACCCAAAAATTCAGCAAATTCTTTCAGATATTAGTGTCTTTCCCACATACCTTGCAGCTTTTCAATCTCAAGCTTCTAATCCACCACCACCCACCATAACTCAAACAATTCCTGGAATCAACTATCCTCTGAACTCATCGTTTCCTAGACTTTTTTTTGACATACCTACCATTGCAGAAGAATATTTATCTTCTTATGTATCAACACCTCCCAAATCTCCCACATATATCACCACTCCTGATACTCCCACTCCCATCAGTGAACCAGAAGACCCTCTTAGGACGTTCATAGACGTAGAAGCCTTATAGAAACTTTCCTCTATTTCTAAGAAAATTGCAATACCAAAACCAAACCAAAACCAACCAAATCATATGTTGGTGTCTTGTTACTGGATTTTGAAGCATAAATGAAAAACAGGTTGGAGAACTTGAAGACTGCTTGTGCAAAAAATTTGGATCCTGCTGCCTCTGATTACCTTTGGACAACTCTCAGAAAATGGCTCAACTTTGAAACCAAGAAGCTCAAAGATATCTGCTATGATATTGCTCAACAAAACTTTTTGCAAAAATCTGCGAAAAGTTATCATTAGCTTGTAGAAGAAGAAGAACCATCTTCTGGACAATAAACCATGGAAAGAACCAAAGCTAATGGAATCAACTTCTGCATTTCAGCTAATTGTTGTTCATTCTGTTGAAGAAGCTTTTCCAACTTCATTGGTATTGAAGACTCTGGAAGAACGGAAGAAATAGAATGAGTATGTGAAGCTCATATTAGACAAGTAAGATGAGACAAACGCTGAACTTAAGAACATGATTAGGTAACCGGTGGAGTCAACTTCTCAGATTAAGACTCTTCTGGAAGCGTTGTTCACAAAGATTAACCCCCAACCTTAGATCATGTTTTATATGTTTTTCTGTTTGTTTTCTTTTTGTTTCTTTTTATGATTTTCTTATCTGATGTTCTCTCATGTCTATTCTGATTAATGAAGATCTGGTGTTTTAGTTATCTGATTACTTTTAAATCTTTTTCTGATTATCTTCTTTTTGAATAATTACAAAAAGGGGGAGAAAACATAAACTATTTTGATCCATAACACCTTACCAAGGTTAAGCCTCAAACATCCTAAAATTCGGATAAATTTGTTTAATGTTCAAGAACAGGATATGTATTCAACTCAGGGGGAGAATTTGTACTAAGAACTTCTCATAGAAATTTCTGAAGGATTATCTCAACATCTCAAAGGGAGTTTCTCTTTGACTTTTGTTCTTTTATTCTTAATCAAAATACTATTTTTTGTCATCATCAAAAAGGGGGAGATTGTTAGAACAAGATTTTGATTCTATCTCTCTATTAAAGTTTTGATGATAACAATTATTCTAAGAACAAAATATGATACCTAAAATTATCATCTTCTATGTGCAGGACAAAAATTATTGCAAAGAGAAATGTTCTAAAAGGCTCAAACATCTTCTAAAGCGAAGCTTTCTACTTCAAAGAAGATTTGATCTAAAGATAATAAAAGTTCTCATCACGCACACAAGATCAGCTGTAAACTAAATGGAATATGCATCTTCTGATTCTCAGAATCAAATGAATTAATTAAAAGAATCAGTATTAACGACTAAAGACGAAAATCTTTATACAAAATATATAGTACAAGATGTCTCCAACGGATCCTTTCCTCAAAATCTATATAAAGGAAACACTTGAAGAAATTCGGCTCTCTCACTCACTCTCTCGCATGAAGCAATACAAACCAATTTCTTAAATATTCTTTCATTTTGTAAAACCTATCGCAGTTGTGATAACAGCTTACTAGAAGCGAATTATAGTTACACTCTTGATTGAATTATTGTATTTGTTCCTTGAGTAACTAAGTGTAGTCAGTAAACTCAAAAAGACTTTGACAGTAGGTCTTAATAATTGTATACATTATTTTATTAGTGAATTAAGACCTCGTTGAGAGAGGCAAAATCACCTTGGCGGGTGGACTAGATGTAGTTTGAGTTCAAATGAACCAGGATAAATCAAAGTGTCTTTTGTCTTTATTTTTGAAAACCCAATTCCAACCCCCCTTCCTTGTGTTTTTACACCTTCAGAGCCCTTTAACTAGTAGCATCTATGATAGATGGCAACTATGTTCTTTAGACTGCATTATGTAGTTTTATATTCACTTGACATGGCTGATAGCTCACCATACTCAACTCTCCTTGTTGTATTTTAGATGAGGTCAGAAGTCCTGTTTTGATGGCCATGAACACATTAAATTCTCTGTTGTTTCTTGTGTTTTATTACTTTTGTGAACTTTTCAATGGTTGATTGTGGATTTCTCACCAATTGAAGATTTAGGATGCTAACTATTTGGTCAACACATTTTTATGGTACTTTGTAACTACATTTCATGCTAGTTTTTTGCTTGCATACTAACCTGCCTTTCCTCCTTTTTTCAGATGTATGAATTTATGAGAGCACCATTTGGCTCAAGGATTTGAATCAACTTGACCATGGGATATTGATAAGGCTTGACACCAAAATGAAGCGTTCATTGATGAGAGACTTGGATTTAACTTACGGCACACGAAACATGAAGTTTAGGTTCTTAGTTTGTAGTCCAGGTTCAGGACGTGAAGTTTGTGTTAACAACTTGTAATTTCATGTAATTTCTCTATAGTTAACTTTTTATTTTATGTTTTATGTAATCTTTTGAATTTAATTGACTTTACAATCCTTGGTATTTCATCTTGTGTCTTATGATAGAACTTGAAAAGGACATGAATCTTTATATCATTAGCCTTGAATTTTACTTTAACACTTTTCCCATGATGCCCTATTTTCCCGTTGCCTCTATGATATTTCTTGTAACATCACTTTTTTTATTTCACGTGTCAATCAAGATGTTGGGAAACCATGATAATTGTATGCATCACATGGCTCATAAAACTCAAAATATGATCCCGAACACGACCAATGAAATCTTTCTTGCTTAGGATCTAAGGAAAACAATTGCTAATCCCTATCATAATTGTACATGATTAATTCAACAACCAACTCCTTTTGCACTCAAACTTGAATCAAAACTTGTAAGAAATATCCATAGAACAAATTCAGAATAATTTCATTTCGATTGGAACCTAGAATTATTTGAAGCATATTCTTTCTTCTTTTCCAAGTAACAAACAAATAACATGTTCCATAATTGTTCCACAATTGTTCCATAAGAAATCATCTGATCCAATAACTCCAATGATGAGACAATTCAATACCTAACCTCAAGTAACATACCATTGGCCTGATAACTTTGTCTGACCCTGATTACCACCTTGCACAACCTGAACTTAATCAGATAAACAAACAAATGAAACAACAAACACATTTTTTTTGGATTTTGAATTGTGGTTAGTAATTATAAAATAAAAACAAAAATGAAAGCAAAATTTTATGGGTAGGAAAAATTTGGGGTATGACAGATGCCCCTATCCAATTGCCTTGGACCTGAAAAATCTGATATTCTTTGAATTAACAAAGCATTATCTCAGTTTACTGAATGAATTTCTCCAAGTCACATGAAGCAGTCCCTTATGAATTAAGGTTTTTCTAAGACAATATCTTAACCAAACATGATATTCTTTTGTGGTCGAATCATCTCATTATCGATTAAGTTTCTACGATAATACCAAAGTAATATCTCAAGAACAAATGATCTATTGGGGAAAACCAGTTCACCGAGTATTCCTTCTAGAGGAAGTAAGTTGGCCAAGTTATGCACAAAAGGAGCTTATAAGAGACCTTTTAGGATAACCTCTACTTGGGGAGCAACAAAGAGAATATGTTGGGGGTTATCATTATCAACCATAAAGTTGAAGAATGACTTGTTGGGGGACCTGAAATCCGCCAGAAGATGTTGGGCATTAGCTCCTTTCAGAGGAATAATGTCGACTTTGAAAGAGGACTAGCCAAGATGCTTACTAATCAATCCTGGATCCTGTTATGTTTTGATATGAATGTTATGCATTGCATGATGCCCAATGATTCATATGAAAATGAAATTGTTTAGAATTTTGATGCAAATGATTCTTATGCTGATATAGTTTTTTTTATGACATTCTTGTTTTCGTGCAGGAATACTATGTATGTCATGTATGTGACAATGCAAGTGATTCAAAATTTAGCTTTTAAGGGTTTCAAACATGGTTGGACTTTTGATTATTTGATGTTTGCCAATAAAATTGGACTTTTGAGGGTGCCACTCTACGAGTGGACTTTTGGATTGTGCCAAACTAAATTGGACTTTTGAGGTTGCCAAGCACGGTTGTACTTTTGAGGTTGCCAAACTAAATTGGATTTTAAGGATGCCAAACAAAGTTAGACTTTAAGGGTGCCAAACAAAATTGTAATTTTGAGGGTGCAACTCCAAGGGTGGACTTTTGGATCGCCAAACAAAATTGGACTTTAAAGTGCAAACTTCCGGACGAGAACTGGATTTAGAACAAAGGATACTAGATGAGAACTAGTTTTCCAAACGAGAACTGGACCTTTAACATGATTTGCCAGACGAGAACTGGACCATAACATGGTTTTCCAGTCGATAATTGGACCTTAAAACGGTTTTCCAACCGAGAACTAAACCTTCGAGAGATTTTCCAGACAAGAACTGGATTTTAAATGGTTAGCTAGACAAGAATTGGACTTTAAAATGAATTTTCAGGCGAGAACTGGACTTTTCCAACCATTTTCCAGACGAGAACTGGACCTTAAGAGGGTTTACCAGCCAAGAAATGGACTTTAAATCGTTTTCCAGATGAGAACTGGACCTTAAATAGTTTGCTAGACGAGAACTGGACTTTGGTGTCAATCTTGGATTATAAGCTTCATGTTATGATGTCAGACCCAATGAATGATATGAAATGCATGACTGTATGCTCGAGCGAAGCGACATGACTGATGCACATGAATGATTTATGCAATGATATGAAGGTTTCCAAAATTTCCCCTGTAAAGGGTAATGGGTGGAAGATCTTTTGCGGAATGGATTTTTGTTTGAAGGAACGGTTATTTGAACCGATCACCTTGAACCTATCTTCCAACACTAGCTTCGGTTTGTACTTTCTTCAAACTATGTTCGGCGACATAGCACTGCCTTAACAACTCTAAATAGGTAGTGAACTCCCTTTGAGAGACACTATGAGAGATTTTGGCCCTCAAACCGAACAAGAACTGGTCAATCTTCCATCTTTCATCTAGAGAATACACGACTTGTCTAGTGTAAGCTGCCATGTCTTCGAACTTCTCAGAATAATTGACCACAATCATGCCCCTTTGTTTAAGCTGTTGGAATTCAAATTCTTTTTGGGTTCTCAAGGAACTCGTAAAGTAATTCTCCAAAAAAATTGTCTTAAATTGTTGCCACACATTTGGAATTCCTTGCACCGTCATAAGATTTGAAGCACTTTCCCACCACCTAGCAGCAAGACCATTTAGTAAATGTGACGCAAAAGTTACCTTGTCTTCTTCACCACAAATCACAATCTGGAAAATTCTCTCTATTCTGGTCACCCATTCGTGTGCCTTAACCGGGTCTAATCCACCATGAAACTCCTGAGGGTTCATGCGGAAGAAGTCTCGGAATGTTCCACCTCCAGTTCCAGGAGCAACCACATAAGGATGAAGGCCCCCATTCATTTGGTGCATCATCTCCTGCATGAATTGTTGCTGCTGCTGCTGCATCTGTTGCATGAATTGGAACATAAGAGCATTTCCGTCACCACCCGCTTGATTGCTACCAGGAGGAGTGACAATGGATCGAGCATGAGTTCCACGCCTACCAGCCATATGCCTAAATGCAATATAAACATGATTAAGTTGATCAGGCTCAATATTATAAACATAACATTTAGTCATATAGTGATATTGCGTGTATGAACGGAAAGGAAACACTTATAACATTCCAAGGCTAGGTTGAGGATACGACCTGCGCTGATACCAACTATAATATCCATATATAAAAGACATACATCAAAGCTGTAGATGTCTTGAATTGGCAGAATTTTTGACCAACAAGAATTATTGAATTCAGTTCAGAATGTCCTATCAAATGTTGGGACATTATCAAACAGAGTATATGAACTTATTTCAGGATGTCTTACCAGATGTTGGGACATTGTATCAATGACTTAAGTTCAGTTTTTCAGGATGTCCCAACAGATGTTGAGACATCTCAAACCTGCTACCAGAATTAATTATTGACTAACTAATCAGAGATATTTAAGGAGAGTTATCTGGAATTAATTAATGATGGATAAAAACAGAACAAGGCGCATCTGTAGGGAGTTTTATATTGAAGATTCAGATTAAAACAGAAGACCTAAATCACCTAGAATCTAGGAAGTAACAAACCCTAAATTCAAGGTGGAAGCTGCATGTGCATTAGGGCTGGATCATCCTACAGAAAGCCCAAATTACAGATACCTATTTAAGCAACAGAAACTCATAGAATTGGG
Source organism: Lathyrus aphaca (assembly GCA_963966055.1). Taxonomy (NCBI): domain Eukaryota; kingdom Viridiplantae; phylum Streptophyta; class Magnoliopsida; order Fabales; family Fabaceae; genus Lathyrus; species Lathyrus aphaca. The sequence goes on from OZ014525.1 coordinate 412,807,089, forward strand.
TACGAATTTCAGAAGACCAAATAGGTTGTCTAGTGTTTTTAATAGCAGGTTGTTTTTATTGTACCACTTTATGAGCTTTTAAGCTAAAGTGCATTTGTGACTTGATTGAAACTGTGAAGTAAGATCAAGCTGTTTTTTGAAGAATGTCTTCAATTTTATTAAACTTGTAAACTTGATCACTGTGTGATTGAGGGGGAGTGAGTAGGGTACTCTTATCTAAGTTGTGACTTAGGTAGAAATTGCATTGGGTAGTTATTAAGTGATAGATTAAACATAGAGGTTTAAGTCTAGAATTAATATTACTTATAGTGGATTTCCTCCTGGCTTGGTAGCTTCCAGATGTAAGTGTGGTTATACACTGAACTGGGTTAACAAACTTCTGTGTTATTTACTTTTCTTGCTATTTAAGTTTTGGTTAAATCTGTCAAGTGTTGGGACATCTCATAGGACATCTCATACCTGATCATAGAATTTCAATTGGTATCAGAGCAGGCACCCTGCCTGTTTATACTGGGTGAGATCTAGGGAATACAAATTCTATAACATGGACAGAGATATAGGGTCAGTAAATAGACCACCTATTCTGGATGGATCTAATTATGACTACTAGAAGCCAAGAATGATTGCATTCTTAAGATCACTTGACAACAGGGCATGGAGAGCAGTCAACATTGGATGGGACTATCCTGTCCAAGATACCAAAGATGGATCAAAAGTGCTGAAACCTGAAGAAGAATGGAGTAAGGAAGAAGAAGATTCAGCACTAGGCAACTCAAAGGCCTTAAATGCTTTATTCAATGGCATTGATAGGAACATCTTCAGACTTGTACATCATTGTGAGCTAGCCAAAGATGTATGGGATACTCTCAAAACAACTCATGAAGGAACATCAAAAGTAAAGATGTCAAGACTTCAACTCCTCACCACAAAATTTGAAAACTTGAGAATGAAGGAAGATGAGACAGTTCATGAATTCTACATGAACATTTTAGAAGTAGCTAATACTTCTGGAGCTTTGGGAGAAAAAATGAGTGATGAAAAGCTTGTAAGAAAAATCCTCAGATCTTTGCCAAAAAGATTTGACATGAAAGTCACAGCAATAGAAGAAGCTCAAGACATATGCTCTATGAAAGTTGAAGAACTCATTGGTTCTCTTCAAACTTTTGAGATGGGAATGAATGACACAGATGTTAAAAAGAACAAAAGCATAGCCTTGGTGTCAAATACTGATGAAGAAGAAGATGATGAATCAGAAAATGATAAAAGCTTATCAGACAACCTTGCTATGCTTGGAAGACAATTCAAACAGATTCTCAGAGGAATGGAAGGCAAATCCAAACCCAGTGGAAGATACACAAACTCTTCTGAGAACAGGAGACCTTATGATGCTAACAGAAGGTCAAATTATGCTGAAAAGACCAGTCAAGAAAAAGGAGTCAAATGCAAAGGATGTGAAGGATATGGACACACCAGGAATGAATGTCCTACCTACTTAAAAAGGAAAAAGAAAGGACTCTCTGTGACCTGGTCTGATGAAGACTCAGGAGGTGATTCAGAAGAGGAATCAGCTAAGCATATCACTGCTTTAGCTCGATTATGTGACTCTGAAAGTGAATCCAGTGATGGAGAACTTACTTATGAAGAACTTGAGCAAGCATTCAAAGATCTATACAAAAGAAGCTCTGAAATATGCAGTGAGGTTATAAAGCTAAAGAAGCAGAATAAGGCATTAGAAGATGACAAAGAAAATGATTAGGAGATCATTGACACCTTAAAAAGTGAAGTAAGTCTTCTCAACTCCAAGTTGGAACATATGTCCAAATCTGTTAGAATGTTGAACAGCAGCTCAAATACACTGGATGTGATTCTCAACAACAATAAGCACTCAGGGGATAAAAGTGGACTAGGATTTAACAGAGTAAATAAAGATGAAGCTAGCTCTAGCAAAACAACTTCAAAATCCATACAGTCTAACAAGATGTCCCAACAGATGCTTCAACATCAGGAAAAGAACACAAAGTCAAACATAATGTTCCAACAGATGTCTCAACATTCTGAAAAGAACAAAATGAAGAAGAAGTATCAAAGATGGAGATGTCATCACTGTGGAAGATTTGGACATATCAAACCTCATTGTTATAAGTTACATGGATATCCAAATCAGATGTATCAGCAACCTTCCAAAAAGAAAATAGAAGTTACCAAGAAAGTGCTGCATAAACATCAAAGAAATCAGCAACCTCCTAAGCAGAAGACAGAAAACATCAAGAAGGTATGGAAACCAAAAGCTAGCCCTGAAGCTGATCAAAGCTACAAGAACAAGATCAACAATCAAGCTTGGAGATCAGCTGATAAACAACACATATGGCTGAGGCATCAAAAGAAATCTCAACTCATCTGGTCAAAAAAAAGTACTGCATTCATAGCACATACATCACTAAGAGTATCAGCTAAAGAAGACTGGTACTTTGACAATGGATGTTCAAGACACATGACTGGATTGAAGAATCTGCTAGTAAATTTAAAATCACATTCATCCAGGTATGTGACATTTGGAGATGGAGCTAAAGGAGAAATCAAGGGAGTTGGAACCTTGGATTGTCAAGATGTTCCAAGACTAGATGATGTACTGCTAGTTAAAGGTTTAACTGCTAACCTGATCAGCATAAGTCAATTATGTGATCAAGGGTACAGTGTAAACTTTACTAAAACTGAATGCATAGTGACTAACAAAGAACAAGAGGTTGTCATGAAAGGAGCCAGATCTAAAGACAACTGTTACATGTGGGAATCCCAAAATCTCAGCCTCACTTCAACTTGCTCTTTAGCTAAAGAAGAAGAAGTGAAACTATGGCACCAAAGACTAGGTCATCTTCATTTCAGAGGCATAAAGAAGATAATATCTATGGATGCTGTAAGAGGTATTCCTAAACTGAAGATTGATGATGGCAAAATATGTGGTGAATGTCAAATAGGCAAGCAAACCAAGATGTCCCATCCAAAGCTCCAACATCTGACAACTTCCAAAGTTTTGGAACTTTTACATATGGATCTGATGGGACCTATGTAGGTTGAAAGTCTTGGTGGTAAGAGGTATGCCTATGTTGTGGTTGATGACTTTTCAAGATATACATGGATTAATTTCATCAAAGAAAAGTCTGATGTATTTGATGTATTCAAAGAATTATGTCAAAGATTGCAAAGGGAAAAATCCAGCTGTGTGATCAGAATAAGAAGTGATCATGGAAAAGAATTTGAGAACCAAAAGTTCTTAGATTTCTGCTCTTCAGAAGGAATCAATCATGAATATTCTTCACCAATCACTCCTCAACAGAATGGGATTGTTGAAAGGAAGAATAGAACCATTCAAGAATCAGCAAGAGCTATGATCCATGCTAAAAAGTTACCTCTGTACTTTTGGGCTGAAGCTATGAACACTGCCTGTTACATCCATAACAGAGTTACTTTAAGGAAAGGAACTTTGTCCACAATATATGAAGTCTGGAAGGGCAGAAAACCCACAGTTAAGTACTTCCATGTATTTGGAAGTATCTGTTATATTCTGGCAGATAGGGAGCAAAGAAGAAAAATGGATCCTAAAAGTGATGAAGGGATTTTCCTTGGATACTCCATAAACAGCAGAGCATATAGAGTATTTAATTCTAGAACCAAGGTTATCATGGAGTCCATAAATGTGATAATTGATGATGCTCCTACAGATGTCCCAGAAGATGTTGGAACATCTGCTGATATCAAGATTGAAGCTGAAGAAAAGAATGATCATTATAACTTCACTCAAACTGATACAAGGACAGAAGAATCCAGCAAACCTCCCTCCATCAGAATACAGAAGGATCATCCCAAAGATCTGATAATTGGTGATCCCAACAGAGGTGTGAGCACTAGATCAAGAGAAGTGATTTCAGGCTCTTGTTTTGTTTCCAAAATAGAACCTAAAAACATCAAGGAAGCTCTTACTGATGAATACTGGATTTGTGCTATGCAAGAGGAATTAGGTCAATTTACAAGGAATGAAGTGTGGAATCTTGTTCCTAGACCTGATGACATAAATGTGATTGGAACAAAATGGGTGTATAAGAACAAGTCAAATGAACAAGGAGTTGTTACAAAGAACAAAGCTAGACTTGTAGCTCAAGGATACACTCAAATTGAAGGAGTAGACTTTGATGAAACCTTTGCACCAGTAGCAAGGCTTGAATCAATTAGACTACTTTTGGGAATTGCTTGTATATTGAAGTTCAAGCTATTTCAAATGGATGTGAAAAGTGCCTTTTTAAATGGCTATCTTAATGAAGAGGTATATGTAGAACAGCCTAAAGGATTTGTTGATCCAAGCTGTCCAAATCATGTATACAAACTAAAGAAGGCACTTTATGGTTTGAAGCAAGCTCCAAGGGCATGGTATGAAAGACTGACCACATTTCTTATCAAGCAAGGATACAGAAAAGGTGGAATTGACAAAACCCTGTTTGTTAAAGATGAAGAAGGGAATGTCATGATTGCTCAAATATATGTTGATGATATTGTATTTGGTGGGATGTCTGAAAGGATGGTCAAACATTTTGTCAAGCAGATGGAATCTGAATTTGAAATGAGCCTAGTAGGTGAGTTAACATACTTTCTTGGTCTGCAAATAAAGCAAATGGAAGACTCAATGTTCATCTCTCAAAGCAAGTATACCAAGAACATAGTCAAGAAATTTGGAATGGAAAATGCTACTCATAAGAGAACTCCTGCCCCCACACATTTGAAGCTGACTAAAGATGAAAAGGGTGAGAATGTAGATCAAAGCTTGTACAGAAGCATGATTGGAAGCTTGTTATACTTAACTGCTAGCAGACCTGACATAGCATTTGCAATAGGTGTATGTGCAAGATATCAAGATGATCCAAAAGTCAGTCATCTCAATCAAGTCAAGAGAATTCTTAAATATGTTAATGGTACTTGTGACTATGGCATATTGTACCTTCATGGATGTAAACCAATTCTCACTGGCTTCTGTGATGCTGATTGGGCTGGAAGTGCAGATGACAGAAAAAGCACTTCAGGAGGATGCTTCTTTCTAGGAAACAATTTGATTTCTTGGTTCAGTAAGAAACAAAATTGTGTATCCTTGTCTACAGCTGAAGCTGAATATATAGCAGCTGGAAGCAGTTGTTCTCAGTTGGTTTGGATGAAGCAAATGCTCACTGAGTACAATGTCCCACAGGATGTCATGACATTGTACTGTGACAACTTAAGTGCAATCAACATATCAAAGAATCCTATCCAACATAGCAGGACCAAGCATATTGATATCAGACATCATTTCATCAGAGATCTTGTAGAAGAAAAGGTGATTTCATTGGAACATGTAGCTACAAATCTGCAGTAAGCTGATATCTTTACCAAAGCATTGGATGCTACACAATTTGAGAACTTAAGGGGCAAACATGGAATCTGTTTATGTGATATTTAGCAGTTAATGAGATGTGCCAACATGTCATATGACATTGTATGGCATAAGTTCCAGATGGCAAAACCAGTCTGGACAAGATCCTTGGGAATTCCATCTCTAATCATTTGCACTGTAACAGCTACTTATTTAGTAACTGTTTATAATCAGCTATCAAGATTCTCATCATACTATCACAAGCGAATCACATTAACTAGCTACTCTTCAGAAATCATAAACCCTAAAGCTTTTCATCCATCTTCCTCAATAATGTCTCAAAACCCTAACACAACTGAAGAAGTTCTCAACAAAGAAGACGTAGTTCATGCCACTCCCATCTCTGTGGTACCAATGAAATAAACCCCATTGGACGAACTCAGAGGAAGTGCTTCTCACACTAAAAAGCCAAGAACTCCAAAGAGAGCTAAAGATCAAGTTCGCAGCAAAGCCAAAGGAGGCATTCCTTCACCTGCTAACATGCCCCCAAAATCTTCAGAATATGTGGATGATTCCATCAAGGAGATTGTCACCCAAATTCTGTTTGAACAAAGAAAGGTGAGTGGAATTTCTATTCCTCTAAACACCATGCCTGCACCTCAAGAAGAACAAGCTCAAGCTGCAGAGGACACTCCTGCAGAACAAGATGTCCCAATAGATGTTGGAACATCTGAAGATGAGAAAAAGAACTCATCTGATGCTGATTTGGAACAAACTGAGGACCAGAATAAGGCCTTAAATGAAAATTATGAAGAAGTCTCTGAGGATCAGACCAAAGCCTCAAATGAAGATCAAATCCCTGCTGATCAACCAGCTGAAGAGGAGACTGCTCAATCTCCTCCAGTGGTAAACCTGGAGCAGGACTCTGATACAGAGATCATAGCCTCTGTTAGACCTAGCATAGCCAAAAGGCTCAGGTCCAGGAAAGGAAAGATGCAAGCTGAAGCTGAAATTCCTGAGAAGAAGAAAGCTTCCCCAAAGAAAGGCAAAGCTAAAGCTACCTTTGGGCCAACAAAACAATGGAGTAAAGTTCAAACTCAGAAAAGAAAAGCTGTCACCCCATCAGACTCAGATGTTGAATCAGATGTCCCAACATCTCCTCCCAAAAAGAAACCAGCACCATCTAGGGCTTCATCTGCTGTTCCAGAAGCCCCCTTGGACAACATATCTTTCCATCATGTCTCCAGTGTCAACAAATGGAAGTTTGTGTACCAAAGAAGAGTTGCCCTAGAAAGAGAACTGAGCAGCAATGCACTTGAGTGCACTGAATTGATTGACCTCATCTCTGCTGCAGGACTATTCAAAACAGTCTCAGATCTCTCTCCCTGCTATGAACTTCTTGTCAAAGAGTTCATTGTTAATCTTCAGGAGGATTGCTCCAATGGTAAGTCCTCTGAGTTTCAAAAATTTTTGTTAGAGGTAAATGTGTAGAGTTTTCTCCTCAAATCATCAATCAGTACCTAGGAAGAGAAACAGATGGACCCAATGAGCTAGGTAAGACAGATAACCAAATCTGCAAGGTTATCACTGCAAACCAGGTCAAGGCATGACCTGTGAAGGGAAAGCTCTCTGTGAGCATGCTTACAAGAAAATATGCTATGCTGAACAGGATTGGTACAGCTAACTGGGTGCCTACCAACCACACCTCTTCAATCTCCACTGGCCTGGCCAGGTTTATTTATGCTGTGGGAACTCAGACCAAGCTAGACTATGGAGCTTACATTTTTGATCAAACCCTGAAGCATGCCAGCTCTTCTGCAACAAAGCTACCAATAGCTTTTCCTTCATTGCTATGTGGTATAGTGCTCAATCAATACCCTGGAATTCTCACTGACAAGGATACAGCATGCAAAAGAGAAAGCCCCCTGGCTTTTCACTACAAGTTATTCCTCAGTCATCATGCTGCAGATGTTGAAGCACCTTCTGGGACATCTGCTGGTCCTTCAACTGCTAAGACTCCAATCTCCAAGAAGGCTCTAATTGCTGAGCTTAAAAGCACATGCAAAGAACTTGAAGCAAGGAAGCTGAAACTTGAAGAAATCATCCAAAGGCTGGAGAGTGGAGAAGATCAGAAAGCTGCCTCTGATGAAGAAAGTGAAGCTGATGAAGAAACAGAAGTTGAGGAAGAAACTGAGAGTGATGAATCTGAGTGATCAATGTATGTGAGGCAAATGTAATGACAGCAATGTATTTCTGGAATAGTGTCTTTGGCCCTAAATTTTGTGTCTACCAAGGGGGAGAACAACAACAAATTGTATTGCTATTTAAGTATGAATGAAAAAAATCTGTTTGTTTGCTTCTGAACTGAATAAGTTTTTTTTTCTGTTGCAACAATATTGGATACATATATGTTTGAGGGGGAGTAATCTCAAATAAGAATCAACAGAAAAGTAATGCTATACTCTGATAAAAAGAACTTCTGCTGCACTCTGAAAACCAGAAAAGATGTTAGCCAAAAATTAGCCAAAGGGGGAGTTTGTAGATGTCTGGAATTGGCAGAATTTTTGACCAACAAGAATTATTGAATTCAGTTCAGAATGTCCTATCAAATGTTGGGACATTATCAAACAGAGTATATGAACTTATTTCAGGATGTCTTACCAGATGTTGGGACATTGTATCAATGACTTAAGTTCAGTTTTTCAGGATGTCCCAACAGATGTTGAGACATCTCAAACCTGCTACCAGAATTAATTATTGACTAACTAATCAGAGATATTTAAGGAGAGTTATCTGGAATTAATTAATGATGGATAAAAACAGAACAAGGCACATCTGTAGGGAGTTTTATATTGAAGATTCAGATTAAAACAGAAGACCTAAATCACCTAGAATCTAGGAAGTAACAAACCCTAAATTCAAGGTGGAAGCTGCATGTGCATTAGGGCTGGATCATCCTACAGAAAGCCCAAATTACAGATACCTATTTAAGCAACAGAAACTCATAGAATTGGGTACGAATTTCAGAAGACCAAATAGGCTGTCTAGTGTTTTTAATAGCAGGTTGTTTTTATTGTACCACTTTATGAGCTTTTAAGCTAAAGTGCATTTGTGACTTGATTGAAACTGTGAAGTAAGATCAAGCTGTTTTTTGAAGAATGTCTTCAATTTTATTAAACTTGTAAACTTGATCACTGTGTGATTGAGGGGGAGTGAGTAGGGTACTCTTATCTAAGTTGTGACTTAGGTAGAAATTGCATTGGGTAGTTATTAAGTGATAGATTAAACAGAGAGGTTTAAGTCTAGAATTAATATTACTTATAGTGGATTTCCTCCTGGCTTGGTAGCCTCCAGATGTAAGTGTGGTTATACACTGAACTGGGTTAACAAACTTCTGTGTTATTTACTTTTCTTGCTATTTAAGTTTTGGTTAAATCTGTCAAGTGTTGGGACATCTCATAGGACATCTCATACCTGATCACAGAATTTCAAAAGCATATTTTTCATATATAAATTTAAGTTTGGTATTGAAATACAACAAGTTCTTAAGTACACATTGCATAAATATAGCCACTACAATAAAAGTACTAAGACAAAAGGCTATAAATAATACAAGGTGTTCACAAAACACAAAATTTAAGAACTAGATCCAAAGATCTCAAAAGTCCACAACGGAAGAAGCCATCAAACAAGAAAGGATAAAAAAGTTGCTTTATCCTTACCCTTTGCAGAACCTAAAGTACCTGAAATAACAACATCAACATGGGATGAGATAAAACATCTCTGTGAGTTCCCTATCTTAAAGTTCTCTCGGCTCTAAAAGGTTCGAACTAGACAAAGCTCAAGTTGGGGAAAAACCTAGACTTCGAGTTTACATAAATTAGAGACATCCAAGTAATATAATGGAGCACACATGAGGTGCTTGGAGGCATCTTTCCCCGCCAAGCCATAGTCTTAGCAGATGAGCACGGGTCACTCAATCCTCAACATATAGATAACTTCCCCCGCCCAGCCACACCAGGATGAGTACGGGTCACGACACCTTACCACAAAGTAACTTTCCCCGCCCAGCCACACAAGGACGAGTACGAGTCACTCATTACTTATCCTAATGGATACTTTCCCCGCCCAGCCACACCAGGACGAGCATGGGTCATGATTATCGATTAAGGGATTTGATTTCACGATTTAAAACATAACACAAGAAGTAAACTTCCAACTTTTCACAACTTCCTACAAAGATACTAACAAAGTATCGACGCCTAAGTATCGTTAAGTCTCTAAAACAGTTCCGTAACAATGTAGGGTAACTTAGCTACCTCACAAGTTTTTACCATTTTATTACCTTGAGTTTACAATTCCCTAACTTAACAATTTTATGGTATTTTAGAAAATTCGGGCAAAAGTCGGGTAAAAATAATATTTTTCGGCATCATGTGATAGTACATAATTTTAGCTTCTAAACGATATGTGGAACACTAAAAACGGATACCGGGATCAAAAGTTATAAAGAAAAACATAATTCTATGAAAGAAAACATAACTCAGCTTGGAAGTTACAGTTCGCAGGGCGAACCCTGTTCGTGGGGAGAACACAGTATAATTCCTACAGTTCGCAGCGTGAACCCTGTTCGCAGGGCGAACACAGAGAAATTCTATTAAAAACAACTACGGTAAATTCATCCCAAAACTCCCAATTTCACAAAATTGCACCAAACCAGAGGAATCCAAACACAAATATGCCTATAATCATATACTAGACATCACACTTAGTTTTAATCGAGTTTTTAACCGTTTAATCTTCCGATTTCAAGCTTTTCCACTAAAATCTCTAAAACTTATAAATCCTAACCTCAACCAAAAGTCAATACAAAAGTATCTAACTACGAACCCACCTCGAGAGATGAAGATTGACAGAAGGAAGGAGCCGATTCGACGGACGGATGACAGAGAATGAAGAATTTGAAGCTTAGGCTTTCCCTCCTTCTTCTTTTTCTCTTTTCTCTTCTTTTCTTCTTTTCCTTTTTCTCTTCTTTTCTTGCTAACTTCTTCTTTCTCTCATTTTATTTCTATATAAACAATTATATAAAAACTTATATTTTACCAATGTGTCCAAAAATAGAGAGTATCCAAAAATGTCTCTTAATCATCAAATTAGTAAAAACCTCTGAAACAAATAATATCTGTCACCCAATTTAAATTTTTCGTTTACTCTAATTGGTTTTTCATTAAAATTTCTTAGAATAAACCGGAAAATTCTATTGGCATAAAAATATTATCCGAAGACTTAATTAAATTACGGGGTGTTACATTTCTGTTACAAACTTCATGGATATCCTGATCTTAATTCTCAGCCCAAACCTAAGCAAAAAATGGTCATCAAGAAACAACAATGGGTTTCTAAGCACGTAGCCTTGATAGCTCATACTTCTCTTAGAGTATCAGCTAAAGAGGATTGGTATTTTGACAGTGGCTGCTCTAAACATATGACTGGAATAAAAAATTTGTTGGTTGATATCAAGCCTCATTCTACCAGCTATGTAACTTTTGGGGAAGGAGAAAAGGGAGAAATCAAATGGGTTGGAAAACTTGAGTGTTTAGGTCTTCCAAATCTTGATGGTGTATTGATTATGAAAGGATTGACTGCTAATCTTATTAGCATCAGTCAGCTGTGTGGTCAAGTATTCAATGTCAACTTCAATAAATCAGAATGTCTTATCACAAATGAAGAGGTAGTGGTCATGAAGGGAGTCAGGTCTAGAGATAATCTTGATCTCTCGGTTAATCAAGATTCCAGCTATTCATTTGTGTGTTCTCTATCCAAAGAAGATTAAGTAAAATTATGGCATCAAAAGATGGTTCATCTTCATCTAAGAGGAATGAAAAGAGTTATAACTTCGGAAGCAGTAAGAGGAATCCCGAAGCTTCATATCGATGAAGGCAAAGTGTGTGGTGAATGTCAAGTAGGCAAGCAAACAAATATGTCACATCCAAAGATTCGACATCTTACTACATCCAAAGTCTTGGAGCTATTGCACATGGATCTGATGGGTCCCATGCAGGTTGAAAGCCTTGGTTGGAAGAGGTATGCATATGTGGTGGTGGATGATTATTCAAGGTTCACTTGGATAAATTTTATCAAAGAAAAGTCTGATGTTTTTGATGTGTTCAAAGATCTTTGTCAAAGACTTCAGAGGGAAAAGGAGAGTTGTGTTATCATGATTAAAAGTGATCATGGGAAGGAAATCAAGAATCAAAAGTTTTCTGAATTCTGCTCATCTGAAGGTATCAATCATGAATTCTCTTCTCCCATTACTCGCCAGCAAAATGGAGTTGTGGAAAGGAAGAATAGAACTATTCAAGAGACAGCTAGATCCATGATTCATGCCAAGAAACTCCCTTTGTACTTTTGGGTTGAAGTTATGAACACTTCTTGCTATGTTCATAACAGGGTTACGTTGAGAAAGGAAACTTCTAATACTCTTTATGAGATCTGGAAGGGAAGAAAACCTAATGTCAAATACTAACATGTATTTGGCAGCTAGTGTTATATTCTGGAAAATAAAGAACAAAGAAGAAAGATGGATCCCAAATGTGATGAAGACATATTTCTGGGTTACTCTACAAATAAAAGAGCTTATAGAGTCTTTAACTCTAGAACAAGAGTCTTGATGGAATCCATTAATGTGATTATTGATGATTTACATAAAGAAGCTAATGTTATGTATGATGTTGGATCATTCTTTGATACTCCAGCTGAAGTTCCTGAGAAAGAAAGTGATCAAATCTAGTTGTTTTCAGAATTGGAGTCAGAACCAACAAACAAGGGACCCTCTATCAGAATCCAGAAGAATCATCCTAAAGAGCTAATTATAGGTGATCTTAACAGTGGGGTTGTGACTAGATCAAGGGATTTCATATCTAACTCTTATTTTGTGTCAAATATTGAACCTAAAAATATCAAAGAAGCATTGACTGATGAAGTTTGGATTAATTCTAGGCAAGATGAGCTAGAGCAGTTCAAAAGGAATGAAGTATGGGTGCTTGTACCAAGACCTGAAGGAACCAATGTTATTGGTACTAAATGGGTGTACAAGAATAAATCTGATGAACAAGGAGTTGTGACCAGGAATAAAGCCAGACTAGTTACTCAAGGATATACCCAAGTTGAAGGAATTGACATTGATGAGACATTTGCACACGTGGCTAGACTTGAATCAATAAGATTACTAATGGGAGTTGCTTGAATTCTAAAGTTCAAACTGTTCCAAATAGATGTGAAGTGTGCCTTTTTAAATGGATACTTGAATGAGGAAGTTTATGTGGAGCAACCTAAAGGTTTTGTTGATCCAAATCTTTCAGATCATGTCTACAAATTGAGAAAGTCTCTATATGGATTAAAACAAGCTCCTAGGGCTTGGTATGAAAGATTATCAGAATTTCTCCTCAAGAATGGTTATAGAAAAGGTGGAATAGACAAAACTCTCTTTGTCAAGGATGAAGAAGGAAAACTCATGATTGCTTATATTTATGTGGATGATATAGTGTTTGGTGGGATGTCAGATGAGATGGTTAAACATTTTGTCAAACAGATGCAATCTGAATTTGAAATGATCCTTGTTGGTGAGTTAACCTTCTTTCTTGGCTCGTAAGTTAAACAGATGGAAGACTTCATCTTTCTCTCTCAAAGCAAGTATGCCAGGAACATTGTTAAGAAGTTTGAAATGGAGATTATTATTCATCAAAGAACACATGCTCCCATTCATCTTAAGATGACTAAAGATGAAAAAGGTGTTAGTGTTGATCAAAGCTTGTATAGAAGCATGATAGACAGTCCACTGTATCTTACTGCTAGCAGACCTGATATCACTTTTACAGTTGGAGTATGTGTCAAATATCAATCAGAACCTAAAGTCTCTCACATAAATCAAGTCAAAAGAATACTAAAATATGTGAACGAGACTTGTGACTATGGCATGTTGTGTTCTCATGCGAGTGACCCTATCTTGTCTGGGTATTATGATGCTGGTTGGGCTGGTAGTGCAGATGATAGGAAAAGTACTTCTAGAGGGTTTTTTTTTGTAGGCAACAATCTCATTTCCTGGTTCAGCAAGAAGCATAATTGTGTTTCCTTATTCACAATAGAGGTTGAGTACACAACAATTGGTTCTCAGCTTGCTTGGATGAAACAAATGTTGCATGAGTATAATGTCACACAGAATGTCATGACATTATATTATGACAACTCTATTTGTTGAAGTTTCTGTTCTTTCTGGTTTCTTCTTATTTGTAGTTCCTAGCTCGTGAAGGAAATTTGTATTTTTTTTTGGGATTTTTTGTGTTGTATGTTGGGTTTCTGATATAACCCAGGATTTTTGCTCTTCACGAGCTTTTGGTTTTATCAGTATTATTATTAGTTCTATGACTATTTCTAAGTTTGGCTTAATTTCAGGCTAAAATAGGGGAGTAATTATAGATGGCTAGATGAACTGATCTCTGACTGTATACTATTTATTTTAGTATAGTCAGACTGTGTTGAGCAGGACTTTACAAGTTGAGGGGGAAATGAAATCTCTCTTGTTTGAAACTTCTTATGCTGTTGTGTTGTACTCTGATACATGTTTTGTTTGAGGGGGAGATTACCTATATCTCTGGTGTGTTTCTGTGGCATGTGTGCTCTGATTGATGATGAATAATGCTTAAATTTGTTTTAGCCAAAAAATTTCCAAAGGGATAGTTTGTAGATGTTTTATATTGGCTATATTTTATGGTAAAACATGTTTCTGTTTCCGAATGTCATATGTAATGTTATGACATGTGATTTAAGCATTATGCAGGTGTGAAGGTTATTGTATGCAACTATTTTATCAAGATGTCAAGACTGATGTCATGTCATTTTTGACTGGGCCTAATGACCTAGTTGAATCCTTATTTCCTGCGCACATTTTTGCTATCATTAATTATGTGTTTCGCTGAGTATTAATAGGCGCAATTTATTAGAAGGAGAGGATTCAACATGGAGTAATATTAGATGAAGACTTTATATGTTACTATTTTAGTTCCTTTATTTTAGGAATTATTATATTTGTGCAAGTTCTGCAGGCCCATACCTATGTTTCAGATTCTACAAAAGACTACATTACCCTAGTTTGAAAACACGAAGACATAGAGAAAATAAGGATTTCATTATTCAACGTTTTTGTGTGTGTGTGTGTGTTAGTTTTCTTGTGAGCCAAGCAATTATTATGTTGATGATTGTTTTGGACTAGGTGTATCAAGTTGTATGTGTTCCATTCTAAGCTTTTAAGCAAGAGTGTTTGTACTTGACTGAAGCTTTGAAGCAAGGTCAAGAATTGTTGTATGTGCTTCATTGTGTTGGTATGATTCAGGAAAGAGTTTTGTACTTGGACCTGAGATTGTTCAAGAGACAATTGAGAAGATTAAGATGATATTGGAAAAGATGAAGACGTCGCATAGTCGTCAGAAGAGTTACCATGATAAGAGAAGAAAAACACTTGCAAATTTACATGATGTGTTCCTATGACTGGAGCGGGATGAGTTTTGAACTCTAGAAAGCTCACTCTGTGTTTTGTTGGTCCATATCATATTATGCAGAGGATAAGAGAGGTTGCCTATCGGGTGGCTCTATCGCCGTAACTTGCAAATTTACATGATGTGTTTCATGTGTCACAATTGAGGAAGTATATTCCAGATTCGTCGCATGTAATTCAAGTGGATGATGATCAGGTGAGGGATAATCTGACAGTTGAAGCCTTTCCTATGAGGATTGGTGGTAGAGAATTGAAGCAACTGCGAGGTAAAGAAATTTCTTAAGTGAAGGTATTGTGAGGCGGGCAAGCTTGAGAGAGTTGGACCTAGGAGCTGCAAGATCATATGAAGGAGTCGTATCCGACTCTGTTTACTTCAAGTAATTTTCAAGGACGAAAATTCTTAAAGTAGGGGAGAGTTGTAACACCCAAAAAATCTAAATTGATTATTTATTAATTTAATTAATTAATTTAGAAATAGTTATAGGTTTTGGTAATTTTGGAGAATTTTGGGAGTACAAGAGTATTTTTAGATAATATAAATAATTAGTGTATTATTATACTATTATTATAATTAATAAATAATTGAGGAAAAAGAGCAAGGTGGTAATAAAAGAAATGTAGTAAGGATAATTTTTAGAAATCCCTAGAATGGGATATTTGGTCTAAAGAATATGAAGACCGATGAAATTCTGATTTTTATCGTGTTTTTATGAAGAAGAGCTCTGAGGAAGAGAAGAGAAGAGGAAGCTCTAGGGTCTGGAGGAATTGTCAGAAAGTATTGGAGAAAGAAGGTTAAGCTGTGAAATTCTCTAAGGTATGGGGAGTTTTCATATCTTATTATAGTTCTATAGGGTCTAGATTGTGAATAAATTAGGTTTGTGTATTTTGAGTAATTTGAGGTGTTTGATGATATAACTTGAGTTAGGAAGGTATGAATTTATGAAATAGAATCAATTGGGTTGGTACTTGTTGATATATATGTTTATCGGTCTATTTTGAAGCATTTTCGTTTTAGAAAAATATGGTTTTAGCGATTTTTGAAAGAAGAATCGCAGCAGGAAAATAATTGAAGTATTTTTTTTTTGTATTCCAGAGCTCTTGACTTGGGCCGTGTCAGGCCACTGGAAAACCTTTTTTTTCGGTTTTGGAAAATTGGCTACAGAGCTCCTGACATGGGTCGTGTCACAGGACACAGTGTTTACCCCCAAAATTAGTAAACAACCGCTGGTCCTTTAAGGATGCTAAAAATACCCTTATATACTCACATGATCAACAAATTGATCCTAGGACATTAGCTAATTGTTTGTTAATTGTGATGTTTTTGGGAAATTGTCACGAACGCTTCGACAGGATTCAGAAAGTAGTAAAAAGAAAGAAAATAATGTAAAAGAAAGGACTTTCAAAGTAAATGAAAAGATAAATACCAAGGTAAGAGTTTTAAAATTGGAGGAAAGGTAAAACAAAGGATAAATGCAAGGAAAGAAAACTTAAAGTATTGGAAATGTAAAGAAAGCCTGTAAATTGCTTGTAAAAGTAAACAAAATGGCAACGTAAAATGCTTTAACATAAAAGACTTGAAAGATAAATGACTTTAAATCATAAATGACATTGAAGATAAAATGGTGCTTTAACATAAAAGACTTTAGAAGATAAAAATGATGTTGTTTACATCACATACATTCTCATTTCACTCTTTTCTCTACACGCAGATACTTCGAGTGTATACGGAGTAACTAGTACAATATGATTTTCGTACACACTTATTCTAACACTAGACTAAGCTATTTATAGAAATAAAATATAACCGCTTTCGACAGTTTTATCCTAGGATTGCGACACTTGTCCTTGTCTTTGAATTGAAAATTACATATTTTCCCTCCAAGGCTTGAACGTGCACAATTTGAGTAACTTCCACTTCTTCGTCGAACTAGGCATGGTCGAATCTCAACAACACTTAGAAAATAATTCACACTTTATAATTCTTCTAAGTATAGAATCTATTGGTGAGGACTCTTACGACTCACACCTTTTATTGAGTCAGGTAGAAAAGACCTCCTTTTATCTTATAACAAGAAACTCTTTTCTAAGCCCAAATATCTCAATTAGGTTAGCATCGAAATTTAGGAGATAACAAATTTCCCCCCAAAAAAGTTATTTTCGTCCATTTTGAAGAAAAGATCATTTTTTGTTATTATCATTTCGACGCCAACTTTCTGGTCAGACAAAAGTATGGTTATAATCACCTAACCCACGATCTGAAAAATTGTTGTGATTCTTCAACCATGTGCATGACGTCACACCATAATGGAAAATCCCAAAAAGTCCCATCAACCGTATCTGATGTCTCCCCATCATGACCTTTTCTTGAAACAATGTGTTAAGATATCTTGTAGTAACTGCTACCTCCAACATATCCAATCTAACGCACCACGTGTCCCACCATCATGTATTTACATTAAATGGCTAAACTCCACAACTTCTTACTCCACGCCTATAAATAACCTCATCAGTTATCAAAAGAACTTTTCTACTCTCTTGAAAACCTTTTCCCCTTCTATCACTTCAGAGAAGAAAGGTAAAAAAGGAAAGACCTTTACTTTCAAACAATCTCTTTCTCCATTCAGCAAACTTTCTAAACCCAAGACGGTCAAGAACCGTCAATTCATACCAGAACCTAGGATGGTTGAACTAAGAAGTTTATAAAACTATCAGGTAATGGTTCCTTTCATTGTCAATGACTATGCTTATGCTCTTTTTGGGCCTTTTGCCAAAGTTGAAAACACTAAGAGAAGCACAAGGATTTTTTTTCCTTGTTATTGTAAGCCCCAACCTTTAGGGCACAAATATACCCTAAGGAAGATGACTCTTCACCCCACCAACCTCCTTCCAACCAAATGGATTTAAAGTACCTTTATGATGGTACTAGACTAGTTAGGGCTATTAGCCAGTTTAATGATTTTGATCTTTGGATGGCAAAAATGGAAAAGGTTAAGGCTCATGATTGGAAAGCAATAGGGATTTATGATATGTTGATGTTGTCGAAGACTAACATCCCCTACTGTTTGAACCTTTTGGCTTCCTCCCTTTATTTCTAAGATATCACCCACTACACCTTTCATCTTCCTTGTGGGATGATTACCCCCACCCTCTTTGATGTAGTAGCTATCACAGGGCTTCCACCTAAAGGTTTAGCCTATGAACCCTCAACTAATGCTGAGGATAATATTGGCTTTAGTGACTCTAAGCTGACGTATACTGATTTCATCAAACACCATTTCAAGCCAAACAATGCAGAGGTTCCTGATAAGGAGCACATTGCTTTCCTCACCCTCTGGCTGTTGAGATATGTCTTCTGCACCAAATATTTGCAGGTGGAAAATAAGTACTTAACTTTGGCAAACCAGCTCCACAATAATATAGGGGTTTACCTCATTGAGATCATCCTAGTCAGCTTCTATAATCCATAAGTGAGAGGGTATCTTGACTCAAGAATCCAATTGGGACCTCTAGTGCTATGAGCCTTAATGGTCCTCTCCGGCTTCTTCAATTTTGGATGAATGCCACTTTTGAATATGTGCTTCCCAGAAAAAGGACAAGTTGATGAAGACTCTAAGGAAATCAGGCGCAGATGCAACAAAGGTGTTTAACTTGCAAAACTCACACCAACTAATGAAGGAGAAACCCTAAAATGGGCATTCTCTAGTTACATAATGATGTTTGAACATTAGTATGAGTTTACACCTGGCTCCTTTTGCTGAGAGGAAGTGTGGTCCTAAGTGGTTTACTTGTGCGTTTCCAAACACTCTCTAGGAAACTTCACCTGGACTCCATTGCAATCTGGGAGTCTTTTCTGATCCCCATATTCATTGTTCATAGGCTGAATGGTGGGAAGGTAGATGCAATCCTAATTTCCTACCAACCAAATTTGGTCTCTCGACAGTTTGGAATGGGCCAAAGCTTCCCCAAATGCCTTTATGACAAGAAGGGCCATGTAGTTTTCCATACCCATCTCTTCGACGAACACACTACTGCCATCTATTTTCATAGATGGAATGCTCAAAGAACAATTCTATATCTTGTATTTTTCCGTCCTACTTTCTTATGCACCCACCCATTTAGTGATTGGTGGCATACATACTACATTGACCATTTTCTCACTGCTACTGAATTTTCCTCCTTGCTTGACCAAGCCTTTATTGATATGTAGGAAAAGGTCAAGAAGAGTAAGTCTACTCACATTAAAGAAATCCAGGCCTTTCAAAAATACTTTGAAACTTTCTATCGACTAGATGATCTTAGTCAAATTGTTCGTGAGGCTATTGTCACTTTGAAGGAGAAAGTTTTACAAAAATGGATAAGTTAAAAATCCATTCAAATGTTCCTCCTGAGAGGCGTTATGAGGTGGATTTCGAACTCCTTCCTCCAACATTTCCTCGATTTCCCACTTCTGATTTTGGAGTGGCCCTTGCCCCTCCATTTCCAGACTGGTTTATCTGTGGGGATTTAATAAAAATCCTTTGACAACAGTCTAAGCCGAGAACCAAAAAGGTGGTTTTGACTAAGTACACACTAGACAGTTTCAAAGGACACCTTCAAATAGGGATCGAAGACGTTCATGTCGAATTTGAAATATATGAAGGTTTGAGGTCTTCATTTATCTTTCTCATTGAATGACTAGTTATTAACTCACAACAACTGTCTTTGTTATTTCCAGTTGTCCCAAGAAAATCCAATACCACCAAAGGCGTGGTGATAAAATATGAGAAGAACAACGAAGGGACCAAGGTACTTTATACTCCTTACTTATGCATCTTTTACATGCTTGCCATCTAATGTTTCCATTTTCTTTAATGCAACCAAAACACCTCCAACGCCCCAAAAGAAGGGTAAGAAGGCTTCGATTATGGTAGTCAACTTAGATGATGACTAATCCCTTGAGGAAACTATCCTCAAGAGGAAAAGGAAACTGGCGAAGTCCACAAGCCCTTCTGGCCAGCCTCCCTCAAAGATAGCCAAAGTTGTCGAAAAGGCGCTTGCTAGAGGTGGTGTCAAAGTTCAACCTCCCACTCCTGTAGTGGTACCAACTGGTGGACACCCTGAAAGTGCCAACTCATGCCCAGGTGCTGGAGAGACTGAGGTATTTAGACTTTTCACCTAACATCTTTCAATCATTTTTCCATGCTTCGATCTAGAGTTTTCTTATGACAGTTTGAGGTAGGCATCTCTCAAGAGGAAGAACCAAGCTTCGACCAAAACTTTTCTAATCATTTTTATCGAACAAAATTTCCATGGAGATAAATGAAGCCCTGGCTAAGGAAGAAGAAGCGGAAGAACCTGAGAAAAACCAGGACATTGATCCCTCCAGTCCAAAAAATAAAGATCCAAAGAATATGGGAGAGCCCAAACCTAATTCTCAGGATGATCCTATGGATGTTAAAGAAAAATAAAAATAAGATGAGGAAGAAGAAGAAGATGATAACCAAGACAATGACATGGCTAACAAATAAAAAGAGCCTGGAAAGACTCAACAAACTTCACATGTGGCTGTAACATGGTCGAATCATCAATCCCTAGAGAAGTCGCACCCGAGGACCTGTTGGTGGCTCTAACATGGTCGAATCATCTAGAGTACGCTCGAAGGAAGCTTGGGAAGATATATTATTCTTCTGGGAGAAACTCCTCAACGGCCCCTAAGAGTTCACCTTTAGATGACTTCAGTGGTCCTATCCTGAAGAAAATCAAGGACACTTTCTTCAGAAGGGACATCCATAGTGTCTTGAGTGCAGATCCAATTTCCCTTCTCTTCGTGAAGGATTTGTTGTAATATTTAGACTTCTTTTTTCCTCTTATGTATTAATCTCGTGGTCCTAACAAGGCTTTTTATGTAATGACAATTTTGGTGTTATTTTGGCCTTTTTTTACTTTATGTTTTAAGCCAATTATCATTCTTAGACATGCATTTTAAATCTCACTGCCTAAGTAAAACTGTCGAACAATCTTTTAGTTGAAAATTCAATTTAAACCTTGGATCCGAAGTAATATTGCCTTGATCTTGGTTATTGTGGCAATGCTACAGGTTTTAATAACTTGTGTACTTCTATGGCACAGATTACCATTTAAAGGCTATACCTGCAACGTGCCTTTTAGGGTTCTATTCCTCAGGAAGAATTCACATGATTTTTAGCTGCCTTTTGACTGATTAATTAGCATATGCAAATTTCCTCTATAAATACCTCTCCACTAAATCCATCTTCTTCACAAAACACCAAACATGAGAAGTTCTATGAAGAAAATGGGTGATGTTGAACCAAGAAAGCAAGCAAAGACCTTTGAAAAGAAGAGTGTTGCCTCTTTTAGCACTCCTACTGGGGTGACTACTCACTCCAAAACTAAAGAGGTCAAGTCATAAGCTCCCAAGAAGGAACCTCCAAAAGGTCAATATCTGGATGATGAAGCTGATGAAGACTACATCACTTTTCTCAACTCCATTGACTGGAAAGATTATGAGTAGTGTAGTTTTTCTTTTTTGCTCACTGAACCATGTTTTCTTTTGGATATCTACCTTTGTAGGCCATTTGTGGCCCCCTTTTTGAGCCTGATTTGACTCTGTGTTTAATGAAATTTAATGCTTTTATTTGAATCACTTGAAGCATTGGATTATATTTCTATAAATATTTCCCATTTACTTTCAAGATTGTTGCATCAGCTTCAATCTCTTGTATCTCATAAGCATAGTTGCTAAATATCTTAGCAACTTGAAAGGGAACTTCCCATTTGGGTGACCATTTGCCTAAAGATCTTCTTTTTCAATCCATGGGAAAGATTACCTTCCAAATTAATTCACCAATTGAAAACGTTTTTAACTTAACCTTCTTGTTATAGGATTTCTCTACTCTTCTCTTCTGCCTCTCTAATAATTCTAAGGCACGAAGTATTTCTTCGTCCAAATCCACCAACTCATCAAGCATCATATTCCAATAAACCTCAGATGGAATCTCATGATGCCTTTGAATTCTTGTGGACTAAAGATAGATTTCAAGAGGCAACACTACATCATGCCCATAAGTAAGTTGAAACGGAGTAGCACTGGTTCGTTCTTTAGTTGATGTTCAACATGCCCAAAGGATTTGATCCAATGTCTTGTGCCAATTTTTTGGCTTCTTACCCACTTGTTCCTTGGTAAGTAGTAATTGTTTATGGGATCCCATATCTATAGATGATATGCTTCTGAATAAATTCAATTACATCTTCTTGATCAACATTTGGAAATGGAATAGCTTCGACCCATTTAGAAAAATAGCCAATCCCTACCAAAATGTATTTATGGTTCTTTGAAGATGCTCATCGAATTTCTCCAATCAGGTCCAAAGCCCAACCTTTAAAGGGCCAATGTTTTACTATGGAATGCAATTCAATTGCAGGAACGTGTTGAATGTTAGCATGCAATTGGCATTCTTGACACCCTTTAGCAAATTCAATGCAGTCTTTCAACATAGTAGGACAATACATACCCTGGAGAAATAACAACCATTTCATTTTATGGCCTACTTGGTATGCTCCACATGCCCCACTATGGACAGTCGAAAAAGCTAAATATGCCTCAGCTTCACTAAGGCATTTGAGAAATACTCCTTTAGGAGTCTTTTTAAATAATTCATTTCCCAAAAGAACATAGCTTAAAGCTTGGTATCTAATCTTCCTTTCTGTCGAAGTTGTTGGATTCTCAAAGTAGTCCACTATGGGGTTCCTCTAATCCATTTCACTTATGCTATCGAAAGGTAACTGCTTTGAATTTTTTAAGCAGTATATTTACCACTACAAAATACATAATTAAATTTTCTTTTATGCATTTGTACTCTTTGGTGACTTGTTTTATTACCAATTCTGAATCTCCCATTATTTCGACATGAGTTGCTTCCAATTCCAACAATACTTCAAGTCCAGCTATTAAAGCCTCATATTCAGCTTCATTGTTAGAACAACGACCATCAATTTTATACTTAAGTGTTGTTGGAATTTTATTAAGAGAAATAACAAGTACCCTTATTCCAGTCCCATCTTTATGACTAGAACCGTCGAAGTACAACTTCCAGGGCTCAATCTCCAAATAATTTAAAGGACTTCCAATTATAGAGTGGTCAACTATGATGTCTGCGACCATTTTCCCTTTAACAACTTTTAAGGGTTTCTAAGTTAATGAATATTTAGTTAATGCTAGTGCCCATTTTCCAATTCGACTATGCAAAATAGGTTAGGACAACATATGTTTTATAACATCAAAACGAGAAGAAACATAAACATCAATTGATTTTATATATTGTTTCAATTTGGTAGAAGAGTAATACAAACATAGGCATAATTTCTCTATCATGCTATACCTAGCTTCTGCATCATTTAAAACTTTACTAAGGTAATAAATGGCTCTTTCGACGCCATTATCATCCTCTTGGGCTAACATACTCCCTAAAGGTCTATCTGAAGCAGCAATGTACAATCTCATACTTTTCTTCCTATAAGGTGGAGAAAGAATTGGAAGATGACTCAAGTACTCCTTGATCTTAGCGAAGGCTTCTTGTTGAGCTTTCTCCCATTCATATCCTTCTTTCCCCATTCGCAGCAAAGGTGACAAGGCTTGCGTCTTGCCACTTAGGCTTGATATAAACCTCCTCAGGAAGTTTATTTTTCCTAACAATGATTGCAACTCCTTCTTGGTCAAAGGTGTTTTAGCTTCCATGATAGATTTGGTATTATTTTGATTGATTTAGATCCCTTTCTTGTGAACCACAAATCCCAAAAAGTCCACTGCCTGTACACAAAAAGCACACTTTAGAGGATTAATTTTAAGACCACGTTGTCTCATTCTTTGAAAAGAACGTTGATGTTGATTGACATGATCTATTCTTGAAATAGACTATACAACAATGTCATCAATATAAATTTTCATAAATGTATCTATGAAATCACAAAATATTGAATTGATTTCTCTTTGGCAAGTTTCCCCTGCACTTTTCAAACTAAAAGGCATTACTACCCATTCATAGGTGCCCAAGGCTCCTGGGCATCAAAAAACAGTTTTAGGGACATCTTCCTCAACAATGAATATCTGGTTATATCTAGAGTATCCATCTAGCATACTTAGATACGCATGTCCTACAATAGAGTTAATTAACATTTTTTCCACAAGAATTTTATACTCATCTTTAAGGGTTGCAGAATTCAGATCTATAAAATTTATGCAAACCCTTAGAGAGCCATTCTTTTTAATAACTAGTACAATATTTGCTAACCATTCGACATACCTAGTTGTACAAATGAACATGCATCGAAGCAACCTTTCAATTTCCTCTTTGATTTTGGTGAGGATTGTCGGGGTGACCCGTCTTGGATTTTGTTTGACTGGTTACTTCCCATGCTTGATTGGTAGCTTATGTTCGACAAGCTCTCTCTTCAAACCAGTCATTTCATCATAGTCCCAAGCAAAACAATCATTGAATTCCTTCAGCAATTGGACCACTTCGACCTTGAGTTATGGGTTGAGATTGGCACAAATATAGGTAGGCCTCTTCATCTCCCCTTAACCTAGGTCAATTTCTTCTAAAGAATCCTGAGCCAACATATTGATATTTTTTTGACAAATGGTCCTTTTCAAATCCTAGAGGCTCATTATCATATATTGCATCAAGCCTTTGGTCTGAATCTTCTTAAGCCTTATCAGGAGGCTCTGGGTCGAAATCCTTCATAGGACTTTCTCCAGTAAACTTTGTAATGGCCTCAACAACCATATGATTTCCTGCAGCATCTAAGGCAGCTTGTATTCTAGTTTCAGCTAGGTAGGCCGAAATTCTTCTTTGTGCGTCGAGATTAGTCATTATTACTGCTCTTACTTCCCCATCTTGTGGGGTGAATTACAGGCTCCCCAAAGTAATGTGGGATATTACTTGTTTCTTATTTAACCTCCCTATCCCAACGGAAACCTTCGATAGGATGGAGATGTAGTGAACAGAATGCATGATCATCTGGAGTGAACTCAAATTCTGCTTGTGTGCATGGGCCAATATGCGCTAAGTTCTTGTCAACTGGCAACATGGTTAACTAGCACCTTGAAATAACCTTGATCAGCTTCAATATTGTCTAGAATTCCATAAGGCCTCCAAATGGAAACCCTTTAATGCATTAAAGACGAAACTGCACCTATGCCATGTATCTACTCTCTTTCTAATAGAATATTATTGTTGGCCTTACTTTCGACAACCATAAATAGAGGGGGCCTTGTGACCGTTCCGACGATCAAATCCACTTGTAGGACACCTAGTGTTTCCCCAATATTGCCTTCATAATTCGACAAGACAATGTTGTGAGGCTTAAGGTCTGTGTCGAACCTTCCAATTTTGACTAGCAAGAAGTGTAGCATCAAATTCACTATTTTGCCACAATCAACCAAATTTTATAGATAACCACATTCTCCAATTTCCCAGTGATCTATAGAGGCTTTAGATGCCCCTCATATCCTCAGTGGGTATCTCAAAGAAAGCATTATATTCTTCAATGCACCCATTATTCATTACATAATAGCACACTGGTTATTGTGCTGCCATTTATGCCTCAGTATTGCATCCAGGTTTTCCACTTCAGTAATTCTATCATATTCTCTAGGAATTACTGAGATCATATTTACTATGATATATAGAGAGGCTTCAGACTCGCAGTCGAAGTTATCTGTCATGTCTCCATCTTCGACTGCTTTTAGCTCAGCCTTTATCTCAGCTTTAAATTCAGCCCCATTGTTCCTTGATGAAAATAACTTGTGCCTGTCGCTCCCGACAAATGAGACGGGGTTCATATGAGGGTACAGACGCGAACGGTCGGCGAGAGGGAACGGTGAGAACACACAGCCGTGAACTCACTGGAGAATGAATAGAGTCGCCAGCTAGGCATTTTTATCCCGGAGGAAAGGCAATGCTGCATAGACCTAGAAAGATATGGATAAGACGGTTGCGAACCAGAGAGACTGAGAAAGGGGGTTGGTTACAACCTGGGAAGGTATTAGCACCCAGATTGTCCGTCGTACTCGACGGGATCCACGCTTAAAAGATTTGTGTTTTAAAGGGATAGTGTCAGTGCAATCTGTGTATAAAATAGCTGGAAAGAGATGTACAGGTGTCAGTGTAAAAGAATGTGAAGTGTGTAAATGATGTGCCAGTGTGAGATCAAGAATAAAATGCTCATGACCATGAGGCTTAAAAGAATGAAACTGGAAGGAGGGGGAATATACAGAGACTTTTGTTCGATAACCGTTAAGTTATGCCTACGTATCCTCTCGTGCAATGAGGAAGTCAGAACACCGTAGTTCGACCCAAAGAGACTGAAAGATGAATTGACTTGTGAACTGCTTACTTGCCTATGCTCAAGTGTATGACCTGTCTGGCTCAGGTGCAAACTGTCTTGCATTAGACGGAAGAAGCGAGTTCTCGTTCGTGAGTGAAGATGATGAGAAAAGAATCCCGAAGGAGACGATTATTGTTTGTTTTTGAGTTTTCAGTCTTTTATTGCTTTTGAAGTTTGTCATAAGTTAATGAGCTTAAGCCTAAACCAATGGGTTAGTAAACTCATCACATCTCCCCTCTGATTAGGGGTAATGAGAATACCTTAAGTGTGAAGTCAGATTCTCACACTTAATCACCTTTGATGCAGGATTAAGATCATTAACCTACTTGTGATTATTTAGATGTTTTTGTGGTTTTTGTTTAGTGTTGAGTAATGAGGTTAAGCCCTAATCAAGGATTAAACAGACTCATTACACCATCCTAATAGAAGGATAATAGATGAGAATGTTTAAGCTGAGGAAAGCTCCTCAACTTAATCCATGATTAGAGATTAAACTCATGACAAAACAGGCCTTTGATTTAGTGGATTTTATTCAATGGTTATGATGATGAAGTGTTTTTTATGATTTGTAAGACAACTTGAGGGGGACTTGTCCATTAACACTAGGGTTAGTCCTTCTTAACCACTTAAGAAAGAATTAGAACCCTAATGCAAGGCCCAAGTTACAAGTGTGATGTCTTGATGATTATTAAGTGAATTGATTAAGAGATTTAAACACATTAAGGGTTCAAGACTTAGGATTAAAGTTATACACTCCATCCTAAGAGAAGGATGCAGGCATAAGCTTAATCACAAAGTCTTAAAGCCTTTAGGGTTTAGTCCCTGATTATGAGATGAGAAGAGAAGACTCAAGAGAGACACAAAGGTAAAGACTATGGGGGAGACTAATCAAAACCCTAATTCATTGTCATGCTTGGTTGTTCCTAAGGTTTGTGTGGTTTGCAAGAACAATCTTCAGAGGAACCACCAGGAAGCAGATGAACAAGATCAAGAGAAGCAAAGTGACTTGCTTCATTCAAGAAGTCAAGTCACTTGAAGAAAGAAAGTAGGAGGAAGAAGAATGAGCAAGCTCAATCTCAAACACAAATAGAAATGCAGCAATGGATGCAAGAGAGATGAAAAGAAAAGTTATGAGAAGTGAAGGCCAATTCACTTCTCAAGTTACTTACCACCTGAAATGTTAGAAAGGAATGCAATGCAATGCTAAATGAAATGAAATGACATGATGCTAGACCAAACCAGAAGCATGTTGATGATGAAAATGATGCTATGAGGTGCTGCAAACATGAGGCAAGGCATGGGGATGTTCATACAAGATCATGGATGCAAATGATGCAAGCTAAGAAGCATGAACAAGCATGAAATGTTATGAAGCATACAAGACAAATAACATGGCAAATATGTGATGCAATGATCAAACATGCTTTCTATGTGTCTTAAGATGTCAAATGAATCACAAGAATGCACAAAATGCAAAGACAAGTCATGTTATGCAAGAGAATGCAAGGGGGATGCAAAGGAAAGCCCAAATTAGGGTTCATGGATTAAACATCAAACCAAAACTCAAAACAGAAGCAAACCCTAAGATAAAAAATGGAAAATGCCACTCAAAGAAACCCTAAACCTATAACAAACCACTGCCCAAAGGGGAGCTCCCAACTCTCAACCAAACTCAAGATATGAATTTCCTAAGTTATTAGGGTTTTTTAGGGTTCTTAACAAAAGAAATGTCAAACAATTGGAAAATGCAAGATCAAATCATGGCCATTTTATCTTAGAAACTATATGCTAAACACAAAACAAAGCAAAAAGAATCAATGTCCAAACCTTCTCCAATAGACAGAAATGAATTTTTGAACTTATGATCAAAATAATGCACAAAATATGATTTAATTCAATGAAAAATTCTTAAAATGCATCAAGATCAAAAAAGAAATTTGGTTTGAAGGTTGGACAATGTTTCTAAATGTCTTAGAACATTTCATGAATTTTTTTGTAATTTTTAAATACCTAAAAGTATTTTTAATTAATTAATTTCCATTAATCAATTAAAAATAATCTTTAAAATATTTAAAAATACTTTTTTTAATGATAAAAATAAAATAAAAATATTTTTGTGTCATAAAAATTAATAAAACTCAGAGGAAAAAGTTTCATAATTTTTATGTATTTTTTGCTATTTTAAATTAAATATGCAAGTTTAATGAAATAAAATGAATTAAAAATCAAATAAAATAAAAGTAAACAGAATGAGAGGCTGAGATGCAATCTGGGGAGGGGACCATTGACTTGGCGCGTGATCTTGTGGCTCACATTCAAACTTGGTTAATCACAGTTATGAATTAATTAATTACAGTTAGGGTTTCTAATGACGAATCAGGGCCATCCACTAGCGCGCGGGAAGCAACATCCAAGGGCCCAGGTTTAAAGTTTGCTAATTAATGACCATTAGCCCTAATCACTCTCAGGCTTCCGGAGAAGACCTCCGGTCGTCTTCTCCGGCCAGCTCTCTCCCTGAGAAACTTCAAACTCCCTAAAAACGTATCAAAAATGAAAGCTAAAAACTGGGAAATGTTCCTCACATCCTCACGAATCAAACCCCTATCCTAAAACACATTTATATTTCCTAAATAAGCTGAATCGAAGAGGACAAGAACTAGGGCACGCAAGCTTCAGAAGCAAATTAAATACTTATTTCAAAGCCATTTTCGAAACCAATGACATCAGGATGATCAGTGAATCACATAGAACAAGTTTGTAACAAGAAAAATGATTTCTGGAAAAATAATTTTCAAGCTACCTGAGATTTGGAGCTTTCAACTTGAGGACTTTCTGGCCACTTCTCCTTGTGAAATCCACCCTACTTGATCCCCAGAAGATGTTTGAATGCTCAATGAGAGTTTAAGTTGGCTGGATAGTGAGTTTCGAAAACTCCTGCTTCAGCTCAGTCAGAAATGGCTATGGAGTTTCAGGCAGTCTTAGGCCATGGAAAGGGGTTGTTTGAGGTCCAGATGATGTTTTGAGAAGGTCTGTGGTGTTAGTTGGTATGTTTGTGAGCTATGGTGAGAGTTTCGAATGAAACTGCAAAATGAAGTGAGAAATGGCAGTGGGATGTTCTGGCTGTTTCAGGCTTATGTTCTTGGTGCTTTGTGATCTATGGAGCAAGGTGAGTTGAATGATGACAATGGTTGAAGTGTTTGCAAGCTGTGGAGGCAGATTCGAAGCAACTTGCAATGTGGTGTGTTTTTTGTGAAATGTGATGTTGTGAAGTGTTTCAGGCCTGCTTAGTACATGGAATGGCTTGCAAAATGATATGTTATTTTAATCCAAGTGGCCAGAGGATGTGACATGGCCTGTGGTGATAGGTAAGTTTACTTTTGCAAAAAGGTCAACTTTTGTGTAAGGCAAGTATGGTGAGGTGCTAGGCAAGTACATGGGCTGGTTCTGGCGCAGCAAAGTGAAGGGAAAGGCTAGGCTTGGTCCAGCATTCAAGGCAGCAAGTTGGTGAAATGTTATGAGTGCTTTTGCAAGTTGTTGTAACTTTGGTTCACATGTGATTTCTTGTTCCAAAAGTCATGAAACTTGAGCAATGCCTAGTTCATTCTGAATTTTAGGACTTACATGATGTTTGTGTGCTGGTTTGTAGTGAATTAGAAGTCACATAATGCATTGGTTCATGACTTTGCAAAATTTCCATTTGAAGCATGCCTTGAAAATTAATGATTTTTGGCAACTTTGCCTTGCCATAACTTTTGATCCAAGAAGAGTTTGATCATGTTCTTGTACTTTTTGAAAAGGGAAAGATGAGATCTACAACTTTCATGACCAAAGTTTTTCCATTTGAAGCCTTTTTGGATCAAGAATCAAGGCTTGAAAAATGACCTAAAATGATGCATTCTTGAAAAGTCAACTATGCCCAAAAAGTCAACATTTGCAAAAACCCTAAATTCTTGATTTCTATGAACTTCAACCTTCTTCCATGATCAAATAAAGATCATATACACTCAAAATGATGAAGATCACCCATTGGTTGGGTCATTGGGGGCCTCAGATGCCCTGATTTTGTACTGACTTGTCCAGAAAGTCAACCCTTGATCAGATGACTTCCCCATGGAATTTCTTCATGAAAATTGATATGTATACTCCCTATACCATATAAAGAGCAATGGAAACAAGAATGACCAAAAAATTGGAGTTATGGCCTCTGAAACCAAAACCCTAATTTTCAATCAACTGTGCAGTCTAGCCTGTCTCTGCATCCCCTCAAACCCTAGTTCTTGTGATTCCTTTGCATTTTTGACTTTGAGGAGATGGAATATGATATAAGAACACACATGGACCCCTTTGAGTTGATTGGTGGCCTTTGGAATGGCTCAAGATGCTTTTGGGATTGCTCAGATCACAAACCCTAGGTGCAGATGCCTTAGAAACTATGCAGTGAATCAAAAATGAGATATGAGATGATATGTTTGTGTTTATGCATATGAGGATGATCACAAGCCATGGTGTGAATGGGTGAGGGCAAATTTGGGGTGTTTACAGCTGCCCCTATTCAAGCATGAGTTAGCTGTGCAGGTTGTAAGCGACGGCTTAACAGGCCAAACAAGATAACTTGTGGTTGAATACCAAAGACAGTCCAAAATTTGCACTCACAGAAATGAAGAAGAAAAGGGATATAAATTGTAAAGGAAAATAAAGTATATTGTAAAGTACGGGCGACGGAGGACGACCGTCGAGCAGAGGACGACCGCTGGGTAAGGAGCAATGACGGGGACGGCCGGCATGCTGGGGAAGGTGCGGAAAATAAGGCAATGACGGGGACGGCCGACATGCTGGGGATATGAAGGTAAAGCTAAGACGGGGACGGCCGGCTAGCTGGAAAAATAAGATTATGATGGGGACGGCCATCAAGATAAAGTTGTAAGATTCTCTGGGAATTAATGAAACATGACGGGGACGGCCATCAAGCTCATAAAGGTAAAGTAACCAACGATGGGGACGGCCATCGGGTTAAAAGGAAAAAAGGACCACGACGGGGACGGCCATCGGGTTAAAGAATAAATGAAATAAACAGATGATGGGGTACGACCATCAAAGGTGAAGGACGATCACCTAGCAGGGGACGGCTGCTCTGTTGGGAATAAAAGAAGTATGATGGGGACGGCCATCAAAGGTGGAGGACGACCACCTGGCAGGGTACGGCTGCCGAAAATATCAACGATGGGGACAACCATCGGATAGAAAAGGTCAACGATGGGGACGGCCATCGGACGAGCATGATGGAGGACGACCATCAAGAAGTGGAGGACGACCACTCAGCAGGGTACGGCTGCTCTCGAGGTTTCTCATGACATAGGACGAATGCCAGATAACCAAAATCAACAATGGGGACGACCATTGGATGAAATGATGAAGGACGATCATCAGAAGGTGGAGGACGACCACCTAACAGGGGACGGCTGCTAAAAATCTACGATGGGGACGGCCATCGGATGAGCATGACGGAGGACGACCATCAAGAAGTGGAGGACGACCACTTAGCAGGGTACGGCTGCTCTCAGGGTTATCATAACACAGGACGAGTGTTAGATAAAAGAAAATTTGTTGGTGATCTACTGGGGATATAGTAAACACGGACGAGCGTTTACATCCAAGAAACAAAAGGTATAAGTGTTTGGTATTGTGTATAGATTAAAGATGCGGACGAGCATCCTTAAGACTATGATACGGACGAGTATCACGTAGAAACAAACTGACACATGTTCAGAGATGATGATACGGACGAGTATCAACTGGTTAACAAAGAACACGGACGAGTGTTGAATCTGAAAGAATTCTTCTGGGGAATAACAGACACAGACGAGTATCTATATTCAAGGAGACACAAGTGTTTGACACGGTGTATGGGTTAAAGATGCGGACGAGCATCCCTAAGACTATGATACGGACGAGTATCATGTAGAAACAAACACTAGACGCACTGTTCTGAGATGATGGTACGGACGAGTACCAACTGGTTAACAAAGAACAAGGACTACTGTCGAATCTGTGGGGATATAAATGATGTATACAAGATGCGGACGAGTATCTGCATAGGTGTACCATTGAGTAGTGAGTATATATATATAAGTGTTTATCTGCTGGGGAGAATGACACGGACGAGTGTCAAAAGGGAAAAGTATAATAATAACAAGTATATGGGTGATGAAAGTGTAAGCGACTGCGCTGGGGACATGACACGGACGGGTGTCAAGAAAGTGTATATATAGGTATGTGTGGGTGCAAAGAGGATGTCTTTGGCTTTTTGCTGGTGATTTGACACGGACGGGTGTCATGAAGTATCTGTAATACGGGTGGTCTTGTTTGTAAAGAGTGTTCAGGCGACTTTATTGGGGAGTGATGATACGGACGGGTATCAAAGGGTGTATATGATGGTATTTGTGAATATGAGGCAACTGTTTTTGCTGGGATTCTGGTGGGGATTTCTGTACAATGATGATGAACGGTTATTATTCACAAGTGTTAATTCATAACATGGCTTATGATTATGCTATGCGTTTGATTTTTGCCGTAATGCTCCGTATTAGACGGAATGCTACGCTCTGAGGGGATATCATGATGCAAATGCCATGATTGTGCAAAGATACCACACTGGGATTCGGATCCTGTCACTGCGAAGATCTCTGGTCGATCTGTTTGGAGTAGACATCCCAGCTGGGGAGGAGATCACTGGTAGATCTGATGATATGATATCTGCTTAGGGATACAGGTCATTGGTTGACATCCTTATAATACGGGACCCAGCTGGGGTTTGTAGAAGCTTTCTTCACTCTGTTGTGATCTTCTATGCGCTGCTCTTCTGGATAGAGGCTGAAGATTCTGTGGGGAGATGATTTCCTGACTCCCGTACTCAGCTGAGGACGAAATGGCAGCTCGGCTGGGGAATTATGAGAGGCAACTCAGCTGGGGAGAGCAACAAGAGGCCACTCGGCTGGGGATAGAGCATTTCGGATGCCGAGATTGAGCGTATGTTGATTTGGCAACTTTGCTGGGGAGAAAACACCTTGAGTGTTAAGCCTGTTTGCTGATTTTCCAGCTTGCTGGACTGTAGCTTATATGCCCCAAGTTGCGTTCTGGATACCTGCAATCCTGCAAAGATAAGGAAACGCACAAAAGGTCCCGAGGTATCCTTCACTGAATTCCGTCATAGGAGATAAGTACTTTCGAGAGTAAGTATATTCCCTGTAAGCATGTGCTTTTATTTTTAGAGAAAGGCATCTGTACTTATGCAATTGTATTTTCAGAGATATCAGACAATTCTTTGCAAAACATAAATGTAAAAAACGAAACATGACTGAAAATCTGATTTTATTAATTCATGTGCCCTGAATTGGCAAGATACAGTCAAAGAAACATATCTCCTGAAATGAGGAGATTGTTACAAATTGAGAAATAAAGTGCTGGCGATGCTGACGACGCTTTCAAGGAGCTTCCTCTTCTGCTATGACTCGTATGACAATGACGTTCTTCTCGTCTTGCTTTCTGGAGAGAGTTGATTCTGATTGAAGCTTGATTCCGTCGAAGCTTTCTAAGTTGTAAGTGATACAGACGAATTCAGAATGCAGTTGTTCGCTTATTCCCTTATTTTGCATGGATCGCCCTTTCGGGTTTTCAATCCATCGGGATACCCATTTTTGCCTGAGTTGTCCAATGCGGCTTTTCAACTCAGCGGGTGTACATTTTTCATTTATTTCCCTTATTTTTGCCCGAGTCTTTTATTCTGTTTTTGACTCTCCGGGATGCCCTATTTTTGCCTGGACTTACATTCTGTTTTTATGTCCAGCGGGTCATTTTATGCGAAGTATTTTTTAACTGCATCTGAATTCACAGGGGACGGGAAATCTTCACCATCCATGGTGCTGAGCATCAGCGCTCCACCAGAGAAAACTTTCTTTACAACGAATGGTCCTTCATAATTTGGAGTCCATTTGCCCCTGTGGTCTGTATGAGGAGGGAGGATTCTCTTCAGCACAAGATCTCCTACTTCGTACCCTCGGTGCCTGACTTTCTGATCGAAGGCTCTCTTCATTCTCTTCTGATACAACTGCCCATGACAAATTGCAGCCAATCTTTTCTCTTCAATTAGACTCAGTTGTTCGAATCGGGACCGAACCCATTCTGCTTCACTCAGTTTAACATCCATCAATATCCGTAGAGAGGGTAATTCAACTTCAACAGGTAGGACTGCCTCCATACCATACACAAGCTGATACGGTGTTGCCCCAGTGGATGTTCTGATTGATGTGCGGTACCCATGCAAGGCAAATGGTAGCATTTCATGCCAGTCTTTGTAGGTGACTACCATCTTCTGCACAATCTTCTTAATATTTTTATTTGCTGCCTCGACAGCGCCGTTCATCTTCGGCCTGTAAGGAGAAGAATTGTGGTGTTGGATTTTGAAGTCCCGGCACAATTCAGCCATCATTTTGTTGTTTAAGTTGGAACCATTATCAGTAATGATTCGCTCGGGCACTCCATATCGACAGATGATATCTCTTTTCAGAAATCGGGCTACCACTTGCCTCGTGACGTTTGCATATGAGGCTGCTTCGACCCACTTAGTGAAATAATCAATGGCAACCAGGATGAATCTATGGCCATTTGAAGCAGTTGGCTCAATCTTGCCAATCATATCAATACCCCACATAGCAAAGGGCCATGGTGAATACATGATGTTCAAAGGATTGGGAGGCACATGCACCTTATCTGCATAGATCTGGCATTTGTGGCATTTTCTGGCGTAAGCACAACAGTCTGCATCCATTGTGATCCAGTAATAGCCTGATCTTAATAGCTTTTTAGCCATGGCATGCCCTCCGGCATGGGTACCAAAGGACCCTTCGTGCACTTCATGCATCAACAAATCTGCTTCCATCCTGTCAACACATCTGAGGAGTACCATATTAAAGTTCCTTTTGTATAAAGACCCATCAGTGTTCAGAAAGAAACTACCAGCAAGCCTTCTCAAAGTCTTCTTATCATTGGAAGATGCCCCAGGTGGGTATGTTTGATCCTCCAAGAAGCATTTAATGTCATGGAACCAAGGCTTATCATCTTTTACAACATCCGCTGCAAATACATATGCTGGTCTATCAAGTCTAGACACTGAAATCTGGGGTACAAAGTTAGTGGCTTGAACTTTGATCATGGACGAAATGGTAGCCAAGGCATCTGCAAACTGATTCTCGTCCCGTGGGATATACTCAAGTTTGACTGTTGTGAAGAAAGTCAATAACCTCCTTGTATAATCCCTGTAAGGTATCAGATGATCTTGGTGGGTGTACCATTTCCCGTTGGTTTGATTGACTACCAAAGCTGAATCTCCGAATACAGTCAAAGTTTTGATCCTGAGGTCAATGGCTTCCTCAAGACCCATAATGCAAGCTTCGTATTCAGCTTCGTTGTTAGTGCAGTTGAAAGTGAGTTTTGCCGAGAACGGCATGTGAACTCCTTTAGGTGTAATGAGTACTGCACCAACACCACGGCCATTCATGTTAACAGCCCCATCAAACATCATAGTCCATTCTTCCTCCGGGTCAGGCCCTTCAGTGTGAATAGGCTCTTCGTGATCTTTTGCTTTAATGAACATGATGTCTTCATCAGGGAAGTCAAACCTCATAGGTTGGTAGTCATCAATGGGTTGCTCAGCAAGATATTCAGATAGTACACTGCCCTTGATGGCTTTCTGAGATGTGTAATGTATGTCGTATTCTGTGAGAATCATCTGCCATCTTGCAATCCGTCCGGTAAGAGCTGGCTTCTCGAAAATGTACTTAACTGGATCCATTTTTGAGATTAATAAGGTAGTGTGGGTCAACATATACTGTCTCAGTCGGCGAGCAGCCCACGCTAAAGCACAGCAAGTTTTCTCGAGCAGTGAATAACGTTGTTCACAGTCGGTAAACTTTTTGCTTAGGTAGTATATTGCATACTCTTTTCGACCAGACTCGTCATGCTGGCCCAACACACACCCCATCGACTCTTCTAATACTGTTAAGTACATTATCAGGGGTCTTCCTTCAACTGGAGGCATAAGGATTGGAGGTTCTTGCAGATATTCCTTGATCTTGTCAAAAGCCCTTTGGCAGTCTTCGTTCCACCTGACCGTTTGTTCTTTTCTTAACAGCTTGAACAAGGGTTCACAGGTCGCTGTAAGGTGAGATATGAACCGTGAAATGTAGTTCAATCGACCTAAGAACCCTCGAACTTCTTTCTCAGTTTTCGGCGCAGGCATTTCTTGAATAGCCTTGACTTTATCAGGGTCAACCTCAATCCCTTTCTCGCTTACAATAAAGCCCAGCAATTTACCGGATCGCACCCCGAATGTGCATTTGTTGGGGTTCAACTTTAGTTGGTACTTCCTCAGGCGTTTGAACAACTTCAGCAGATTCACCAGGTGATCTTCCTCTGTAAGGGACTTGGCAATCATGTCATCCACGTAACACTCGATTTCCTTATGGATCATATCGTGGAATAATGTCACCATAGCCCGTTGATACGTTGCACCAGCATTCTTTAGTCCGAATGGCATCACCTTGTAACAGAACGTGCCCCAAGGTGTGATAAATGTTGTCTTCTCCATGTCTTCAGGTGACATCTTGATCTGATTATATCCTGAAAATCCATCCATGAAGGAGAATACCGAGAACTGAGCCGTGTTATCCACCAATACATCAATGCGAGGTAATGGGAAGTCATCTTTCGGGCTGGCTCTGTTCAGGTCCCGATAGTCAACACACATCCTTACTTTACCATCCTTCTTAGGCACAGGTACTATATTGGCAACCCACGGCGGATAGCTAGTTACCGCAAGGAACCCGGCGTCCCATTGTTTTTGTACCTCTTCTTTGATTTTCATAGCCATGTCTGGGCGAGTTCGGCGCAACTTCTGTTTAACTGGCGGGCATTCTTCTCTCAAAGGCAACTTGTGCACGACAATATCGGTATCCAACCCTGGCATGTCTTGGTACGACCAAGCAAACACATCTACATACTCTTGAAGCAGGTCTATCAGTTGTCTCTTCACTGAGTCTTGCAGGCAGGCCCCGATTCTAACTTCTTTCACGTCTTCATCTGTACCAAGATTGATCACTTCAACCTCCTCCTGATGAGGGGTAATAACCTTTTCCTCTTGCCTTAACAACCTAGCTAGCTCTTCAGGAAGCTCATATTCTTCATCAACCCCTTCATCAGCTTGATTGATTGGATTGTCAAAGTCATACGATGTCATAGCCGTGCTGTTGTCGGTGCTGTCAGGAAGGCACTCTCTGCAAGGGTTAAGTTTGTTCATTTTAGTGATCTGATTTTAGTCTTATTTAGAAAAGTGAAATGAAGTTGTCATTTTGAAAACACTGCCATTTATTTTTTTGTACAAAAAGAAAAATGGAAAAACAGTGAAAAAAGAAAAAGACTCGTTTGCAAAAAGATGTCTGATATTTCATTAATTGATCTTGTTTGCACAAAAAGTACAGATGGCCCGATTACAAAATGAGTCTTGTCATCTTGGGCAAGATGCAAGACTTTGATGCATGCTATAAAAATACAGGAAATAATAATTACTCTGCATGAGTAACTCTTATAATTTCCTGGGAAGACCAGTTCGAGACACTGCTCCCCGGGATCTTTGGACGAATCCAATTCTCCAGATTGCGCTCCTCTTCCAGCTCGTCTTCCAAACAGTTGATAGCATCGGGGGTGAGCATCCCCCCACTGACAAAACCTGGCTCTGCAGCAGCCTTTGCTTGATGTCGAGTTGGTTTGTAACCCAACCCAAATTTGTCCTTCTTCTCCTCCACAGCTAAAACTTTGCCCCAGCCTAGGGCAGTTCCTTCCTCAACAACCTTCCGGGCTTGTTGATAAGACGACATGGAGATACCTGACACGGCAGATGCTTCATTGACGTTTAAGGCTTCAAAACCTTGGCTCATTGTTTCATGGATCTCCCCATCCATCTCAATGTACTTGTAGGTAGCCAGATGGCTAACGAAAATATCCTCTTCCCCACAGATTGTGACAACTTGACCTTCCCACTCAAATTTTAACTTTTGGTGAAGGGTAGACGTTATTGCGCCGGCGGCGTGAATCCAGGGTCTACCCAACAAACAGCTGTAGGCGGGCTGAATGTCCATCACATAAAAGATAGTTTTAAAGGTCTGCGGGCCAATTGTCACGGGCAGCTCAATCTCCCCCAGAACCGATCTCTTCGAACCATCAAAGGCTCGTACCACCAGGTTGCTGGGTCTCAATGCCAATCCATCATATTCTAGCTTCACCAGAGCCTTCTTTGGTAAGACATTCAGGGATGAACCTGTGTCCACCAGCACATGAGAAAGGACAGCTCCTTTGCATTCCATGGTTATGTGCAAGGCTTTGTTGTGGTTGCGGCCATCCGCTGTCAAGTCAGTATTGGTGAACCCTAGCCCATTGCTAGCAGTAACATTTCCAACCACGGTTTCCAATTGGTTGACAGTAATCTCTTCAGGCACGTAAGCTGCGTGCAAGACTTTGAGTAATGCATTCCGATGGGCTTCGGAGCACATAAGCAGTGAGAGGATAGAGATTTTGGATGGCGTCTGGTGAAGTTGATCCACAATTTTGTAGTCACTCTTTTTGATGATTCTCATAAACTCATCAACTTCTTGATCGAACGGTGTTTTCAAGGCTTCTTTGGCAGCTTGATCTTCCTGCACCGGGCTCTTTCCCTTTGCCTTGGCAGCAGCTTCTACTTCGGCAGTAGGTCTTTGAATTGGTGGAGCAAAGAGACGTCCGCTTCGAGTGAAGCCTCCGCCTCCCCCCACATTATCTACCTGTGGTGCAGGTGTTGATGTTTCAAGAGTGATTCTTTTTCCTTCGCAATACACGTCAGAGCCATAGTGCCAAGGGATGGCCCTGTTGCTTTCAAATGGTACTGGTCCAGGCACCGTGACAGTGACCGGACTGATTGCTGCTGCTGAAGGGACTGTTATTGTTTGTGGATCATAAAAGATTGTAACTGGTGCTCTGGCAGGAGCAGCACCTTCTGAATGGTAGGCGGAATTATTTTCAGGATCGTAAAATATGGTAACAGTGGAGACATCTTCGTGATTGATTGCTGGTGTTGTAGGAGGTATTGTTGAAAGGACTGTTGTTGTTGTTGCTGGAGATTCGAAATGGAATGAAGCTGAAGTTGTAGCAGGAGAAACTGTTGAAAACTGATCATTTGAGAGGACAGGTGAAGTACTTGTTGATGTCGTCGTAGGATTGTCGGGAACAATAGTTGCTGCAGTTGTAGGAGGGTCTGAAACCGTTGTTGATGAAGTTGCCGGATTTGTCGGAAATGATGTAATGATCTGTAGCAGGCCACTCTGAATAAGGCTGTCAATGCCATTCCTCAGGTCCTCACACCCATTCCATGAAATATTGCAATAGGGACACCCTAGTTCACACCCCGGAAATATTTGGTTTTCACGGAGTTGAGCTTTGATTTCCACCAATGGTGTCCTGATCTGATCCACACTAGTTATCAAATAAGACGGTTGGTCTTCTTCAATAGCGTTAATTCGGGGACCACCATGGTTTGGCATAGGGTTTTTATTGACATTGGGCGGAGGTGCAAAATTCAGAGCCTTGGAGTCTACCAAGTCTTGTACCTTCATATGCAGAGCCCTGCATTTTTCTGTACTGTGGCCAGGTGCGTTTGAATGAAAAGCACACCTAGCATTGGAGTCATAGTTCCTTGGTAGACTGTTGGGATCCGGAGGTGCCAACGTTCTTAGCTCAACTAGGTTGAGTTTCAGAAGTTGTGGCAGCAAAGTAGCATATGGCATTGGGATCGGATCGATCACTCTGTTAGCTTGAGATGGCCTCTGTTGGAATGGCCTTTGTTGACTGTTGTTGTTGGTGTTGCTGTTGTTGTAATTCCTTGGAGGATACTGATTTTGCTGATGGTACTGAGGTTGTTGTTGATAGCTTTGCTGAGGAGGTTGATAGACAGGTTGAGGATGAGCTGGAGCAGGGATGGTGACTGCTGCTATGGACCTCTGAGCATATTGGGGCCTACCCCTGTTTGAATGGATGGCATTGGTCTCGCCAGTTCTTCTCGGGCCTGCAAAAGGCTTTCTTGTACTACTGGACGAGCTTGCACCATTGTCTGAGATCTTTCCCATTTTCAACAAGCTTTCAATTCTCTCCCCAGCTATGACAACATCTGCAAAGCTAGTAGAAGAGAAAGCAGCCAACCTGTCAATATATGTTCCCTGAAGGGTGTTCATGAACATATCTGCCATTTCCCGTTCAGACATAGGTGGTTGAACAGCAGCAGCCAGTTGCCTCCACCTTTGGGCATATTCTCGGAAACTCTCCCTCGAAGACTGTGACATTCCCATCAGGAGAGTCCTGTTGGGTGCCATGTCTAGATTATACTGATACTGTCTGATGAAGGCCTCTGCCAGGTCCTTCCAGCATCTAATTGTTGCTCTTGTCAGATGGGAATACCACTCCCTCGAAGCTCCAGTCAAGCTATCTTCAAAATAGAACATCCACAATTTCTCATCCATTGTATAGGCCTTCAGCCTTCCCAGAAATGATTGTAGATGAGTCCGGGGGCATGAAGTCCCATTATACTTTTCGAAACAAGGTGGCTTGAACTTATGGGGGATCCTGACCCCGTCTACCAAACCCATGTCCATAACGTCGAAGCCCAAAGAGTTTTGAGATTCTAAGGACCTCAACTTCTCAGCTATTTCATCCAATCTTCTATCATAAGCCTCTTCCCCAGCACCCATTACTGTGAACTGGTCTTCTTGAGGGTCTTCCTGTAGTACCCTCCCTGCTGTGGCAGTCCCTTGTATATTGACAGGGATGTTGGCCTCTGGATGGAGATGGGGTCCAAACACAGGAGGGTTAACATGGGGTTGGACCCTCTCGTTGTTACTTGTGCCAGCAGTTCCCACATGGGGTTCCTCTTGATTCCTCCCTTCTACCAAAGCTCTGAGCCTCTCCTGGCTTTGAGCTAAGTTGTTCATTACTTCCATGAACTGTGTTATCTGCGTTCTCATCTCCAACCTTTCGTTGGCCATCTGGTTTCTGACCTCCGTAAGGTCCTGCTGCATCTGATCCATCTGAATTCCCGGAAGGTTGTTTCTAGTTGGGTACCTGTGTGGCCTGTTGAGGGGAAATACCCGGCGGCGAGCAATAATTCCTGAGATTCACAACAGAGGTTAGTAACAACAAAACAAAAACCTACAAAACAAACAAAAGGGTTAGTATGCAATGCAGTTATGCTTATTTGCTCTCAAGGTATCCGGTTTGGTCTTCAGTTTTGACCCTTCCAGACCCTTGAAGATGTTGCTGTTGAAGTTGCTTTCGAAATAAACCCAGATGGAAACTAACACAAATATATTACAGAAGGTGAAATAATACATCTTGTTCATTTTACAACACCAGCCCTCTAAGGGGTCAAAATACATCACAAAAACAAAAGTACATGGAATAGGAATAACAACAAGCAAATGATCAAACTCCAAGGCCAAACTCATCCTCACGAACTTCCTTAAGAAGTGCTTCGGTCACAGGATCAGCCGGCCGCTCCGTAAGATTTCTGATGAGAAGGTTTCTTGTTGCAACAGCTGCAGTCAACTTCTTGTTCTGACTTTGGTCTTTAGACCTCTTCACTCCAGCTCTGATTTCTAGCTCTGATATTTCCTTC
Organism: Lathyrus aphaca; assembly: GCA_963966055.1. NCBI lineage: Eukaryota > Viridiplantae > Streptophyta > Magnoliopsida > Fabales > Fabaceae > Lathyrus > Lathyrus aphaca. Next base: position 412,849,161 of record OZ014525.1, read on the forward strand.
TGGGCTGCTGCCAGGGCTTTTTCTATCTGCTCCATCTTGTCCTGAACTCTCTTGTCTTCTAGAGTACGGGCCTCAGTGATCCGGACCCACCTGGCTTGACTCTCTTTCAGGTACAAGTCTGTTCTTGCTCTTTGGAACTGGGCTTCTTTACAAGCATTCTTCAGAATCTGCTCACCAGCCTTAGACTTGTTGATATAATCCCCAGACTTCTCAATTTTAGTCAAATGTTCCACCCTTAACTTCTCCAATCTCTCAATCTCCCTCACACCTTCACTCCTCTCCCGGAGGGTCTTCTGCAAAGCCTGGGTTAACTTCTCATTTCTTTCTTTCAAGCTCTCAAACTCCTCCAAACTGATAGTGGCAGGGGGTGGTGCTGAAGATGACTCAGGCATGTCTTCTATGGTAAAGGGCATTCCAGAGAATTGGGCCCTAGCATGGGACCACTCATAATATTGTGCTGATGCCACATTATTGCATTTCCCCAGAATGGTGACTCCCTTGGTTTGAACATGATCCCAGGCCCAGGCAGCCTGCCTAACAATTGCCAGACTAATCTTGTTCTCACAGTAGAGGGTCTCAACCAAGTCTTGCTCCCTGGGAGTATGGACCAGTGCATAGCCTAATTGCCTCCTGAACAGCAGAGGGTTGTAATTGATACTTCCCTTGACCCCTATCAAAGGCACATTGGGAAAGTGCCCACAGCTTGTGATTATATCTCTGCCCTTGGTGCTTTGAGTACACCATCTGATATCTGTTGAAGTTAGGACAGTGAGTCTCTTAGCCCAGTTGCTTTGTTGATGAGGATTTAGAAATGCATCTGTCCTGGGTAGATGCCTGAGAAGCCAAGCATGAAATAATGGAGCACAACACCTCACTAGCCTTCCCCTCTGCTTCTCATTCTTCTGGTGCACTGAGTAATAGAGATCACCCAGTAAAGTTGGCACTGGGTTCTTCAGGATGAACAAATGGATTGCATTCTTGCTAATGAATCGGGGCTCATCTGCAAACAACACAATTCCATATACACTTAAGGCCAACAGAGCACAAACAGCTCTCCAATCCCCTAGGGAAGCCTTCAGACTAGCTTGAGAAATTAGAAAGTCCAGATGAAAACCAGGGATCCCAGCTTTAGAGGTCATATGCTGCTCAATCAAAGTGGGTTCCAGGTGCAAAGCTTTTTCTATCTCTCCATTGCTGGGAAAGACCATTTCAGGGTTGAAAGGGATTTCCCTCTTGATAGGCAAACCAATCAAAGATGAGTATTCTTCCAAAAGAGGCCCCAACTGAAAGTCTTGAAAGGTGAAACATCTCAATGGGGGGTCATAAAACTGAATGCAGGTGTGGATCAAACTCCTCTGAGATGGGTCCAGATCCATGACCAAGTCAAGTATATCCCCATAATGCTCCCTGAACAAAGGTATGTGCTCTGGAGTGATCAGGGTTTGGATCCTCCTGATGTCTGATAAGTCTGGTTGGAAGAAATGATAGGTGATGTTGCTTTTCTTTGGAGCCATGATGCTAAAGACTGAGTAGGGTGCTGATGAAGATGTTGAGAAGTGGGCCACTGGCTGGCTAGTGCAAGTAACTGAAGTATATGGCTGACAAGCTGAAGCAAGTACTGGTGGAGATAGGTCAGTAATGCAGATGGGGTCAAAACCAAAACCAGATGAAGATGGATACCCTGAAACAAATAAGCAAATGTCAATATGATGCAATGATTATGTATGCAAATGATATGAAAGGGTCTGTGACTGAGCTGGATCTGATCAAAATGCCCTGATATAGGTCCAAGTGTGTTCAAGAATTCCAGTTGGAGGTCTACAAATCCAGTAACCAGGGTGGGGGACTCAAATAAAGAGCCACATGTCCAGGGTTTTAGAATCACAAGAACTATCCAACATGGAGCATTCTTAACAAAGTCAAAGTAACAGGGTATTCTGAGGTCAAGGTACCTGCAAACCTGTAAACAGCCCAACCCCCTCACAGGTGGTGATCTAGAACAAGGATCCTCAGACTTGGATCAGTTATGAGAAGTGTAAACACTTCTAACCCGGAGGTACAGTGTTTACAATAACCATAAAAGTTCCTCCTCTAATTCACCTCAGTTTCTGAAGGTCAATACTAAAAGGTCATCCAGACTTAGCAGGCTTCCCAGATAGCCCTAGCATTGCAGGAAATCTGCAACACAGAGTTCTCAAGAAGAAACCCATATCTGAACCGTGTTTCATATTCCCGCACCAGACCGAAATGGAATGGGAAAGAATATGATTCACTCTAACCTAGGTGTCACTCAGATCCCAGGTATAGGATCTTAACTCTCAATGAAACACCCACCCACCAAAACAAAAAACCAGATCCAGCCAGCAGTACAGTATGACAATTATGATATAATGCAAAAGCAATAAAGAAAGTAGTAAAGCAAACTGTACATAAATCAAAATAAATACAAATATACAAACACAAATAAGCACATAACACCCCAGTAAACACAAATCAATCAAGCGCTAGGAGGAACCCACAAAAAGAACCAGAAGCCCTGGTTACAGTATAAGGGTCCCCAGCAGAGTCGCCAAGCTGTCGCTCCCGACAAATGAGACGGGGTTCATATGAGGGTACAGACGCGAACGGTCGGCGAGAGGGAACGGTGAGAACACACAGCCGTGAACTCACTGGAGAATGAATAGAGTCGCCAGCTAGGCATTTTTATCCCGGAGGAAAGGCAATGCTGCATAGACCTAGAAAGATATGGATAAGACGGTTGCGAACCAGAGAGACTGAGAAAGGGGGTTGGTTACAACCTGGGAAGGTATTAGCACCCAGATTATCCGTCGTACTCGACGGGATCCACGCTTAAAAGATTTGTGTTTTAAAGGGGTAGTGTCAGTGCAATCTGTGTATAAAATAGCTGGAAAGAGATGTACAGGTGTCAGTGTAAAAGAATGTGAAGTGTGTAAATGATGTGCCAGTGTGAGATCAAGAATAAAATGCTCATGACCATGAGGCTTAAAAGAATGAAACTGGAAGGAGGGGGAATATACAGAGACTTTTGTTCGATAACCGTTAAGTTATGCCTACGTATCCTCTCGTGCAATGAGGAAGTCAGAACACCGTAGTTCGACCCAAAGAGACTGAAAGATGAATTGACTTGTGAACTGCTTACTTGCCTATGCTCAAGTGTATGACCTGTCTGGCTCAGGTGCAAACTGTCTTGCATTAGACGGAAGAAGCGAGTTCTCGTTCGTGAGTGAAGATGATGAGAAAAGAATCCCGAAGGAGACGATTATTGTTTGTTTTTGAGTTTTCAGTCTTTTATTGCTTTTGAAGTTTGTCATAAGTTAATGAGCTTAAGCCTAAACCAATGGGTTAGTAAACTCATCACATCTCCCCTCTGATTAGGGGTAATGAGAATACCTTAAGTGTGAAGTCAGATTCTCACACTTAATCACCTTTGATGCAGGATTAAGATCATTAACCTACTTGTGATTATTTAGATGTTTTTGTGGTTTTTGTTTAGTGTTGAGTAATGAGGTTAAGCCCTAATCAAGGATTAAACAGACTCATTACACCATCCTAATAGAAGGATAATAGATGAGAATGTTTAAGCTGAGGAAAGCTCCTCAACTTAATCCATGATTAGAGATTAAACTCATGACAAAACAGGCCTTTGATTTAGTGGATTTTATTCAATGGTTATGATGATGAAGTGTTTTTTATGATTTGTAAGACAACTTGAGGGGGACTTGTCCATTAACACTAGGGTTAGTCCTTCTTAACCACTTAAGGAAGAATTAGAACCCTAATGCAAGGCCCAAGTTACAAGTGTGATGTCTTGATGATTATTAAGTGAATTGATTAAGAGATTTAAACACATTAAGGGTTCAAGACTTAGGATTAAAGTTATACACTCCATCCTAAGAGAAGGATGCAGGCATAAGCTTAATCACAAAGTCTTAAAGCCTTTAGGGTTTAGTCCCTGATTATGAGATGAGAAGAGAAGACTCAAGAGAGACACAAAGGTAAAGACTATGGGGGAGACTAATCAAAACCCTAATTCATTGTCATGCTTGGTTGTTCCTAAGGTTTGTGTGGTTTGCAAGAACAATCTTCAGAGGAACCACCAGGAAGCAGATGAACAAGATCAAGAGAAGCAAAGTGACTTGCTTCATTCAAGAAGTCAAGTCACTTGAAGAAAGAAAGTAGGAGGAAGAAGAATAAGCAAGCTCAATCTCAAACACAAATAGAAATGCAGCAATGGATGCAAGAGAGATGAAAAGAAAAGTTATGAGAAGTGAAGGCCAATTCACTTCTCAAGTTACTTACCACCTGAAATGTTAGAAAGGAATGCAATGCAATGCTAAATGAAATGAAATGACATGATGCTAGACCAAACCAGAAGCATGTTGATGATGAAAATGATGCTATGAGGTGCTGCAAACATGAGGCAAGGCATGGGGATGTTCATACAAGATCATGGATGCAAATGATGCAAGCTAAGAAGCATGAACAAGCATGAAATGTTATGAAGCATACAAGACAAATAACATGGCAAATATGTGATGCAATGATCAAACATGCTTTCTATGTGTCTTAAGATGTCAAATGAATCACAAGAATGCACAAAATGCAAAGACAAGTCATGTTATGCAAGAGAATGCAAGGGGGATGCAAAGGAAAGCCCAAATTAGGGTTCATGGATTAAACATCAAACCAAAACTCAAAACAGAAGCAAAGCCTAAGATAAAAAATGGAAAATGCCACTCAAAGAAACCCTAAACCTATAACAAACCACTGCCCAAAGGGGAGCTCCCAACTCTCAACCAAACTCAAGATATGAATTTCCTAAGTTATTAGGGTTTTTTAGGGTTCTTAACAAAAGAAATGTCAAACAATTGGAAAATGCAAGATCAAATCATGGCCATTTTATCTTAGAAACTATATGCTAAACACAAAACAAAGCAAAAAGAATCAATGTCCAAACCTTCTCCAATAGACAGAAATGAATTTTTGAACTTATGATCAAAATAATGCACAAAATATGATTTAATTCAATGAAAAATTCTTAAAATGCATCAAGATCAAAAAAGAAATTTGGTTTGAAGGTTGGACAATGTTTCTAAATGTCTTAGAACATTTCATGAATTTTTTTGTAATTTTTAAATACCTAAAAGTATTTTTAATTAATTAATTTCCATTAATCAATTAAAAATAATCTTTAAAATATTTAAAAATACTTTTTTTAATGATAAAAATAAAATAAAAATATTTTTGTGTCATAAAAATTAATAAAACTCAGAGGAAAAAGTTTCATAATTTTTATGTATTTTTTGCTATTTTAAATTAAATATGCAAGTTTAATGAAATAAAATGAATTAAAAATCAAATAAAATAAAAGTAAACAGAATGAGAGGCTGAGATGCAATCTGGGGAGGGGACCATTGACTTGGCGCGTGATCTTGTGGCTCACATTCAAACTTGGTTAATCACAGTTATGAATTAATTAATTACAGTTAGGGTTTCTAATGACGAATCAGGGCCATCCACTAGCGCGCGGGAAGCAACATCCAAGGGCCCAGGTTTAAAGTTTGCTAATTAATGACCATTAGCCCTAATCACTCTCAGGCTGCCGGAGAAGACCTCCGGTCGTCTTCTCCGGCCAGCTCTCTCCCTGAGAAACTTCAAACTCCCTAAAAACGTATCAAAAATGAAAGCTAAAAACTGGGAAATGTTCCTCACATCCTCACGAATCAAACCCCTATCCTAAAACACATTTATATTTCCTAAATAAGCTGAATCGAAGAGGACAAGAACTAGGGCACGCAAGCTTCAGAAGCAAATTAAATACTTATTTCAAAGCCATTTTCGAAACCAATGACATCAGGATGATCAGTGAATCACATAGAACAAGTTTGTAACAAGAAAAATGATTTCTGGAAAAATAATTTTCAAGCTACCTGAGATTTGGAGCTTTCAACTTGAGGACTTTCTGGCCACTTCTCCTTGTGCAATCCACCCTACTTGATCCCCAGAAGATGTTTGAATGCTCAATGAGAGTTTAAGTTGGCTGGATAGTGAGTTTCGAAAACTCCTGCTTCAGCTCAGTCAGAAATGGCTATGGAGTTTCAGGCAGTCTTAGGCCATGGAAAGGGGTTGTTTGAGGTCCAGATGATGTTTTGAGAAGGTCTGTGGTGTTAGTTGGTATGTTTGTGAGCTATGGTGAGAGTTTCGAATGAAACTGCAAAATGAAGTGAGAAATGGCAGTGGGATGTTCTGGCTGTTTCAGGCTTATGTTCTTGGTGCTTTGTGATCTATGGAGCAAGGTGAGTTGAATGATGACAATGGTTGAAGTGTTTGCAAGCTGTGGAGGCAGATTCGAAGCAACTTGCAATGTGGTGTGTTTTTTGTGAAATGTGATGTTGTGAAGTGTTTCAGGCCTGCTTAGTACATGGAATGGCTTGCAAAATGATATGTTATTTTAATCCAAGTGGCCAGAGGATGTGACATGGCCTGTGGTGATAGGTAAGTTTACTTTTGCAAAAAGGTCAACTTTTGTGTAAGGCAAGTATGGTGAGGTGCTAGGCAAGTACATGGGCTGGTTCTGGCGCAGCAAAGTGAAGGGAAAGGCTAGGCTTGGTCCAGCATTCAAGGCAGCAAGTTGGTGAAATGTTATGAGTGCTTTTGCAAGTTGTTGTAACTTTGGTTCACATGTGATTTCTTGTTCCAAAAGTCATGAAACTTGAGCAATGCCTAGTTCATTCTGAATTTTAGGACTTACATGATGTTTGTGTGCTGGTTTGTAGTGAATTAGAAGTCACATAATGCATTGGTTCATGACTTTGCAAAATTTCCATTTGAAGCATGCCTTGAAAATTAATGATTTTTGGCAACTTTGCCTTGCCATAACTTTTGATCCAAGAAGAGTCTGATCATGTTCTTGTACTTTTTGAAAAGGGAAAGATGAGATCTACAACTTTCATGACCAAAGTTTTTCCATTTGAAGCCTTTTTGGATCAAGAATCAAGGCTTGAAAAATGACCTAAAATGATGCATTCTTGAAAAGTCAACTATGCCCAAAAAGTCAACATTTGCAAAAACCCTAAATTCTTGATTTCTATGAACTTCAACCTTCTTCCATGATCAAATAAAGATCATATACACTCAAAATGATGAAGATCACCCATTGGTTGGGTCATTGGGGGCCTCAGATGCCCTGATTTTGTACTGACTTGTCCAGAAAGTCAACCCTTGATCAGATGACTTCCCCATGGAATTTCTTCATGAAAATTGATATGTATACTCCCTATACCATATAAAGAGCAATGGAAACAAGAATGACCAAAAAATTGGAGTTATGGCCTCTGAAACCAAAACCCTAATTTTCAATCAACTGTGTAGTCTAGCCTGTCTCTGCATCCCCTCAAACCCTAGTTCTTGTGATTCCTTTGCATTTTTGACTTTGAGGAGATGGAATATGATATAAGAACACACATGGACCTCTTTGAGTTGATTGGTGGCCTTTGGAATGGCTCAAGATGCTTTTGGGATTGCTCAGATCACAAACCCTAGGTGCAGATGCCTTAGAAACTATGCAGTGAATCAAAAATGAGATATGAGATGATATGTTTGTGTTTATGCATATGAGGATGATCACAAGCCATGGTGTGAATGGGTGAGGGCAAATTTGGGGTGTTTACAGTGCCCCACATGTACCTTGTTTTTTATTTTCGCCTTATGGTTGTCTCTTCTCTCACCAAACACATTCGTTGTTGATTCAGCAAGATTGTTTGTGGAGGCTTCTCTTTGAACCTTCCTTTTGCGTTGCTCTCTGAGCCATTGCGACCTAGACATAAGGTTTTTACCCTTATAGTTTTCGGACACGTATGTAACCTTATTAGATGTCCTGAACTCCTTCCTATATCCCATTGAAGGACCTTTTTCGACATCAAACTTCTTCCATTTTTGGCTTCCCCTTTTTCCTGACCCAAACCACTTCTCCATTAGGTTTGAATGTGGGTTGTCTTGACTTGAGGTGTTGGGGCTTGCCATCATGTTGATAAGGATTGGCTCGCCTAGGGTCGAAGTGGTTTGGCCTTTCAATTTCCTCTTTGATTTAGGTGAGGATTGTTGGGGCGAACCATCGTGGATTTTGTTTGACTGGTTTCTTCCCAGGCTTGATTGGTAGCTTATGTTCGACAAACTCTCTCTTCAAACCAAGAATTTCATCATATTCCCAAGCAAAACAATCCTTGAATTCCTTCAGCAATTTGACCACTTCGACCTTGAGTTCTGGGTTGACATTGGCACTGATATAGGTAGCCTTCTTCATCTCCCCTTCACCTAGTTGAATTTCATCTAAAGGATCCTGAGCCAGCATATTGGTACTTTCTGAAAAATGGTCCTTTTCAAATCCCAAAGGCTCATTATCATATATTGCATCAAGCCTTTGGTCTAAATCTTCTTGAGCCTTATCAGGAGGCTCTGGGTTGAAATCATTCACAGGACTTTCTTCAGTAAACCTTGTAATGGCCACAACAACCATATGATTTCCTGCGGCATCTAAGGCCATCTTGTGGGGTGAATCATAGGCTCCCCAAATTAAGGTGGGTAATTACCTGTTTCTTCTACAACCTCCATATCCCAACGAAAACCTTGGACATGATGAAAGTGTAGTGAGCAAAATGTCTTATCATCTGGAGTGAACTCAAATTCTGCTGGTGTGCATTGACCAAGACGCGCTAAGTTCTTGTTGAACTCCATGCCTTCAACATGGTTAACGAGCATCTTGAAGTAACCCTGGTCATCTTCAATGTTCTCTACAATTCCATATGGCTTCCAAATGGTAACACTTTGATGCATTGAAGATGTCACTGCACATATACCGTTTATCCACTCTCTTCCTAATAGAAGATTACAATTGGCTTTACTTTCAACAACCATAAATAGAGTGGGCCTTGTGACCGTTTTGAAGGTCAAATCCACTTGTAGGACACCTAGTTGTTCCCCAATCTTGCCCTCATAATTTGACAAGACCATGTTGTGAGGCTTAAGGTCTGTGTCGAACATGCCAATTTTGGCTAGCAAGAAGTGTGGCATCAAATTCACTGTTGCGCCACAATCAACTAGATTTTTATTGATAGCCACATTTTCCAATTTCCCGGTGATGTATAGGGGCTTTAGATGCCCCCTCGTGTACTCATTGGGTCTCTCACAGAATGCATTTTGTTTTTCAACACACCCATTATTCATTACATAGTAGCACACTAGTTAATATGTTGCCATTTATGCCTCAGTATTAGCATCCAGGTTCTCCACTTCAGTAGTTATATTATATTCTTTAGGCATTATTGAGACCATATTTATTATGATATATAGAGAGCTTCAGACTCACAGTCAAAGTTATTTGTCATGTCTTCATTTTCGACTTCTTTTAGCTCAACCTTTATCTCAACTTTAATTTCAGCCCCTTTGTTCCTTGATGAAAATAACTTGTGCCCCATAGGAACCTTGTTTTTTATTTTCGCCTTATGATTGTCTCTACCCTCACCAAGGACATTTGTGCTTGATTCAGCAAGATTGTTTGTGGAGGATTCTCTTTGAACCTTCCTTCTCTTTGAGGTGTTGGGGCTTGCCATCATATTGATAAAGATTGGCTCGCCTAGGGTCAAAATGGTTTTGCCTTTCAATTTCCTCTTTGATTTTGGTGAGGATTGTTGGGGCAAACCATTTTGGATTTTGTTTGACTGGTTTCTTCCCAGGCTTGATTGGTAGCTTATGTTCGACAAGCTTTCTCTTCAAACCAGGCATTTCATCATAGTGCTAAGCAATGCAATCCTATAATTCCTTCAGCAATTGGACCACTTCAACCTAGAGTTCTGGGTTGAGATTGGCACTGATATAGGTAAGCCTCTTCATCCCCCCTTCACCTAGGTCAATTTCTTCTAAAGGATCCTGAGCCATCATTTTTATACTTTCTGACAAAGGGTCATTTTCAAATCCCAAAGGCTCATTATCATATATTTCATCAAGCCTTTGGTCTGAATCTTCTCGTGCCTTATCTGAAGGCTCTTGGTCGAAATCCTTCATAGGATTTTCTTCAGTAAACTTTGTAATGGCCTCAACAGCCATATGATTTCCTGCGGCATCTAAGGCCACTTGTATTCTAGTTTCAGCCACGTAGGCCAAAATTCTTATTAGTTCGTCAAGGTCAGTTATTATTATTGCCCTCAATTCCCATTCTTGTGGGGTCAATCACAGGCTCCCCAAAGTAAGGTAGGTAATTACATTTTTCTTCTACAACCTCCCTATCCCAACGGAAACCTTCGACATGATGGAGGAGTAGTGAGCAAAATGCCTTATCATTTGGAGTAAACTCAAATTTTGAAGGTGTGCATGGGCCACTTTCCGCTAAGTTCTTTTCGAACTCCATGCCTTCAACATGGTTAACTAGCACCTTGAAGTAACCCTAGTCAGCTTCAGTATTCTCTACAATGCTATCTGGCCTCCAAATGGTAACCCTTTGATGCATTGAAGATGGCACTACACATATACAATGTATCCACTCTCTTCCTAATAGAAGATTATAGTTGGCCTTACTTTCAACAACCATAAATAGAGTGGGCCTTGTGACTGTTTTGAAGGTCAAATCCACTTGTAGGACACCTAGTTGTTCCCCAATCTTGCCTTCATAATTTGACAAGACCATGTTGTGAGGCTTAAGGTATGTGTCGAACATGCCAATTTTGGCTAGCAAGAAGTGTGACATCAAATTCATTGTTGCGCCGCAATCAACCAGAATTTTATTAATAACCATATTCTCCACTTTCCCAATCATGTATAAGGGCTTCAGATGCCCCCTCATGGCCTTAGTGGGTCTCTCAAAGAAAGCATTTTGTTCTTCGACGCACACATTATTCATTACATAGTGGCACACTAGTTAATGTGTTGCCATTGCTGCCTCAGTATTGGCATCCAGGTTCTCCACTTCAGAAATTCTATCATATTCTCTAGGAATTATTGAGACCATATTTACTATGATATCTAGAGAGGCTTTAGACTCACAGTCGAAGTTATCTGTCATATCTTCCTCTTTGACTACTTTTAGCTAGCATTTATCTTAGCTTTAATTTTAGCCTCTTTGTTCCTGGATGAAAATAAATTGTGCCCCACATGCACCTTGTTTTAAATTTGTGCTTGATTCAGCAAGATTGTTTGTGGAGGCTTCTCTCTGATCCTTCCTTTTGCCTTTCTCTCTGCGCCATTGTGACCTATACAAAGGGTTTTTACCCATATAGTTTTCGGACACGTAGCCTTATTAGATGTCCTGAACTCAATCCTATATCTCATTGAAGGACCTCTTTCGACATCAAACTTCCTTTATTTATGGCTTCCCCTTATTCCTTCCTCATCAGGCTTGACCCACTTGTCATTTGGGACTTCGCCACTTGGTTTGAATGTGGGTTGTCTTGACTTTAGGTTTTTTGGCTTGCCATCATGTTGATAAGGATTGGCTCACCTAGGGTCAAAGCAGTTTGACTTTTGAGCAACCTTAAACTTCTGCCCTTCATTGACCTTCTTCACTTGTTAAAGGCTTTCAGCTTCTTCTTTGTCGAAGATTGAACTACATCTAGGACAAAGCATTCACTTCTGACTTCTTACTCTGGCATCTATATAAGAAGTGAAAAATTGTCTCATCCTCTTTAGGATGAGCATTTTTGTAGTGGTTCTTCTGAGGTGTGGAGTCATCCACCTCCATTACTTGGTTATTCTTTACTTCGACCATGTTGATGTTAACTTTATCTCTCAGTTCCATTTTGGAGAAGTTCAAGTCAAGGCCATCAGCAGCCTCGTCCATCTTAGTGAAACTAACAACAATTTCTTTAGTAACCAATTTGAGATTCGACTCTTCGACCTCTTCATGTGGGACGATTGTCACTCCCACATTAAATATTTCGACAACAGGTGATGTCTTCAAGAAACCCTCAACTTCCATGCACACTAAGTGTTCCCATTGCTTGCTGCTCAGATCTTCAGCACCCTTGGCCAGCACAACATCATTGGTGAAGCCTTCAATGACTTCAATCTTCACAAGATTTCCCATGGTTTCAACTGAATCAGGAATGCTGGAGCCACCAACAGATTATTCAGCAACTTCGACCTAGTTCACTTCAGGAGGCTTAAAGTAATTGGCCTCAACAACTTGAAGAGGATCGATGTCAATCTTCATTTGTTCCTTGGGCTTATCCCCAAACTTAAGTCTTCCTTCTTGAATAGCATTATACACCAAATCACTGAAAAGAAAACATTAAGAGAAGTCTTATGACCCCAAAAATTATGGTATTTGCAAAAACCTCTTTTCTTTCTTTGATCTAAAGGCGGTATTTTAGCTCCTGGGGGCACAAGTATTTGACCATCCTTAACTAATAAATAATTTTTTTTGTCACATTTAGTGACGTCGAAAGTATATGTTTTCTTTGGAAACCTATCATCCTTTTCAATTTCGACATGATTCTTTCCATTCGAAGGTACTAAAAGTGTACAAGAATAAGGATGACCCTGCTTGAGTTCAACTAGGTCTATCTCATTATCATCAAGGGGTTGGGTTTCTTCATAGACGTTTTCGACCCCATTCTGATACTCAACGTAAGCAATTTTCTTATATTTATTGGCCCTAGTTTTTTCGTCCTTCAGACATTCAAGATGTCAAACTCTATCTGCTAATTAGGCCATGTCTCTCAGGTACTGGGTATCCAACTTCTTCCTGATTGAATAGTCTAGGCCACCAGCGGCCATTTCGACTAGTTAATGCTCAAGTACGTAAGTAAAACACCTGGCCTTAGGCAGTCAAAATATGTTCAAGTAGTCATCAATTGACTCATTAAACTTTTATTTAACACTAGCCAATTCTTTCAGAATGATCTTGATCTAACCATGTAAAATTGTTCATGGAATAAATGCTTGAACTTAGTCCAATTACAAATCGAACCAGTTGGTATTGTAGTAAACCAAGTAAAAGTGTTTTTGGTGAGAAAACTAGGGAAATATTTAATCCTCAAACTTTCGTCTTTAGCAATTTCACCAGACTCTATTAAGTATCGCTCCACATGTTCGACCGTAGATTCAGTCGTAGCTCCTGAAAACTTGGTGAACTTTGGAACCTTTGTCTTGGGAGGTAAATCTGACTGAAGTATATAATCCACTATTGGTGAAGTGAATTTTGGCCTAGAAAAACATGTATTTATCCCACTTCGAGCCATTATTCGTTCGAAAAGGGCTGCTAAGTTGTTTATTGTTGCCAAGTTGTTTTGTTGAACTTGTTGAACCACATGGTCAACATCCTGATGTTTATTTACCACCATTAATCTTGGTTCATACTATGCTGGAAATTGCCTTGGATTTATGATGGCTTTGACTTGTAATGGTTCGACCATTGCCTGATTCTCTTGATTTTATGGGTGCACAACATCTCCTACATTCACCACTTGATTTGGACATCGAAATGGTGTTGGGACTCCCATAAATTTTGCTATGCACTCCATCTGAGATACCATCTATTGGTTTGTCTTATTTGTATCCTAAATAAAAGGCTAAAAAAGATATCCCATGATTTGAGATAAATTTTAAACCATTTGCATGTTTCTCTCATCCGTCTACTGTATTAAATATGTTGCAGACTCGTTTGTTAGAACATGACTCTGAGTCAAATTTCCTAACCCAACAGTTTGACCATTCCTTCCCATATTTATTCCAGATCCATATTCCTTCGAAGGTGAAGGAACCACATTCTCTAAAAAAAACATGGAGGTGCATTCCTTAGGCCCATCATCATCATTTTTGGCATACCATAGGGTAGATTTCTAGGTAAAGGCTGAGAAAATCCTGGAGGGATGATAGCTCTAAATGCATATTGAAATTCTGTAATGAGATGTCCTAAGAGATGTTCCAACACTTAATAGGACATTTGACAAATTTAACCAAAACTTTAAACAGCAGGAAAAATAAACAACACAAAAGTTTGTTAACCCAGTTCAGTGTATAACCACACCTACATCTGGAGGCTACCAAGCCAGGAGGAAATCCACTATTAGTAATATTAATTCTAGACTTAAACCACCCTGTTTAATCTATCACTTAATACTTACCCAATGCAATTTCTACCTAAGACTCACTTAGATAAGAGTACCCTACTCACTCCCCCTCAATCACACAGTGATTTTGTTTACAAGTTTAATTAAATTGAAGTCACACTTCAAACAAAACAGCTTGATCTTACTTCACAGTTTCAATCAAGTCACAAATGCACTTTTGCTTAAAAGCTCATAAAGTGGTACATAAAAAAAACAACCTGCTATTAAAACACTAGACACCCTATTTGGTCTTCTGAAATTCGTACTCAATTCTATGAGTTTCTGTTGTTTAAATAGGTATCTGAATTTTGGGCTTTCTGTAGAATGATCCAGCCCTAATGTGCAGCAACTGTCACCTTGAATTTAGGGTTTGTTACCTCCTATATTCTAGGTGCATTAGGTCTTCTGTTTTAATCTGAATTTTCAATTTAAAACTCCCTACAGATGCGCCTTGTTCTGTTTTTATCCAGCATTAATTAATTCCAGATAGTTCTCCTTAAATATCTCTGATCTGTTAATCAATAATTAATTCTGGTAGCAGGTCTGAGATGTCTCAACATCTGTTGGGACATCCTGAAAAACTGAACTTAATTTATTCACACAATGTCCCAACATCTGATGAGACATCCTGAAATAAATTCACATACTCTGTTTGATAATGTCCCAACATCTGATAGGACATTCTGAACTGAATTTAACATTTCTTGTTTGGTCAAAAATTCTGCCAATTCTTAAACATCTACAAACTCCCCCTTTGGCTAATTTTTGGCTAACATCTTTCCTGGTTTTCAGAGTGCAGCAGAAGTTCTTTTTGTTGATTCATATTTGAGTTTTACTCCCCCTCAAACATACATGTGTCCTGTCTTTATCCAGTCTTTGTCCTTATCCAGTCTTGTTCCAACAGAAAAACTTATTCAGTTCAGAAGCAAACAAACAGAATTTTTTTTCATTCATTTAAACAGCAATTACATTTGATGTTGTTCTCCCCCTTGGTAGACACAAAATTAGGGGCCAAAGAACTATTATCCAGAATTACAAATTATTGCTGTCATTACAAATGCCTCACATACACAGATCACTCAGATTCATCACTCTCAGTAGCTTCCTCCACTTCAGTGTCTTCATCTTTATCAGCTTCACTTGCAGCTTCACTGTCTTCATCAGATGTAGCTGTCTGATCTTCTTCACTTTCCAACCTCTTAATTATTTCCTCCAGCTTCTTCTTTCTAGCTTCAAGCTCTTTGCAGGTGCACTTTAGCTCAGCAATTAATTCTTTCTTGGAGATTGGATTCTTAGCAGAGGAGGGACCAGCAGATGTCCCAGAAGGAGCTTCAACATCTGCAGCATGATGACTGAGGAATAACTTGTAGTGAAAAGCCAGGGGGCTCCCTCTCTTGCAGGCAGTATCCTTGTCAGTTAAAATCCCAGGATATTGATTGAGTACAATACCACACAGCAATGATGGAAAAGCTATTGGCAGCTTTGTTGCAGTAGAGATGGCATGCTTCATAGTCTGATCAAAAATATATGCTCCATAATCCATCTTGGTTTGAGTCCCCACAGCAAAGATGAATCTGGCCAGACCAGTTGAGATTGATGAAGTGTGATTGGTAGGCACCCAGTTAGCAGTTCCAATTCTGTTCAGCATGGCATACTTTCTGGTAAGCATGCTAACAGAGAGCTTTCCCTTCACAGGCCAAGCCTTGACCTGGTTTGCAGTGATCACTTTACAGACTTGATTATCTGTCTTGCCTAATTCATTAGGTCCATCTGTTTCTCTTCCTAGATACTCATTGATGATTTGAGGAGAAAACTGTACACATTTACCTCTAACAAAAACTTTTCTAAACTCAGAAGACTTACCATTTGAGCAATCCTCCTGAAGATTCACAATGAACTCTTTGACAAGAAGTTCATAACAGGGAGAGAACTCTGAGACTGTCTTGAATAGTCCTGCAGCAGAGATTAGGTCAATGAGTTCTGTGCACTCAAGTGCATTGCTGCTTAGTTCTCTTTCCAAAGCAACCCTTCTTTGGTACACATATTTCCATCTGTTGACACTGGAGACATGATGGAAGGATATATTGTCCAAGGGAGCTTCTGGAACAACAGTTGAAGCTCTAGCTGGTGCTGGTTTCTTCTTGGGAGGAGATGTTGGGACATCTGATTCAACATCTGAATATGATGGTGTTGCAGCTTTTCTCTTCTGAGTTTGAACCTTGCTCCATGGTTTTGCTGGACCAAAAGTGGCTTTAGCCTTGCCTTTCTTTGGACTAGCCTTCTTCTTCTCAGGAATGACAGGTTCATCTTGCATCTTTCCTTTCCTGGACCTTAGCCTTTTAGCAATGCTGGGTTTCACAGATGATATGATCTCTGCATCAGAATCCTATTCCAGATTGACTATTGGAGGGGATTGAGCAGTCTCCTCATCAGCTTGTTGATCAGTAGAAGATTGATCTTCATTTGAGTCTTTAGCCTGTTCCATAGAAACTTCTTTATCACTTTCACTTGAGACCTCTTTCTTGTCCTCAGTCTGTTCAGTATCAGCATCAGATGAGTTTGCTTTCTCATCTGCATATGTTCCAACATCCGTTGGGACATCTTGTTCTGCAGCAGTGTTCTTTGTATCTTGAGCAGGTTCTTCTTGAGGTGCAGGAATGGTGTTTAAGGGAACAGAGATTCCTTTCACTACTCTTTGTTCAGAGAAAACTTGGTTGACAATCTCCTTGATGGAATCATCAACATATTTGGAGTATTTAACATGTGAAGGAATTTCTTTAGCTTTGCTTCTGATTTGATTTTTACCTCTTTTTGGTGTTCTTTCCTTCTTAGTGTGAGAGGCATTTCCCCTGAGCTCGTCTAATGGTGTTGATTGCATTGGCACCATAGAAATAGGAGTGGCATGAACCACGTCTTCCTGGTTGAGAACTTCTTCAGCTGTTTTAGGGTTTTGAGACATTGTTGAGGAAGATGAATATGCAGCTTTAGGGTTTAAGATTTCTGAAGGATTACTAGTTAATGTGATTCGCTTGTGATGATGTGATGAGACTCTTGATAGCTGCTTATAAGGAATTACTAAATAAGTAGCCGTTACAGTCCAAATGATTAGGAATGAAATTCCCAAGGATCTAGTCCAGACTAGCTTTGCCATCTGGAACTTATGCCATGCAATGTCATATGACATGTTGGCACATCTCATTAACTGCTAGATTTCACATACACAGATTCCAAGTTTTCCCCTTAAGTTCTCAAATTGTGTAGCATCCAATGCTTTGGTAAAGATATCAGCTAATTGCAGATCTGTAGCAACATGCTCCAATGAAATCACCTTCTCTTCTACAAGATCTCTGATGAAATGATGTCTGATATCAATATGCTTTGTCCTGCTATGTTGAATGGGATTCTTTGATATGTTGATTGCACTTAAGTTGTCACAGTATAATGTCATGACATCCTGTGGGACATTGTACTCAGTGAGCATCTGCTTCATCCAAACCAACTGAGAACAACTGCTACCTGCTGCTATGTATTCAGCTTCAGCTGTAGATAAAGATACACAATTCTGTTTCTTACTGAACCAAGAAATCAGATTATTTCCTAGAAAGAAGCATCCTCCTGAAGTGCTTTTTCTGTCATCAGCACTTCCTGCCCAATCAGCATCACAGAAGCCAGAGAGAATTGGTTTGCAACCATGAAAGTACATTATGCCATAGTCACAAGTACCATTAACATATTTAAGGATTCTCTTGACTTGATTGAGATGACTGACTTTTGGATCAGCTTGATATCTTGCACAAACTCCTACTGCAAATGCAATATCTGGTCTGCTAGCAGTCAAGTATAACAAGCTCCCAATCATGCTTCTATATAAACTATGATCTACATTTTCACCCTTCTCATCTTTAGTCAGCTTTAAATGTGTAGGAGCAGGAGTTCTTTTATGAGAAGCATTTTCCATTCCAAATTTCTTCACTATGTTCTTGGAGTACTTGCTTTGTGAGATGAACATTGAGTCTTCCATTTGCTTAACTTGCAGACCAAGAAAATAGGTTAATTCACCTACTAGACTCATTTCAAATTCAGCTTCCATCTGCTTGACAAAATGTTTGACCATCTTATCAGACATCCCACCAAAAACAATGTCATCAACATATATTTGTGCAATCATGACATTACCTTCTTCATCTTTAACAAACAGGGTTTTATCAATCCCACCTTTTCTGTATCCTTGCTTGATAAGAAATGTGGTAAGTCTTTCATACCATGCCCTTGGAGCTTGCTTCAGACCATAAAGTGCTTTCTTGAGTTTGTATACATGATTTGGACAGCTTGGATCAACAAATCCTTTAGGCTGTTCTACATATACCTCCTCATTGAGATAACCATTAAGAAAGGCACTTTTCACATCCATTTGAAATAGCTTGAACTTTAAGATACAAGCAATTCCCAACAGTAGTCTTATTGATTCAAGCCTTGCTACTGGTGCAAAGGTTTCATCAAAGTCTACTCCTTCAATTTGAGTGTATCCTTGAGCCACAAGTCTAGCTTTGTTCTTTGTAACAATTCCTTGTTCATTTGACTTGTTCTTATACACCCATTTTGTACCAATCACATTTATGTCATCAGGTCTAGGTACAAGATTCCACACTTCATTCCTTGTGAATTGACCTAATTCCTCTTGCATAGCACAAATCCAGTATTCATCAGTGAGAGCTTCCTTGACATTTTTAGGTTCTATTTTGGAAACAAAACAAGAACCTGAAATCACTTCTCTTGATCTAGTGCTCACACCTCTGTTGGGATCACCAATTATTAAATCTTTGGGATGATCCTTCTGTATTCTGATGGAGGGAGGTTTGCTTGAATCTTCTGACCTTGTATCATTTTGAGTGAAGTTATATTGATCCTTCTTTTCTTCAGCTTCAACCTTGATATCAGCAGATGTTCCAACATCTTCTGGGACATCTGTAGGAGCATCATCAATTATCACATTTATGGACTCCATGATAACATTTGTTCTGTAGTTAAATACTCTATATGCTCTGCTGTTTATAGAGTATCCAAGAAAAATTCCTTCATCACTTTTAGGATCCATTTTTCTCCTTTGCTCCCTATCTGCCAGAATATAGCATTTACTTCCAAATACATGAAAATACTTAACAGTGGGTTTTCTGCCCTTCCAGACTTCATATATTGTGGACAAAGTTCCTTTTCTCAAGGTAACTCTGTTATGGATATAGCAGGCAGTGTTCATGGCTTCAGCCCAGAAATACAGAGGTAGCTTTTTAGCATGTATCATAGCTCTTGCTGATTCTTGAATGGTTCTATTCTTCCTTTCAACAATCCCATTCTGTTGAGGAGTGATAGGTGAAGAATACTCATGATTGATTCCTTCTGAAGAGCAGAAATCTAAGAATTTTTTATTCTCAAATTCCTTTCCATGATCACTTCTAATTCTGATCACACAGCTGGATTTTTCCCTTTGTAATCTTTGACATAATTCCTTGAATACATCAAAGACATCTGACTTTTCTTTAATGAAATTTATCCATGTATATCTTGAAAAGTCATCAACCACCACATATGCATACCTCTTACCACCAAGGCTTTCAACTTGCATAGGTCCCATGAGATCCATATGTAACAATTCCAAAACTTTGGAAGTTGTCAGATGTTGGAGCTTTGGATGGGACATCTTGGTTTGCTTGCCTATTTGACATTCACCACATATTTTGCCATCATCAATCTTCAGTTTAGGAATACCTCTTACAGCATTCATAGATATGATCTTCTTTATGCCTCTGAAATGAAGATGACCTAGTCTTTGATGCCACAGTTTCACTTCTTCTTCTTTAGCTAGAGAACAGGTTGAAGTGAGACTGAGATTTTGGGATTCCCACATGTAACAGTTGTCTTTAGATCTGGCTCCTTTCATGACAACCTCTTGTTCTTTGTTAGTCACTATACATTCAGATTTGGTAAAGTTTACACTGTACCCTTGATCACATAACTGACTTATACTGATCAGGTTAGCAGTTAAACCTTTAACAAGCAGCACATCATCTAGTCTTGGAACATCTTGACAATCCAAGGTTCCAACTCCCTTGATCTCTCCTTTAGCTCCATCTCCAAAGGTAACATACCTGGATGAATGTGGCTTTAAGTTTACTAGCAAATTCTTCAATCCAGTCATGTGTCTTGAGCATCCACTGTCAAAGTACCAGTCTTCTTTAGCTGATACTTTCAATGATGTATGTGCTATGTATGCAGTACTTTTCTTTGACCAGATGAGTTGAGATTTCTTTTGATGCCTTTGCTCTGAGTGTTGTTCAGCTGATCTCCAAGCTTGATTGTTGATCTTGTTCTTGTGTATGTGGCTTTGATCAGTCTGAATGTCAGCTTTTGGTCTCCAAACTTTCTTGATTACTTCTGTCTTTTGCTTAGAATATTGCTGACTTTTATGCAGCACTTTCTTGGTATCTACTACTTTCTGCTTGGAAGGTTGCTGACACATCTGATTTGGATATCCATGTAGCTTATAACAGTGAGGTTTGATATGCCCAAATCTTCCACAGTGATGACATCTCCATCTTTGATATTTTTTCTTCATTTTGTTCTTTCCAGAATGTTGAGACATCTGTTGGAACATTATGTTTGTCTTTGTGTTCTGATGTTGGAGCATCTGTTGAGACATCTTGTTTGACTGTATAGTTTTTGAAGTAGTTTTGCTATAGCTTGCTTTATCTCTGTTATATCCCAGTCCACTTTTGTCCCCTGAATGTTTATTATTGCAGAGAATAGCATCCAGTGTATTTGAGCTGCTGTTCATCATTCTAACAGATTTGGACATATGTTCCAGCTTAGAATTGAGAAGAGTTACTTCACTTTTTAAGGTATCAATGATTACTTGATCACTTGCTTTTTCTTCTTCTAGTACTTCATTCTGCTTCTTTAGCTTTATGACCTCACTGCATACTTAAGTACTTCTCTTGTACAGATCCTTGAAGGCTTGCTCAAGATCTGCATAAGTAAGCTCTTCACAGCTGGAATCACTGTCATATTCACACAGTCCAGCTAAAGCAGCAATGTGCTTAGCTGATTCTTCTTCTGAATCTCCTGAGTCTTCATCAGACCAGGTTACAGATAGTCCCTTCTTTTGTCTTTTTAAGAAGTTAGGACATTCCTTCTTGATGTGTCCATATCCTTCACATTCATGGCACTTGATTCCTTTTTCTTGACTGGTCTTTTCAGCAAGATTTGATCTTCTGTTAGCATCATAGGTTCTCTTGTTTTCAGAAGAGTTTGTGAATCTTCCACTGGAATTTGATTTACCTTCCATACCTCTGAGAATCTGTTTGAACTGTCTTGTAATCAATACAAGGTTTTCTGATAAGCTTTTATCATTTGCTAGTTCATCATCTTCTTCTTCATCTGCATTTGAAACCAAGGCAATGCTTTTGTTCTTTTTAGTATGTGTGTCATTCATTCCCATCTCAAAAGTTTGAAGAGAACCAATTAGTTCTTCAGCTTTCATGGAGCATATGTCTTGTGCTTCTTCTATTGCTGTGACTTTCATGTCAAATCTTTTTGGCAAAGATCTGAGAATCTTCCTTACAAGCTTTTCATCAGTCATCTTTTCTCCCAAGGCTCCAGAAGTATTGGCTATATCCAAGATGTTCATGTAGAACTCATGAATTGATTCATCTTCCTTCATTCTCAAGTTTTCAAACTTGGTGGTGAGAAGTTGAAGTCTTGACATTTTTACTTTTGATGTTCCTTCATGAGTTGTCTTGAGGGTATCCCACACATCTTTGGCCAGCTCACAATGATGCACCAGTCTGAAAATATTTCTATCAATGCCATTGAATAAAGCATTTAGGGCTTTTGAGTTGCCTAGTTCTGAATCTTCTTCCTCTTTACTCCATTCTTCTTCAGGTTTCAGAACTATTGATCCATCTTTGGTGTTTTGAACAGGATGTTTCCATCCAACATTTACTGCTCTCCATGCCCTGTTGTCAAGTGACTTTAAGAATGCAATCATTCTTGGCTTCCAGTAGTCATAATTAGAACCATCCAGTATAGGTGGTCTATTTACTGACCCTATGTCTCTGTCCATGTTACAGAATTTGTTTTCCCTAGATCTCACCCAGTATAAACAGGCAGGGTGCCTGCTCTGATGCCAATTGAAATTCTGTAATGAGATGTCCTAAGAGATGTTCCAACACTTAATAGGACATTTGACAAATTTAACCAAAACTTTAAACAGCAGGAAAAATAAACAACACAGAAGTTTGTTAACCCAGTTCAGTGTATAACCACACCTATATCTGGAGGCTACCAAGCCAGGAGGAAATCCACTATTAGTAATATTAATTCTAGACTTAAACCACCCTGTTTAATCTATCACTTAATACTTACCCAATGCAATTTCTACCTAAGACTCACTTAGATAAGAGTACCCTACTCACTCCCCCTCAATCACACAGTGATTTTGTTTACAAGTTTAATTAAATTGAAGTCACACTTCAAACAAAACAACTTGATCTTACTTCACAGTTTCAATCAAGTCACAAATGCACTTTTGCTTAAAAGCTCATAAAGTGGTACATAAAAAAAACAACCTGCTATTAAAACACTAGACACCCTATTTGGTCTTCTGAAATTCGTACTCAATTCTATGAGTTTCTGTTGTTTAAATAGGTATCTGAATTTTGGGCTTTCTGTAGAATGATCCAGCCCTAATGTGCAGCAACTGTCACCTTGAATTTAGGGTTTGTTACCTCCTATATTCTAGGTGCATTAGGTCTTCTGTTTTAATCTGAATTTTCAATTTAAAACTCCCTACAGATGCGCCTTGTTCTGTTTTTATCCAGCATTAATTAATTCCAGATAGTTCTCCTTAAATATCTCTGATCTGTTAATCAATAATTAATTCTGGTAGCAGGTCTGAGATGTCTCAACATCTGTTGGGACATCCTGAAAAACTGAACTTAATTTATTCACACAATGTCCCAACATCTGATGAGACATCCTGAAATAAATTCACATACTCTGTTTGATAATGTCCCAACATCTGATAGGACATTCTGAACTGAATTTAACATTTCTTGTTTGGTCAAAAATTCTGCCAATTCTTAAACATCTACACATATGTATTTGGTGGTGGGGTTTGATGGTTTGGTCCAACATACTCAAACACTCGTTGATTATAATATCCAATAAATGTTGCTCCTAGCCTTATCGTTGAAGGAATTGGTTTTGACACCACACTCAATGTTGTTGACACCCCCGTCGAAGGGTTGGAGACTAGAATGGCCTCACTCCTTGGCACATATTATGGATCCACACTATGAGCATTTGAACTTCTCAATAGGGGATTCATCCCAGTTCTACTGGGATGTGAATCATCTTCATTTCCTTGACTAGATGCCATCTTCCTTGTATTTCTTCTCCTTAGTATATAACGATGTGTACTGGCTACTTTCCCACTTCACAAATGCATGCAATAGGAGTAACTGTTTTTTCGACCAATACACCCATTGTCGCTCCCACCAAATGACACCTGGTCAAAAGGGGTACATACGCGAATGGTCGGCGAAAGGAGAAAAAAGAAAAGAGTCGCCAGCTAGGCATTTTTATCCCGAAGGAAAGGTAATGCTGCATAATCATGTCCTCTGAATTAGGTTGCACTTCACAGTATAGGGTTTCAGCTAAATCATGTCCTCTGGGAGGGTGAACTAAGGCATATCCCAATTGTCTCTTAAACAACAAAGGGTTGTAATTGATGCAACCTTTTACTCCTATCAGAGGCACATTAGGGTACTGCCCACAGCTGGTAATAATCTCCCTGCCTTTGGTGCTCTGGGTGCACCATCTGATATCATCTGATGTTAAGGCAATGAACCTCTTGGCCCAATTCTTCTTTTGGTGAGGATTCAAGAAAGCATCTGACTTAGGCAGGTGTCTGAGCAGCCAGGTGTAAAACAAAGAAGCACATCATCTTACCAACTTCCCCCTTTGTTTCTCATTCCTCTGATGAATGGAGTAGTAAAAATCTCCTAGCAATGTGGGTACTAGGTTCTTCAGAAGAAACAGATGGATGGCATTCTTGCTGACAAATTTTGGCTCATCTACAAACAGTATAGCCCCATATATGCTGAGAGCTAACAGTGCACAGACTGCCCTCCACTCTCTCAAGGAAACCTTCAGGATGGCCTGAGAAATCAAGAAGTCCAAATGCAAACCAGGAATCCCAGCTTTTGTTGTCATACTTTGCTCAATAAGGGCAGGCTCCAAATACAGTGCCCTTGCTATCTTTTCATTTCTGGGAGCAGTTATCTCTGGGTTGAAGGGGATCCCACCTCTGATAGGTACTCCAATCAATAAAGAAAACTCTTCCAGTAGAGGCCCTAACTGGAAGTCTGGAAATGTGAAACATCTCAATGGAGGGTCATAAAACTGCAAGTAGGTGTGGATCATGCTCCTCTGAGAAGGGTCAAGTTCCATAACCATGTTCAGGATACCTCCATAATGCTCCCTAAACAGTGGGATGTAGTCAGGGGTGATGAGTTACTGGACCTGCCTGATACCAGTCAATACAAGCTCAAAGAAGTGATAGGATATGTTGCTCTTCCTGGGAGTAGCCATGAGTGCTGCTGAAGAAGCTGAAGATAAGTGTTGATGAAGATCACATACTGAAGCTGGGAGTGAACCCCTGATAGACTGATGCTGGTGAGGAGATAACTGAAGCAGGTAACTGATGAAGATAGCTGAAGCAGAGGTCTATGCAGAAGAAGGGGTCAAAACCAAAACCAAGATACAAAGAAATGGATACCCTGAAAAGCAAATAAACAAATGTCAAATGATGCAATGATGAGATATGCAAATGATATGCGAGGGTTTGTGATCAAGCTGGATCTGATTATCTGTCTTGATATAAGGCCCCTGTATGCTCAAAAGGTCCAGATGAAGGCTTATAAATCCAGTAACCAGGGTGGGAGACTCAAATAAAGAGTCACATATCCAGGGTTAATCACAAGAATTGTCCAAAGTGGAGTACTATTAAACAAAATAGTAACAGGGTATGATGTGGCCAAGGGTTCCTGCAAACCTGTAAACAGCCCAACCCCCTCACAGGTAATGTTCTAGAACAAGGATCCTCTTACTTGGATCAGTTATGAGTAGTGTAAACACTTCTAACCCGGAGGTACAGTGTTTACAATAACCATAGAAGATCCTCCTCTAACTCACCTCAGTTTCTGAAGGTCATAATAAAAGGTCATCCAGACTTAGCAGGCTTCCCAGATAGCCCTAGTACTACATGAAATCTGTAACATTGAGTTCTCAAGAAGAAACCCACATCTGAACCGTGTTTCATATTCCCGCATCAGACCGCAATGGAATGGGAAAGAACATGAACCACTCTAGCCTAGGTGTCACTCTGGTCCGAGGTATAGGACCTTAAACTCTCAATGGAACCCCACCCACCAAAGAAAACCAGATCCAGCACAATGACAAATGACAGTATGAAATATGCAAACAACAGTAAAGAAAGAAGTAAATAAAGCTGTACATAAAGCAATAAATAAATCAAAATAAATAAATACACATAGCATATAACACCCCAGTAACCACAAATCAAACAAGCGCTAGGAGGAACCCACAAAAAGAACCAGAAGCCCTGGTTACAGTATAAGGTTCCCCAGCAGAGTCGCCAAGCTGTCGCTCCCACCAAATGACACCTGGTCAGAAGGGGTACAGACGCGAACGGTCGGCGAAAGGAGAAAAAAGAAAAGAGTCGCCTGCTAGGCATTTTTATCCCGAAGGAAAGGTAATGTTGCATAAACCTAAGAAAAGATGGATAAGACAGTTGCGAACCAGAGAAACTGAGAAAGGGGGTTGGTTACAACCTGGGAAGGTATTAGCACTAAGATTGTCCGTCGTACTCGACGGGATCCATGCTTGAAAGTTTGTGTTTTAAAGGGGTAGTGTCAGTGCTATTTTGTGTGCAAAAACTGGAAAAGAATGCAAGTGTCAGTGTAAAAGAAATGTGAAGTGAAATGAAGAAGTGTCAGTGTAAATAAAAGAGTGCAAAGCTCAAGACTATGAGGCTTAAAGAATAATGCTGGAAGAGGGGGGGATGTACAGAGACTTTTGTTCGATAACCGTTAAGTTATGCCTACGTATCCTCTCGTGCAATGAGGAAGTCAGAACACCGTAGTTCAACTCAAAGAAACTGAAAGATAAATTGACTTGTGAACTGCTTACTTGCCTATGCTCAAGTGTATGACCTGTCTGGCTCAGGTGCAAACTGTCTTGCATTAGACGGAAGAAGCAAGTTCTCATTTGTGAGTGAATAAGGTGAGAAAAGAATCCCGGAGGAGACAATTATTGTTTGTTTTTGTGTTTTCAATTTTTTATTGCTTTTTGGAGTTTGTCATAGGAAAATGAGCTTAAGCCTAAACCAAGGGTTGGTAAACTCATCACATCTTCCCTATGATTAGGGGTAATGAGAATACCTTAAGTATGAAGTAAGCACCTCACACTTAATCACCATGGTGTAGGATTAAGATCATTAACCTACTTGTAATTGTTTAGATGTTTTTTGGAGTTTTTGTTTAGTGTTAAGTAATGAGTTTAAGCCATAATCAAGGATTTAATGGACCCATTACACCATCCTAATAGAAGGATAATAGATGAGAACATTTAAGCTGAGGAAGGCTCCTCAACTTAATCCATGATTAGAGATTAACCTCATGACAAAACAAGGCCTTTATTTAAAGTGGATTTTAGTTAATTATAAGGTTAAGAAATGGATTTTATGGTTTGTAAGACAAACTTGAGGGGGACTTGTCCATTAACACTAGGGTTAGTCCTTCTTAACCAATTAAGGACGAATTAGAACCCTAATGCAAGGCCCAAGTTACAAGCTTGATGTCTTAGTGATTATTAGATGGATTGATTAAAGGATTTAAACACATTAAGAGTTTAGCACTTAGGATTACAGTTATACACTCCATCCTAATAGAAGGATGCAGGCATAAGCTTAATCACAACGCCTTAAAACCTTTAAGGTTTAGTCCTTGATTAAGAGATGAGAAGAGAAGACTCAAAAGATGACACAATGGTATAACTAATGGGGGGACTAATCAAACCCTAATTGTGATCATGCTTGGGTGTTCCTAGGGTTTATGAAGCTTGCAAGAAGATCTTCAAGGGAAAAGCCACCATGGAAGAAACTGGATGAGGGAAGGAGGAGCAGAAGAAGCAAGACAACTTACTTCACTTAAGAAGATAAGTTGCTTGAAGAAAGAAAGTGAAGAAGGCATGAGCAAGAAAACTCACTCCAATACAAGGATAAAATGCAGCAATGATGCATAAGAGAGATGAGAAGGGATTATGAGAAGTGAAGGCAAATTCACTTCTCAAACACTTACCACCTGAAAAGTTAGCAACAAGAAATGAAATGAAATGAAAATGAGATGAAATGCAAAGATGCAAACCAAAACCAGAAGCATGTTCATGATGCTAATGATTCAAAGAGATGATGCAAATGTATGTCTTGAGATGGAGATTATCATACAAAGGATGAGAATGCAAATGAAGCAAATAAGAAGCATGAAAGTTCATGAATGCATATGACATCAAATGAAAGCAAAACATGGAAAATGGATAATGCAATGATCAAACATGATTCTAATGTGTCCTAAGATGTCTTATATGTCATGTGGATGCACAAAATGTCATGGCAAGCTCATGTATGCAAGCATATGAAGGATGAATGCAAATGAAGGCAAAAAATTAGGGTTTACATACAATATGCAATGTAAAACTCAAAATCAGAAGCAAATGACAAGATAAAAAATTGAAAATGGGATCAAAGGTACCCTAAACCCACATGATGTCACACCCCAAAGGAGGAGACCTAACTCTTAACCCTAAGGAAGTTATGATTTTCCAAAATTTGCTAGGGTTTTAAGGTGCCTCACAAGGAAAAATGCAAAACAAATAAAAAATGAAAGATAAATTCATGCCAATTTTATCCTAGAAACTACTTGATATGTGGAATGCAATGCAAAAAGAACCATTATCAAACTCTTCATGGTTAGGCAGAAAAGATTTTTCTAAGTTAGGGTAAAAAATATTGATTTTTAAAAACCCTAAATCAAAAGAAAAATGTCAAAATGGATCAAGAACCAAAAATAAATTTGTATGAATGGTTTGATAATGTTTCTAAATGTGTCAAGATGCAATGTGATTTTTTTGGTGATTTTTAGAAACTTAAATGGCATTTTAATTAATTAATTTCCATTAATTAATTAAAATAAACATTTAAATATCTTAAAAAATACAAATTTCATGCAAAAAATAAAATAAAAATTATTTTCAGAATGAGAAAAATATTTAGAACCATGATGCAAGAAATAAAATTTTTTAGATGCATTTTGCTATTTTTAATAAAATGATAAAGAAAATGCAAAAAAAATGAAAATAAAATGAGAATTAATGAAAGTCAACTGATCCAAGGGCCAGGGTTTGAAGTTGGGACGCGGGAATTGACTAGCGCGCGCATCTGAATGGCTATAATTCAAACTTCACTAATTACGTAATTAAACCCTAATGACTCTCAGGTGACCGGAACAGTGTTCCAGTCATCTTCTCTGGCCAGCCAAATGTGATATCTCACTCAAAACGTAAAATAAACGCATCAAACACTCCAGAAATGATCCTCACCTCACTCTAAACAAGGATCAACCAACAAATTTCATTTATTTCACATGAACAGCTTGAATCGAAGCAAAACGAAAAATCAAGCAGAAATTTCAGAAGCTTGTGAAATGCTTAAAACTCAACCATTTTCGAAACAAAACATATCATGGAAATCAGGGGAACACATAGAATCATTCTATAACATAAAAAAGAAGTTATGGAAAAATAAATTCCATGGCTACCTGAAGTGAAGCTTTCAACCCAGGAGCTTTCTGACCAGTTCTTTACCTCAAATCACCTCCAATGACTCCTCTGAAGAGTTTGCAATGCTTGGTTGGAGTTTAAATGGACTCTATGTGAAGTTGGCTGAAACTCAATTCAAGAAATGTGAAAATCGTGTTTTTGATTTGAGGTGTTTCAAAGTAAAATGAAGGGTGGGAAATGATCAGTGATGAATGTGTAGTTGAATGATGGAAAAAGTTTGAAGATTTGTTGGCTGAGCTATGAGTTTCGAAAACTTTTGCAAGTTGGAGTGATTTTGGCTATGCTGAGTTCTTGGAGGTTTCAGCTTGTGTTGTGTTATGTGTTGAGTTGCTTGAGGTCCACATATCAATCCTTGATAGGTCAGAGAGTTGTTGTGGAGCAGTGTGATTGGTATGGCTCCTTTTTGCATAAAGTCCACAAAGTTGTCTTTGGAGGTATGGGCTCATGGCAGGCCAAGGACAATGGGGTGTCCTGCGCGGCTGGCTTTATGGAGGTCCATAGAATCAGTCTTGAGTCAATGCAGCAAGTGGGATGAAGTTTGTGTGATGTTTTGCAATTATGAGGAGCTTTGGCCCTTTTGTAATTTCTTGATGTTCAAGGCATGGAATGATGCAATTATTTGGGCAATTCTGAATTATAGGTCATTTACTATGTTTGTGTAATGGTTAGAAGTCAATTAGAAGTCACAAATTGCCTTGGTATGAGTTTTTAAAAGTTTCCCTCTTTGGTACATAAGTGAAATTTTGTGATTTTTCCCAACTTTGCAAGGCCATAACTTGAGTTCTATGATGAATTAGATCAAGTTCCCTTACTTTTTGAAAAGGGAATGATCCAATCTACAACTTTCGTGACCAATAATTTTTCATTTGAAGCATTTTTGAATCAAAAAGAGGAGGTTGAAAAACTTTCCCAAAATGGCAAGTTTTCATTACAAGTCACTTTCAGAAAAAGGCAACTTTGCAAATGGCTTGAAATTCTTCAATTTTGTGAACTTCTAACTTCTTCTAAGATCAAATAAAGATTATATACACCCAAAATGATGGAGAAGACCCTTTGGTTGGATGATTTGGGGCCTCAGATGCCCTGATTTTGCACTAGCTTGCTCAAGAAGTCATCTATTGATCAGATGCCTTCCCCATTGAATTTCTTCATGAAAATTGGTATGAATGATCCTTATATCATATAGAGCCCAATAGAAACAAGAATGACCAAAAAATTTGGAGTTATGGCCTTTGAAACCAAAACCCTAATTTTAGGTCATCTGTGCAGTTAAACCTGACTCTTCTTCCATGCCTTTCTCAGTTCTTGTGATTTTCTGACTTCCTTGATCTTGGGAGGATACAATATGATGATTGAACATACATGGACCCTCTTGAGATGATTGAAACCCTTTAGAGTGGCTCAAATGGCTCAGGGATTACTCAGATCACAAACCCTAGATGCAGATGACTTTGAAACAATGTAGTGAAGCAAAAATGCAATGTGAGATGATATGATTGAACTTATGCAAATGAAAAGATCATAATCCATGGTGAAATGAGTGAGGGAAAATTTGGGGTGTTTACACCCATGTAAGAAAGAAGTTACAAAACAAAGAAGTTATAAAAGAGAAGTTATAAAACTTCTAAAAACTAATTAGCATTGTCCCACTGGGCATGCCAATTTGTTTACCCGCAAAATTAGTAAACAACCGCCGGTCCTCTAAGGATACTAAAAACACCCTTAATTACTCACAAGATCGACTAGATTTATCCTAGGAAATGTGCTAATCGTTTGTTAATTGTGATGTTTTTGGGAAATTGTCATGAACCCTTCAATAGGATTCATAAAGTAGTAAAAAGAAAGAAAAGAAAGTAAAAGAAAGGACTTTCAAAGTAAATGAAAATATAAATGCCAAGGCAAGAATGTTAAAATTGCAGGAAAGGTAAAGGAAAGGATAAATGCAAGGCAAGAAAACTTAAAGGACTGAAAATGTAAAGAAATGCAGTAAATTGCTTGTAAAAGTAAATGAAATGGCAAGGTAAAATGATTTAACATAAAAGGCTTTAAAGATAAATAACTTTAAATCATAAATGAAATTGAGATAAAATGGTGCTTTAACATAAAATAGTTTAGAAGATAAAAATCATGGTGTTTACATCACATACATTCTCACTGCACTCGTTTCTCTACACGCGGATACTTCGAGTGGATACAGAGTAACTAATACAATATGATTTTCACACACTCTTATTCTAACACTTAATTAAGCTATTTATAGAAATGAAATATAACCGATGTAAACACCCAAAATTTTCCCTCACTCATATCACACCATGGCTTGTGATCTCTCATGTTTGCATCAACATAAGCATACCATCTCATATTGCATATTTGCTTCACTGCATAAGTTCAAGTTCATCTGCATCTAGGGTTTGTGATCTGAGCAATCCAAGAATCCATCTGAGCCATACCAAAGGTCTCAAAGCTTTCCAAGAGGGTCCATGCGTGTTCTATCATCATGTTATGTCCCTCAAATTTCATGGCAGTCAAGAAATCACAAGAACCGGCCAAGGCATGGAAGCAGAGCTAGGGTTTCACTACACAGATGACCAAAATTATGGTTTTGGTTTTAGAGACCTTAACTCCAAATTTTTGGTCCATTCTTGTTTCTAATGTTCTTAAGATGTTATAAGGATCATGTGTACCAAGTCTGATGAAGAAATTCATTGTGGAAGTCATCTGTTCACTGGGTAACTTCTTGAGCAAGTTAAGTCAAAATCAGGGCATCTGAGGCCCCCAACAATGGAACCAAAGGGGTATTTTCATCAAATTGAGGTTATATGATCTTTATTTGATCTTAGAAGAGGTTAGAAGTTCACAAGATTGAAGAATTTTGAGCCATTTGCAAACCTGCCAAAAATGGAAATGACTTGTAATGGAAACTTTCCATTTTGGGAATGTTTTTCAACCTCCTCTTTCTCAACCAAAAATTCTTTAAATGAAAAATTCTTGGTCATGAAAGTTGTAGATTAGGTCTTTCCCTTTTCAAAAAGTATAAGAACATGTCTTGATTCATCCTAGAACTCAAGATATGGCATTTCAAAGTTGGCAAAAATCCTAAAATTTCAAGTTTTATGTCAAAGAGGGATTTTGCAAATTGGCATATTCAAGCATTTTAATGACCTCAAATATGCACAAACACTTTACAACATGTCAAACAAACCTCAAAGAATCAGAATGGTGCATTGTACTTAGGGTTTCCATGACTTATGATCCAAGAAACTTCAAAGAGGGAATTTTGCAAAACATGTGATAACTCTTCATCCAAGCCATCCAGAACATCAAAACCAGTTCCATGGCTCTCCACAAAGTCAGCTGAGGCCAGACACCCCAAGAAATCAGACCTGCACCATGCCCATACCTCAAGTACACAATATTGACATTTTTCCAACTTGGCCCATACCAATCACACTATGCCACCACCCACTTTCTGAGCACTCTCATTGGCCTATACTAACCTTATGGACCTCATTTCACATAAAACACAAGCCTAAAACATTCTACAAGTCAGATTGCTGAAAAATCCCTAAAACTTTCAAGCTTTCGAAACTCACTCCTCAGCCAACAAAAATCACAAACTCTTCTACCAATCAATTCAGTATAACCCAAGGATCATTTCCCACCCCTTGCCATGGCCTGAAACAAGCCCAAACACAAACACGATTTCTGCAACTTCAGAAACAAAACCTTCAAACCAGCCATTACAAGCTTGTTCCAAGCATCAAAGCATCCTCAGGAGGCCCATTGAAGTTGATTTGCACAAGGGAGAAGGCCAGAAAGCTCAAAACTGCAAAGCTTCATCTCAGGTATACCTCAAGAACATTTTTCCAAAACTTGCTATTTAAGTTAAAATATCAATCTTCATGTTCCCCTGATCACTCTGATATGTTTATTTTTGAAAAAGGTTGAGAAACTAGGATGTATTGATGTTCTGAAACTTTTTAATCTGAAAATGTTTTGCTTCGATTCTCTCTTTTGATGATGATAAATGTTATTTGTGCCTGGATTCTGGTTTGTTGTTGTTTGATGAGTGATTCTGGAGCATTTGGGGCCTTGGGGTGTGTCGCTCTCGATAAATGGGAAATGGCCCCAAATAAAGGTACAGACGCGAACGGTCGGCGAGAGGGACAATGAGAACACACAGCAGTGAACTCACTGGAGATGAAAAGAGTCGCCAGCTAGGCATTTTTATCCCGGAGGAAAGGCAATGCTGCATAGACCTAGAAAGATATGGATAAGACGGTTGCGAACCAGAGAGACTGAGAAAGGGGGTTGGTTACAACCTGGGAAGGTATTAGCACCCAGATTGTCCGCCGTACTCGACGGGATCCACGCTTAAAAGATTTGTGTTTTAAAGGGGTAGTGTTAGTGCAATCTGTGTATAAAAGAGCTGGAAAAAGATGTACAGGTGTCAGTGTATATGAAGTGAAGTGTATAAGTGAAGTGTCAGTGTAAGAACAAGAATGAAATGCTCAAGATCATGAGGCTTTAAAGAATGATGCTAGAAGGAGGGGGGATATACAGAGACTTTTGTTCGATAACTGTTAAGTTATGCCTACGTATCCTCTCGTGCAATGAGGAAGTCAGAACACCGTAGTTCGACCTAAAGAGACTGAAAGGTGAATTGACTTGTGAACTGCTTGCCTGTCTATGCTCAAGTGTATGATCTGTCTGGCACAGATGCAAACTGTCTTGCATTAGACGGAAGAAGCAAGTTCTCGTTTGTGAGTGAATGAGATGAGAAAAGAATCCCGAAGGAGACGATTATTGTTTGTTTTTGAGTTTTCAATCTTTTATTGCTTTTGAAAGTTTGTCACAAGTTAATGAGCTTAAGCCTAAACCAATGGATTTAGTAAACTCATCACATCTTCCCTCTGATTAGGGGTAATGAGAATACCTTAAGTGTGAAGTCAGCTTCTCACACTTAATCACCTTTGGTGTAGGATTAAGATCATTAACCTACTTGTGATTATTTAGATGTTTTTGTTGTTTTTGTTTAGTGTTAAGTAATGAGATTAAGCCATAATCAAAGATTAAACAGACTCATTACACCATCCTAATAGAAGGATAATAGATGAGAATATTTAAGCTGAGGAAAGCTCCTCAACTTAATCTATGATTAGGGATTAAACTCATGACAAAACATGCCTTTGATTAAGTGGATTTTATTTAATGATGAAATGATGAAGTGATTTTTAGGGTTTGTAAGACAACTTGAGGGGGACTTGTCCATTAACACTAGGGTTAGTCCTTCTTAACCAATTAAGGAAGAATTAGAACCCTAATGCAAGGCCCAAGTTACAAGTGTGATGTCTTGATGATTATTAGGTGGATTGATTAAAGGAGTTAAACACATTAAGGGTTTAACACTTAGGATTAAAGTTATACACTCCATCCTAATAGAAGGATGCAGGCATAAGCTTAATCACAAAGCCTTAAAGCCTTTAGGGTTCAGTCCCTGATTATGAGTTGAGGAGAGAAGACTCAAAAGAGACACAAAGGTAAAAAACTAAGTGGGGGACTAATAAAACCCTAATCATTGTCATGCTTGGTTGTTCCTAAGGCTTGTGAGGTTTACAAGAACAATCTTCAATGGAACCACCAGGAAGCAGATGAAAGGATCAGGAGAAGCAAAATGACTTGCTTCATTCAAGAAGTCAAGTCACTTGAAGAAAGAAAGTAAGAAGAAGAAGAATGAGCAAGCTCAATCTCAAACACATAACAAAATGCAGCAAGGATGCACTAAGGAGATGAAAATAAATTATGAGAAGTGAAGGCAAATTCACTTCTCAAAGCTACTTACCACCTTAAAAGTTAGTAAAGGAAATGCAATGCAATGCAAAAATGAGATGAAATGACATGATGAGAAACAAAACCAGAAGTACATATGGGATGATGCTATGAGGTGATGCAAACATGAGACAACACATGGGAATGATCATACAAGCTTATGAGTGCAAATGAAGCAGGTTAAGAACCATGAACATATATGAAAAGTTATGAAGTGCAAATGGCATACAACATGGAAAATGCAAGATGTGGTGATCAAACATGCTTACCATATGTCTTAAGATGTGCAATGAATCAAAAGAATGCATAAAATGATATGGCAAGTCAAGGTATGAATGCAAATGCAAGATGAGTGCATATGGAAGCCCAAATTAGGGTTTATGATCAAAGCATCAAACACAAACCAAAATCAGAAGCAAACATCAATATAAAAAATTGAAAATGCACTCAAAGGATCCCTAATCCTATACTAACTCACTGCCCAAAGGAGGGGTTCCAACTCTTAACCTAATTCAAGTTATGATTTTCCTAAGTTTTCTAGGGTTTTAGGGTTCCTTAACAAGAAAATTACCAAACAAATTGAAAATTAAAGATCAAATCATGACCATTTAATCTCAAAAACTACATGACATGCTAAACACAATGCAAAAAGAATCAAGGTCCAACTCTTTAGGGTTAGGCAGAAATGATTTTTGAAAGTTTGGATCAAAATAATGCATCAAAATGATTTTAATTTCATGAAAAATTCTCAAAATGCATCAAGATCAAAAAAGAAATTTGGTTTGAGGGTTGGACAATGTTTCTAAATGTTTTTAAAGGTTTCATGAATTTTTTGGTGATTTTTAAATACCTAAAAGCATTTTTAATTAATTAATTCTCATTAATTAATTAAAAAGAAACTTTTAAATATTTTAAAATACTTTTTTAATGCTAAAAATGAAAATAAAAATATTTTTGTGTTCTGAAATTAAATAATAACTTGTATAAAAAATTTCAGAATTTTTAAATAAGTTTTGCTATTTTTAATAAATTGTGGAAAACAAATGAATTAATATGAAAATAAAATGAAATTAAATGCTGAAAAAGAAAAGTCAAACAATCTGATGGCCCTCATTCAAACTCAAACACGCGCGCATTGACTTGGCGCCAGATCCCACGGCCAGCATTCAAACTCACTAACCCTAATTAATTAACCCTAATCCAGCCGTTAATGACCCTCAGGTGACCGGAACAATGTTCCGGTCATCTTCTCCGTTCACTCCAAACCTCAAACTCTCTCTAAACGCATCTAAAATGAAATCTAATTAAACAGAAATGATCCCCATCCAAAAACGAATTAAAACCCCCATTCAAACAACATTTATCATTCCTAAGCTGGCTGAATCGAATCAAACAAATCCTAGGGCAAAAAGTTTCAAGAACTGATTAAACTCTCATCTCTCCACCATTTTCAAAACCAAAGGCATCAGAGTGATCAGTGAACTACAAAGAACAACTTAGGAACTTTAAAAATCATTTCTGGAAAAAAAGTTCTTGAGCTACCTGAGTTTCGAAGCTTTCAACTTTGCAACTTTCTGACCTCTCCTCTTGATGCAATCCACTCCTATTGGTCCCTTGATGATGTCTGAATGCTTAGAAAGAGTTTATGTTGGCTGGTTTGAGAGTTTGAACAAGTTCTGTTCAAGCTCAGGTGGGAATCGTGTTTATGATTCAGGCAGTTTCAGGCAAGGGTGAGGGGTTCTTTGTGATCAGGATGATGAGTTGAGAAGGTCTGTGAAGTTTGTTTAAGTGTTTGTGGCTTGTATGAAGAGTTTCGAATGCTTTTGCTTCAAGGGTGGAAAATGAGAAAGTTATGCTCTTGCTGGTTTCAGGCTTGTGTGTTATGTTGTTTGGCTTGCAATTAGTTTGTATAAACAATGCTGATTGGTCAGAAGATGTGACATGCCCTTTTGTGATAGGTGTATCTTCTTTTGCCAATTTGTCAACTTTTGTGTAAGAGAAGCATGGGTCATGTCTTGGCTAAGTACAAGGGTGTGGGCTGCGCAGCATGGTGTGAGGGAAAGGCTAGGATAGTTCAGCAATGTAGCTAGCAAGTGGATGAAGTGTTATCATTGGTTTTGCAACTTGCTTGCTTTTGAGCTTCATGAAAATATCTTGCCTCACAAGCCATGAAACATGTAATCTCTTTGGTTCAATCTGAACTTTAAGACTTGTGTTATGTTTGTATAAGGATTAGGCATCAATTAGAAGTCACAAATGCCTTTGGTACAAGATTTTGCAAATTTCTCATTTGGTGCATAACTTGAAATTTAGTGATTTTAGCCAACTTTGATGCACCATAACTTTTGATCCAAAATGAATTAGGTCATGTTCTTGTACTTTTTGAAAAGGGAAAGATCTAATCTACAACTTTCATGACCAAAGTTTTTTCCATTTGAAGCATTCTTGGATCAAAAAGTAAGGGTTGAAAAAGTTGCATAAAATGACATTTCATTAAAAGTCAACCTTGCCTTAAAAAGTCAACTTTGCAAAAACTTGTAATTCTTGGATTTTGTGAACTTCAAACTTCTTCCATGATCAAATAAAGATCAAATACACTTAAAATGATGAAGGTCACCCCTTGGTTGGGTCATTGGGGGCCTCAGATGCCCTGATTTTGTACTGACTTGTCTGAAAAGTCAACTCTTGATCAGATGACTTCCCCATGGAATTTCTTCATGAAAATTGATATGCATACTCCCTATACCATATAGAGACCAATAGAAACAAGAATGACCAAAAAATTTGGAGTTATGGCCTCTGAAACCAAAACCCTAATTTTAGGTCAACTGTGCAGTCTAGCCTGGCTCTGCTTCCATACCAATCCCAGTTCTTGTGATTTTTTGGCATTCTTGACTTTGAGAAGATGTAATATGATACTTTAACACACATGGACCCCTTTGAAGTGATTGTTGACCTTTGGAGAGGCTCAAGAAGCTCTTGGATTGCTCAGTTCACAAACCCTAGATGCAGATGACTTAGAATCTATGCAGTGAATCAAAAATGTGGTATGAGATCTTATGATTGTGTTTATGCATATGAGAATGATCACAAGCCATGGTGTGAATAGGTGAGGGCAAATTTGGGGTGTTTACAGCTTCCCCTATTCAAACATGAGTTAGTTGTGCAGGATGTAAGCAACGGCTTAACAGGCAAACAAGATAACTTGTGGTTGAATATCAAAGACAGTCCAAAATTTGCACTCACAGAATGAAGAAGAAAAGGGATATAGATTGTAAAAGAAAATAAAGTACATTATGAAGTGTAGGCGACGGAGGACGACCGTCGAGCAGAGGACGATTGCTGGGTAAAGAGCAATGACGGGGACGACCGACATGCTGGGGATACAAGGTATTATGATGGGGACGGCCATCAAGCTCATAAAATAAAGTAACCAGCGATGGGGACGGCCATCGGGTTAAAAAGAAAAGGGACCACGGCGGGGACGGCCATCGGGTTAAAGAATAAATGAAATAAACAGATGATGAGGTACGGTCATCAAAGGTGAAGGACGATCACCTAGCAGGGGACGGCTGCTCTGTCGGGTTAAGGTGAGGGACGGTCATCTTAGGTGGAGGACGACCACCTGGCAGGGTACGGCTGCCGAAAATATCGCGACATAGGACGAATGTCGGATAGAGAAAGTCAACGATGGGGACGGTCATCGGATGAGCATGATGGAGGACGACCATCAAGAGGTGGAGGACGACCACCTAGCAGGGGACGGCTGCTCTCAAAGTTTATCATGACATAGGACGGATGTCAGATAACCAAAAATCAACAATGGGGACGGCCATTGGATAAAATGATGAAGGAAAATCATCAAAAGGTGGAGGACGACCACCTAGCAGGGGACGGCTGCTAAATATCACGACATAGGACGAACGTCGGATAGAAAAGTCAACGATGGGGACGGCCATCGGACGAGCATGATGGAGTACGACCATCAAGAGGTGGAGGACGACCACCTAGCAGGGGAAGGCTGCTCTCAGGGTTTATCATGACAAATAACGAATGTCAGATAAAGGAAAAATTGCCTTGTTGTCTATCTACTGGGGAATAGTAAACACGGACGAGTGTTTATATCCAAGAAAACAAAAGGTATAAGTGTTTAGATGTGTATAGATTAAAGATGCGGGCGAGCATCCTCAAGACTATGATACGGACGAGTATCAGGTAGAAACAAGTACTGACACATGTTCAGAGATGATGATATGGACGAGTATCAACGGGTCAACAACGAACACGGACGAGTGTTGAATCTGAAAGAATTCTTCTGGGGAATAGTAGACACAGACGAGTATCTATATTCAAGAAGACACAAGTGTTTGACGCAATGTATGGATTAAAGATGCGGACGAGCATCCTTAAGACTATGATATGGACGAGTATCAGGTAGAAACAAACGCTTGACGCATGTTCTGAGATGATGATACGGACGAGTATCAACGGGTTAACAAAGAACACGGACTAGTGTCGAATCTGCGGGGATATAAATGGTGTATACAATATACGGACGAGTATCTATATAAGTATGAGTAGAAGGTATGAGTGATGTATACTTGAATGTTCAATTTGCTGGGGAGAGTGACACGGACGAGTGTCAAAAGGAGAAAAGTGTAGTATAAACAAATATCTGGTATACAAAGTGTTTACATTACTGTGCTGGGAAAGTGACATGGACGGATGTCAAGGAAATGTATATATATAAGTATTTGTGAGTGCAAAGAGGATGTCTTTGGCTTTCTGCTGGGGATGTGACACAGACGGGTGTCAAAGGGAGTATATACTGGTGTTTGTGAATATGAGGTAACTGCTTTTGCTGGGGACTCTGGGGGGAAAGTTTTCTGTATACTGATGGATTTTTATTATTCACGAGTGTTCGATTCAAAACATGGCTTATGATTATGCTATATGTTTGATTTTTGCCGTAATGCTCCGTACTTAAGACGGAATGCTACGCTTTGTTTGGTGAATATGATGCGAATGCTATGATCGTGCAAAAGATACCGATCCGGGATTCGGGTCCCGTTGCCATGAAGATCTCTGGTCGATCTGTCTGAAATGATCATCCCAGCTGGGGATGAGATCATCGGTTGATCTGGTGAGATGATTCTGCTTGGGGAGATAAGTCACTGATTGACATATTCTTGCAATAAGGGACCCAGCTGGGGTTTGTGGAAGCTCTTCTTTTACCCTGTTGTGACTCCTTCATGTGTTGCTCTTCTGGTTAGAGGCTGAAACTCTGTGGGGAGATGGTTCCCTGGCTTTTGTACTTGGCTGAGGAAGAATGATTGGCAACTCGGTTGGGGAGAAGCAACAAGTGGCAACTCAGCTGGGGAGAAGCAACAAGTGGCAACTCAGCGGGGAGAAAGCACTTTGAGTGTTAAGACTGAGTGAGTGTTGATTTGCCAGTTTGCTGGGATGAAGCTTTCATGCCCTATGTTGCGCTTTTGAATACCTGCAATCCTGCAAAGACAGAGAAACGCACAAGTAATCCCGAGGCATCCCTTACCGGATCCCGTCATAGGAGTTATGCACTTCTGAGAGTAAGTATATTTCCTGCAAGCACGTGTTTTATTTTCTTTATTTTTAAAGATAACATCTGTATTCATGTAATCAGTTTTTCTTAAGACATCAGACATTCTTTGCAAACAAAAATGTACAAGACGAAACATGACTGAAAAATCTGATTTTATTAATTGAATTGGCAAGATACAGTCAAGGAAACATATCTCCTGAAATGAGGAGATTGTTACAAATTGAGAAACAAAATGCTGGCAATGTTGACGACGCTTTGAAGGAGCTTCCTCCTGCTATGACTCGTATGACTATTGATGCTCTTCTCGTCTTGCTTTCTGAAGAGGGCTGGTTCTGACAGAAGCTTGCTCCTTTCGAAGCTTACCAAGTTGTAGGTGACACAGACGAATTCAGCATGCAGTTGTTCGCTTATTCCCTTATTTTGCATGGATCGCCCTTTCGGGTTTTCAATCCATCGGGATACCCATTTTTGCCTGAGTTGTCCAATGCAGCTTTTCAACTCAGCGGGTGTACACTTTTTTGCTTATTTTCCCTTATTTTTGCCCAAGTCTTTTATTCTGTTTTTGACTTGCCGGGATGCCCTATTTTTGCCTGGACTTACATTCTGTTTTTATGTCCAGCGGGTCATTTTTATGCGAAGTATTTTTTAACTGCATCCGAATTCACAGGGGACAGGAAATCTTCACCATCCATGGTGCTGAGCATCAGTGCTCCACCAGAGAAAACTTTCTTTACCCCGAATGGTCCTTCGTAGTTCGGAGTCCATTTTCCCCTGTGGTCTGTATGAGGAGGGAGGATTCTTTTCAACACAAGATCTCCCACTTGGTACTCTCGGTGCCTGACTTTCTGATCGAAGGCTCTCTTCATTCTTTTCTGATACAACTGCCCATGACAGATTGCAGCCAATCTTTTCTCTTCAATCAGACTCAGTTGTTCGTATCGGGACCGGACCCATTCTGCTTCGTTCAGCTTAACATCCATCAACACCCTCAGAGAGGGTATTTCAACTTCAACTGGTAGGACTGCCTCCATACCATACACAAGTTGATACGGCGTTGCCCCAGTGGATGTTCTGATTGATGTGCGGTACCCATGTAAGGCAAACGGTAACGTCTCATGCCAGTCTTTATAGGTGACTACCATCTTCTGCACAATCTTCTTGATATTCTTATTGGCCGCCTCGACAGCGTCGTTCATCTTTGGCCTGTAAGGGGAAGAATTGTGGTGTTGGATCTTGAAGTCCCGGCATAGCTCTACCATCATTTTGTTGTTCAAGTTGGAACCATTATCAGTAATGATTCGCTCGGGCACTCCGTACCGACAGATGATATCTCTCTTCAGAAATCGGGCTACCACTTGCCTTGTAACATTTGCATACGAGGCTGCTTCAACCCACTTGGTGAAATAGTCAATGGCGACCAAGATGAATCTGTGGCCATTTGAAGCAGTTGGCTCGATCTTGCCGATCATATCAATGCCCCACATGGCAAAGGGCCATGGTGAAGACATTATATTCAAAGGATTGGGAGGCACATGCACTTTATCTGCATAGATCTGGAATTTATGGCATTTTCTGGCATAGGCACAACAATCGGCATCCATTGTGATCCAGTAATATCCTGATCGTAGCAACTTCTTAGCCATGGCATGCCCTCCAGCATGGGTACCAAAGGATCCTTCGTGCACCTCGTGCATCAACAAGTCTGCTTCTGTTTTATCAACACATCTGAGGAGTACCATATCAAAGTTTCTCTTGTATAGGGACCCATCAGTGTTCAGGAAGAAACTACCAGCAAGCCTTCTCAAAGTCTTCTTATCATTGGAAGATGCCCCAGGCGAGTATGCTTGGTCCTCCAAGAAGCACTTAATGTCATGGAACCAAGGCTTATCATATTTGACAACATCTGCTGCGAACACATATGCTGGTCTGTCAAGTCTGGACACTGAGATTTGAGGCACAAAGTTGGCAGCTTGAACTTTGATCATGGATGAAATGTTAGCTAGAGCATCTGCAAACTGATTCTCGTCCCGAGGGATATATTCAAGCTTGACCGTTGTGAAGAAATTCAGTAACCTTCTTGTATAATCCCTGTAAGGTATCAGATGATCCTGGTGGGTGTACCATTTGCCGTTGGTTTGATTAACTACCAGAGCTGAATCTCCGAATACAGTCAACGTCTTGATCCTGAGGTCAATAGCTTCCTCAAGACCCATAATACAAGCTTCGTATTCAGCTTCGTTGTTAGTGCAGTTGAAGGTGAGCTTTGCCGAGAAAGGCATGTGAACTCCTTTAGGTGTAATGAGTACTGCACCAACACCACGACCGTTCATATTAACAGCCCCATCAAACATCATAGTCCATTCTTCTTCCGGGTCAGGCCCTTCAGTGTGAACAGGCTCTTCATGATCTTTTGCTTTTATGAACATGATGTCTTCATCAGGGAAGTCAAATCTCATAGGCTGGTAGTCATCAATAGGTTGCTCAGCAAGATATTCAGACAATACACCGCCCTTGATGGCTTTCTGAGAAGTGTACTGGATGTCATATTCTGTGAGAATCATTTTCCATCTTGCAACCCGTCCGGTAAGAGCTGGCTTCTCGAAAATGTACTTAACTGGATCCATCTTTGAGATCAACAAAGTAGTGTGGGTCAACATATACTGTCTCAATCGGCGAGCAGCCCACGCTAAAGCACAACAAGTTTTCTCGAGCAGTGAATAACGTTGTTCACAGTCGGTAAACTTTTTGCTTAGGTAGTATATTGCATACTCTTTTCGACCAGACTCGTCATGCTGGCCCAGCACACACCCCATTGACTCTTCTAATACTGTCAAGTACATTATCAGAGGTCTTCCTTCAATTGGAGGCATAAGGATTGGAGGTTCTTGCAGATATTCTTTGATCTTGTCAAAAGCCTTCTGGCAGTCTTCATTCCAACTGACCGTCTGTTCCTTTCTCAACAGCTTGAACAAGGGTTCACAGGTTGCAGTAAGGTGAGATATGAACCTTGAGATGTAGTTCAATCTACCTAGAAACCCTCGAACTTCTTTCTCAGTTTTCGGTGCAGGCATTTCTTGAATGGCTTTGACTTTATCAGGATCAACCTCAATCCCTCTTTCACTTACAATAAATCCCAGCAGCTTACCGGATCGCACCCCGAATGTGCATTTGTTGGGATTCAACTTCAATTGGTACTTACTCAGACGCTTGAACAACTTTAGCAGATTTACCAGGTGATCTTCTTCAGTAAGGGACTTGGCAATCATGTCATCCACATAACATTCTATCTCTTTATGGATCATATCGTGGAATAATGTCACCATAGCCCGTTGATATGTTGCACCAGCATTCTTCAGTCCGAATGGCATCACCTTGTAACAGAACGTGCCCCAGGGTGTGATGAAGGTTGTCTTCTCCATGTCTTCAGGTGACATTTTGATCTGATTGTATCCTGAAAATCCGTCCATGAAGGAGAATACCGAGAACTGAGCCGTATTATCAACCAGTACATCAATGTGAGGTAATGGGAAATCATCCTTCGGGCTGGCTCTATTCAGATCCCGGTAGTCAACACACATCCTTACTTTGCCGTCTTTCTTAGGCACAGGTACTATATTAGCAACCCACGGCGGATAGCTAGTTACAGCAAGGAACCCGGCGTCCCACTGCTTTTGTACCTCTTCTTTGATCTTCATTGCCATGTCCGGGCGAGTACGGCGCAGTTTTTGTTTGACCGGTGGGCATTCTTCTCTTAAAGGCAGCTTGTGCATGACGATATCGGTGTCCAACCCTGGCATATCCTGATAAGACCAAGCAAACACATCCACATACTCTTGAAGCAGGTCAATCAGCTGTTTCTTCACCGAGTCTTGTAAGCCGGCCCCGATTTTAACTTCTTTCACATCTTCATCTGTACCAAGATTAATTGTTTCCACCTCCTCCTGATGAGGAGTGATAACCTTCTCCTCCTGTCTCAACAATCTGGCTAGCTCTTCAGGAAGCTCATAATCTTCTTCAACCCCTTCATCAGCTTGATTGATCGGATTGTCAAAGTCATACAAAGTCATAGCCGTGCTGTTGTCGGTGCAGTCTGGAAGGCACTCTCTGCAAGGGTTCAGTTTGTTCATTTTAGTGATTGATTTTAATCTTGTTTAGAAAAGTGAAATAAAGTTGTCATTT
This sequence comes from Lathyrus aphaca, assembly GCA_963966055.1. Classification (NCBI taxonomy): domain Eukaryota; kingdom Viridiplantae; phylum Streptophyta; class Magnoliopsida; order Fabales; family Fabaceae; genus Lathyrus; species Lathyrus aphaca. The sequence continues at coordinate 412,893,846 of OZ014525.1, forward strand.
TGAAAACATCGCCATTTATTTTTTGTACAAAAAGAAGAATGGAAAAACAGCGAGCGGAAAAGAAAAAGACTCATTTGCAAAAAGATGTCTGATATTTCATTGATTAATCTTGTTGCACAAAAAGTACAGATGGCCCGATTACAAAATGAGTCTTGTCATCTTGGGCAAGATACAAGACTTTGATGCATGCTATAAAAATACAGGAAATAATAATTACTCTGCATGAGTAACTCTTATAATTTCCTGGGAAGACCAGTTTGAGATACTGCTCCCCGGGATCTTTGGACGAATCCAGCTTTCCAGGTTGCGTTCTTCTTCCAACTCGTCTTCCAAGTTGTTGACAGCATCGGGGGTAAGCATCCCCCCACTAACAAAGTTGGGCTTCTTAGCAGCCTCTGTTTGACCTTCTTGAGTTGGTTTGTAACCCAACCCAAATCTATCTTCTTTCTTCTCCACAGGCAACAGTTTGCCCCAGCCTTGAGCGTTTCCTTCTTCCACCACCTTCCGGGCTTGTTGGTAGGATGTCATAGAGGTCCCAAGTACAGCAGAGGTTTCATTAACATTCAGGGCCTCAAACCCTTGACTCATCGTCTCGTGGATCTCCCCATCCATCTCAATGTATTTATAAGTAGCCAGATGGCTAACAAATATGTCCTCCTCTCCACAGATAGTAACGACTTGGCCTTCCCACTCAAATTTTAACTTCTGGTGAAGGGTAGACGTTACTGCGCCAGCGGCATGAATCCATGGTCTACCCAACAAACAGCTGTAGGCAGGCTGAATGTCCATCACGTAGAAGGTCGTTTTGAAAGTTTGTGGGCCAATCGTTACAGGCAACTCAATTTCTCCCAGAACCGATCTCTTAGAGCCGTCAAAGGCTCTCACTACCAAGTTACTGGGTCGTAACGCCAATCCTTCATATTCCAGCTTCACAAGGGCCTTTTTAGGTAAGACATTGAGGGATGACCCTGTGTCTACCAGCACATGGGAAAGAACAGCGCATTTACATTCCATGGTAATGTGCAAGGCCTTGTTATGATTGCGGCCTTCCGAAGTCAAATCAGTGTTGGTGAATCCTAGTCCATTGCTAGCATTAACATTTCCAACCACGGCTTCCAACTGATTGACAGTGATCTCTTCCGGCACATATGCTGCGTGCAAGACTTTGAGTAGTGCATTCCGGTGGGCTTCGGAGCACATAAGCAATGATAGAATAGAGATCTTGGAAGGCGTCTGGTGAAGCTGGTCCACTATTTTGTAATCACTTTTCTTGATGATTCTCATGAATTCATCAACTTCTTGATCAAAATGTGTTTTCAAAGCTTCTCTAACAACCTGCTCTTCTTGCACCATGCTCTTCCCTTTTGCCTTGGCAGCAGCTTCTGCTTCGGCAGTAGGTCTTTGAATTTGCGGGGCAATGAGACGTCCGCTTCGAGTGAAGCCTCCGCCTCCTCCCACATTGTCTACTTGTGGTGAAGAAGTTGATGATTCAAAAGTGATCTTTTGTCCTTCGCAGTATAAGTCAGAGCCGTAATGCCAAGGGATGGCATTACTGCTTTCATAAGGTACTGGTCCAGGCACTGTGACAGTGACTGGACTGATGGCAGCTGCAGAAGGGACTGTGATAGTCTGTGGATCATAATATATTGTGACTGGTGCTCTGATAGGAGTAGCACTTTGTGAGTTGTAGGCTGAATCATTTCCAGGATCATAATAAATCGTAACTGTTGAGACATCTTCATGATTTGTTGCTGATGTTGTAGGAGACATTGCTGGAAGAATGGGTGTTGTTGTTGTAGGAGATTCAAAATGAAGTAGTGCTGAAGTTGTAGAAGGAATGTTTGTTGATATCTGGTCAGTTGAGATGACGGATGAAAAATTCGTTGATGAAGCTGAAGAGTTGTCTGGAACAATGGTTGTTGCAGTTGTAGGAGGTTCTGGAGCTGTTGTTAAGGAGATTGCTGGATTGGTAGGAATTGATGTTGTAATCTGAAGCAGGCCACTCTGAATGAGACCATCTATGCCATCCCTCAAGTTATCACAACCATTCACTGAAATGTTGCAGTAAGCACACCCTAGCTCACATCCTGGGAACATTTGACATTCGAGGAGCTGAGCTTTAATCTCCACCAAGGGTGTCCGAATCTGACCCACACTGGTTATCAAGTAAGACGGCTTGTCTTCTTCAATAGCATTGATTCGGGGACCACCATGGTGTGGCATAGGGTTCTTGTTGACATTTGGTGGTGGTGCAAAGTTTAAAGCCTTGGAATCCACTAGATCCTGCACTTTCATGTGCAAAGCTCTGCACTTTTCCGTACTATGTCCAGGCGCATTTGAGTGAAAGGCACATCTGGCGCTGGCGTCGTAATTTCTGGGTAGACTGTTAGGATCCGGAGGTGCCAACGTCCTTAGCTCAACTAGGTTGAGTTTCAAGAGTTGTGGCAGTAATGTGGCATAGGGCATAGGGATCGGATTGATCACCCTATTGGCCTGAGAGGGCCTCTGTTGGAATGGTCTCTGCTGATTATTGTTGTTGGTGTTGCTGTTATTGTAATTTCTCGGAGGATACTGAGTTTGTTGCTGGTACTGAGGTTGTTGCCGATAATTTTGTTGCGGTGGTTGATAAGCTGGTTGTGGATGAGCTGGAGCGGGAATGGTGACTGCCGCCACAGACCTATGAACATATTGGGGCCTGCCCCTGTTGGTGTGGATAGCATTGGTCTCACCAGTTCTTCTTGGGCCTGCAAAAGGCTTTCTTGTGTTACTGGATGAGCTTGCACCGTTGTCTGAGATCTTACCCATCTTTAATAGGCTTTCAATTCTCTCTCCGGCTATGACCACATCTGCAAAGCTGGTGGATGAGAAGGCAGCTAGCCTATCAATGTAAGTCCCCTGAAGGGTGTTCATAAACATATCAGCCATCTCCCTCTCTGACATAGGTGGCTGGACAGCAGCAGCAAGCTGTCTCCATCTTTGAGCGTACTCTCGGAAGCTCTCCCTGGATGACTGTGACATTCCCATTAGGAGGGTCCTGTTGGGTGCCATATCCAAATTATACTGGTATTGTCTAATGAAGGCTTCTGCCAAATCCTTCCAACACCTGATGGTTGCTCTTGTCAAGTGGGAGTACCATTCCCTTGATGCTCCAGTTAAGCTATCCTCAAAATAAAACATCCATAGCTTTTCGTCCATGGTATAGGCCTTCAGCCTCCCCAGAAAGGATTGTAAATGGGTCCGGGGGCAGGAAGTCCCGTTATACTTCTCAAAGCAAGGAGGCTTAAACTTGTGGGGAATCCTGACCCCGTCTACCAAGCCCATGTCCATAACATCAAAACCCAAAGAATTTTGAGACTCTAAGGATCTTAATTTCTCAGCTATCTCATCCAGCCTTCTGTCATAGGCTTCCTCCCCAGATCCCATCACTGTGAACTGATCCTCCTGGGGGTCTTCTTGCAGTACTCTCCCTGCTGTGGCAGTCCCTTGTATATTGACAGGGATGTTGATCTCTGGATGCTGGTGGGGTCCAAAGACTGGGGGATTGACATGAGGTTGGACTCTTTCATTTTTGCTCGTCCCAGCAGTCCCTGGCTGATGGTCTTCCTGGTTTCTCCCTTCTACCAGTGTTCTTAACCTCTCCTGGCTTTGAGCCATATTGTTCATCACCTCCATAAATTGCGTCATCTGATTCCTCATTTCCAACCTCTCGTTGGTCATTTGATTCCTGACCTCTGTAAGATCCTGCTGCATTTGATCCATCTGTATGCCCGGAAGATTGCTGCGGGTGGGGTATCTGTGTGGACGGTTGAGTGGAAACCCTCGACGTCGAGCAATAGTTCCTGAGATCACAACAGAGTTAGTAACAATAAAACAAAACCTACAAAACAAAACAAAAGGTTAGTATGCAATGCAGTGTGTCTATTTGTTTCCAAGGTATCCGGCTTGGTACTTGGTTTTGACCTTTCCAGACCCCTTGAAGAAGATGCTTGTGATGTTGCTTGAAGAATTCAGATGAAACAAACCAACACAAATATTACAAAAAGGTAAATGATACAATATTTGTTTTTTCTTTTACAATACAAGCCCTCTGAGGGGTCAAAAATACAACATGAAGAAAAGTACATAAAATGAAAGCAACAATAGTCAAACACCAAGGCCAAATTCATCCTCCTGAACTTCCTTGAGAAGTGCTTCAGTCACAGGATCAGCTGGACGCTCCGTAAGATTCCTGATAAGGAGATTCCTTGTGGCAACAACTGCAGTTAGCTTCTTGTGCTGACTCTGGTCCTTTGACCTCTTCACTCCAGCTCTGATCTTCAACTCTGAGATCTCCCTCTGGGCTGCTGCCAGGGCTTCCTGTTGCTCTTTTGCACTAGCTTCCATCTGCTCCATCTTATCCTGAGTCCTTTTGTCCTCCTGAGTACGGGCTTCGGTGATCCTGACCCACCTAGCCTGACTCTCTTTTAGATACAAATCAGTTCTGGCCTTCTGGAACTGAGCTTCCTTGCAGGCATTCTTCAAGATCTGCTCTCCAGCCCTAGACTTCTTAATGTAATCCTCAGACTTCTCAATTCTAGCCAAATGCTCCACTTTCAACTTTTCTAGCCTCTCAATATCCAACCTACCATCACTCCTCTCCCAGAGGGTCTTCTGTAGAGCCTGAGTCAACTTCTCATTTCTCTCTTTCAATTTCTCAAACTCCTCTAAGCTGACAGTTGCCGGAGGTGGGGTTGTGGAAGGTCCAGGCATATCTTCAATAGTGAAGGGCATTCCAGAAATTTGAGCCCTGGCATGAGACCACTCATAGTACTGGGCTGAGGCCACATTATTGCATTTTCCAAGAATGGTTACCCCCTTAGTCTGCACATTGTCCCAGGCCCAGGATGCTTGCCTGACACTAGCCATATTAGGCTTGATTTCAACATAAAGGGTCTCAGTCAGATCTTGTGCTCTAGGGGGATGGACCAATGCATAGCCCAGTTGTCTTTTGAAAAGCAGAGGGTTGTAATTGATGCAACCCTTTACTCCAATTAGGGGCACATTGGGAAACTGCCCACAACTTGTAATGATGTCTCTGCCCTTGGTGCTTTGAGTGCACCACCTGATGTCATCTGAGGTTAGAGCAACAAGCCTCCTAGCCCAGTTCTTCTGCTGGTGAGGGTTCAAGAATGCATCAGTCTTTGGCAAATGCTTGAGCAGCCAAGTATGGAACAAAGGTGCACAGCATCTCACTAATCTTCCCCTTTGCCTTTCATTCCTTTGATGAACTGAGTAGTAAAGGTCTCCCAGTAAGGTAGGCACTGGGTTTCTCAGGATGAAAAGGTGGACTGCATTCTTGCTAACAAACCTAGGCTCATCTGCAAAAAGTATGATCCCATATATGCTAAGGGCCAACAGAGCACAAACTGCCTTCCACTCCCCTAGGGAGGCCTTCAAACTAGCCTGAGAGGTCAAGAAATCCAGATGAAAACCAGAGATTCCAGCTTTAGATGCCAAATTCTGCCCAATCAAAACTGGTTCCAGATGTAATGCTTTGGCTATCTCCTCATTACTTGGGAAAGCCATCTCAGAGTTGAAAGGAATTCCACCCCTGATGGGTACACCAACCAATGATGAATACTCCTCCAGCAAAGGTCCCAACTGGAAATTCTGAAATGTGAAGCACCTCAGAGGGGGATCATAGAACTGCAGGCAAGTATGTATCAGGCTCCTCTGTGAAGGGTCCAAATCCATAACCACATCAAGGATTCCTCCATAATGTTCTCTGAAAAGTGGTATATGGTATGGAGTAATTAGGGTCTGAATCCTCCTGATGCTAGCTAGCTCAGGCTCAAAGAAGTGATAGGAGATGTTACTTTTCTTAGGTGCCATGTTGCTGAAGACTGGGCGCTGATGATGATGACTGAAGACAACACTGAAGATGGGCCACTGATAGGCTGGGACTAAGGATGCAAGTGACTGAAGCCGGTGGCTGATAGCTGAAGCAAGTGCTGATGAAGATGGGTCTAAGCTGAAGAAGGGGTCAAAACCAAGCCAAAATGATAGGATGGATACCCTGAAAAACAAATAAACACATGTTAGAATGATGCAATGAGGATGTATGCAAATGATATGCAGGGGTTTGTGACTGAGCTGGATCTGATTAACTGTTCTGATATAGGTCCACATATGTTCAAGAAATCCAGATGGAGGTTCATAAGTCCAGTAACCAAGGTGGGGGACTCAAATAAAGAGTCACATGTCCAGGGTTAAAAATCACAAGAACTGTTCCAAAATGGAGTACTCTTAATCAATACCAAGTAACAGGGTATGCTGAGGTCAAGGGTACCTGCAAACCTGTAAACAGCCCAACCCCCTCACAGGTGATGTTCTAAAACAAGGATCCTCAGACTTGGATCAGTTATGAGAAGTGTAAACACTTCTAACCCGGAGGTACAGTGTTTACAATAACCATAACAGTTCCTCCTCTAATTCACCTCAGCTTCTGAAGGTCAATACTAAAGGTCATCCAGACTTAGCAGGCTTCCCAGATAGCCCTAGTATTGCAGGAAATCTGCAACACAGAGTTCTCAAGAAGAAACCCATATCTGAACCGTGTTTCATATTCCCGCACCAGACCGAAATGGAATGGGAAAGAACATGAACCACTCTAGCCTAGGTGCCACTCAGGTCCCAGGTATAGGACCTTAACTCTCAGTAGAACCCCACCCACCAAAATAGAAACGACAGATCCAGCCGGAATAGTATGACAGTATGATGTATATAAAGCTATAAAGAAAGCAATAAACAAAACTGTACATAAAGCAATAAATAAAATATACAAACACAAATAGCACATAACACCCCAGTAAACACAAATCAAACAAGTGCTAGGAGGAACCCATAAAAAGAACCAGAAGCCCTGGTTACAGTATTAGGGTCCCCAGCAGAGTCGCCAAGCTGTCGCTCCCGATAAATGGGAAATGGCCCCAAATAAAGGTACAGACGCGAACGGTCGGCGAGAGGGACAATGAGAACACACAGCAGTGAACTCACTGGAGATGAAAAGAGTCGCCAGCTAGGCATTTTTATCCCGGAGGAAAGGCAATGCTGCATAGACCTAGAAAGATATGGATAAGACGGTTGCGAACCAGAGAGACTGAGAAAGGGGGTTGGTTACAACCTTGGAAGGTATTAGCACCCAGATTGTCCTCCGTACTCGACGGGATCCACGCTTAAAAGATTTGTGTTTTAAAGGGGTAGTGTCAGTGCAATCTGTGTATAAAAGAGCTGGAAAAAGATGTACAAGTGTCAGTGTATATGAAGTGAAGTGTATAAGTGAAGTGTCAGTGTAAGAACAAGAATGAAATGCTCAAGATCATGAGGCTTTAAAGAATGATGCTAGAAGGAGGGGGAATATACAGAGACTTTTGTTCGATAACTGTTAAGTTATGCCTACGTATCCTCTCGTGCAATGAGGAAGTCAGAACACCGTAGTTCGACCTAAAGAGACTGAAAGGTGAATTGACTTGTGAACTGCTTGCCTGTCTATGCTCAAGTGTATGATCTGTCTGGCACAGATGCAAACTGTCTTGCATTAGACGGAAGAAGCAAGTTCTCGTTTGTGAGTGAATGAGATGAGAAAAGAATCCCGAAGGAGACGATTATTGTTTGTTTTTGAGTTTTCAATCTTTTATTGCTTTTGAAAGTTTGTCACAAGTTAATGAGCTTAAGCCTAAACCAATGGATTTAGTAAACTCATCACATCTTCCCTCTGATTAGGGGTAATGAGAATACCTTAAGTGTGAAGTCAGCTTCTCACACTTAATCACCTTTGGTGTAGGATTAAGATCATTAACCTACTTGTGATTATTTAGATGTTTTTGTTGTTTTTGTTTAGTGTTAAGTAATGAGATTAAGCCATAATCAAAGATTAAACAGACTCATTACACCATCCTAATAAAAGGATAATAGATGAGAATATTTAAGCTGAGGAAAGCTCCTCAACTTAATCTATGATTAGGGATTAAACTCATGACAAAACATGCCTTTGATTAAGTGGATTTTATTTAATGATGAAATGATGAAGTGATTTTTAGGGTTTGTAAGACAACTTGAGGGGGACTTGTCCATTAACACTAGGGTTAGTCCTTCTTAACCAATTAAGGAAGAATTAGAACCCTAATGCAAGGCCCAAGTTACAAGTGTGATGTCTTGATGATTATTAAGTGGATTGATTAAAGGAGTTAAACACATTAAGGGTTTAACACTTAGGATTAAAGTTATACACTCCATCCTAATAGAAGGATGCAGGCATAAGCTTAATCACAAAGCCTTAAAGCCTTTAGGGTTCAGTCCCTGATTATGAGTTGAGGAGAGAAGACTCAAAAGAGACACAAAGGTAAAAAACTAAGTGGGGGACTAATCAAACCCTAATCATTGTCATGCTTGGTTGTTCCTAAGGCTTGTGAGGTTTACAAGAACAATCTTCAATGGAACCACCAGGAAGCAGATGAAAGGATCAGGAGAAGCAAAATGACTTGCTTCATTCAAGAAGTCAAGTCACTTGAAGAAAGAAAGTAAGAAGAAGAAGAATGAGCAAGCTCAATCTCAAACACATAAAAAAATGCAGCAAGGATGCACTAAGGAGATGAAAATAAATTATGAGAAGTGAAGGCAAATTCACTTCTCAAAGCTACTTACCACCTGAAAAGTTAGTAAAGGAAATGCAATGCAATGCAAAAATGAGATGAAATGACATGATGAGAAACAAAACCAGAAGTACATATGGGATGATGCTATGAGGTGATGCAAACATGAGACAACACATGGGAATGATCATACAAGCTTATGAGTGCAAATGAAGCAGGTTAAGAACCATGAACATATATGAAAAGTTATGAAGTGCAAATGGCATACAACATGGAAAATGCAAGATGTGGTGATCAAACATGCTTACCATATGTCTTAAGATGTGCAATGAATCAAAAGAATGCATAAAATGATATGGCAAGTCAAGGTATGAATGCAAATGCAAGATGAGTGCATATGGAAGCCCAAATTAGGGTTTATGATCAAAGCATCAAACACAAACCAAAATCAGAAGCAAACATCAATATAAAAAATTGAAAATGCACTCAAAGGATCCCTAATCCTATACTAACTCACTGCCCAAAGGAGGGGTTCCAACTCTTAACCTAATTCAAGTTATGATTTTCCTAAGTTTTCTAGGGTTTTAGGGTTCCTTAACAAGAAAATTACCAAACAAATTGAAAATTAAAGATCAAATCATGACCATTTAATCTCAAAAACTACATGACATGCTAAACACAATGCAAAAAGAATCAAGGTCCAACTCTTTAGGGTTAGGCAGAAATGATTTTTGAAAGTTTGGATCAAAATAATGCATCAAAATGATTTTAATTTCATGAAAAATTCTCAAAATGCATCAAGATCAAAAAAGAAATTTGGTTTGAGGGTTGGACAATGTTTCTAAATGTTTTTAAAGGTTTCATGAATTTTTTGGTGATTTTTAAATACCTAAAAGCATTTTTAATTAATTAATTCTCATTAATTAATTAAAAAGAAACTTTTAAATATTTTAAAATACTTTTTTAATGCTAAAAATGAAAATAAAAATATTTTTGTGTTCTGAAATTAAATAATAACTTGTATAAAAAATTTCAGAATTTTTAAATAAGTTTTGCTATTTTTAATAAATTGTGGAAAACAAATGAATTAATATGAAAATAAAATGAAATTAAATGCTGAAAAAGAAAAGTCAAACAATCTGATGGCCCTCATTCAAACTCAAACACGCGCGCATTGACTTGGCGCCAGATCCCACGGCCAGCATTCAAACTCACTAACCCTAATTAATTAACCCTAATCCAGCCGTTAATGACCCTCAGGTGACCGGAACAATGTTCCGGTCATCTTCTCCGTTCACTCCAAACCTCAAACTCTCTCTAAACGCATCTAAAATGAAATCTAATTAAACAGAAATGATCCCCATCCAAAAACGAATTAAAACCCCCATTCAAACAACATTTATCATTCCTAAGCTGGCTGAATCGAATCAAACAAATCCTAGGGCAAAAAGTTTCAAGAACTGATTAAACTCTCATCTCTCCACCATTTTCAAAACCAAAGGCATCAGAGTGATCAGTGAACTACAAAGAACAACTTAGGAACTTTAAAAATCATTTCTGGAAAAAAAGTTCTTGAGCTACCTGAGTTTCGAAGCTTTCAACTTTGCAACTTTCTGACCTCTCCTCTTGATGCAATCCACTCCTATTGGTCCCTTGATGATGTCTGAATGCTTAGAAAGAGTTTATGTTGGCTGGTTTGAGAGTTTGAACAAGTTCTGTTCAAGCTCAGGTGGGAATCGTGTTTATGATTCAGGCAGTTTCAGGCAAGGGTGAGGGGTTCTTTGTGATCAGGATGATGAGTTGAGAAGGTCTGTGAAGTTTGTTTAAGTGTTTGTGGCTTGTATGAAGAGTTTCGAATGCTTTTGCTTCAAGGGTGGAAAATGAGAAAGTTATGCTCTTGCTGGTTTCAGGCTTGTGTGTTATGTTGTTTGGCTTGCAATTAGTTTGTATAAACAATGTTGATTGGTCAGAAGATGTGACATGCCCTTTTGTGATAGGTGTATCTACTTTTGCCAATTTTTCAACTTTTGTGTAAGAGAAGCATGGGTCATGTCTTGGCTAAGTACAAGGGTGTGGGCTGCGCAGCATGGTGTGAGGGAAAGGCTAGGATAGTTCAGCAATGTAGCTAGCAAGTGGATGAAGTGTTATCATTGGTTTTGCAACTTGCTTGCTTTTGAGCTTCATGAAAATATCTTGCCTCACAAGCCATGAAACATGTAATCTCTTTGGTTCAATCTGAACTTTAAGACTTGTGTTATGTTTGTATAAGGATTAGGCATCAATTAGAAGTCACAAATGCCTTTGGTACAAGATTTTGCAAATTTCTCATTTGGTGCATAACTTGAAATTTAGTGATTTTAGCCAACTTTGATGCACCATAACTTTTGATCCAAAATGAATTAGGTCATGTTCTTGTACTTTTTGAAAAGGGAAAGATCTAATCTACAACTTTCATGACCAAAGTTTTTTCCATTTGAAGCATTCTTGGATCAAAAAGTAAGGGTTGAAAAAGTTGCATAAAATGACATTTCATTAAAAGTCAACCTTGCCTTAAAAAGTCAACTTTGCAAAAACTTGTAATTCTTGGAATTTGTGAACTTCAAACTTCTTCCATGATCAAATAAAGATCAAATACACTCAAAATGATGAAGGTCACCCCTTGGTTGGGTCTTTGGGGGCCTCAGATGCCCTGATTTTGTACTGACTTGTCTGAAAAGTCAACTCTTGATCAGATGACTTCCCCATGGAATTTCTTCATGAAAATTGATATGCATACTCCCTATACCATATAGAGACCAATAGAAACAAGAATGACCAAAAAATTTGGAGTTATGGCCTCTGAAACCAAAACCCTAATTTTAGGTCAACTGTGCAGTCTAGCCTGGCTCTGCTTCCATACCAATCCCAGTTCTTGTGATTTTTTGGCATTCTTGACTTTGAGAAGATGTAATATGATACTTGAACACACATGGACCCCTTTGAAGTGATTGTTGACCTTTGGAGAGGCTCAAGAAGCTCTTGGATTGCTCAGTTCACAAACCCTAGATGCAGATGACTTAGAATCTATGCAGTGAATCAAAAATGTGGTATGAGATCTTATGATTGTGTTTATGCATATGAGAATGATCACAAGCCATGGTGTGAATAGGTGAGGGAAAATTTGGGGTGTTTACAGGGTGGCCTTAGGATCAGCTGACTTTCATTTTATTCCATTTAATTTCATTTTCTTTCTATTTTTCTTGCATAATTATTTAAAAATACCAAAAAGCATCAAAAAAACATTTTCTTTTGCATTCTGACTTTAAATATTTTTCTCATTCCAAAAATGATTTTTATTTTATTTTTTGCATTAAAAAAGTATTTTTAAAATATTTAAATGTTATTTTTAATTAATTAAAGTCTTTTAATTAATTAAAAATACAGTTAGGTTTCTAAAAATTACTAAAAAAAATCATGAATCATCCCAATGCATTTAGAAACATTTTCAAACTCTTCACACAAATTTCTTTTTAGGTTCGATCATAGTTTGTGAATTTTCTTTGAATTAAGGATCATTCAATATCATTTTTTGAACCCTAACTTTAAGAAATCATTTCTGCCTAACCAAGAAGAATTTGAAGATGATTCTTTTTGCATTGTGTTACATATTGCATTTAGTTTGTAGGTCATTTATCTCATAAATTTATCTTGCATTTTCAAATTGATTTGCATTTTTCCCTTTGAACCACCCAAAAAACCCTAGAAAATTAGGAAATTCATAACTTTTGATTGGTTAGGCTTCTGACCTTCTCCTTTGGGGTGTGACCTAGTATGGGATTAGGGTTTGTTTGAGTTTGATTTCAATTTTTTATCATGTCATATGCTTCTGTTTTGTTCATTTGCATCTCATACTTCCATATAACCCTAATTTCTCATGTTCATTTGCATTCACTTTGCATATGCATCAATACATGAACTTGCCATGATATTTCTTGCATTAATATGTCATCCTAGACATCTTAGGACATGTTAGAACCATGCTTGATCATTTCTTCATTCATTTACCATGATTTGCATTCATTTCGTTTCATTAACTTTCATGTGTTTTCAAACTTCAAAGCATGCTTACATGACATCTCATTCTTGTATGATCATTCATATGTACTTTGTATGCCTTTGCAACATCTCACATGACATTAACATTGCTTAAACACTTCTGACTTTGGTCATTTCATCTCATTTCATTTCATTTTACTTCATTTCTTTATGTTTTATACTTTATGCATTCATACTAACACTTTCAGGTTTGGTAAGTTATTTTGGGAGGTGGATTTGCCTTCACCTTTCACTTCTTCATTGCAGTTCACAGTCAATTAATTTTCAGTCTCTTTGAGTCAAACTACGGTGTTCTGACTTCCTCATTGCACGAGAGGATACTTAGGCATAACTTAACTGTTATCGAACAAAAGTCTCTTTGTCATCCCACTCTTTCAGCATTCTCTTTTAAGACCTCAGTTCCTGAGCATTTCACTTATTTGCACTGACACTTGTATATTCTTTTCCAGCTTTCGCACACAGATAACACATACACTACCCCTTTTAACAAAATCTTGTAAGTGTGGATCCCGTCGAGTACGACGGCAATCTGGGTGCTAATACCTTCCCAGGTAGTAACCAACCCCCTTTCTCAGTATCTCTGGTTCGCAATCGTCTTATCCATCTTTTTTCCAGGTTTATGCAGCATTACCTTTCCTTCGAGATAAAAATGCCTAGATGGCGACTCTTTTCACCTTCATTTCATTTTCTCCTTTCGCCGACCGTTCGCATCTGTACCTTGTCTTGACCTGGTGTCATTTTGGGGGAGCGACAACTTGGCGACTCTGCTGGGGAACCTTATTTTGCAACCAGGGCTTCTGGTTCTTTTTGTGGGTTTCTCCTAGCGCTTGTTTGATTTATGTTTATGGGGGTGTTATGTGCTACTTGTGCTTTTTGTTTATTTCTTTATTTATTGCTTTATGTACAACTTTATTTATTGCTTTCATTTACAGTTTTATGCATTTCATACTGTTATCATCATCTGTGTTGGATCTGTTGATTCCTTTGGTGGGAGGGATTTTGAGTGATTAAGGTTCCATACTAGGGACCTGATTGACACATAGGATATAATGGCTTCATATTCTTTCCCATTCCATTTCGGTCTGGTACGGGAATATGAAACACGATTCAGACATGGGTTTCTTCTTGAGAACTCTGTGCTACGGATTTCCTGTAGTACTAGGGCTATCTGGGAAGCCTGCTAAGTCTGGATGACCTTTTATGACCTTCAGCATCTGAGGTGAATTAGAGGAAGAACCTTTATGATTATTGTAAACACTGTACCTCCGGGTTAGAAGTGTTAACACTTCTCATAACTGATCCAAGTCTGAGGATCCTTGTTCTAGAACAATACATGTGAGGGGGTTGGGATGTTTACAGGTTTGATGGAACCTTTGGCCTCATCATACCTTGTTACTAGTTTTGTTAAGGTTGTATCATTTTGTACTGATCTTGTGAAACCCTGGATTTGTGACTCTTTATTTGAGTCCCCCACCTGGTTACTGGTTTTCTAAGTATCAAGGCAGATAACAGATCCATCACTTGATCACAAACCCTTTGCATATCATTCTGCATACATCATTTTTCATCATTTAACATTTGTCTATTTGTTTTACAAGGTATCCACATTCGTATCTTTGGTTTGGTTTTGACCTGTTCTGCTTCAGTTATCTGCACCAACATCTTCATCAGTTGCCTTCACCAGAGTTTCTTCTTCAGCACCTTCTCAAGCACCTTCTCCAGCTATCTTCATCATAGATTCTTTACAGCTCTCTTCACTAGTTGACTTCATCAAAGACTCTTCTTCAGCACCTTCTCCAGTTATCTTCATCAGTTTTCAGCAGTTACCTTTATCAGTGCTTCTCCTCTGTCTTCTTCACCAACATCCATTATCAGCATGGACACATCCAGGAAGAGCAACATCACCTATCACTTCTTTGAGCCCACTCTGACAGACATCATACATATTCAGTCTCTCATCACTCCTGATCATGTCCCATTATTCAGGGAACACTATGGAGGCATTATGGACATGATCATGGACCTGGATGCATCCCAGAGGAGCATGATCCACACTTGCTTACAGTTTTATGATCCTCCTCTCAGATGTTTTACTTTCCCAGATTTTCAGTTGGGACCATTGATTGAAGAGTTTTCCATGTTGTTAGGTGTCCCAATCAAGAGAGGGATTCCTTTCAACCCTGAGATGGTTGCTCCCAAGAATGAAGATATAGCTAAGGCTTTGCACCTGGAGTCCACTCTCATTGACCAGAGCATGACCACTAAGGTTGGAATCCCAGGCCTTCACTTGAATTTCTTGGTTACTCAGGCCACCCTGCATGCTGCAGTAGGGAAGTGGGAGACTGTTTGTGCTCTCCTAGCCCTCAACATATATGGAGTCATCTTGTTTGCATACGAGCCCAAGTTTGTGAGCAAGAGTTCTATTCACCTCTTCCTGTTGAGGAATCCAGTCCTTACCCTGCTTGGAGACTTCTACTATTCAATGCACCAAAGGAATGAGAAGCAAAGGGGAAGGTTGGTCAGATGTTGTGCACCCCTCTTCTACTGTTGGTTGTTAAGACACTTGCCGAAGTCAGACACTTTCTTGAATCCCCATCAGCCAAGGAAATGGGCTAAGAGATTGATTGCACTTACATCAGAAGACATCATATGGTGCACTCAAAGCACCAAGGGCAAAGATATCATCACCAGCTGTGGGCAGTATCCCAATGTACCCTTGATTGGAGTGAAGGGTTGCATTAACTACAACCCTTTGCTTTTCAAGAGGCAATTAGGGTATGCCTTGGTACATCCCCCAAGAGGGCAAGATTTGACAGAAACCCTCTATTGTGACATCCAGCACAACCTTGCCATTGTCAGGCAAGCTGCTTGGGCTTGGGACAATATTCAGACTAAGGGGATAGCTATTCTTGGCAAGTGCAACAATATAGCTTCAGCTCAGTATCTTGACTGGTCTCGTGTCAGGGGACAGATCACTCGGATGCCATTCATCTTAGAGGATGTACCTAGACCATCAATAGTGGAGCCTGCAGCTACTGTCAGTTTAGAGGAGTTTGAGAAACTGAAGGAAAGGAATACTCAGCACTCTGAAGCTTTGAAGAAGACCCTCTGGGAGAGGAATGACAGCCGTCTAGATAATGAAAGGTTAGAGAAGCTCCGGATTGAGCACTTGACCAAGATTGAGAAGACGAATGACTACATCAGAAAGGTTAGAGCAGGAGAGTTAGTGCTGAAGAATTCTTGCAAGGAAGCTAAGACTCAGAAGGCCAGAGCTGAACATTACTTAGAGAAGAGTCAGGCTAGGTGGATCAGGATCATTGAGGCTCGTGCACAAGAAGATCAGAGAACCCAAGCTAGGATAGAGCAGTTGGAGGCTAGCGAGAAGAAGAATCATGCAATTTATTAGCAGCATAGAAGGAAATCTCTGAGTTGAAACTCCGGGCGGAGTTAAGGAGGTCAAAGGATCAGGATAAGCACAAGAAGTTGACCAGTGCCATTGCCACCAGGAACCTCCTCATCAGGACCATTACAGAGCACCCAGTAGGTCCAGTGACTGAGGCTCTCCTGAAGGAAGTCAGAGAGGATGACTTTGGACTGGATGTTTGATTTCCTTGTATTTGTACCTCCTTTTGTTTGTACTTTTGATTTTGTTGTTGTATCTTGACCCACCATGGGAACTTTATTGTAATCAAACTATGTATCTTCACTCTTTGTAATATATGGTTTGTATTATTTTGTGGGCTTAATCTCTCTTCAACATCATCATTCCCTGAGGTCTGGAAAGGTCAAAACCAAAGAACCAAACCGGATACCCTTGGAAGACAAATAGGCATCCTGCATTGCATACTGACATTTTCTCTTTGTTTTGTAGGTTTTTGTTTTGTTGTTGTTTCTCACTTTGTTGTAGTTTCAGGAAACATTGCTCGTAGAAGAGTGTTCCCTGTCAATAGAGTGTACCGGTATCCGACAAGAAACAACCTTCCGGGATTACAAATGGATCAGGTTCAATAAGACTTGACTGAAGTGAGAGCCCAAATGGCCAATGAGAGGATATAAATGAGGGCCCAAATGAATCAATTTATGACAGTGATGACTGGATTGGCTCAGAGCCAGGAGAGACTAAGAGAGTTAGTCGAGCGGCAAACTCCCGAGGAAAACCATCCAGGTACAGGGGGTACCAGCAACAACGATCACGTACAACCTCGTATTGATCCTCCAAAGTTTGGACCTCATCTGAACCCAGACATCAATGCTATAAGAAACACCCAGGGTAACACTGGAGGAAGGGCCTTGCAAGAGGACCCTCAGGAAGAGCAGTTTACTGTGGTTGGGGCTAGAGACGAAGTTTATGATCATCGGTTGGATGAAATAGCAGTAAAGCTAAGGTCTCTTGAATCCCAAAATCTATGGGTTTTGATGTCATGGACATGGGATTAGTGGAGGGGGTTAGAATTCCTCATAAGTTCAAACCTCCTTGTTTTGAAAGATACAATGGCACATCCTGCCCACATACCCATCTTTAGTCTTTCCTGGGGAGATTGAAAGCCTACACCATGGATGTGAAACTGTGGATGTTTTACTTTGAGGATAGCTTGACAGGGGCATCCCGGGAATGGTACTCTCACTTGACCAGGGCCACAGTTAGAAATTGGAAAGAATTGCCCGAAGCCTTCATTCGTCAATATCAATATAATCTGGACATGGCTCCAAACAAAACCCTTATGATGGGAATGTCACAGTCTTCCCGGGAAAGTTTTAGAGAGTACGCCCGAAGATGGAGGCAATTGGCTGCTACCGTCCAAACCCCGATGTTAGAAAGGGAGATGGCAGATATGTTCATGAACACTCTCCAGGGTACTCATATTGACAGGTTAGTTGCATTTTCTTCTACCAGCTTTACAGACGTGGTGATATCTGGGGAAAGAATTGAGAGCTTACTGAAAATGGGGAAGATTTATGACAACAGTGCCAGTTCAAGCAGTACAAGGAAAACATTTGCAGGGCCCCGCAGATCCAGTGAAACAAATTCTGTACATATGGGAAGAGGAAGACCCCAATATCTGCCAAGATCAGTTGCTGTTGTCACTATTCCTGCTCCACCTCCTCAGTATACTCAACAACCACATCACTTTCCTCAACAACCACAGTTTCCTCAATAGAGATCCTACAACAACAATAACAACAATCAACAACAACGCCCTTTTCAGCAGCGATCGTTTCAGATCAACAGGGTGATTGACCCTATTCCAATACCATATGCCACATTACTGCCACAACTCCTAAAGCTCAATCTTGTCGAGTTGAGGATATTGGCTCCACCAGATCCTCAAAACCTTCCGAGAAATTACAACGTCAACGCCAGGTGTGCTTTTCATTCTAATGCACCTGGTCACTCCACAGAAAAGTGCAAGGCTCTGCATATGAAGGTCCAGGATCTGGTAGATGCAAAGGCCCTGAATTTTGCACCACCTCCCAATGTCATGAAGAATCCTATGCCCAGCCATGGTAAGCCAAGGATTAATTCAATAGAAGAAGGATCACCCATGAGTTTGATTGAAGATACTGCAAGTATTCAGACACCTATGGCAGAGGTTAAAGCTCAGCTTTTCAAATGCCAAGTGTTTCCAGGTTGTGAGGCCTATTGTGAATCTTGTAAGGTTTCCGAGAATGGGTGTGCAAGCTTGAGGAATGGCATTAATGGCTTGATTAAAGAAGGCATTCTACAAATAACCACAACAACTTCTACAACACACGCAACTCCTTTTTCAACAACAAATGATCCTCCTACGACTGCAAAGACAATTGTTCCTACAGACTCGTCTACAAAATCAGCAACCACCTCTTCCATCACTTCAACAAACAACAGTTCCATCTCATCAGCTTCTACAACTACATCAACCACCAACAACGACGTCTCCATTATCACTATCTATTATGATCCTACAACGGTCCCAAATTCCAGCAATTTTCAACAACATTCTCAGCAACAGTTTCAACAACAATCAAGCTTCAATCAATCACCACCAACATCCACCAGAAGTCCTGTCACCATCTTCTATGATCCACAAACAATAACGGTTCCAATCTCTGCTGCAGTAAGCCCGGTCACCATCACGGTGCCAGGGCCTATTCCATATGATAAAGACAACGTTGTACCATGGCATTATGGTGCAGACCTTTACTGCAATAGAGAAAAAGTTCTTCTTGACTCTTCAGTTCCTACCTCACAAGTGGATAATGTCGGGGGAGGCGGAGGCTTCACCCAAAGCGGACGCCTCTTTGCGTCACAAGCTCCAAGAACTAGTACTGAGGCAGAGGTTGCTGCCAAAGCCAAAGGGAAAAGTGTGGCACCTGAAGAACCTGCACCAAAAGAGACTCATAAATCATCCTTTGATCATGATGTGGATGAATTTATGAGGATAATTAAAAGAAGTGACTACAAGGTTGTGGACCAGCTCCACCAGACCCCTTCCAAGATCTCCATCTTATCCCTGTTGTTGTGTTCCGAAGCTCATCGGGATGCACTACTCAAAGTCTTGCACGCTGCCTACGTGCCGGATGAGATCACAGTGAATCAGCTTAAGACAATAGTGTCCAATGTTAATACTAGCCATGGGCTAGGTTTCACCAATGCTGACTTGACAACGGAAGGACGTCACCACAACAAAGCTTTACACATCACCCTAGAGTGTAAAGTGTAACGCTAGAGAAGAGTGTAAAGCGGTGAAATTCTCTAAGGTATGGGGAGTTTTTATAATCTATGGTAAATGTGTAGGAATTGGATTATGAATAGGTTAAGATTGTATGAGTTTTATGAGTTTTTGGGGTTTTGAGTTAGGTTGAGTTTAAGAGAAAATCTTGATGAAATAGAGTTAGAAAAATGTGTTGAATCCTATAAATGATGGTATAAATGATTGTTCTGATGTTATGATGTTTTATTTGATGTGTTGGAATGATTTTGAGGTGGAATAAGATGAACCCGTATTGGAAAAATTGGAATTTGGGGGTTTTGGAACAGTCTGTACGAAGCAGCAAATTGCTGCTGTAAAACGTGCGTTAACCGGTTAACGTTTTGGTTAACCGGTTAACCATTGAAAATTTTGGGAATTTTCTGAAGCTGCGCATGCGTTAACCGGTTAACGCTTTGGTTAACCGGTTAACACTGTTTGGATGACAAATTTTATTTCTTTAAAAATCCATAACTTTCAAATCGTAAGTCCGTTTCGCATTCCGTTTGAAGCGTCGGAAAGAGCATAAACTGAACTTTATTTTTGATGAATAAAAATGAGAAAAATGCATTAGTTTTGATAAATTAATTTATGAAACAACCTTGTATTTGCCTCATAATTTACCGGGTACGGGACAATTCTTGATGTGTCAGAGTGGTTATAGAACCAGTGTTCTGGGTGTAATGTCATGATGATATATATGATTATTTGATGTTTTTTTGCTGATTGAAATGAATGATGCAAATTATTTTGATGAATTTACGATGTAGCGCATCATTTCATTTCATAACATTCACGATGGGGCTTCGGCCTATTTATTTACTTCAATCCCATTGTGTGGATTGAAGTGTCTCGATGATTTACGATGTGCTCCTTGGTGGAGGGTTGATGGTCATGTATCCATATCACGATGAAAATGGTACCACATGCATATTGCATATCAGGATGTTAGAATTGCATATTCTGGATGAATTTCATGATTGTGTTGGTGTTGCTTAAATTCATGATCGTGTTGTTGTTGTTGCTGAATTATATAGTCGATGATGTCATGAGATGCTGTACTAATTTATTTATGATTCTATATTCTTGTACGTTTATGACATATTATGATTACTCACCCTGCCTGCTTGGAAATGTTGCGTCCTTCGTGGGTAACTTGCAGATGTCGAAGAATAGTCCTACAGTGCAATAGGAGTAATTCATGAGTCTCAGAGCGTGCTTAGTGTTCCTTAGAAGTGGTTCTGGTCTATGTGTCCTGCTCTGTGTCATGTAACACTGGGATGGGTTTTCTTCTGTTGAATTGTTTGCAGTTATGTTGTTATTTGGATAATTGTTTTCCATTTTATGATGTTAAATTCAGGATGGTGAAAATTATGTTTAGAAAGTTTTGAACTATGAAGTTTAAATTCCGCTGCGAAATGATTTTTGATATTCTTGATGTTGATTAACCCGTGTTACGGGATAAGACACTATTTGTGATGAATTATGATGAAATGTGATACCCTTTCTCGATGATTACTCTGATATTATTTAAATATTTTGTTTTGGGGTAGAAGGGTGTTACATAAAGGGGATGTACTCTCTCATGTTCTTGTTGACACTGGGTCCTCACTCAATGTCTTGCCGAAGAAAGCTCTTGTCAAGCTCGAATATGATGGAATAGCTTTCCGACCAAGCAATCTGGTGGTCAGAGCTTTTGGTGGCTCCAAGAGGTCTGTTCTTGGAGAGGTGGAGCTGCCTGTGATAATTGGTCCGCAGGTCTTTCAGACTACTTTCTATGTGATGGACATACAGCCGGCCTACAGCTGTTTGTTGGGTGGACCATGGATTCATGTCGCTGACGCGGTTACGTCGACCCTTCACCAGAAATTGAAATATGAGTGGGAAGGACGGATTATCACCATCTATGGTGAAGAGGACATCTTTGTTAGTCATCTGGCTACATACAAATATATTGAGATGGATGGTGAAATCCATGAAACTATGAGCCAAGGGTTCGAAGCACTGAACGTCAATGAGGCGACGACTGAAGTATTTACTGCATCCCAGGAGGATAGGATGGGTACTTCAATTGTCTCCTATCAGCAAGCCCGGAAGGTTATTGAAGATGGTAATTCCCAAGGCTGGGGCAAGCTGCTACCGGTGGAGAAGAAGGAGGAAAGATTCAGTTTGGGTTACAAACCATTCCGACAAGATCAAGCAGAGGCTGCTAAAGAGCCCAAGTTCCTTAGTGGGGGGATGCTCACCCCAAATGCTGTTAACAACGTGGAAGACGTGGCGGAAAGCGACCTAAACCTGGAGAGCTGGATACATCCAAGGATCCCGGGTCACCAAGTCCTTAACTGGTCTTCCAAAGAAATTATAAGGGTTACTCCTGCAGAGTAATTATTATTTCCTGCCTTTTTTAGCATGCATCAATTCCTCCATCTTGCCCAAGGTGTCAGGACTCATTTTGTAATAGGGTCATATTGTAATTTTGTGCAAATGGATTAGAAATGAATATCAGACATCTTTTGCAAACAAGTCTCTTTCTCGCTCACTGTCTGAAGAGTTAGCCAGGTTGTTGAGGCAAGAAGAGAAAGTGATTACTCCTCATCAAGAGGAGGTTGAAACAGTGAATCTTGGTACCTAAGAGGATTTGAAAGAAGTGAAGATTGGGGCCAGTCTGCAGGCTTCAGTAAAAGAACGACTCATTGACATGCTTCGAGAATACGTCGACGTCTTTGCTTGGTTCTATCAAGACATGACAAGTCTAGATACAAATATTGTTATGCACAAGCTGCCACTGAAAGAAGATTTCCCTCCAGTGAAGCAAAAGCTACGCCATACTCGTCCAGATATGGCCATGAAGATTAAGGAAGAAGTACAAAAATAGTGGGACACGGGTTTCCTTGCTGTGACTAGTTACCCTCTGTGGGTTGCTAACATTGTACCTGTGCCTAAGAAAGATGGCAAAGTACGGATGTGTGTGGATTACCGGGATCTGAACAGAGCTAGCCCAAAGGATGATTTCCCATTACCTTACATTGATGTATTGGTTGACAATACAACTCAGTTCTCGGTATTTTCTTTTATGGGTGGTTTTTCTGGGTATAATCAGATCAAGATGTCACCTGAAGACATGGAAAAAACAACCTTCATCACACCTTGGGGCACATTTTGTTACAAGTTAATGCCATTTGGACTGAAAAATGTCGGCGCAACTTATCAACGGGCTATGGTAACATTATTCCACGACATGATCCACAAAGAAATTGAATGATATGTGGATGACATGATTGCCAAGTCCCTTGCTGAAGAAGATCATCAGGTAAATCTGCTGAAGTTGTTCAAGCGTCTGAGAAAGTACCAATTGAAGCTAAACCCCAACAAATGCACATTCGGGGTACGTTCCGGTAAGTTGCTGGGATTTATCGTAAGTGAAAAGGGAATTGAAGTTGATTCTGACAAAGTCAAAGCCATTCAGGAGATGCCTGCACCTAGGACCGAAAAAGAAGTTCGAGGGTTCTTAGGTAGATTGAACTACATATCAAGGCATATCTCATCTTGCTGCAACCTACGAACCCTTGTTCAAACTATTAAGAAAGGAACAGACAGTCAGGTGGAATGACGATTGTCAGAAGGCTTTTGACAAAATCAAGGAGTACCTACAAGAACCTCTGATTCTCATGCCTCCAATTGAAGGAAGACCTCTAATAATGTACCTGAAAGTATTAGAAGGGTCAATGGGGTGTGTGCTGGGCCAGCATGACGAGTCTGGTCAAAAAGAGTATGTAATATACTACTTAAGCAAAACGTTTACCGACTGTGAGCAACTCTATTCACTACTCGAGAAAACTTGTTGTGCTTTAGCGTGGGTTGCTCGCCGACTAAGGCAGTATATGTTGACTCACACTACATTGTTGATCTCAAATATTGACCCCGTCAAGTACATATTTGAGAAGCCAGCACTTACCGGAAGGGTTGCAAGATGGCAAATGATTCTGACAGAGTATGACATTCATTACACGTCTCAAAAGGCCATCAAAGGTAGTGTATTGTCTGACTATCAAGTTGAGCAACCCATTGATGATTACCAGCCCATGAGATTCGACTTCCCCGATGAAGACATCATGTACTTAAAAGCAAAAGATCATGAAGAGCCTGTTAACACTGAAGGGCCTGATCCAGAGGAAGAATGAACTGTGATGTTTGATGGGGCTGTCAATATGAATGGTCGTGGAGTTGGTGCAGTGCTCATTACACCTAAAGAAGTTCACATGTCTTTCTCAGCAAAACTCACCTTTGCCTGCACTAACAAAGAAGCGGAATACGAAGCATGTATCATGGGTCTTGAGGAAGCCATTGACCTCAGGATCAAGACATTAAATGTATTCGGAGATTCAACTTTGGTAATCAATCAGACCAACGAAAAATGGTACACTCACCAAGAGCATCTAATTCCATATCGTGACTATACGAGGAGATTATTGACTTTCTTCACAACAGTCAAACTTGAGTACATCCCTCGAGACGAAAATCAGTTCGCAGATTCTTTGGCTACCATTTCTCTATGATCAAGGTTCAAACTGCAAATTATGTGCCTCGGATTTCGGTATCCAGACTGGACCGACCAGCATATGTTTTCTCTGTGGACATTTCTAAACATGACAAGCCTTGGTTCCATGACATCAAAAGCTTCTTAGAGGATCAAACATACCCACCTGGGGCATCATCCAATGATAAGAAGACATTAAGAAGGCTGGCCAGCAGTTTCTTCCTTAATGCTGATGGTTCATTATACAAGAGAAACTTTGACATGGTACTACTCAGATGTGTTGATAGGAAAGAAGCAGATTTGCTAATGCACGAGGTGCATGAAGGATCTTTCGGTACCCATGTTGGAAGACATGTAATGGCTAAGAAATTATTAAGATCAGGTTACTACTGGATCACAATGGATGCAGACTGTTGTGCCTATGCCAGAAAGTGCCACAAATGCCAGATCTATGCAGATAAGGTGCATGTGCCTCCAAATCCTTTGAACGTGATGTCTTCACCTTGGCCCTTTGCCACGTGGGGAATTGACATGATTGGAAAGATCGAAACGACTGCTTCAAATGGCCACAGATTCATCTTGGTAGCCATTGATTATTTCACCAAGTGGGTTGAAGCAACTTCATATGCAAACGTCACCAGACAAGTGGTGGCCAGATTCCTGAAAAGAGACATCATCTGTCGATATGGAGTTCCTGAGCAAATAATTACTGATAATTGTTCCAATTTGAACAACAAAATGATGTCAGAACTGTGTCGGGACTTCAAAATCCAACATCACAATTCTTCTCCTTACAGGCCAAAGATGAATGGCGTTGTTGAGGCGGCTACCAAAAACATCAAGAAGATTGTGCAGAAGATGGTGGTTACTTACAAAGACTGGCATGAGATGCTACCATTTGCCTTGCATGGGTATCGAACCTCAATCAAAACGTCTACGGGGGCAACACCTTATCAGCTTGTGTATGGTATGGAGGCTGTCCTACCTGTGGAAGTTGAGCTACCCTCCTTACGGGTGATGATGGATGTAAAGCTAGACGAAGCAGAATGGGTCCGGTCCCGATACAATCAACTGAATTTGATCGAAGAGAAGAGATTAGCTGCCATCTGTCATGGGCAGTTATATCAGAAAAGGATGAAGAAAACCTTCGATCAGAAAGTCAGGCTTTGGGAATACCAAGTGGGAGATCTTGTGCTGAAAAGACTTCTCCCTCCTCATACAGACCACAGGGGCAAGTGGACTCCAAACTACGATGGTCCATTCATAGTAAAGAAGGTTTTCTCTGGTGGATCACTGATGCTCACTACTATGGATGGTGAAGATTTCTTATCCCTTGTGAATTCAGATGCAGTTAAAAAATACTTCGCATAAAATGACCCGCTGGACATAAAACCAGAATGTAAGTCCAAGCTAAAATAGGGCATCCCGGCGATTCAAAAATTGAATAAAAGACTCAGGCAAAAATAAGGGAAAATAAAAAATGTACACCCGCTGAGTTGAAAAGCCGCATTGGACAACTCAGGCAAAAATGGGTATCCCGGTGGATTGAAAACCCGAAAGGGCAATCCACGCAAAATCAGAGAATAAGCGAACAACTGCACTCTGAATTCGTCTATATCATTCACAACATGGCAAGCTTCAAAAGGACAAAGCATTGGTCAGAATCAGCCTTCTTCAGAAAGCAAGATCAGAATAACGTCAAGGTCATACAGGTCATAGCAAAGGAGGTTCACTGGAACGTCGTCATCAACATTTCCAACACTTCTACTTTTCTCAAATTATAGAAATCTTCTCATTCCAGGGGATTTGTTTCTTTAACTGTGTTTGCCAATTCAGGGCACCCAGATCAATAAAATCAGAGTTTTCAGTCACACCTCGTTTTGTACATTTTTGTTTCGTTTGCAAAATGTCCAATATTCATGATACAATACTTGCATAAAACAAAGGAGCCAGTTTTAATAAATGCTTTCAGGAAATATATTACTTTCAGGAAAGTCTAACCCCTATGACGGAATCCGGTAAAGGATACCTCGGGATACTTGTGCGTTTCTTTTGTCTTAACAGATTGCAGGTATTCAATACGCAACATGGGGCATATCAAGCATCGCATCCCCATCACGCTACTTCCCGGAAGTTACCTCCTCCCCAAGCAGGATCTCCCGAGCAATATCTGAAATGCTTTTCCCCAGCAGAGTTGCCAAAGCCTCCTCATCCCCAGCATAAGTCTACTCAACAGGAGCTTCCCCAGCTGAGAGTCCCACCAGAGTTCCAGATCTCTTGTCCTCAGCAGGTTAAAAAGAACTATCTCCCCATAGGGTTTCTGTTCTTTCTCCAGGAGAACGATGTATACATACTTTCCCAGCAGAGTCGTTGAAGTTTCCTTCTCCCCAGCTGAGTCTTCTCCCCGGATAGATCGACCAAAGATCTATTTCCCCAAGCAGAACTATATCTCCAAACAAATTCAAGGATCTCTTCCCCAACCGGGTTATTCTTCCAAGCAAATTAGCTAGGGTTCCTCAGCGGGATCCGAATCCCGGATTGGTTTTCTCTTTTGCATAATCATAGCATTTACATCATATTCACCAAATAAGCGTAGCATTCCGTCTAATACGGAGCATTACGAAAAAAATCAAACATTTGCATGATCACAGGCCAGGTTTGAACCAGTCACCTGCAAGTATCATCAGTATTTCATTAGCAATATACAAAACACATCCCCTGCAAATAAAAGCCAAAGCGTCCCCTTTGCACTCTCAAACACAAATGTCTGTTCATATTTATATATACTCTTACCGACACTCGTTCGTGTCGTCTTATCCCCCGCAGGTCACCAGAATACCTTTTGCACTCTCAAATACAAATACTTATACATACTCTTTTGACACTCGTCCGTGTCATCCTTCCCCATCATGGTTGCCAGAACACCTTCTGCAACACAAAGTGCTTATTTATAGCACACTCTTTTGACACCCGTTCGTGTCATCCTATCCCCACAGAAAGCCAAAGCATTGATGCGTGTTTTTCGCAAGTGTACGAACACGTCAGAGTAATATAAAAGATTGTCGAATCCACAGAGACCAAGTGTCAATCTATCGTACCTGTTGTTATGGTGTGTATCTAAGGCAACTAAATAAAGGGGTTTTATGAAGGGTGCAATGGTAAATAAAATAATAATTTTTAAACAATAAACAAAGACAGGCTCGAATGTAATTCACGTAATCAATGATAATCCAGTACTTGTTAATGGAACTACTTATGGGCAATGTTTTCTCCTTTGAAAAGAACTAATTTAACAGGAACTGTCGCTTTCGCGTATTCAGAACCGAGTTGTACTCTCTAATCAACCCCTCCTATTGTCACGGATAAAAAGGTGCGTACTGCGTTAGAGTAGTAAACCTATTTTTAAGAAATATAGTATCTTAACTAAGTTGAAAAGTATTTTATCCTGAACTTCTTAGCAAAAATAGGTTCTTACGAACCAGACTCTAAACTTCCTAACGCGTCCGAAAATCGTTTTAAAATCTCTTTTCTTTTTAATCTAAAAACTCCTAATGAACTAGACAAAGCGCTTTTGGCTGTTTTTGAAATAGTTAAAAACAATTAGATTGAATTGAAAGATAAAATAGCCCTTAAGTGTTTCCACGAACAATTATACGGATTACTGGTTCAATTACGATCCTTACATTCTAACCTTTATGGAATTAGTTAGACATGATAAAGTAAAGATTCTTTTTATAATTTTTCATAAAAGTAATTTAGTGCGAGTGCGGAAAGTAAATGAATTTAGTGCGAGTGCGAGAAATAAAGTAATTTAGTGCGAGTGCGGGAAATAAAGGAATTTAGTGCAAGTGCGGGTAATAAACGAAAGTAAATCGAGTGCGGGAAATAAATAAAGTAAAGTGCGAGTGCGGATAATAAATGAAAGTAAAGTAGTGCGAGAAATAAATAAAAGTAAAGCAATGCGGAAAAGTAAAATACGAACTGGAATTAAAATGGCAGCAGGATTAACTTCCTCCAGAGTGCTCCAAAACTTCGATCACACAGACAAATTACAGACTCGATCACTCGATTGCAGAAACACCCCGATGTGGAATGGTAACTGCTTTATACCTGATATATGCCTAAAGAAATCTAAGTTTGGATGAAGAAAAACGAAAAACTAAAGTCCTAATTATAGGAAAACTAAATGCGGGAAATGACAAGGACGCCCCTCCACTAAAAAGTGGAGGGAACTGAATTTTTGTCTTGTGGCGCCCGCCATAGTACTCATAAGGAATGGAAGAGTGGGGATCGTGGGTCTTGGCAGTTGTGGAGTGGTCTTGAGACGTGGCCACGTCATGGCTAACCCCATGGCGCCCGCCACGGTTGGTGCCGTAAGTGCAAAACGCTGAATTTCTAGGTTTTCGTCCGTTTCCACTCCTTTTTCGCTCCTTTTCTCGATTCAAGCCCCGATTACAATAAAAACCTGAAAACAAAAGAAAACAAAGTAATAACATAACAAAATAACAATAAAAGTTAAGAATGCATGCGAAATCGGAGTCAGAAATACGGTGAAATTTAGTGTGATCAAATTCTCCCACACTTAAACCTTTGCTTGTCCTCAAGCAAACATTAAAGCTCAAGAAAATATGGTGTCAACACGTGTCTCTGGGCTAAAGGGCTTCTAAGTTCTAGTCAGGATGTAGTGACAGGTACTAACTAAGTGAACCAAGGGTACCATAGTAACACAAACACAAACTTCAATCCTATATTAACCACTCCATATCATCCCACAATACCTAGGCCTATCTTCTCATTTTTTTGTGTCCTTTTCATTCAGGCGCAATCACATTAAGCCCGTTATCCATACATGCTTCATAGTAGAGTGACCGGTTAGTGATTCTGATCCATAACATAAGGTTTCTGGCACATAAGCATGTGTAAACCTGTTTTTATTTCGCCTAAATGTAGCTGCGGGGGATCAAATCGTAATCCTCCCTACCAAGTTCAGTGCCAGATACCTCTGAACCAACTAACAATAGGTGACTTGCAATTTTTTTCTTTTTGTGGCAAACATTTTTTCTTCTCCTTTTTTCGGTTAAAATGACTTTGTGAGGGTCACCTATACCAGAGTTTGCCCTTTTTTTTCTTTTTTTTTTATTAGCACTGGATCATTCACTTATGTTCATCGGCCCCCTACGTAGAGCATGCTTAGGCCGGAGCTGACTGCTAAAATAAACTACTTAGGACAATTTTTAAATGATAATAAAGGCCAAGGTGGTGGGGTTTTAGGAGTGGTTCCTATATTCAAGAGGTCTATGGCGCTAAAATGGTGCTGATGTTTCAAAAAGTTGACCTAAGTCACCACATCCTAATCTAAACCTGTCTCAAAGCTCAAAAAACATGTGAAACAACATTGTTTTCTTTTTTAAAATTTTCTGGTAAGGCTAAGGACATGGGAAAAATGAAGATGAACTAAAAATACACTATACTGGTGACTCGTCAGACTCATGCATTATCTAAGAAAAATAAATTACTGAAAAGGGAAATAACTGAAAGGAAATAATTAACTAAAAAGGGAAATGACAGAAAGCAATAAAATCCCCTCCCACACTTAAATCGAACATTGTCCCCAATGTTTTGAAATAAGATAAGGGGGTAACCTGAAAAAGACTACTGAGGAGGATCACTGGTGCCCTCGCCGTCCTGCTGTGATGGTCTGGAACGACGGGATCTACTACGATACTGGTCCCTCCGGTCGAGTCATGCTGATAAGGCAGCCTGAGCACTCCGGACCTCTCGAAGGTTACCTAAGATGGAACCCTGAGTAGCCTCTACAAGCTGGTAGTGCCGGCTGTTGAACTCTCTCTGAGGGTTCTGCTCTAATGAGATATCGTTCAAGGTACGGCAAACGTTGCTGTAAGCACGATCCGAAACCAATCGCGATTGTTGCATGAAGCTCATGTTGTCCGTCAGTTGTTGTGAAATAGTAGAGAGAAGGCCGTCTCGCCTTTCCTCTCTAGCTGTCATATCACGCCATATCTCCTCGGTGACAAAGAATCCAGGAACAGTACCTGCAACAGGGTTAGAGGAAGATGGTGCGGTGTGTGACTGTGAAGGACGATGGTGGGACATGTGAGGTATGGGAGACTGCTCTCTCCGATCATACTCTTCATCAGTGTCATGTGCCTCCCCATCATGAATATTAGGAGGAAGTGGACCCAAAACACGTGGAGCATTAAGATCATAGGTCCAGTTCCTTTCAATGCGTACATCAGTACGTCTACTGCATGGTAAAGCAACAGATGGGATAGCTACCCCATGAACCATCAACTCATAACCACCTTCTCTTCTCGTTCGACACAATTTCATGTCTTTCAGAAATTTTAAATTAATTGTGCGAGGAGGTAGTGGTTCAAGTGTAGCTATCTCATTGTTCAGGCCAAGAGCCCGAGCAATAGACGTAACAAGCCCTCCAAAAACAATCGGTCCTGTTTTATTAGTAAATAAAGTCATGTGGGCAAGCATAAACGGAACCGGATTGATGTGGGTTCTAGTGAGGCATCCTTGCAAAAATAGGAGTTCTCTAGCATTTACCTTGTTTGGACTTTCCCGGCCAAAAATAGTACATGCCAAAAGATGTCTAAAAACTCTTATGGTCGGGTTGTGAATGGTCGACGCAAGTATCCCTTCAAAAGAATTAATTGAAGTACTTGAAAGCCTTTGCCAGAGGGTAAATACCTCGGCCGACCATTCCGCATCCAAAGGTGCCTCACAAATCGCACCTTCCCTATGAGGGATTCCTAACAAACCTGCTAGCTCGTTGGTAGTGAATTAATATTCAATTCCAAACAGTCTAAAAATAACAGTACCGACAGTGCTAGCAGTGTTAGGACTGACAGTGTATATCAAAGAACTCAAAAAATCAATTGTCAGTCTCTCATAGGTAGGTTCCTGATTAACGAAAATATTATGCAAGCCTAGAAATTCTAATAAATTAAAAACACTATGATAAATACCCAAAGCATACAGACAGTTATCATCGACGTACCTAGTCGAGAGAATTTCTCGACTCTGAAGCCTCTGAATAATTTTCCGTTGCCTATCGCCCGGTCTTCCATCACGAAGAAGAAATCCATTGAACTCCATTGTTGATTGCTCCTTAGGTAGTGAAAATGGTAGAAAAATGGTTTATGAGGGAAATGATAAAGTTTTGATTTTTTTGGTTTGTGGTGGATGAAAATGAAAATGGATTTTGGATATGTTTTATGGATGGAGGGTATTTTGGAAATGGGGGAGCTTTAATGGGGTTCAAGGAGGTTTTTTGAAAGTTGCAAAAATGGGTTTTTGGAGAAGGAAGGTATGAAAATGGTGGAAAATGAAATTCTGCCCCGAAATAGGGGAGAACGCCATGGCGCCCGCCATGGGCTTGTGGCGCCCGCCACAAGGCTATTTCCTGGGCCTTGGATTTTTTAAATCCTCCTTTTGGGCCTTCCTTGCACCTTTGGTCTTCGGGGGGTCTGGATAGCGTTTTCTTCTTCTTTTCAAGGCATGAGGATTGCATATTTTTTTGTGAAGACAAAAATGAAAATATTTTTGTCTTATATATATTTTTTTCTTTGTACGACAAAAAATAAAATAATTAAAAATCAAAAAAGAAAAAGAAAAATCGACATTAGTGTATAATATGTATATATAGGAGGAATTCAAAGTACATGAAAATATAATAGATGCAATAAAGTGAGATATTTCTGGAAATGCGATAAATAAAATAAAGCATATAAAAGGAAATTAAATACTAGGGTAGCGCTGTCAGTGTAGAATGAATCATGTGGTAGGCTTCTTCTCCTGGCTTGATCCACGAATCTCAGCTATCTCCCTCCGAAGCTCTTCAATCTCCTGATATAGAGCATCGGCCTCTGAGGCATGAGTGAGATCAGAAACCTGAATCTGTAATTCCAAGTCTGCCACTTCCTGCTTGAGCAGGGCAGTCTCCTTACGGAGCTCATAAATCTGTGTTTGTAGGTCAGGCGGCTGCAGAGAAATATTGTTAGACATAACAGTGATTCGGGGAGTAAGAGGTGTAGGAGTGTACTCAGCAGCGGGAGGCGATTTCGGCTCTTCGACAGTCTCTCCATAACCCTCTAGAGCATAACTCTAATTTGCAGGATCATGAACACTGGTCATCAGCGGATCTAGTAATGTAAAGTAGTATATCGCTTCGCCGTCGATCAGTAATCTAAACATGTTGGGCTCAAAAGAAGCCCTCCTCATCAGTCCTCTATCAAGACAAAAATCAATATCCAGGGTGGTGTAGCAGCAGAAGGTCCTGAGGTGCAATAATTTGCGAGACAAGCCCAATGCAGTAGCTATCTGTGTAACAATCCCACCGACATGTATGATGCCTACGGATGATCTGGCAACACTAGCAAGGCCCTTCAAAAGAAAGTTGCCACAAGCAACAGGGCGAGACTGTGTCGCACAAAACAGTAGGAAAATCTCCTCTTCACTTAGCAGGGTCTCTGTATCTAGCAAACCTAGGAAGGAATGCGCTAGAATCATCTGGAAGTACCTTAACGCAGGGTTGTGGATTACCTGAGAAAACTGGGTGGAAGGATCTTGGCTTCCTCCACCTGATATTTTAGACCAAAACTTTTCCACTTCTCTGCTCATAAAATACCCCATCGGTGTCTCTGGAATAGCATCAGGAGTAGTCTGGAAACCTAGTAAATCACCAAACTCTTTGTGAGAGAAGGAGTAGTCAATCCCGAATAACCTGAAAACAGCGAGTCTATCGGGTCCAGCCCAAGGGTCATGATGAAACGAGCTGAGGAACTCAAGAGTCAAGTTCCTATAAGTGTTGTTCCTGTCGTCAAACTGGTCCCACTGGAGTTGATGGCATAAGAATCTGACGCTTGGCTCTATCCCAAGGCATCCATGCAGTCATGGTCAGGGTACCTGGTAGGAGCCATATGGCGTTTCATGTGGACATAGTAACGCTCTCTCTGTGCGTCGTCTCTAAAGGCCACGTGCATGTCATCAGGGTTCTGCATTCTGTACAAGGTTAGCAAACAAGTCCTGAAAGCACATAAAACATTCAATCGTTAATCCTGACATAATAATAAAATAAACAAATTAAAATAAAGTAAAAATAAATAAGAAGTACATAAATAAGAAAACCATAGGTTGCCTCCCATGCAACGCTTGTTTAACGTCATTAGCTCGACGACCGATTTTTAAACATCGTTGGAAGGATATGGTGGATCACTCAGAGTATGACAGGTGTATGTTATGGGGATGTCACCTCCTTCGTAGGGCTTCAACCTCTGTCCATTGACGATGAACGATTTACATGTTTGGTTCTTGATTTCAATAGCACCGGATCTTAGGATCTTAGATACTTCGAAAGGGCCAGTCCATCTTGAACGAAGCTTTCCTGGAAAAAGTCGTAACCTAGAATCGAACAGGAGAATATGATCGCCTATTTTGAAGTCTCTTCTTATGATTCTTTTGTCATGCCAAGCTTTTGTTCTTTCTTTGTATATGATGGCATTTTCGTAGGCGGATTGTCTGAGCTCTTCTAATTTGTGGATATCAAGGATACGTTTCTCACCAGCAGTCAAGTAATCCAAATTCAATGTTTTGATGGCCTAATAGGCCTTATGCTCCAATTCAAAAGGTAAGTGACATGATTTTCCATAGACCAGTTGATAAGGGGTTGTTCCTATAGGGGTTTTGAAAGCGGTTCTATAGGCCCATAATGCTTCTTGAAGTTTCTGCGACCAATCTTTTCTAGATATAGAGACAGTTTTCTCAAGGATTTGTTTGATCTCCCTATTAGATACTTCCACTTGTCCATTGGTCTGTGGGTGGTATGGTGTTGCTACTCTATGCTTAACTCCATACTTGCTTAAAAGTTTATCAAATATTCTCGATATGAAGTGTGATCCTCCATCACTTATGACTAAACGGGGGGTTCCAAACCTGGAAAATATATAGTTTTTGAATAATTTGATGACTACTCTGGTGTCGTTCGTGGGTGCGGCGATAGCTTCAATTCATTTAGACACGTAGTCAACGACTACTAAGATGTACTGATTTCCAAAAAATGGTGGGAACGGTCCCATAAAGTCTATACCCCATACGTCGAAGAGTTCTACTTCTTGGATATTTCTTAACGGCATTTCATTACGTCTTGAAATATTTCCTGTGCGTTGGCATCTATCACACTTGACAATGAAAGCATGGACATCACGCCACATAGTAGGCCAGAATAGGCCAGCTTGAAGAATCTTGGCGTAGGTCTTAGATGTGCTCGCATGTCCACCATAGGGTGCAGAGTGACAATGCTCAATTATATTATTTACCTCTTCTTCTGGAACACAACGGCGAAAAATGCCATCTTTACCTCTCTTGAAAAGAAACGGTTCATCCCAATAGAAGTTTCTCACATCACTGTAGAACTTCTTCTTCCGGTGGTAGTTTAGATCAGGGGGTATGATGTCAGCGGCTAGGTAATTAACGAAGTCTGCATACCAAGGTACATTACTTATAGCTAAGGATTTATGAGAATGCTCATGAGGGTCTGGGTTATCATCTTCAATAGTTTCCAGTTGGGCTATCAGTCTATCATAGGCAAAATCGTCATTTATGGGTACTGAGTCAGGTTTCAGGTATTCTAGCCTAGATAGGTGATCAGCTACCACATTATCAGTGCCTTTCTTATCACGGATATACAAATCACACTCTTGCAATAATAGAATCCATCGAAGTAACCTAGGTTTGGCATCCTTTTTGCTTAGTAAGTAACGAATGGTAGCATGGTCGGTGTAAACTATAATCTTGGCTCCTACTAGATAAGATCTAAATTTGTCAATGGCAAAAACTACAGCTAGGAGCTCTTTTTCGGTTGTTGCGTAGTTGAGCTGTGCAGCATCTAGGGTTCTACTAGCATAATAAATTAAATGTAACTTTTTGTCTTTTCTCTGACCTAGAATGGCTCCAACAGCATAATCATTGGCGTCACACATTATCTCAAACGGTTCTGACCAATCAGGGGGTTTCATTATAGGTGCTGAAATCAGAGCTTGCTTCAGAAGATTAAATGCTTCAGTACATTTTTCATCGAAGATGAATTCAGCATCTTTCATTAAAAGACCAGTTAAAGGCTTTGTTATTTTGGAGAAATCCTTGATTAAACGTCGGTAAAATCCGGCATGTCCAAGAAAACTTCTTATCTCCCTGATAGTCTTCGGCGGTTTTAGATTCTCTATGACTTCTATTTTTGCTTTATCTACCTCTATACCTTTTTCGGAAACTATATGTCCTAAAACAATCCCTTCGGTGACCATGAAATGACATTTTTCCCAATTTAGCACAAGGTTTACCTCCACACATCTCTCCAGGATTTTCTCAAGGTTGATAAGACAATTTTTGAAATCTGATCCACAAACTGAGAAATCTTCCATAAATACTTCCATGATTCCATCTAAATAGTCTGCAAAGATAGACATCATGCAGCGTTGGAAAGTGGCAGGGGCATTACAAAGTCCAAAAGGCATTCTTCTATAGGCAAAAGTTCCAACTGGGCATGTAAAGGTAGTTTTTTCTTGATCTTCGAGGTGAATAGGTATTTGGAAAAATCCTGAATATCCATCTAGGTAACAAAAGTAAGAGTGCCTGGCTAGGCGTTCCAACATTTGTTCTATGAATGGTAATGGGAAATGGTCCTTCCTAGTTGCTTTATTTAATTTTCTATAATCTATGCACATACGCCAACCTCCATCGGTTCTTTTTGCTACAGGTTCTCCCTTATCGTTTTGCACGACTGTGATGCCTCCCTTTTTAGGTACTACATGCACAGGACTCACCCATTTACTGTCCGAGATCTGATATATTATACCTGCCTCTAGTAACTTAAGAACTTCAGTCTTAACTACAGTACTCATTATATGATTTATTCTTCATTGGTGTTCTCTGGAAAGTTTTGAATCTTCTTCAAGCAAAATCCGATGCATGCATACGGATGGGCTTATTCCTTTTAGATCAGAGATCTTATATCCTAAGACTGAGGGGTACCTACGTAAAACTTCTAATAATTGATCGGTTTCTTCTTGGTTTAAGGTAGCACTGACTATAACTGGACGGTTCATATCTTCATCGAGAAATTCATATCTCAGGTTTTTAGGCAGTTCCTTAAGTTTTACGGTCGGTTTCATAGGGCAAGGCATAGGATCTGGGGTAAGAGATAAACATTCGTGAAGGTTATCATCAATGTAGGGTCTTTTATAATTGTCATCTTCCAAAATAAGGGTTGATGGCAATTTTATAGATTCAGTTTCTTCTTCTTGTTCTAATTCCCTAATGCATTCTTCGATGATATCTAAGGCATAACAAACATCTCCTATCACAGGTGCCATAAGAAATTTTGAAAGTATAAATTCTATCTTCTCGTCACCTACCTCAAAAGTTAGTTTTCCCTTTTTAACATCTATTACGGCTCCAGCAGTCGATAAGAACGGTCTACCTAGGAGGATTGGTATGTCGTCATCTTCTTTAATGTCCATGACAACAAAATCAGTAGGTATAAACAACTAACCTATCCTAACAGGGACGTCTTCAAGTATGCCTATAGGGTATTTAACGGATCTATCGGTTAATTGAAGTGACATCTTAGTAGGTTGTAATTCCCCTAAGTTTAATCTCTCAAAAACTGCTAAAGGCATTAAGCTCACACTAGCTCCTAAGTCTAGAAAAGCTTTTTCGATGACATGATTCCCCAAAATACAAGGAATGGAAAAATTTCCGGGATCTTTATTTTTCTTTGCTAACCTATTTTCGGAAATAGAATTACATTCCACGGGTTTCGGATCTTCAAGTCTACGTTTATTCGTAAGTATGTCTTTGAGAAACTTAGCGTAAGAAGGTATTTGGGTGATGGCTTCTGTAAAGGGGATTTCTACGTGAAATTTTTCTATAACGTTAATGAATTTTTGATATTGATTATAGATTTGGGTTTTCTTTAATCTTTAAGGGTATGGTATTGGTGGTTTGTATGGCGGTGGTGGTACATAGGTTTTATTTTTAGGTTCTTCTCCTTTTTCTTGACTTTCCGGGGTTTCAGACTCCTCTGGTTCCTTCTCCTCACTCCTCTCAGAAGTTTCGGGCTCACTTAATCTAGGGTTTAAAGGCTCCTTATAAGCGGTTCCACTTCGTAGAGTAATGGCATTAGCTTGCCCTTTCGGGTTTTGTTGAGGTTGTCCAGGGAACTGTCCTCCAGGTGTAGTCTGTGGGGCTTGGTTTAAAGCTACCTGAGAGATCTGGGTTTCAAGCATTTTATTATGAGTAATGATTTGATCAACCTTGGTTCCTAACTGGGTAATTAGTTCGTTAACATGGACGTTTTGGTTCATGAACTCTTTGTTTTGTTGTGTTTGAGCAGCGATAAATTTTTTTACAACTTCATCAAAGCTCGGACTTGGTGGTACAGGTTGCATAGGTTGATTTGTTCTTGGGGCTTGGTAACCTTGTTGTCTCGGAGGTGCGGTATTTTGAATAGGATTATTATTTTTGTAGGCGAAGTTTGGGTGATTCCTCCATCCAGGGTTATATGTGTTTGAAAATGGGTTCCCTTGGGTATAGTTCACTTGCTCAGTGTTGGTCTCATTCAACAGATTGCATTCGGCGGATTGGTGTCCTTGCATTCCACATATCTCACAATCCGGCGAAACTGCGGCTACAACGTTCGGAGTTGTGTACATATGTTCGACTTTAAGGGCCAACGCGTCCATTTTAGCCTGCATCATGTCTATAGAGCTTAGCTCATGTATTCCTCCTAGGGCTTCCTTCTTTTCCACTTTCGCTCGTTCTACTCCCCATGATTGATGTTTTTGGGCCATATCCTCGATAAGGGCACTAGCTTCAGGGTAAGGTTTGTTCATCAGTGCGCCACCAGCGGCAGCGTCGATGGTCATCTTAGTGTTATAATGAAGTCCATTATAGAAGGTTTGGATGATTAGCCAATTCTCTAAGCCATGATGTGGGCATGCTCTTAATAGTTCTTTATATCTCTCCCAGGCTTCGAACAACGACTCTCCTTGGTGTTAGGTAAATCTAGTTATTAGGTTTCGAAGAAGAGCGGTCTTACTCGGGGGAAAATATCTAGCAAGGAAAACTTTCCTAAGGTCATCCCAAGTTGTTATTGAATTGGGTGGAAGGGAATCTAACCATGATAGAGCTTTATCTCTGAGGGAAAAGGGAAATAATCTTAAGCGTATCCCCTCAGGAGAAGCTCCATTGGTTTTAAAGGTGTCTGCTAACTGAAGAAAGTTTTTTAAATGTTGGTTCGGGTTATCAGTAGTGAGACATGCGAATTTTCTCTGTTGCACTAATTGCAGCAGGGATGGTTTAAGTTCAAAATTATTGGCTGGGATAGCGGGGTTTACTATACTGGAACTAGGTTCCTCGTTTGATGGTTGGGCGAAGTCCTTAAGAGGTCTTCGGTTTTGATCTTCGGCCATAGCTTTCCTATTCCTATGGAAAAATAAACGTGCGCGAGCGTAACGTTCAGGTTCAGCTAGAGGGTCTACTAAACTTCCGACACTGCGAGTCTTTCACATTGACCGGTGGGTAACAACCTTAGTCTAAACGGTATAACTACAGGGTAATGAAATTTGACGAAATTGGTCCCCGGCAACGGCGCCAAAAACTTGATGCGTGTTTTTCGCAAGTGTACGAACACGTCAGAGTAATATAAAAGATTGTCGAATCCACAGAGACCAAGTGTCAATCTATCATACCTGTTGTTATGGTGTGTATCTAAGGCAACTAAATAAAGGGGTTTTATGAAGGGTGAAATGGTAAATAAAATAATAATTTTTAAACAATAAACAAAGACAGGCTCGAATGTAATTCACGTAATCAATGATAATCCAGTACTTGTTAATGGAACTACTTATGGGCAATGTTTTCTCCTTTGAAAAGAACTAATTTAACAGGAACTGTCGCTTTCGCGTATTCAGAACCGAGTTGTACTCTCTAATCAACCCCTCCTATTGTCACGGATAAAAAGGTGCGTACTGAGTTAGAGTAGTAAACCTATTTTTAAGAAATATAGTATCTTAACTAAGTTGAAAAGTATTTTATCCTGAACTTCTTAGCAAAAAGAGGTTCTTACGAACCAGACTCTAAACTTCCTAACGCGTCCGAAAATCGTTTTAAAATCTCTTTTCTTTTTAATCTAAAAACTCCTAATGAACTAGACAAAGCGCTTTTGGCTGTTTTTGAAATAGTTAAAAACAATTAGATTGAATTGAAAGATAAAATAGCCCTTAAGTGTTTCCACGAACAATTATACGGATTACTGGTTCAATTACGATCCTTACATTCTAACCGTTATGGAATTAGTTAGACATGATAAAGTAAAGATTCTTTTTATAATTTTTCATAAAAGTAATTTAGTGCGAGTGCGGAAAGTAAATGAATTTAGTGCGAGTGCGAGAAATAAAGTAATTTAGTGCGAGTGCGGGAAATAAAGGAATTTAGTGCAAGTGCGGGTAATAAACGAAAGTAAAGCGAGTGCGGGAAATAAATAAAGTAAAGTGCGAGTGCGGATAATAAATGAAAGTAAAGAAGTGCGAGAAATAAATAAAAGTAAAGCAATGCGGAAAAGTAAAATACGAACTGGAATTAAAATGGCGGCAGGATTAACTTCCTCCAGAGTGCTCCAAAACTTCGATCACACAGCCAGATTACAGACTCGATCACTCAATTGCGGAAACACCCCGATGTGGAATGGTAACTGCTTTATAACTGATATATGCCTAAAGAAATCTATGTTTGGATGAAGAAAAACGAAAAACTAAAGTCGTATTTATAGGAAAACTAAATGCGGGAAATGACCAGGACGCCCCTCCACTAAAAAGTGGAGGGAACTGAATTTTTGCCTTGTGGCGCCCGCCATAGGCCTATGGCGCCCGCCATAGTACTCATAGGGAATGGAAGAGTGGGGATCGTGGGTCTTGGCAGTTGTGGAGTGGTCTTGAGACGTGGCCACGTCATGGCTAACCCCATGGCGCCCGCCACGGTGGGTGCCGTAAGTGCAAAACGCTGAATTTCTAGGTTTTCGTCCGTTTCCACTCCTTTTTCGCTCCTTTTCTCGATTCAAGCCCCGATTACAATAAAAACCTGAAAACAAAAGAAAACAAAGTAATAACATAACAAAATAATAATAAAAGCTAAGAATGCATGCGAAATCGGAGTCAGAAATACGGTGAAATTTAGTGTGATCAAGCATACACTTTGCATCCTCAAAACAAATGCCTGTTTATGTATAATACTTATTTGACACTTATCTGTGTCATGCATTCCCCAGCAGTCAAACACTCGTCCGTATCTTGCTTATACTTCGCCAATCAAACCGATACTCACTCATACTTATACAGAAGTCTTCGATACTCGTCCATATCTTGTATATATATCACTCCTCAACAGATTCAACACTCGTCCATATTCTTTGTTAACCAGTTAGTACTCGTCCGTATCATCATCTCTGAACACGCGTCAGCGTTTGTTTCTACCGATACTCGTCCGTATCATAGTCCTAAGGATGCTCGTCCGCATCTTTAATCTATACACAACGTCAAACACTTATACCTTTTATTCTTGAGTGTGAACACTCGTCCGTGTTTACTGTTCCCCAGTAAGTCACCAACAAAACAACTTTCTTCTATCCGACATTCGTCCTATGTTGTGATATTTTTGGCAGCCGTCCCCTGCCAGGTGATCGTCCTTTACCTTTGGATGATCGTCCCTCATCCCTTTCCCCAGTGAAATCTCCATTATTGGAACCTTTTTCTATCTGACATTCGTCCTATGTCGTGATAAAGAGCAGCCGTCCCCTGCTACGTGATCGTCCTTCACCTTTTTGATGATCGTCCTTCATCATTTTATCCGATGGTCGTCCCCATCATTGATCTTGTTATCCGACATTCGTCCTATGTCGTGATGAACCCGAGAGCAGTCGTACCCTACTATGTGACCGTCCTTCACCTTTTGATGACCGTCCCTCATCATTTTATCCGATGTCCATCCCCATCGTCGATCTTTTTTATCCGACATTCGTCCTATGTCGTGATAAAGAGCAGCCGTACCCTACTAGGTGATCGTCCTTCACCTTTTGATGACCGTCCCTCATCATTATTTCATTTATTCTTTAAACCGATGGCCGTCCCCATCGTTGTTTACTTTACTTGCCAAAACCTGATGCCCGTCCCCATCATTTCCTTTACTTTAATCCCCAAAGAATCTTGTTTCTTTAACTGATGGCGGTCCCCGTCATGATCTCTTTATTTCCCCATCTTGTCGGCCGTCCCCGTCATTGCTTTACTTACCACTTTATCTCCAACAGTCGTCCTCTGCTCGATGGTCGTCCTCCATCGCTTTAATTTGATAATCATACTATACCATCTTTTACAAATATATCCCTTTTCTTCTTCTATCCAGCGAGTGCATATTTTGGACTGTCTTTGGTATTCAACCACAAGTTATCTTGTTTGTCTGTTAAGCCAGGCGCTTACACTCTGCACAACTAATTCATGTTTGAAAAGGGGCAGCTGTAAACACCCCAAATTTTCCCTAACTCGTATCACACCATGGCTTGTGATGTCTCATGTTTGCATCAACATAAGCATACCACCTCATATTGCATATTTGCTTCACTACATAAGTTCAAGTTCATCTGCATCTAGGGTTTGTGATCTGAGCAATCCAAGAATCCATCTGAGCCATCCCAAAGGTCTCAAAGCTTTCCAAGAGGTTACATGTGTGTTATGTCATCATGTTAAGTCCCTCAAAGTTCATGGAAGTCAAGAAATCACAAGAACTGGCCAAGGCATGGAAGCAGAGCTTGGGTTTCACTACACAGATGACCAAAATTAGGGTTTTGGTTTTAGAGGCCTTAACTCCAAATTTTTGGGCCATTATTATTTCTAATGTTCTTAAGATGTTATAAGGATCATGTGTACCAAGTCTGATGAAGAAATTCATTGTGGAAGTCATATGTTCACTGGGTAACTTCTTGAGCAAGTTAAGTCAAAATCAGGGCATCTGAGGCCCCCAACAATGGAACCAAAGGGGTATTTTCATCAAATTGAGGTTCTATGATATTTATTTGATCTTAGAAGAGTTTAGAAGTTCACAAAATTGAAGAATTTTGAGCCATTTGCAAACTTGCCAAAAATGGAAATGACTTGTAATGGAAACTTTCCATTTTGGGAATGTTTTTCAACCTCCTCTTTCTCAACCAAAAATGCTTCAAATGAAAAATTCTTGGTCATGAAAGTTGTAGATTAGGTCTTTCCCTTTTCAAAAAGTACAAGAACATGTCTTGATTCATCCTAGAACTCAAGATATGGCCTTTCAAAGTTGGCAAAAATCCTAAAATTTCATGTTTTATGTCAAAGAGGGATTTTGCAAATTGGCATATTCAAGCATTCTAATGACCTCAAATATGCACAAACACTTCACAGAGGAAACTTCAAAGAGGGAATTTTGAAAAACATGTGATAACTCTTCATCCAAGCCATCCAGCACATCAAAACTAATTCCATGGCTCTCCATAAAGTCAGCTGAGGCCAGACACCCCAAGAAATCAGACATACACCATGCCCATGCCTCAAGTACACAATGTTGACATTTTTTCAACTTGGCCCATACCAATCACACTATGCCACCACCCACTTTCTGAGCACTCTCATTGACCTATACTAACCTTATGGACCTCATTTCACATAACACACAAGCCTGAAACATTCTACAAGTCAGATTGCTCAAAAATCCCCAAAACCTTCAAGCTTTCGAAACTCACTCCTCAGCCAACAAAAATCACAAACTCTTCCACCAATCAACTCAGCATAACCCAAGGATCATTTCCCACCCCTTGCCATGGCCTGAAACAAGCCCAAACACAAACACGATTTCTGCAACTTCAGAAACAAAACCTTCAAACCAGCCATTGCAAGCTTGTTCCAAGCATCAAAGCATCCTCAGGAGGCCCATTGAAGTTGATTTAAACAAGGGAGAAGGCCAGAAAGCTCAAAACTGCAAAGCTTCATCTCAGGTATACCTCAAGAACATTTTTTCCAGAACTTGCTATTTAAGTTAAAATATCAATCTTCATGTTCCCCTGATCACTCTGATATGTTTATTTTTGAAAATGGTTAAGAAACCATGATGTATTGATGT
This sequence comes from Lathyrus aphaca, assembly GCA_963966055.1. NCBI lineage: Eukaryota > Viridiplantae > Streptophyta > Magnoliopsida > Fabales > Fabaceae > Lathyrus > Lathyrus aphaca. The sequence continues at coordinate 412,937,057 of OZ014525.1, forward strand.
TCTGAAACTTTTTGATCTGAAAATGTTTTGCTTCGATTCTCTCTTTTGATGCATGATAAATGTTATTTGTGCCTGGATTCTGGTTTATTGTTGTTTGATGAGTGATTCTGGAGCATTTGGGGCTTGGGGTGGCCTAGGGAGTGATTTCAGAATTTGGATGATCGGAGAAGATGACCGGAGCTAGCTCCGGTCACCTGAAAATGCTTAGGGTTTGTAATTAGGGTTAATCTCCCCAGTTTGAATGTGGGTCGTAGGATTAGGATTAGCGCGTGTTTGGAGGGTCCAAATCATTTCACTTAAAACCCTAATTTTAATTTATTAATTAAATCAGTTAATTAGTCAGTTTGAATGCCAGCCCTTGGATGACGCGCGCAGTAAATTCCCTCCCTTTCCAGTTTGAATCTGGGCCTTAGGATCAACTGACTTTCATTTTATTCCATTTAATTTAATTTTCATTCTATTTTTCTTGCATAATTATTTAAAAATACCAAGAAGCATCAAAAAAATATTTTCTTTTGCATCCTGACTTTAAATATTTTTCTCATTCCAAAAATGATTTTTATTTTATTTTTTGCATTAAAAAAGTATTTTTAAAATATTTAAATGTTATTTTTAATTAATTAAAGTCTTTTAATTAATTAAAAATACATTTAGGTTTCTAAAAATCACCAAAAAAAAATCATGAATCATCCCAATGCATTTAGAAACATTTTCAAACTCTTCACACAAATTTCTTTTTAGGTTTGATCATAGTTTGTGAATTTTCTTTGAATTAAGGATCATTAAATATCATTTTTTGAACCTTAACTTTAAAAAATCATTTCTGCCTAACCAAGAAGAGTTTGAAGATGATTCTTTTTGCATTTTGTTACATATTGCATGTAGTTTATAGGTCATTTATCTCATAAATTTATATTGCATTTTCAAATTGATTTTCATTTTTCCCTTTGAATCACCCAAAAACCCTAGAAAACCTAGGAAATTCATAACTTTTGATTGGTTAGGCTTCTGACCTTCTCCTTTGGGGTGTGACCTAGTATGAGATTAGGGTTTGTTTTAGTTTGATTTCAATTTTTAATCATGTCATATGCTTCTTTTTTGTTCATTTGCATCTCATACCTCCATATAACCCTAATTTCTCATGTTCATTTGCATTCACTTTTCATATGCATCAATACATGAACTTGCCATGACATTTCTTGAATTCATATGTCATCCTAGACATCTTAGGACATGTTAGAACCATGCTTGATCATTTATTCATTCATTTTCCATGATTTGCATTCATTTCATTTCATTAACTTTCATGTGTTTTCAAACTTCAAAGCATGCTTACATGACATCTCATTCTTGTATGATCATTCATATGCACTTTGTATGCCTTTGCATCATCTCACATGACATTAACATTGCTTAAAAACTTCTTACTTTGGTCATTTCATTTCATTTCACTTCATTTCTTTATGCTTTATACTTTATGCATTCATACTAACACTTTCAGGTTTGGTAAGTTATTTTGGGAGGTGGATTTTCCTTCACCTTTCACTTCTTCTTATCTCTTTCATTTGCATTTTGTTTGTCTTTGAAGTGAATCTGATTCACTTATGTTCCATCTCTCTCAATTTCTCCCTCTAAGTTAGTTATCTTCTTAGGAAGTAAGTAACTTATTCTTCTGCTTCCTCCTCCTTTCATCTGCTTCTTCCATTGGTGGTTTCCTTGAAGATATTTATTAAGCCTCATAAACCATAGAATATCCAAGCATGATAATGATTAGGGTTGAAATTAGTCCCCCTTAGGTTTTTACCTTTGAGTCTCCTTGAGTCTCTCTTCTCATCTCAATAATCAGAGACTAAACTCTTAAAGTTTTAGGACTTTGGAATTAGGGTCATGTCTGTATCCTTCTCTTAGGATGGAGTGTATAACTTTAATCCTAAGTGTTAAACCTTTAATTTGTTTAAACCTCTTAATCAAATCACCTTAATAATCACCAAGACTTCATCTTGTAACTTGGGCCTTACATTAGGGTTCTAATTCTTCCTTATGGTTAAGAAGGACTAACCCTAGTGTTTAATGGACAAGTCCCCCTCAAGTTGTCTTACAAACTTAAAATCCATTTCTTAATCTCATCCCTTTAATTAAAATCCACTTAATAATGGTTTGTTATATAATGAATTTAATCCATAACCATGGATTAAGTTGGGGTATCTTCCTCAGCTTAAGTGTGCTCATCTATTATCCTTCTATTAGGATGGTGTAATGAGTCCACTAATATGTGATTAGAGATTAAAATCATTACTTAACACAAAACAAAAATCCAAAAACATCTAAATAATCACAAGTAGGTTAATGATCTTAATCCTACGTCATCATGGTAATTAAGTTGAGATGCTTATCTCATACTTAAGTATTTTCATTATCCTTAATAAGGGAGGATATAACGAGTTTACATGCTTTTGATTTAGGCTTAAGCTCATTAACTTATGCAAAACACCAAAAACAATAAAAGACTGAAAACACAAAGCAAACAATAATCGTCTCCTTCGGGATTCTTTTCTCATCACACTCATTCACAAACGAGAACTTGCTTCTTCCGTCTAATGCAAGACAGTTAGCACTCGAGCCAGACGAGTCATACACTTGAGCATAGGCAAGTAAGTAGTTCACAGTCAATTCATTTTTAGTCATTTTGAGTCGAACTACGGTGTTCTGACTTCCTCATTGCACGAGAGGATACGTAGGCATAACTTAACTGTTATCGAATAAAAGTCTCTTTGTCATCCCCCTCTTTCAGCATTCTCTTTTAAGACCTCAATTCCTGAGCATTTCACTTATTTGCACTGACACTTGTATATTATTTTCCATCTTTCGCACACAGATAGCACATACACTACCCCTTTTAACACAATCTTGTAAGTGTGAATCCCGTCGAGTACGACGGAAAATCTGGGTGTTAATACCTTCCCAGGTTGTAACCAACCCCCTTTCTCAGTATCTCTGGTTCGTAACAGTCTTATCCATCTTTTTTCCAGGTTTATGCAACATTACCTTTCCTTCGGGATAAAAATGCCTAGCTGGCGACTCTTTTCACCTTCATTTCATTTTCTCCTTTCGTCGACCGTTCGCGTCTGTACCTTGTCTTGACATGGTGTCATTTTGGGGGAGCGACAACCGCTTTCAAAGGTTTTATCCTAGGATTGTAATACTTGTTCCACTACATGTTGAAGAAGCTTCATCTTGCACAATTTGTCCTTGTCTTTGAATTGAAAATTTCATATTTTCCTTCCAAGGCTTGAACGTGCACAATTTGAGTTACTGCCACATCTTCATCAAACTAGGCTTGGTCGAATCTCAACAACACTTAGAAAATACTTCAAACTTTAGAATTCTTCTAATTATAGAATTTTTAGGTGAGGATTCTTTCGAATTACACCTTTTATTGAGTCGGGTCGAAAAGACCTCCTTTTAGCTTATAACAAGAAACTCTTTTCTAAGCCCAAATATCTATATTAGGTTAGCATCAAAATTTAGGAGATAACACACGGGCGGCCGTGTCAGAGCACTGTATTTGTTGTTTTTGACTATTTTAGAATTTTTGGGATGTAGGTGTCTGACACGGGCAGCCGTGTCAGGTGTTTGTTTTTGGAGATTTTTGCTGATTTTTGATGTTTTTGTGTTGATTCTTGTAGTTGAGTTGTTTTTTTGTGTATAGTCGGTAAAATATGTTTTGATGAATACTTGGTGATTATGAAATGGATGATGCACATGATGATTTTTGGTGATTATGAGGAGTATATAATCATTGAACTTCATAGCATATTTTGTTGGGGCTTCGGCCTATTGGTAGCTTCAATCCCATTATGCAGATTGAAGTGATTTGGTTATTATGTTGTGTTCCCTTGTGGAGGGTTGATGGCCAGTGTCCATCACATGGAGAAAATCGATACCACATGCATACTTTCCATTTCATTATAGTTGACATCACATTTAAAAGATGTATTTGTGATTGTGTTGTTCGGAATTTTGTTGATGATGATATGATGTTGTTGTACTTATTCTATTTAATTCCATGTCTTTATATTGCTATAATGAATAATGATTTCTCACCCTACCTACTTGGAAATATTGCCTCTTATGTAGGTAACTTGCAGATGATCAAGAGTAGCTTTGTGGTGCTGAGTGATTAGAGCTTTGGAGCGTGTCTTTTATTATTTTAGGAGTGTTTTGGAGTTTTGTCTTGCTCTGTGTCATGTAACATCGGTTTAGGATTAGTTGTGAACTTTGTTTACCCTTTTTATGTTATGTTGAAAGACCTTTTTAAATTATGATGCTATTTTGGTTGAATACTTTTATTTCAAGAAGTGAAAGGTTGATTTAAATTACCAAGTACAGTTCCACTATGAAAATGCATGTTATACTTATGTTGGTTGTGTATCCCGTGTTACGGGACAGGATAATGAGTTGAATCTTGTTTTGAATAATATGTGGAACCTTTCTATTTGATTTACTCTGATAGTATGAAGTTGTTTTTTAATAAATTGATTATGGGGTAAAAGGGTGTTACAATCTCCGTGTTGAGGAATCAGACTACCAATATTTTTCACTCACCAAAGAAATATAAACTTTTTGATTTCCACTCCCCTAAAAGAATATAAACTTGTTGTTAGAGTTTCTCATACATTATGTATTTTACCAGGGTGCTTCATCCCCATTTTCATATACATATGCATGCAAGAGTGTTTTAGTACTCATATTCATTTTTCGAGGTCTTGTTGTTTTCAACATCTTATTACATTGAGATCAAAGTCCAATTACTTGGAGTTTACCTTTGTGTCTATCTGATGTCTCTCCAGAACCTTTTCTTCACACACTTGTTGTATCTTCTCAGATTTTACACCTTTTTTATCCAATTCTATTATCGGATGTCCATAGTGGAGTCATTATTAATTTGATGTAATTTATGGGACTTGTCTCATTTCATTAAGTTTTGTCCCTGGATGTTGAGATTCACATTTTATCCGATTGCTATTCTTGGATGGTGTGATTCACCTTTTTTCTGATTTTGTTCTCGGATGTCCATAGTGAAGTCATCATTGATTTGATGTACTTCCGGGACTTTTCCCACATCATTCAGATTTGTTCCTAGATGTTGTGATTCACCTTTTATCCAATTTTGTTCTCGGATGTCCGTAATGGAGTCATCATTTATTTGATGTAATTTCCAGGACTTTTCTCACTTCATTCAGTTCTGTTCCTGGACGTTTCGATTCACCTTTTATCAGATTTTGTTATCGAATGTCCATAGTGAAGTCATCATTGATTTGATGTACTTTCCGGGACTTTTCCCATTTCATTCAGTTTTGTTCATGGATGTTGTGATTCACATTTTATCCGATTGCTAATCTTGGATGTTGTGATTCACCTTTTTTTCATTCTGTTCTCGGATGTCCATAGTGAAGTCATCATTGATTTGATGTACTTTCCGGGACTTTTCCCACTTCATTCGGTTCTGTTCCTGGATGTTGTGATTCACCTTTTTTATCTGATTCTGTTCTTGGATGTCCATAATGGAGTAATTATTGATTTGATGTACTTTCTGGGACTTTTCTCACTTCATAAAGTTTTGTTCCTGGATGTTGTGATTACCTTTTTTTCGATTCTATTCTTGGATGTCCGTAGTGAAGTCATCATTGATTTGATGTAATTTTTCGGGACTTTTCCCGTTTCATTTAGTTTTGTTTCTAGATGTTGTGATTCACATTTTATCTGATTGTTACTCTTGGATGTTGTGATTCACCTTTTTTCCAATCTTCTGGTGACATCCTGATTTGATTATACCCGGAAAATCCATCCATGAAAGAGAATACCGAGAACTGAGCCGTGTTGTCGACCAATACATCAATGTGACGTAATGGGAAGTCATCCTTTGGGCTAGCTCTATTCAGATCCCGGTAATCTACACACATTCGTACTTTGCCATCCTTCTTAGGCACTAGTACAATATTAGCAACCCACGGCGGGTAACTAGTTACAGCAAGGAAACCGGCGTCCCACTGTTTTTGTACGTCTTCCTTAATCTTCATTGCCATATCTGGACGAGTACGGCGTAGCTTCTGCTTCACTGGAGGGAAATCTTCTTTCAAAGGCAGCTTGTGAATAACAATATCAGTATCCAGACCTGGCATGTCTTGATAGGACCAAGCAAAGACGTCAACGTACTCTCGAAGCATGTCAATAAGTTGTTCCTTCACTAAATCTTGAAGACTGGCCCCAATCTTCACTTCCTTCAAGTCTTCTTCGGTACCAAGATTAACTATCTCAACCTCCTCCTGATGGGGAGTAATCACTTTATCTTTTTGCCTTAACAACCTAGCTAACTCTTCAGGTAACTCATAAGCTTCTTCAACCCCTTCATCAGCTTGATTAATTGGATTGTCGAAGTCATACAAGGTCATAGTAGTGTTGTTGTCGGTGCAATCTGGAGGATAATCTCTGCAAGGGTTGAGATTGGTTCATTTTAGTGATTAGTTTTAATCTTGTTTAGAAAAAGTGAAAATGAAGTTATTTATTTTGAAAACAATGCCATTTTATTGTTTTGTACAAAAGTGAAAAATTAAAAGACGGTGAGCGAAAAAAGAGACTCGTTTGCAAAAGATGTCTGATATTCATTGATTAATCATTTGCACAAAATTACAATATGGCCCTATTACAAAATGAGTCCTGACACCTTGGGCAAGATGCAGGACTTGATGCATGCTAAAAAGACAGGAAATAATAATTACTCTGCAGGAGTAACCCTTATAATTTCCTGGGAAGACCAGTTAAGGACTTGGTTCACCGGGATCCTTGGACGTATCCAGTTCTCCAGGTTGAAGTCGCTTTCCTCCTCGTCTTCCAGATTGTTAACAACATCTGGGGTGAGCATCACCCACTGATGAATTTGGGCTCTTTGGCAGCCTCTGATTGATCTTGTCGGAATGGTCTATAACCCAAACCGAATCTATCTTCTTTCTTTTCCATTGGCAGCAGCTTGCCCCAACCTTGAGCATTTCCTTCTTCAACAACCTTTCGAGCTTGCTGATAAGAGACAATTGAGGTACCCATCATGTCTTCCTGGGATGCAGCAAATACTTCAGTAGCCTCATTGACATTTAGGGCCTCAAACCCTTGGCTCATTGTCTCATGGATTTCACCGTCCATCTCAATATATTTGTATGTAGCCAGATGGCTATCAAATATGTCTTCCTCACCACAGATGGTGATAATCTGTCCTTCCCATTCATACTTCAGTTTCTGGTGAAGGATCGACGTTACTGCGCGTGTAGCGTAAATCCAGGGTCGACCTAGCAAGCAGCTGTATGCCGGCTGTATGTCCATCAAGTAGAAAGTGGTCATGAAGACTTGTGGACTGATTATCACTGGCAACTCCACCTCTCAAAGAACAGATCTTTTGGAGCCATAAAAATCCCTGACCACAAGGTTACTTGGCCGGAGAACTATCCCATCATACTCAAGCTTGACAAGAGCTTTCTTAGGTAAGACATTGAGTGAGGACCCAGTGTCTACAAGAACATGAGATAAGACAGCTCCTTTGCACTCCAGGGTTATATGCAAAGCTTTATTGTGGAGACGTCCTTCTGTTGTTAAATCAGCATCAGTGAAACCTAGCCCATGGCTAGTATTGACATTTGACACTATTGTTTCCAGCTGATTCACAGTGATCTCTTCTGGCACGTAGGCATCGTGCAGAACTTTGAGTAGTGCATTCCCAATGGGCTTCGGAACACAACAACAGAGATACGATTGAGATCTTTGAAGGGGTCTGGTGGAGCTGGTCCACAACTTTATAGTAACTTCTTTTAATAATTCTCATAAACTCATCCACATCTTGATCGAAGGATGATTTATGAGTTTCTTTTGGTGCAGATTCTTTCGGTATCACACTCTTCCCTTTGGCTCTGGCTGCATCCTCTGCCTCAGTGTTGGTTCTAGGGACTTGTGATGCGAAGAGATGTCCGCTTCGGGTGAAGCCTCCACCTCCCCCAACATTATCCACTTGGGGAGTGATAACTAGAGAATCAAGAAGGACTTTCTCTCCGTTGTAGTACAGATCAGAACCATAATGCCATGGTATAGCACTGTCCTTATCATATGGAACTGGCCCGGGCACCGTGATGGTGACTGGGCTCACTGCAGCTGTTGTTGGGACTATAATAGTCTGTGGATCATAGAAAATTGTAACAGGACCTCTGGTGGATGTTGGCGAAGGTGAATTGAAGCTTTGTTGAGACTGTTGTTGATGTTTTTGAAAGTTGCTGGAATTCGGGACCGTTGTCGGGTCATAGTAAATTGTGACAGTGGAAACATCATTTTGGTTGTTGAAGTTTTAGTAGCCGGTGCGAATGAATTGTTGTGTGTTGAAGTGACAGATGGAGTGATTGCTTAAGTTGTAGCTGAATCAGTTGGAACAATGGTTGTTGTAGTTGTAGAAGAATCAGCAGAAAAGATGGTTGTTGCATTTGTAGAAGATTCACTTGTTGTTGACAAAAGGGTTGTTGGTGTTGTAGAAGCTGTGGTTGTAATTTGCAGAATTCCTTCATTAATCAAGTCATTGATGCTTTTCCTCAAGCTAGCACACCCATTCTCAGAAAGTTTGCATAATTCGCAACAGGCCTCACAACCTGGAAACACTTGGCATTTTAAAAGCTGGGCTTTAACCTCTGCCAGAGGTGTTTGAATACATGTAATGTCTTCTATTAAACTCATGGGTGAACCATCCTCTACAACATTAATCCTTGGCCCACTATGGCCTGGAATAGGATTTTTCATTACATTGGGAGGAGGTGCAAAGTTCAGGGCTTATGAATCTACCAGATCCTGAACCTTCATATGCAGAGCTCTGCATTTTTCCATAGAATTACCAGGTGCGTTAGAGTGAAAAGCACACCTAGCATTGACATCATAGTTTCTAGGAAGATTTTGAGGATCTGGTGGAGCCAATGTCCTTAACTCTACCAGATTGAGCTTTAGGAGTTGTGGCAGCAGTGTTGCATACGACATAGGAATGGGGTCAATCACTCGGTTGACCTAAGATGGTCGTTGTTGAAACAAGCGTTGTTGTTGATTGTTGCTATTATTGTTATAAGATCTCTGTTGTGGAAACTTTTTTTGTTGCAGAAAGTGTTGTGGTTGTTGAACATACTGAGGAGGTGGAGCAGGGATAGTAACAACATCAACTGTTCTGGGCATGTATTGGGGTCTCCCTCTTCCCATGTGCATAGAGTTTGTCTCACTAGATCTACGGGGCCCAGCAAATGGTTTTCTTGTACTGCTTGAACTGGCACCGTTATCGGAGATCTTTCCCATCTTCAATAGGCTTTCTATTATTTCCCCAGCTATCACCACATCTGCAAAGCTGGTAGAAGAAAATGCAGCCAATCTATCAATGTAAGTTCCTTGAAGAGTATTCATGAACATGTCTGCCATCTCTCTTTCATACATGGGTGGTTGAACTGCAGCAGCAAGTTGCCTCCACCTTTGGGCATATTCCCTGAAGCTCTCACGGGAAGATTGAGACATCCCCATTAGAAGGGTCATGTTTGGAGCCATGTCCAAGTTATACTGATACTGACGGATAAAAGGTTCAGCCAAGTCTTTCCAGTTTCTTATTGTGGCTCTGGTCAAATGGGAATACCATTCTCGGGATGCCCCTGTCAGACTATCCTCGAAGTAAAACATCCACAACTTCTCGTCCATGGTGTATGCTTTTAATCTTCCAAAGAATGATTGAAGGTGGGTGCATGGGTAGGATGTGCCATTATACCTTTCAAAACACGGGGGTTTGAACTTGTGAGGAATTCTCACCCCTTCCACCAGTCCCATGTCCATCACATCAAAACCCAGGGAATTTTGAGATTCAAGAGACCTCAGCTTCTCTGCAATTTCATCCAGCCTACGGTCGTAAACCTCATCTCCAGCCCCAACAACTGTAAACTGCTCTTCTTGAGGATCCTCTTGTAAGACCCTTCCCCCAACAGTGTTACCCTGAGTATTCCTTATGGCATTGATTTCTGGGTTTAGATGAGGCTCAAACTCTGGTGGATCAGTGCGAGGTTACACGTGATCATTGTTACTGGTACCTCCTATACCTGGATGGTGTTCTTCAGGAGTCTGCCTTTCAACCAACAACCTTAGTCTTTCCTGGCTCTGAGCTAAACCAGTCATCACAGTCATGAATTGGGTCATCTGATTCCTTATCTCAACCCTCTCATTTTCCATTTGGTCCTTACTTCATTCAAGTCTTGCTGAACTTGATCCATCTGGAGTTCCAGAAGGTTGTTTCTCGTCGGGTACCGGTGTATTCTGTTGACAGGGAACACTCTTCTGCGAGCAATGTTTCCTGAAACCACAACAAAGTGAGAAACAGTAATAAAACAAAACCTACAAAACAAAGAAAATGTTAGTATGCAATGCAATATGCCTATTTGTCTTCCAAGGGTATCCGATTTGGTTCTTTGGTTTTGACCTTTCCAGACCTCGAGGAAATGCTGATGATGAAGAGAGATATATAAAACCCACAAAAATAATACAAACTGATATATTACAAAGAGGTGAAAATACAAAGTTTGATTACAATACATCCCCATGGTGGGTCAAAATGCAACAACAAAAGAAAATTACAGCAAAAGAAAAGTACAAGCAAAAGAGTCAAACATCCAATCCAAAGTCATCCTCTCTAACTTCCTTCAGGAGGGCCTCAGTCACTGGACCCACTGGATGCTCTATAATAGTCCTGATGAGGAGGTTTCTGGTAGCAATGGAACTAGTTAGCTTCTTATTCTTATCCTGATCCTTTGACCTCTTCAACCCCGCCCGAAGTTTCAATTCAGATATCTCCTTCTGAGCTGCCAATAAAGCCTCCTGATGCTTCTTCTCACTAGCCTCCAACTACTCTATCTTAGCCCGAGTCCTTTGATCTTCCTGTGCATGGGCTTCAGTGATCCTGATCCACCTAGCCTGGCTCTCCTCCAGATAATGCTTTGCCTTAGCCTTCTGAGTCTTTGCTTCCTTACAAGCATTCTTCAGTAGTAACTCCCTTGCCCTTGCCTTCCTGATGTAGTCACCCATCTTCTCAATCTTGGTCAAATGCTCAATCTTGAGCCTTTCCAATCTCTCATTATCCAGATGGTTGTCATTTCTCTCCCAGAGAGTCTTCTTCAAGGCTTCAGCTAGCTGAGTGTTCCTTTCCTTCAGCTTTTCAAACTCTTCCAGACTGACAGTAGCTGCAGGTTGTACTGTAGAAGGCCCAGGTACATCTTCTAAGGTAAATGGCATCCGGGTAATCAGAGCTCTGGTACGAGACCAATCAGAATACTGTGCTGAGGCAATGTTGTTGCACTTACCAAGGATGGTTGTTCCCTTGGTCTGAATGTTGTCCCAAGCCCAGGCAGCTTGTCTGACAACAACAGAGTTGGGTTGGATCTCATAGTAAAGAGTCTCAGCCAAATCTTGTCCTCTGGGAGGATGATCCAAAGCATACCCTAATTGTCTTTTAAACAGTAAAGGGTTGTATTTGATGCAACCTTTCACTCCTATCAAAGGCACATTAGGATACTGCCCACAGCTAGTAATGATGTCCTTGCCCTTGGTGCTCTAAGTGCACCATCTAATGTCATCTGATGTCAAGGCAATGAACCTGTTGGCCCAATTCTTCTGCTGATGAGGGTTCAATAAGGTATCTGATTTTGGAAAGTGTCTTAGCAGCCAAGAGTAATAGAGAGGAGCACAACATCTGACCAGTCTTCCTCTTTGCTTCTCATTTCTCTAGTGTACTGAGTAGTAGAATTCTCCCAGTAAGGTAGGAACTGGGTTCCTCAATAAGAACAGGTGAATGGCATTCTTGCTCACAAACTTGGGCTCATCTGCAAACAAGATAACCCCATATATACTGAGGGCTAGAAGTGCACAGACAGCCTTCCATTCTCCTATTGCAGCATTCAGGGTGGCCTGGGAGATCAAGAAGTCTAGGTGAAGGCCTGGAACCCCAACCTTGGTTGTCATGTTCTGATCAATAAGGGCAGGCTCCAAATGCAATGCCCTGGCTATGTCTTCATTTCTGGGAGCAACCATCTCTGGGTTGAAAGGAATGCCTCTCCTGATAGGAACTCCTAACAACATGGAAAATTCTTCTAACAGGGGTCCCAATTGGAAATCAGGAAATGTGAAGCATCTGAGTGGAGGATCATAGAACTGCAAGCAAGTATGAATCATGCTCCTCTGAGATGCATCTAAGTCCATGACCATGTTCAATATGCCTCCATAATGCTCTCTGAATAGTGGGACATGATTAGGGGTGATAAGGGACTGGATCTGCCTGATGCCAGTCAGGGTGGGCTCAAAGAAGTGGTAAGTGATGTTGCTCTTTCTTGAAGTGTCCATGGGTGCTGGTGAAGAAGCTGAGAGCAACTGCTGATGGAGGTCACTGAATGAAATGCTGGAGGTAAGTCTCTGATGAAGATAGCTGGAGGAGAAATCACTGACAAACTGATGAAGTTGCTGAAGAAGAAACACTGATGCAGATGCTGGAGAAGATGACTGAAGAAGTCTGAGCAGCAGAAGGGGTCAAAACTAAACCAAAGATAATATGATGGTTACCCTGTAAAACAAATAAGCAAATGTTAAATGATGCAAAAATGATGTATGCAAATGATATGCAAAGGGTTTGTGATCAAGTGCTGGATCTGTTTATCTGCCTTGGTAAAAGTCCATGTATGTTCATAAGTCCGGATGGAGGCTTAGAAATCCAGTAACCTGGTGGGGGACTCAAATAAAGAGTCACAAGTCCAGGGTAATCACAAGAACTGTCCAAATAATACAACCTTAACAAATCTAGTAACAAGGTATGATGAGGTCAAGGGTTCCTGCAAACCTGTAAACATCCCAACCCCCTCACATGTAATGTTCTAGAACAAGGATCCTCAGACTTGGATCAGTTATGAGAAGTGTAAACACTTCTAACCCGGAGGTACAATGTTTACAATAACCATAAACGATCCTCCTCCAATTCACCTCAGATGCTGAAGGTCATAAAAAGGTCATCCAGACTTAACAGGCTTCCCAGATAGCCCTAGTACTACAGGAAATCTGTAGCACAAAGTTCTCAAGAAGAAACCCATGTCTGAACCGTGTTTCATATTCCCGCACCAGACCGAAATGAAATGGGAAATAATATGAAGCCACTTTAGCCTATGTGTCACTCAGGTTCCAGGTATAGGACCTTAATCACTCAATGAACCCCACCCACCAAAATAGGAAAAAGATCCAGCACAATGATAATGACAGTATGAAATGCATAAAAAACTGTAAATGAAAGCAATAAGTAAAGCTGTACAAAAAGCAATAAATAAAGCAAATAGATAAGCACAAGTAGCACATAACACCCCCATAAACACAAATCAAACAGGCGCTAGGAAGAACCCACAAAAATAACCAGAAGCCCTGGTTGCAATATAAGGGTCCCCAACAGAGTCGCCAAACTATCGCTCCCACTAAAAGACACTCGGGTCAGATAGGCATTTTTATCCCGAGGGAAAGGTAATGCTGCATAAACCTAGAAATATATATGGATAAGATGGTTGCGAACCAGAGAAACTGAGAAAGGGGGTTGGTTACAACCTGGGAAGGTATTCGCACCCAGATTGTCTATCGTACTCGACGGGATCCACGCTTGAAAGTTTATGTTTAAAGGGGTAGGTGTCTGTGCTATCTGTGTGCAAAAGCTGGAAAAAGAAATATACAAGTGTCAGTGCAAACGTATGAGCTTAAGCCTAAACCAAGGGTTAGTAAACTCATCATATCCTCCCTTTGATTAGGGATAATGAGAATAACTTAAGTATGAGATGAACACCTCAAACTTAATTACCATAATGTAGGATTAAGATCATTAACCTTCTTATGATTATTTAGATGTTTTTGAATCTTTGTTTAGTGTTAAGTAATGAGTTTAAGCCTAATCAAGGATTAGTGAACCCATTACACCATCCTAATAGAAGGATAATAGATGAGCATACTTAAGCTGAGGAAGATACCTCAACTTAATCCATGATTAGGGATTAACCTCATGACAAAACAAGCCTTTATTAAAGTGGATTTTAATTAAGGATGATATTAAGAAGTGAGTTTTATGATTTGTAAGACAACTTGAGGGGGACTTGTCCATTAACACTAGGGTTAGTCCTTCTTAACCAATAAAGGAAGAATTAGAACCCTAATGTAAGGCCCAAGTTACAAGCTATTGTCTTAGTGATTATTAGATGGATTTATTAAGAGGTTTAAACAACTTAAGGGTTTAACACTTAGGATTGAAGTTATACACTCCATCCTAAGAGAAGGATGCAGGCATAACCCTAATCACAAAGTCTTAAAACCTTAAAGGTTTAGTCTCTAATGATGAGATGAGAGGAGAGACACAAAGAAGACACAAAGGTAAAAACTAAATGGGGACTAATCAAACCCTAATTATTTTCATGCTTGGATGTTCCTATGGTTTATGAGGCTTGCAAGAGATCCTCAGAGAAGCCACCCATGGAAGAAGCAGGTGAAAGGAGGAGAAGCAGAAGAAACAAGTTACTTACTTCACTGAAGAAGATAAGTAACTTGGAGAAAGAAAGTGAGTGATGAACATGAATGAGCAAGCTCACTCTAAAGGAAAGAAGAATGCAGCAATGATGCATAATAAGAATGAGAAGAGAAATGAGAAGTGAAGGCAAATTCACTTCTCAAGTTACTTACCACCTGAAAAGGTTAACATAAAATGAAAGAAAGGAAATGAAAATGAAACATATGAAAAGGTAAAAAACCAAAACCAGAAGCAAACACATGATGCAAATGATGCTATGAGATGATACAAAAGAATGTCAAGTGTTATGAATGTTCATACAAAAGATGGAATGCAAAGGAAGCATGCTTTGAAGTTTGAAAGTTCATGAAAGTTCATGGAATGAAATGAATGCACATCATAGTAAATGAATGAAGAAATGATCAAGCATGATTCTAATATGGCCTAAGATGTATTAGATGCCATATGAATGCAAGAAATTTCATGGCAAGTTCATGTATGGATGCATATGCAAGATGAATGCAAATGAACATGTAAAATTAGGGTTTTAAAGCAACATGAGATGAAAAAGTCAAAAACAGAAGCAAATCATAAGATAAAAAATTGCAAATGAACTCAAAGGAACCCTGACCCCATTTGATATCACACCCCAAAGGAGAAGGTCTAACTCTTAACCTAAAGAAAGTTGTGATTTTTCTAAGTAAACTAGGGTTTTTGGGTACCTTAAGAGGGAAAATGCAAATAAAATGAAAAATTCAAGATAAATTTGTGACAAAAATATGCTAGGAACTACATGATATATGAAGAACAATGAAAAAAGAACCAATGTCAAACCCTTCATGGTTAGGCTGAAAAGAATTCTTGAAGTTAGGGTTCAAAAATGGGATTTTTATGAACCCTAAATTCAAGAAAAATGTCAAAGTTGGATCAAAACCAAAAAGAAATTTGTATGAATGGTTTAACAATGTTTCTAAATGTCCTAAGATGCAATGTGAATTTTTTTGGAATTTTTAGAAACATAAATGGTATTTTAATTAATTAATTTCCATTAATTAATTAAAATAAACATTTAAATATTTTTAAAAAGGTTTTTTAATGCAAAAAATAAAAATGAAAATGATTTTGGGTAAAGAAAAATATTTAAAATCAAAATGCAGAAGAAAAATATTCTTGGAATTTTCTAAGTATTTTAAATTAATTGTACAAAATAAATGCAATAAAATGAATTAAAAATGGATTTAAATAAAAGTCAGCTGATCCAAGGGATCATATTCAAGCTGGGGTTTGGAGGGAAGACCACGCGTGTATCTTAACGGTCACAATTCAAACTGAGTTAAACCTAATTAATTAATTAATTAATCATGATTTAAACTTAATGAGCTGATATGAGCCCTCCATATCCTAACCCTAATCCACATCCAACGAGCCAAATTCAAACTTATCCCTAAACACGTCATTAACCCTAATCAGTTTCAGGTGGCCGGAGAAGACTTCCGGTCGTCTTCTCCGGCGAGACCTTCAACCCAACTTCTTCCCTAGGCCATTTATGGAGCTCTAAAGCTCCAGATCAACTCCTCTCCTCTCCTTAAACATGAATCCACCCTCAAAACTAATTTCTCATGGCTGAAACTCAAGATTCGAAGAAGAACACAAAAATGGTGAAACTTTCAGACAGTTAGTACATGCTCATTTCACAACCATTTTCAAAAATAAATATATCATGGTGATCAGCAAAGCATAAAGAACAATCTAAGAACTTAAAATTGCATTTCTGGAAAAAAAGTTCTTGAGGTTACCTGAGCTTGAGCTTTCTCAATCTGAGCTATCTGACCTCCTCTTTGGTGCAAAATGACTCCAATGATCCTCCTGGTGATGCTTTGATGCTTGAAGAGAGTTTATAATGGCTGGTTTGAATGGTTGTTCTTCAACTGGCCAGAAATTGTGTTTCAGTTTTGGGGGCTTTTAGGCTGCAATGAAGGGTGGGAAATGATCCTCTTGTGATGTTGAGTTGATTGATGAAAGAAGTTTTAAGATTGAGTGTGTGAGCAGAGTGTTTCGAAAGCTTTTGCTTTTGGGGTGATTTTTTGGGAACTTAGTGATTCTGAGGTTTCAGCCTTGTGTGTTGTGTGTTATGGCTTGCATTTTGTCCACATAACAAGCTTTGATAGGTCAGAGGAGTTGTTGTGACCTATGGTGATTGGTATGGGAAAGTTGCCAAAATGTCAACATAACTTGTACTTGAGGTATGGGCTCATGTTGCAGCTGGCTTTTGGCTTGTCCTGGCTCAGCAAAGATCAAGGAGAGCCATGGAAAATGTTTTGTAGTGATTCAGCAAGTGTATGAGATGTTTCATGCTCTTTTGCAATTTTGAAGAAGTTTGGCCCCTTTTGAATTTCTTGAATTTCAAGGCATGAAATGAGATGATTCTTGGGCCAATTCTAATTCTTAGGCAATGCACTATGTTTGTATGATGCATAGAAGTGTATTAGAGGTCACAAAATGGCTTGGCAAGTGGTTTTGCAAAAATCCCACTTTGGTGTATTCTTGAAAATTATAGGCTTTTTGCCAACTTTGAAAGATCATAACTTGAGTTCTATAATGAATTAGAACTTGTTCTTGCACTTTTTGAAAAGGGAATGATCCAATCTACAACTTTCATGACCAACAATTTTTCATTTGAAGCATTTTTGGTTGAGAAAGAGGAGGTTGAAATTCTTTCCCAAAATGGAAAGTTTCTATTACAAATCATTTCCATTTTTGGCAACTTTTGGTTTAGCTCAATTTTCTTCAATTTTGTGAACTTCCAAGTACTTAAATGATCAAATAAAGATCATATAACTTCTATTTGATGAAAAATCCACTTTGGTTCCATTGTTGGGGGCCTCAAATGCCCTGATTTTGCTCTGACTTGCTCAAGAAGTTACCCAGTGAACAGATGAATTCCACAATGCAATTCTTCATCAAACTTGGTACACATGATCCTTATAACATATTGAGACAATTAGAAACAAGAATGACCAAAAACTTTGGAGTTATGGCCTCTGAAACCAAAACCCAAATTTCAGGTCATTTGTGTAGTGAAACCCTAGCTCTGCTTCCATGCTTTGCCAGTTCTTGCGGTTTTTGACTTCCTTGATCTTTAAGGGACATAAAATGATGATAGAACATACATGGACCCAATTGGAATGATTGGAAGCCTTTGGAATGGCTCAGATGGCTCCTTGGATTGCTCAGATCACAAACCCTAGATGCAGATGAACCTGAACTAATGCAGTGAAGCAAAAATGCAATATGATATGATATGCTTAAACTAAAGCAAACATGAAAGATCACAAGTCATGGTGTGAACTTAGTGAGGGAAAATTTGGGGTGTTTACACCTAGTATAGGTTTAGGGTTCCTTTGAGTGCATTTTCAATTTTTTATCTTGTACATTGCTTCTGATTTTGGTCATATGCATCTCATACATTCATAAAACCCTAATTTCTCATGTTCATATGCATTCATCTTTGCATAAACATCAATACATGAACTTTCCATGACATCTCAAGCATTTGTATGTCATCTTAGACATCCTAGGACTTGTTAGAACATTGCTTGATCATTTAT
Organism: Lathyrus aphaca; assembly: GCA_963966055.1. NCBI lineage: Eukaryota > Viridiplantae > Streptophyta > Magnoliopsida > Fabales > Fabaceae > Lathyrus > Lathyrus aphaca. The sequence continues at coordinate 412,955,279 of OZ014525.1, forward strand.
TCATTCATTTGGTATGCTTTGCATTCATAACATTTCATGAACATCCATGTGTTTCTATGCTTCTAACTTGCTTCCTTTGCATCCCATCTCTCATATAAGCATACATATGCATCATGTGTGACTTTGCAGCATCTCATGACTCATTTGCCTTGCATATGCACTTCTGACTTTGATCATAGCACCTTTGTTTGATGTATTTTAATTTCATTTCTTTCTTTACATGTTCAACTAACATTTCAGGGGATTATGGTAAGTTGCTTAAGGTGTGGGTGTGCATCCACATCTAACTTCTCTTTCTCTTTTATTTTTGTACACTATACTTGTGTTTGAAGTGAATTCCATTCACTTGTGCCCTTTCCCCTCTTTTCTTTCTCTTGGGATTAATTATCTTCTTAAATGAAGTAAGTAACTTTCCTTTCTTCTCTTTCTCTTTTCATCTGCTTCTTCCTAGGTGGTCATCTTGAATACTTCTCTTGAGCCTCACAAACCATAGGAACATCCAAGCATGATAATAATTAGGTTTGTGATTAGTCCCCCTTTAGTCTTTTACCTTTGAGTCTTCTTTGAGTCTCTCTTCTCATCTCTTAATCTGAGACTAAACTCTTAAAGTTTTAGGACTTTGGAATTAGCGTTATGCCTGTATCCTTCTATTAGGATGGAGTGTATAACTTTAATCCTAAGTGTTAAACCTTTAATTTGTCTAAACCTCTTAATCAATTCATCTTAATAATCACTAAGACTTCATCTTGTAACTTGGGCCTTACATTAGGGTTCTAATTCTTCCTTTATGGTTAAGAAGGACTAACCCTAGTGTTTAATGGACAAGTCCCCCTCAAGTTGTCTTACAAACCATAATTTTGCTCTGATTTTGCAATGACTTGCTCAAGAAGTTACTTAGTGAACAGATGACTTACACAATGAATTTATTCATCAAACTTGGTACACATGATCCTTATAACATATTGAGACAATTAGAAACAATAATGACCAAAAACTTTGGAGTTATGGCCTCTGAAACCAAAACCCTAATTTCAGGTCATCTGTGCAGTGAAACCCTAGCTCTGCTTCCATGCTTTGCCAGTTCTTGCGATTTTTGACTTCCTTGATCTTTAAGGGACATAAAATGATGATAGAACATACATGGACCCTATTGGAATGATTGGAAGCCTTTGGAGTGGCTCAGATGGCTCCTTGGATTGCTCAGATCACAAACCCTAGATGCAGATGAACATGAACTAATGTAGTGAAGCAAAAATGCAATATGATATGATATGCTTAAACTAATGCAAACATGAAAGATCACAAGTCATGGTGTGAACTTAGTGAGGGAAAATTTGGGGTGTTTACACCTAGTATAGGTTTAGGGTTCCTTTGAGTGCATTTTCAATTTTTCATCTTGTACGTTGCTTCTGTTTTTGGTCATATGCATCTCATACATTCATAAAACCCTAATTTCTCATGTTCATATGCATTCATCTTTGCATAAACATCAATACATGAACTTTCCATGACATCTCAAGCATTTGTATGTCATCTTAGACATCCTAGGACTTGTTAGAACATTGCTTGATCATTTATTCATTCATTTGGTATGCTTTGCATTCATAACATTTCATGAACATCCATGTGTTTCTATGCTTCTAACTTGCTTCCTTTGCATCCCATCTCTCATATAAGCATACATATGCATCATGTGTGACTTTGCAGCATCTCATGACTCATTTTCCTTGCATATGCACTTATGACTTTGATCATAGCACCTTTGTTTGATGTATTTGCATTTCATTTCTTTCTTTACATGTTCAACTAACATTTCAGGGGCTTATGGTAAGTTGTTTAAGGTGTGGGTGTGCATCCACATCTAACTTCTCTTTCTCTTTTATTTTTGTACACTATACTTGTGTTTGAAGTGAATTCCATTCACTTGTGCCCTTTCCCCTCTTTTCTTTCTCTTGGGATTAATTATCTTATTAAATGAAGTAAGTAACCTTCCTTTCTTCTCTTTCTCTTTTCATCTGCTTCTTCCTTGGTGGCCATCTTGAAGATTTCTCTTGAGCCTCACAAACCATATTAACATCCAAGCATGATAATAATTAGGGTTGTGATTAGTCCCCCTTTAGTCTTTTACCTTTGAGTCTTCTTTGAGTCTCTCTTCTCATCTCTTAATCTGAGACTAAACTCTTAAAGTTTAAGGACTTTGGAATTAGGGTTATGCCTGTATCCTTCTATTAGGATGGAGTGTATAACTTTAATCCTAAGTGTTAAACCTTTAATTTGTCTAAACCTCTTAATCAATTCATCTTAATAATCACTAAGACTTCATCTTGTAACTTGGGTCTTACATTAGGGTTCTAATTCTTCCTTTATGGTTAAGAAGGACTAACCCTAGTGTTTAATGGACAAGTCCCCCTCAAGTTGTCTTTCAAACCATAAAACTCATTTCTTAATCTCACCCTTATTTAAAATCCACTTAATAAAGGATTTTTTATCTAATGAATTTAGTTCCTAACCATGGATTAAGTTGAGGTATCTTCCTCAGCTTAAGTGTACTCATCTATTATCCTTCTATTAGGATGGTGTAATGAGTTCACTAATCTATGATTAAAGATTAAACTCATTACTTATCACTAAACAAAAACTCAAAAAACATCTAAATAATCACAAGTAGGTTAATGATCTTAATCCTACATCATCATGGTAATTAAGTTGAGATGCTTATCTCATACTTAAATAGGCTCATTATCCCTAATCGTGGAGGATATAATGAGTTTACAACCTATGATTTAGGCTTAATCTCATTATCTTATGCAAAACACCAAAAACAATAAAAAAAACTGAAAACACAAAAACAAACAATAATCGTCTCCTTCGGGATTCTTTTCTCATCACACTCATTCATAAAGGAGAACTCGCTTCTCCCGTCTGATGCAAGACAGTTAGCACTCGAGCCAGACGAGTCATACACTTGAGCATTGGCAAGCAAGCAGTTCATCAGTCAATTTTGTTTTTCAGTCTCTTTAAGTCGAACTACAGTGTTCTGAATTCCTCATCGCACGAGAGGATACGCAGGCATAACTTAACAGTTATCGAACAAAAGTCTTTGTGTCTTCCCCTTCTTCCAGCATTCTCTTTTAAGCCTCAGTTCCTGAGCAATTCACACTCCTTTGCACTAACGCTTGTACATTTCTTTTCCAACTTTTCCACACAGATAGCACATACCCTACCCCTTCAAACACAATCTTTTAACCGTGGATCCCGTCGAGTACGACGGACGATCTGGGTGCTAATACCTTCCCAGGTTGTAACCAACCCCCTTTCTCAGTTTCTCTGATTCGCAACTGTCTTATCCATCTTTTTCTAGGTTTATGCAGCATTACCTTTCCTTCGGGATAAAAATGCCTAGCTGGCGACTCTATTCATCTTCACCTTCATTTTATCCTTTCGCCGACCGCTCACGTCTGTACCCTATCTGACCAGGTGTCTTTTCGGTGGAGCGACAACTTGGCGACTCTGCTGGGGACCCTTATATTGCAACCAGGGCTTCTGGTTGTTTTTGTGGGTTCCTCCTAGCGCTTGTTTGATTTGTGTTTACGGGAGTGTTATGTGCTACTTGTGTTGATTCATTTATTGCTTTATTTATTGCTTTCTGTACAGCTTTATTTATTGCTTTCATTTACAGTTTTATGCATTTCATATTGTTATTATCATATCATCTTTGTTCGATCTGTGTTTACCTTAGTGGGAGGGATTTTTGAGTGGTTAAGGTTCCATACCGGGGACCTGGGTGACACATAGGCTAGAGTGGCTTCATATTCTTTCCCATTCCATTTCGGTCTGGTGCGGGAATATGAAACACAGTTCAGACATGGGTTTCTATTTGAGAACTCTTTGCTATGGATTTCCTGTAGTACTAGGGCTATCTGGGAAGCCTTCTAAGTCTGGATGACCTTTTTATGACCTTCAGCACCTGAGGTGAATTAGAGGAGGATCTTTTATGGTTATTGTAAACACTGTACCTCCGGGTTAGAAGTGTTTACACTTCTCATAACTGATCCAAGTCTGAGGATCCTTGTTCTAGAACAATACATGTGAGGGGGTTGGGATGTTTACAGGTTTGTAGGAACCCTTGGTCTCATCATACCTTGTTACTAGATTTGTTAAGAATGCATCACTTTGGACAGTTCTTGTGAAACCCTGGACTTGTGACTCATTATTTGAGTCCCCCACCTGGTTACTGGTTTTCTAAGCCACCATCCGGACTTATGAACACACATGGACCCTATCAAGGCAGATAACAGATCCAACACTTGATCACAAACCCTTTGCATATCATTCTGCATACATCATTTTGCATCATTTAACATTTGTCTATTTGTTTTACAGGGTATCCATATCTTATCTTTGGTTTGGTTTTGACCTGTTCTGCTGCTCAGACTTCTTCAGCTATCTTCTTCAGCATCATTCATCAGTTTGTCTTCATCAGAGACCCTTCTTCAGCACCTCCTCCAGTTATCTTCATCAGTCTTCAACAGTTACCTTCATCAGGGCCTCTCCCAGTCTTCTTCACCAGCATCCATTGTCAGCATGGACACTTCCAGAAAGAGCAACATCACATACCACTTCTTTGAGCCCACCCTGATAGGCCTCAGACAAATCCAGTCTCTCATCATTCCTGATCATGTCCCATTATTCAGGGAACATTATGGAGGCATATTGGACATGATCATGGAACTGGATGCATCCCAGAGGAGCATGATTCACACTTGCCTGCAGTTTTATGACCCTTCTCTCAGATGTTTCACATTCCCTGATTTTCAACTAGGACCACTGATGGAGGAGTTCTCCATGTTGTTAGGTGTCCCCATCAAGAGAGGGATTCCTTTCAATCCTGAGATGGTTGCTCCCAAGAATGAAGACATAGCTAAGGAATTGCACTTGGATCCTAACCTCATTGACCAGAGCATGACCACCAAGGCTAGAATCCCAGGCCTTCACTTGGATTTCTTGATCTCCCAGGCCACCCTGCATGCTGCAGTAGGGAAGTGGGAAACTGTTTGTGCTCTCCTAGCCCTCAGCATATATGGGGTTATCTTGTTTGCAGACGAGCCAAAGTTTGTAAGCAAGAAGGCTATTCACCTGTTCTTATTGAGGAACCCAGTCCCTACCTTGTTTGGAGACTTCTACTATTCAGTACACCAAATGAATGAGAAGCAAAGAGGAAGATTGGTCAGATGTTGTGCACCCCTTTTCTACTGTTGGTTGTTAAGGCACTTGCCAAAGTCAGACACTTTCCTGAATCCTCATCAGTCAAGAAACTGGGCCAAGAGATTGATTGCCCTTACATCAGAAGACATCAGATGGTGCACTTAGAGCACCAAGGGCAAAGACATCATTACTAGCTATGGGCAGTATCCCAATGTACCTTTGATTGGAATAAAAGGTTGCATCAACTACAACCCTTTTCTTTTCAAGAAGCAATTAGGGTATGCTTTGGTACATCCCCCAAGAGGGCAAGATTTGACTGAAACCCTCTATTGTGACATTCAGCACAACTCAGCTATTGTCAGACAAGCTGCCTAGGCTTGGGACAACATTCAGACTAAGGGGACAACTATCCTTGGCAAGTGCAACAATATAGCTTCAACATAGTATCTTGATTGGTCTCGTACCAGGGCACAGATCACCCGGATTCCATTCACCTTAGTAGATGTACCTGGTCCTTCAGCAGTGGAGCCTATAGCTACTGTTAGTTTGGAAGAGTTTGAGAAGATGAAGGAAAGGAATACTTAGCTCTCTGAAGCCTTGAAGAAGACCCTCTGGGAGAGGAATGACAGCCGTCTAGATAATGAGAGGTTAGAGAAGCTCCGGATTGAGCACTTGACCAAGATTGAGAAGACGGATGACTACATCAGAAGGGCTAGAGCAGGAGAGTTAGTGCTGAAGAATGCTTGTAAGGAAGCAAAGACTCAGAAGGCTAGAGCTGAGCATTATCTAGAGGAGAGCCAGGCAAGGTGGATCAGGATCACTGAGGCTCATGCACAGGAAGATCAGAGAACTCAAGCTAAGATAGAGAAACTGGAGGCTAGTAAGAAGAAGCATCAGACATCATTATTAGCATCACAGAAGGAGATCTCTGAGTTGAAACTCCGGGCGGGGTTGAAGAGGTAAAAGGATCAGGATAAGCACAAGAAGTTGACCAGTGCCATTGCCACTAGGAACCTCCACATCAGGACTATCACAGAGCACCCAGTTGGCCCAGTGACTGAGGCTCTCCTGAAGGAAGTTAGAGAGGATGACTTTGGATTGGATGTTTGATTTTCTTGTACTTGTATTTCCTTTTTGTTTGTACTTTTGATTTTGTTGTTGTATTTTGATCCACCATGGGGACTTTATTGTAATCAAACTATGTATTTTCATTTCTGTAATATATGGTTTGCATTATTTTTGTGGGCTTAATCTCTCTGCAACATCATCATTTCCTCGAGGTCTGGAAAGGTCAAAACCAAAGAACCAAACCGGATACCCTTGGAAGACAAATAGGCATCCTGCATTGCATACTAACATTTTCTTTGTTTTGTTGTTGTTTCTCAATTTGTTGTGGTTTCAGGAAACATTGCTCGCAGAAGAGTGTTCCCTGTCAATAGAGTGCACCGATATCCAACAAGAAACAACCTTCCGGGATTACAAATGGATCAGGTTCAACAAGACTTGACTGAAGTGAGAACCCAAATGGCCAATGAGAGGACAGAGATGAGGGCCCAAATGAATCAATTTATGACAGTAATGACTGGTTTGGCTCAGAGCCAGGGGAGACTGAGGGAGTTGGTTGAGCGACAAACTTCTGAGGAACACCGTCCAGGTATAGGAGGTACCAGTAACAATGATCACGTGCAGCCTCGCACTGATCCACCGGAGTTTGGACCTCATCTGAACCCAAACATCAATGCTATAAGAAACACCCAAGGTAACACTACTGGAGGGAGGGCCTTGCAGGAAGACCCTCAGGAAGAGCAGTTTACTGTGGTTGGGGCTGGAGACGAAGTTTACGACCGCCGGTTGGATGAAATAACATAGAAGCTAAGGTCTCTTGAATCCCAAAACTCTCTGGGTTTTGATGTCATGGACATGGGATTAGTGGAGGGGTTGAGAATTCCTCATAAGTTCAAACCTCCTTGTTTTGAAAGATACAATGGCACGTCTTGCCCACGTACCCATCTTTAGTCTTTCCTAGGGAGATTGAAAGCCTACACCATAGATGAGAAGCTGTGGATGTTTTACTTCGAGGATAGCTTGACAGGGGCATCCCGAGAGTGGTATTCCCATTTAACCAGGGCCATATTTAGAAATTGGAAAGACTTGGCTGAAGCTTTCATTCGTCAATATCAGTATAATTTGGACATGGCTCCAAACAGAACCCTTCTGATGGGAATGTCACAGTCTTCCCGTGAAAGCTTTAGAGAGTATGCCCAAAGGTGGAGGTAACTAGCTGCTTCCGTTCAACCCCCGATTTTACAAAGGGAGATGGCAGATATGTTCATGAATACTCTCCAGGGTACCTATATTGACAGATTGGCTGCATTTTCTTCCACCAGCTTTGCAGACGTGGTGATAGTTGGGGAAAGAATTGAGAGCTTGTTGAAGATGGGAAAGATCTCCGACAACGGTGCCAGTTCAAGCAATGCAAGGAAGCCATTTGCTGGGCCTCATAGATCTGGTGAAACAAACTCTGTACACATGGGAAGAGGGAGACCCCAATATCTGCCCAGATCAATTGCTGTTGTCACTATTCCTACTCCACCTCCTCAATATACTCAACAACCACAACATTTTCCCCAACAGGCACAGTTTCTTCAACAGAGATCCTACAACAACAATAACAATAATCAACAACAACACCCTTTGCAACAGCGACCATCTCAGATCAACAGGGTGATTGACCCTATTCCAATGCCATATGCCACACTGTTGCCACAACTCCTAAAGCTCAATCTTGTTGAGTTGAGGACATTGGCTCCACCTGATCCTCATAACCTTCCAAGAAATTACGATGTCAATGCTAGGTGTGCTTTTCATTCTAACACACCTGGTCACTCCACGGAAATATGGAGGGCCCTGCATATGAAGGTCCAGGATCTGGTAGATTCAAAGGCCCTGAACTTTGCACCACCTCCCAATGTCATGAAAAATCTTATGCCAAGTCACAGAGGGCCAAGGATTAATGCTATAGAAGAAGGTTCACCCATGATTTCAATTGAAGATACTGCAAGTATTCAGACACCTCTGGCAGAGGTTAAAGCTCAGCTTTTGAAATGCCAAGTGTTTCTAGGTTGTGAGGCCTGTTGTGAATCTTGCAAGGTTTCCTAAAATGGGTGTGCAAGCTTGAGGAATGGCATCAATGGCTTGATTAAATAAGGCATTCTACAAATAACCACAACAGCTTCTACAACACCAGCAACCCCTTTTACAACAACAGATGATTCTTCTACAACTGCAACAAAAATTGTTCCTACCGACTCATCTACAACTTCAGCAGCCACTTCTTCCATCACTTCAACAAACAACAGTTCCATTTCATCCACTTCTACAACTTTAGCAACCACCAACAATGATATCTCCACAGTTACTATTTAATATGACCCGACAACGGTCCCGAACTCCAGCAACTTTCAACAACAATCTCAGCAACAGTTTCAGCAATAACCAAGCTTCAATTCATCACCTCCAACATCCACCAAAAGTCTTGTCACCATTTTCTATGTTCCACATACAATAACGGTTCCAACCTCTGCTGTAGTGAGCCCAGTCACCATCACGGTGCCAGGGCCTATTCCATATGACAAAGACAACGTTGTACCATGGCATTATGGTGCAGACCTTTACTACAACGGAGAAAAAGTCCTTATTGATTCTTCAGTTCCTACCTCACAAGTGGATAATGTCGGGGGAGGCAGAGGCTTCACCCGAAGCGGACGCCTCTTCGTGTCACAAGTTCCAAGAACCAACACTGAGGCAGAGGCTGCTGCCAAAGCCAAAGGGAAAAGTGTGGCACCTAAAGAAACCGCATCAAAAGAGACTCATAAATCATCCTTTGATCAGGATGTGGATGAATTTATGAGGATAATTAAAAGAAGTGACTACAAAGTTGTGAATCAGCTCCACCAAACTCCTTCTAAGATCTCAATCTTATCCCTGCTGTTGTGTTCCGAAGCTCATCGGGATGCACTACTCAAAGTTCTGCACGCTGCCTACGTGCCAGAAGAGATCACAGTGAATCAGCTTGAGACAGTGGTGTATAATGTCCATACTAGCCATGGGCTAGGTTTCATCAATGCTGATTTGACAACAGAAGGACGTCACCACAACAAGGCTTTGCACATCACCCTGGAGTGCAAAGGGGCTGTACTCTCTCATGTTCTTGTAGACACTGGGTCTTCACTCAATGTCTTGCCGAAGAAAGCTCTTGTCAAACTTGAATATGATGGTATAGCTCTCCGACCAAGAAATCTGGTGGTCAGGGCTTTTGATGGCTCCAAGAGGTCTGTTCTTGGAGAGGTGGAGCTGCCTGTGATAATCGGTCCGCAGGTCTTTCAGACTATTTTCTATGTGATGGACATACAGCCGACCTACAACTGTTTGTTGGGTCGACCATGGATTCACGCCGCTGGCGCAGTTACGTCGACCCTTCACCTGAAATTGAAATATGAGTGGGAAGGACAAATTATCACCATCTGTGGTGAAGAGGACATATTTGTTAGCCATCTGGCTACGTATAAATACATTGAGATGGATGGTGAAATCCATGAAACTATGAGCCAAGGGTTCGAGGCCCTGAATGTTAATGAGGCGACGACTGAAGTAGTTGCTGCATCCCATGAGGATAGGATGGGTACTTCAATTGTCTCCTATCAGCAAGCCCGAAAGGTTGTTGAAGATGGTAATGCCCAAGGTTGGGGAAGTTGTGCCGATGGAGAAGAAGGAGGATAGATCGGTTTGGGTTACAAACCATTCCGACAAGAACAATCAGAGGCTGCTAAAGAGCCCAATTTCATCAGTGGGGGGATGCTCACCCCAAATGTTGTTAACAACCTGGAAGATGAGGCGGAAAGCGACCTCAACCTGGAGAACTGGATACGTCCAAGGATCCCGGGTCATCAAGTCCTTAACTGGTCTTCCCAGGAAATTATAAGGGTTACTCCTGCAGAGTAATTATAATTTCCTGTCTTTTTAGCATGCATCAAGTCCTGCATCTTGCCCAAGGTGTCAGGACTCATTTTGTAAAAGGGCCATATTGTAATTTTTTGCAAATGGATTACCAATGAATATCAGACATCTTTTGCAAACAAGTCTCTTTTTCGCTCACTGTCTTTTCATTTTTCACTTTTGTACAAAACAATAAAATGGCAATGTTTTCAAAATAACAACTTCATTTATCACTTTTCTAAAACAAGATTAAAATTGATCACTAAAACGAACAAATCTCAACCCTTGCAGAAATAATCCTCCGGATTGCACCGATAATAACACCGCTATGACCTTGTACGACTTCGACAATCCGATTAATCAAGATGATGAAGGGGTTGAAGAAGACTATGAGTTACCTGAAGAGTTAGCCAGGTTGTTGAGACAGGAAGAGAAAGTGATCACTCCTCATCAGGAGGAGGTTGAAACAGTGAATCTTGGTACCGAAGAGGATTTGAAAGAAGTGAAGATCGGGGCCGGTCTGCAAGCTTCAGTAAAAGAACAACTTATTGACATGCTTCGAGGATACGTCGACGTCTTTTCTTGGTCCTATCAAGACATGTCAGGTCTAGATACGAACATTGTTATGCACAAGCTGTCTTTGAAAGAAGATTTCCCTCCAGTGTAGCAAAAGCTACGCCGTACTTGTCCAGATATTGTAACGCCCGTTTATTTAATTAAATATAAGTGAATTACGTTGTGTTGATTTGTGATGTTTTGTGTATTCGAAGTTTATTTAAGTTGGTTTCCAAAATATCAGAATAATTCGTGGATGTTTATAAGTTGATTCAAGTTGAATTTATTAAATAAGTTGATTTAAGTTGTAGATAATAATATTGAATATTTTGCGTTTATAGTTGATTATGTTGAATTGGTAGTTTGGGCAATTTATTTGATAGTCGGTGATTAGTCGGTTTAGTCGGGAGAAATGATATTCGAATTAATATTATGGAATTATGAGAATATTGATTTAAGTGGGTCTAGTTGTGGCGTGGATGGTAGAAGTCGTGGGGGTGCGAATTAGAAAGTCCAATTAAGATTGATTTATAATTATTATTATTATAATAAAAAGAAAAATAAAGAGGAGAATTAGTCAAGAGGAGAAGTTGGAATCAATAGAAGTTGAGAAAAGGGAATCGTAGAAATTAGGGAAAACGAGGAAAAAGTCTTAGAGAAAAATAAAGGTTTTAGAAGAGAGAAAATAACTTGCGAGAAAAGAAGGAGAAAGAAGGATTCATGTTCATATCTTAATTTTCGCACATTCGGTACAGCTGTAACACGGTGGGAGAACTGACTTTAGTTATGTTGCGGATAGCAAGAGTCGCCACTGACTTTTATTTTATCCAAAGGAAAGGCATAAAAGAACAGGAAAGACCTTTTAAAAGATTTTTGGGTCCGGGGGGTAGGTTATGTAAAGGGAAGGTGTTAGCACCCTTTACATCCATGGTTATCCATGGGCTCTTAGTTACTTAGCTCACTTTAAATTGTTTTTGAAAAAGGTGAAGTGTGTGAATAGAAATTTTCATAAGAGTTTAATAATGATCCATGTACGGATGCGTAAAAACTTGTGCTTGAAAATTGTTTGAAATTTGTGAAGTATTTGAAATTGTTTTGAAATAGTGAGCAAGTAACTATGAGGAACCTACCCTAAAGTTTAAGTCTTTCTGTTCTTTATCCTTTAAATGGTAAGACTATCCCTATTATTAAGGAATAGGTAGTCATTACCTTGGATATAAGGGACAAGTGAGGGACAACTGTTTAATGAAGGCAACTGTAGGGTGTATTAAGCATTTGGAGGGACTGTCATCATTATTCGAAAGGGACTAGATCATTATGAAAGGCAACCATTTAAGGGACTTGATCTTTGATTATGAAGGGACTAGATGACTTTTCTTTTAAGGGACTTTGCTTTATACACCCTTCTTGACCTTTTAATTAGGCAACATTGAGAGGCAACCCTAGAAAGTGAGATGGCGATCAAAGATCGACTTACGTGTGTGAGTGTTCAATTTAATATTTATCTTTTGAATTAAGTGATCTAAGTTAATTTTAAATACCATACATGTTTACACTCCCTATTTACTAACCATGGCATAAAAAATAAATAATTTAAATATTACAAAAAAATTACATCCAGGAGCAATTACAATAATAATAATAAAGCAATTTAAATAAATAGCAAAATAATAAATAATTATAATTGGGTTAGTGAAAATAATAATAATAAAAATAATACCAAATTTAATGGGGTTAGTAATAATAATAATAATAAATCACAATATATATAAATAGGGTTAGTAATAATAAAATAGATATGAAAATAAATAGCATTAATGATAAAATAAATAAGAATATTAGCATAATAATTAAAAGATCAAATTTTTATGAACAATTATTATTTAAGATTAAGAAGAAAATATAAACAATTAATTATCATAAAGTTTTAAATGCTATAAAAATTAGGTTAATTATAAACATATTATGAAAATAAATTATATTAGATTAACAAGTTTTAATTATTTTTTAAACATATATTAAAAATTATTTACATGCAAGAATTAAATTATGAACACATTATAGAATATATATATATATATATATATATATATATATATATATATATATATATATATATATATATATTATGAAAATAGGATTAATAATAATTGAATAACCATATAATTATATTCACAAAAATTAAATTATCAATTTTTAACTATAAAAATTATGCAAAAATAAACAATTTATGTCATATTTACATATTGTAAAAATAAATTAATTTTTAAACATATTCACATACAAAAATTTAAATTATAAACAATTTATGGAATTTAATTATAATTAACAAAATTTTAATATATAGCATATTTATATATAAGATTATAAACAATTTATATAATATATACATATGATGAAGGTTTATATATAAAAAATAAATTAAAGATTTAAAAGAAAATTATGGATTAAAAAAAATTAGGGTTAACTTAATTATTTACAAATTAGAATTATTTTTAAATTATATGATAAAATAAAATAACATTTATATGATAATAATAAAAAAAAGTTATTAGAATTAATAAAGATGAATTAGGGTTTATGAAGATTTTAGAATAGAAAAAATTAGGTTTACAACTTAATTATTTACTAATTTTAATTAAGAAAAATAATAATAATAATTAAACAAAGAAAAATAAAGAGAGAAAGAAAAAAGAAGGGAGGCCTGGTTTTGAACCCAGGACCTCCCAATACCTGGAAGAAGACATTGCCACTGGGCTGCGCATGCAGCTGGTGATATGGAACCACCAAACATCCATCATATTGTAAAGCAAGTGAAATAATTGAGAAAAGAAAAAAAATGCTGAGGGCTGGACTCGAACCCACGCCCTGATGACTATAACCATCAACACTTCACCAACTGAGCCAAGCGCCTTATCTGTGAATAAACTAACAAACATATATTATAAAAATAAGTCAAATTTTGAATTCTGATTTCGCGCCACAGCTGCTTCATCTTCAACCTCCTGACTTGCGAAATTACCTACGAATTTTGTTGCCACTTTTCCTGCGAATTTTCCTGCACTTGAAACCTGCCAATCTCATATCATCATGAATATGCAACCATTCATCAAATTAAACACATGGTTAGGATCACCACACTTCACACAGTTCATTTATGTCCTTAAAATTAATTTATATGGTCTAAATCAAAGAACCCTAATTATGGTTCAAGAACCCTAACAATGGTCGTTTTCGGTTCATAGCCTTATCCTTCAATTTCTTTGTCCAGAAAGCATCTATACATCATCACTAACACAAATATATAGTTAGAATTCATTATCATTGCATAAATAATCCAAATCGAAAAAAATAAAAGTATGAACAATATGGATTCGGGTTGTGTGTATGAGCATGAGTTGAATGCGTTTGAGGGTTGGGATAGACTCAGTGATGTCCAAAGATCATCTCTATGTCTTCAAAATACCTTTTTCTGCCCTTTAAAGATGAATCCGAATTTGAATTTTTTGATGAACTTTTGAAGTTTGAATGTGTTGTTTGAGACTGCAAATTCGTGAGTTTATGCTTGCTATGTGTTGTATATATATGATATAATGAAATTAGGTCAAGAGATTAATCAAAACTTTGGATTTTTGGACCTTTTTAGATTGAAAAATATTTGATCTTAAAACTTGAATATCCTTGATCTCACATTGCTATTTTGGGATGATTTTCATAACTCTTGTATCAATTAGATCAAAATATCATTTATGACATTCTAGAAGCAAGATAATTTTAAATCTTCACTATTTCTTATTTTATTTGAATTTAAAATGATTTTTAATATAAAAAATCATAATAAATAAAAATAAAATAATGAAAATATTAAGTTAATTTCGTGCAAGATGTCTTGGTGTGGATTGGGTCATCATATGGCAAGCCCATTTAGAAAAAATTAGTTTTAAACCTCCATTTTCCTCATAAACCAACCAAAAGTTTCCCAACTTTGCAAGGGCGCACATCCTTCAATTTTAATGCTATGAGGGTGTTCTTGGACATTTTGGAAAGCTTGAAGAGTCCTCTAACCAACCCCACTGGTTTCATGTCCATATCATTTTCCATTCTCAAGTTATGCCCTTTTGAAGTTGTTGACTTTTTGTTGACTTTCAAAAGGACCTATAATGTCTTAGCTAATACCTTCCAAATGAAGCATTTTTGGGCTTGGCTTGTGAGACACAAAGTTGTAGAGAATTTAATTTCCTTCAAAATGAGCTTTGGATGGAGACTTGGTGATGAAGCATGTGAAAGTTATGGCTGGTCAAAGTTCAGTTGACTTTTACTGAGGAAACCCTAATTTAGAAACCCCTGATTCTTGATGATCTGAAATCTACTTGATGAATCATGATCAACCCTTGATCAAATGATGAAATTTACTTCATATACTTGATTTTGGAAAAAAATCATGAAGTTTGACTTTGGTTTGACCACAATTGACCTCAGTTTGACTTTTTAACTGCTTTGACTGATTTTGACTTATCTGATCATCTGACTGAGCAAACTTTTGAGAAAAGTCTTGAAACTTGACATGGGGGTTCTTACACACATATAAGATGTTATGAAGCTCACTTTAAGTCTTGGAAGTCCATTTAGCTTGATTAAAGTCAAAACCCTAGTTTTGGATGCACTGCTTAGGAGGTGCATTGTCTGAGGGAATTGTCAACTCTTCTGACCAATTGTGAACTTTGTGAACCTTGTGAACCATCATAAAATGTCTTGTGAATCTCATGGGAGGTATTGTGAACCTTGTGAACCTCATAAAGTGACTTGTAGACTTCATGAACCTCATGAAAGGTCTTGAAAGCATTGTGAATCTTGTGAACCTTGTGAACCTCATAAAGTGACTTGTAGACTTCATGAACCTCATGAAAGGTCTTGTAAGTGTTGTGAATCTTGTAAACCTTTTTAGCACACAAAGTCTTGTATTGTGAGGGCAAATTTTGGGGTGCAACAGCTGCCCCTGTTCAATTTTCTGAAACCTGATGGGTTAGATTGGTATATTTGCCAGTCGTGACCTGGAAGGTTGAAGGGGATTGAACACAAAAGCCCAAAAATTTGCACTCACTAGTGCATAGAGTGATACAGATGGCTAGTTGAATATGCTTGAGTGGGCTTAAAGATGCCACTTGGAAGAATTGGAGATGGGCTTAGAGATGCCATCTAAAGAACTGGATGTGATGATAGCTTTGTGTTGATACTGGATCTTAGTACTAGGTCTTCGTATAGGCCGTCTCTAAATCATTTATAATTTGAATTTGTTGAATATACCAGTAGAAATAAATCTTCGTGACGATTATCTCTTCTGGAAATATCTTGGATTAGGGAATAGATCTTTTTACAGACCGTTTGCCTACTCTCCAAGGTCAAAAGAACGTCAGGATTTGTTCTTCTGAAAAATATCTTGAACCAGGGAATGGATCTTTTTACAGACCGTTTGCCTGCTATTCAAGGGCAGATAGATGAAATCTTCTGGAAATATCCTGGATTAGGGAATGGATCTTCTTACAGACTGTTTGCCTACTCTCCTAGGACAAAAAAGTGTCAGGATTAACTCCTGAAAATATCCTGGATTAGGGAATGGATCTTCTTACAGACCGTTTGCCTATTCTCCGAGGAAATAGATTAAATCTTCTGAAAATATCTTGAACCAGGGAATGGATCTTTGTACAGACCGTTTGCCTGCTATTCAAGACCGGATAGATGAAATCTTCTGGAAATATCCTGGATTAGGGAATGGATCTTCTTATAGACCGTTTGCCTACTCTCCGAGGACAAAAAAGTGTCAGGATTAACTCCTGAAAATATCATGGATTAGGGAATGGATCTTCTTACAGACCGTTTGCCTATTCTCCGAGGAAATATATTAAATCTTCTGAAAATATCTTGAACCAGGGAATGGATCTTTGTACAGACCGTTTGCCTGCTATTCAAGACCGGATAGATGAAATCTTCTGGAAATATCCTGGATTAGGGAATGGATCTTCTTACAGACCGTTTGCCTACTCTCCGAGGACAAAAAAGTGTCAGGATTAACTCCTGAAAATATCATGGATTAGGGAATGGATCTTCTTACAGACCGTTTGCCTATTCTCCGAGGAAATAGATTAAATCTTCTGAAAATATCTTGAACCAGGGAATGGATCTTTGTACAGACCGTTTGCCTGCTATTCAAGACCGGATAGATGAAATCTTCTGGAAATATCCTGGATTAGGGAATGGATCTTCTTACAGACCGTTTGCCTACTCTCTGAGGACAAAAAAGTGTCAGGATTAACTCCTGAAAATATCCTGGATTAGGGAATAGATCTTCTTACAGACCGTTTGCCTACTCTCCGAGGACATCTTGAGTAATGTATAGATCATTTCTGACCTGTCGTAAATTGTTGATGCTATTTTATCTGCATGTAACTATCCTGCAAGGAGAATGTTAGTTTATGTTATATGTATGCATGCATAGTATGATGCACCTAAGTAAATGTATTATGTATTTATGGATATGTATGTTATGGTATGATGTAAATGATGTATGTATGATATGATGCTGCCTGAAGCGTCTGGATATCTTCGTATAACAACTGCTGGCCAGGGAAAATAAATCCCGATTCGTTGTTGCAGAATATGAGGAACTTGTTCCCGTCTTGTTTGATAATATATTAAACATAACCTTCCGTCTGCTGGGGATAGTAAGGTATAGATAACCTCCCATTTGCTAGGGATAGTAAAGTATACATAACCTTTGTCATCGTTTGATAGTATGGTAGATATAACCTCCCGTCTTCGTTCGTCGTACTCTTATTGGAAAGTAAATTCCCGTATATCCGTATGAGGATAAAAGAGATGGATATAAATTCCAGGGGAGATGTGACTTGAAGTATTCATGAAAATGGATTTTCCCTACTGGGGATTTGTAACTGCCTTGTAGAGATGAACCGGCGAAGCTTCGTTGAAATCCTTCCCTCGTTCGTCCTTAGTAAATACTATTACTGCATTTTCATGCATTTCTGGTAAACATCAATCATATTAAGCATACATACATTCAAACACAACTAATGGACGTTTCGCTTAGGGTAAAAGTAAATCTGGATTCAGAGGGAAAAGTAAAGCTGAACTTGAAAACAGAATTGTTTCAACTTCGAGAGTGTATAACCAATTGGATTTGGAGTTCCTGAAATTTTTAACTTTCCTGAATACCTTCCAACAATTCTCATAGCTGGATCTGAAGACCTGATACTGACACCATCTGATATTACTGGCGTAGACAATTAATTTCCACAATGGCTTCTGCTGAGAACACAATGAGAGGAACGTGTCTTCAAATTGTGATGGACCATATACGCTTCGGATACTAGATTTGAAAAGAAAGCATTGCCCCTTGGTTGGGGATGAATTGTCCCATAATGGAAGTATCTGAAATGAGCTACCTCGAGAGAAACAAGCAGAATGCCCCATAAGCATATGCCCCTGGCATCATGAACTTTGCAGTGTTACCCTTGGTAATTCAAATATATGAGAAAAGTTGCCTCTGGCTATTAAGCACTGTTGGATCTGGAACTGGTTGCCCTGAATGAGTTAGGCAGTATCATGGTCTGCCCCCTTGATTGGGAGATAATGATTATTCCCCTTTGTATACATGGACTTTGATCCAGGAAGCAACTTTGTTTATCGGAAGGACTTCGGTTCATTGAACATTCATCCTGTAAGTTTCTCCATTTGTCAAACACTCAGGTATATGCAAACAAATATATTCAAAAATGCAATGCTTATGTCTGTCTTGAAGTTTCTGAAAAATAATTATTTTAAAACTTTTTTTTTTAGAAAACTGTGATATTAACTCAAGTTTTATAATAAGCCCTAAAGGAGTCAGGATACCTTTGTGTAGCAGTATGCTTTCGAACTAACCATGCTTCAGTTAGGACTTTTAAAGGGTTATAACGTGGCCTGGTTCACGGTTTAAGAAACAAAGGATAAAGGCTCAAATTTTATTTGTACCCAACCCAATCTCCATGATGTTCTTCAGTCCTATACTCAGTTAACTTATGCATTGAAGTTCCAAAGAAGTTTGGTATTGTAACACTGATATTTGTGATGGTTCAGAAACCCAAAATTTATTTGAACTTTTAGTCATCTTTCTTTGTCGAGGATTCATAGTGACCTCCCTTCTTTTTTTTTTTGGCTTTATTATCCCTTCCTTTTGCCTGAACTGTTTATTTCAAGGTTACAGTCAGTGGGATGTCTTAATGTTTTACTAAGTCTCCTTCATAGGTTTTGACTTAGTAAGCTTTTCTTTTGCTGGATATTGACTATCAGGTTTAATGATTACAGAGAACCATCATTAGTTGTGTACAACACAAGCAATTGGCATATTTGAGTTAACTGAGTAACTACCCTGCCCCAGGTTATGAATAAGGGTTTTAATTTGTACGAGAATAAAAACTCCTACTTCATAGGCTCAAAAGGGTTGATTAGGGATTAACTTCCTTATATCTCCACTGTTTAGGAATTGAAACAATGCCTGTACATCGTCAGCATAGTCTGTTTAAAAGCATACTGCCTAATATTATGGTATTGTTTTCGTCATCCTCCCTCTACAGGCTTATAGCTTTATAAGGAGTTAAATATCACAAGATAGAAATAAGAAGCATAATTCAAAATATAGTGGAACGAATGGATTAATTCAAGACAAACACATGCAATGCATTAAAGAAAACAAAAGTTTAACATAATAGTAAGTGTTCAAACAAATAAAAGAAATTACAAATGAAAAAATTCAAATGTTGTCCCATCCAGTTGGCTGAATGTCTTCAATTGCAATCTGTGAACTTTGAGGAGCAGTATACTTCACCATGAAATCAAATTTACCACTTGGATGTCCCAAGGTGCCCCATATCTCAACAGGAATAGGTAGGCTTCCTTTCTTGTTATACTGGGCAACTTGTCTTGCAGCTTCGATGTTTGATGGATGATAGTAGAACTCAACTTGACCCTCTGGAGTAACCTCTAGGATTCCTTCGTCAATCAGGTCTTGAATCTTTTTCTTCAATGCCCAACAGCTATTAGTATCATGTCCAGGACTGTTGGAGTGGTACTCACACCTTGCCCTGGGATTATAGCGAGGAGAGGAAGTTTTAGGATTTTGAGGAGGATTTTCCAAGGAAATTAGCTTCATCTCCAACAAGCATTGCAGAACTTGTGACATTGGAGTGCTGAACTTGATAAACTGCCTTCTATATTTCTTGTGTTGAGGTGGATTAACCTTATCAGGTCTTTCTTCTTCAACTGAAGAACAATCAATGGTAACCTGTTTCTGACCTTCTTTTATCCTCATCTTCCTTTCAACCAAATCAGCTTGTTTTAATGGAGGTCGACTAACAATTAGATCCCTGACTCCATCACTTTGAAGTTTATGGACAAAGGCTCTTAACTCTTCTTGCCCCTGAGCTATATTTTGAATAAGAACCACCTGGTCATTCATCTGGGTCCTCATTCCTGTCATCTCAGCTTGTAGTTGTTTCAGCTGATCATCCTTGTTGTCCTCAGGACTCTTCTTCTTAGCCAGCAGTGTCTTCAATTCATCTTGCCCCTTGGACAAATTCAGGATCAGCTCTTGGAACTGTGCATTTTGTGCCTGGAGATCCTTAACTGTTTGTTCAAGAGCCATTGCTGAAATAAACAGCGAGAAGATGAGAAACCTGTGCACAATTATAAACCTGTGATGCAATGAAATGATATGTGAATGCATATGCAACGTTTTCAAGGACCGCAAGATTTAAATTTGCTTAGACAAACAAGAAGGTAAACTTTTATTAGTAATAAATTTGTTTTGCCTCTTGGGCTTACAAAAAATGAAATGAGATAAGTACAAAAGATGGGGTTTTAAGTCTCCCATGGACGTTTCCTCTTTGTGTTGAGGTATGAGTTGAGATTTCGTTCCTCGTGAAGTTGCTTTGTTAGTTCCAGGATTCTTTCTTGGCTTGTTTTGTAATGAGCCTCAAAAGTATCCCTTTGCTCCTTCAATTGGATCCAGGATCTCTGTAAGTCTTCCATGTCAGTAGGCATGTCTGGGTGAAGGATGGTATAAGCAGTATCTCCTTCAGCAACAGGTTCCATGGTAACTGGCAGGATAGCAGGATATGGCATCATGAGAGTCTGAGCACGAGATCGCACCCATCTGAGATAAGCCTCCATAGGAATAGTGTACTTAGGCTCCAGTGTCTTGCTGTCAACCCTGTTTACTTTTCCCCATGCTCGTATGAATCTCTGACGGTAACCTTGAAGATCGTTGTCGTAGTCGAACACAATACCCTGAATCAACATGTCATGTGGACCATCACTCCGAGCGTAACCAAACTGTCGTAAAGCTAGAGAGGGGTTGTAGGTGATGCCTCCTCTTATGCCTAGAAGTGGCACATTAGGAAACTCCCCACAACGGTCAATGATGGTGACATTCTCCATAGATCTGGAGCACCAATGGATATCTGAATGTGAGAGTGACATAATCCTTTTGGACCACCTGAACCCTTGCTCATTCTTCATTACTGAGCGAGGAAGGTGAGAAATAAACCACCTAGAAAGCAAAGGTATGCAGCACATCAAAGTTCCTCTTGCCCTTGTAGTACGGGTGTGAAGAGAATGTAGTATGTCTCCAAGCAATGTAGGCACTGGATTGTGACTCAGAAAAATGTTGATGGCATGAACATCTATGAACTGATCTGGATTGGGGAACAATACTAAGCCATATATCAGCAAGGCTAAGATCTCCTCAAAAGCATCATGACTCATGGCCTTCAAGAACATTTGAGCCTTCTCTATCAACACCTTAGCTAGAACACCCTTGACTCCACTTCTCGTTTCTAGAACAATATCAGACTTCTTCAGATGTAGAGCTGCAGCAATGATCTCAGGTTTAGGCTCCTTCTCCAAGCCTGTGAATGGTTTCTGATCAAGAACAGGTATACCTAGAAGTTTAGAGAACTCTTCCATGGTTGGAACCAGCTGGTAGTCGGGGAATGTAAAGCAATGGTGCTTAGGGTCAAAGAACTGAAACAGAACACTCATCATGTCTTCATTGAACCCTGAAGTGACTAGATCCAATAGGTGACCATGTCTCTTGATGAACTGGGAGTGATCAGACACTTGAGAAACCAACTCTTTAAGCTTGGGAGGTATCCCTACAAAGTTGATCCTGATGGTGTTTCTACGAGCAGAAGCCATGACCTGCAACCAAGAACAAAGATAAATCCCTTGGTCCTTGAAATGGTTAGGGAAAATGATATGCTTATGATGCATGATGATGTCATGATGTTATGCTCAATCACAAACATGTGGCACACACAAGCAAGTCACACGATAGCCCTAGGTTTAAAGGCTTGCATGAAGTTCAAAGGTAAGTACCCTCCCCTGAAGTTAGTTGGTTCATCCTGTCCTACAAAAGTAACCAGGTTCTAAGGGATCTCAATATCATTGATCCTTCACAAGGGTGGTTGATCAGAAGGCAACTTACTTGCCAACCAAAACCCTCCAAGTTTAAGATCTCAATGAGTGTAGTATCGAGTGTCAACCAACTTCAGTCTTCACCAAAGCCGGTTACCTCACTACTTTCTAAAGGCTAAGATGAGTTAACTAGGGTTCTAAAAGTTAGTTAGTGCATTGACAACATATGGCAGCCTCATATTATCCTCAATTTGACTTAAGGAACATAAGCACCAACCAAGAAGTCACACTAACTATGGCCACCAGATCAACCGTATCGATATACGTCGTACAGTTTCCTTGGTCTATTGCCATTTACCTAAGGTACACTAGATCCGGGTTAGGATCTTTCACACACAAGAGCACCCAACAAGTAAATATAAAGCAAACAAAGCAAACAATTTTAAAGTGATCTAATTCCTAAGGGTACCCCTCTTTAATATTAAATCCCCAGCAGAGTCGCCAGTTCTGTAACACGGTGGGAGAACTGACTTTAGTTATGTTGCGGATAGCAAGAGTCGCCACCGACTTTTTTTTTATCCAAAGGAAAGGCATAAAAGAACAGGAAAGACCTTTTAAAAGATTTTTGGGTCCGGGGGGTAGGTTATGTAAAGGGAAGGTGTTAGCACCCTTTACATCCATGGTTATCCATGGGCTCTTAGTTACTTAGCTCACTTTAAATTGTTTTTGAAAAAGGTGAAGTGTGTGAATAGAAATTTTCATAAGAGTTTAATAATGATCCATGTACGGATGCGTAAAAAACTTGTGCTTGAAAATTGTTTGAAATTTGTGAAGTATTTGAAATTGTTTTGAAATAGTGAGCAAGTAACTATGAGGAACCTACCCTAAAGTTTAAGTCTTTCTGTTCTTTATCCTTTAAATGGTAAGACTATCCCTATTATTAAGGAATAGGTAGTCATTACCTTGGATGTAAGGGACAAGTGAGGGACAACTGTTTAATGAAGGCAACTGTAGGGTGTATTACTCATTTGGAGGGACTGTCATCATTATTCGAAAGGGACTAGATCATTATGAAAGGCAACCATTTAAGGGACTTGATCTTTGATTATGAAGGGACTAGATGACTTTTCTTTTAAGGGACTTTGCTTTATACACCCTTCTTGACCTTTTAATTAGGCAACATTGAGAGGCAACCCTAGAAAGTGAGATGGCGATCAAAGATCGACTTACGTGTGTGAGTGTTCAATTTAATATTTATCTTTTGAATTAAGTGATCTAAGTTAATTTTAAATACCATACATGTTTACACTCCCTATTTACTAACCATGGCATAAAAAATAAATAATTTAAATATTACAAAAAAATTACATCCAGGAGCAATTACAATAATAATAATAAAGCAATTTAAATAAATAGCAAAATAATAAATAATTATAATTGGGTTAGTGAAAATAATAATAATAAAAATAATACCAAATTTAATGGGGTTAGTAATAATAATAATAATAAATCACAATATATATAAATAGGGTTAGTAATAATAAAATAGATATGAAAATAAATAGCATTAATGATAAAATAAATAAGAATATTAGCATAATAATTAAAAGATCAAATTTTTATGAACAATTATTATTTAAGATTAAGAAGAAAATATAAACAATTAATTATCATAAAGTTTTAAATGCTATAAAAATTAGGTTAATTATAAACATATTATGAAAATAAATTATATTAGATTAACAAGTTTTAATTATTTTTTAAACATATATTAAAAATTATTTACATGCAAGAATTAAATTATGAACACATTATAGAATATATATATATATATATATATATATATATATATATATATATATATATATATATATATATATATTATGAAAATAGGATTAATTATAATTGAATAACCATATAATTATATTCACAAAAATTAAATTATCAATTTTTAACTATAAAAATTATGCAAAAATAAACAATTTATGTCATATTTACATATTGTAAAAATAAATTAATTTTTAAACATATTCACATACAAAAATTTAAATTATAAACAATTTATGGAATTTAATTATAATTAACAAAATTTTAATATATAGCATATTTATATATAAGATTATAAACAATTTATATAATATATACATATGATGAAGGTTTATATATAAAAAATAAATTAAAGATTTAAAAGAAAATTATGGATTAAAAAAAATTAGGGTTAACTTAATTATTTACAAATTAGAATTATTTTTAAATTATATGATAAAATAAAATAACATTTATATGATAATAATAAAAAAAAGTTATTAGAATTAATAAAGATGAATTAGGGTTTATGAAGATTTTAGAATAGAAAAAATTAGGTTTACAACTTAATTATTTACTAATTTTAATTAAGAAAAATAATAATAATAATTAAACAAAGAAAAATAAAGAGAGAAAGAAAAAAGAAGGGAGGCCTGGTTTTGAACCCAAGACCTCCCAATACCTGGAAGAAGACATTGCCACTGGGCTGCGCATGCAGCTGGTGATATGGAACCACTAAACATCCATCATATTGTAAAGCAAGTGAAATAATTGAGAAAAGAAAAAAAATGCTGAGGGCTGGACTCGAACCCACGCCCTGATGACTATAACCATCAACACTTCACCAACTGAGCCAAGCGCCTTATCTGTGAATAAACTAACAAACATATATTATAAAAATAAGTCAAATTTTGAATTCTGATTTCGCGCCACAGCTGCTTCATCTTCAACCTCCTGACTTGCGATATTACCTACGAATTTTGTTGCCACTTTTCCTGCGAATTTTCTTGCACTTGAAACCTGCCAATCTCATATCATCATGAATATGCAACCATTCATCAAATTAAACACATGGTTAGGATCACCACACTTCACACAGTTCATTTATGTCCTTAAAATTAATTTATATGGTCTAAATCAAAGAACCCTAACAATGGCCGTTTTCGGTTCATAGCCTTATCCTTCAATTTCTTTGTCCAGAAAGCATCTATACATCATCACTAACACAAATATATAGTTAGAATTCATTATCATTGCATAAATAATCCAAATCGAAAAAAATAAAAGTATGAACAATATGGATTCGGGTTGTGTGTATGAGCATGAGTTGAATGCGTTTGAGGGTTGGGATAGACTCAGTGATGTCCAAAGATCATCTCTATGTCTTCAAAATACCTTTTTCTGCCCTTTAAAGATGAATCCGAATTTGAATTTTTTGATGAACTTTTGAAGTTTGAATGTGTTGTTTGAGACTGCAAATTCGTGAGTTTATGCTTGCTATGTGTTGTATATATATGATATAATGAAATTAGGTCAAGAGATTAATCAAAACTTTGGATTTTTGGACCTTTTTAGATTGAAAAATATTTGATCTTAAAACTTGAATATCCTTGATCTCACATTGCTATTTTGGGATGATTTTCATAACTCTTGTATCAATTAGATCAAAATATCATTTATGACATTCTAGAAGCAAGATAATTTTAAATCTTCACTATTTCTTATTTTATTTGAATTTAAAATGATTTTTAATATAAAAAATCATAATAAATAAAAATAAAATAATGAAAATATTAAGTTAATTTCGTGCAAGATGTCTTGGTGTGGATTGGGTCATCATATGGCAAGCCCATTTAGAAAAAATTAGTTTTAAACCTCCATTTTCCTTATAAACCAACCAAAAGTTTCCCAACTTTGCAAGGGCACACATCCTTCAATTTTAATGATATGAGGGTGTTCTTGGACATTTTGGAAAGCTTGAAGAGTCCTCTAACCAACCCCACTGGTTTCATGTCCATATCATTTTCCATTCTCAAGTTATGCCCTTTTGAAGTTGTTGACTTTTTGTTGACTTTCAAAAGGACCTATAATGTCTTAGCTAATACCTTCCAAATGAAGCATTTTTGGGCTTGGCTTGTGAGACACAAAGTTGTAGAGAATTTAATTTCCTTCAAAATGAGCTTTGGATGGAGACTTGGTGATGAAGCATGTGAAAGTTATGGCTGGTCAAAGTTCAGTTGACTTTTACTGAGGAAACCCTAATTTAGAAACCCCTGATTCTTGATGATCTGAAATCTACTTGATGAATCATGATCAACCCTTGATCAAATGATGAAATTTACTTCATATACTTGATTTTGGAAAAAAATCATGAAGTTTGACTTTGGTTTGACCACAATTGACCTCAGTTTGACTTTTTAACTGCTTTGACTGATTTTGACTTATCTGATCATCTGACTGAGCAAACTTTTGAGAAAAGTCTTGAAACTTGACATGGGGGTTCTTACACACATATAAGATGTTATGAAGCTCACTTTAAGTCTTGGAAGTCCATTTAGCTTGATTAAAGTCAAAACCCTAGTTTTGGATGCACTGCTTAGGAGGTGCATTGTCTGAGGGAATTGTCAACTCTTCTGACCAATTGTGAACTTTGTGAACCTTGTGAACCATCATAAAATGTCTTGTGAATCTCATGGGAGGTATTTTGAACCTTGTGAACCTCATAAAGTGACTTGTAGACTTCATGAACCTCATGAAAGGTCTTGAAAGCATTGTGAATCTTGTGAACCTTGTGAACCTCATAAAGTGACTTGTAGACTTCATGAACCTCATGAAAGGTCTTGTAAGTGTTGTGAATCTTGTGAACCTTTTTAGCACACAAAGTCTTGTATTGTGAGGGCAAATTTTGGGGTGCAACAACAGCTTCCACTAAACAGGTGATAATTTTTTACTCGTAATTCTGATTAAAGCGATTCTTGAATTTCTGGAAAGCTTACGAAATTCCCTTCGATTTGATATATAATTTCGTGTCAATAAGTTCTGTATTGAAGGAGAAAAATGCATTTGAAGTTTGGAAGTTCATGCTGGAATTTGGTCAAATAGTAGTTACGGGATTGATGGTGATGAAGGCTGAATTTTTGTCAATATAGGAACTCAATGGCAACGTGTTAATATTTCTAATCTCCATGGATGAAAGAGGAGAGGAAAAGGGCCACATATGCAAAGGGGTTGGAAATTCGACCAGAGATTCGAAGCGGTCATCGATTAAGGTAAGGGTGGGGTTCGAATTATATAACCGGGATTATGATTATTAATATGTGGGATTGGGGTTATATGATTTTCGTATTCACTATCGTTGAATTTGTGTTAGTTGGTGTTGCTACGATTTATAGTGGCAAACAAATGTTTCTGTGGTATAATAGTACAATTGATTCATGAATTTCGTTGTGGAGTAATCGATTGCTGGTAAAAAAAAATTGGGGACGGAACCCCTAAACAAAGAGTAGTGCAGGCCACAGCCAGGTGGCGCAGGCCACAGCTAAGTGGCGCAGGCCATATCCCTGGCAGTGGGGGCCACCCCAAATTGTGTGATTTTAAGTGTGGTTTTAAGTGGTGCTTTAGGTGCAGAAAGTTCTGGTCCTTATGAATTTATCTTAATTCATTTAATTATTCTACATTTTCTGTATGTAAATAATGGATATAGTAGTAGCATATAAATAAGTAATCTTCCGTAGTGGTGTTTTGGATGAACATTTGGAAAGAAATAATTACGTAGTAGATAAACCAGTAACATGTTTTATTAGAAGTAGAAGCAAGTTTTAGCAGATAATTTTGGTTGCAGCAGAAAATGAGTTTAGCAGGTTTGGAGCATTTTAACAGAGTATGAATTGAACATGCAGAGGTAGTTTTTGCAGCAAGGTTTAATTTAAAGACAGTCTAAATTAATGGCAGAAAAGTTGAATATTGGTAAGTTGGAATTGAGAAGGATAAGTGGAATTTATCAGTAGTTATAACAGAAGATTAAGTAGTGACGAATTAGCCGGTTTAATTGATCTAAGCGGAAAATTTAGTTATCCAGAATTTAACAAAAATTGTCGAGTTAGTTCGAATAATAAATAGGTGATTTCCGTCAGTGTATTTTGTTATTTAGTGTTGAACGTGTGTATTTTCTAGTATAGTTTCTTATGTTGTTTTGTCCCGGTTTGGGAGCATTTTTAAGTTAAAGGTCGAAGGACCCATGTTGATTATTTGAGTTGTAGGTCGTAAGACCAATGTTGATGTTCAAGTTGTAGGTCGTATGACCAACGTTGAAAATTGTAGGCCTATGGCCAAAGTTGAATCGGTGTTGAATTAAAGTTGCGATGTTGTTTGTTGTATGTTGTTGGAGTTGATTGATGTGATGTGTTGAGTCGTTGTATCATGGCATACATTGCATTTCTAAGTTGGAGCGGATGCTCACCACGTTGGCCTGGATTGGCAAAATATTTAAGTTGAAGGCTTATGCCTTGCAGATACCTCGATAACCTGGTATATTTTAAGTTGGGAGTTTTACTCCAATGGTACCACATGCATATGCACAGTCGAGTCACATTCTGTGTCACATTAATTATGTTGTTTGTGTTGTTTATGTTGCCAAGTTGATAAAGTTGTTCTTGTTGCTTACGTTGATAAAGTTGTGTACGTTGCTCAAGTTGTATAAGTTGGTTATGTATATTCAAATTGATTATGTTGCTAAGTTGATTATATTATTATGTTGGACAAGTTGATTATGTTACTATGTTGATTATATTATTATGTTGGACAAGTTGATTATGTTACTAAGTTGATTATATTATTATGTTGGATAAATTGATTATGTTGCTAAGTTGATTATATTATTATGTTGGACAAGTTGATTATGTTGCTAAGTTGATTATATTATTATGATGGATGAGTTGATTATAGAATTATGTTGCCTGAGTTGTTTATATATTTATGTTTGTAAAGTAGATTATGCTGATATTGAAGAAGTTGAGTATGTTGTATATATTCGTTGAAGTTGAGGAAGGTGTCTATGCTATGTTTATAGTTGGAATTGATTATGTTGATATGTGAATTAAGATGATAAAATATATTGGTTGTTTGGGGTGTTTAGTAAGACGTTGTTGTGGATAGTGTGAAAATTGTATGATTCTATCTAACGTATTAATTATCATACTCTTGTTTATATGGTTCGATATCTCACCCCTTTTCTGTTGTTGAATGTTACCTTGATTGGTAACGTGCAGGTATTCCAATTTAGAGTTGCTTACTTTCGTAATCAAGTCGGTGTCGTCGCTCTGATACGTAACACTCGGGGGGATGAACGCTTAATTGTTTTGCTGTTATATTTAGTTGTTGTTATTTTATGTTGTCTCAATGAAAAACATGTTATTACTAAGTTGTTAGGTTGAAAAAGTTGTTAACTGATGCACAGTTGAATATTTTGTGGATCTGCTGCCTATTTGTAAAAGTTGTATTGTTTCAAGGAATTGAATAAGAGTTGACATTATAGTTTCATCCTATTTGAAGTGTTATGTATCGATGTTCATGAAATTAAATGAACTTGTTAAAGTTGAAAAACAAAAGTAGCATCCTGTTTTATTGTTGAATTCTGAAACTCTGATTTATGATTTTCCGCAGGGTAGATTTGGGGTGTTACATTAGTGGTATCAGAACCTGGTTGGTTCGTTCGGCCAATGTTGTCTAACGTTGTTAATTCCTTAGTACGCGACATGTGTGTGAAACACTGTCGGTACTTGTTGTTAGTCTCTAGTAATTGTCTGCAGGTGATTGTTGGAATTAAGTGGGGGAGAAGCTTGACTCCCAGACTGTTGGTGGAAAGTCGAAGTTGGTTCAAAGTTGATGTTGATTGCAAGAGTGCAAGGTTGTTGAAGAGACGTTGTTGCAAATTGGCGAGAGCATGGATTCATGAATTTGTATCGGTCGGGTTGAGCAATGCGTGGATTTTGGATGGAGATTGTTTAAGGAAGAAAGATTTATTCCAAATACAAAGAAAAGTTGATGGATCAAGTTGAGGGATCACGTCGGTAGATCACTATGCCTTGAGTGTAGTTGGATTAAAGTAAAGTAATTTTCTAAGTTGGATGTAGAGAAAGATGTTTTTGGTAGAACTTGGAAGTAAGATAGAGAGAGGTGGAATTTATATTCATCAATCTCAAAATTCTGGTTTTTGCAACCTTGGAACAGTTGTCACGAGAATTGGTATAACTCTTTAACCGTGAACCGAATTGAAGCGGTTATGGACTATTTGGAAAGCTTACAGAATTCCCTACAGTTTGCATATAAGACTTTAATTCAGGAGGTTTATGATGAGGGAGATAAGCACATTTTAGTAGTTGGGTCTGCTGCTGATTTTTGGAAAATTCTGCATACGGGAATTATTGACCAGTCCCATTGCAAGGAGGATAACTTTTTACTCGTGAGTCGGATTCAAACGATTTTTGAAGTACTGAAATTTGCACAAAATTCTCTTCAATTTAAAATATAATTTTGTAATTTGGAAGTCTTTATTGGAAGAGATAATTCTGTCCGAAGTTGAGCGTTTATTGCTGAAATTTTTGGAAAGATGAAGACGAGTGTGGAATGTTAATATGAATAACATGTTGGTATTAGAGAGAATGTGAAAGTACCAGAGGACGCATATAGATGCGATTTATGTCGAGTAGGGACGATTAAAGGGCCAATGTTAGATGATGGTAGTATTAAGAAGAAGATGGATGTTTGATCAATGTTGTTAAGAATTTTAACTTGGTTGAAAGTTGTATATGGACCAAACCGCTTTGGATGGTACTTGTTGTAGTGAATAAAGTGTTAGTGGGATATCGAGAGTCGTGTGGTACTATATGTGTACATAAGAGAATGTGTACTGGAATTTTGGATGTATTGCATCGTTGACGAAGTTGGAATTAAGGAGACTAAGAAGGAGTTGATAAGCCGTAGAGAGTTGGTGGAGGAATATGCTTACGGACTCTGAGCACATGTTGAAGTACACTATTGTATTGGGTAATGATGATTGATGCCTCTGTTATGGTTGCCGGATGTCTATCGATAAATTGAGGAACTGATCACCCTTAATCTATTGTTGATAGCAGACGTAATCATAATTGATGGATAGATGTGTCATGCCAACTAGTATAGTATGTACGTCGAATTGGTTGAAGGCAAGATGAGTGCTTGAGTACTATTTGTTTTGTTGATGCAAGTTATTATATGAGAGTATAGTTAGAATTTAAGATGAAAATATGAAGTTGCGTTTAGATTGAATTGTAATAATTAAATTCATAGTTGAACTCTGAAGGATTTGAATGTTGTTTTGGTGATGAGTTAAGTGGCATAAGACGTGAAGCTTTCTTGAGATGATTGGAAAGGAAAGTAGGAGGAAATGTAAAACGATGATTTGACAAGAATGTCGGACAAATTTAAGTTACAAGTATTAGAAGCGAAATTATAAGTTGGTTTATTAAGGTGCGATTTTTTGTTGGACAATAGTTGGTTGGTTGTGTCTATTCGGATTAGAATCTATAAAAGGTTGTGTCGGTATGAGTAAGAATCGAGTATTCGGTAAGTTTAATTAGTTGGAAGTGAAGGGTATGAGTTATCTAATGGAGATTCGTTGGACCCTTGTATCTTATATATGTGTAATGATATTGCGTGGTTAAGATGAATTTTGCAGGACGTGTTGTTAAAAGATGGTAAAGTTGTAGCCTATGTTGATGATAATTTGGAATTCATGGAAGTATATGAATGTCTTATCCAAGATTTGGAAGTAGTCATCATTGTAATTATATTGAATGTTCAAAGGTGTTATCGTACGAATCTAAGTTGAAGTATGCGGTAACTACAAGAGTTAGAATACATTTTGGAATGAAATTCCAAAAGGATTGAGTCGAAGGGCTTTGTGGATATTTCGATTTTGATAATTGTAAGTTGGATTTAGACTCAGTAAACTTTGTAAATTGCAAGTAATCAGAGTGCGCAGCGAACGCGTGGTGTAGTGTTGTTACTCTTATGTGAATGAGTTGAGATGTTGATAGTTGATTGAGTTGATGTTGTGTTTAAGTTGGATGTTCTTGTGTTGATGTTTTCTAAATTGTAAGTTGGTTACTCGTTGTGTTGTGTTAATGGTTGTCGAGTTTATTGTTTGATTGTTGTTTGTGTTGTTGTTAACGTTGATGTTATGAATTGTTGTCTGTATTATAAGTGGGGTTGCCTTCGAGGATGAGAGTTGATTAGTCGGAATAAATAAGTAGTTTGAGTAGTTGAATCGGATAAATTTTCGAGGACGAAAATATTCTAAGTGGGGGAGAGTTGTAACGCCCGTTTATTTAATTAATTTATTTAATTAAATATAAGTGAATTACGTTGTGTTGATTTGTGATGTTTTGTGTATTCGAAGTTGATTTAAGTTGGTTTCAAAAATATCAGAATAATTCGTGGATGTTTATAAGTTGATTCAAGTTGAATTTATTAAATAAGTTGATTTAAGTTGTAGATAATAATATTGAATATTTTGCGTTTATAGTTGATTATGTTGAATTGGTAGTTTGGGCAATTTATTTGATAGTCGGTGATTAGTCGGTTTAGTCGGGAGAAATGATATTCGAATTAATATTATGGAATTATGAGAATATTGATTTAAGTGGGTCTAGTTGTGGTGTGGATGGTAGAAGTCGTGGGGGTGCGAATTAGAAAGCCCAATTAAGATTGATTTTTAATAATTATTATTATAATAAAAAGAAAAATAAAGAGGAGAATTAGTCAAGAGGAGAAGTTGGAATCAGTAGAAGTTGAGAAAAGGGAATCGTAGAAATTAGGTAAAATGAGAAAAAAGTCTTAGAGAAAAATAAAGGTTTTAGAAGAGAGAAAACAGCTTGGGAGAAAAGAAGGAGAAAGAAGGATTCATGTTCATATCTTAATTTTCGCACAATCGGTACAGCTTCCACTAAACAGGTGATAATTTTTTACTCGTAATTCTGATTAAAGCGATTCTTGAATTTCTGGAAATCTTACGAAATTCCCTTCAATTTGATATATAATTTCGTGTCAATAAGTTCTGTATTGAAGGAGAAAAATGCATTTGAAGTTTGGAAGTTCATGCTGGAAATTGGTCAAATAGTAGTTACGGGATTGATGGTGAAGAATGCTGAATTTTGGTCAATATAGGAACTCAATGGCAGCATGTTCATATTTCTAATCCCCATGGATGAAAGAGGAGAGGAAAAGGGTCACATATGCAAAGGGGTTGGAAATTCGACCAGAGATTCGAAGCGGTCATCGATTAAGGTAAGGGTGGGGTTCGAATTATATAACCGGGATTATGATTATTAATATGTGGGATTGGGGTTATATGATTTTCGTATTCTCTATCGTTGAATTTGTGTTAGTTGGTGTTGCTACAATTTATAGTGGCAAACAAATGTTTATGTGGTATAATAGTACAATTGATTCATGAATTTCGTTGTGGAGTAATCGGTTGCTGGAAAAAAATTTGGGGACGGAACCCCTAAACAAAGAGTAGCGCATGCCACAGCCAGGTGGCGCAGGCCACAGCTAGGTGGCGCAGGCCACATCCCTGGTAGTGGGGCCACCCCAAATTGTGTGATTTTAAGTGTGGTTTTAAGTGGTGCTTTAGGTGCAGAAAGTTCTGGTCCATATGAATTTATCTTAATTCATTTAATTATTCTACATTTTTTGTATGTAAATAATGGATATAGTAATAGCATATAAATAAGTAATCTTCCGTAGTGGTGTTTTGGATGAACATTTGGAAAGAAATAATAACGTAGTAGATAAACCTGTAACATGTTTTATTAGAAGTAGAAGCAAGTTTTAGCAGATAATTTTGGTTGCAGCAGAAAATGAGTTTAGCAGGTTTGGAGCATTTTAACAGAGTATGAATTGAACATGCAGAGGTAGTTTTTGCAGCAAGGTTTAATTTAAAGATAATCTAAATTAATGGCAGAAAAAGGTGAATATTGGTAAGTTGGAATTGAGAAGGATAAGTGGAATTTATCAGTAGTTATAACAGAAGATTAAGTAGTGACGAATTAGCCGGTTTAATTGATCTAAGCGGAAAATTTAGTTATCCAGAATTTAACAAAAATTGTCGAGTTAGATCGGAATAATAAATAGGTGATTTTCGTCAGTGTATTTTGTTATTTAGTGTTGAACGTGTGTATTTTCTAGTATAGTTTCTTATGTTGTTTTGTCCCGGTTTGGGAGCATTTTTAAGTTAAAGGTCGAAGGACCCATGTTGATTATTTGAGTTGTAGGTCGTAAGACCAATGTTGATGTTCAAGTTGTAGGTTGTATGACCAACGTTGAAAGTTGTAGGCCTATGGCCAAAGTTGAATCGGTGTTGAATTAAAGTTGCGATGTTGTTTGTTGTATGTTGTTGGAGTTGATTGTTGTGATGTGTTGAGTCGTTGTATCTTGGCATACACTGCATTTCTAAGTTGGAGCGGATGCTCACCATGTTGGCCTGGATTGGCAAAATATTTAAGTTGAAGGCTTATGCCTTGCAGATACCTCGATAACCTGGTATATTTTAAGTTGGGAGTTTTACTCCAATATTACCACATGCATATGCACAGTCGAGTCACATTCCGTGTCGCATTAATTATGTTGTTTGTGTTGTTTATGTTGCCAAGTTGATAAAGTTGTTCTTGTTGCTTACGTTGATAAAGTTGTGTATGTTGCTCAAGTTGAATAAGTTGGTTATGTATATTCAAATTGATTATGTTGCTAAGTTGATTATATTATTATGTTGGACAAGTTGATTATGTTACTAAGTTGATTATATTATTATGTTGGACAAGTTGATTATGTTACTAAGTTGATTATATTATTATGTTGGATAAATTGATTATGTTGCTAAGTTGATTATATTATTATGTTGGACAAGTTGATTATGTTGCTAAGTTGATTATATTATTATGATGGATGAGTTGATTATAGAATTATGTTGCCTGAGTTGTTTATATATTTATGTTTGTAAAGTAGATTATGCTGATATTGAAGAAGTTGAGTATGTTGTATATATTCGTTGAAGTTGAGGAAGGTGTCTATGCTATGTTTATAGTTGGAATTGATTATGTTGATGTGTGAATTAAGATGATAAAATATGTTGGTTGTTTGGGGTGTTTAGTAAGACGTTGTTGTGGATAGTGTGAAAATTGTATGATTCTATCTAACGTATTAATTATCATACTCTTGTTTATATGGTTCGATATCTCACCCCTTTTCTGTTGTTGAATGTTACCTTGATTGGTAACGTGCAGGTATTCCAATTTAGAGTTGCTTACTTTCGTAATCAAGTCGGTGTCGTCGCTCTGATACGTAACACTCGGGGGGATGAACGCTTAATTATTTTGCTGTTATATTTAGTTGTTGTTATTTTAAGTTGTCTCAATGAAAAACATGTTATTACTAAGTTGTTAGGTTGAAAAAGTTGTTAACTGATGCACAGTTGAATATTTTGTGGATCTGCTGCCTATTTGTAAAAGTTGTATTGTTTCAAGGAATTGAATAAGAGTTGACATTATAGTTTCATCCTATTTGAAGTGTTATGTATCGATGTTCATGAAATTAAATGAACTTGTTAAAGTTGAAAAAAAATGTAGCATCCTGTTTTATTGTTGAATTCTGAAACTCTGATTTATGATTTTCCGCAGGGTAGATTTGGGGTGTTACATTAGTGGTATCAGAACCTGGTTGGTTCGTTCGGCCAATGTTGTCTAACGATGTTAATTCCTTAGTACGCGACATGTGTGTGAAACACTGTCGGTACTTGTTGTTAGTTTCTAGTAATTGTCTGCAGGTGATTGTTGGAATTAAGTGGGGGAGAAGCTTGACTCCCAGACTGTTGGTGGAAAGTCGAAGTTGGTTCAAAGTTGATGTTGATTGCAAGAGTGCAAGGTTGTTGAAGAGACGTTGTTGCAAATTGGCGAGAGCATGGATTCATGAATTTGTATCGGTCGGGTTGAGCAATGCGTGGATTTTGGATGGAGATTGTTTAAGGAAGAAAGATTTATTCCAAATACAAAGAAAAGTTGATGGATCAAGTTGAGGGATCACGTCGGTAGATCACTATGCCTTGAGTGTAGTTGGATTAAAGTCAAGTAATTTTATAAGTTGGATGTAGAGAAAGATTTTTTTGGTAGAACTTGGAAGTAAGATAGAGAGAGGTGGAATTTATATTCATCAATCTCAAAATTCTGGTTTTTGCAACCTTGGAACAGTTGTCACGAGAATTGGTATAACTCTTTAACCATGAACCGAATTGAAGCGGTTATGGACTATTTGGAAAGCTTACAAAATTCCCTACAGTTTGCATATAAGACTTTAATTCAGGAGGTTTATGATGAGGGAGATAAGCACATTTTAGTAGTTGGGTCTGCTGCTGATTTTTGGAAAATTCTGCATACGGGAATTATTGACCAGTCCCATTGCAAGGAGGATAACTTTTTACTCGTGAGTCGGATTCAAACGATTTTTGAAGTACTGAAATTTGCACAAAATTCTCTTCAATTTAAAATATAATTTTGTAATTTGGAAGTCTTTATTTGAAGAGATAATTTTGTCCGAAGTTGAGCGTTTATTGCTGAAATTTTTGGAAAGATGAAGACGAGTGTGGAATGTTAATATGAATAACATGTTGGTATTAGAGAGAATGTGAAAGTACCAGAGGACGCATATAGATGAGATTTATGTCGAGTAGGGAAGATTAAAGGGCGAATGTTAGATGATGGTAGTATTAAGAAGAAGATGGATGTTTGATCAATGTTGTTAAGAATTTTAACTTGGTTGAAAGTTGTATATGGACCAAACCGCTTTGGATGGTACTTGTTGTAGTGAATAAAGTGTTAGTGGGATATCGAGAGTCGTGTGGTACTATATGTGTACATAAGAGAATGTGTACTGGAATTTTATATGTTTTGCATCGTTGACGAAGTTGGAATTAAGGAGACTAAGAAGGAGTTGATAAGCCGTAGAGAGTTGGTGGAGGAATATGCTTACGGACTCTGAGCACAAGTTGAAGTACACTATTGTATTGGGTAATGATGATTGATGCCTCTGTTATGGTTGTCGGATGTCTATCGATAAATTGAGGAACTGATCACCCTTAATCTATTGTTGATAGCAGACGTAATCATAATTGATGGATAGATGTGTCATGCCAACTAGTATAGTATGTACGTCGAATTGGTTGAAGGAAAGATGAGTGCTTGAGTACTATTTGTTTTGTTGATGCAAGTTATTATATGAGAGTATAGTTAGAATTTAAGATGAAAATATGAAGTTGCGTTTAGATTGAATTGTAATAATTAAATTCATAGTTGAACTCTGAAGGATTTGAATGTTGTTTTGGTGATGAGTTAAGTGGCATAAGACGTGAAGCTTTCTTGAGATGTCTGTCAGTGGCTCATCACCAGTATCAGTCTCCATTATCAGCATCTGTTTTCAGCTCTTCATCAGCAGTCATGGCACCCAAAAAGAGCAACATTTCATATCACTTCTTTGAGCCTGTGCTGGCTGGCATCAGACAGATCCAGACACTCA
Source organism: Lathyrus aphaca (assembly GCA_963966055.1). NCBI lineage: Eukaryota > Viridiplantae > Streptophyta > Magnoliopsida > Fabales > Fabaceae > Lathyrus > Lathyrus aphaca. Next base: position 412,992,908 of record OZ014525.1, read on the forward strand.
TTACTCCAGACCATATCCCATTATTCAGAGAACATTATGGAGGCATCCTTGATATGGTTATGGACTTAGACCCTTCTCAGAGGAGTTTGATTCACACTTGCCTACAGTTCTATGATCCTCCTTTGAGATGCTTCACTTTCCAGAACTTTCAGCTAGGACCTTTGCTGGAGGAGTTCTCATCTTTGATTGGAATGCCTGTCAGGGGTGATATCCCCTTCAACCCAGAGATGCCTTCTCCCAGCAACGAAGAAGTGGCAAAGTGTAATACCTCAAAATTTGCCCTCTCATTTCCTCAACATTTTGCATAGCATTTTGCATATATGGATTCATAAAATAACCAAAAACATTGCATCATATATAGCATAGCCGAGGCGTGGGTATGTGATCAATGATCGGAGCAACCGAAAGTTATGAAGAGGCTACCGAAGGGCCACAAAGCTTCTCAACCTTGTGCAAAGGGTTCACAATATCCCACAAGTCTTCACTTGAAGCCACAAGTCATGGAAAGTTTTGGTTTGATTGAAGGAGGCAAGCAGTGCAATACTTCTTGAGGGAAAAGAGCCGAATTAGGGTTTCATTTCTACAGGGCTTCTACATAAATTTTTGAGTCGAAGTGGATTTCTTTGACTTATATATGATGTCAAGTGCCTAGGGTTCAAATCTCGTCCACAAATTCATTTTGGAAGGGGTTCGACTGGCCGGACGACGGAAAATCGAGGAATTGGAGAAAAGGCAATCGGGCTAGGTAAAAAGGGTCGACTCCGGACTTTTAAGATCGAGATCGTGAAATTAGGGTTACAATGATCCTATGGTTCAAACTTGATCAAGAAATGATGGAGGAATCATAGAAAAACCAAAGAAAAATCATTTGAAAGGTAGTTAGTTTCACCATTTCCCTCCACCTTTCCTTCCACTTTCTTTCCACACTTCCTTTCATTCTTTCCGTCTCATTTTTCCACTTCAATTCCACTCCATTTCCCTTGGAAACTTCCACCACCTTCCACCATTTTCTAGAGTGTTCCAAGGAATATTCCCTTTTCCAACCCTAACCCCAACTAACTTCCAAACCTAATTTTGGATCCCAAACCTAATATTTGGGCCCCAAACCCAAACCTAGCTCCTAGCCTAGTCTCTATTTAAGCCATTTTCATCCAAACAAAAAGGGTTGAACACCATTTTCCAATCTCACTCTTTGATAAGCACTTTTTTCTCTCACTTTTCCTCTCCCTCTCACCAAAGCTTTTTCAAATAAGCTCTTCAAGTTTCACATTGAAACTTGAAGATCTTGAAGCTTAAGCCTCCAACCTTCATATTTTGTGGATTGAAGAAGGATAAGCTACTGAATTTTGTGAGGATTATCGACTTATCAGAAGCACACGAAGATTCAAGCTCAAGAACGCATTTATTTTGTGATTTCTTGGTTTTCGGTTTTCTCTTCGATTCAAGCTCCGATTCTTGCAACAATCACCGAAGCACTCCTCCGCTTCGTAGGTTGGTGATCTTAATCATTTCTTCTTTAAGTTATTCTCTCCATCTCGCCATTTTTGGCATTCTTTAAGTGCTTTTCGCTTTGTTTAAAATCAATTCCGTTTCGATTATGTTTGCTTGTGATTTGTGATTTTGGTTGAATTTGGATTTAAGGTGTTAATAGATATAGGTTCTACCATGTGTAAATAAGCTCCAATTGAGTAGAAATTTGTGTTAGCATGATTAAGTGGGGGTTAGGATTGTTTAGAAGGAAGATTGTGGCCAAAAGCACTTTTTTCAAAAGCATTTTTCACTTTTTGTTCAGTGTTAACCGGTTAACGCATTTGGTTAACCGGTTAACGCATGCGTTTTTGGCCAGAATGCTGTATTTTTCTGCCCGTTAACGGGTTAACCTATATGGTTAACCGGTTAACGCTGTTCATTTTTGGATTTTTAGCCTATTTTCTTGCTCAATCTTGCTTCCTAGTGCCTCTAATGTTCATGTATGTTTAGGTAGTGATTTTAGGGAATTTTTGGGTCCATTTCCAGTAGCCAATTTATTTTTTTCGAGTCGTTTCGACATGATTCCATTTACTTTTCTATGTTTTGTGTTAAAGGTGCAAATGTGATATAAGTGATTCTTGATGTTGTTTGCTACACTTTAATCATTTGTTTCACATGTTAATTGCTTGCTTAAATCCAACATATGCTTCATGATTATTGTCATTGCTTGCTTGATTGATAAAGTGATTAAATACCATGTTGATTTTTTGCCAAAAGTGATTAAATGCTTCACATGTTCATGCAAGTTTCTTGTGCTTAATTGACCATATCTTAACATGAGTTCAATTCTGATTTTATGCCATGCATGTGTAACAATTGATGCTTGTAGTGATACTTGTTCAATCTCATGATAAAATGCTCATGTGTGCAACATGAAAAAAGTATGTTTGTTCTTGATTGATCATTGTCATTTTTAATCAAATAAATGATGTAAATAAATTCACATGTTTGAGTTCATTTTGTGATGCATGTAGATTCATGTCAAGTGACATTAATGTGTTGTTTATCATTCACTTTGTGCACATAAATAAAAATAATCAAATTTGGATTTTGCATTTCATAGCTGTTTTTGTATATAGCTGCTGTAAAATACGTGTTGTTTGTTATATTAGTATGATGTGTGTGACTTTCTACACCTACTTTTTCATGTTGCATGCTGGCTGTAAAAAGCTGGTGGGTGTTAGGCTTAGTTTCATAGCTGTTTGTGTATTAAGGGGCTGTAATAGGTGTTGTATTTTGGTTTTAGCATTTTTCTAGTTCCTTTAGGATTAAAATAGAGTCTAGTTTAGGTCTAAGGTGCCTTAGAATTTAATTAGGATTTAATTAATGTGTGTTTGCCTTATTCTTTTTAATAAAAATGTGCATTAACACTTGTTTTGTAGTGGGGAAGATTGAGGTAAGTTTACTCCACTTTATCCTTTATTTTTTATGCATTTCTTTTAGGCTTTTTAATTCATTTTTCCTTCCATGTTTGTGATTGGTAGGATTCCCCATTGTTAGGACCAACTTATCTTCCTTAGGAAGTAAGTTGCATCCTTTTTCCTTTTTTTCTTTTCCTTTTTCCATTAGGAATAGAAAACCTCACTAACCACTAGGATCACTTTGTAAATACATAATACATTAGGATTGAGTCTTAGTTCCTTAGATTTTTCCTTTTATCAATTTGAGTCATTCTTTCTCATCTCATGAAGAAAATAATAAAACATCTAAGGATAAACCGAACAATCTTGTACGACACGAGACTTTGTTGCGGAGTGTTTATACGCGTCCTGTTTCGGGGCGAGGTGTAAATACTTCCCGCGATGGATAGGTCTTAGTACAAGACAGTTCACAAACAAATTCAAAAACACTTCTTTTAAAAAGACAAAAACAAACAATAACCGACTATCCTGCGGGAACTTCTTCTCTCATCTCATTCACTCACATCGCGAACTCGCGGCGACTTGTCTCGCATGCAAGACGGTAAACGCACTCGTACCAGACGAGCCTGCAACACCTGAGCATAGACACACGCAGTTCCAGCTGTAAAAAACACAAACAAATAGTTCCCGCCTAGGTTAGGCGAACTACGTCGACTCTGATCCTCATTATCCCAATGAGGTACGTAGGCAGCGGGGTAGGGCCCGTTTGAGCACATTCTTTATTTTCCCTACATTTCCCCCTTTTATTCTCATTCCCTTTATTCCAGTAGCGGTTTTATTCAGCAGCATCTTATTTTCTCACCCTTTGAAACAAACAAGCAAGCGTGGATCCCGTCGGGTACGACGGACGATCTGGGGTGCTAATACCTTCCCAGGTCGTAACCGACTCCCGTACTCAGATCTTTGGTTCGCAAGGCCTTGTCCTTTCCTTCTTCTTCTGGTTTGTGCAGCATTACCATTCCCTCTATTCGGGATAAAAATGCATGGCTGGCGACTCTAACCTTTCCGCGCCACTTTCGCGTTTGTACTAGGATGAAAATCCCGGGAGCGACAGCTGGCGACTCTGCTGGGGATGAACCTGATTCTTCCAGTTTCCCTTGTAGAGTCAATCCTAGCGCCTGTTTGGTTTTGTTTCTTTGGGTGTTTATCTGTTTGTTGTTGAGTGCTTTAGTTTAGCTTTACTGTTTTCATTTACAGCTTTACTTTACCGCATTTATTTATCGCTTTCAGTATTTTATTTTCCATGCATCATATTATACTGGACTGTCTGGCTGTGCTGGTTTTCATTTTTTCTGCGGGATGGGAGTTACTGTGAGATAAGCCAACTACCCGGCTTGAGTGCACCATAGGATTAGCGTGGACAGACATTGTACTCCCATGGTATCTCACCATGATGGGTGGCGATGTGTTCCACACCCAGATTGCGACCGTCTTGGAACTATCCTGTGTGGGGATTACCTCACTTCAGGATACGACCTTGATAGTTATGTGCATCTGGTGACCGATCTTCGAGGACCTTAATGGGAACACCCCTCTCCAGTGATGACAGTGGCAGACCACATTTGTTGGCAAACCCACTCGCATCCGAAGGTCCATTGGGAACTCGCATAGGATGGCCTGGTTCTCTCATAGGAATTCAGTTAAAGCAAACTGTTCGTATGACGATAGTATTGTACCCTTCGGGATGAATGTACTATTGTTTCTCGATCCAGTGCTTGAAGCTGGAGACTTGTGAGGGATGCTTGTTTTTCCGGACTCAGCTGAGACCTCCCTGAGTAGTACATAATGCCAAACCGATTCCCTGATTTGGTCATGAGCCATTTCTCGGAAATGGTGAACGTATTATTGCTATTCGGCTTTGAGAGTCCGTGATGTTGACCCGAGTAGCACACCCGTGAGATTGGGAGGGGTTTACAGGTTTGCAGGAACCCTAAACTTCAACATACCCACTTTGTCAGTATTGTTCAGTGTTCTATGGTTCTCTGATTCTGAGATTCAGGATTTCTATTCAGAGAAATTGTTACTGTGATTACCATGGTGACCCTGATATTGTGACTATTATTATGACTCTCCACAGGCATTTGGCTTGTTGTTCAGCTTCAACACCATCAGTGACTGTTCAATTATGTGATCCAGTTCTACAGTTATTGGGTTCTCAGTTATGGGGTTCTGTACAGAGATGGTGTTGCTATTATGGTTCTATTCAGACACTTGACTCGTTGCTCAACATCAACACTAATATCAGACTATTGATCACATGCCTGCTGCATACATGACATCATAGCATTTCTGCACACATGTTCAGTTATTTTCGAGGATCACATGTCTGAATCATGCTGTTGGATTTTTCTGTATCAAAAACTTGAATCAAAGCAGTTAGATTCCTCAGAAATAATTGAACATGGCATTTGCATACATCCTTGCATTCTTGACAGGTGTTCAGAGACAGATTCTTTTCCTGACTTGATTTCCCTTCACAATGGACAACTTGAATCACATTCGTCAAAGTATATATTTGAAGCAACTCCGGGCGGAGGTAATCGAAGGAAGACCCAGCTGAGGCCATTCAGGGCAGAAGTATAAGCTTTATTTCAGAATCAGAAACTGTTAAAAGAGGAAGTCAACCAGATGAAGACTCAGATAAGCCGATTATGGAAATCCTGAATGTGGTGTCAAGGAAATGAAGCTATTTTCATCCCTACTGAGGGGAACTACGCTGCTCTGATTCTCCATTGGTGAATGGAGATACGTAGGCAGGAGATCGTGCAAGATCTTTCCGAGCAACCTTATCTATTAACTTTATCAACCTTTTCCCTCCATATGTCATTTGTCAGCATCTGACCGGAGCTTCCCAAGAGAGTCCTAGGGCCAGAGAATACGGGTAAAGGCCAAAACAACTTGAGAAGAAGTTTGATCATATTCTGATGACGTACGTGCAACAAGTTTCCTCATTTATGCAAATTCGGAGTGGTTGAGCTAATTGCATCAGGATCATCTCCGACAAAGCTTCCTTTGGGGTTTCAATGCCAAGTATGATTACCATTATGGGGCACCCGACCTTTTAATTGAAGGTTGCAAGTCTTTCAGAGGCAAAGGTGAAGACAAGGTCCCGAAGTTGATCGACTCAAAGGTCATCATACCAGAAAGTCTGCTCACATATTGAAGTCTCCTCATCAAATGGGTCTCCCAATTTGCAAAGGCATCTTCATAAGCAATAAGTCCAGACGGAGTCAAGTCTCCTCAATGACGGCAATGTTCAGCTTCTTTACTGCGTTTCCATTTATAGTTTATATTGTTTGTTTAAACATTTGTATGCATGCATGAAACTTATTTGTTTTTGAATGATAACCATAATAAAATGCACATGTTTTTCTTGAAGTAATACATTCGTATTCACTCATGATTTTGTGTATGTGCATTGCAATACCAACTGTTGAGCTTAAACTCTATCAGGGAGGACGACAAAATGAAAATGCATGAATCTCTAATTGTTCGCTTTTGAGAAAGACCCTGTTGACGATGTACAGGCATTGTTTCAAATCCTAAACACCGGAGATATAAGGGAGATAGACCCTCGCCAACCCATTTGAGCCTTGAAGTAGAAGTTTATTTTTGCATGAAAAAACCTTTGCACTTAACCCAGGGGCAGGGTAGGCGTCAGTTAGTTTGACCGAGCGTTCAAATTTTAAAAAGGAGTGTACATCTGAGGATCCATTACCTTTCGTTGTACCAAATCAAGAGATCCAATGACCAGGAACCACAATGGTTATCCCAAGTAAGTGGTCCAAAGACCGGAAACCACATTGGTTATTACTCATCAACCAAGAAGTGAGACAGTCATGACCTTTTCAAAGCAATCAGGACAACCAGTGTCACACGATTTGTTAAAAAAAAGAATTAAAAAAAAAATGATGAGAAAGCCTGCTAAGTCGAAACTTGAAAACAAGCGACTTAGGCAAAAATTAGGGCATCCCGCTGGACTTCACAATCAAACATTCACAAGAATCAGTCCAGGCAAAAGTTAGGGATAAGAAAAATAATGCAAAAGCAAAAGACGAAAAGGATTACATAAGAAAGATCCTTGAACAAGAACAAAGTCGTGTGGCACAAACACAAAAGACAAAGGGGTGGCTGACTCCAAATAACAACCTAATTGGTGCTTAAACCGTTAGCGTAATTGGTTCCTCAACCATCACAAAACCCTTTTTGAGAAGTGAGCGCTTGTAAAAGCTAGCTGAACATAGGAATGGAGAACATCACGAAGATGGGCGGGAACAAATAAATTTCGAGCATATATCCTTTGTTTCTATAACCGTGAACCAGGCCACGATACAACCCTCAAAAGTCCTAACTGAAACAGGGTTATTTTTGAGAGCGTACTACCACGAGACCGCGTTCCTGACTCCTATGAGTGGTGTTGAAAGATCTTTGTTGGTGTTGCATATGCATGCTTTCTATTATTCAAAAAAAATTAATGTCGTATCTTAACCAGTGATTCGCTCACAAAGGTTTGTGACATCTTTTTACAGTAAAACTCCAAGATTAACATGTGTGTTGCATTAGAATTTTCATTCTGAAAAATAAACATTTTCTGCTTGCATACATTTGTTTGGAATCATAAAAGTCCATGTATGGAATCTCAGTCCAGAAGCTTAATCTTGCCAAGTTGAGAAGTCTGAAACTTCCGAAGGACAATCTGTCGAGGTGTACTTTTCAAGAAAACTCCATCGAGTAGGGACTTTCCCAATAGTCGTGGTAAGAGCCAACTAATCTGGTGAAATCATGGCGAGCAATCTCTTCAAAGTTCAGCCAAGCTGGGGCAATCACTTCGAGATACAAATCTCTCAAAGAGCCATCAGGCGGAGGCATTATTCAAATTTCAACCAAACTGGGGCAATCACTTCGAGATCAAATCTCTCATGAGTCTGATGCATGCATTCAAATTTTAGCCAAACTGGGGAAATTACTTCGAGATCCAATCTCTCAAAGAACAATCGGTCTGGGTGTTTTCTTCAAAGCACGGTCAGTCAGAGGTGATCACTTCAAGGCTCGTCCTGGGGCAGGCCACCCCAAGAGCATGAGAAGTACTCTCTCCCGAAGACGGTAAGTCAGAAGCACCTACCCAAGGTTCAAAATACTAGGACACACTATCTCACAGTGATATGAGGTTTTCATGAATCCTCGCGAGGAAAATTCTTGCACAGACCATGCAGTCTGGGGCAGTTATTTCGAGATCCAACGAATCTCTCCAAGAGTTTGAAGACACTGAGGCGTTTCATATGCCATGTTTTCTGTAAAATCCTCTTGAGACATTTACTTCTGACAGACCTTAATCTGAGGCGAGTTGAAAATTTCAAAGAACCATTGTTCACTCATGATTAGTTGACAACCTATCAACCCGGGGCTAGGGGCAAGGCCATTGTCAGCACAATACTTCAAGAGTTGTTTCATCTGCGGACTTCATCGATCAAGATTCCTTAGCAAGTCTCATGGGAGGTTATTTCTTGAGAAGAAGGGTATCATCGTCTCTCATCACCAGCATGAGACGCCTTACATCTCTCATTCCCAACATGAGAGGATTGACCTCTTATCCCCAGCAAGTGGCAGCTTGAGCTTTTATCTTCAGCAGGAAGCTTTATCATTGATATCACCCGTCATCCCCAGTAATGTGGAAGTCGAAATTTCTCCCAGCTAGGTAGCAGAAGGTGGGTGTTATCCCCGAGCAGAAGTTTCCCTTCAGACAGGGGCAATCCTCAGCAGTATAAAGAGTATTTTGCCTCCCCAGCAGTTGCTTCCTCAGCAGTGTCACGTTTTTGGTTCCCAGGAAGTCCTCACTTCCCCATCAGAGTTCAAAAAGGGTCCACCTCCAGCAGGGTCTCGGCGCTCCCATCTCAAAGTCCAATTTATTTTTGGCAGTGGCGGCTATTCTGAGCCAGCGAATTATTAGTAGCTCTCCCCGCAGAGTTATTTCCTCCTCATCAGGATAAACCAGATCAATGCAGTGATCATTGTTTCTCCCCAGCCAAGTTATCTGGGATACCTGCAGTCTCCTTATCAGGAGATCTCCTTTGCATTGTCATTCGCATAATCATCATTGCGTCTGCATCCTCCAAAGCGTAGCATTTCCATCATCATGGAGCATTACGCCATAAATTCAAATATATGCATACCAGCATGGGCCAGTTTTGAGGTATATTACATGAGACCTGTTATATCTCCTATCAGATTGATATATTCCCCATAGAATGCAACTTCATTTCCCAGGATGGATGCTTCTACCAAGTTTTGTTGTTATCCCCAATTGAGTCTTGTTTCAGTACAACAGTCTCATTTCCTTTCGCGTCTCCGTTTCAGTACAACGGTCGCGTCTCGGGTTATCGTTTAAGTACAACGACCCCATTTCATTCGAGTCTCCATTTAAGTACAATGGTCTCGTATTTGAGTCTTGTTTCAGTACAACAGTCTCATTTCCTTTCGCGTCTCCGTTTCAGTACAACGGTCGCGTCTCGGGTTATCGTTTAAGTACAACGACCCCATTTCATTCGAGTCTCCATTTAAGTACAATGGTCTCGTATTTGAGTCTTGTTTCAGTACAACAGTCTCATTTCCTTTCGCGTCTCCGTTTCAGTACAACGGTCGCGTCTTGGGCTCTCGTTTAAGTACAACGACCCCATTTCATTCGAGTCTCCATTTAAGTACAATGGTCTCGTATTTGAGTCTTGTTTCAGTACAACAGTCTCATTTCCTTTCGCGTCTCCGTTTCAGTACAACGGTCGCGTCTCGGGTTATCGTTTAAGTACAACGACCCCATTTCATTCGAGTCTCCATTTAAGTACAATGGTCTCGTATTTGAGTCTTGTTTCAGTACAACAGTCTCATTTCCTTTCGCGTCTCCGTTTCAGTACAACGGTCGCGTCTCGGGTTATCGTTTAAGTACAACGACCCCATTTCATTCGAGTCTCCATTTAAGTACAATGGTCTCGTATTTGAGTCTTGTTTCAGTACAACAGTCTCATTTCCTTTCGCGTCTCCGTTTCAGTACAACGGTCACGTTTCGGGTTATCATTTAAGTACAATGATCCTGTTTGCTCGGGCTCTCGTTTAAGTACAACGATCCTGTTCCTTTCGAGTCTCCATTTAAGTACAATGGTCTCGTATTTGAGTCTTGTTTCAGTACAACAGTCTCATTTCCTTTCGCGTCTCCGTTTCAGTACAACGGTCGCGTCTCAGGTTATCATTTAAGTACAATGATCCTGTTTGCTCGGGCTCTCGTTTAAGTACAACGACCCCATTTCTTTTCGAGTCTCCATTTAAGTACAATGGTCTCGTCTTTGAGTCTTGTTTCAGTACAACAGTCTCATTTTTTTGCGTCTCCGTTTCCGTACAACGGTCGCGTCTTGGGCTCTCGTTTAAGTACAACGATCCCGTTCCTTTCGAGTCTCCATTTAAGTACAATGGTCTCGTATTTGAGTCTTGTTTCAGTACAACAGTCTCATTTCTTCGCGTCTCCGTTTCAGTACAATGGCCGTGTCTCGGGCTCTCGTTTAAGTACAACGACCCCATTTCTTTTCGAGTCTCCATTTAAGTACAATGGTCTCGTATTTGAGTCTTGTTTCAGTACAACAGTCTCATTTCTCTTCGCGTCTCCGTTTCAGTACAACGGTCGCGTCTCGGGTTATCGTTTAAGTACAACGACCCCATTTCATTCGAGTCTCCATTTAAGTACAATGGTCTCGTATTTGAGTCTTGTTTCAGTACAACAGTCTCATTCCCTTTCGCATCTCCGTTTCAGTACAACGGTCGCGTCTCGGGTTATCGTTTAAGTACAACGACCCCATTTCTTTTCGAGTCTCCATTTAAGTACAATGGTCTCGTCTTTGAGTCTTGTTTCAGTACAACAGTCTCATTTCCTTTCGCGTCTCCGTTTCAGTACAACGGTCGCGTCTCAGGTTATCATTTAAGTACAATGATCCTGTTTGCTCGGGCTCTCGTTTAAGTACAACGACCCCATTTCATTCGAGTCTCCATTTAAGTACAATGGTCTCGTCTTTGAGTCTTGTTTCAGTACAACAGTCTCATTTCTCTTCGCGTCTCCGTTTCAGTACAACGGTCGCGTCTCAGGTTATCATTTAAGTACAATGATCCTGTTTGTTCGGGCTCTCGTTTAAGTACAACGACCCCATTTCATTCGGGTTATCATTTAAGTACAATGATCCCGTTTCATCCCGTCTTATCTTCTTTTGAGTTGTCATTCGAGGATGGCATGCTTCCCAGTAAATTTCCACCTGTTTCTATTTTTCCGCTACCTATTCGGAGGTCAAAATCAGAAAATACATAAATAAATAAATGGGCAGATGGCATTTCCATTACCCTCGGTGTGCAAATTTTCAGGTTTTATTCGAGTATTCAATCACTCCATACCTTGAACGCCTAAAAGTTGTTGCAATCATCCGTTCAGGTCTGCAGTTGATTGAATAGGGGCAGCTGTAATACCTCAAAATTTGCCCTCTCATTTCCTCAACATTTTGCATAGCATTTTGCATATATGGATTCATAAAATAACCAAAAACATTGCATCATATATAGCATAGCCGAGACGTGGGTATGTGATCAATGATCGGAGCAACCGAAAGTTATGAAGAGGCTACCGAAGGGCCACAAAGCTTCTCAACCTTGTGCAAAGGGTTCACAATATCCCACAAGTCTTCACTTGAAGCCACAAGTCATGGAAAGTTTTGGTTTGATTGAAGGAGGCAAGCAGTGCAATACTTCTTGAGGGAAAAGAGCCGAATTAGGGTTTCATTTCTACAGGGCTTCTACATAAATTTTTGAGTCGAAGTGGATTTCTTTGACTTATATATGATGTCAAGTGCCTAGGGTTCAAATCTCGTCCACAAATTCATTTTGGAAGGGGTTCGACTGGCCGGACGACGGAAAATCGAGGAATTGGAGAAAAGGCAATCGGGCTAGGTAAAAAGGGTCGACTCCGGACTTTTAAGATCGAGATCGTGAAATTAGGGTTACAATGATCCTATGGTTCAAACTTGATCAAGAAATGATGGAGGAATCATAGAAAAACCAAAGAAAAATCATTTGAAAGGTAGTTAGTTTCACCATTTCCCTCCACCTTTCCTTCCACTTTCTTTCCACACTTCCTTTCATTCTTTCCGTCTCATTTTTCCACTTCAATTCCACTCCATTTCCCTTGGAAACTTCCACCACCTTCCACCATTTTCTAGAGTGTTCCAAGGAATATTCCCTTTTCCAACCCTAACCCTAACTAACTTCCAAACCTAATTTTGGATCCCAAACCTAATATTTGGGCCCCAAACCCAAACCTAGATCCTAGCCTAGTCTCTATTTAAGCCATTTTCATCCAAACAAAAAGGGTTGAACACCATTTTCCAATCTCACTCTTTGATAAGCACTTTTTTCTCTCACTTTTCCTCTCCCTCTCACCAAAGCTTTTTCAAATAAGCTCTTCAAGTTTCACATTGAAACTTGAAGATCTTGAAGCTTAAGCCTCCAACCTTCATATTTTGTGGATTGAAGAAGGATAAGCTACTGAATTTTGTGAGGATTATCTACTTATCAGAAGCACACGAAGATTCAAGCTCAAGAACGCATTTATTTTGCGATTTCTTGGTTTTCGGTTTTCTCTTCGATTCAAGCTCCGATTCTTGCAACAATCACCGAAGCACTCCTCCGCTTCGTAGGTTGGTGATCTTAATCATTTCTTCTTTAAGTTATTCTCTCCATCTCGCCATTTTTGGCATTCTTTAAGTGCTTTTCGCTTTGTTTAAAATCAATTCCGTTTCGATTATGTTTGCTTGTGATTTGTGATTTTGGTTGAATTTGGATTTAAGGTGTTAATAGATATAGGTTCTACCATGTGTAAATAAGCTCCAATTGAGTAGAAATTTGTGTTAGCATGATTAAGTGGGGGTTAGGATTGTTTAGAAGGAAGATTGTGGCCAAAAGCACTTTTTTCAAAAGCATTTTTCACTTTTTGTTCAGTGTTAACCGGTTAACGCATTTGGTTAACCGGTTAACGCATGCGTTTTTGGCCAGAATGCTGTATTTTTCTGCCCGTTAACGGGTTAACCTATATGGTTAACCGGTTAACGCTGTTCATTTTTGGATTTTTAGCCTATTTTCTTGCTCAATCTTGCTTCCTAGTGCCTCTAATGTTCATGTATGTTTAGGTAGTGATTTTAGGGAATTTTTGGGTCCATTTCCAGTAGCCAATTTATTTTTTTCGAGTCGTTTCGACATGATTCCATTTACTTTTCTATGTTTTGTGTTAAAGGTGCAAATGTGATATAAGTGATTCTTGATGTTGTTTGCTACACTTTAATCATTTGTTTCACATGTTAATTGCTTGCTTAAATCCAACATATGCTTCATGATTATTGTCATTGCTTGCTTGATTGATAAAGTGATTAAATACCATGTTGATTTTTTGCCAAAAGTGATTAAATGCTTCACATGTTCATGCAAGTTTCTTGTGCTTAATTGACCATATCTTAACATGAGTTCAATTCTGATTTTATGCCATGCATGTGTAACAATTGATGCTTGTAGTGATACTTGTTCAATCTCATGATAAAATGCTCATGTGTGCAACATGAAAAAAGTATGTTTGTTCTTGATTGATCATTGTCATTTTTAATCAAATAAATGATGTAAATAAATTCACATGTTTGAGTTCATTTTGTGATGCATGTAGATTCATGTCAAGTGACATTAATGTGTTGTTTATCATTCACTTTGTGCACATAAATAAAAATAATCAAATTTGGATTTTGCATTTCATAGCTGTTTTTGTATATAGCTGCTGTAAAATACGTGTTGTTTGTTATATTAGTATGATGTGTGTGACTTTCTACACCTACTTTTTCATGTTGCATGCTGGCTGTAAAAAGCTGGTGGGTGTTAGGCTTAGTTTCATAGCTGTTTGTGTATTAAGGGGCTGTAATAGGTGTTGTATTTTGGTTTTAGCATTTTTCTAGTTCCTTTAGGATTAAAATAGAGTCTAGTTTAGGTCTAAGGTGCCTTAGAATTTAATTAGGATTTAATTAATGTGTGTTTGCCTTATTCTTTTTAATAAAAATGTGCATTAACACTTGTTTTGTAGTGGGGAAGATTGAGGTAAGTTTACTCCACTTTATCCTTTATTTTTTATGCATTTCTTTTAGGCTTTTTAATTCATTTTTCCTTCCATGTTTGTGATTGGTAGGATTCCCCATTGTTAGGACCAACTTATCTTCCTTAGGAAGTAAGTTGCATCCTTTTTCCTTTTTTTCTTTTCCTTTTTCCATTAGGAATAGAAAACCTCACTAACCACTAGGATCACTTTGTAAATACATAATACATTAGGATTGAGTCTTAGTTCCTTAGATTTTTCCTTTTATCAATTTGAGTCATTCTTTCTCATCTCATGAAGAAAATAATAAAACATCTAAGGATAAACCGAACAATCTTGTACGACACGAGACTTTGTTGCGGAGTGTTTATACGCGTCCTGTTTCGGGGCGAGGTGTAAATACTTCCCGCGATGGATAGGTCTTAGTACAAGACAGTTCACAAACAAATTCAAAAACACTTCTTTTAAAAAGACAAAAACAAACAATAACCGACTATCCTGCGGGAACTTCTTCTCTCATCTCATTCACTCACATCGCGAACTCGCGGCGACTTGTCTCGCATGCAAGACGGTAAACGCACTCGTACCAGACGAGCCTGCAACACCTGAGCATAGACACACGCAGTTCCAGCTGTAAAAAACACAAACAAATAGTTCCCGCCTAGGTTAGGCGAACTACGTCGACTCTGATCCTCATTATCCCAATGAGGTACGTAGGCAGCGGGGTAGGGCCCGTTCGAGCACATTCTTTATTTTCCCTACATTTCCCCCTTTTATTCTCATTCCCTTTATTCCAGTAGGGGTTTTATTCAGCAGCATCTTATTTTCTCACCCTTTGAAACAAACAAGCAAGCGTGGATCCCGTCGGGTACGACGGACGATCTGGGGTGCTAATACCTTCCCAGGTCGTAACCGACTCCCGTACTCAGATCTTTGGTTCGCAAGGCCTTGTCCTTTCCTTCTTCTTCTGGTTTGTGCAGCATTACCATTCCCTCTATTCGGGATAAAAATGCATGGCTGGCGACTCTAACCTTTCCGCGCCACTTTCGCGTTTGTACTAGGATGAAAATCCCGGGAGCGACACAAAGGCACTACATTTGGAACCTATTCTGATTGAGCAGAACATGACCACAAAGGCTGGAATTCCTGGCCTACACTTGGATTTTCTCACTTCTCAGGCCATCCTGAAGGCCTCCTTGGGAGAATGGAAGGCAGTCTGTGCATTGTTAGCCCTCAGTATATATGGGGTTATACTTTTTGCAGATGAGCCCAAGTTTATCAACAAGAATGCTATTCATCTCTTCCTTTTGAGGAACCCAGTACCCACCTTGCTGGGAGATTTCTATTATTCTGTTCACCAAAGGAATGAGAAGCAGAGAGGGAGATTGGTGAGATACTGTGCTCCTCTATTTCATACTTGGCTGCTTAAACACCTACCCAAGACTGATGCCTTCCTGAATCCTCACCAACAGAGGAATTGGGCTAGAAGACTCACTGCTTTAACTTCAGATGACATCAGATGGTGCACCCAGAGCACCAAAGGCAGGGACATAATTACTAGTTGTGGGCAGTTCCCCAATGTACCTCTGATAGGAGTGAAGGGTTGCATCAACTACAACCCTTTGCTATTCAAAAGACAATTGGGCTATGCTTTGGTTCACCCTCCTAGAGTGCAAGACTTGACTGAAACCCTTTATTGTGAGATAAAGCCTAATCTAGATGTTGTCAGATAAGCATCCTGGGCTTGGGACAACATCCAGACCAAAGGGATGGCCATTCTTGGGAGATGCAACAATGTGGCTTCAGCACAATATTATGAGTGGTCTCATACTAGGGCTCAGATTTCTGGGATGCCTTTCACCATTGTAGATGCACCTGGACCATCCACAGCACCACCTCCAGCCACTGTCAGCCTGGAAGAATTTGAGAAACTGAAGGAGAGGAATGAGAACCTGTCTCAAGCTCTGCAGAAGACCCTCTGGGAGAGAAGTGATGGTCGTCTAGACATTGAGAGGTTAGAAAAGCTTAAAGTGGAGCATCTAGCCAGGATTGAGAAATCAGAGGACTACATCAAGAAATCAAGAGCAGGGGAGCAGATTTTGAAGAATGCCTGTAAAGAGGCCCAGTTTCAGAAGGCTAGGACTGATCTCTATCTGAAAGAAAGTCAAGATAGGTGGGTCAGAATCACTGAAGCTCGCACTCAAGAAGATAAGAGGACTCAAGCCAGGATTGAGCAGTTGGAGGCTAATGAGAAGAAGCAACAGGAGGCTTTGCTAGCAGCCCAAAAAGAAATTTCAGAATTAAAGCTTAGGGCTGGATTAAAGAGGTCAAAAGAACAAGACAGACGCAAAAAGCTGACCACTGCTATTGTCACCAGAAACCTTCTTATCAGGAATCTCATAGAGCATCCGGCTGATCCTGTAACTGAAGCACTTTTGAAGGAGGTTAAGGAGGATGAATTTGGTCTTGATGTCTGACTTTTTGTTTGTTGTTGCTTTCATTTCATGTACTTTTCTTTTTATGTTGTATTTTGACCCCTCGGGGGGCATGTGTTGTAAAAACAGGCTATGTGCTATGCACCTTTTGTAATATATTTGCTAGTTTGTTTCATTGAGTTTCTTTTTCTCAAGCAACATCAAAGCATCTTCCCCAGGGTCTGGAAAGGTCAAAACCAAGCACCAAGCCGGATACCTTGGAAAATAAATAAGCATACTGCATTGCATACTAACTTTTGTTTTGTTTTGTAGGTTTTTGTTTTGTTTGTTACTAACTCTGTTGTGATTCAGGAATTATTGCTCGCCGTCGGGTGTTCCCTCTCAACCGTCCGCACAGATATCCTACTCGCAACAATCTTCCTGGTATCCAGATGGACCAAGTACAGCAGGACCTGGCAGAAGTCAGAACCCAGATGGCTAACGAGAGAGTGGAGATGAGAAACCAAATGGCTCAATTCATGACTGTAATGACTAACTTGGCCCAGAGTCAGGAAAGGCTAAGAGCATTGGTAGAAAGACAAACCCCCGAGGAACCTCAGCCTGGCACTGGAGGAACTAGCAATAATGAAGGAGGTCAGCCTCATGTTAACCCACCTGTATTTGGACCTCATCTAGACCCAGAGGCCAACATCCCCATGAATGTACAAGGCAACGCTGCTGCAGGTAGAATCTTGCAAGAAGATCCTCAGGAAGAACAGTTCACAGTGATGGGAGCTGGGGATGAAGTTTATGATAGGAGGTTTGATGAAATCGCTGAGAAGTTGAGATCTTTGGAGTCCCAAAATTCCCTAGGCTTCGATGTAATGGACATGGGGTTAGTGGATGGGGTGAGAATTCCTCACAAGTTTAAACCCCTGTGCTTCGAGAAGTACAACGGGACTTCCTGTCCACGAACTCACTTGCAGTCTTTTCTGGGAAGGCTTAAGGCGTACACCATGGATGAGAAACTGTGGATGTTCTACTTTGAAGATAGTTTGACTGGGGCTTCAAGGGAGTGGTACTCTCACTTGACCAGAGCTACTATCAGGTGCTGGAAGGACTTAGCTGAAGCTTTCATCAGGAAGTACCAATATAATCTAGACATGGCCCCTAACAGGACCCTTCTGATGGGTATGTCTCAATCCTCCAAGGAAAGCTTTAGGGAATATGCCCAAAGGTGGAGGCAGCTAGCTGCTGCTGTCCAGCCACCCATGTCGGAAAGAGAAATGGCCGACATGTTCATGAATACTCTGCAAGGAACATATATTGATAGGCTAGCTGCCTTTTCTTCCACCAGCTTCGCTGACGTAGTCATAGCTGGAGAAAGAATTGAAAGCCTTCTGAAGTTGGGCAAGATTTCCGATAATGGTGCAAGTTCATCCAGTAATCCCCGGAAACCTTTTGTGGGACCCCGAAGGACTAGTGAGACGAATGTCATCCATGCCAGCAGGGGTAAACCTCAGTATGATCATAGATCAGTAGCAGCTGTCACTATTCCAGCTCTGATTCCTCAGCAACCAGCATATCAACCACAACAACAACCACAGTATCAGTAACAAATTCAGTACCCGCCACAGAGGACCTACAACAAAAACAACAACAATCAACAGCAAAGACCCTTTCAGCAAAGACTATCACAGGCAAATAGGGTGATTGACCCTATCCCTATGCCTTATGCCGCTTTATTGCCACAACTCCTGAAACTCAACTTGGTTGAATTAAGGACATTGGCACCGCCAGATCCTTCCAATCTGCCAAGAAACTATGATGTCAACGCCCGGTGTGCTTTTCATTCCAATGCACCTGGCCACAATACCGAGAAATGCAGGGCTTTACAAATGAAAGTGCAGGATCTGGTGGATTATAAAGCTCTCAACTTTGCACCCCCTCCGAATGTCAACAAGAATCCCATGCCCAACCATGGAGGACCAAGAATTAATGCTATTGAGGAAGATAAGCCGTCTTTCTTAATAACCAGTGTTGGGCAGATTCGGACACCTCTGGTAGAAATTAAAGCTCAGCTCCTAGAATGTCAGATGTTCCCTGGGTGTGAGCTCGGCTGTGGTTATTGCAACATTTCGGTCAATGGGTGTGATAACTTGAGAAGTGGCATAGATGGTCTTATCAAGAGTGGCTTACTTCAAATCACAACATCAACACCTACAAATCCAGCAATCTCTTTGACAACAATTCCTGAGTCTTCTACAACTGCAACAACAATTATTCCAAACAATTCTTCAATCTCATCAACAAATGCTTCATCTATCACTTCAACAAACCAAATATCAACAACCATCTCTTCTACAACATCAGCACCCCTTTATTCAGAATCTTCTACAGCGCCAACAGATATTTCAGCAGTCACCATTTATTATGATCCGTCATATGTTCCTTCTAACAACAATTTTCAACAACAAACAGTGGCATCTCCTGCCAGGTCACCAGTTACCATCTACTATGATCCGCACACTATTTCAACACCCTCCTCTGCTGCAGTCAGTCCGGTTACCATCACGGTGCCTGGACCAGTTCCATATGAAAGCAGTAATGCCATCCCTTGGCATTATGGCTCTGACCTTTACTGCAATGGGGAGAAAATCACTTTTGACTCTTCAACTTCCTCTCCACAGATTGATAATGTCGGGGGAGGCGGAGGCTTCACCAGAAGCGGACGCCTTTTTGCCTCGCAATCACAAGGACCTAATGCCGAAGCAGAAGCTGCTGCCAAAGCAAAGGGAAAGAGTGTAATATCTGAAGAACCCATTCTCAAGGAAACTCAGAAGACGTCTTTTGAGCAAGATGTGGACAACTTCATGAGAATTATAAAGAGGAGTGATTACAAAGTGGTGGATCAGCTTCACCAAACTCCCTCATAAATCTCCATATTATCCCTGCTGATGTGTTCTGAAGCTCACCGGAATGCATTACTGAAAGTCTTGCACGCAGCATATGTGCCAGAGGAGATCACCGTTAATCAGCTGGAGACCGTGGTAGCGAATGTCAATACCAGCCATGGATTGGGTTTTACCAATGCTGATTTAACAACTGAGGGATGTAACCACAACAAGGCTTTACACATCACTCTAGAATGCAAGGGTGCTGTTTTATCCCATGTATTGGTGGACACTGGGTCTTCACTCAATGTTCTACCGAAGAAAGCCTTGGTGAAGCTGGAGTATGATGGCTTGGCACTGCGTCCAAGTAATTTGGTGGTGAGAGCTTTTGATGGCTCTAAAAGATCAGTGCTAGGGGAGATTGATCTGCCTGTGATGATTGGCCTGCAGACTTTTAAAATTACCTTCTATGTGATGGACATTCAGCCAGCCTACAGCTGTTTGTTGGGTAGACCTTGGATCCATGCCGCTGGCGCAGTTACGTTTACCCTTCACCACAAGTTGAAATTCGAGTGGGAAGGTCAAATCATCACCATCTGTGGTGAAGAGGATATCTTTGTTAGCCATCTGGCTACGTACAAATACATTGAGATGGATGGAGAAATCCATGAAACCATGAGCCAGGGTTTTAGGGCCTGAACATTAATGAAGCATCTGCTGTACCAGGAACCTCCATGACATCTTATCAGCAAGCCAGGAAGGTTGTTGAAGAGGGGACTGCCCAAGGCTGGGGCAAGCTGCTGCCCGTGGAAAAGAAGGAGGACAAATTTGGGTTGGGTTACAAACCAACTCAACAAGATCAATCAGAGGCTGCTAAGAAGCCCAGTTTTGTCAGCGGGGGGATGCTCACCCCGGATGCAGTGAACAACTTGGAAGATGAGTCGGAAGCTGAGCGCAACCTGGAGAGCTGGATACGTCCAAGGACCCCGGGGAGCCGTATCTCAAACTGGTCTTCCCAGGAAATTATAAGGGTTACTCCTGCAGAGTAATTTTTATTTCCTGTATATTTTAAGCATGCATCAAGTCTTGCATCTTGCCCAAGATGACAAGACTCATTTTGTAATCGGGCCATCTTGTAATTTTGTGCAAACAGATCAATCAATGAATATCGGACATCTTTTGCAAATGAGTCTTTTTCTTTTCCGCTCACTGTTTTTTCCATTTTTCTTTTTGTACAAAAATAAAATGGCAATGTTTTCCAAAATGATAGCTTTACTTCACTTTTTCTAAACAAAGATTAAAATCAATCACTAAAATGAACAATCTAAACCCTTACAGAGAGTGCCTTTCAGACTACACCGACAACAGCACAGCTATGGCTTCGTATAACTTTGACAATCCAATCAATCAAGCAGATGAAGGGGTTGAAGAAGATTATGAGCTTCCTGAAGAGCTAGCCAGGTTGTTAAGGCAAGAGGAGAAGGTTATCACTCCTCATCAGGAGGAGGTCGAAACGGTTAATCTTGGTACGGAAGAAGACGTGAAAGAAGTTAAGATCGGGGCCTGCCTACAAGACTCAGTGAAGGAACAACTGATTGACATGCTTCGTGAATATGTGGATGTGTTTGCTTGGTCTTATCAGGATATGCCAGGGTTGGACACCGATATTGTCATGCATAAGCTACCTTTAAAAGAAGACTGCCTGCCGGTTAAACAGAAACTGCGCCGTACTCGCCCAGATATGGCAATGAAGATTAAAGAAGAGGTACAAAAGCAGTGGGACGCCGGGTTCCTTGCTGTGACTAGCTATCCGCCGTGGGTTGCCAATATTGTACCTGTGCCTAAGAAAGACGGCAAAGTGAGAATGTGTGTGGACTACCGGGATCTGAACAGAGCCATCCCGAAGGATGATTTCCCTTTACCTCACATTGATTTATTGGTTGATAATACGGCTCAGTTCTCGGTATTCTCCTTCATGGACGGATTTTCAGGATACAATCAGATCAAGATGTCACTTGAGGATATGGAGAAGACGACTTTCATCACACCCTGGGGCACATTCTGTTATAAGGTGATGCCATTCGGGCTGAAGAATGCGGGTGCCACTTATCAACGAGCTATGGTAACATTATTCCACGACATGATCCATAAAGAAATTGAATGTTATGTGGATGACATGATTGCCAAGTCCCTCACAGAAGAAGACCACCTGGTAAACCTGTTGAAGTTATTCAAGTGTCTGAGGAAGTACCAACTGAAGCTAAACCCCAATAAATGCACATTTGGGGTGCGATCCGGTAAACTGTTGGGCTTTATTGTGAGCGAGAAATGGATTGAAGTTGACCCCGATAAAGTTAAAGCCATTCAAGAAATGCCTGCACCGAAGAATGAAAAAGAAGTTCGAGGTTTCCTAGGTAGATTAAACTACATTTCACGGTTCATATCTCACCTCACGGCAACTTGTGAACCTTTGTTCAAATTGTTAAGAAAAGAACAAACGGTCAGGTGGAACGAAGACTGCCAGAGAGCTTTTGACAAAATCAAGGAATACTTACAAGAGCCTCCAATCCTTATGCCTCCAGTTGAAGGAAGATCTCTGATAATGTACTTGACAGTATTAGAAGAGTCAATGGGGTGTGTGCTGGGCCAGCATGACGAGTTTGGTCGAAAAGAGTATGCAATATACTACCTAAGCAAAAAGTTCACCGACTGTGAACAACGTTATTCACTGCTCGAGAAAACTTGCTGTGCTTTAGCGTGGGCTGCTCGCCGACTGAGACAGTATATGTTGACCCACACTACTTTACTGATCTCCAAGATGGACCCAGTTAAGTACATTTTTGAGAAGCCAGCGCTTACCGGACGGGTTGCAAGATGGCAAATGATCCTCACAAAATACGACATTCAGTACACATCTCAAAAAGCCATCAAGGGCAGTGTATTGTCTGATTATCTTGCTGAACAACCCATCGATGATTACCAGCCTATGAGATTTGACTTCCCTGATGAAGACATCATGTTCATAAAAGCAAAAGATCATGAAGAGCCTGTTCACACCGAAGAGCCTGACCTGGAAGAAGAATGGACCATGATGTTTGACGGGGCTGTTAATATGAATGGTCGTGGTGTTGGTGCAGTACTCATTACACCCAAAGGAGTTCACATGCTTTTCTCGGCAAAACTCACTTTCGACTGCACTAACAACGAAGCTGAATACGAAGCTTGCATTATGGGTCTTGAGGAAGCCATTGACCTCAGGATCAAGACTTTAACGGTATTCGGAGATTCAGCCTTAGTAATCAATCAAACCAACGGCAAATGGTACACCCACCAGGATCATCTGATACCTTACCGGGATTATACAAGGAGGTTATTGACTTTCTTCACAACAGTCAAGCTTGAGTATATCCCTCGGGACGAGAATCAATTTGCAGATGCCCTTGCTACCATTTCATCCATGATCAAAGTTCAAACTGCCAACTTTGTACCTCAAATTGCAGTATCCAGGCTTGATTGACCAGCATATGTATTTGCGGCAGATATTGCCAAAGATGATAAGCCTTGGTTCCATGACATTAAGTGCTTCTTGGAGGATCAAACATACCCGCCTGGGGCATCGTCCAATGACAAGAAGACATTAAGAAGGCTCGCTGGTAGTTTCTTCCTGAATACCGACGGTTCCCTCTACAAGAGAAACTTTGATATGGTACTCCTCAGATGCGTTGATAGAACAGAAGCAGACTTGTTGATGCACGAGGTGCACGAAGGATTCTTTGGTACCCATGCTGGAGGGCATGCAATGGCTAAAAAGTTGCTAAGATCAGGCTATTACTGGATCACAATGGATGCCGACTGTTGTGCTTATGCCAAGAAATGCCATAAATGCCAGATTTATGCGGACAAGGTGTATGTGCCTCCCAATCCTTTGAATGTGATGTCTTCACCCTGGCCCTTTGCCATGTGGGGCATTGATATGATTGGCAAGATTGAACCGACTGCTTCAAATGGCCACAGATTCATCTTGGTTGCTATTGACTATTTCACCAAGTGGGTCGAAGCAGCTTCATATGCAAATGTTACAAGGCAAGTGGTAGCCCGATTTCTGAAGAGAGATATCATCTGTCGGTATGGAGTGCCCGAGCGAATCATTACTGATAATGGTTCCAATCTAAACAACAAAATGATGGCAGAACTATGCCGGGACTTCAAGATCCAACACCACAATTCTTCTCCTTACAGGCCAAAGATGAACGGCGCTGTAGAGGCAGCTAACAAGAATATCAAGAAGATTGTACAGAAGATGGTGGTCACCTACAAAGACTGACATGAAATGATACCGTTTGCCTTACATGGATACCGTACGTCAATCAGAATATCCACTGGGGCAACACCGTATCAACTTGTGTATGGTATGGAGGCAGTCCTACCTTTTGAAGTTGAATTACCCTCCCTACGGGTACTGATGGATGTTAAGCTGAACGAAGCAGAGTGGGTCCTATCCCGATACAAACAACTGAGTCTGATTGAAGAGAAGAGATTGGCTGCAATCTGTCATGGGCAGCTGTATCAGAAAAGAATGAAGAAAGCCTTCGATCAGAAGGTCAGGCTCCGAGAGTACCAAGTAGGAGACCTTGTGCTGAAAAGACTCCTCCCTCCTCATACAGACCACAGGGGCAAGTGGACTCCGAACTATGAAGGGCCATTCGTAGTAAAGAAAGTTTTCTCCGGTGGAGCACTCATGCTCAGTACTATGGATGGTGAAGACTTCCCGTCCCCCGTGAATTCAGATGCAGTTAAAAAATACTTCGCATGAAAATGACCCGCTGGACATAAAAACAAAATGTAAGTCCAAGCAAAAATAGGGCATCCCGGCGAGTCAAAAACAGAATAAAAGACTCGGGCAAAAATAAGGGAAATAAACAAAAAAAATGTGTACACCCGCTGAGTTGAAAAGCCGCATTGGACGACTCGGGCAAAAATGGGTATCCCGATGGATTGAAAACCCGAAAGGGCGATCCATGCAAAACAAGGGAATAAGCGAACAACTGCATTCTGAATTCGTTTGTATCGCTTACAGCTTGTTAAGCTTCAAAAGGACCAAGCTCCTTTCAGAGTCAGCCTCCTTCAGAAAGCAAGACGAGAAGAATGTCAAATGTCATACGAGTCATAGCCAGAGGGAAGCTCCCCGAAGCGTCACCAACATTGCCAACATCTTTTGTTTCTCAATTTGTAACAACCTCCTCATTTTAGGAGATTTGTTTCTTTGACTGTATTTGCCAATTCAGGGCACATGAATTAATAAAATCAGATTTTTCAGTCATGTTTCGTCTTGTACATTTTATTTTCGTTTGCAAAATGTCTGATGTCTTTAAGATACTGATTACATAAATACAGATGCTTATCTTCCAAAAATACGTGTGTGCAGGAAATATACTTACTCTCGGGAGTGCCTAAATTCCTATGATGGAATCCAGTAAGGGATACCTCGGGATTACTTGTGCATTTCTCTGTCTTTTCAGGATTGCAAGTATTCGAAGCACGACATGGGGCATGAAAGCTCCACCCCAACAAGCTGACAAATCATTATCTACTTGGTCTTAGCACCAGAGGTATTTTCTCCCCAGCTGAGTTGCCAGTCCTCATTTCTCCCCAGCCGAGTACAAAAGCCAGGGAACCATCTCCCCCACAGAGCTTCCGCCTCTATCCGGAAGAGTAACGTCCGAAGATCTCACAACAGGGTGAAGAAAGCTTCTACAAACCCCAACTGGGTCCCTCACTACCAAAAATAGGCCTATCAGTGATCTATTCCCCCAAGCAGAGTCATATATGTCAGATCTACCAATGATCTTATCCCCAGCTGGGATGTCCTCTTCAAGCAGATCAGCCAGAGATCTCCACGGCAACGGGATCCGAATCCCGGGCCGTTACCTTTGCATAACCATAGCATTTGCATCATACTTTCCCTCATAGAGCGTAGCATTCCGTCTAATACGGAGCATTACGGCAAAAATCAAACATTTTGCATAGTCATAAGCCATGTCTGAAGGCTGACAATCCATTGGTGGTATACAGAGAAACTCTCCAAATTCCTCTGCAGGAAGCCAAAGCATTTGCCTTACACTCACAAATACAGATACACACTCCTTTTGGCACTCGTCCATGTCATCAATCCCCCAGTAAAGTCGCCCGAGCATTCTTTGCAAAACAGACACTTACATATTACAGATACTTCTTGACACCCGTCCGTGTCATATCCCCAACAGAAAGCCAAAGCATCCCCTTTGTACTCACAAATACGTATGTTTGTACAGATTCCCTGACACCCGTCCGTGTCACTTTCCCCAACATGGAAACCTAAAACATTATGTAAACCATACACTTGTTTATATTACACTTTCCTCTTTTGACACTCGTCCGTGTCACTCTCCCCAGCAAGTTAAGCACTCCTGAACACCACTCATACTTATTACTCCTGTGTCACTCATACAGATACTCGTCCGTATCTTGTATACACCACTCATACCTCTACAGGTTTAACACTCGCCCGTGTTCTTTGTTAACCCGTTGGTACTCGTCCGTATCATCATCTCAGAACATGCGTCAAGCGTTTGTTTCTACCTGATACTCGTCTGTATCACAGTCTTAAGGATGCTCGTCCGCATCTTTAATCCATACACGTGTCAAACACTTATGTCTTCTTAAATTTAGACACTCGTCTGTGTCTACTTTTCCCCAGAAGAGTCCCCCACAGAATCAACACTAGTCTGTGTTCTTTGTTAACCAGTTGGTACTCGTCCGTATCATCATCTCTGAACATGTGTCCGTGTTTGCTTCCACTTGATACTCTTCTGTATCTCGTTCTTAAGGATGCTCGTCCGCATCTTTAATCTATACACAGTACCCAAACACTTATACCTCTCATTCCTTGGACATAGACACTCATCCGTGTTTACTTGTCCCAGTAAATCCCAGTGAACTATTTCTTTTCTATCTGACATTCGTCCTATGTCATGATACTTTCGGCAGCCGTACCCTGCCAGGTGATCGTCCTTCACCTCTGGATGACCGTCCCTCATCCTTTCCCCAGTGGAGTCTCCGTTATTGGAACCCTTTTCTATCCGGCATTCGTCCTATGTCGTGATATTTAGCAGCCGTCCCCTGCTAGGTGATCGTCCTTCACCTTTTGATGATCGTCCTTC
Source organism: Lathyrus aphaca (assembly GCA_963966055.1). Classification (NCBI taxonomy): domain Eukaryota; kingdom Viridiplantae; phylum Streptophyta; class Magnoliopsida; order Fabales; family Fabaceae; genus Lathyrus; species Lathyrus aphaca. The sequence continues at coordinate 413,019,512 of OZ014525.1, forward strand.
ATCATTTTATCCGATGGTCGTCCCCATCGTTGATCTTGTTATCCGGCATTCGTCCTATGCCGTGATATTTTGCAGCCGTCCCCTGCTAGGTGATCGTCCTTCACCTCTTGATGATCGTCCTTCATCATGCTTATCCGATGGTCGTCCCCATCGTCGACCTTTTTATCCGACATTCGTCCTATGTCGCGATACTTTTGGCAACCGTACCTTGCCAGGTGATCGTCCTTCACCCTTTGATGACCGTACCTCATCATTTATTTCATTTACCTCTAATCCCCAGAAAGTCTTATAGCTTTACCCGATGGCCGTCCCCATCACAATCTCTGATATCCCCAGCTTGTCGGCCGTCCCCGTCACTGCTTTATTTCCCGCATCTTCCCCAGCATGTCGGTCGTCCCCGTCGTCACTTTATTCCCAGCAGTCGTCCTCTGCTCGACGGTCGTCTTCCGTCGCCCGCACTTTATAAATAATTTATTTTTCCTTTACAATCTATATCCCTTTTCTTCTTCATTCTGTGAGTGAAAATTTTGGACTGTCTTTGGTATTCAACCACAAGTTATCTTGTTTGCCTGTTAAGCCGTGGCTTACATCCTACACAGCTAACTCATGTTTGAATAGGGGCAGCTGTAAACACCCCAAATTTGTCCTCACCCATTCACACCATGGCTTGTGATCTTTTCATATGCATAAATTCAATCATAGCATCTCATACCACATTCTTGATTCACTGTATTGATTCTAAATCATCTGCATCTAGGGTTTGTGATCTGAGCAATCCAAGAGCCATTTGAGCCACTCCAAAGGGCTTCAACCATTTCAAAAGGGCCCATGTATGTTCAATCATCATATTACATCCTCCCAAGATCAAGAAAGTCAAAAATCACAAGAACTGAGGAAGGCATGGGAAGCAGAGCCAAGCTTAACTGCACAGATGACCTAAAATTAGGGTTTTGGTTTCAGAGGCCATAACTCCAAATTTTTTGGTCATTCTTGTTTCTATTGGTCTCCATATGTTATAAGGATTATACATACCAATTTTCATGAAGAAATTCAATGGGGAAGGCATCTGATCAAAAGATGACTTCTTGAGCAAGTCAGTGCAAAATCAGGGTATCTGAGGCCCTCAATGACCCAACCAAGGGGTGTTCTTCGTCATTTTGATTGTGTATGATCTTTATTTGATCATAGAAGATGTTAGAAGTTCACAAGATTGAAGAATTTCGAGCCGTTTTGCAAAATTGCCTTGTATTGGAAAACTTGCGAATTCTCATGACAAGCCTTATGCTCAAGATTCTCCAAGTTTCATGACTTATGCTTCAAGAAATCACAAAGGGGCCAGACTTGTACCAATTTGCAAAAGCCCATGTGACTATGCCTCCACTTGTTGCAATCCCCAAGATTTGATCCATAGGCCTGTGCCACACCAGCTTTTCTTACCAATCAAGACCTTACAAACACGTTTCCCGCAAACCATTTCACAACGTCTTGGAGCCTGAACACACACGCAGGTCAGCCTACACAAAACCCCCCACCTTGCATTTTTCATTGAATCCCTTAACTCGGTCACTCATTCCTCAAAGTTTCTTCCACCATCCACGCTAAAGTTTCAAAGTGGTTTTAAGTTATCTTGAATTTATTTTCAATAGATTGATAGGCCAAGGGATAAGTTTGGGTTCCAGGAGGAGAACAAATTCGACACTCTTAACTTGAGCATGTTAAACCTTGATTCTAAATTTACTGAAAAATATGAACAAAAGCTCGCTTTGGAATGGTGTTTACAATATGAATGCTGTTTACCAGAAAAGCAATGCAAACTTTGTGGGTAACATGAACAGTAACAAGTATAGCGGTAATGTTCTGCTCAACAAAGACCCACACAACAACAATAACAACAACAATGAAAACAACACAAATGCTACGGACAAAAGGTTCAAGACTTTGCCTGCAGCAGAAACACTCCCACGCAATGAGGTGCTTGGAGGTTATAGTTTTGTTTGTAACAATGATACAATGCAGGAGGACTTAAAACGTCAGCTATTTGGTCTGCCTCCAAGGTATCGAGATTCGGTCAGGGCAATAACACCGGGATTACCTCTATTTCTTTATAACTATACTACCCATCAGTTGCATGGCATTTTTGAGGCAACATGTTTTGGGGGCTCTAACATAGATCCAACTGCATGAGAGGATAAAAAATGCAAAGGCGAGTCAAGGTTCACAGCTCAGGTAAGAATTCGTGTCAGAAAAATTTGCAAGGCAACTGGAGTTGAAAAGCAGTAAAAGATAAATTATATTGAAGGATTAAAATGCATAAAGTTTTTGTTAACAACTGAACAAGTCCATCAGCAAATTCCAAAGAGATTACAACAGACAAGTTATGAAACACTGAAAACATGAATTTACATTCTCCAATCTCAGAATATACAGAAAATCCTCGCGACAAGAATTCAATCAGAGATGATTTGTTCAATTTCTCTTTTGATCCACATTCTCTTAAACCAACACGTCAGCCTCTTCTCGGTCGCCGCCGTATTCTCCACCGTCCCCACCTTAACGCCGCATCAGATCTTCCATTTGAGTACTTGAGTTCAAGATTTCCATCAGTCATGGCAACTAGAATTCAGTTTGAGAATAATTGTGATATTGGAGCTTTCTCTAAACTTACAAATGCATATTGTTTGGTTGCCATTGGAGGTTCGGAAGGCTTCTACAGTGTATTTGAATCTGAGCTATCTGGTGTTATCCCTGTGGTGAAGACATCTGTTGCTGGTACCCGCATTGTTGGTTGTCTTTGTGCTGGAAACAAGAATGGACTTCTCTTGCCCCATACCACCACAGACCAAGAACTTCAACATTTGAGAAACAGTCTACCTGATCAAGTTGTTGTTCAGAGGATAGAAGAAAAACTATCTGCTCTAGGGAACTGTATTGCATGTAATGACTACGTGGCCCTCACTCACAGCGATCTTGACAAGGAAACTGAGGAGATAATCGCAGATGTTCTTGGAGTAGAAGTTTTCAGGCAAACCATTGTTGGTAACATTCTTGTTGGTAGTTTCTGCGCCCTCTTTCAATGTCCTCCTCAATACCTCTAACTTCACAAATCTCCACCACACTTCCATTTCGTGCACCTTGCAATGATTGTGGTTCTCGGTGGAAGACAAAGAGTTAGGAGCATATCGTTAAACAAGAATAAGGAAATGAAATTGCTCAAACAGAATCCGAACTTTGATAATGTAGTACCTGCTGAGATTGCATCCGGTTGCAACCATGGATTCCAGAGGGTCATTGATAAGGGTATGAACAATCGAGCAGGTTCGGGATCAGCTCTGTTTGGTTCAGGAAGTTGAGACCCTATTCTTCATGAACAACAATTGTATTTGTCTGCATCTTTTGAAGACGGTCTTCTTTACGAAAGTTAGGCGTCATTGGACTCAGTTGAGATGGATCATGGAATAATATTAATTAGGCATCCCAGCTATGTAGCTCACGACGAAACGTCTGAGGCTAGCTCTCTTCCATCTGATAATCAACGATACCCAATGTTCGAGTCGTACAAACCTCTCCCTCCCATCTTCCAGGGATCTTTTAGGATTTGCCATGGCTCCCATCAAGGTGGGCAAATCAAAGGAAGATGGTCCCAAAGCTCAGGTCTTGGAGATGGTAATGGTTCTCACATTTCGACCCTGCAAAAGTTGAAATTTCCACAACGGTTAACAAGGTAACAAGCAGTGAAAAATGAGTTTACAACAGTAAAAAAGGGGGTAACTAATCCAATTCGGATAGAAATCATTCAGTTCATTTCAAAATCAAATAAAACTAAGTTAACAAGGATGCAGTGACAAGGTATAAGCAGACAAAAGCAAAGCAGGAGCATCAACAGGGTGGCAGAACCAGAACTTTCACAAAATAGGAAAGAAAAAGCTCTGATACGAAAAAGAAGAAACAAAACATAGCCAAAGTGAAAATACTTCAGTTGATTTCAACTTCGAAACCCTAATTTGCAAAAATATAAAGAGGTTTCAGAAACCGAATACAAGGACACACAGAGAAAAAAAACCCTAGCCACCATTCAATTCAGAAAGTGAGAAACCAATAACATTTTCTACGAAGAGGATATCCAGAACTTTACACTAAAAACTCAACAAAACCACAAATCTTCTCAGAGTCTCATGTCGAAACTCTAAGTAAGAAAAGCTGAGACCCTCATTCGATTCACATAATCAACATCAACAAGAAGCTGAGAGGTCAAAGAAGGAGGAAGAGAAGAAGACTATATTGAAGGAGCAAGGGAGGCTTACCTTGAAGCAAGATCGAATCGTCGTTCTTCATTAGAGGTAGTTTTCTCCCCTTTGTGTATACCTGGTCTTATTTTCTTTCATAAAGCTGCTATATAAAATGAAAATTGTTGATTGTTTTGAGATTGAGGCTTAGGGTTTTCGTTTAGGGTTAGGTTTCTTTTTTCAATGTGCGATGAGGGTTCAAACTTTTGAAAATAGAGAAGAACAGAGATCGAGAGATGAGGGCGATATGGAGAGGTTTGTGAGCGGCCGGTTAACACCATTGTTCTTCTCTCTTCGTTTATTACTGAACTTAGAATAGGAACAAAAGAGGCTGTTTCAAAACCCTAGAATTTTCCTGCTTTTAGAAATCTACCGGACCGGATCCAGGTTGGTTTGACCCGACCGGTTTTAGCCGGATCCAGCGCCCCTTTTGGGCCTCATTGTTGTGGATCTTTGCAACACCTTTTGTTTTTGTTTATTAAGCCTTACATAACTTTTTTTAATATTTACTCCAAATTCTTTTAGGTTTTGTTTTCTAGTATTTCTTTTTTTTATAAAAAAATAGCATTCTGAAAAATATTCATAGTAAATAACTTATTTCAATTGTTTTGTTAATTAAATTTAGTCAATAATTATATAAATAAAAATATGAAAAAAAAGAAAACACTTATATTAACTAATTATATAAGATAAAGTTATTAGTTAATTTGTTAATCCTTTCCATTAATTAATTTCATTTTAATTTAGTTGGTTATCTTTTGTTCGTTTTCACTTGTATGATCATTCATATCATCTTGTAACCTCTTCTGCATCATGAACATGCTTCTGGTTTCGGCTTGCATCCCAATATTAATTTCACCTTCACTTTATTTTTTTTCTTTTGTGCTAACTTTTCAGGTGGTAAGTACTCTGAGAAGTGAATTTGCCTTCACTTCTCACAATTTCCTTTCATCTCCTTTGTGCATCATTGCTGCATTTTTTGTATGTGTGTTGGATTGAGCTTGCTCATTCTTGTTCATCTCACTTTCTTTCTTCAAGCAACTTGACTTCTTAAATGAAGCAAGTTGTTTTGCTTCTCTTTGCTCCTTTCATCTTGCTCCTCCTTGGTGGCCCTTTGAAAATCTTTCTCTTAAACCTCACAAACCCTAGGATAACCAAACATGACAATAATTAGGGTTCGGATTAGTCCCCCACTTAGTTTTACCTTTGTGTCTCATTGAGTCTTCTCTCCTCACCTCATAATCAGGAACTAAACCCTAAAGGCTTTAAGGCTTTGTGATTAAGCGTATGCCTGCATCCTTCTATTAGGGTGGAGTGTATAACTTTAATCCTAAGTGTTAAACCCTTAATGTGTTTAAATCCTTCAATCAATTCACTTAATAATCATCAAGACATCAAGCTTGTAACTTGGGCCTTGCATTAGGGTTCTAATTCTTCCTTAATTGGTTAAGAAGGACTAACCCTAATGTTAATGGACAAGTCCCCCTCAAGTTGTCTTACAAATTATAAAATCCACTTCTTCATCTTATCATTAACTAAAATCCACCTAATAAAGGTTTTGTTTTGTCATGAGATTAATCCCTAATCATGGATTAAGTTGAGGAGTTTTCCTCAGCTTAAACATTCTCATCTATTATCCTTCTATTAGGATGGTGTAATGAGTCTGTTTAATCCCTGATTATGGCTTAATCTCATTACCTAACACTAAACAAAAACAACCAAAATATCTAAATAATCACAAGTAGGTTAATGAACTTAATCCTACATCAAAGGTGATTAAGTGTGAGATGCTGACTTCACACTTAAGGTATTCTCATTACCCCTAATCAGAGGGAGGATGTGATGAGTTTGCTAACCCTTGGTTTAGGCTTAAGCTCATTAGCTTATGACACATTTCCAAAAGCAATAAAAGATTGAAAACACAAAAACAAACAATAATCGTCTCCTTCGGGATTCTTTCCTCATCTCATTCACTCACAAACGAGAACTTGCTTCTTCCGTCTAATGCAAGACAGTTTGCACCTGAGCCAGACAGGTCATACACTTGAGCATAGACAAGTAGGCAGTTCACAAGTCAATTCATCTTTCAGTCTCTTTGGGTCGAACTACGGTGTTCTGACTTCCTCATTGCACGAGAGGATACGTAGGCATAACTTAACAGTTATCCAACAAAAGTCTCTGTATATCCCCCCCCCCCTCTTTCAGCTTTATTCTTTAAGCCTCATAGTCTTGAGCATTCCACTCTTGTTCTTACACTGACACTTCTCTTATACACTTCACTTTTCTTTTACACTGACACTTGCATCCTTTTCCAGCTCTTTGATACACAAATTGCACTGACACTACCCCTTTAAAACACAAATCTTTCAAGCGTGGATCCCGTCGAGTACGACGGACAATCTGGGTGCTAATACCTTCCCAGGTTGTAACCAACCCCCTTTCTCAGTCTCTCTAGTTCGCAACCGTCTTGTCCATATCTTTCTAGGTTTATCCAGCATTACCTTTCCTTCGGGATAAAAATGCCTAGCTGGCGACTCTTTTCTTTCTCTTGAGTTCAATCCTGTGTGTTCTCATTCCTCTTTCGCCGACCGTTCGCGTCTGTACCCCTTCTGACCCCGGTTGTCATTTTGGTGGGAGCGACAAATGGTTCCAATTTGAACAACAAAATGATGGAAGAATTATGTCGGGACTTCAAAATCCAACATCACAATTATTTTCCTTACAGGCCAAAGATGAATGGCGCTTTTGAGGCAGCTAACAAAAACATCAAGAAGATTGTGCAAAAGATGGTGGTTACTTACAAAGACTGGCATGAAATGCTACAATTTGCCTTGCATGGGTATCGAACCTCAATCAGAACATCTATTGGGGAAACACCTTATCAGCTTGTGTATGGTATGGAGGCAGTCCTGCCTATTGAAGTTGAGCTACCCTCCTTACGGGTAATGATGGATGTAAAGCTAGACGAAGCAGAATGGGTCCGATCTCGGTACAATCAACTGAATTTGATCGAAGAAAAGAGATTAACTGTTATTTGTCATAGGCAGTTATATCAGAAAAGGATGAAGAAAGCCTTCGATCTGAAAGTCAGGCTTCGGGAATACCAAGTAGGAGATCTTGTGCTAAAAAGACTTCTTCCTCCTCATATAGACCACAGGGGCAAGTGGACTCCAAACTACGATGGTCCATTCATAGTAAATAAGGTTTTCTATGGTAGAGCACTGATGCTCACTACTATGGATGGTGAGGATTTCCTATCCCCTGTGAATTCAGATGCAGTTAAAAAATACTTCGCATAAAATGACCCGTTGGACATAAAAACAGAATGTAAGTCCAGGCAAAAAAAATAGGGCATCCCGGCGAGTCAAAAACAGAATAAAAGACTCGGGCAAAAATAAGGGGAAAAAAATGTACACCTGCTGAGTTAAAAAGCCGCATTAGACAGCTCAGGCAAAAATGGGTATCCCGGTGGATCGAAAACCCGAAAGGGCGATCCACGCAAAATCAGGGAATAAGCAAACGACTATATTCTGAATTCGTCTGTCTCACTCACAACACGAAAAGCTTCGAAAGGATAAAGCCTCAGTCAGAATCAACCTTCTTCAGAAAGCAAGATGAGAAGAACGTCAGGGTTATACAGGTCATAGAAAAGGAAGCTCACTGAAGCGTCGTCAACATTGCCAACACTTTTACGTTTTCAATTTGTAACAATCTCCTCATTCCAGGGTATTTGTTTCTTTGACTCTATTTTCCAATTCAGGGCACCCAGATTAATAAAATCAGAATTTTCAGTCACATCTCATTGTTGAACATTTTTGTTTCGTTTGCAAAATGTCCAATATTCATGATACAGTACTTGCATAAAATAAATGAGCCATTCTTAACAAATGCTTGCAGGAAATATATTTACTTTCAGGAATATCTAACTCCTATGACAGAATCCGGTAAGGGATACCTCGGGATACTTGTGCGTTTCTTTGTCTTAACAGATTGCAGGTATTCAATACGCAGCATGGGGCATGCCAAGCATCACTTCCCCAGCATACCTCCTCCCCAAGAAATATCTAGAATGCTTTTCCCCAAAGGCATTGTCAAAGCCTCCTCATCCCTAGCACAAGTCTATTCAACGGGAGCATCCCCATTCAAGTCCCCCACAAAGTTTCCATCCTCTCCCCAGAAGAGCAATGCCTGAAACTCTTGCACAACAAAGTGACGAAAGCTTCCTTCTCCCCAGCTGAGTTCTCCTTACAGGGTAGATCAACCAATGATCTATTTCCCCAAGCAGAGCTATATCTCCTAACAGATCTACCAATGATCTCTTTCCCAGCTGGGATATCCCTCCAAGCAGATCAGCCAGAGATATTTTCTTCAGTGGGATCCAAATCCCGGATCGGTTTCTCTTTTGCATAATCATAGCATTCGCATCATAAATCACCGAAATAAGCGTAGCATTCCGTCTAATACGGAGCATTACGGCAAAAATCAAACATTCGCATGATCACAAGTCAGGTTCAAGCCAGTCACCTGCAAATACCATCAGTATTTCATCAGCAATGGATATAAGAAACTCACATCCCCTGCAAATAAAAGCCAAAGCATCCCCTTTGCACTCTCCAACACAAATGCCTTTTCATATATACCATTGTTGACACTCGTCCGTGTCATACTATTCCCCACAGATAAAAGCCAAAGCATCCCCTTTGCACTCTCGAATACAGATACCTATACATACTCGTCCGTGTCATCCTTCCCCAGCATGATTGCCAAAATACTTGTTCATAACACACTCCTTTCGACACTCGTCCATGTCATCCTATCCCCACAGGTCGCCAGAACGCCTTTTTGCACTCTCACATACAAATATTTGTTCATAACCTATATATAGTCATATTTGACACTCGCCCGTGTCATACATTCCCCAGCAAGTTGAACACTCGTCCGTGTCATGCTCATACTTCGCCAACAAACCAGCACTCATGCTTATACAGAATTCTCTGATACTCGTCTGTATCTTGTATATATATCACTCCTCAACAGATTCGACACTCGTCTGTGTTCTTTGTTAACCAGTTGGTACTCGCCCGTATCATCATCTCTGAACATGCGTCAGCGTTTGTTTCTACCGATACTCGTCCGTATCATGGTCCTAAGGATTCTCGTCCTCATCTTTAATCTATACACAACGTCCAAACACTTATACCTTTTATTCTTGAGCGTAAGCACTCGTCCGTGTTTACCATTCCCCAGTAAGTCACCAATAAAACAACTTCTTTCTATCCGACATTCGTCTTAAGTCGTGATACTTTCGGCAGCCGTACCCTGCCAGGTGATCGTCCTTCACCTTTGGATGACTGTCCCTCATCCTTTTCCCTAGAGGAGCTCCATTATTGGAATCCTTTTCTATCCGACATTCGTCCTATGTCATGATAAAGAGCAGTCGTCCCCTGCTAGGTGATCTTCCTTCACCTTTTGATGATCGTCCCTCATCATTTTATCTGATGGCCGTCCCCATCGTTGATCTTGTTATCCGGTATTCGTCCTATGTCGTGATGAACCTCGAGAGCAGCCCTACCCTGCTAGGTGATCGTCCTTCACATCTTGATGATCGTCCTTCATCATGCTTATCTGATGGCCGTCCCCATCGTCGACCTTTTCCATCCGACATTCGTCCTATGTCGTGGTAAAGAGCAGCCGTCCCCTGCCAGGTGATCGTCCTTCACCTTTGATGATCGTCCCTCATCATTATTTCATTTATTCTTTGAACCGATGGCCGCCCCCATCATTGTTTACTTTAATTTTCAAGCCTGATGGCCGTCCCCATCATTGCCTTTGTTTTAATCCCCAGAAAACCTTGTTTCTTTACCTGATGGCCGTCCCCATCATGGTCTCTTTATTTCCCCAGCTTGTCGGCCGTCCCCGTCATTGCTTTACTTACCACTTTATCCCCAGCAGTCCTCCTCTGCTTGATGGTCGTCCTCCATCGCCTTCATTTGATAATCATACTATACTATCTTTTACAATTTATATCCCTTTTCTTCTTCTATTCAGCGAGTGCAAATTTTGGACTGTCTTTGGTATTCAACCACAACTTATCTTGTTTGTCTGTTAAGCCAGGAGCTTACATCCTACACAGCTAACTCATGTTTGAATAGGGGCAGCTGTAAACACCCCAAATTTTCCCTCACTAACTTCACACCATGGCTTGTGATCTTTCATATTTGCATTATTATAAGCATACCACCTCATATTGCATATTTGTTTCATCTGCATAAGTTCAAGTTCATCTGCATCTAGGGTTTGTGATCTGAGCAATCCAAAGATCCATCTGAGCCACCCCAAAGGCCTCAAAGATTTCCAAGAGGGTCCATGTGTGTTCTATCATCATTTTATGTCCCACAAAGTTAATGGAAGTCAAGAGATCACAAGAACTGGCAAGGCATGGAAGCAGAGCTAGGGTTTTCACTACACAGATGACCAAAATTAGGGTTTTGGTTTCAGAGGCCTCAACTCCAAATTTTTGGGCCATTCTTGTTTATATTTTTCTTAAGATGTTATAAGGATCATTTATACCAAGTTTTATGAAGAAATTCATTGTGGAAGTCATATGTTCACTGGGTAACTTCTTGAGCAAGTTAAGTCAAAATCAGGGCATCTGAGGCCCCCAACAATGGAACCAAAGGGGTATTTTCATCAAATTGAAGTTATATGATATTTATTTGATCTTAGAAGTGGTTGGAAGTTCACAAGATTGAAGAATTTTGAGCCATTTGCAAAGTTGCCAAAAATGGAAATGACTTGTAATGGAAACTTTCCATTTTGGGAAAGTTTTTCAACCTCCTATTTCTTGATCAAAAATGCTTCAAATGAGAAATTCTTGGTCATGAAAGTTGTATATTAGGTCTTTCCCTTTTGAAAAAGTACAAGAACATGTCTTGATTCATTATAGAACTCAAGTTATGATCCTTCAAAGTTGGCAAAAATCCTATAATTTTCAAGAATGCACCAAAGAGGGATTTTTGCAAAACCACTTGACAAGGCTTCTAATGACTTCAAATGTGTACAAATACTTCATGACATGATAAAGCAACTTCAAAGCATCAGAATTGGCCCAAGAATTGGAAGGTTTCATGGCTTGAATCACAAGAAACACCAAAGAGGGAAAATATGCAAAACTCATAGAAACCCTATCATCAAGTGTTCCAGCTACAATCTTTCAATCCTATGGCCTTCATTGATCTATGTTGAGGCCAGACACCCCAAAAACTCAGGCCTCCACCATGCACATACCTCAAGTACACATTCTTGACTTTTTTGCAAATCACCTCATACCAATCACACTATGTCACACCAACTCCTCTGACCAATCACAGTTGCATATACAAACCTTATGGATCACAAAGAACATAACACACAAGCCTGAAAATCACCCAAGCTTAGATTTCACAAAATCCCTCTCAAACTTCATCTCTTCGAATCTCCCAACTCAGCCATCAAAACTTCAAAATTCTTTCACCAATCATCTCCACACAACCCCATGATCATTTCCCACCCCTCACATTGGCCTGAAACCATCTCAAACAAAAACACGATTTCAGCTTCCTCTGAACTGAAACCTTCAAAACAGCCTACATAAACTCCTTTCAAGAATTCTAGAAGCATAAGGGGATCAAGTGGAGTGGATTAGCACCAAAGAAGGGCCCAGAAAGTTCCAGCTTCAAGAACTTCAACTCAGGTAGCCATCAAGAACTTTTTTTCCAGAAATGCATTTTTGAGTTCTTAAATGAATCCTTATGACGTGCTGATGATCCTAATGTATTTATTTTTCAAAATGGTTGAATATTGAGCATGTATGAAGTCTCTGAAACTTTTTGACCTAAAACTGATTTGCTTCGATTCAGCTTTAATGCGTGAAATAAATGTGTTTTGCTGGATGATTCTTGTTGTATGATGTTTGGGGTTTGATTCTGGGCAGAGAGATTGAGTTTTAGAGGCTTAGGGAGAGAGATAGTGTTTTTGCTCGCCGGAGAAGATGACCAGAGCACTGTTCCGGTCATTTGAAAGTTGTTAGGGTTAATGACGTGTAATTAGTGAAGTTTGAATGTGAGCCCTTAGATTTAAGTTCTCGCGTGTGTTTCAAAGGTCCAGATCATTTCATTAGCCCTAATCCTAATTAATTAAAACTAAATAAAATTAATTAGCCAGGATTAATCCCAGCCATTGGATTACGCGCTGGTCAACCCCATTTCCCCCAGAATGAATCTGAACCCTCATATGTGATTACTTCCCCTTTATTTTATTTTTATTTCATTTTCTTTGTATTTTATTTCATATATTTATTAAAAATAGCAAAAACAATTAAAAAATTCTGAAATTTTTTGTCAAGACTTTTATTAATTTTCAGAAACCAAAAATATTTTTATTTTTATTTTTTGCATTAAAAACATATTTTTTAAATCATTTAAATGTTTTATTTAATTAATTGATTGATTTTAATTAATTAAAAATACATTTAAGTATTTAAAAATCACCAAAAAAATCAGAGAGCATTCTTAGACATTTAGAAGAATTTATAAACTCACCTTACAAATTTATTTTAGGTTTTGATCATACTTTGAGATTTTTCAATGAATTAGGGTTCTTAAAATGTTCATTTTCTAACCCTAACTTCAAAAATCCATAACCCTAGAACCAAGTTGAGTTTGTGAATGGTTCTTCTTGCATTGTTCTATGCATGTCTTCTAGCATCCAAAAACATTTTTTTTTTAATTTTTAACTTTCATTTTAAATTTGTTTGGAATTTTACATTGAAGATCACCCAAAAACCCTAGCAAACTTAGAAAATTCATAACTTCTTCTAGGTTTAGCTTCTGACCTCCCCCTTTGGATGGTAACCTATTATAGGTTTAGGGTTCCTTTGAGTGCATTTTCAATCTTTTATCTTGTACATTGCTTCTGTTTTGGTCATATGCATCTCATACATTCATAAAACCCTAATTTCTCATGTTCATATGCATTCATCTTTGCATAAACATCAATACATGAACTTGCCATGACATCTCAAGCATTTGTATGTCATCTTAGATATCCTAGGACTTGTTAGAACATTGCTTGATCATTTATTCATTCATTTGGTATGCTTTGCATTCATAACATTTCATGAACATCCATGTGTTTCTATGCTTCTAACTTGCTCCTTTGTATCACATCTCTCATATAAGCATACATATGCATCATGTGTGACTTTGCAGCATCTCATGACTCATTTTCCTTGCATATTCACTTCTGACTTTGATCATAGCACCTTTTTTTGATGTATTTGCATTTCATTTCTTTCTTTACATGTTCAACTAACATTTCAGGGGCTTATGGTAAGTTGTTTAAGGTGTGGGTGTGCATCCACATCTAACTTCTCTTTATCTTGTATTTTTGTAAACTATACTTGTGTTTGAAGTGAATTCCATTCACTTGTGCCCTTCCCCTCTTTTCTTTCTCTTGGGATTACTTATCTTCTTAAATGAAGTAAGTAACCTTCCTTTCTTCTCTTTCTCTTTTCATCTGCTTCTTCCTTGGTGGCCATCTTGAAGACTTCTCTTGAGCCTCACAAACCATAGGAACATCCAAGCATGATAATAATTAGGGTTGTGATTAGTCCCCCTTTAGTCTTTTAACTTTGAGTCTTATTTGAGTCTCTCTTCTCATCTCTTAATCTGAGACTAAACTCTTAAAGTTTTAGGACTTTGGAATTAGGGTTATGCATGTATCCTTCTATTAGGATGGAGTGTATAACTTTAATCCTAAGTGTTAAACCTTTAATTTGTCTAAACCTCTTAATCAATTCATCTTAATAATCACCAAGACTTCATCTTGTAACTTGGGCCTTACATTAGGGTTCTAATTCTTCCTTTATGGTTAAGAAGGATTAACCCTAGTGTTTAATGGACAAGTCCCCCTCAAGTTGTCTTACAAACCATAAAACTCATTTCTTAATCTCACCCTTATTTAAAATCCAGTTAATAAAGGCTTTTATTATCTAATGAATTTAGTCCCTAACCATGGATTAAGTTGAGGTATCTTCCTCATCTTAAGTGTGCTCATCTATTATCCTTCTATTAGAATGGTGTAATGAGTTCACTAATCTGTGATTAGAGATTAAACTCATTACTTAACACTAAACAAAAACCCCAAAACATCTAAATAATCACAAGTAGGTTAATGATCTTAATCCTACATCATCATGGTAATTAAGTTGAGATTCTTATCTCATACTTAAATAGGCTCATTATCCCTAATCAGGGAGGATATAATGAGTTTACAACCTATGATTTAGGCTTAAGCTCATTATCTTATGCAAAACACCAAAAACAATAAAAAATTGAAAACACAAAAACAAACAATAATCGTCTCCTTCGGGATTCTTTTCTCATTCATAAACGAAACTCGCTTCTCCCGTCTGATGCAAGACAGTTAGCACTCGAGCCAGACGAGTCATACACTTGAGCATAGGCAAGCAAGCAGTTCATCAGTCAATTTTTTTTCCAGTCTCTTTGACTCAAACTACTGTGTTGTGACTTCCTCATTGCACGATAGGATACGTAGGCATAACTTAACAGTTATCGAACAAAAGTCTCTGTGTCTTCCCCTTCTTCCAGCTTTCTCTTTTAAGCCTCAGTTCGTGAGCAATTCACACTCCTTTGCACTGACACTTGTAAATTTCTTTTCCAGCTTTTGCACACAGATAGCACATACCCTACCCCTTTAAACACAATATTTTAAGCGTGGATCCCGTCGAGTATGACAGACGATTTGGGTGCTAATACCTTCCCAGGTTGTAACCAACCCCCTTTCTCAGTTTCTCTGGTTCGCAACCGTCTTATCCATCTTTTTCTAGGTTTATGCAGCATTACCTTTCCTTCGGGATAAAAATGCCTAGCTGGCGACTCTATTCATCTTCACCTTCATTTTCTCCTTTCGCCGACCGTTCGCGTTTGTACCCTATCTGACCAGGTGTCTTTTCGGGGGAGCGACACCATGGATGGAGAAGACTTCAAATCCCCTGTCAACGCAGACGCAGTGAGAAAATACTTCGTGTAAAAAGACCCGATGGACAAAAACAAAATTAAGGTCCAGGCAGAAATGGGCATCCCGGCGAGCAAAAAACAAAATAAAAGGCTCGGGCAAAAGTTATGGAAATCTCTAAAAAGATGTACACCCGCTAAGCTGAAAAGCCACACTGGACAGCTCATGCAAAAAAGGGTATCCCGGTGGATTGAAAACCCGAAAGGGTGATCCACGCAAAAGAGGGACTAAAATGAACCATTGCGGTCTGCAAGATCTGTGATGCGTCATCAGTAATCAAAGGTGATCCGAGGGTTGAAGATCAATTCAATCGTCTTTCTCCTCAAAGAAAGTGGAGAATCTTGAGAACATACAAGTCATAGTCGGATAGGAGCTTGATGATACTTGTTTTTCACATTGCCACTTGGATAGTTTATTTTCCTTTTGTGCAATTTCCTCTTTCCAGGGATTGCTTCCTGGTGTAACGCCTATTCATGGACACTCTTCCATCAATAAAAGCGGCAATTTCATCCAAATTTGTTTTCCACATGTTTTTGTTTTTCATCTGCCATTGTTTGATTGCAAGAAACATCCAACAAATTATGATAAATATTGCTTTGCGAATGCATGAATGCCTTATAACACGTGCAGGATAGTAAAAACATTTGACACGTATCTGCTGTATTGAGTGACTGGGACAGATTCCGACCATGAATCCTAGGCACGCAGGTTAAACTAACTCTCATTTCGTAGGTACTATCAGCTGTGTTCATTAACATGCAGGTACAGGCATTGCCAACAAAGCCATCGTCGGCACAGAGCTTCAAGAAGCCTATTCCTCAGCAGATCCTGAAGCGTGACTCCATAGAAAGTCTCGTCAGATCATCCCCTCTCCATAGAGCAACAACAAAGAGAATAATACTTCCCAATCAGAAGGGTATCATTATCACTTATCCCCAGCGGATGAATTCTTCCACTTCTCATCTCCAGCATGAGATACATCCTACCTCTCACTCTCAGCAAGAGGTGATCAAAACTCTTATTTCCAGCAGGAAATGTCCCCAGCAAAATTCTCCATCCTCCCCAGCAGGTGTGGAAATGGAAATATTTCCCAGCATAACAATGGAAAGTTGTGGATGTTCTCCCAAAGAAGAGAGCCCTCCTTCAACAAAGAAATATTCCCCATCAGAGTCTTCTTATCTCCAGTAGTACGGGAGAATTCATCATTCCCCAGCAGAGATGAAGATATAGAAGATCCCGAGAGTTTTCATCCCTGCCCAGCGGTGTTCGCCATTTCCCCCAGCGGATTCGCCAAATAAAGTCGAATCCTCATTGGCACCTCTTCCCCAAGTGAAAGGGGGTGTATTTGAGGAGTCCCCAACATATATTTTCACCAAGAAGAAGATGTTGCACCTAAGGGATTCCCCCAACAGGTCTCTTCCCCAGCAGAGTACCAACACATCTGATTCCCCAACCGGGTCAAACGAGTATCACTTCCCCAATGGAGTTCGGCGGGTGGCGTACCTTCCAAATCAAGTTCATCCCCAACAGGGTCTTTGCTCTCCAATCTCGAAGTCCAATTTATTTTTGGCAATGATGGTAGTTCAGAGCCAATGTATCAAACAATATTCCCCGCAAAGTTGCTTTTCCTCACAGGGATTCATCACAACCAATGCAGAAATTGGTTCTTCCCTAGCGAAGCCGTCAATGATACCCGTTGTCTCCTCATCAGGAGATTTTCTTTGCATTTGCATTTAGTATTCATCATTACATTTGCATCCTTATAAAGTGTAGCATTTCCATCATTATGGAGCATTACGCCATGGAAAATTCAAACATATGCATACAAAGCATAAACTAGTTTTGGTACCTTGCACAAAAGCCCAAAACATCAATTCTTCAATCAGACCGAAGTATCCCCATAGAATGACAAATTCATTCTGTGATGTGGTCATTTATTCCAATTATTGTTTGTTATCCCCAATCGAGTCTTTGTTCAAGTACAACGATCTCTCCTTTTTCAGCGTCTCCGTTTAAGTACAACGGTCGCGTCTCGGGTAATCATTTAAGTACAATGATCCCATTCCATTGATCTCATCTAAGTACGATGATTTCAATTCTTCGATTTCATTTAAGTACAATAGTTTCGCCTTCACGTCTCCATTTTAATGCAAAGGTCGCGTCTCGGGTAATTATTTAAGTACAGTGAGCCCGTTTCTTTGATCTCATCTAAGTACGATGATTTCAATCCTTCGATTCCATTTAAGTACAATGGTCTCGTTGTTGAGTCTCTGTTTTAGTACAACAATCTCTCATTTTTCAGCGTCTCCGTTTAAGTACAACGATCACGTCTCGAGTAATCATTTAAGTAAAATGATCCTGTTTCTTTCGAGCTTTCATTTAATTACAATGGTTTCATCATTGAGTTTCCTTTTAAGTACAACGTTCTCTCCTTTTTTGCGTCTCTGTTTCAGTATAATGGTCGCGTCTTGGGTAATCATTTAAGTACAATGATCCCATTTCTTTTGAGTTTCCATTTAAGTACAATGGTCTCGTCTTTGAGTCTCCATTTAAATACAACGGTCTCTCCTTTTTCGTGTCTCCGTTTCAGTACAACGGCCACATCTTGGGTAATCATTTAAGTACAATGATCTCGTTTCTTTCTTGTTTCCATTTAAGTACAATGGTCTCGTCTTTGAGCCTTCGTTTAAGTACAAAAGTCTCTCCCTTTTCGCGTCTCCGTTTCAGTACAATGGTCGCGTCACGGGTAATCATTTAAGTACAATGTGTCTGTTTCTTTGACATCATCTAAGTACAATGTTTTCAATTATTTCGATTCAATTTAAGTACAATGGTCTCGTCCTTGATTATCGTTTAGTACAAAGGTCTCTAATTTTTTCGCGT
Source organism: Lathyrus aphaca (assembly GCA_963966055.1). Taxonomy (NCBI): domain Eukaryota; kingdom Viridiplantae; phylum Streptophyta; class Magnoliopsida; order Fabales; family Fabaceae; genus Lathyrus; species Lathyrus aphaca. Next base: position 413,037,754 of record OZ014525.1, read on the forward strand.
CTCTGTTTAAGTACAACAGTCATGTCTCGGGTTATCATTTAAGTACAATGATCTCGTTCCTTTCACGATTCCATTTAAGTATGATGGTCTCACATCCTTCCAATTCGGTCTAAGTAAGATGGTATTGTTTCCCTTGAGTTACCATCTAAGTATGATGAGCTCATTCCTTTTGTCCTGTCAGAGGTCAGTCCCATGTGTTGAGTTGTCATCCGCGAATGACATTCTTTTCTAAATCATTTATTTGTCCCACAGAGTCCAAATTTTCTTATTTATTCGGGTATTGAATCACTTCATACCTTGAAAGTCTGTAATCTATTGCTATCATCCATTCAAGTCTATAAATAATTGAATAGGGGAAACTGTAATACCCTAAAATTATCCCTCTTATTTATGGCCAACCTCAAGTGGTTTATGCTTCTTCATTTTGCATGATCGTCCAAGCACCGCATCACATTCAAAAATAATAATAAAATAATAAGAAATAAATTATGATCATTTGCATATGCATGAGGCATGTGATCGAGAATTTCTTGTCAAGCATGGGATCTCAAGAAGGAAAATAATATCACAAAAATAATCCAAGACATCCCCAAGTTGAGATTCCAAAGAAAAGAAGATTTGAAATTTTCCTGCCGCTAACCGGTTAACGCATATGGTTAACCGGTTAACGGGCGCAAATTTTTGGCAAAAAGTTCAAATTATGGTTGGTTTCCACTTCCCTCCACATTTTTTCCTTCATTTTTTTCACCTTGATTCATAATCCACTTACCTTTCGTTTTTCCTAGAAATTTCCACCACATTCTAGATCCTTCCACACTCATCCAAGGAATATTCCAAGGAATATTCTATGAGCCCTAACCAACTTTAACTAACTCCAAATCTAATTCCAAACCTCATTCTCCAAGCCTCATGCCAAACCTAGATTTTATATAAGCTTAACTCACTCCAAAGCACAAGGTTCACCTTCATTTTGCCAATTTTCTCTTTGTCTCTCAACATTTTCTCTCAATTTTCCTCAATTTTCAACCTTCACTAAAAGGTTCTTCACAAAAGCTCTTTAAGTTTTACATTGAAACTTTAAGAACTTGAAGCTAAACCTTCATCAATCATCAATTTTGGAGCTTATTGAAGAAGTGTTGCTATTCTTTGGATTGATTTTGGCTTCTTGGAAGTGATTGTGCAAGTGATCCTCAAGATCGGCATCGAATCACATTTATTTTGCGCATTCGTAGAAGCATTCACGGATCTCCAGTTTTATTCTTCATTTGTGTTTCGATCGACACCGCAACATTCACCAAAGCAATCCTCCTCTTTGTAGGTTGGTAATTCGAAACCGCTTCGCGTTTAACTTATTCTCTTCATCTTGTCGTATGGCATTCTTCGATTGATTATCGTTTGATTGCGTTTTGATCATTTTGCGATTTGTTTGCGTTTTGATTGTTAAAAGCTAGAATTGTAGTTTATTCTAGGTGCTAATAGGTGCTAGAAAACCATATCTAAGTAGAAACTTTGTGTTAACATGTTCATGAGTGCATTAGGAGTCTCTAGAAGTGAGTTAGTGGCTAAAAGTGCGTATTCCTTGCTTTTTCTTGCATTCTGTTCAGTATTAACCGGTTAACCCATGGGGTTAATCGGTTAACACATTGAAATTGGCCACTGGATTTGAAAATTTGAGGTCGTTAACTGGTTAACCTATAGCGTTAACCGGTTAACGTTGTTCTAACTTTGAAAAATGGCTTATTTTCATTGCATGTTTGCTTTGCATCATTCCTTTAATCTTCATATAGGATTAGATCATGATTTTAGGGATTTTTTAGGACCACATTAGGTGCATAATTCCATCGTTTCGCAATGTGCATTCGTTACTTTTTGTTTTTGTGCTTAATTGTGAAATAATGCATAAAGTGACTTGTGTATGTTTGTTGCCATGTTCAAACTCTTATACTAGCATGCATATATATGTTTTAGGTTCTGTTTTGCTTCACCTTCATGATCCATGCATGTTTCATTAACTTGTATGCATAATCGCGTGTTGCATTGCATAATTGCATGTTGCATTTCACATGATCACGAGTATGCATATTCTTGCATTTTAGTTGCATCTTTGCTCACATTTTCATGTTGATGCCAATTCTGGTTTTTATGTTAATTGAATGTTTATCATTGATCTAGTGTTACATATTCACAATCCATGTTGTTGCACATTTGTTCGAAAAATGCATACTTGTTGCTTTCGTTATTTTTGTGTGTTCTTTTACAAGCAAGTCATTGTAAATACTCACATGTTCATAATCCATGTTAATATTTCATGTTGATGTTGCATTTGATCATGTTATATGATTTTTGTGCATTTTTGTCATTTATTGTGTGCATAAAATAAAAACATTCAAATCTGTCTTGCATTTTTGGCATTTTCACACTTTTTACATCTGTTTGGCATGCTGATTGATAACTATAGAAAGCTGCTTGTATTGTGCATGGCATTTCATTGCTGTTTGTGCATTGGTGAGTTGTAGTAGCTGCTGGAGTTTTGCTTTGCGTAGCTTTTAGGTCCATTAGACTTAGGATTGAGTCTATATTAGGTCCTAGTTTAATTATGATTTTTTTGGTACTTGTTTACCTCATTCCTTTTATCATGTTTATCCTACTAACCTTTGTTTTGTAGGGAGTTAAAGGTAAGTTCACACAACTTCATCCTTTTAATTCCTTTATGCTTTCAAAATGTCTTTGTTTTAGCATTTTGTGCCTAGTTTACATAACTTCATGCTAATCCCTTTTGGAAATGACTTAGCTTCCTTAGAAAGTAAGTTAATTTCTAGTTCCCTCTTTCTTTCCTTTTTTTCATTAGGACTAGAAAATCGCACTAACCTAGGTTCATCCATGCATGATAACACTAGGATTTTAGTATTTCCCTTAGACTTTTACCTTTGATTCTCTTTACTTTCTTTCTCATCTTAAAAGAAAAGTAACAAAACACCTAATAAAGGTCGGGTCTTCTCGTACTCCATGAGACTTTGTTGTGGGTTACTTATGTACGTCCTGTTTCGGGGCGAGGTGTAAGGCATCTACCACGATGAACAAGTCTTAGTATGAGAAGATTCACAAACAACAAACTTAGAAAACACTTCTTTAACAGACAGTAAACAAACAATACTCGTCTTTTCCTTCGGGAATTCTTTTCTCACCTCACTCACTCTCAACGCGAACTTGCGACGACCTGTCTCTTTGTAAGACGGTAACACACTCATACCAGACGAGCCTGCAACGCCTGAGCATAGACAAACGCAGTTCAGCTCTAAGAAATACATAAATAGTTTCTGCCTTAGTTAGGCGAACTACGTCGACTTTGATGCTCATTTTCCCGATGAGGTACGTAGGCAGTGGGGTAGGGGCCGTTCGAGCACACTCTTTATTTTCCCTACATTTTTCCTTTTCTTTTCATTCCCTTTTTTCTAGTTCCCTCTCTCATTCCAGATCCAGTTAGCGATTTTGTTCAGCAGCATCCTATTTCTCACCCTTTGAAACAGACAAACAAGCGTGGATCCTGTCGGGTACGGCGGACGATCTGAGGTGCTAATACCTTCCCAGTTCGTAACCGATTTCCGAACTCTGATCTTTGATTCGCATGACCTTGTCCTTTCCTTCTCTCTTAGGTTTGTGCAGCATTACCTTTCCCATTCATTCGGGATAAAAATGTCTGGCTGGCGACTCTACCTTTTCCGCGCTACTTTCGCGATTGTACTAGGATGAAAATCCCGGGAGCGACAACATGGTTTCAATATAAGTAGGAATCGATGATTTGATTGTTGGATTAGTTGGAAGCGAAAAAGATGATTTATCTGATTGAAGTTAAGTGAACTCAGATGTTATATGTTGTTGTAATGATGTTATGCATTTAATATGAGTCACATCTTGTGTTGTATTATTTATTTTGCTTATGTTTGCTGAAGTTGATGAAGTTGTCTATGTTGCTTAAATTGATGAAGTTGTTGATGTTGCTTAAGTTGAGGAAGTTGTTGATGTTGCTTAAGTTGAGGAAGTCGTTTATGTTGATTAAGTCGATTAAGTCGTTCACGTTGCTTATATAATTAAGTTGATAAAGTTGAGTATGTTTGTTGAAGTTGTTGTAGAGATTTACGTTTACTATGATGATGTTGATTTGTTGATTATATAGTAAATATTGATAGGTGTAGTAAGTCGATAAAGTTAATCATCTTTTAGCTGGAAAATATCTATTACATTTTTTAGTGACCAACTTAATATCTAATTCAATTTTAATTAACTTTTAATCATCTTTTAATTGTGTATTTCAAATACTTTTCAACTATTACCTGGTTAGTACTTTACTAAACAAAGTGACGCTATACTATATTTGGCCAATGATAATATAGTGGGATAGTGGTCTCTTTTTAAGATGGTCATTATAAGTCTCAACAAGAATAGCATGATGATTGGGAAGGATATAAGATTCCCTTCCCACTTACACACACTAGGAGGTAATCAAATTCGACTTGATATTATAAACTCCTCAAAATATTAGGCAGCAACGTTGAAGATGATGCGAATTGGAGCTTTAAATAATTTTATTGAATTCGATAACTATTGTGATTTAATGCTTCTTTTGTGACATGTGAAATGGAGATATATCTGCTTAACAGGGAAGAAAGCTGTGCTGTATTTGGGCCCTTATAAGTTGCTGTTCGATAAAGCTATTGTTGCGATACAACGAAGGGAAGCAAACATGCTCAACCAAACACCTACAAGTGGTTCAACAAGTCTGAAAACTGGACCAGTACTGCACTATTAAAGCACACTCCACACAAAAATTTCATACAAATATTAAAATATATATAAATTATGGTTGTACACGTTAACGCTAATATATGGATTTGGATTTTAATTTGGGTCAATAAAAATATATATATGGAGGTATTGTAAATCATTTGAATTTTACACGAAGGCTTAATATTTGTTTTGTTGGAATTGATGGTACAATTAAGGTTTAAAAAGAATGAAGAAAGAGAAAAAATGATAGGAGAGAATTAGAAAATCTTTTGAAAACTTGTTAAGTTGTTAAGCCGTAAATTGTTAATTGTGTAAAATTATATAACATCATATCTATTTATAGACGATTAAGATCTAAGGTCAAAACATACCATCCAATTTTAAATATTCAAAATTATATTTTGGTTTCTACATAATAGTCATATGATGTATTCGACTCTGTCAAATATAATTAATGTTTGGTAAAAATAGCGGTTGACTATAAGTTAATTTATAGTATATAGCTAATGATTGATGACTGATGACTGATAGCTGATAAATTAATTTAAGTGTTTGGTAAAATTAACGGTTCAACTAACGTATAATATAAAATGACAAAAAAATATTTAATTTATTTTAAACTAAAATAAACTATAAAAGATAAAAAAGATTTTTGTTAAAATAATAAGGACGAAAATGGAAGAAAGTTAAGAGAGTTAAGAAAAATAAACTAAAATAAACTATAAAGGATAAAATGCTTGAGTGTGCCTGGAACAATGACCTTACTTGTCATACAAAACCTTGAGCAAGTTAAGAAAGGTGCAATGACTTGGAAGCTAAGCAATATCAGTCAGATCACTAACCAAAAGGCTATTCTAACCTGAAGATTAAGAGGCATCCAACGTAATATCTATGAAAGACGGAACATTGCAAGTCTGAAAAGCTGGAGAAGAAGTTGCAATTGGAATTATCTGACATCCTCAAAAAGGAAGAGCAATTATGGTTTCAACGCTCTAGAAATAAATGGTTGGTGGACGATGATATAAACACTAAATATTACCATCTCAAAACAATTTAGAGGCGTAGACGAAATCATATCATTATGATCAAAGATGCGACGGGGAATTGGGTGGATGATGAGAGCCAAGTTAGTAAAATGTTTGTTGACCACTACAAAAACCTTTTTGCACTAAATGAAATTACACTTGAATGGAAACAAACTAATTATTCCTTTCTAGTTATTCATTCAGAGTTGATACAGGATCTCAGCAAGGAGATAACTGACGACGAGATCAAACAAGTTGTTTTTTGTATGAGCCCATGGAAGGCCCTTGGACCTGATGGTTTTCATGTTGGGTTTTATCAGAGGGCTTGGCAGATAGTTGGAACAAATTTGTGTGATTTTATTACAAAAGTTTGGCAGAGTCCTAGTGAAATTCCAACCATCAACCAAACGGATATTTGTCTCATTCCTAAAGTGAAGCAACCAGATTCCATCAACCAGTATATGCATATCTCTCTTTTCAATGTGTTGTATAAGATTGTTAGCAAAATTGTGGTGGGATGACTCAAAAAGTGCATGCCTAAACTAGTGTCTCCATTTCAGTCGGGATTTGTGTTGGGAAGAAGTATACACGAGAATATCGTAATTGCTCAGGAAACTATCCATAGTATGAACAAGATGGCATGTAAAAGAGGGGCTTTTGTTATTAAATTGGATCTCTCAAAAAGCTTACAATAAGCTCAGCTGGGAGTTTGTATGGTGGAATTTAGACGAAATCAAATTTCCAAATCAACTGATAAATATTATCATGCATGGTCTAACGAGTGTGGAATCCAATATCAAGTGGAATGGTGTGGCTTTGGAATATTTTTCGTCCTTGTAGAGGCATTCGACAGGGCAAACCTATATCACCATATTTGTTTGTACTGTGTATTGATAAACTTTCTCACATGATAATGCAGGCATTGGATACAAAAGAGTGGAAGGCTTTTAATGTAGGAAAATTTGGACCAACAGTTTCACAATTAATGTTTTTAGAGGATCTTCTCCTTTTTGGAGAGGCTACTGAAGCTCAAATGATGTGTGTAAATAATATATTGCACAAATCATGTATGATGTATAGGTGTAAACACCCCGAATTTGCCTTCACTTTTTATCACATCATGGCTTGTGATCTTTCATTTTTGTTTTAACATAATCATTGCATCTCATATTGCATGTTTGCTTCATCTGCATAGTTCCATTTCATCTGCATTTATGGTTTGTGATCTAAGCAATCCAAGAATCAATCTGAGCCACCCCAATGGTCTTGAAGCTTTCCAAGGGGGTCCATATGTGTTATATAATCATATTATGCTCCCCAAAGTTCATGAAAGTCAAGAAATCACAAAGAATGGCAAAGGCATGGAAGCAGAGCTAGGGTTTTTCCTACACAGATGACCAAAATTAGGGTTTTGGTTTCAGAGGCCTTAACTACAAAAAATTTATCATTATTGTTTCTAATGTTCTTAACATGTTATAAGGATCATGTGTACCAAGTTTGATGAAGAAAATCACTGTGGAAGTCATCTGATCATTGGGTAACTTCTTGAGCAAGTTAAGTCAAAATCAGGGCATCTGAGGCCCCCAACAAGGGTGCCAAAGGATCATTTTCATCATTTTGAGTCTCTATGATCTTTATTTGATCTTAGAAGTGGTTGGAAGTTCACAAAGTTGAAGAATTTTGAGCCAATTGCAAACTTTCCATTTTTGGAAATGACTTGTAATGGAAACTTTCCCTTTTGGGAAAGATTTTCAACCTCCTATTTCATGACCAAAAATGCTTCAAATGAAAAATTCTTGGACATGGAAGTTGTAGATTAGGTCTTTTCCTTTTCAAAATGTACAAGAGCATGTCTTGATTCATCATAGAACTCAAGATATGACCTTTCAAAGTTGGCAAAAATCAGATAATTTTCAAGTTCATGTCAAAGAGGGATTTTTGCATATTGGCATTTCAAGCTTCTAAATAACCTCTAATGTGCTCAATTATGTCACAACATGTTAATGCAACTTGCCAAGATCATAATTGGCCCAAGGATTGAAGCATTTCATGGCTTGATTCACAAGAAACATCAAAGTTGGAAAATTGCATAAACATTGGCATCTCTTCATCCAAGCATTCCAGCTGCATTCTAATGACCTAAGGGCTCCCCATGAACCATGTTGAGGAAATCTATGCTCAGAAATCCTTGTTTCACAAGCCCATACCTCAAGTACACATAATCTTGACTTTTTGCATTTCCTCCCATACCAATCAAACTGAGCCACCACCCACTCTCTGACCAATCACAATGACTTATGTGAACCCTAAGGACTCCATTCCATAACACATTCAAGCCTGAAACATTAGAGAGCTCAGAATTCACAAAAATAGTCAAAACCTTCCCTTCTTCGAAACTTAAAACACATCCATCAAACTTCAAAACAAACTTCACCAATCATTTTCAAATCACCTAAGGATCACAAAACACCCCTCACCATGTCCTGAAACCTCCCAAATCAAAAATACGATTTATGAAAAACCATAACCAAACACTTCAAAACAGCCATCACAAGCTTGTTCTAAGCTTCTCATTAGCTTCAGGGAGTCCATTGGGGTTGACGTGCATCAAAGAAAGGGTTAGAAAGCTCTAAAGTGAAAAACTTCAACTCAGGTATACCTCAAGAACAAATTTTCTAGAAACCTTCTTTTAAGTTTTAGAATGATTCTATATGTTCTCTAGATCACTCTAATATGTTTAGTTTCGAAAATGGTTGAGAAATGAGCATGTATGGTCGTTCTGAAACTTTGCTTGAATAATGTATGGGGAGTGTTTTTGGGAAACTAATTTGGGTTGGGGTGGCTTGTAGAGAGACTTAGGGTTTTTGAGTGGCCGGAGAAGATGATCGGAGCTCCCCTCCGGTCACCTGAAAGTGATTAGCCCTAATTAGGGTTTAATCTCCAGATGCGTTGTGAACCCTTGGATTGTGTTTAGTTTAGGAGATTGAGTGGCCCAGATTGCTCCATTAACTTTAATTCAGTTTAATTAGGTTAAATTAGGATTAATTAATAAATTTCCTCAGATTGAATCCTGGCCATTAATTAACGCGTGCAGTCAAGCCATTTTCCTTAGGTTTGAATCTGGACCACTGGATCTAATTACTTCCCATTTTTATTCATTTTATTTTCATTTTAATTCATTTCTTTTGCATAATTTATTAAAAATACCAAAACACTTTCAAAAAATATGAAACTTTGCATTCTGGTTTTAAATATTTTTCTCAACCTGAAAATAATTTATAATTTATTTTTTGCATTAAAAGAGTATTTTTAAAATATTTAAATGTTATTTTTAATTAATTAATGGATTTTAATTAATTAAAAATACATTTGGGTTTCTAAAAATCACCAAAAAAATCATGAACCATTCCAATACATTTAGAAACATTTTCAAACTATTCATACAAATTTATTTTTAGTTTTGATCATAATTTCACAATTTTCCTTGAATTAAGGTTCTTTAAAAATCACATTTTCTAACCCTAACTTTGAAAAATCATTTCTTCCTAACCAAGAAGAGTTTGAACTTGATTCGTTTTGCATTGTTTCACATATTGCATGTAGTTTCTAGGTTATTTTCCTCATGAATTTATCTTGCATTTTCAAATTGATTTGCATTTTTCTTTGAGAATAACCCAAAAACCCTAGCAAACTTAGAAAAATCATAACTTTCAATAGGTTTAGCATCTGACCTTCTCCTTTGAGGTTTGAACTTGTATAGGTTTAGGGTTTGTTTGAGCTTGATTTCAATATTTTATCATGTTATATGCTTCTGTTTTATCCATTTGCATCTCATATGTTCATAAAACCCTAATTTCTCATGTTCATTTACATCCACCTTGCATATTCATCATCACATGAACTTACCATGACATTTCAAGCATTAATATGTCATCTTAGACATCTTAGGACATGTTAAAACATTGCTTGATCATTTCTTCATTCATTTTCCATGTCTTGCATTCATTTCATTTCATAAACATCCATGTGTTTTCAAGCTTCTAAGCATGCTTTCATGACATCTCATCTTTGTATGAACACCCATATGCATATTGTATGACTTTGCATCATCTCATAACACCTTAGAATTACATAATCACTTCTGACTTTGGTCATTTCATCTCATTTCAATTCATTTCTTTATGCTTTATACCTTATGCATTCATACTAACTTTTCAGGAGCTTTTGTTAAGTTATTGTGGGAAGTGGATTTGCCTTCACTTCCAACTTCTTCTTATCTCATTCATATGAATTTTACATGTCTTTGAAGTGAATATAATTCACTTATGTTCCATCTTTCTCACTTTCTTCCTTTAAGTTACTTATCTTCTTAGGAAGTAAGTAACTTATTCTTCTGCTTCCTCTTTTTTTCATCTGCTTCTTTCATTGGTGGCCTTGAAGATATTTTCTCTTAAGCATAACAAACCATAGGATACCAAAGCATGATAACTTTTAGGGTTGTGTATAGTCCCTCCTTAGTCTTTTAACTTTGAGTATCCTTGAGTCTCTCTTCTCATCTCAATAATCAGAGACTAAACTCCTAAAGTTTTAGGACTTTAGAATTAGGGTTATGCCTGCATCCTTCTCTTAGGATGAGGTGTATAACTTTAATCCTAAATTTTAAACCTTTAATTTGTTTAAACCTATTAATCAAATCACATTAATAATCACCAAGACTTTATCTTGTAACTTGGGCCTTACATTAGGGTTCTATCTCTTCCTTATGGTTAAGAGGGACTAACCCTAGTGTTTAATGGACAAGTCCCCCTCAAGTTGTCTTACAAACTTAAAATCCACTTCTTAATCTCATCCCTTATTAAAATCCATTTAATAAAGGTTTGTTATATAATGAATTTAACCCCTAACCATGGATTAAGTTGAGTTATCTTCCTCAACTTAAGTGTTCTCATCTATTATCCTTCTATTAGAGATTAAACTCATTACTTAACACTAAACAAAACCCAAAAAACACCTAATTAATCACAAGTGGGTTAATGATCTTAATACTACATCATCATGGTAATTAAGTTGAGATGCTTATCTCACACTTAAGTAGGCTCATTATCCCTAATCAGGGAGGATATAATGAGTTTACAAACCCTTGATTTAGGCTTAAGCTCATTAACTTAAGCTCATCACACTCATTCACAAACGAGAACTCACTTCTTCCGTCTAATGCAAGACAGTTAGCACTCGAGCCAGACGAGTCATACACTTGAGCATAGACAAGTAAGCAGTTCACAGTCAATTCATTTTCAGTCTCTTTGAGTCGAACTACGGTGTTCTGACTTCCTCATTGCACGAGAGGATACGTAGGCATAACTTAACAGTTATCGAACAAAAGTATCTGTGTCTTCCCCTTTGTAACACCCCAAATTTGCTCTCTTCTTTTTTAAGCATCATCATCATATCATAATCATCATAAGCATATCATATTCTTGGCACCTTTGCATGATATGATCAGGCATAACATTCTCATGACCTAGCATTATGTATATGATCATCTGTGGAGGGATTTGAAGCATCACAAGCTATAACAAGAGGCCTAGTGGATTTGTCCAAGTCCTATGATAGGTCTACATTGCATTCACAAGCTCAAGATCATTCACAAAAGCCTAGGAAGTTGGAGGATCATCAGGGAATTCAAGCTAGGGCAAGCTCCTACACAATGATCCCAAATTAGGGTTTGAGTTTCAAGCATGAAAACTTTGTGAATTTGGCTATTTCATCTGGGCAAAGTCTTTCATATGATAAGAGGATCCTAGGGATGAAATTTGGTGAGAAAACTCCTTGTGGAAGTCAGGTATTTCTTCAGTTGCTTGTAAAAGAAGAAATTGGTCAACTGTGCATTCTAGAAGTCAACTGTCGGAATTCAAAGGGTCCAACCCTATTTTTCTAGTCAAGGGATGTTCTTATAACCTTATAAGAGGTTTGGCAAGGTCAAAGATCAAGAATCAAAAGGTTTTGAGGAGTTTTCCATTTTTGGCATGTGGTTGGTCATGGAATTTGCCATTTTTAGCAACTTTTTGCCCTAATTTTCAAAGACACATAACATGGTGAAAAAAGCTTCAAATGAGTTGCCATTGAACATGAAAGTTACTTGATTTTTAGGGCATGACATGAATTTCAAGCTTCATCCAAATGCAAGAACTTGTAAAACTCATTTTCAAGTTGTTTCATGAACCAAATAAGATCATACTCTTACAATGCATTGCATAAGGTTTGTTTTGCTCCAAAAATACCATCAATTTCGTGCATGAGGTGAAGTATACCACACAAGAGGCAAAATTGCATAATCATTCAAAAAGCATGTTACACTCATAATCAAAGGTCATGATTGATTCAAAACAAATCAAGGGATGGATTGAAGTCAGAATGCACACTTGAAGGAAGGTTTGCACAGGTGTATGGGGCAGTAACACTTTTCATGCAATTTGGCAAATACACCTCAATCACACTTTTCATGCCACTCTTGGTTCAAAAACCCTAGCCAGGTGAAAATACAAAGCATATAATAAAAGCATGCCCTAAATTTGTGTAGAGGCTCTCTCATTTCTCAGATTCACTTTCTCTTACTCACTTGCATTTCTCTTCAAATTTCTCTCCTCAAGCACTCTCTTCACAATCTCTTCACACATTCTGCTTCCTTGAACCTTAAGGATCATTTTGCTCATACTCATTCAAGCTGAAAGTGAAGAATCATAGAGGTGCCATTCAAGAGCAAGAGCTTTCGGATTCCAAGATCCAGCTTCCCTCAAGCTCCATCTTGTATTTATTTTGCAAGAGGAGGTCATAGTGAGCAGATCTGCAGCTGTAGGAGAATTATATTGGTGATTTGAAGGAGTTGCAAGTTCAGGTATGCTCTGAAATTCGTGGATCTAAACTTGAAATTAAATGAATGCATTGTGATCTGTTGGTTGTGCTGATGATTCTGTGCTAATTTGTTTGAAAAATGGATGAGTATTAAGTGTTTTATGGTGATTTGAAATTTGATGATCAGAGTTGTTTTTCTTCGATCCAGCTTGTTCTTTGATCTATTGTGAATTTCATGAGCATATTTGGATTCAGTGTAGCTTAATAACTTGATCTGGAGGTTTTGATGTATTTCTGTGTTGTTTTGTTCATATGATTGAATTTTCCAGTGCCGGAGCTAGGGCTCCGGTCACCGGATTTTGGATTGAGCTCAATGAAGAAGATGATTGCATTGCCCTTGGATCATTTGATCTGAATGATCTTGGTTGTGACAGCGCATTAAAAGAGAGGGTGTCTCTCACGTGTTTCTGTTTTGCATAATAATGCCAGATGCGTGCCAGTTCACATTAACTATCATGTGCATGCCCTAACATTGCTTGATCTGTTGACTTTGTTTGGTTTATTGACTCCTTCCTGTGCGTGAGATCAATCCTTTGGCCTGTGTTTTTCCAGTTTTTATTGATTATCCATAATAATTGTTGTGAGCTTGCGTAGACTGAGTGGGCCTCCCTTGCTATTCACCCCCTGTCTTTATAAGCCCAATTAAAATGAACTGATATTGTTGCTATTTGCACCTCAGCTTCATTATATCTATTTTTTTTATTTCATTTTATTTTTCAGTTTGAATTTTAATTTTTAAAAATAGAATTAGGGTTTCAAAATTTATAAAAAAATTCATGAGTGTTTCTTTTAGTTTTCTTTAATTTTTGGCATTTTTATTTTTCATTTATTTTTTAATTGCCACGTAGAAATTAATTGTTTCTTTTAATTAATTGTTTTTATTTCATTTTGATGCATGCTGGCTTGTTCTTTTTTTATCTTGGTCATTAATTTGAATTTTGAGATGATTCTTTTTGATATGGATTCATGATGAGATGTAGTTTGTTGATGAATTTTGTTCTGATTTTTAGAAGTTTGCCTAATTGATTTTGGTCTCTAACTTGTGCATGAAGCTTTCGAACCCTAATCCATGTTTGAACTTTTATTTGAATGGCTAAGCTTCTGATTTTGATCCTCTCCTTTTGGCATGTTGATATGGTATGATTGAAGATCATTTGTGCATGTTTGTGGAATTTTTGGATGTGTACTTGAATTTGAATTTTTGTTCCTTACTTGTCCCTTTTTGCTTCCTTTGGGTGATATGGTCACTCCTTAGGTTAGAAGGGCACTTGTGCCAACTTCTTTAGTTTGTTTAGAGCCATTTTAGGTTGTTGATACCCCTCTGGCCTTAAGTTGATGCTTGTGTCTTGAGAAAGTTTATGTTTGTTAGCTCTTGAAGTTCATTCACTCTTATGCATGCTCATTTCACTTCCTTTGTTTCTTTACTTCTCATGATTTAAATACTTGACTTTGTGTGCTTCTTCTCTTCATCTTACATGACCCTTAGGCACTTTCTTAACATGTTAGGGTTCTGGTTTGGCACTTTGTGGTTTTGCTTTGACTATTTTGCTTTGTATTCTCTCATGTTTACTTTGTTTTGTCATGATGATTCATATTGCTTCATGTTGATTTGTGTGGTTCTCTTCTCATTCTTATGCTTTGAGTTTGCATTTGGCATTTGTGATTAAGACTTCACTTCTGACTGTGTGACTTTGATTTGATATTATGTTCATTTTATGTAGCTTTTATTCTTGTGTCACTAATCATTTCAGGGGCTTTGGTAAGTGAGAGGTGTGGATGTGATTCCTACATCTCAAAGTCTTATCTCTTATCTTTTCTTCATTGACATTATTCTTGTGATTGTTGGGGCTTAGGCCTTCCCTCCTCCCTCTTCTATTCTTCTTTCTTCTCTTTATTTTCCTATCTTATCTTCCTTTAGGGTAGTAAACCTCACTAACCTAGGATTACCATTGCATGATAACTTTAGGATTCATTAGTCCCCCATTAGACTTTTACCTTTGTGATCCTTTTGTTTCTCTTCTCCTCTCATCTCAAAACCCCAAAAAGACATTTAATAAGGATTGAAGTGATATCTTGAGCAATAGCTTTATCCCATGAGACACTTGTAGTCTTCCCATCTTGGGATAGTACAAGCTTGTCTTGTGATGCACAAGTCTGATCAGGATATCATCTTCACCAAGAAAATCATAAACACACTTCTTCATTGTAAATACAAAAACACTTAATAAGTTAATGAGTTAGTGAGCCTAAGCCCTAATCTCTGGGTTCAAGTTTTGGGGATCTTCTCCTTACTCTAGTGTGCTTGTTTTATTATTCCATCTTGGAATGTAGTGACAAGTGCACATTCCATGGAAAAGAGCTTGAGTTCACTTCCTTGTGACACACCAATAAAAGCTCATAAAAAACACAAACAAACAATAAGCGTCTTTCCTTCGGGAATTATTTTCTCATCTCCTTCGCTCTGTACGCGAACTTGCTCCTATTTGTCATTTTGAAAGACGGTTATGCACTCGTCGTCCGAGCCTGCAACACCTGAGCACTGACATAGGCAGTTCAAGCCTTAAGACACAAGCAATCTTTTCTACCCCTAGTTAGGGGAACTACGGCGACTCTGATCCTCATTGTCCATATGAGGTACGTAGGCAGCGGGGTAGGGCCCGTTCGAGCACAATCTTTATTTTCCCTACATTTTTCCTTTTCATTTCTTTTTCAGTTCCCTTTTCTTTTCATTTCCAGTTCCAGTTTCCTTTTCTTTTGCAGCAACTTTCATTTCTTCACCCTTTAAAGCAGTTTTCTTTGCAAGCATGGATCCCGTCGGGTACGACGGACGATCTGGGGGGCTAATACCTTCCCAGGTCGTAACCGACTCCCGAACGTAGTTTATTTGGTTTGCAGGACTTGTGTCCTTCCTCTTCTTTCTTCTGGTTTGTGCAGCATTACCATTCCCGTTCCTTTGGGATAAAAATGCCTGGCTGGCGACTCTACCTCTTTCCGCGCCACTTTCGCGTTTGTACCAGGATGGAAATTCGGGGAGCGAAAGTTGGCGACTCTGCTGGGGAACTTCCTATCCAGAGTATCTCTGGTTCCCCTGTGAGTCTCTCCTAGCACTTGCGTGTTTCTGTTTCTCTGGGTATTGATTGCTTGTTGTTGTGTGTTGTATTTTTACTGTTGTTTATTTACAGTTTTATTTATAGCTTTATTTACAGTTTTCAGTATTTATTTTCTGCATCATATTATATACTGGACTGTCTGGACTGGAGTTTCTGTTTGGTGGGCTTGGGTGATACTGTTTCTGAGAGATGAGCTCATTACCAAGGCTCGAGTGCACCTTAGGACTTAGAGTGGTTCCACTTTGGCCTCATGAGATCTTGTCATGGGGGTAGTAGTGAGTTCCACGCCCAGATTTGCGAACGTCTTGGAAATGTCTTGATTTGGGGATCTTCCTCTTTCATTTCATAACCTTGACAATTATGTGCAGCTGGGGACCGATCATTGAGAACCTTGTGGAAATATCCCTCTTTAGTGATGACAGTGGCATACCACATTTTGTGGCAAACCCATTCGCATCCGAGGGCCCACCTGGGACTTACATAGGATGACCTTGTTTTCCCGGACTCAACTGAGGCCTCCCCGCGTAGTATATAATACCAAACCGATTCCCTGATCTGGTCATGAGCCATTTCTCGGAAATGGTGAAAGTATTATTCCTATTCGGCTTTGAGAGTCCGTGATGTTTGACCTGGAGCATACCAGTGAGATTGGGAGGGGTTTACAGGTTTGCAGGAACCCTCGGCCTCTACATACCCTCATTATCAGTGTGGTCCTTGTGATGATTTGGTCCTTTTGGTTCTAGATTTCTTATTCTCTTGGTTCTAAGAGTTTCTATCAGAGGGTTGTGGCTCAGAGGATCTTGGTTTTCAGTTGTTCAGGGGGTTTTTATATTCAGTGTCCAGTATCCAGATGGTCCCAGATTGATCATATGCCTGCATTGCATTTGCATTGCATCATACTTGCATTAACTATTTATGTTTCCATTTTTCAGGTTGTTGTTCACAGTTAGCACCCAGTTCTGGTAATTATAAGCTCTCCAGATGGCAGAAATTAAGAGAATCACAAGGAAAAAGAATGTTCATTATACTTTTCTTCTACCAGAAGTCAAGAGTGTTTAGAAATTAGCAGGGCTGATGAATGACCAAGTCTTAGGAATTTTCAAAAAGAGGTATGGTCAGATATTGAAGTACATGGACAAACCTACTGCAGACCAGAAGGATAGCTTGCACACTTTGCTTCATTTTTATGATCCCTTGCTGCGGTGTTTTGTATTTCCAAATTACATCTTGGCTCCTACCTTGGAGGAGATTTCCAGCATTTTGGGTGTTCCAGTCAGAGATACTTTGCCTTACTATGGGTCTGAGGTGGTTCTCAAGGAAGAAGACATAGCCAGAGTCTGTCGGTTACCAGTTTCTAAGGTCAAGAAGGCTTTGAAGGACAATGAAGGCAGAGGACTTCCTTGGAATATGCTTATACCAGAGGCTGAAGAATATGCCAAAGAGGGTAAATAGGGAGATTTTGGTGATGTGCTGGCTTTGATGGTATATGGATCTAGTCTTTTCCCGGGAGAAAAGGAGTTTGTGAGCTTAGAAGTGATTTCTATCTTTGCTAAAGTAAATCATGTGCCAAATATGATGGGAGATTTCTACTACAACGTTCATTACCAGAATGAAAAGGCAGAGGTGGACCAGTGGGTTGTTGTGCTTCATTATTTGCTGAGTGGTTTGCTAGGAAATTGCCAAAGTCAGACTCTTTCAAAGAGATGAAAGATGAATGGAGGTGGTCTAGGAGGCTGATAGGAATAACTTCTGAGGATATAGCTTGGGGATATGACAGATATCTACTGGGAAGAGAGTTGTTGGTTAGTTGTGGAAGATTTGGTGGAGTGCCTTTGCTAGGAAGAAAGAGTGTGATCAGTTATCATCCAACATTAGCCAGGAAGCAATTTGGTTATCCTCTGAGAGATCCACCAAATATGGAAGAATTTGCTGAGTCTTTGTATTTTCCTGTAGAGGGAAACAAAGAGTTAGTTATACAAGCATCTCAGGCTTGGGCTCACAGGGTAAGGAAAGGTAAGAAGGACTTTGGCAGAGTAGATCCCAGGACATATCCTCCTTTTGCTACATGGTTGCAGAAACATGTAGAGGAAGTGCTCATGCCATTCTCAGTAGAAGCTCCATTGTATCCCAAAGAAGTGCCATGCCAGAATACTATCTCCCTTGAAGAGTATAAGAAACTGGAAGCCCAACTGCACGAGGTCCGAGTAGAGAATGCTGAAATGGTAAACTTGTATCATCTTGCCAATCGTGCCAAAAATGAAGCAGAGGGAAAGCTACAGAAGATGCAAGCCTCATTGGAAGCTAAAGAGAAAGAGTTTGCTGGAAGAGAAGCTCACTTTTAGAGATTGGGTCTGATGGAGGCAAAAAGAGAAGCGGAGCGCAAGAAGACATTGAAGACTCTTAAAGAAGCTCGCTAGTCCATTGTTTGGTTGCAAGGCCAAAGGGAACAGGAGCAGAAGAAGTATAAAGAAAAAGAAGAGTTTTTCGAGGTACAAATGGCCTTCAAGAAAGAAGAAGTGGAACAAGTCCACAACATACGAAGGGAAAAGACTCAGCAGTTGGGACAAAGCCAGATTGCCTTGGAGGATGCACTGAAGGAGATTGAAGAGCTCAAGCTGAGAGCAGGTGTGAAGAAGAGCAGGACAGAGGCAGCTGCAGAAGACTCTGGGTCTTTAGTTTAGATTTTCTTTCTGTTGTTCAGACTACCTACATACTTGTTGTAGGAGTCCTGCTTTATCTTTTGTGTTTTGTTCATGTATTCACTTGTAACCCTTTAGGGAATTTGTTTGTGCTCTAACTTTTGGCCAGCAGTGGGTTATCCATGTTATGCAGTGTTAATATGCAAATTACCGTTTCTGAATATGCAAAGCTTGTTTGTCTGATACTGTTAAGATCTGAACACTCTTCAAAGGGAAAGTTTGAAAATTAATACTCAAAGTGGCTATCTGGAGCAAATACCAGAACTGGGGCACATAAATGCCTAAACTTGGAAACATGAGTAGTTACATTGCATGCATATAACGTGTTTGTTTGTTTTGTAGGTAGTTCTTCAGTTTCTAACGTTTATGTCCTTTCAGGAACTATAGCTCACAGGAAAGTTCGAGAACAGCCGATCGTACACAGATATCCCACAATAGTCAACAGAGAAAGAGTGATGGATCAATTGCAGGCTGATTTAGCTGACTTGAGATTAAGGATGGACAATTTCATGACCCTTATGGCAGGGATGGGTCAGAACCAGGCACATTTACGTGAGATGGTGAAAAATAGTCAGGCCAGGAACAATAGGGCTGTTGATGGAGGTAATCGCAACGGTGCTGGCGCCTGTCAATTTGAGATCCCCGTGGCACACCAGGGGTCACCATTATCAATGATGGACTGAACAATGTACAGATGGATGGTCAAGACGAACAATTTACTTTCCTGGACGAAGCGGAAAGCCAGGGGGCTGAAATGAACAGAAAGTTCGAAGAGATGGCTGAGCAGACCAGGGCCATTCAATCTCAGAGCTCCCTGGGGTTCGATATTACTGACTTGGGCTTGGTTCCAGGGCTTAGAATCCCTTACAAGTTCAAGGTTCTTACTTTCGAGAAGTACAACAGCACAGCTTGTCCAAAGACTCACCTTCCGTCCTTTGTAGGAAGAATTGCTGCCCATACTGACGACGAGAAGCTATGGATGTACTACTTCCAGGATAGCCTGGTGGGGGCCTCCTTGGAGTGGTATATGAAGCTGAGTAGGGTTAACATTAAGAGTTGGAAGGACTTGGCAGAGGCGTTCGTGAAGTAATACCAGTACAATTTGGACATGGCTCCAAATTGCACTCAACTGCAAACCATGTCTCAAAATGCTAAGGAGGGATTTAAGGAGTATGCTCAAAGGTGGCGTTAGCTTGCTGCCAGAGTACAACCACCTTTACTGGAGAATGAGATGGCTGATATGTTCATGGGAACATTGCAAGGGGTGTTTATCGAAAGGTTGGCGTCTTGTTCAGCTACCAAGTTCAATGATATAGTAATAGCAGGTGAAAGGGTCGAAACTTTGTTAAAGATGGGGAAGATTCAGGACACCGGTGCGAGTAGCTCGAGTGGTGTAAGAAAAACTTTTAATGGACCTCCAAGAAGGAGAGAAGGTGAAACTAATGTTGTGTACGGCCGAGGATGGGGCCGAGGATATAGAAGATCATATGAGCAAGTGGCAGTCGTCATTATCCCTTCTAGTCCTGTGCAGCAGGTACAGACTCAACAACAACAACAACCACCACGTAACAATTATCAACAAAGACCTTATAAACCGAGACAAGCTCGTCCAGCTAATAGGGTGCTTGAAGCAATTCCCATGACATATACTACACTGCTGCAGAGGTTGCTAGACCTGAACTTGATACAGCTGAGGACATTAGCACCACCTCCACCGGGAGATCTTCCAGTGGGGTACGATGCCAATGCTAGATGTACATTCCATTCAGGGGCACCCGGGTACTCAACTGAGAAGTGCAGGGCGCTACAGCATAAAGTTCAAGATTTGATCGACTCAAAGGTGATTAATTTCGCACCACCGCCTAATGTTACTTCAAACCCTATTCCAAACCATGGAGCGGCTAGAATAAATTCTGTTGACGGAAGTGAGAAGTTAAGTTTGATTCTGAACGTAGAAGAAGTGAAGACTCCACTGCTGGTGGTGAAAGAAAGGCTGTTAAAAGGACAAGTGTTTCCGGGATGTGGTTCTGATTGTGAAAAGTGTTTGAGTTCAAGGAATGGCTGTGAAGACCTGAAGGTGGGGTTGCAGTATCTTATTGATGAGGGGTCGTTGCAGTTTGACAAGGTTGATGATAAAGGTGATTGTGTGTCCACTATAACAATCTACTATGACCCGGCTGAAGTACCTGCCAGGAGGGAGCCTATGACTATATATGCTCCGGAAGTCAGTCCTGTTACTATTACTGTTCCCGGGCCTGTTCCTTATACTGATGATAAAGCCATTCCATGGCATTATGGCTCAGATGTGTACGTGGAAGAACAAAAGGTGGAGAGTAAGTCAGTAATGATTGACCCGACTGTGGTGAACGTCGGAGGTGTTGGTGGTTTTACGAGAAGTGGTCGTCTTTTTGCTCCTCAAGATCTGAGAGGAGATCCTGAAGCCGAAGCTGCTGTAAAGGCTAAAGGAAAGAAAATAGCGACCGAAGAAATGACAACTCCTGTTGCTGAACAAGGTACCTTTGAGAAAGAAGTGGAGGAATTTATGCGGATAATAAAGAAGAGTGACTACAAGGTAATTGATCAGTTGAACCAGACGCCGTCCAAGATATCAATTCTATCTTTGCTGATGTGTTCTCCAGCTCACAGAGAAGCCTTGCTGAAAGTGTTGCAGATGGCATACGTTCCTCATGAGATAACTGTTAATCAGCTGGAAGTTGTAGTGGGCAATGTGAATGCAAGCCATGGGTTGGGCTTTACAGATAGAGACCTTACTTCAGAAGGCCGTAATCACCACAAAGCACTGCATATTACTATGGAGTGTAAGGGTGTTGTTTTGTCACATGTCCTGGTTGACACATGCTCTTCTCTTAATGTTCTCCTGAAGAAAGCCTTAATGAAGTTGAACGTCGATGGTATTGTCTTGCGACCTAGTGATTTGATAGTTAAAGCCTTTGATGGGTCCAGAAGATCTGTGTTCAGAGAAGTTGAGTTACCTGTGAAAATAGGGTCTCAAGTATTCAAGAGCACGTTCTATGTCATGGACATTCAACCTGCGTATAGTTGCTTGCTGGGACGTTCTTGGATCCATGTTGCAGGAGTAGTAACATCCACTTTGCATCAAAAGTAGAAGTACGTGGTTGATGGTCAAGTAATCACTGTGTGTGGGGAAGAAGATATCTTTGTGAGCCACATATCAACTTTCAAGTATGTGGAGATGGACAGAGAGATCCATGAAACGCTGTGTCAGGCCTTCGAAGCGGTTAATGTCAGCATTTTGGATCCGGTAGAGAGGAACAATGAGAAAGAAGGTACCTCCATTCACTCCTACAAGCAGGCCAAAGAAGTGGTTCAATCGGGAAGCGCCTAGGGCTGGGGCAAGTTGCTGGAATTAGAGAAGAAAGATGACAAGTTTGGGCTTGGTTATCAGCCTGGTAGGTCCAACTGGCCTCAAAGTGGTAAAGCTATAACTTTCACAATCTCCGGGATGCTCGATCACAATCACATTTGTGCAACAAGTGAGGAAGGGGACACTGACTGCAATTGGGATAGCTGGATTCACCCGTGTGCACCCGGAGAGGAGCTCAAGAACTGGTCTGCTGAAGACATCGTCCAAGTTACCTGGCAACCAAAGTAATTTACTTGTTTCCTTTTTATCATGCTGCATTGTCAATCCTGCACTCTGCCCAAGGTGCACAGACCCATTTGTAAGGCCACCATGCTTTGAATGCATTTATATTTTACCATGAAATAAAGGACATTTTTTTCAAGCAAATTGCGTTCTCTTTCTTTCGTTTTAAATTTTTCACAAAAAAAAATGGCAACGTGTTTTTATTTTATTTGTGTGTTTGCGTCTCTTTTGAAAAAAAAGAACAGATTCTGAAATAAGCACATCATCTGTGCAGTGTTGATCATCCGGATTCTAGTGATAACGTTCCTGCTATAACCACGCATGACTTCGACAATCCTATCTACCAAGTTGATGAAGGGGTTAAGGAAGACTGTGAACTCCCCGAAGAATTGGTCAGGTTGTTGAAACATGAGGAAAGGGTCATTCAGCCTCATCAGGAAGAAGTGGAGATCATCAACATTGGGACTAAAGATGTGAAGAAAGAGATAAAGATTGGGGCCAGTTTGCAGGCCGAGTTAAAGAAATAGTTGATTGGTATGCTACGTGAATATGTGGGTATCTTCGCCTGGTCGTATCAAGATATGCCAGGGTTGGATACTGACATTGTTGTGCATAAGCTACCATTGAGAGAAGACTGTCCTCCTGTGAAACAAAAGCTGAGAAGAACTCGTCCTGATATGGCGATGAAGATCAAGGAGGAGGTTCAGAAGAAGTGGGATGTCGGATTCCTTGCTGTAACTAGTTATCCGCCTTGGGTAGCTAATATTGTGCCTGTACCAAAGAAAGACAGCAAAGTTCGGATGTGCGTTGATTATCGGGATCTAAACAGAGCAAGTCTAAAAGATGACTTTCCATTACCTCACATTGATGTGCTGGTAGATAACACCGCTCAATTCTCGGTATTTTCCTTCATGGATGGCTTCTCCGGGTATAATCAGATTAAGATGGCACTAGAAGACATGGAGAAAACAACGTTCATTACCCCGTGGGGTACATTCTGCTACAAGGTGATTCCCTTTGGTTTGAAGAACGTCGGGGCAACGTATCAGTGGGCTATGGTTACATTGTTCCACGACATGATACACAAGGAGATTGAATGCTATGTGGACGACATGATTGCTAAGTCCCGAGACGAAGAAGAGCATCTGGTCAATCTCAAGAAGCTGTTTGATAGACTGATAAAGTATAAGCTGAGGTTGAATCCAAACAAATGCACTTTCGGGGTGCGTTCCGGAAAATTGCTGGGTTTTATTGTTATCCAGAAAGGAATTGAGGTGGATCCTGCAAAAGTAAAAGCAATACAAGATATGCCTGCACCGAAAATAGAAAAAGAAATGCGCGGGTTTTTGGGGAGGTTGAACTACATTTCACGGTTCATATCTCATCTAACTGCCACGTGCGAGCCAATATTCAAGTTGTTAAGAAAAGAGAAAACGGTCAGGTGGAATGAGGACTGTCAAAGAGCCTTTGAAAAGATAAAAGAATATTTGCAGACACCTCCGATTCTAATGCCTCCAGTTCCAGGACGGCCGCTTATCATGTACTTGACTGTGCTAGAAGGGTCAATGGGGTGTGTTTTATGCCAACATGATGAGTCTGGTCGAAAAGAGTACGCTATTTATTACCTTAGCAAAATGTTTACCGACTATGAATCCCGCTACTCACTACTCGTGAAAACTTGTTGCGCTTTGGTATGGGTTGCTCGCCGACTGAGACAGTATATGTTGGCCCATACCATACTGCTAATTTCAAAAATGGATCCTGTCAAGTATATCTTTGAGAAACCAGCATTAACCGGAAGGGTTGCTAGGTGGCAAATGATCTTAACAAAGTATGACATACAATATACTTCTCAGAAAGCCATCAAAGGAAGTGTATTATCAGATTACCTTGCACAACAACCTCTTGAAGATGACTATCAGCCAATGAAGTTTGATTTCCCTGATGAGGACATCATGTACCTCAAAGCAAATGATTGTGAGGAACCACTTCCGGAGGAGGGGCCAGACCCTGAATCCAAATGGAAGTTGATGTTTGATGGGGCAGTCAATATCAACGGACGTAGAGTTGGTGCTGTTCTTGTCACTCCTGAAGGTGTTCACTTTCCCTTCGCTGCCAGAATTACTTTTGGTTGCACCAACAATGAAGCGGAATACGAGGCGTGCATAATGGGAATAGAGGAGGCTATTAATCTTCGGATTAAGACCCTCGATATATTCGGAGATTCAGCCCTCGTAATCAATCAGGTTACCGGCAAGTGGTATACACATCAAGAACATTTAATTCCTTATAGGGATTATGCCAGAAAACTATTGATGTTCTTCACGACGTTTAAGCTTCAGTATATACCACGAGATGAGAATCAATTTGCTGATGCATTGACTACTCTTTCTTCGTCCATCAAAGTCTTGTGTTGGAATTATGTGCCCAGGATTGACATTTCCAGGCTTGACGCACCAGCTTATGCTTTCTCTGTAGACGCAGTATCTGATGAGAAACTTTGGTCCTTTGATATTAAGCTTTTCCTGGAAAAGAAAGAGTACCCAACTGGGGCATCATCCAACGACAAGAAGACCTTAAGACGGCTCGCTGCTAGCTTCTTCTTAAATACAGACGGGGTTTTGTATAAGAGGAACTTTGACATGGTTTTGCTCAGATGCGTGGATAGACACGAAGCAAGCCTGTTGATGCAAGAAGTTCACGAGGGATCTTTTGGTACTCATGCAGGAGGACATGCAATGGCTAAGAAGTTGTTGAGATCGGGGTATTATTGGATGACAATGGATGCAGACTGTTGTTCATACGCCCGTAAGTGCCACAAGTGCCAGATTTATGCAGACAATGTGCATGTTCCTCCTAGCCCGCTCAATGTCATGTCATCTCCTTGGCCCTTTTCTATGTGGGGGCATTGACATGATCGGGAAAATAGAGCCTACTGCTTCAAATGGTCATCGTTTCATCTTGGTTGTGATCGATTACTTCACTAAGTGGGTTGAAGAAGCGTCTTATGCCAATGTGACTCGTCAAGTGGTAGCCAGGTTTTTGAAAAGGGACATTATTTGCAGATACGGAGTGCCCGAAAGAATCATTACTGACAATTGTTGTAATTTGAACAACAAGATGATGGCAGAATTGTGCCGGGACTTCCAGATTCAGCATCATAACTCTTTTCCTTACCGACCGAAGATGAATGGTGCGGTAGAGGCGGCAAATAAGAATATCAAGAAGATTGTGCAAAATATGGTTGTCACTTACAAGGATTGGCATGATATGTTACCATTTGCGTTGCATGGGTACCAAACGTCATTCAAGACGTCAACCGGGGTAACTCCTTTCTCATTGGTATATGGTATGGAGGCAGTCTTGCCTGTTGAGGTAGAAATTCCTTCATTGCGTGTGATGATGGATGTGAAGCTTGATGAGGCTGAGTGGGTACGTGCTCGATACAATCAACTATGCTTAATTGAGGAAAAGAGATTAGCGGCTATCTGTCGTGGTCAGCTTTATCAGAGGAGAATGAAGCGAGCATTCGACCAATGAGTACGTACTTGGAAATATCAAGTAGGAGAGCTTGTACTCAAGAGGATCATTCCTCCAGGTTCAGATCACAGGGACAAGTGGACCCCAAACTACGAAGGACCATTCATAGTGAAGAAAGTTTTCTCAGGAGGAGAAGTGATGCTCACCACTATGGATGGAAAAGATTTCCAATCCCCTGTTAACTCAGACGCAGTTAAAAAATACTTTGCATAAAAAGACCCGCTGGACGCAAAAACAGAATTAAAGTCCAGGCAAGAAAAGGGCATCCCGGCGAGCTAAAAACAGAATAAAAAGCTCAGGCAAAAGTTAGGGAAAATAAATATAAAAAAATGTGTACACCCGTTGAGTTGAAAAGCCACATCGGACAGCTCAGGCAAAAAAGGGTATCCCGGTGGATTGAAAACCTGAAAGGGTGATCCACGCAAAACAAGGGAATAAGCGAACAACTGCAATCCGAGTAATCTGAACCAAATCATCGTTTCGTACAGTTTGACAATATTCGAAGCTTAGGAATCAGTCCCCTCATCTTCTCAGAAAGCAAAGGCAAGAATGGGGAGTTTCGAAGACATGCTGGTCATAACAAGAAGGAAACTCATTGGGATGTCGTGTCCATTGCCATTTGGATAGTTTATTTTCTCAATTTTATGGTAACTACCTCTTTCCAGGTGGTTGCTTCCTGATGTAACAACTTTGCCTATTTAGAGGCCTTTCAATAAAAGAATATTCAGTCAAAAAGTTGTGTTATGTTTATTTTTGTTTGAAAAATGTCCTGAATTTTTGGCAAAAAATAGCATTACATTTAAGTCATGGTGATTGGTTTTCTAAAAGAAAAATGACATTGGAGGGAAACATTTGAAATCCTCTTTGAATGCCGGGTGACGATGGATGAACAAATCATACCATGCAAGTCCCCGGGGCACATATGTGTTTTCTGTTGTTGCAAGTTTTGCAGGATGGTGTCACATTATCCCAAACAGAATTCTCCCCAGCTGAGTTGGAGCAGGTAGAATTCCCAGGCAATTCATTTTCCCACAAGTGGAGTATGCCCAGCATGCAGTGGGAGGCCCATTCCCCACAGAGTTTAACTGTCAAAAGGTTTCTTCCCAAGCAGGGGATTTTTTAGGGGGCATCTCTCCAGCCGTATTGGAAGATCGTCATTCCCCGCAGAGTGTCATGATTGAGACACAACCATCATGGAAGTATTCTCCAGCACTCGTCTATGTTCATACTCTATTGCTGCTCTTCTGCATTTCTCAACACTCGTCTATGTTCCCACTTTCGTACTGCTCATTTGCCTTCCCCAGCAGTTACCCATGGCTGTAATTGTTGTTGCTCGTCTGCACTTCCCAACACTCATCTGTGTTTGATGTTTGCTTGTTGCTCGCCTGCATTTCCCCAACACTCGTCTGTGTTGGTTATCTGTTTGAAGCTCGTCTGCATTGTTTGAATACTCGTTTGTATCATCCTTCACACTTGTCTGTGTTAGCTTATATCCATATGTTTTGATTTGATAATTACCCTGGTACTCGTCTGTATTGCTAATCCAAATGCTCGTCTGTGTTTGAATTTGTGGTATTTGTCTGTACCAGAGGCTGATATTCGCTTGTATCATCGCCTGAAGCGCTCGTCTGTGTTTCTTGGATCATCGTCTGATATTCGTTTGTATCATTGAATTTTGGAACTCATCTGTGTTTCTCTTGATGATCGTCCAATACTCGTCTGTGTTGAAGAGGTTTGAAGTCCTGACGATGGGATTAAACGTCAAAATGGTTACCGGTCCTGGCATAACAGGTTTATCCGAAGGAGATTCGTTTGTCTCAAACATCGCCTATTAATGTTGCACCTGGCGTAACAGGTTTGCTCGAAGAAGGCTCGTCTGTCTTAGACCATATATCCACGGAGAATATATGAGGAGGGTTTGTCTACCTTGATTATGCATGTCTATCCCACAGACTTGAATGCATCGCCGGCCCTGGCATAACAGGTTTATCTGAAGGAGATTCGTCTGTCTCAAGTCATATGTTTTGCAAAGTGTGTGAGGGCTCGTATATCCAGTTCCTGGCATAACAGGATTGTTCGAAGAAGACTCGTCTGTCAAAGTTTCTTTATCCAAAATAATAGTTTCAACTTGGAAGGAGCTCATCTGCTTTCTCTCCACTTCAGTTACCAAAGCGTCATTTGGTTGGGTTTATTTCCCAGTGCTTGCATTCTCCAGCAGAGTGCAAATTTCAGGTTTTCTTGGTATTCAACCACAGTTTATCTTGAACGGTCGATAGCCCGTGCTATCGTCCTTTTGAGATTAACAGTTGTTTGAATAGGGGCAGCTGTAACACCCCAAATTTGCCATCTTCTTTTTTAAGCATCATCATCATATCATAATCATCATAAGAATATCATATTCTTGGCACCTTTGCATGAAAGGATGAGGCATAACATTCTCATGACCTAGCATTAGGTATATGATCATCTGTGGAGGGATTTGAAGCATCACAAGCTATAACAAGAGGCCTAGTGGATTTGTCCAAGTCCTATGAGAGGTCTACATTGCATTCACAAGCTCAAGATCATTCACAAAAGCCCAGGAGGTTGGAGGATCATCAGGGAATTCAAGCTAGGGCAAGCTCCTACACAATGATCCCAAATTAGGGTTTGAGTTTCAGGCATGAAAACTTTGTGACTTTGGCCATTTAATCTAGGCAAAGTCTTTCATATGATAAGAGGATCCTAGGGATGAAATTTGGTGAGAAAACTCCTTGTGGAAGTCAGGTATTTCTTCAGTTGCTTGTAAAAGAAGAAATTGGTCAACTATGCATTCTAGAAGTCAATTGTGGGAAACCCTATTTTTCTAGTCAAGGGATGTTCTTATAACCTTAGAAGAGGTTTGGCAAGGTCAAAGGTCAAGAATCAAAAAGTTTTGAGGAGTTTTCATTTTTGGCATGTGGTTGGTCATGGAATTTGCCATTTTTAGCAACTTTTTGCCCTAATTTTCAAAGACACATAACTTGGTGAAAAACGCTTCAAATGAGTTGCCATTGAACATGAAAGTTGAAGATTAAGTTCTCCCATTTTTAAAAAGTACAAGTATATTTTCATAGCCCTCATGGATTGGGAGATAGGCCCTTCGAAAGTTACTTGATTTTTAGGGCATGACCTGAATTTCAAGCTTCATCCAAATGCAAGAACTTGTAAAACTCATTTTCAAGTTGTTTCATGAACCAAATAAGATCATACTCTTACAATGCATTGCATAAGGTTTTTTTTGCTCCAAAAATACCATCAATTTCGTGCATGAGGTGAAGTATACCACACAAGAGGCAAAATTGCATAATCATTCAAAAAGCATGTTACACTCATAATCAAAGGTCAGGATTGATTCAAAACAAATCAAGGGATGGATTGAAGTCAGAATGCACACTTGAAGGAAGGTTTGCACGGGTGTATGAGGCAGTCACACTTTTCATGCAATTTGGCAAATACACCTCAATCACACTTTTCATGCCACTCTTGGTTCAAAAACCCTAGCCAGGTGAAAATACAAAGCATATAAAAAAAAGCATGCCCTAAATTCGTGCAGAGGCTCTCTCATTTCTCAGATTCACTTTCTCCTGCTCACTTGCATTTCTCTTCAAATTTCTCTCCTGAAGCACTCTCTTCACAATCTCTTCACACATTCTGCTTCCTTGAACCTTAAGGATCATTTTGCTCATACTCATTCAAGTTGAAAGTGAAGAATCATAGAGGTGCCATTCAAGAGAAAGAGCTTTCGGATTCCAAGATCCAGCTTCCCTCAAGCTCCATCTTACATTTATTTTGCAAGAGGAGGTCACAGTGAGCAGATCTGAAACTGTAGGAGCATTATCTTGGTGATTTGAATGAGTTGCAAGTTCAGGTATGCTCTAAAATTCGTGGATCTAAACTTGAAATTAAATGAATGCATTGTGATCTGTTGGTTGTGCTGATGATTCTGTGCTAATTTGTTTGAAAAATGGATGAGTATTAAGTGTTTTATGGTGATTTGAAATTTGATGATCATAGTTGTTTTTCTTCGATCCATCTTGTTCTTTGATCTATTGTGAATTTCATGAGCATATTTGGATTCAGTGTAGCTTAATGACTTGATCTGGAGGTTTTGATGTATTTCTGTGTTGTTTTGTTCATATGATTGAATTTTCCGGTGCCGGAGCTAGGGCTTTGGACACCGGATTCTGGATTGAGCTCAATGAAGAAGATGATTGCATTGCCCTTGGATCATTTGATATGAACGATCTTGGTTGTGACAACGCATTAAAAGAGAGGGTGTCCCTCACGTATTTCTGTTTTGCATAATAATTCCAGATGCGTGCCAGTTCACATTAACTATCATGTGCATGCCCTAACATTGCTTGATCTGTTGACTTTGTTTGGTTTATTGACTTCATCCTGTGCGTGAGATCAATCCTTTGGCCTGTGTTTTTCTAGTTTTTATTGATTATCCATAATAATTGTTGTGAGCCTGCGCAGATTGAGTGGGCCTCCCTTGCTATTCACCCCCTGTCTTTATAAGCCCAATTAAAATGAACTGATATTGTTGCTATTTGCACCTCAGCTTCATTATTTCTATTTATTTTATTTTATTTTATTTTCAGTTTGAATTTTAATTTTTAAAAATAGAATTAGGGTTTCAAAAATTATAAAAAAAATACATGAGTGTTTCTTTTAGTTTTATTTAATTTTTGGCATTTTTATTTTTCATTTATTTTTTAATTGCCACGTAGAAATTAATGTTTTCTTTTAATTAATTGTTTTTATTCATTTTGAGGCATGCTGGCTTGTTCTTTTTTTATCTTGGTCATTAATTTAAATTTTGAGATGATTCTTTTTGCTCTGGATTCATGATGAGATGTAGCCTGTTGATGAATTTTGTTCTGATTTTTAGAAGTTTTCCTAATTAATTTTGGTCTCTAACTTGTTCATGAAGCTTTCTAACCCTAATCCATGTTTGAACTTTTATTTGAATCAATAAGCTTCTGATTTTGATCCTCTCCTTTTGGCATGTTGATATGGTATGATTGAAGATCATTTGTGTATGTTTGTGGAATTTTTGTATGTGTACTTGAATTGATTTGAATTTTTGTTCCTTACTTGTCCCTTTTTGCTTCCTTTGGGTCATATGGTCACTCCTTAGGTTAGAAGGGCACTTGTGCCAACTTCTTTAGTTTGTTTAGAGCCATTTTAGGTTGTTGATACCCCTCTGGTCTTAAGTTGATGCTTGTTCCTTGAGAAAGTTTATGTTTGTTAGCTCTTGAAGTTCATTCACTCTTATGCATGCTCATTTCACTTCCTTTGTTTCTTTACTTCTCATGATGTAAATACTTGACTTTATGTGCTTCTTCTCTTCATCTTACATGACCCTTAGGCACTTTCTTAACATGTTAGGGTTCTGGTTTGGCACTTTGTAGTTTTTCTTTGACTATTTTGCTTTGTATTCTCTCATGTTTACTTTGTTTTGTCATGATGATTCATATTTCTTCATGTTGAGTTGTGTGGTTCTCTTCTCATTCTTATGCTTTGAGTTTGCATTTGGCAATTGTGATTAAGACTTCACTTCTGGTTGTGTGACTTTGATTTGATGTTATGTTCATTTTATGTAGCTTTTATTCTTGTGTCACTAATCATTTCAGGGGCTTTGGTAAGTGAGAGGTGTGGATGTGATTCCTACATCTCCAAGTCTTATCTCTTATCTTTTCTTCATTGACATTATTCTTGTGATTGTTGGGGCTTATGCCTTCCTTCCTCCCTCTTCTATTCTTCTTTCTTCTCTTTCTTTTCCTATCTTCTCTTCCTTTAGGGTAGTAAACCTCACTAACCCAGGATTACCATTGCATGATAACTTTAGGATTCATTAGTTCCCCATTAGACTTTTACCTTTGTGATCCTTTTGTTTCTCTTCTCCTCTCATCTAAAAACCCCAAAAAGACATTTAATAAGGATTGAAGTGATATCTTGTGCAATAGCCTTATCCCATGAGACACTTTTAGTCTTCCCATCTTGGGATAGTACAAGCTTGTCTTGTGATGCGCAAGTCTGATCAGGATATCATCTTCACCAAGAAAATCATAAAACACACTTCTTCATTGTAAATACAAAAATACTTAATATGTTAATGAGTTAGTGAGCCTAAGCCCTAATCTCTGGGTTCAAGTTTTGGGGATCTTCTCCTTACTTGAGTGTGCTTGTTTTATTATTCCATCTTGGAATGTAGTGACAAGTGCACATTCCATGGAAAAGAGCTTGAGTTCACTTCCTTGTGTCACACCAATAAAAGCTCATAAAAAACACAAACAAACAATAAGCGTCTTTCCTTCGGGAATTCTTTTCTCATCTCATTCGCTCTGTACGCGAACTTGCTCCTATTTGTCATTTTGCAAGACGGTTACGCACTCGTTGTCCGAGCCTGCAACACCTGAGCACTGACATAGGTAGTTCAAGCCTTAAGACACAAGCAATCTTTTATATCCCTAGTTAGGGGAACTACGGCGACTCTGATCCTCATTGTCCAGATGAGGTACGTAGGCAGCGGGGTAGGGCCCGTTCGAGCACAATCTTTATTTTCCCTACATTTTTCCTTTTCATTTCTTTTTCAGTTCCCTTTTCTTTTCATTTCCAGTTCCAGTTTCCTTTTCTTTTGCAGCAACTTTCATTTCTTCACCCTTTGAAGCAATTTTCTTTGCAAGCGTGGATCCTGTCGGGTAAGGCGGACGATCTGGGGTGCTAATACCTCCCAGGTCGTAACCGACTCCCGAACTGAGTTTCTTTGGTTCGGATGACTTGTGTCCTTCCT
The DNA here is from genome assembly GCA_963966055.1 of Lathyrus aphaca. Classification (NCBI taxonomy): domain Eukaryota; kingdom Viridiplantae; phylum Streptophyta; class Magnoliopsida; order Fabales; family Fabaceae; genus Lathyrus; species Lathyrus aphaca. The sequence goes on from OZ014525.1 coordinate 413,070,273, forward strand.
CTTCTTTCTTCTAGTTTGTGCAGCATTACCATTCTCGTTCCTTCGGGATAAAAATGCATGGCTGGCGACTCTACCTCTTTCTGCGCAACTTTCGCGTTTGTACCAGGATGGAAATCTGGGGAGCGACACCCTTCTTTCAGCATTCTTTTCTAAGCCTCAGTTCCTGAGCAATTTCACCTTTTGCACTGAAACCTGTACATTCTTTCCCTAGCTTTTGCACACAGATAGCACATAAACTTACCCCTTTAAACACAATCTTGTAAGCGTGGATCCCATCGAGTACGACGGACAATCTGGGTGATAATACCTTCCCAGGTTGTAACCAACCCCTTTTCTCAATTTCTCTGGTTCGCAACCGTCTTATCCATCTCTTTCCAGGTTTATGCAGCATTACCTTTCCTTCGGGATAAAAATGCCTAGCTGGCGACTCTATTCACTTCATTTTATTTCCTCTTTTCGCCGACCGTTCGCGTCTGCACCGGGATGCAAATCTTCGGGAGCGACAGCTTGGCGACTCTGCTGGGGAACTTATCTTGCAACTAGGGCTTCTGGTTCTTTTTGTGGGTTTCTCCTAGCGCTTGTTTGATTTGTGTTTGTCGGAGTGTTATGTGCTACTTGTGCTTTTTTGTTTATTGCTTTATTTATTACTTTTTGTACAGCTTTATTTATTGCTTCATTTACTGCTTTTATGCATTTCATGTTATTATCATCATATCATGTGCTAGATCTCTTGTTTGCCTTGGTGGGAGGGATATGCAGTGAGTAAGGTTCCATACCGGGAGCCTGAGTGACACATAGGATAGAGTGGCTTCATATTCTTTCCCATTCCATTTCGGTCTGGTGCGGGAATATGAAACACGGTTCAGACATGGGTTTCTTCTTGAGAACTCTGTGCTACGGATTTCCTGTAGTACCAGGGCTATCTGGGAAGGCTTCTAAGTCTGGATGACCTTTTAGATGACCTTTAGCATCTGAGGTGAATTAGAGGAGGATCCTTTATGATTAATGTAAACACTGTACCTCCGGGTTAGAAGTGTTTACACTTCTTATAACTGATCGAAGTCTAAGGATCCTTGTTCTAGAACAATACCTGTGAGGGGGTTGGGATGTTTACAGGTTTGCATGAACCCTTGGACTGATCCTATGAAACCCTGGACTTGTGACTCTTTATTTGAGCCCCCCACCTAGTTACTGGTTCTCTAAGCCTTCGTCCGGACTTATGAACACACATGGGCCTTATCAAGGCAGATAACAGATTCAACACTTGATCACAAACCCTTGCATATCATTCTGTATACATCATTTTGCATCATTTTAACATTTTTCTATTTGTTTTACAGGGTATCCACATTATCTTTGGTTTGGTTTTGACTGTTCATCTGCATCAACCATCTTCATCAGCCATCTTCATCAGAGATTCTCTTCAGCACCTTCTTTGGTTGTCCTCATCAGCACTTCTCCTCAATTATCTTCATCAGCACCCATTACCAGCATGGACCCATCCAGGAAGAGCAACATTACTTACCATTTCTTTGAGCCCACTCTGGCAGGCATCAGGCAGATTCAAACACTCATCACCCCTGATCATGTCCCTTTATTCAGGGAACATTATGGTAGTATCATGGACATGATAATGGACTTGGATGCATCACAAAGGAGTCTGATCCACACTTTCCTTCAGTTCTATGACCCTCCTCTCATATGTTTTACCTTTCCAGACTTTAAGTTAGGCCCTTTGTTAGAGGAGTTTTCCATGTTATTAGGGGTCCCCATCAGGAGAGGGATTCCTTTCAACCCTGAGATGACTGCTCCCAGGAATGAAGATATAGCTAAGGCTCTGAACTTGGAAACCACCATCATTGATCAGAATATGACCACTAAGGCTGGGATCCCAGGCCTCCATTTAGACTTCTTGATTACTCAGGCCACCAGTCATGCTACAACAGGGAAGTGGGAAACTGTTTGTGCTCTTTTGGCCCTTAGCATATATGGTATCATCTTGTTTGCAGACGAGCCTAAGTTTGTGAGAAATAATTCTATCCATCTCTTCTTGTTGAAGAATCCAGTTCTCACCTTGCTAGGGGATTTCTACTACTCAGTGCATCAAAGGAATGTGAAGCAGAGGGGAAGATTAGTCAGATGTTGTGCACCTCTCTTCTACTACTGGTTATTGAGACACGTGCCAAAGTCAGAAGCTTTCTTGAATCCTCAACAGTCAAGAAACTGGGCTAAGAGAATGATTGCCCTTACATCATAAGACATCAGATGGTACACTCAGAGCACCAAGGGCACAGACATAATCATCAGTTGTGTGCAGTATCCCAATGCGCCTCTGATTGGAGTAAAGCGTTGCATCAACTACAATCCTTTGTTGTTCCAAAGGCAATTAGGGTATGCCTTGGTACATCCACCAAGAGAGCAGGACTTATCAGAAAGCCTTTACTGTGACATTCAGCATAACTACGCCATTGCCCGACAAGCAGCTTGGGCTTGGGACAACATTCAGACAAAAGGGACTGTCATTCTTGGAAAGTGTAACAACATAGCTTCAACTCAGTATATTGATTGGTCTCGTATCAGAGGACAGATCACCCGCATGCCATTCACCCTGGAGGATGTGCCTAGACCATCAGTAGTAGAGCCTGTAGCTACAGTCAGCTTAGAAGAATTTGAGAAGTTGAAAGAGAGGAATACCCAGTTGTCTGAAGCTCTAAAGAAGACCCTCTGGGAGAGTAATGATAGTCGCCTGGACAATGAAAGGTTAGAGAAGCTCTGGATCGAGCATATGACCAAGATTGAGAAGACAAATGATTACATCAAAAGAGCCCCGACATGGGTGTTAATGTTAAAGAATGCTTGCAAGGAAGCCAAGATTCAGAAGGCCAGAGCTGAGCACTACTTGGAAGAGAGTCAGGCTAGATGGATCAGAATTACTGAGGCTCGTTCACAGGAAGATCAGAAGACCCAGGCTAGGAGAGAGCCGCTGGAAGCTAATGAGAAGAAGAATCAGGAAGCCTTGTTAGCAGCACAGAAGGAAATCTCCGAGTTGAAACTTCGGGCGGGGTTGAAGTGATCCAAAGACCAAGACAAGTATAAGAAGTTGACAAGTTCCGTTGCCACCAGGAACCTTCTTATCAGGACCATCACAGAGCATCTAGTATGCCCAATAACTGATGCTCTCCTGAAGGAAGTCATAGAGGATGATTATGGGCTGGATGTTTGATTTCTTTGTATTTTGTACTTCATTTCATTTGTACTTTTGTTGATTTTGTAGTATTTTGACCCATCATGTGAACTTGTTTGTATTCATGAACTATGTATCTTTACATTTTGTAATATATGGTTTGTGTGTTATTCTGTAGGCTTCATTTCTCTTCAACATCATCATTCCTCGAGTTTTGGAAGGTCAAAACCAAAAAACCAAATCGGATACCCTTGGAAGACAAATAGACATATTGCATTGCATACTGACCTCATTCTTTGTTTTGTAGGTTTTTGTTTGTTGTTTTCTCACTTTGTTGTGGTTTCAGGAAACATTGCTCATAGGAGAGTCTTCCCCATCAATAGAGGTCACCGGTATCCTACAAAAAATAACCTTCCGAGCTTACATATGGACCAGGTTCAGCAAGATCTGACTGATGTAAGAACCCAGATAGCTAATGAAAGAACTGAAATCAGGGCCCAGATGAATCAGTTCATGGCATTAATGACTAGGTTAGCCCAAAGCCAAGAAAGATTAAGAGAGTTCGTCGAGCAGAAAACTCCTGAAGAAAACCACCCAGGTACAGGGGGTACCATCAACAATGATCATGTACAGCCTCGTACTGACCCCCCGGAGTTTGGGCCTCATCTCAACCCTGACATTAATTCTATCAGGAATACCCAGGGTAATAATGGAGGGCGTGCCTTGCAAGAGGACCCTCAGGAGGAACAATTCACTATAGTTGGGGCAGGAGATGAAGTCTATGATCGTCGGCTGGATGAGATAGCAGAAAAGTTGAGATCTCTGGAGTCTCAAAACTCCTTAGGGTTTGATGTTATAGATATGAGGCTGGTAGAGGGAGTTAGAATTCCTCACAAATTCAAACCTCTCTGCTTCAAAAGATATAATGGAACATCTTGCCCTCGCACCCATCTTTAATCCTTTCTGGGAAGATTAAAGGCTTACACTATAGATGAAAAGCTATGGATGTTTTATTTTGAGGATAACTTAACTGGGGCATCCCGTGAGTGGTATTCTCATCTAACTAGGGAAACAATCAGAAATTGGAAAGATTTGGCCGAGGCTTTCATACGTCAATACCAATACAATCTAGACATGGCTCCTAACAGAACATTTCTAATGGGTATGTCATAATCCTCCAGGGAAAGCTTCAGAGAGTATGCTCAAAGATGGAGGCAATTAGCTACTACCGTTCAACCTCCAATGTCGGAAAGAGAAATGGCAGATATGTTTATGAACACCCTCCAGGGGACATACATTGATAGGTTGGATGCTTTCTCTTCCACTAGCTTTGCAGATGTGGTCATAGCATGAGAAAGGATTGAAAGTTTGTTAAAGATGGGTAAGATTTCGGATAACGGCGCCAGCTTTAGCAGCACAAGGAAACCATTTGCAGGGCCTCGCAGGTCGGGTGAAACAAATTCAGTACACACAGGCAGAGGTAGGCCCCAGTATCTGCCAAGATCAATTGCCGCTGTCACAATTCCTACTCCACCTCCTCAACAACAATACACTCCGCAACCATAACAGTTCCCTCAGCAACATTTTCCTCAACAAAGGTCGTACAATAACAACAACAACCAACAACAACGTGCTTACCAGCAAAGGCCATCTCAAGTCAACAGGGTAATTGATCCTATACCAAAGCCCTATGCCACTTTGTTGCCACAACTTCTGAAGCTTAATCTTGTTGAGTTAAGGACTCTGGCTCCATCAGATCCTCAGAACCTTCCAAGAAATTACGACTTCAATGCCAGATGTGCCTTCCATTCTAATGCACCTGTTCACACCACAGAAAAGTGCAGAGCTTTGCACATGAAGGTCCATGATCTAGTTGATTCAAAGGCTTTAAATTTTGCACTACCTCCTAACGTTGCAAAGAACCCTATGCCTAGCCACGGTGGGCCAAGGATAAATGCAATTGAGGAGGATCAACCCATAAACTTAATTGAACATACTGCAAGCATTCAAACACCTCTGGCAGAGGTTAAGGCTCAGCTTTTAAAATGCCAAGTGTTCCCAGGGTGTGAGGCCTGCTGTGAATCTTGCAAACTTTCCGTCAATGGGTGTGCAAGCTTGAGAAATGGCATCAATGGCCTTATCAGAGAAGGTATCCTGCAGATAACATCAACGATTTCTACAACATCAGCAATTCCTCTTACAGCAACAACAAGTACTCCTCCGACAACTTCAAAGACAATTGTTCCGACAGACTCATCTACAAAATCAACAATCATCTCTTCCACCACTTCAACAAACACTAGTTCAAACGCATCCGCTTCTACAACTACAGCAACCATTAACAACGACGTCTCCACAGTCACCATATACTACGACCCGACAACGGTCCCCGACTCCAACAATTTTCAGCAACAATCTCAACAACGACCCAGCATCAGACATTCACCACCACCACCGGTCAGAAATCCTGTCACCATATATTACAATCCACAGACAATAACAGTTCCTACTTCTGCTGCAGTTAGTCCAGTCACCATCACGGTACGTGGACCCATTCCACATGAAAAAGATAATGTTGTACCATGGCACTATGGTTCAGACCTCTACTGCAACATGGATAAAGTCGTTCCTGATTCTTTAACTCATACACCGCAAGTCGATAATGTCGGGGGAGGCGGAGGCTTCACCCGAAGCGGACGCCTCTTCGCGTCATAAGTTCTAAGAGTTAATACTGAGGCAGAGGCTGCTGCCAAAGCTAAAGGTAAAAATGTGGTGCCGGAAGAACCAGTTTTGAAAGAAGCCCATAAAACATCCTTTGATCAAGATGTGGATGAATTTATGAGAATAATCAAGAGAAACGACTACAAAGTTGTGGACCAGCTTCACCAGACTCCTTCCAAGATCTCCATCTTATCCCTGCTATTGTGTTCCGAAGCTCATCGGGATGCATTACTTAAAGTCCTGCACGCAGCATACGTGCCTGAGGAGATCACGGTGAATCAGCTAGAGACAGTGGTTTCCAATGTTAATACTAGCCATGGGCTAGGCTTCACCAACGTTGATTTGACTACGGAAGGTTGTCATCATAACAAGGCTTTACACATCACTCTGGAGTGTAAAGGGGCTGTGCTTTCACATGTTCTAGTTGACACTGGGTCTTCGCTCAATGTATTGCCAAAGAAAGCCCTTGTTAAGCTTGAATATGATGGTATAGCTCTCCGACCAAGCAATCTAGTGGTCCGGGCTTTTGATGGTTCCACGAGGTCTATTCTTGGAGAAGTGGGGCTTCCTGTGATAATTTGGCATGCAGGTCTTTCAAACTACTTTCTATGTGATGGACATTCAGCCAGCCTACAACTGTTTGTTGGGTCGACCATGGATTCACGCCGTTGGCGCAGTTACGTTGACCCTTCACCAGAAATTAAAATACGAGTGGGAAGGGAAAATTATCACAATTTGTGGTGAAAAGAATGTTTTTGTTAGTCATTTGGCCACCTACAAATACATTGAGATGGATGGTGAAATCCACGAGACCATGAGCCAAGGTTTCGAAGCACTGAACGTCAATGTTTTTGCTGCATCCTAGGAGGATAGGACGGGTACTTCAATTGTCTCCTACCAACAAGCTCAAAAAGGTTGTTGAAGATGGAAACGCCCAAGTCTGGGGCAAGCTGCTACTGATAGAGAAGAAGGAGGAAAGATTCGGTTTGGGTTACAAATCATTCCGACAAGATCAAGCAGAGGCTGCTAAGGAGCCCAAGTTCATAAGTGGGGGGATGCTAACCCCAGATGATGTCAATAACGTGGAAGACGAGGCTGAAAGCGACCTCAACCTAGAGAGCTGGATTCGTCCAAGGGTCCTGTGCCAACAAGTCCTTAACTGGTCTTCCCAGGAAATTATAAGAGTTACTCCTGCAGAATAATTATTATTTCCTGCTTTTTAGCATGCATCAAGTCCTGCATCTTGCCCAAGGTGTCAGGACTCATTTTGTAATAGGGCCATATTTGTATTTTGTGCAAATGGAATATCAATGAACAATGGGCATCTTTTGCAAACAATTTTCTTCTTTGCTCACTGTCTTTTCATTTTTTTATTTTTCGCACAAAACAATAAAATGGCAATGTTTTCAAAATAAATAACTTTATTTTTTTCTGAACAAGATTAAAATTGATCACTAAAAAGAACAAATCTCAACCCTTGCAGAGATAATCCTCCAGATTGCACCGACAACAGCACTACTATGACCTTGTATGACTTTGACAATCCAATTAATCAAGCAGCTGAAGGGGTTGATGAAGACTATGAGTTGCCTGAAGAGTTAGCCAAGTTATTGAGGCAAGAGGAGAAAGTGATTAATCCTCATTAGGAGGAAATTGAAATTGTTAATCTTGGTACCTATAAACACCCCAAATATTTCCTCACTCTTTATCCCACCATGGCTTGTGATATTTCATTTTTGTTTTGACATAAGCATTACATCTTATGTTTCATTTTTGTTCCACTACATAGTTCAAGTTCATCTGCATCTAGGGTTTGTGATCTGAGCAATCCAAGAATCCATCTGAGCCATCCCAAAGGTCTCAAAGATTTCCAATAGGGTCCTTGTGTGTTATATCATCATATTATGCTCCTCAAAGTTCATGAAAGTCAAGGGATCACAAGAACTGGCAAAGGCATGGAAGCAGAGCTAGGGTTTTCACTACACAAATGGCCAAAATTAGGGTTTTGGTTTCAGAGGCCTTAACTCCAAATTTTTAGGGTTTTGGTTTCATGAGATGCAAAAGTCAAAAACAGAAGCAAAACACAAGATAAAAAATTGCAAATGAACTCAAAGGAACCCAAACCCCATATGATATCACACCCCAAAGGATGAGACCTAACTCTTAACCTAATGAAAGTTATGATTTTTCTAAGTTATCTAGGGTTTTAAGGCACCTAAAGAGAAAAAATGCAAATCAAATCAAAAATGCAAGATAAATTTGTGAAAAAATTATGCTAGATACTAAATGCTATAGGAATATCAATGCAAAAAGAATCAATGTCATACCATTCATGGTTAGGCAGAAAAGAATTCTTGAAGTTAGGGTTCAAAAATAGGAATTTTATGAACCCTAAATTCAAGAGAAATGTCAAAGATGATTCAAAACCAAAAATAAATTTGTATGAATGGTTTGAAAATGTTTCTAAATGTCCTAAGATGAAATGTGATTTTTTTTGGGATTTTTAGAAACCTAAATGATATTTTAATTAATTAATTTCCATTAATTAATTAAAATAAACATTTAAATGTTTTAAAAATTATTTTTTAATGCAAAAAATGAAAATAAAAATATTTTCTGGTTGAGAAAAATATTTGAATTGAAAATGCAAAAGGAAAATATTTTTAGAATTTTCTAACTATTTTAAATAAATGATGCTAAATAAATGAGAAAAAATGAATTAAAAACTGAGTTAAATAAAAGTATGAAAATCTGAGGGATCACATTCAAAGCTGGGAAAGGAGGGAAAGACTACGCGCGCATCTGGACGGCCAAGATTCAATCTCACACTAATTACAGGATTAAGCCCTAATCTGAACCCTAAACACTCTCAGGTGACCGGAACAGTGTTCCGGTCATCTTCTCCGGCCAACTCAAAATCAAACTTCTTCCCTAGGTTATTTCTGGAGCTCTAAAGCTCCAGATCAACTCCTCTCACTTCCCTAAACATGAATCCACTCTCAAAAAAAAATTCATGGCTGAACAACAAGATTCGAAGAGAAACTCAAAAATGGTAAAACTTTCAGAACACGCATACAAGCATATTTCTCAACCATTCTCAAAAGTAATCATATCATGGTGATCAGCAAAGCATGAAGAACAATCTAAGAACTTAAAATGGCATTTCTGGAAAAAAGTTTGAAGAGGTTACCTGAGCTTGAACTTTGCAACTTTGAGCTTTCTGGACCTCTTCCTTGTGCAAACTCACTCCCTTTGGCCTCCTGATGAAGCTGTAATGCTTGGAAAGCTTTGAGAGTGGCTGGTTTGAGTGTTAGCAACTCAACTGGTCAAGAATCGTGTTTTGGCTATGGAAGGTTTTTGGATGTTTTAATGGTTGCTTTGTGTTCCATAAATGATTTTGAGATGAATGGTGAAATTTGTTTGGAGTTTGAGTGGCTGAGTATTGAGTTTCGAAAGTTTTTGCAAGAGGGGTGATTTTTGTGTATGCTGAGTTCTTTGAGCTCTTGGCTTGTGTGTGTTATGAAAATTAATCCTTGAAGCATGCTTGTAAAGTCTTGATAGGCCAGAGGGTGGGTGGTGGCTGCAGTTGATTGGTATGGGCTTCTTGCACAAAAGTCAAAAGTTTTTGTCCTTGAGGTATGGGCTGGTTCAGAGGTGGTACAAGGGCATGTCTGGTTCAGCAAGTATCAAGGAGGTCCATGGAATTGGTTTTGAGGCAATTCAGCAAGTTTGTGAGAAGTTATGTGCCCTTTTGCAATTTCATGAAGTTTTGGCCCCTTTGTGATTTCTGCATGGGTAAGGCATGAAAACTTGAGATTCTTTGGGAAATTCTGAGTTTTGGGCAATGCACTATGTTTGTATGATGTTTAGAAGTGTATTAGAAGTCACAAAATAGCTTGGCAAGTGGTTTTGCAAAAAATCCTCTTTAGTGCATTCTTGAAAATTATGTGATTTTTGCAAACTTTGACAAGCCATAACTTGAGTTCTATAATGAATTAGAACTTTTTATTGTACTTTTTGAAAAGGGAATGATCCAATCTACAACTTTCATGACCAACAATTTTTCATTTGAAGCATTTTTGGTTGAGAAAGAGGAGGTTGTAAAACTTTCCCAAAATGGAAAGTTTACATTACAAGTGATTTCTATTTTTGGCAACTTTTGGTTTAGCTCACTTTTCTTCAATTTTGTGAACTTCCAAGCACTCAAATGATCAAATAAAGATCATATAACTTCAATTTGATGAAAAATCCACTTTGGATCCATGGATAGGGGCCTCAGATGCCCTGATTTTGCTCTGACTTGCTCAAGAAGTTACCCAATGAAAAGATGACTTCCACAATGAATTTCTTCATAAAACTTGGTACACATGATCCTTATAACATATTGAGACCATTAGAAATAAGAATGACCAAAAAAATTGGAGTTATGGCCTCTGAAACCAAAACCCTAATTTCAGGCCATCTGTGTAGTGAAACCCTAACTCTGCTTCCATGCCCTCCAAGTTCTTGTGATTCTTTGACTTCCTTGATCTTTGAGGGATATAAAATGATTTTTGAACATACATGGACCCTTTTGGAGTGATTGAAGACCTTTGGATTGGCTCAGATGGATCCTTGGATTGCTCAGATCACAAACCCTAGATTCAGATGAACTTGAACAAATGCAGTGAAGCAAAAATGCAATATGAGATGGTATGTTTAAACTAATGCTAATATGAAAGATCACAAGCCATGGTGTGAACTTAGTGAGGGAAAATTTGGGGTGTTTACAACTGCCCCTATTCAAGCATGAGTTAGTTGTGCAGGATGTAAGCGACGGGCTTAACAGACAAACAAGATAACTTGTGGTTGAATACCAAAGGCAGTCCAAAATTTGCATTCACTAGGGAGAAGAAGAAAAGGGATATAAATTGTAAAGGGAAGTAAAGTATGATTGTAAAGTGCGGGCGATGGAGGACGATCATCGAGCAGAGGACGACTGTTGGGGGATAAAGCAATGACGGGGACGGCCGACATGCTGGGGAAATAAAAGGATTATGATGGGGACGACCATCAAATAAAAGAAATAAGATTCTCTGGGGATTAAAGGTAAAGGCAATGATGGGGACGGCCATCAGGTCTGCAAAGTACGGTAAACAACGATGGGGACGACCATTGGGCTAAACTGATGAAGGACGATCATCAGAAAAAGGCAAGGTGACCTCGACGGGGACGGCCATCGGGTTTAAAGAATAAATGGAATAATAATGAGGGACAGTCATCAAAGGTGAAGGACAATCACCTAGTAGGGGACAACTACTCTTTATCACGACATAGGACGATTGTCGGATAGAAAAGGTCGACGATGGGGACGGCCATCGGACAAGCATGATGAAGGACGATCATCAAGAGGTGAAGGATGATCACCTAGCAGGGTACGGCTGCTCTCGGGGTTTATCATGAAATATAACGAATGTCAGATAACAAGATCAACAATGGGGACGACCATCAGATAAAATGATGAAGGACGATCATCAAAAGGTGAAGGACGATCACCTAGCAGGGGACGGCTGCTAAATATCACGACATAGGACGAATGTAGGATAGAAAAAGGGGTTCCAATAATGGAGACTCCGCTGGGGAACAGGATGAGGGACGGTCATCCAAAGGTGAAGGACGATCACCTGGCAGGGTACGGCTGCCGAAAGTATCATGACATAGGACGGATGTCAGATAAGGAAAGTTGCTTTACTGGGGACTTACTGGGGAATAGTAAACACGGACGAGTGTTTACATCCAAGAAATAAAAGGTATAAGTGTTTGACGTTGTGTATAGATTAAAGACGCGGACGAGCATCCTTAAGACCATGATACGGACGAGTATCGGTAGAAACAAACGCTGACGCATGTTCTGAGATGATGATACGGATGGGTACCAACTGGTTAACAAAGAACACGGACGAGTGTCGAATCTGTGGGGAGTAAGTGTATACATGAGATACGGACGAGTATCTATATAAGTATGAACAAGTATTGTAAAGTATGAGCAAGACACAGACAAGTGTTTCAACTTGCTGGGGAAGGTTTGACACAGACGGGTGTCAGAAGAGAAAGTGTATAAGTTATGAACTTATGAGCGTAAAAGGTGTTTCGGTGACCTTTGGGGATAGGATGACACAGACGGGTGTCGATGAGAGTGTATTATAAACAAGTGTTGGCAACCATGCTAGGGAGTCGTGGTGACACGGACGGGTGTCAAGAGAGTGTATATAGGTTTCTGTATTCAAAGAGGATGTCTGTGGCTTATATCTACAGGGGATATGACACGGGCGAGTGTCGAAAGAGTGTATACAAACATGTATTTGTGTTGGGGAGTGCAGAGGGGACGCTTTGGCTTTCTGTTGGGGATGATATGAAATGACACGGACGAGTGTCGAGAAGAACATGTTGTGGACAAGTATTTGTTGGTAGAAAGTGTTCTGGAGGCTTTACTGGGGAATGATGACACAGACGAGTGTCAACGGAGCATGTATCTGTATTTGAGAGTACAAATGGGAACCTTTGTCCTTTATGTGCAAGGGATGTATCTTGTATATTGCTGATAAGGTATTGTTGGTATTTACAGGTAACTGATTCAAAACCTAACTTGTGATCATGCAAATGTTTGATTTTTGCCATAATGCTCCGTAGTAGACGGAATGCTACGCTTTGTGGGAAAACATTATGCGAATACTATGATTATGCAAAAAGAAAACGATCCGGGATGCGGATCCCACTGCTGTGAAGATCTCTAGCTGATCTTCTTGGAAGGATATACCAGTTTGGGATGAGATCATTGGTAGATCTGATAAGATATATGGCTCTGCTTGGGGAAATAGATCACTGATAGACCTATCTTTATAATGAGAAACCCAGCTGGGGATGGAGAAGCTTCTGCAAGAATTCAGACACTGCTCTTTTGGGAGAGGCCTGAGCTCTGTGGGGAGATGGTCCCCTTCATCTTTGAGAGACGTGGCGCTCTGGGGGGAGAAGATTCCTCTATCTTTGCTGAGGATGAGAGATTTGGTACTCTGTTGGGGAAAGAAAAGATCACTAAACGATCTTCCTAGGGAATTCTGTGGGGATCCCCGCTGAGGATGAGGATGCTTTGGCAACTCCGCTGGGAAAAGTATTCCAGATACTGCTTGGAAAAGATGTGTTAGGTGTCGCTCCCCATATTTCCATCCTGGTACAAACGCGAAAGTGGCGCGGAAAAAGAAATAGAGTCGCCAGCCATGCATTTTTATCCCGAAGAAAGGGAATGGTAATGCTGCACAAACCAGGAAAAAGAAAGAGGAAGGACACAGGTCCTACGAACCAAAGAGACTGAGCTCGGGAGTCGGTTATGAACTAGGAAGGTATTAGCACCCAGATCGTCCGCCGTACCCGACGGGATCCACGCTTGCAAAGATAACTATTTCAAAGGGTGAGGGTATGAAAGCTGCAGCAAAGAAAGGAAAATGAAAAGAAAACTGGAACTGGAAAAGAAATGAAATAAGAAACAAAGAGAAAAATGTAGGGAAAATAAAGATTGTGCTCGAACGGGCCCTACCCCACTGCCTACATACCTCATCAGGATAATGAGGATCAGAGACGCCGTAGTTCCCCTAACTAGGGGTAACAAAGGAAAATTGCTTGTGAATTAAAGGCTTGAACTGCCTATGCCATTGCTCAGGTGTTGCAGACTCGGACGACGAGTGCGTAACCGTCTTGCAAAATGACAAGTAGGAGCAAGTTCGCGTACGGAACGAATGGGGTGAGAAAAGAATTCCCGAAGTAAAGACGCTTATTGTTTGTTTGTGTTTTTTAGAAGCTTTTATGAGTGTGTCACAAGGAAGTGAACTCAAGCTCTCATCAATGGAATGTACACTTGCCACTACATTCCAAGATGGAATAATAGAACAAGCACCCTTAAGTAAGGAGAAGATCCCCAAAACTTGAACCCAAAGATTAGGGCTTAGGCTCACTAACTTGTTTACTTATTAAGTGTTTTGGTATTTACAATTAAGAAGTGTTTTTTATGCTTTTCTTTTATGAAGAAAATACCTTGATCAGACTTGTGCATCACAAGGTAAACTTGTACTATCCCAAGATGGGAAGACTACGAGCATACCTCATGGGATAAGGCTATGGATCAAGACATCACTTCAAACTTATTAAGTGTTTTTTAGAGTTATGAAATGAGAAGAGAAGAAGAACCAAAAGGATCTCAAAGGCAAAATTCTAAAGGGGGACTAAAAATAATCCTAAGTGTTAGCATGCATGGGTGTCCTAAGGGTTAGTGAGGTTTCTACCCTAATGAAGAAGAGAAGAAGAAGATAGAAGAGGAGATGAGAATGCTAGAAAGGGGAAAGAGAACCACATGATGGCACAAAGCACATCAAACGCCACAAAGAAAAAGCAAAGCAAAAGAGGAAAGATGAAGAGTTGAAATGTGGATAAACATCCACACTTCTCTTACCATGAGCCCCTGAAATGTTAGAAAAAATCCAGCAAATTAACCAACACAATCATGGAATTAATCATGCTCAAAGGTTCTTGTAAACAAGAATCAAACAACATGCCAAGCATTGCAAATACACGACTTACGCGTCGAAAACATGAAAGCATACATCAATTAGCAAGCAAATCACCCTAAAATATCATGTTTAATGATCATGTAATGATCCATGACAATTAAAGCAAGCAAAGGGATCAAACAAGCTCAAAACAACCCTAAAAAGTCATTCTGCTTCAGTGTTAACCGGTTAACCAAATGCGTTAACCGGTTAACCAGTTCAAATCTGCACAAAATACGCATAAAACAGGTGCGTTAACCGGTTAACCATATGCGTTAACCGGTTAAAACTATTAAAACAGTAGCAAATCCTGCAAAAAACAGCAACTCAAACCAGCTTATTTACACAATCTTACACCAGACCAGCACTCAATTATTCATGGAAAATTAGATCAATTCACATTAATCCATATCATTAAGCTCATGAACAATAACATTCGGATCCGGATACAAATCAACCAACCAATTCATGCAACGCAATCAAATACACAAGCACATGGTAGATCTAAAGCACAAGCATGCAAATAAGCTAAAAAACAGAGCTAGATCTGAAATTAACCAACCTACAAAGTTGAGGTATGCTTTGGTAATTGTTGATTGAGCTGAAAACGAGAGATCTCGCGGAAAACTTTGAAGCTCCGATGGTAAGCTCCACACTCCATGCAAAATAAATGCAAGAATAAGCTCTTGATGCAGAATTTTGAATCCAAAAGCACTTCTAGATCTCAAACCAGATCTGAATCTCCAATAAAACCAGCAAAATGATGCAAAGTAGCTATGAATGGAGGTTTAGTTCCAAGATCTACACACCTCAAGGCAAGGTTATGTGATCTTCAAAGAGGAACTTTGAGTGATTTGGAAAATTGGGAGAGAAAAGTGAGAGAATTGTGAGTGAGAAGAATGAAAATTCAGAAAATGAGAGTGAAAAATGAGGGAGAGGTCCCTTGGTTTGGAGGGAAATAGAATAAATATGGTTTAGGTTTGGGGCCCAAAATTTTGGTTTGGGATCCAAAAATATGGCTTGGCACTAGCTTAGAAAGTGATTTCGATCTAGCATTGGAATGAGGTTTGGATAAATGCTCTAGATCCTTCTCCCAAATTCAACTTAATTCAAATGAATAATAATCAGAAAATTGAAAAATGGAGCCAAAACACACATGCTGAACTTGCTGTTGGAAATTCAAATTTCGCAGCCGTTAACCGGTTAACCATATGCGTTAACCGGTTAACGCATGAAAAATTTGAATTTCCCTCCTCTTGGTGGGAAACCTCAAAAATAGACCGGCACCAACCGTTTCAAGCAAATTTTGATCTTCCCTCTCTTCTTCTAGAGCTCTGAACATGATACCAGGCTTGTGCAAAATGATCCTGTGAGATTCTTGTCAGATCACCAAGTTCTTGATTTTGACCTACAGGTTCAGATTTTCCTGGATGACCGATCATATGCCTTATGCTTGAACATGTGAGTGCTATGCTTCATTTTTCTATGCAAAATGCTAAGGATATGGTATGCTCATGATGATTATGATATGATAATGATGCTAAACAAGAAGAGGTCAAATTTGGGGTGTTACAGCTGCCCCTATTCAATCACCAGTTAATCTGAAAAGGACGATAGTACGGGCTATCGACCATTCAAGATAAACTGTGGTTGAATACCAAGAAGACCAGAAATTTTCACTCTGACGAAGAATGCAACACCGAGAAATAAACTCGATCAGATGACTCTCTGGGGACTACAAGGGAGAAAGAAGCAGACGAGCTTCTTCCCAATTGAAACTGATATTTGGAATAGGAACATGTTGACAGATGAGTCTTCAAACCATCCTGTGACGCCAGGAGCTGGACAAACAAGTCCTCAAATACTTCAAGAACATAATTTGAGACAGACGAGTCTCCAAACCATCCTGTGACGCCAGGAGCTGGACATACGAGTCCTCAAAACATTTCACCTAACATGAGACAGACGAGTCTCCTTCGGATTTACCTGTTACGCCAGGACCAACAATGCACTTAAGTCTGTGGGATAGACATGCAATCAAGGTAGACGAACCTTCTTCATATATTATCCGCGGATATATGGTATAAGACAGACGAGTCTTCTTTGAGCAAACCTGTGACGCCAGGTGCAGCAACAATAATTGGTGCCTGAGACAGACGAGCCTCCTTCGGATCTACCTGTTACGCCAGGACCAGTAACCATTTTGACATTAATTCCCACTGTCAGGATTTTAAACCTCTTCAATACAGACGAGTATTGGATGATCATCAAGATGACACAGACGAGTGCCATAAGTCAATGATACAGACGAGTATCAGACGATGATCCGAGAAACACAAACGAGTGCTTCAGGAAATGATACAGACGAGTATCAGCCACTGGTATAGACGAATACCAGAAATTCAAACACAGACGAGCATTTGAAATAGCAACAGAAATATCAGGATAAACAGCAAGTCCTCACAATACAGATATAAGCATACCAAACACAGACGAGTGCTGGGGATGATACAGAAGAGTATCCGAGCAAAGCAGACGAGCTTCAGAACACAGGCGACTTCTGGGGAGTAAAAGCAGACGAGCTTCAAACCAACACAGACGAGTGCTGGACAGTTGCAGACGAGCAAAAGCAGGAAATACATATCAAGGCACAAACGAGTGCAGCAAAGGATCTGATACCAAACACAGACGAGTGTGGGGAAATTGCAGACGAGCAACAACAAATATCATATCAGAACATAGACGAGTGTTGAGAATTGCAGACGAGCAATAACATGTGAAGTATCACAACACAGACGAGTGCTGGAAATTGCAGACGAGCAAACGACAACTGATATAACCAAACACAGTCGAGTGTTTGAAATGGCAGACGAGCGAAATCAAAGTAATCATAAACCACTGCTGGGGAAGCAAACGAGCAATGCCGAAGTAATAACACAGACGAGTGCTGAAAGATGCGGACGAGAAGCAATAAAGCAGTAATATGTCCCTGCTGGGGGAAACTCCACTTAGGGATAACACAGACGAGTGTTGAAGATTGCGGACGAGCAACAAACGAATGCCTGATTGGCAACAAGATATACAACTCTGCAGGGGAAGACAAGTCAAGAGGTCTAGATACCCACTCTGACTGAGGTGATGAATACCTGACTGTATCATCAAAAATACCCAAAAGTATGGTAACTTCGCTGGGGAAGATTTCATTGACGGAAGTGAAAATCCAGTATGAACTCTGTGGGGACAGGATCATCTTCAGACTTGGCTGGGGAAGATGCTTGAACAATACTCTAGCTGGGGAGAGCATCTGCTGATTCAAGATTCTGAGGGGATATCAGACTTTCAGTCCCACCTGCTGGGAAGGACTCTTGTTGAGGATAGAATACCGATAATTCCAACTCTGGTGATGTCAGGCTTTCAAATACTTGTTGGGCATACTCCACTGGGGAAGGAGAGACTGCTTGGGCCGCTGCCAAGGCTTAGCTGTAGAAAATCTCTGCTGGAGATGTCAGGCTTCAGATACGTGCTGGGAGAAGAAATCTCTGCTTGGGGAGATACTCTATTGGGGAAGAGAAAATTTGCTTGGGAGAATGTGATGCCATCCTGCAACCTGCAACAAAAGAAAACACAAGTGTGCCCTGGGGATTTGCATGGAATGATCTGTTCGTCCATCGTCACCCGACACTCAAAGAGGGTTACAGTTTCCCTGCATGTCAGTTTTCTTTTCAAAATTATCACCATGTTTAGATGCAATGCTATTTTTGCTGAAAGTTCAGGACATTTTGCAAACAAAAATAAACACACACAACTTTTTGATGAATATTCTTTTTATTGAAGGGCCTCTGAATAGGCAAAGATTTTATATCAGGAAGCAACCACCTGGAAAGAGGTAGCCACTATAAAATTTAGAAAAATAAACTATCCTAATGGCAATATACGGCATTCCAAGGAGTTCCATTTCTGCTATGACCTGCATGTCTTCGAGACTCTCCCTTCTGCTTTGGCTTTCTGAGAGGATGAGGGGACTGCTTCCTACCCTTCTGATATTGTCAAGTTGTACGAAACGATGATGTGGTTCAGATAACTCGGATCGCAGTTGTTCGCTTATTCCCTTGTTTTGCATGGATCTCCCTTTCGGGTTTTCAATCCACCGGGATACCCTTTTTTGCCTGAGCTGTCCAATGTGGCTTTTCATCTCAACGGGTGTACATTTTTTTTATTTATTTCCCTAACTTTTTCCCGAGCTTTTTATTCTGTTTTTAGCTCGCCGGGATGCCCTTTTTTTGCCTGGACTATAATTCTGTTTTTGTGTCCAGCGGGTCTCCTTATGCAAAGTATTTTTTTAACTGCGTCTGAGTTAACAGGGGACTGGAAGTCATCTCCATCCATAGTGGTGAGCATCAGTGCTCCCCCTGAAAAGACTTTCTTCACTATGAATGGTCCTTCGTAGTTTGGGGTCCACTTGCCCCTGTGATCTGAACCTGGAGGAACGATCCTCTGCAACACAAACTCTCCCACTTGATACTCTCGAGTATGTACTCGTTGGTCGAATGCACGCTTCATTCTCCTATGATAAAGCTGACCATGACAGATAGCCGCTAATCTCTTTTCCTCAATTAGACATAGTTGATTGTAACGAGCACGCACCCATTCAGCCTCATCGAGCTTGACATCCATCATTACGCGCAGTGAAGGGATCTCTATTTCAATAGGCAGGACTGCTTCCATGCCATACACCAGAGAGAAGGGAGTCGCCCCTGTTGACGTCCTGACTGACGTTCGGTACCCATGCAAAGAAAATGGTAACATCTCATGCCAATCTTTGTAGGTGACAACCATTTTCTGCACAATCTTCTTGATATTCTTGTTAGCTGCCTCTACCGCACCATTCATCTTTGGTCGGTAAGGAGAAGAATTTTGATGCTGTATTTTGAAGTCCCGACACAAGTCTGCCATCATCTTGTTGTTGAGATTAGAACCATTGTCAGTAATGATCCTTTCAGGCACTCCGTATTTGCATATGATATCTCTTTTCATAAATCTTGCCACCACTTGACGAGTGACGTTGGCATAAGATGCTGCTTCTACCCATTTGGTAAAGTAATCAATCGCGACCAAGATGAAGCGATGACCATTTGAAGCAGTTGGCTCGATCTTCCCGATCATGTCAATGCCCCACATAGAAAAGGGCCAAGGAGATGACATGACGTTGAGCGGGCTTGGAGGAACATGCACTTTTTCTGCATATATTTGGCACTTGTGGCATTTACGAGCGAATGAACAACAGTCTGCATCCATTATCATCCAGTAATACCCTGATCTCAGCAATTTCTTTGCCATAGCATGCCCTCCTGCATGGGTACCGAAAGATCCTTCGTGGACTTCCTGCATCAACAGGCTTGCTTCGTGTCTATCCACGCATCTGAGCAAGACCATGTCGAAATTTCTCTTGTACAAAACCCCATATGTGTTCAAGAAGAAGCTAGCAGCAAGTCGCCTCAAGGTCTTCTTGTCATTGAAAGATGCCCCAGTTAGGTATTCTTGCTTTTCTAGGATTAACTTGATATCAAAATACCAAGGTTTCTCGTCAGACACGGCGTCTACAGAGAAGACATAAGCTGGAGCGTCAAGCCTGTATATGTCAATTCTGGGAACATAGTTCCGACACAAGACTTTAATTGACGAAGAGTGAGTGGCCAATGTGTCGGCAAACTGATTTTCATCACGTGGTATGTATTGATGTTTAACTGTCGTGAAGAACGTCAACAGTTTTCTAGCATAATCCATGTATGGAATTAAATGCTCTTGATGCGTATACCATTTGCCAGTAACTTGGTTAATGACGAGGGCTGAATCTCTGAATATATCGAGGTTCTTAATCCGAAGATTAATTGCCTCCTCTATTCCCATTATACACGCCTCGTATTCCGCTTCATTGTTGGTGCAACCAAAAGTAATTCTGGCAGCGAAGGGTAAGTGAGCGCCTTCAGGAGTAATAAGTACGGCACCAACTCCACGACCATTGATATTGACGGCCCCATCAAACATCAACTTCCATTTGGATTCAGGGGCTGGCCCCTCCTCCGGAAGTGGTTCCTCGCAATCGTCTGCTTTGAGGTACATGATGTCCTCATCAGAGAAATCAAACTTCATTGGCTGATAATCATCCTCAAGAGGTTGTTGTGCAAGGTAATCCGACAATACACTTCCCTTGATGGCTTTCTGAGAAGTATACTGGATGTCGTATTCAGTTAAAATCATCTGCCACCTAGCAACCCTTCCGGTCAACACTGGTTTCTCCAAGATGTACTTGACAGGATCCATTTTGGAAATGAGCAGTGTGGTATGAGTAAACATGTACTGCCTCAGTCGGCGAGCAACCCATACCAAAGCGCAACAAGTTTTCTCGAGCAGTGAATATCGGGATTCACAGTCGGTAAACTTTTTGCTAAGGTAATAAATGGCGTACTCTTTTCGACCAGACTCGTCATGTTGGCCTAGCACACACCCCATTGACCCTTCTAGGACGGTCAAGTACATTATTAATGGTCTTCCTTCCACTGGAGGCATTAGAATTGGAGGCTCCTGCAAATATTCTTTTATTTTGTCGAAAGCTCTTTGGCAGTCATCATTCCACCTGACCGTTTGCTCTTTTCTTAGCAGCTTGAATATTGGTTCGCACGTGGCAGTTAGGTGAGATATGAACCGAGAAATGTAGTTCAACCTCCCTAAAAACCCACGCACTTCTTTTTCTATCTTCGGTGCAGGCATATCTTGAATAGCTTTTACTTTAGCAGGATCTACCTCAATTCCTCTTTGACTTACAATGAAACCCAGCAATTTCCCGGAACGCACTCCGAAAGTGCACTTGTTTGGATTCAACCTCAGCTTGTACTTGATCAGTCTATCAAAAAGCTTCTTCAGGTTGACCAGATGCTCCTCTTCGTCTCGGGACTTACCAATTATATCGTCTACATAACATTCAATCTCCTTTTGGATCATGTCATGGAACAATGTGACCATCGCCTGTTGATAAGTTGCCCCGACATTCTTCAAACCAAAGGGCATGACCTTATAGCAAAATATACCCCACGGGGTAATGAACGTTGTCTTCTCCATGTCTTCCGGCGCCATCTTTATCTGATTATACCCGGAGAAGCCATCCATCAAGGAGAATACCGAGAATTGAGTCGTATTGTCCACCAACACGTCAATGTGTGGCAACGGAAAATCATCTTTCGGGCTTGCTCTATTCAAATCCTGGTAGTCAACGCACATCCGGACCTTGCCGTCCTTCTTAGGAACAGGTACAATGTTAGCTACCCAAGGTGGGTAACTAGTTATGGCAAGGAACCCGACATTCCACTGCTTCTGAACCTCCTCTTTAATCTTCATCGCCATGTCAGGACGAGTTCTTCTCAATTTCTGCTTGACAAGAGGACATTCCTCTCTTAGAGGTAGCTTATGCATCACGATGTCGGTATCTAAACCTGGCATATCCTGATATGACCAAACAAAGATATCCACATACTCTTTCAGCATACTGATAAGCTCTTTCTTGACGTGGGCCTGCAGACTGGCCCCAATCTTGATTTCCTTCTTTGCATCTTCACTGCCAATGTTGATGATCTCAATCTCTTCTTGATGAGGTTGAATAACCCGTTCCTCTTGTTTCAACAATCTGGCCAATTCTTCAGGGAGGTCACAGTCTTCCTCAACCCCTTCATCAGCTTGGTAGACTGGATTATCAAAGTCATGCATAGTCATAGCAGGAACGTTATCCGTGGAATCCGGATGATCAACACTGCACAGATAATGTGCTTATTCAGAATCTGCTTATTTTGAAAAAGAGACGCTAACACAAAAGCAAAAAGGAAACACGTTGCCATTTTTTATATTTTTGTGAAAAAGTTTAAAAAACAAAGAAAGAGAACAGAGTTTGTCTGAAAATGTCCTTTTATTTCATAGCAAAAATAACGATGCAATACAAACATGGTGGCCCAATACAATGGATCCAAGCATCTTGGGCAGAATGTTGGATTTGACAATGCAATATGCTAATAAAAGGAAACAAAATAATTACTCTGAGAGCCAGGTGACTTGAATAATGTCTTTTGCAGACCAATTTCCTAGCTCCTCGCCGGGCGCACATGGGTGGATCCAATTGTCCCAGTCTCCGTCACCTTCCCCATCTTGGCTTGCTGTACAGATCTGATCATGGTTGAGCAACCCATCACTTGTGAACGTGATAGCCTTACCACTCGGAGCAGCTCCACCAGGCTGATACCCTAAGCCAAACCTATCATCTTTCTTTTCCAGCTCCAACAGCTTGCCCCAGCCTTGGGCACTGCCTGATTGAACAACCTTTTTCGCTTCTCTGTAGGAATGGATGGACGTTCCCTCCTTCTCAATGCTCTTCTCCACGGGAGTCAATATGCTGGCTTGACCGCTTCGAAAGCTTGGCATAAAGTCTCATGGATTTCACCATCCATCTCTACGTACTTGAACGTCGACAAATGGCTTACGAATATGTCCTCTTCCCCACAGACTGTGATGACCTGGCCGTCACCATGTATTTAAGCTTCTGATGTAGGGTTGAAGTAACAGCTCTAGCAGCATGTATCCACGGCCTTCCCAACAGACAGCTATATGCAGGCTGGATATCCATAACATAGAAAACACTTTTGAAGACTTGAGAGCCTATCTTGACGGGCAGCTCAACCTCTCCAAAAACTGATCTTCTCGAACCATCGAAAGCTTTAACAACCAGATCACTCGGCGTCAGGACGATCCCATCAATATTAAGCTTCATTAGTGCCTTCTTCGGAAGCACATTCAAGGAAGAGCATGTGTCTACAAGAACATGAGACAGCACAGCGCCCTTGCACTCCATCGTGATGTGTAGTGCTTTGTTGTGGTTTCTTCCCTCCGACGTGAGGTCTCTGTCAGTAAAGCCTAAGCCATGGCTTGCATTGACACTTCCAACAACAGCCTCGAGTTGGTTGACAGTGATCTCCTGAGGAATGTAGGCCATTTGCAAGACTTTCAGTAAGGCCTCTCGGTGCGCGGGAGAGCACATCAGCAGTGACAAGATGGAAATCTTGGAAGGCGTTTGGTTCAGTTGATCAACCACCTTGTAGTCACTCTTTTTAATGATCCTCATGAATTCCTCGACCTCTTTTTCAAACGTACCCTGCCCAGCAACAGGAGTAGTTGGTTCATCATTCACAACATGCTTTCCTTTGGCTCTGGATGAAGCCTCGGCCTCAGGATCCCCTCTTAGCACAGGAGGAGCGAACAAACGAACACTTCGGGTGAAACCCCCAACACCTCCGACATTCTCTACAGTCGGGTCAGCAATAGATTTGTTCTCAATCTTCTGTCCATCTACATATACGTCTGAGCCATAATGCCAAGGAATGGCTTTATCATCTGTGTATGGAACATGCCCAGGTACGGTGATAGTCACAGGACTAATCTGAGGAGCATAGATTGTAACCGGTTCTCTTCTGACAGGCATGCCAGCTTCATCGTAGAAAATAGTAATGGTTGATACATCATCAGCCTCTTCATTACCAACCTTACTGAACTATAAGGATCCATCATCAATCAAACCCTGCAAACCCGTCTTCAACTTCTCATAGCCATTCTCAGCATTCATACAGTCTTCACAATCAAGACAGCAACTAGGAAACACTTGACCATTCAGCAGTCTCTCTTTCACTACCCTCAAAGGAGTCTTCACTTCATCAATACTCAGCAGAAGATTCAACTTGTCACCACCCTCAACAGCATTAACTCTTGCCCCTCCATGATTCGGCATAGGGTTCGAATTAACATTCGGCGGCGACGCAAAGTTGATTGCTTTAGAGTCTACAAGATCTTGAACCTTGTGATGCAAAGCCCTGCACTTCTCAGGAGGTGGTGGTGCCAACGTTCTCAGTTGAATGAGGTTCAGATCTAGCAGTCTTGGAAGTAAGGCAGCATAAGTCATCGGGATAGCCTCAATCACCCTATTAGCCGGGCGAGGTTGCCTTGGCTGATACGGTCTCTGCTGATAATTGGTACGAGGTTGTTGTTGTTGTTGTTGATGTTGTTGTTGTGGAGGAGGTAGCATCCGATGCACTGGAGCTGATGGAATTGTGACTGCAGCCACATGCTCATAGGATCTTCTATAACCACGACCCCGGTCTCGGCCAAAAACAGCGTTCGTCTCACCCTCTCGTCTTCTAGGAGGTCCACTGAAAGCTTTCCTCGCTCCATTAGAGCTGCTAGCACTGGGATCCTGTATCTTCCTCATCTTCAGCAATGTCTCAACTCTTTCCCCAGCAATAACAATGTCGTTGAATTTAGTAGCAGAGCTGGACGCCAGTCTTTCAAGGAAAACACCCTGCAGAGTGCCCATAAACATGTCAGCCATTTCACTCTCAAGCAGCGGTGGTTGAACCCTGGTAGCCAGCTGGCGCCACCTCTGTGCATACTCTTTGAAACCTTCTTTAGCCGTCTGAGCCATGTGCTGCAACTGCGTGCGGTTCGGAGCCATGTCCATGTTGTATTCATACTGCCTCACAAAGGCTTCAGCTAGATCTTTCCTACTCTTGATATTAACTCTGCTGAGCTTCATGTACCATTCCAGCGAAGCTCCAACCAAGCTGTCTTGAAAATAATACATCCAAAGCTTCTCATCATCCGTGTGAGCAGCAATTTCTCCCGACAAATGATTGAAGATGGGTTTTTGGGCATGCAGTGCCATTATACTTCTCAAAGGTTGGAACTTTGAACTTGTATGGGATCCTAACCCCAGGAACCAAGCCCAAATCTGTGATGTCAAATCCCAAAGAGCTCTGGGATTGAATGGCTCTGATTTGCTCAGCCATCTCTTCGAACCTCTTGTTCATCTCAGCTCCTTGTCCTTCAGCTTCGTCAAGTAAAGTGAACTGGTCGTCATGATTATCCATCTGAATGTTATTCAACCCATCATTGATGATAGTCACTCCTGGTTGAGCAATGGGGATTTCAACCTGACGTGCGCCCGCACCGGTACGATTATCAGCAGTAGCAGCAGCAGTGTTCCTTGGTTGACTGTTCTCAATCATCTCCCGCAGACGCTCTTGGTTTTGCCCCATGCCGGCCATCACTGTCATAAAGTTATCCATTCTCAGTCTCAGATCTGCCAAGTCCGCTTGCATCTGGTCCATGGCTCGTTCTCTGTTGATCTTGGTTGGATATCTATGAGCAGCTGGTTGTTCCCGAACTTTACGGGGAGCTATAGTGCCTACAACACAAAACACGTTAGTGATTGAGACAACACCTGCAAAACAAACAAACAGGTTATATGCAATGCAATGTAACTGTTCATGTTCCCAGGTTTAAAGCATTGGGCATGCCCCAGTTCTGGCATCTAATCTAAGACAATCACTTTCAGTATTTGCTTTCAAACTTTCTCTTTGATAAGTGTTCAGACATTAGCAGTATCCAGACAAACGAATCTTGCACATTCAAAATGACAACTTGCACATTAATATTGAATATGAACAAACCACGGCAGGCTAAAAGTCAGAATACAACCAGGAATATTCCCCGAAGGGTTACATATCAGTACATAAAATAAAGACAAAATACAAAACAAGCAAAAATCCTACAACAAGCCTGTAGGTAGTCTGCAACAATAAACTAAGCTAAGGACCCAGGATCTGCTACCTCTGCCCTGCTCTTCTTGACATCCGCTCTCAGCTCGAGCTCTTCAATCTCTTTCCTTGCTTCCTCCAGAGCTAACTGACTTTGCGCTAGCTGTTGGGTCTTTTCTCTCCTGATGGTGTGGACTTGCTCCACTTCCTCCTTCTTGAAAGCCATCTGAACTTCAAAGAACTCTTCTTTCTCTTTGAATTTCTTCTGCTCTTCATCCCTTTGGCCTTGCAGCCAAGCAATGGATTGACGAGCATCTTTGAGGGTCTTTAGAGTCTTCTTGAGCTCAGCTTCTCTTTGAGCTTCCATCATGCCCAACCTGTGGAAATGGGCTTCTCTACCAGCAAAGTCCTTCTCTTTGGCTTCTAGAGAGGCTTGGAATCTCTGCAACTTGTCTTCAGCTTCATTCTTGGCCCTGTTGGCTTGATGGTACAGGCTTACCATCTCAGTATTCTCCACTCTGACCTCATGCAGCTGAGCTTCTAGCTTCTTGTACTCTTCCAAGGAAACAGTACTGCTCTGACTAGGCACCTCTCGGGGATAAAGTGGAGCCTCAACTGAAAAAGGCATGAGAACTGATTCTATACGGCTTTGCAACCATTCAACATATGGTGGATATGTCTTAGGATCAACTCGGCCGAAGTCTTTCTTACCTTTTCTTATCCTGTGAGCCCAGGCTTGGACTGCTTGTTGAACTAACTCTTTGTTCCCTTCAGCAGGAAAGTACAAAGATTCAACAAATTCTTCCATTTGAGGAGGATATTTCAAAGGGTAGCCTAACTGCTTTCTGGCTAATGTTGGATAGTAACTGATGACACCTTTCCTTCCCAGCAAAGGTACTCCAGCAAACCTTCCGCAACTGACCATCAACTCTTTACCAAGCAAATCCCTATCATATCCCCAGGCATTGTCTTCAACAGTCAACCCCATCAGTCTTCTGGACCACCTCCATTCATCCCGCATCTCCTTGAAGGCACTTGACTTAGGCAACTGTCTAGCAAACCACTCAGCAAACAACGGAGCACAGCATACTACTGGACCACCCCTACCCTTCTCGTTTCTGTAATGGACACTGTAGTAGAAGTCACCCAATAGAGTAGGCACTGGATTGCCTTTTGCAAAGATTGAGATCACCTCTAAGTTGACAAACTCTTTCTCACCAGGAAACAAACTGGATCCATACACCATCAATGCAAGCAAAGCTCCAAAGTCATTCCACTTAGCTTCTGTAGCATACCTCTCAGCCTCCGGGATAAGCACACTCCAGGGTAGACCTTTACTTTCACTCTCTTGCAAAGCCTTCCTGACTGAAGCAGTTGGCAACCTACAAACCTTAGCTATATCTTCATCCTTGAGCACAATCTCTGACCCGTAGAATGGCAATGTCTCTCTGATCGGAACATTCAACATGCTGGAGATCTCTTCCAATGTCGGAGCTAAGATGTAACCTGGAAAAACAAAGCAACGCAGCAGAGGGTCATAAAATTGCAACATGGTATGCAGACTGTCCTTCTAGTCTACAGTGGGCTTGTCCACAAACTTTAGTATCTGGCCGTATCTTTTCTTGAAATTGCCCAAGACTTGATCGTTCATCAGACCCGCTAACCTCTGAACACTTTTAACCTCAGGATGAAGAAAGGTATAATGCAAATTCTTTTTTCTCGGAACTCTTCTAATTTCTGCCATGGAGATAAGAATACCAGAACTGGGAGTAGGTGAAGAACAATGACCTGAAAAATGGGAAACATAAACAGTTAATGCAAAGAATGATGCAAATGCAATGCAATGCAAGCATATGATCGACTGGGACCATCTGAACCGGATCACTGACAAGGGCCCCTCTGAATATCTGGCAAACCAAAAGTCCACTGAATCACACTCTCTGATAATCACAACTCACTGAAGAAGTTCTCAGGACCACAATACCAAGGATACCAGAACAAGAACTCCAGAAAACCAATATCAGAAAACAAGAATTCAGGAACCAAAGGACCATAGAACCACAGATCATAATCATAGGACCACTGAATAGATGAGTGTATGTTGAGGCCATGGGTTCCTGCACACCTGTAAACCCCTCCCAATCTCACTGGTAATAGGCTCCGGGTCAGACATCACGGACTCTCAAAGCCGAATAGCAATAATACTTTCACCATTTCCGAGAAATGGCTCATGACCAAATCAGGGAATCCGTTTGGCATTATATACTACGCAGGGAGGCCTCAGCTGAGTCCAGGACACAAGGTCATCCTATGCGATCCCCAGGTGGGCCCTCAGATGCGAATGGGTTTGCCACAAAATGTGGGCTGCCACTGTCATCACTAAAGAGGGATGTTTCCACAAGGTTCTCAATGATCGGTCCCCAGCTGCACATAACTATCAGGGTTATGTAATGAGAGAGGAAGATCCCCAAATCAAGACATTTCCAAGACAATCGCAACCTGGGTGTGGAACTCACTACTACCCCCATGACAAGATCTCATGAGGCCAAAGTGGAACCACACTAAATCCTATGGTGCACTCGAGCCGGGTACTTGGCTCATATCTCTCAAGAACAAGTAACACCCATCCCACCAAAGAAAACCAGTCCAGACAGTCCAGTATATACATGATGCAGTAAATAAAGACTGAAAACTGTAAATAAAGCTGTAAATAAAGCTGTAAACAACAATAAAATACAACAAGCCACAACAAACAAACATCACCCAATGAAACAGAAACAACAAGCGCTAGGAGAGACTCACAGGGGAACCAGAGATTCTGGGTTCGGTCCCCAGCAGAGTCGCCAGCTGTCGCTCCCCGGATTTCCATCCTGGTACAAACGCAAAAGTGGCGCGGAAAAAGAAATAGAGTCGCCAGCCAGGCATTTTTATCCCGAAGAAAGGGAATGGTAATGCTGCACAAACCAGGTAAAAGAAAGAGGAAGGACACAGGTCCTGCGAACCAAAGAAACTGAGCTCGGGAGTCGGTTACGACCTGGGAAGGTATTAGCACCCAGATCGTCCGCCGTACCCGACGGGATCCACACTTGCAAAGATAACTATTTCAAAGGGTGAGGGTATGAAAGCTGCATCAAAGAAAGGAAAATGAAAAGAAAACTGGAACTGGAAAAGAAATGAAATAAGAAACAAAGAGAAAAATATAGGGAAAATAAAGATTGTGCTCGAACGGGCCCTACCCCGCTGCCTACGTACCTCATCAGGATAATGAGGATCAGAGACGCCGTAGTTCCCCTAACTAGGGGTAACAAAGGAAAATTGCTTGTGAATTAAAGGCTTGAACTGCCTATGCCATTGCTCAGGTGTTGCAGACTCGGACGACGAGTGTGTAACCGTCTTGCAAAATGACAAGTAGGAGTAAGTTCGCGTACAGGGCGAATGGGGTGAGAAAATAATTCCCGAAGGAAAGACGCTTATTGTTTGTTTGTGTTTTTTAGAAGCTTTTATGAGTGTGTCACAAGGAATTGAACTCAAGCTCTCATCAATGGAATGTGCACTTGCCACTACATTCCAAGATGGAATAATAGAACAAGCACCCTCAAGTAAGGAGAAGATCCCCAAAACATGAACCCAAAGATTAGGTCTTAGGCTCACTAACTTGTTTACTTATTAAGTGTTTTGGTATTTACAATGAAGAAGTGTTCTTTATGCTTTTCTTTTATGAAGAAAATACCTTGATCAGACTTGTGCATCACAAGGTAAACTTGTACTATCCCAAGATGGGAAGACTACGAGCATACCTCATGGGATAAGGCTATGGATCAAGACACCACTTCAAACATATTAAGTGTTTTTTAGAGTTATGAGATGAGAAGAGAAAAAGAACCAAAAGGATCTCAAAGGCAAAATTCTAAAGGGGGACTAAAAATAATCCTAAGTGTTAGCATGAATGGGTGTCCTAAGGGTTAGTGAGGTTTCTACCCTAATGAAGAAGAGAAGAAGATAGAAGAGGAGATGAGAAAGCTAGAAAGGGGAAAGAGAACCACATGATGGCACAAAGCACATCAAACGCCACAAAGAAAAAGCAAAGCAAAAGAGGAAAGATGAAGAGTTGAAATGTGGATAAACATCCACACTTCTCTTACCATGAGCCCCTGAAATGTTAGCAAAAATCCAGCAAATTGACCAACACAATCATGGAATTAATCATGCTCAAAGGTTCTTGTAAACAAGAATCAAACAACATGCCAATCATTGCAAATACACGACTTATGCGTCAAAAACATGAAAGCATACATCAATCAGCAAGCAAATCACCCTAAAATATCATGTTTAATGATCATGTAATGATCCATGGCAATTAAAGCAAGCAAAGGGATCAAACAAGCTCAAAACAACCCTAAAAAGTCATTCTGCTTCAGTGTTAACCGGTTAACCAAATGCGTTAACCGGTTAACCAGTTCAAACCTGCACAAAATACACATAAAACAGGTGCGTTAACCGGTTAACCATATGCGTTAACCGGTTAACACTATTAAAATAGCAGCAAATCCTGCAAAAAACAGCAACTCAAACCAGCTTATTTACACAATCTTACACCAGACCAACACTCAATTATTCATGGAAAATTAGATCAATTCACATTAATCCATATCATTAAGCTCATGAACAATAACATTTGGATCCGGATACAAATCAACCAACCAATTCATGCAACACAATCAAATACACAAGCACATGGTAGATCTAAAGCACAAGCATGCAAATAAGCTAAAAAAACAGAGCTAGATCTGAAATTAACCAACCTACAAAGCTGAGGTATGCTTTGGTAATTGTTGATTGAGCTGAAAACGAGAGATCTCGCGCAAAACTTTGAAGATCCGATGCTAAGCTCCACACTCCATGCAAAATAAATGCAAGAACAAGCTCTTGATGGAGAATTTTGAATCCAAAAGCACTTCTAGATCTCAAACCAGATCTGAATCTCCAATAAAACCAGCAAAAAGATGCAAAGAAGGTATGAATGGAGGTTTAGTTCCAAGATCTACACACCTCAAGGCAAGGTTATGTGATCTTCAAAGAGGAACTTTGAGTGATTTGGAAAATTGGGAGAGAAAAGTGAGAGAATTATGAGTGAGAAGAATGAAAATTCAGAAAATGAGAGTGAAAAATGAGGGAGAGTTCCCTTGGTTTGGAGGGAAATGGAATAAATATGGTTTAGGTTTGGGGCCCAAAATTTTGGTTTGGGATCCAAAAATATGGCTTGGCACTAGCTTAGAAAGTGATTTCGATCTAGCATTGGAATGAGGTTTGGATAAATGCTCTAGATCCTTCTCCCAAATTCAACTTAATTCAAATGAATAATAATCAGAAAATTGAAAAATGGAGCCAAAACACACATGCTGAACTTGCTGTTGGAAATTCAAATTTCGCAGCCGTTAACCGGTTAACGCAGGAAAAATTTGAATTTCCCTCCTCTTGGTGGGAAACCTCAAAAATAGACCGGCACCAACCGTTTCAAGCAAATTTTGATCTTCCCTCTCTTCTTCTAGAGCTCTGAACATGATACCAGGCTTGTGCAAAATGATCCTGTGAGATTCTTGTCAGATCACCAAGTTCTTGATTTTGACCTACAGGTTCAGATTTTCCCGGATGACCGATCATATGCCTTATGCTAGAACATGTGAGTGCTATGCTTCATTTTTCTATGCAAAATGCTAAGGATGTGGTATGCTCATGATGATTATGATATGATAATGATGCTAAACAAGAAGAGGGCAAATTTGGGGTGTTACATTAGGGAAGTGATGCTTGGCATGCCCCATGTTGCGTATTTGAACACCTGCAACCTGTTAAGACAAGGAAACACACATGTATCCCGAGGTATCCCTTACCGGATTCCGTCATAGGAGTTAGATATTCCTGAGAGTAAATACATTTCCTGCAAGAATTTATTAAAGATGGCTCATTTGTTTTATGCAAGTAATATATCATGGATACTGGACATTTTGCAAACGAAACAAAAATGTACAACACACAGTGCGACTGAAAATCTGTTTTTATTAATTTGGGTGCCCTGAATTGGCAAATACAGTCAAAGAAACAGATCCCATGGAATGAGAAGATTGTTACAAATTGAGAAAAAGTAAAAGTGTTGGTAATGTTGATGACGCTCCGGTGAGCTCCCTTGCTATGACCCGTATGACCTTGACGTTCTTCTCATCTTGCTTTCTGAAGAAGGTTGATTCTGACTGATGTTTTAACCTTTCGAATCTTGCCGTGTTGTAAGTGATACAGACGAATTCAGAATGCAGTTGTTCGCTCATTCCCTTATTTTGCGTGGATCGCCCTTTTGGGTTTTCAATCCACCGGGATACCCATTTTTGCCTGAGCTATCCAATGCGGCTTTTCAACTCAGCGGGTGTACATTTTTTCAATTTTCCCTTATTTTTGCCCGAGTCTTTTATTCTGTTTTTGACTCGCCGGGATGCCCTATTTTTGCCTGGACTTACATTCTGTTTATATGTCCAGCGGGTCTTTTTATGCGAAGTATTTTTTAACTGCATCTGAATTCACAGGGGATAAGAAATCTTCACCATCCATAGTGGTGAGCATCAGTGATCCACCAGAGAAAACTTTCTTTACTATGAACAGACCATCGTAATTCGGAATCCACTTGCCCCTATAGTCTGTATAAGGAGGAAGGAGTCTTTTCAGCACAAGATCCCCTACTTGGTATTCCCGAAGCTTGACTTTCTGATCGAAGGCTTTCTTCATTCTTTTTTTATATAACTGCCCATGACAAATAGCATCTAGCCTCTTTTCTTCGATCAGATTCAGTTGATTGTACCGAGAACAGGCCCATTCTGCTTCATTCAACTTGACATCCATCAGTACTCATAAGGAAGGTAATTCAACTTCAACAGGCAGGACTGCCTCCATGCCATACACAAGTTGATAAGGTGTTTCCCCAGTGGACGTTCTGATTGAAGTCCGATACCCATGCAAGGAAAATGGTAGCATTTCATGCCAGTCTTTGTAAGTTACCACCATCTTTTGCACAATCTTCTTGATGTTTTTGTTAGCGGCCTCAACAACGCCATTCATCTTCGGCCTGTAAGGAGAAGAGTTGTGATGTTGAATTTTAAGTCCCGGCACAATTCTGCCATCATTTTGTTGTTCAAGTTGGAACTATTATCAGTAATGATTCGCTCGGGTACTCCATACCGACAAATGATGTCTCTTTTCAAGAATCTGGCTACCACTTGTCTGGTGACGTTAGCATACGAAACTGCTTCAACCCACTTGGTGAAGTAGTCAATGGCTACTAGGATGAATCTGTGACCATTTGAAGTAGTCGGTTCGATATTTCCAATCATGTCAATGCCCCACATGGAAAAGGGCCAA
The DNA here is from genome assembly GCA_963966055.1 of Lathyrus aphaca. Lineage (NCBI taxonomy): Eukaryota > Viridiplantae > Streptophyta > Magnoliopsida > Fabales > Fabaceae > Lathyrus > Lathyrus aphaca. The sequence goes on from OZ014525.1 coordinate 413,103,782, forward strand.
GGTAAAGACATTACATTCAAAGGATTTAGAGGCACATGTACTTTGTCTGCATAAATCTGGCATTTGTGGCACTTTCTGGCATAGGCACAACAGTCTGCATCCATTGTGATCCAGTAGTAGCCTGATCTTAACAATTTCTTAGCCATTGCATGTCCTCCAGCATGGGTACCAAAATATCCTTCATGCACCTCGTGCATCAGCAAGTCTGCCTCTTTCTTATCAACATATCTGAGAAGCACCATGTCAAAGTTTCTCTTGTACAAGGAACCATCAGCATTAAGGAAGAAACTACCAGCCAGCCTTCTTAATGTCTTCTTATCATTGGATGATGCCCCAGGTAGGTATGTTTGATCCTCTAAGAAGCATTTGATGTCATGGAACCAAGGTTTGTCATCTTTAGCAATGTCCACAGAGAATACGTATGCCGGTCGGTCTAATCTGGATACTGGAATCTGAGGCACATAGTTGGCAGTTTGGACTTTGATTATGAAGGAAATGGTAGCCAAAGCATTTGCGAACTGATTTTCGTCTCGAGGGATGTACTCAAGTTTGACTATTGTGAAGAAAGTCAATAATCTCCTCGTATAGTAACGGTATGGAATCAGATGCTCTTGGTGAGTGTACCATTTTCCGTTGGTCTGATTGATTACCAAAGCTGAATCTCCGAATACAGTTAAAGTCTTGATCCTGAGGTCAATGGCTTCCTCAAGACCCATTATATAGGCTTCGTATTCAGCTTCGTTGTTAGTGCAGTTAAAGGTGAGTTTTGCCGAGAAAGGCATATGAACTCCTTTAGGTGTAATGAGCACTGCACCAACTCCTCGACCGTTCATGTTGACAGCCTCATCAAACATCATTGTCCATTCTTCTTCTGGGTCAGGCCCTTCAATGTGAACAAACTCTTCATGATCTTTTGCTTTCAGGAACATGATGTCCTTATTAGGGAAGTCAAAACTCATTGGCTGGTAATCATCAATGGGTTGCTCAGCTAGATAGTCAGACAACACACTGCCTTTGATGGCCTTTTGAGATGTATACTGAATATCATATTCTGTCAGAATCATTTGCCATCTTGCAACCCTTCCGGTAAGTGCTGGCTTCTCAAATATGTACTTGACTGGATCCATCTTTGAGATCAAAAGAGTAGTGTGGGTCAACATATACTGTCTTAGTCGGCGAGCAGCCCACGCTAAAGCACAACAAGTTTTCTCGAGCAGTGAATAACGTTGTTCACAATCAGTAAACTTTTTACTTAGGTAGTATATTGCATACTCTTTTCGACCAGACTCGTCATGCTGGCCCATCACACACCCCATTGATCCTTCTAATACTGTCAGGTACATTATTAGAGGTCTTCCTTCAACTAGAGGCATAAGAATTGGAGGTTCTTGTAAGTACTCCTTGATTTTGTCAAAAGCGTTCTGACAATCTTCGTTCCACCTGACTGTCTGTTCCTTTCTTAACAATTTGAACAGGGGCTCACAGGTTGCTGTAAGATGAGATATGAACCTTGAGATGTAGTTCAATTCCTTTTTCGCTTAAAATGAATCTCAGCAGCTTACCAGAACGTACCCCGAATGCGCATTTGTTGGGGTTTAGCTTCAGCTGATACTTTCTCAGACGGTTGAACAACTTCAACAGATTTACCAGATGGTCTTTTTCAGTGAGGGACTTGGCAATCATGTCATCTACGTAGCATTCAATTTCTTTGTGGATCATGTCGTGGAATAATGTTACCATAGCCCGTTGATAAGTTGCACCGGCATTATTCAATCCGAAAGGCATTACCTTGTAACAAAATGTGCCCCAAGGTGTAATGAAGGTAGTCTTCTCCATGTCTTCGGGTGACATCCTGATCTGATTATACCCGGAAAATCCATCCATGAAAGAGAACACCGAGAACTGAGCCATGTTCTCGACCAATACATCAATGTGAGGTAAAGAGAAGTCATCCTTCGGGCTAGCTCTATTCAGATCCCGATAATCCACACACATCCTTACTTTGCCATCCTTCTTAGGCACTGGTACAATATTAGCAACCCACGGAGGGTAACTAGTCACAGCAAGGAAACCGGCGTCCCACTGTTTTTGTACTTCTTCTTTAATCTTCATGGGCATATCCGGACGAGTACGGCGTAGCTTCTGCTTCACTGGAGGACAATCTTCTTTCAAAGGCATCTGGTGCATAACAATGTTAGTATCCAGACCTGGCATGTCTTGATAGGACCAAGCAAAGACGTCGACGTACTCTTGAAGCATGTCAATAAGCTATTCCTTCACTGAATCTTGCAGACTGGCCCCGATCTTCACTTCTTTCAAGTCTTCTTCGGTACCAAGATTAACTGTCTCAACCTCCTCCTGATTAGGGTGATCACTTTCTCTTCTTGCCTAAACAACCTGGCTAATTCTTCAGGTAACTCATAGTCTTCTTCAACCCCTTCATCGGCTTGATTAATCGGATTGTCGAAGTCATACAAGGTCATAGCAGTGCTGTTGTCGGTGCAATCTGGAGGATAATCTCTGCAAGGGTTGAGATTGGTTCGTTTTAGTGATCAGTTTTAATCTTGTTTAGAAAAAGTGAAAATGAAGTTATTTATTTTGAAAACATTGCCATTTTATTGTTTTGTACAAAAGTGAAAAATGAAAAGACAGTGAGAGAAAAAAAAGACTCGTTTGCAAAAGATGTCCTAATATTCATTGATTAATCATTTGCACAAAATACAATATGGCCCTATTACAAAATGAGTCCTGACACCTTGGGAAAGATGCAGGACTTGATGCATGCTAAAAAGACAGGAAATAATAATTACTCTGCAGGAGTAACCCTTATAATTTCCTGGGAAGACCTATTAGAGACTTGGTTCCCCGAGATCCTTGGACGTATCCAGTTCTCCAGGTTGCGGTCGCTTTCCTCCTCGTCTTCCAGAATGTTCACAGCATCCGGGGTGAGCATTCCCCAACTGACAATTTTGGGCTCCTTTGCAGCCTCTGATTGATCTTGTTGGATTGGTCTGTAACCCAACCCTAATCTATCTTCCTTCTTTTCTACTGGCAGCAACTTGCCCCAGCCTTGAGCGGTACCTTCTTCAACAACCTTCCGGGCTTGCTGATAAGAGATTATCGAAGTTCCCATCCTGTCTTCTTGGGATGTAGCCAAAACTCCAGTAGCCTCATTAACATTTAGGGCCTCAAACCCTTGGCTCATTGTCTCATGGATTTCACCATCCATCTCTATATACTTGTAAGTAGCCAGCTGGCTAACAAATATATCTTCCTCACCACAGATCGTGATAATCTGGCCCTCCCATTCATACTTTAGTTTTTGGTGAAGGGTTGACGTTACTACGCCTGCAGCGTGAGTCCAGGGTTGACCTAGCAGACAGCTATAAGCAGGCTGTATGTCCATCACATAAAAAATGTTTTTGAAGACTTGGGGACCAATTATCACTGGCAACTCCACCTCTCCCAGAACAGATCTTTTAGAGCCATCAAAAGCCCTGACTATAAGATTACTTGGCCTAAGAGCTATCCCATCATACTCAAGCTTGACAAGGGTCTTCTTGGGTAGGACATTGAGTTAGGACCCAGTGTCTACAAGCACATGAGATAAGACAACTCCTTTGCACTCCAAGGTTATATGCAAGGCTTTGTTGTGGAGACGTCCTTCAGATGTCAAATCAGCATCAATGAACCCTAGCCCATGGCTAGTATTGACATTTGATACCACTGTTTCTAGCTGATTCACAGTGATCTCTTCTGGCACGTAGGCAGCGTGCAAAACTTTGAGAAGTGCATCCCGATGGGCTTCGGAACACAACACCAATGATAGGATTGAGATCTTTGAAGGAGTCTGGTGGAGTTGGTCCACAACTTTATAGTCACTTCTTTTGATGATTCTCATAAACTCATCCACGTCTTAATCGAAGGATGACTTATGAGTTTCCTTGGGTGTAGATTCTTCCGGTATTACACTCTTCCCCTTGGCTCTGGCAGCAGCCTCTGCCTCTGAATTGATTCTAGGGATTTGTGATGCAAATAGACGTCCGCTTCGGGTGAAGCCTCCACCTCCCCCAACATTATCCACTTGGGGAGTGAGAATTGGAGAATCAAGAAGGACTTTCTCTCCATTGCAGTATAGATCAGCACCATAATGCCATGGTATAGCACTGTCTTTGTCATATGGGATCGACCCGGGCACTGTGATAGTGACTGGGCTTACTGCTGCAGTTGTTGGGACTACAATGGTCTGTGGGTCATAAAAGATTGTTACAGGACCTCTGGTGGGTGCAGGTGAAGGTGAACTGAAGCTTTGTTGAGACTGTTGAGACTGTTGTTGGAAATTGTTGGAACTCGGGACCGCTGCTGGGTCATAATAGATTGTGACAGTGGAAACATCATTGTTGGTTGTTGAAGATGTAGTAGCCGGTGCAAATTGTAAACACCCCAAATTTGCCCTCACTCATTTCACCATGGCTTGGGATTATTTTCATTTGCATAAGTTCAATCATAACATCTCATATTGCATTTTGCTTCACGGCATTGGTTCAAAGTCATCTGCATCTATGGTTTGTGATCTGAGCAATCCCTGAGCCATCTGAGCCACTCCAAAGGTCTTCAATCATATCAAGAGGGTTCATGTATGTTCAAGCATAATATTATATCCTCCCAAGATCAATAAATTCAGGAAACCACAAGAACTGAGGAAGGTATGGAAGCAGAGCCAAGCTTAACTGCACAGATGACCTAAAATTAGGGTTTTGGTTTCAAAGGCCATAAATCCAATTTTTTTTGGTCATTCTTGTTTCTATTGGTCTCTATATGTTATAAGGATCCTACACACCAATTTTCATGAAGAAATTCAATGGGGAAGGCATCTGATCAATAGATGACTTCTTGAGCAAGTCATTGCAAAATCAGGGCATCTGAGGCCCCCAATCATCCAACCAAAGGGTCTTCTCCATCATTTTGGGTGTATATGATCTTTATTTGATCTTAGAAGAAGTTAGAAGTTCACAAAATTGAAGAACTTCAAGCCATTTGCAAAGTTGCCATTTTGGGAAAGTGACTTGTAATGCAAAATTGCCATTTTGGGAAAGTTTTTCAACCTCCTCTTTTTGATTCAAAAATGCTTCAAATGAAAAATCCTTGGTCATAAAAGTTGTAGAATGGATCATTCCCTTTTCAAAAAGTACAAGAACTTGATCTAATTCATCATAGAACTCAAGATATGGCTTTGCAAAGTTGGGAAGTATCACAAAATTTCACTTATGCACCAAAGAGGGAAGCTTGCCAAAGCATTTTGTGACCTCAATTTGACTTCTAAGCATTGCACAAACATCACACATGACCTATAATTCAGAACTGCACAAAGAAATCCCAAGTTCCATGCCTTGAACATCAAGATTTCCTAAAGGGGCCAAAACATCACATAATTGCAAAACACCCCATAACTTTCTTCTCTCTTGCTGAATTGCCTCAAGAATGGATTTGTGGACCTCCATGAAGTCAGCTGCACATGGACATGCCCAAGGGCCAGCTGTGTTCTTGCCCATACCTCAAGTACAAGTCATGTTGACATTTTTGCAACTTGCCCATACCAATCAACATAGGCCACCACCCACCCTCTGACCTATCCCAGCATGATATGTGTACCAAAAGCAAGCCATTCCATAACATAACACAAGCTGAAACCTCCAAGAACTCAGCAATCACAAAAACTCCCTCTTATGTAAAAGCCTTCGAAACTAATAGCTCAACCATCAAACCTCAAAACAGATTCCACCATTCAACTCCATATCCATTGCTGATCATTTCCCACCCTTCATTTTCCCCTGAAACACCCTGAATCAAAAACACGATTTTGACATTGCTTTAACTGAACTTCTGCCAACTTCATTTTGAGGCCATTTAAACTCTAACCAAGCATCACAAGTTCTTGAGGGGAGTCATTGGAGTGGATTTGAGGCAAAGAACTGGTCAGAAAGCTCTTGGGTTGAAAGCTCCACTTCAGGTAGCCATGGCATTTATTTTTCCAGAACCTTCATTTTATGTTATAGAATGATTCTATGTGTTCCCTTGATTGCCATGATATGTTTGGTTTTGAAAATAGTTGAGTTTTAAGCATTTTATGAGCTTCTGAAATTTCTGATATGTTTTCCGTTTTGCTTCGATTCATGTTCTTGATGATGAATAAATGAATTTTGTTGTGTGAATCTTGTTGGGGTTGGTGTAAGGATCATTTCTGGAGAGTTTTAGGGCTTGGGGTTGCGTGTTGAGTGAGATAGCAAAAGTGGATAGCCGGAGAAGATGACCAGAACACTGTTCCGGTCACCTGAAAGTGTTTAGGGTTCAGATTAGGGCTTAATTGCGTAATTAGTGAAGTTTAAATCTCAGCCATCCAGATGCGCGCGCTGGTCAATTCCCTCCCTTTCTCATTCAAATCTGGACCACTGGATCAGTTGACTTCCATTAATTCACATTTTAATTTCATTTCTTTCTACGTTTTATTAAAAATAGCAAAACACTTTCAAAAAATTTTATTTTTTGCATTTCCCTTTCAAATATTTTTCTCATTCTGAAAATAATTTTTATTTTATTTTTTTGCATAAAATTCGTATTTTTTAAAATATTTAAATGTTTATTTTAATTAATTAATGAGAATTAATTAATTAAAATAGCATTTAAGTTTCTAAAAATCACCAAAAAAATCACATTGCATCTTGACACATTTAGAAACATTATCAAACCCTTCATATAAATTTCTTTTTGGTTCTTGACCTATCTTGACATTTTTCTTTGGATTTAGGTTTCTTAAAAGTCAATATTTTTACCCTAACTTAGAAAAATCCATTATGCCTAACCATGAAGAGTTTGATGATGGTTCTTTTTGCATTGCATCCCTCATGTCATGTAGTTTCTAGGATAAAATTGTTTTGAATTTATCTTTCATTTTCAATTTGTTTTGCATTTTTCATTGTGAGGTATCCTAAAACCCTAGCCAACTTGAGAAAATCTTAACTTCTTTAGGGTTAAGAGTTAGGTCTTCCCCTTTGGGCAGTAAAATTGTATAGGTTTAGGGTACCTTTGATCCCATTTTCAATTTTTTATCTTGTCATTTGCTTCTGATTTTGAATTTTTCTTTGTATCTTGTGCATAAACCCTAATTTGCATCTTCATTTGCATTCATTCTTCATATGCTTGCATACATGAACTTTCCATGATACTTTGTGCATCTACATGACACATAAGGCACCCTAAGACATATTAGAAACATGCTTGATCATTGCATCATCCATTTGCCATTTTTTTCTCTCATTTCATGTCATATGCATTCATGATCTTCCATGCTTCTTTAAGTTTCATTTTGCATCTTCATGACTTGTATGATCATTCACACCTCATGACATGCTTTCATACCATCTCATAGCATCATTTGCATCATGAATATGCTTCTGGTTTTGGTTTGCATCTTTGCATTTCATCTCATTTTCATTTCTTTTCATTTGCTTATTACTAACTTTTCAGGTGGTAAGTGTTTGAGAAGTGAATTTGCCTTCACTTCTCATAATCTCTTCTCATCTCTCTTATGCATTCATTGCTGAATTTTATTTGTGGATTAGAGTGAGCTTGCTCATTCATGTTCCTTCCTCACTTTCTTTCTTCAAGCAACTTATCTTCTGAAGTGAAGTAAGTTGTCTTGCTTCCTCCTACTTCTCTTCCTTTCATTTGCTTCTTCCATGGTGGCTTCTCTCTTGAAGATCTTCTTGTAAGCTACACAAACCCTAGGAAAACCCAAGCATGATCACAATTAGGGTTTGATTAGTCCCCCATTAGTTTTTACCTTTGTGTCATCTTTGAGTCTTCTCTTCTCATCTCAAAATCAAGGACTAAACCTTAAAGGTTTTAAGGCTTTGTGATTAGGGTTATGCTTGTATCCTTCTATTAGGATGGAGTGCATAACTTCAATTATAAGTGTTAAACCCTCAATGTGTTTAAATCCTTTAATCAATCCATCTAATAATCATTAAGACACCAAGCTTGTAACTTGGGCCTTGCATTAGGGTTCTAATTCTTCCTTAATTGGTTAAGAAGGACTAACCCTAGTGTTAATGGACAAGTCCCCCTCAAGTTGTCTTACAAACCATAAAATTCATTTCTTAACCTTACCATTAACTATAGTCCACTTTAATAAAGGTTTGTTTTGTCATGATGTTAATCCCTAATCATGGATTAAGTTGAGGAGCCTTTCTCAGCTTAAATGTTCTCATCTATCATCCTTCTTTTAGGATGGTGTAATGGGTCCATTAAATCCCTGATTATGGCTTAAATTCATTACTTAACACTAAACAAAAACTCTAGAAAACATCTAAGTAATTGCAAGTAGGTTAATGATCTTAATCTTACATCATGGTGATTAAGTGTGAGGTGCTTACTTCATACTTAAAGTATTCTCATTACCCCTAATCAGAGGGAGGATGTGATGAGTTTACTAACCTTTGGTTTAGGCTTAAGCTCATTTTCTTATGACAAACACAAAAGCAATAAAAGACTGAAAACACAAAAAACAAACAATAATCATCTCCTCCAGGATTCTTTTCTCATCATCTTCATTCACAAACGAGAACTCGCTTCTTCCGTCTAATGCAAGACAGTTTGCACCTGAGCCAGACAGGTCATACACTTGAGCAGAGACAAGTAAGCAGTTCACAAGTCAACTTCATCTTTCAGTCTCTTTGAGTCGAACTACGGTGTTCTTACTTCCTCATTGCACGAGAGGATACGTAGGCATAACTTAACTGTTATCGAACAAAAGTCTTTGTATATTCCCCCTCCTCCTGCCTTATTCTTTTAGCCTCATTGTCTTGAGCATTGTACTCTTTTCTCACACTGACACTCCTTTATTTCACTTCACATTTCTTTTACACCGACACTTGCATTCTTTTTTCCAGCTTTGATACACAGATTGCACTGACACCACCCCCTTTAAACACAAACCTTTTAAGCATTGATCCCGTCGAGTACGACGGACAATCTGGGTGCTAATACCTTCCCAGGTTGTAACCAACCCCCTTTCTCAGTTTCTCTGGTTCGCAATCGTCTTATCCATCTTTTCTTAGGTTTATGCAGCATTACCTTTCCTTCGGGATAAAAATGCCTAGCTGGCGACTCTTTTCTTTTTCAGTTCACCCTTGTGTGTCCTCTCCTTCTCGCCGACCGTTCGCGTATGTACCCCTTCTGACCAGGTGTCATTTGGTGGGAGCGACAGCTTGGCGACTCTGCTGGGGATGGATATATTGCAACTAGGGCTTCTGGTTCTTTTTGTGGGTTCCTCCTAGCGCTTGTTTGATTTGTGTTTATTGAGGTGTTATGTGCTATGTGTGTTTGTCTGTGTTGCTTTATTTCATTGCTTTATGTATAGTTTTATTTACTGCTTTCTTTACAGTTTTATATATCATACTGTCATACTGTCATTTGCTGGATCTGGATTGTTGTTTTATTAGGTGGGGTTCCATTGAGAGTTTAAGGTCCTATACCTGGGACCTGAGTGACACCTAGGCTAGAGTGGTTCATGTTCTTTCCCATTCCATTTCGGTCTGGTGCGGGAGTATGAAACACGGTTCAGATGTGGGTTTCTTCTTGAGAACTCTGTGCTACAGATTTCCTGTAGTGCTAAGTCTAGATGACCTTTTGTTATGACCTTCAGAAGCTGAGGTGAATTAGAGGAGGAACTTTTATGGTTATTGTAAACATTGTACCTCCGGGTTAGAAGTGTTTACACTTCTCATAACTGATCCAAGTCTGAGGATCCTTGTTCTAGAGCACTACATGTGAGGGGGCTGGGTTGTTTACAGGTTTGCAGGAACCCATGGCCACATCATACCCTGTTACTATTTTGTTTAAGAGTACTTAATTTTGGAAAGTTCTTGTGATTAACCCTGGACATGTGACTCTTTATTTGAGTCCCCCCACCCTGGTTACTGGATTTCTGAGCCCTCATCTGGACTTCTTGAACATATATGGGCCTTATATATCAAGATTGATAATCAGATCCAGCTTGATCACAAACCCTTGCATATCATTTGCATATATCATCATTGCATCATTTGACATTTGTTTATTTGCTTTTCAGGGTATCCATTTCATTGTATCTTGGTTTTGGTTTTGACCCCTTCTTCTGCATAGACCTCTGCTTCAGCTGTCTCCATCAGCATCTGATTCAGTTATCTCCACCCTCACCAACATCAGTCTATCAGAGACTTATCTCCAGTCTTAGTCTGTGATCTTCATCAGCACTTATCTTCAGTTTCTTCAGCAGCACTCATGACTACTCCCAGGAAGAGCAACATATCTTATCACTTCTTTGAGCCTTCTTTGACTGGTATCAGGCAAGTCCAGTCACTCATCACACCTGATCACATCCCACTGTTCAGAGAACACTATGGAGGTATCCTGGATATGGTTATGGACCTTGACCCCTCTTAGAGGAGCATGATCCACACATGTTTGCAGTTCTATGACCCTCCTCTGAGATGTTTCACCTTTCCAGACTTCCAGTTAGGGCCTCTACTGGAAGAATTCTCTTTGTTGATTGGAGTGCCTGTCAGAGCTGGAATCCCCTTCAACCCAGAAATGACTTCTCCCAAGAATGGAGAGATAGCAAGGGCACTGTACTTGGAGCCTGGCCTGATTGAGCAAAGTATGACCACAAAGGCTGGGATCCCTGGTTTGCACTTGGACTTCTTGATTTCTCAAGCTATCTTGAAGGCTTCATTGGGGGAATGGAGGGCAGTCTGTGCACTTTTAGCCCTCAACATATATGGGGCTATATTGTTTGCAGATGAGCCCAAATTTGTCAGCAGGAATGCCATCCATTTGTTTCTCCTGAAGAACCCAGTACCTACATTGTTGGGAGATTTCTATTATTCCATCCATCAGAGGAATGAGAAACAAAGGGGGAAGTTGGTAAGATGTTGTGCTCCTTTGCTTTACACCTGGCTGCTCAGACACCTGCCTAAGTCTAATTTCTTCCTAAACCCACACCAACAGAAGAATTGGGCCAAAAGGCCCATTGCTTTGACTTCAGATGATATTAGATGGTGCACCCAGAGCACCAAAGGCAAAGACATCATCACCAGCTGTGGAAAGTACCCAAATGTGCCTCTGATAGGAGTAAAGGGTTGCATCAACTACAATCCTTTACTGTTTAAGAGACAAATGGGTTATGCTTTAGTTCACCCTCCCAGATGACAGGATTTAGCTGAGACCTTGTATTGTGAAGTTCAACCTAATTCAGTTGTTGTCAGGCAAGCTGCCTGGGCTTGGGACAACATCCAGACAAAAGGGGTTGTTATTCTTGGAAGATGTAACAATGTTGTTTCAACTCAGTATTATGAATGGTCCCATGCTAGAGCTCAAATTACCAGAATGCCTTTCACCTTGGAAGACATGCCTGGAACATCTACTGTACAGCCAACAGCAACTGTGAGCCTAGAAGAATTCGAGAAGTTGAAGGAAAGGAATGAGAAGTTATCCGAGGCTTTAAAGAAAACTCTTTGGGAGAGGAATGATGGTCGCCTGGACATTGAGAGATTGGAGAAACTCAAGGTTGAGCATCTGACCAAAATTGAAAGGACAGAGGACTACATCAGGAAGGCAATGGCTGGAGAACAGATATTGAAGAATGCCTGCAAGGAGGCTAAGATTAAGAAAGCTAGGGCTGAGCACTATCTGCAAGAGATTCAGGCTAGGTGGGTCAGGATCACTGAAGCCCGTACACAAGAAGACCAGAAGATTCAAGCCAAGGTTGAACAGCTAGAGGCCAATGAGAAGAAGCAGCAGGAAGCTTTGTTGGCAGCCCAGACGAAGGAGATTTCAGAGTTGAAGCTCAGAGCAGGATTAAAGAGATCAAAGGACCAGGATAGGCACAAGAAGCTGACTACTGTTATTGCCACCAGGAACCTCCTCATTAGGACCATTACAGAGCACCCAGCTGGTCCGGTGACTGAGGCCCTCCTGAAGGAGGTCAGAGAGGATGAGTTTGGACTGGATGTCTGATCCTTTGCTTGTTGTTTGTTTCCATTTGATGTACTTTTCTTTTGTTGTATTTTGACCCTTCAAGGGCATGTATTGTAAAAAGAAAACTATGTATTATTCCTCAGTTGTAATATATTTTAGTTTGTTTTCATTTGGGTTTCTCTCAACAACATCAAGCATCTTCCTCGAGGTATGGAAAGGTCAAAACCAAGAACCAAACCAGATACCTTGGAAAACAAATAAGCATACTGCATTGCATACTAACTTTGTTTTTATTTTGTAGGTCTTGTTATATTTGTTTCTAACTTTGTTGTGATCTCAGGAAACATGGCTCGTCGCCGAGTGTTCCCTGTCAACCGCGCGCACCGGTACCCAACTCGTAACAACCATCCCGACATTCAAATGGAACAAGTACAGCAGGACTTGTCTGAGGTCAGAAACCATATGGCCAATGAGAGAGTGGAGATGAGAAATCAGATGTCTCAGTTCATGGCAGTAATGACTGGCTTAGCCCAGAGTCAAGAAAGGTTAAGAGAGCTGGTGGAAAGACAAGCTCCTGAAGAGCCTCATCTTGGAACAGGAGGAACTAGCAAAAATGAGCGGGGCCAGCCTTGTATTGACCCACCAGTATATGGACCTCATCTGGATCCAGAGGTTAACATCCTGAGGAATGTGCAAGGAAATACTACTGGGGGCAGAATCCTGAAGGAGGATCCCCGGGAAGAACAGTTCACTGTCATAGGAGCTGGAGATGAGGTATATGACAGAAGATTGGACGAGATTGCTGAAAAGTTAAGATCTTTGGAATCTCAGAATTCTTTGGGCTTCGATGTAATGGACATGGGCTTAGTAGATGGGGTGAGAATTCCCCATAAATTCAAGCCCCCATGCTTTGAAAAGTACAATGGTACCTCCTGTCCTCGCACTCACTTGCAGTCTTTCTTGGGAAGGCTCAAAGCTTATACTATGGATGAAAAGTTGTGGATGTTCTACTTTGAAGACAGTCTGACAGGAGCTTCAAGAGAGTGGTATTCGCATTTGTCTAGGGCCACCATAAGATGTTGGAAGGATTTGGCCAAGGCTTTCATCCGTCAGTATCAATACAACCTGGACCATGGCTCCCAATAGGACCCTCCTAATGGGAATGTCTCAATCTTCTAGAGAGAGCTTCCGGGAGTATGCTCAAAGATGGAGACAGCTTGCTGCTGCTGTCCAACCACCCATGTCGGAAAGAGAAATGGCTGACATGTTCATGAATACATTGCAATGGACTTATATTGATAGGCTGGCTGCATTCTCCTCTACCAGCTTTGCTGATGTGGTCATAGCTGGCGAGAGAATTGAAAGTCTCTTGAAGATGGGCAAGATCTCCGACAGTGGTGCTAGTTCCTCCAGCAATCCAAGAAAACCATTTGCAGGACCCCGAAGGGCAGGTGAAACTAATTCCATTCATACAAGCAGGGGCAGGCCTCAATATGCTCACCGGTCAGTAGCAGCTGTTACCATTCCAGATCCAATCCCACAGCAACCATCATATCCTCAACAACAATAGCCACAGTATCAACAACAATCTCACTATCAACAACAATCTCATTTTCCGCAACAGAGAACCTACAACAATAACAACCAACAACAACGTCCTTTCCAACAAAGGCCATCACAAGCAAATAGGGTGATTGACCCAATTCCAATGTCGTATGCTGCACTCTTGCCACAACTCCTAAAACTCAACCTAGTTGAGTTAAGGACGTTGGCTCCTCCAGATCCTCTCAATCTGCCAAAGAACTATGATGCAAATGCTAGGTGTGCATTCCACTCAAACGCACCGGGGCATAATACTGAAAAGTGTAGGGCCCTACAGATGAAAGTCCAGGATCTGGTGGACTCAAAAGCTCTCAATTTTGCACCTCCTCTAAATGTTACAAGAAATCTCATGCCTAGTTACAACAGGCCAAGGATTAATGCTATTGAGGAGGGAAAACCATCCACATTAATCAACAGTGTTGCACAAATCCGAACACCTCTGGTTGAAATCAAAGCTCAGCTGTTAGAATGCCAAGTGTTCCCCGGATGTAAGCTTGGTTGTGGATATTGAAACATTGCTGTTAATGGATGTGAGAGACTGAGAAACGACATAGATGGTCTTATTAAGGATGGTATTCTTCAGATTACGACCATAAAAACTACAACTCCAACAGTTCCTTCATCAACAATCACGGATACTCCTACAACGTCAGCAACCATTGTTCCAACAGATTCTACTACAACTCCAACAACTGCTCAATCAATCACTTCAACGGATACAAGTTCAGTCACCATTCCTTCTACAACGACAACACCCATTATTCCATCAGTTCGTGTTACAACTTCAACACCTCCTACAACATCAGCCACAATTAATGAAAGCGTCTCAGCGGTGACGATATACTACGATCCCGCAAATGTTCCCTCCAACAACTCACAACAGATTACTACTCCTGTCAGAACTCCGATTACTATATATTATGATCCACACACCATTGTGGCCCCCTCTGCAACTGCTATTAGTCCAATTACTATCACAGTGCCTGGACCAGTTCCTTACGAAAGCAATAATGCCATCCCTTGGCATTATGGCTCAGATCTATACTGCGAGGGGCAGAAAATCACTTTGGATTCATTAACTTCTTCACCTCAGATAGACAATGTGGGGGTAGGCGGAGGCTTCACTAGAAGCGGACGTCTCTTTGCCTCGCAAATACCAAGTCCCATTGCTGAAGTAGAGGTTGCTGCTAAGGCAAAAGGGAAGAGCATGGTGCAAGAAGAACCAGCTGCTAAGGAAGCTTTGAAGACTCCTTTTGATCAAGAGGTTGATGAATTCATGAGAATCATAAAGAAAAGTGATTACAAGGTGGTGGACCAGCTTCACCAAACACCTTCCAAAATCTCCATACTATCATTGCTAATGTGCTCCGAGGCTCATCGGAACGCACTTTTAAAAGTCCTGCATGCAGCTTATGTGCCGGAGGAGATTACTTTCAATCAGTTAGAGATTGTGGTTGGAAATGAAAACGCTAGTCATGGACTAGGATTTACCAACACTGATCTGACAACGGAAGGTCACAATCACAACAAGGCTTTGCACATTACCTTGGAGTGTAAGGGTACAGTTCTTTCTCACGTACTGGTAGACACAGGGTCATCACTCAATGTCCTACCTAAGAAAGCCCTTGTGAAGCTGGAGCATGATGGATTGGCACTACGCCCAAGCAACTTGGTAGTGAGAGCCTTTGACGGTTCTAAGAGATCAGTTCTAGGAGAGATAGAGTTGCCTATAATGATTGGCCCACAGGTTTTCAAAACGACCTTCTTTGTGATGGATATACAGCCTGCCTACAGCTGTCTATTGGGTAGACCATGGATCCACGCCGTTGGCACCGTGACGTCAACCCTTCACCAGAAGTTAAAATTCGAGTGGGAAGGCCAAGTCATTACTATTTATGGGGAGGAGGATATCTTTGTTAGCCAGCTGGCTACTTTCAAATACATTGAAATGGATGGGGAGATCCATGAAACAATGAGTCAGGGGTTCGAGGCCCTGAATATTAATGAAACATCTGCTATACTGGGGACTTCCATCACCTCATATCAACAAGCCCGAAAGGTTGTTGAGGAGGGTATTGCTCAAGGCTGGGGCAAGCTGCTGCCAGTTGAGAAGAAAGAAGACCGATTCGGGTTGGGTTACAGACCAACTCGACAAGATCAGCCAGAGGCTGCAACGGAGCCCAAGTTTGTCAGCGGGGAAATGCTCACCCCGGATGCTGTGAATAGTTTGGAAGATGAGTCAGAAGACGAGCGCAACTTGGAAAGCTGGATACGTCCAAGGATCCCGGGGAACCATGTCTCAAACTGGTCTTCCCAGGAAATTATAAGAGTTACTCCCGCAGAGTAATTATTATTTCCTATTTTTAAAGCATGCATCAAGTCCTGCATCTTTCCCAAGGTGTCAGGGCTCATTTTGTAATCGGGCCATCTTGTATTTTGTGCAAAGATCAATTAATGAATATCAGGACATCTTTTGCAAATGAGTCTTTTCTTTTTTCGCTCACTGTTTTTCATTTTTCATTTTTTGTACAAAAATAAAATGGAAATGTTTTTCAAAATAATAACTTCATTTTCACTTTTTCTAAGCAAGATAAAATTGATCACTAAAATGAACAAATCTAAACCCTTGCAGAGAGTGCCCTCCAGACTGCACCGACAACAACACTGCTATGACTTCGTATGACTTTGACAATCCGATTAATCAAGCTGACGAAGAGGTTGAAGAAGATTATGAGCTACCTTAAGAGCTAGCCAGGTTGTTGAGACAAGAGGAGAAGGTTATCACTCCTCATCAGGAGGAGGTTGAAACTGTTAATCTTGGTACGGAAGAAGACCTGAAAGAAGTTAAGATCGGGGCCTGTCTGCAGGACTCAGTGAAAGAACAACTTATTGATATGCTTCAGGAGTATGTGGATGTTTTTGCTTGGTCTTATCAAGACATGCCAGGTCTGGACACCGATATTGTTATGCATAAGCTGCCTCTAAAAGAAGAATGTCCTCTAGTAAAATAGAAGTTGCGTCGTACTCGCCCAGATATGGCAATGAAGATAAAAGAAGAGGTACAAAAACAGTGGGACGCCGGTTTCCTTGCTGTAACTAGCTATCCACCGTGGGTTGCTAACATCGTACCCGTGCCTAAGAAGGATGGCAAGGTGAGGATGTATGTGGATTACCGGGACCTGAACAGAGCCAGCCCAAAAGATGACTTCCCATTACCTCACATCGATGTATTGGTCGACAATACGGCTCAGTTCTCGGTGTTCTTCTTCATGGATGGGTTTTCAGGATATAATCAGATCAAGATGTCACCTGAAGACATGGAGAAGACAACTTTCATTACACCCTGGGGCACATTCTGTTATAAGGTAATGTCGTTCGGACTGAAGAATGCTGGTGCCACTTATCAACGGGCTATGGTAACATTATTCCACGACATGATCCATAAAGAAATTGAATGTTATGTGGATGACATGATTGCCAAGTCCCTCACAGAAGAAGACCACCTGGTGAATCTCTTGAAATTATTCAAGCGTCTGAGGAAGTACCAATTGAAGTTAAACCCGAACAAATGCACATTCGGGGTGCGATCCGGTAAGTTGCTGGGATTTATTGTAAGTGAGAAAGGGATTGAAGTTGACCCTGATAAAGTCAAAGCCATCCAAGAGATGCCTGCACCAAAGACTGAAAAAGAAGTTCGGGGGTTCTTATATAGATTGAACTACATATCAAGGTTCATATCTCATCTTACTGCAACCTGTGAACCCTTGTTCAAGTTGTTAAGGAAAGAACAAACAGTCAGTTGGAATGAAGACTGTCAGAGGGCTTTTGACAAAATCAAGGAATATTTACAAGAGCCTCCAATCCTTATGCCTCCAGTTGAAGGAAGACCTCTAATAATGTACTTGACAGTTTTAGAAGAGTCAATGGGGTGTGTGCTAGGCCAGCATGACGCGTCTGGTCGAAAAGAGTATGCAATATACTACCTAAGCAAAAAGTTTAACGACTGTGAACAACGTTATTCACTGCTCAAGAAAACGTGTTGTGCTTTAGCGTGGGCTGCTCGCCGACTAAGGCAGTATATGTTGACCCACACTACTTTGTTGATCTCAAAGATGGACCCAGTTAAGTACATATTTGAGAAGCCAGCACTCACCGGACGGGTTGCAAGATGGCAAATGATTCTCACAGAATATGACATTCAATACACATCTCTAAAAGCCATCAAAGGAAGTGTATTGTCTGATTACCTTGCAGAGCAACCCATTGATGATTACCAGCCTATGAGATTTGAATTCCCTGATGAAGACATCTTGTTCATAAAAGCAAGAGATCATGAATAGCCTATTCACACTGAAGGGCCTGACCCAGAAGAAGAATGGACTATGATGTTTGATGGGGCTATTAATATGAATGGTCAAGGTGTTGGTGCAGTACTCATTACACCTAAGGGAGTTCACATGCCTTTCTCGGCAAAACTCACCTTTAACTGCACTAACAACGAAGCTGAATACGAAGCTTGCATTATGGGTTTTCAGGAAGCCATTGACCTCAGGATCAAGACATTAAGGGTATTCGGAGATTCAGCTCTGGTAATCAACCAAACCAACGGAAAATGGTAACTCACCAGGAGCATCTAATACCTTACCGGGATTATACAAGAAGGCTGCTTACTTTCTTCACAACAGTCAAACTTGAGTATATCCCTCGAGATGAAAATCAGTTTGCAGATGCTCTGGCTACCATTTCATCCATGATCAAAGTTCAAGCTGCCAACTATGTGCCTCGGATTCCAGTATCCAGACTTGATAGACCAACATACGTATTCTCTGCAGACCTTGCTAAAGATGATAAGCCTTGGTTCCATGACATCAAATGCTTCTTGGAGGATCAAACATACCCACCTAGGGCATCATCCAATGATAAGAAGACATTAAGAAGGCTAGCTGGTAGTTTCTTCCTGAATACTGATGGATCTTTGTACAAGAGGAACTTTGATATGGTACTTCTCTGATGCGTTGATAAGACAGAAGCAGACCTGTTAATGCACGAGGTGCACGAAGGATCTTTTGGTACCCATGCGGGAGGGCATGCAATGGCTAAAAAGTTGTTGAGATCAGGCTACTACTGGATCACAATGGATGCAGACTGTTGTGCTTATGCCAGGAAGTGCCATAAATGCCAGATTTATGCAGATAAGGTGCATGTGCCTCCAAATCCTTTGAATGTGATGTCTTCACCCTGTCCCTTCGCCATGTGGGGCATTGACAAGATTGGCAAGATTGAACCGACTGCTTCAAATGGCCACAAATTCATCCTGGTTGCTATTGACTATTTTACCAAGTGGGTCGAAGCAGCTTCTTATGCAAATGTCACCAGGCAAGTGGTAGCCCGATTCCTGAAGAGAGACATCATTTGTCGGTATGGAGTGCCCGAGCGAATCATTACTAATAATGGTTCCAACTTGAACAATAAAATGATGACAGAACTGTGTCGGGACTTCAAGATCCAACACCACAATTCTTCTCCTTACAGGCCAAAGATGAAAGGCGTTGTTGAGGCAGCTAACAAGAATATCAAGAAGATTGTGCAGAAGATGGTGGTCACATACAATGACTGGCATGAAATTCTACCATTTGCCTTGCATGGGTACCGTACGTCAATCAGAACGTCCACTGGGGCAACACCGTATCAGCTTGTGTATGGTATGGAGGCAGTCCTACCTGTTGAAGTCGAATTACCCGCCTTGCGGGTACTAATGGATGTCAAATTGAATGAAGCAGAATGGGTCCGATCCCGATACGAACAACTGAATCTGATCGAAGAGAAGAGATTGACTGCAATTTTTCATGGGCAGCTGTATCAGAAAAGAATGAAGAAAGCCTTCGATCAGAAAATCAGGCTTCGAGAGTACCAAGTAGTTGATCTTGTGCTGAAGAGACTCCTTCCTCCTCATACAGAGCATAGGGGCAAGTGGACTCCGAATTATGATGGTCCATTCATAGTAAAGAAGGTTTTCTCTGGTGGAGCACTGATGCTCAGTACTATGGATGGTGAAGACTTCCTGTCCCCTGTGAATTCAGATGCAGTTAAAAAATACTTCGCATAAAATGACCCGCTGGACATAAAAATAGAATGTAAGTCCAGGAAAAAATAGGGCATCCCGGCGAGTCAAAAACAGAATAAAAGACTCGGGCAAAAATAAGGGAAAATAAATAAATAAAAATATACACCCGCTGGGTTGAAAAGCCGCATTGGACAACTCAGGCAAAAAAGGGTATCCCGGTGGATTGAAAACCCGAAAGGGCGATCCACGCAAAATAAGGGAATAAGCGAACAACTGCATTTTGAATTCGTCTGTATCATTCACAACATGGCAAACTTCGAAAGGTTAAAGCATCGGTCAGAATCAACTTTCTTCAGAAAGCAAGACGAGAAGAACGTCAATGTCATACGAGTCATAGCAAAAAGGAAGCACACTGAAGCGTCATCAACATTGCCAGCACCTTTTTGTTTCTCAATTTGTAACAATCTCCTCATTTCAGGAGATTTGTTTCTTTGACTGTACTTGCCAATTCAGGGCACACAAATTAATAAAATCAGATCTTCAGTCACACTTTTGTCTCGTACATTTTATCTTTAGTTGCAAAAAATGTCTGATGTCCTTAATATAATGATTGCATAAATACAGATGCGTCTTTTCTAAATTACATGCTTGCAGGAAATATATTTACTCCCGGGAGTGTCTGAACATAAGGCATAATCACAAGTCATGTTTTGAATCGGTCACCTGTGAATAGTGACATCCCATCAACAATATACAAGACACCTCTCAAAATTCCCAGCAGAAAGCCAAAGCGTCCCCTTTGTACTCACAAAAACATATTAATACACTCTCCTGACACCCGTCCGTGTCACCTATCCCCAACATAGTTGCCTAAACACTTTGTAAACCCAAACATTTGTTTGTAATATACTTATACATTTTCTCTTTTGACACCCGTCCGTGTCACACTCTCCTCAGCAAATTGAACACTCGTTTGTGTCTCACTCATGCTTGTTTTACTCATACAGATACTCGTCCGTATCTTGTATACACCGCCTACTTCCCCTTAGAGTCGACATTTGTCTGTGTTGTCTGTTAACTAGTTGAGACTCGTATGTATCATCATCTCTGAACATGCGTCAGCGTTTGTTTCTACCGATACTCGTCCATATCATGGTCCTAAGGATGCTCGTCTGCATCTTTAATCTATACACAGAGTCAAAAAACTTACACCTTTCTTGCATTGAATTTAGACACTCGTCTGTGTCTACCATTCTCCAGAAGAATCCCCAGCAAATCCCAATTATTTCTTTGTATCCGGCATTCGTCCTATGTCGTGATACTTCCGGCAGCCGTACCCTGCCAGGTGATCGTCCTTCACCTTTTTGATGATCGTCCTTCATCATTCCCCCAGCGGAGTCTCCATTATTGGAACCCTTTTCTATCCGACATTCGTCCTATGTCGTGATACTTTAGCATCCGTCCCCTGCTAGGTGATCGTCCTTCACCTCTCGACGATCGTCCTTCATCACTTTTTATCCGATGGTCGTCCCCATCGTTGATCTTGTTATCTGACATTCGTCGTATGTCGTGATAAACCCCTAGAGCAGCCGTACCCTGCTAGGTGATCGCCCTTCACCTCTTGATGATCGTCCTTCATCATTTTATCTGATGGCCGTCCCCATCGTCAACCTTTTCTATCCGGAATTCGTCATATGTCGTGATATTTTCAGGCCGCCGTACCTTGCCAGGTGATCGTCCTTCACCTTAGATGACTGTCGCTCATCTTTCTCCCCAACAGAGCAGCCGTCCCCTGCTAGGTGATCGTTCTTCACCCTTTTGATGACCGTCCCTCATCATTTATTTCACTAACCCGATGGTCGTCCCCATCGTTGTTTATCTTTATTTTACCAGCCTGATGGCCGTCCCCATCATTGATTTTACCTTTAATCCCCGGAGAATATTGTTACTTTGCTTGATGGTCGTCCCCGTCATAATCCCTCCATTTCACCAGCATGTCGGCCGTCCCCGTCATTGCTTCATCCCCAGCAATCGTCCTCTGCTCGACGGTCATCCTCCGTCGCCCGCACTTTATAATCATACTTTATACCTCTTACAATCTATATCCCTTTTCTTCTTCATACCCAGTGAGCGCAAATTTTGGACTGTCTTTGGTATTCAACCACAAGTTATCTTGTTTGCCTATTAAGCCGCTGCTTACATCCTGCACAGCTAACTCATGTTTGAATAGGGGCAGCTGTAAACACCCCAAATTTGCCCTCACTCATTTTACCATGGCTTGGGATTCTTTTCATTTGCATAAGTTCAATCATATCATCTCATATTGCATTTTGCTTCACTGCATTGGTTCAAAGTCATCTGCATCTATGGTTTGTGATCTGAGCAATCCCTGAGCCATCTGAGCCACTCCAAAGGTCTTCAATCATCTCAAGAGGGTACATGTATGTTCAAGCATCATATTATATCCTCCCAAGATCAAGAATGTCATAAAACCACAAGAACTGAGGAAGGTATGGAAGCAGAGCCAAGCTTAACTACACAGATGACCTAAAATTAGGGTTTTGGTTTCAAAGGCCATAACTCCAATTTTTTTTGTCATTCTTGTTTCTATTGGTCTCTATATGTTATAAGGATCCTACACACCAATTTTCATGAAGAAATTCAATGGGGAAGGCATCTGATCAATAGATGACTTCTTGAGCAAGTCAGTGCAAAATCAGGGCATCTGAGGCCCCCAATCATCCAACCAAAGGGTCTTCTCCATCATTTTGGGTGTATATGATATTTATTTGATCTTAGAAGAATTTAGAAGTTCACAAAATTGAAGAACTTCAAGCCATTTGCAAAGTTGCCATTTTGGGAAAGTGACTTGTAATGCAAAATTGCCATTTTGGGAATGTTTTTCAACCTCCTCTTTTTGATTCAAAAATGCTTCAAATGAAAAATCCTTGGTCATCAAAGCTGTAGAATGGATCATTCCCTTTTCAAAAAGTACAATAACTTGATCTAATTCATCATAGAACTCAAGATATGGCTTTGCAAAGTTGGGAAAAATCACAAAATTTCACTTATGCACCAAAGAGGGAAGCTTGCAAAAACACTTGCCAAAGCATTTTGTGACCTCAGTTTGACTTCTAAGCATTGCACAAACATCACACATGACCTATAATTCAGAATTGCACAAAGAAATCCCAAGTTCCATGGCTTGAACATCAAGATTTCCTAAAGGGGCCAAAACATCACATAATTGCAAAACACACCATAACTTTCTTCTCTCTTGCTGAATTGCCTCAAGAATGGATTTGTGAACCTCCATGAAGTCAGATGCGCATGGACATGCCCA
Source organism: Lathyrus aphaca (assembly GCA_963966055.1). Classification (NCBI taxonomy): domain Eukaryota; kingdom Viridiplantae; phylum Streptophyta; class Magnoliopsida; order Fabales; family Fabaceae; genus Lathyrus; species Lathyrus aphaca. The sequence goes on from OZ014525.1 coordinate 413,126,806, forward strand.
AGGGCCAGCTGTGTTCTTGCTCATACCTCAAGTATAAGTCATGTTGACATTTTTGCAACTTGCCCATACCAATCAACATAGGCCACCACCCACCCTCTGACCTATCCCAGCATGATATGTGTACCAAAAGCAAGTCATTCCATAACATAACACAAGCTGAAACCTCCAAGAACTCAGCAATCACAAAAACTCCCTCTTATGTAAAAGCCTTTGAAACTGATAGCTCAGCCATCAAACCTCAAAACAGATTCCACCATTCAACTCCATATCCATTGCTGATCATTTCCCACACTTCATTTTCCCCTGAAACACCCTGAATCAAAAACACGATTTTGACATTGCTTGAACTGAACTTCTACCAACTTCATTTTGAGGCCATTTAAACTCCAACCAAGCATCACAAGTTCTTGAGGGGAGTCATTGGAATGGATTTGAGGCAAAGAACTGGTCAGAAAGCTCCTGGGTTGAAAGGTCCACTTCAGGTAGCCATGGCCTTTATTTTTCCAGAACCTTCATTTTATGTTATAGAATGATTCTATGTGTTCCCCTGATTGCCATGATATGTTTGGTTTCGAAAATAGTTGAGTTTTAAGCATTTTATGAGCTTCTGAAATTTATGATATGTTTTCCGTTTAGCTTCGATTCATGTTCTTGATGATGAATAAATGAATTTTGTTGTGTGAATCTTGTTGGGGTTGGTGTAAGGATCATTTCTGGAGAGTTTTAGGGCTTGGGGTTGCGTGTTGAGTGAGATAGCAAAAGTGGATAGCTGGAGAAGATGACCGGAACACTGTTTCGGTCACCTGAAAGTGTTTAGGGTTCAGATTAGGGCTTAATTGCGTAATTAGTGAAGTTTGAACCTCAGCCATCCAGATGCACGCGCTGGTCAATTCCCTCCCTTTCTCATTCAAATCTGGACCACTGGATCAGTTGACTTCCATTAATTCACATTTTAATTTCATTTTAATTGCATTTCTTTCTACATTTTATTAAAAATAGCAAAACACTTTCAAAAAAAATTTATTTTTTGCATTTCCCTTTCAAATATTTTTCTCATTCTGAAAATAATTTTTATTTTATTTTTTGCATAAAATTCGTATTTTTAAAAATATTTAAATGTTTATTTTAATTAATTAATGAGAATTAATAAATTAAAATAGCATTTAAGTTTCTAAAAATCACCACAAAAATCACATTGCATCTTGACACATTTAGAAACATTATCAAACCCTTCATATAAATTTCTTTTTGGTTCTTGACCTATCTTGACATTTTTCTTTGGATTTAGGTTTCTTAAAAGTCAATATTTTTACCCTAACTTAGAAAAATCCATTATGCCTAACCATGAAGAGTTTGATGATGGTTCTTTTTGCATTGCATCCCTCATGTCATGTAGTTTCTAGGATAAAATTGGTTTGAATTTATCTTTCATTTTCAATTTGTTTTGCATTTTTCATTGTGAGGTATCCTAAAACCCTAGCCAACTTGAGAAAATATTAACTTCTTTAGGGTTAAGAGTTAGGTCTTCCCCTTTGGGCAGTAAAATTGTATAGGTTTAGGGTACCTTTGATCCCATTTTCAATTTTTTATCTTGTCATTTGCTTCTGATTTTGAATTTTGCTTTGTATCTTGTGCATAAACCCTAATTTGCATCTTCATTTGCATTCATTCTTCATATGCCTGCATACATGAACTTGCCATAATACTTTGTACATCCACATGACACATAAGGAACCCTAAGACATATTAGAAACATGCTTGATCATTGCATCATCCATTTGCCATGCTTTTGCTCTCATTTCATGTCATATGCGTTCATGATCTTCCATGCTTCTTTAAGTTTCATTTTGCATCTTCATGACTTGTATGATCATTCACACCTCATGACATGCTTTCATACCATCTCATAGCATCATTTGCATCATGAATATGCTTCTGGTTTTGGTTTGCATCTTTGCATTTCATCTCATTTTCTTTTCTTTTCATTTGCTTATTACTAACTTTTCAGGTGGTAAGTGTTTGAGAAGTGAATTTGCTTTCACTTCTCATAATCTCTTCTCATCTCTCTTATGCATTCATTGCTGCATTTTATTTGTGGATTAGAGTGAACTTGCACATTCATGTTCCTTCCTCACTTTCTTTCTTCAAGCAACTTATCTTCTGAAGTGAAGTAAGTTGTCTTGCTTCTTCCTGCTTCTCCTCCTTTCATTTGCTTCTACCATGGTGGCTTCTCTCTTGAAGATCTTCTTGTAAGCCACACAAACCCTAGGAATACCCAAGCTTGATCACAATTAGGGCTTGATTAGTCCCCCATTAGTTTTTACCTTTGTGACATCTTTGAGTCTTCTCTTCTCATCTCATAATCAAGGACTAAACCTTAAAGGTTTTAAGGCTTTGTGATTAGGGTTATGCCTGTATCCTTCTATTAGGATGGAGTGCATAACTTCAAATCTAAGTGTTAAACCCTCAATGTGTTTAAATCCTTTAATCAATCCATCTAATAATCATTAAGACACCAAGCTTGTAACTTGGGCCTTGCATTAGGGTTCTAATTCTTCCTTAATTGGTTAAGAAGGACTAACCCTAGTGTTAATGGACAAGTCCCCCTCAAGTTATCTTACAAAACATAAAATTCATTTCTTAACCTTACCATTAACTAAAGTCCACTTTAATAAAGGTTTGTTTTGTCATGAGGTTAATCCCTAATCATGGATTAAGTTGAGGAGCCTTTCTCAGCTTAAATGTTCTCATCTATCATCCTTCTATTAGGATGGTGTAATGGGTCCATTAAATCCCTGATTATGGCCTAAACATATTACTTAACACTAAACAAAAACTCCAGAAAACATCTAAGTAATTGCAAGTAGGTTAATGATCTTAATCCTACATCATGGTGATTAAGTGTGAGGTGTTTACTTCATACTTAAAGTATTCTCATTACCCCTAATCAGAGGGATGATGTGATGAGTTTACTAACCTTTGGTTTAGGCTTAAGCTCATTTTCTTATGACAAACACAAAAGCAATAAAACACTGAAAACACAAAAAACAAACAATAATCGTCTCCTCTGGGATTCTTTTCTCATCATCTTCATTCACAAACGAGAACTCGCTTCTTCCGTCTAATGCAAGACAGTTTGCACCTGAGCCAGACAGGTCATACACTTGAGCATAGACAAGTAAGCAGTTCACAAGTCAACTTCATCTTTCAGTCTCTTTGAGTCGAACTACGGTGTTCTGACTTCCTCATTGCACGAGAGGATACGTAGGCATAACTTAACTGTTATCGAACAAAAGTCTCTGTATATTCCCCCTCCTCCTGCCTTATTCTTTTAGCCTCATTGTCTTGAGCATTGTACTCTTTTCTCACACTGACACTCCTTTATTTCACTTCACATTTCTTTTACACTGACACTTGCATTCTTTTTTCCAGCATTGATACACAGATTGCACTGACAGCACCCCCTTTAAACACAAACCTTTTAAGCGTGGATCCCGTCGAGTACGACGGACAATCTGGGTGCTAATACCTTCCCAGGTTGTAACCAACCCCCTTTCTCAGTTTCTCTGGTTCGCAACTGTCTTATCCATCTTTTCTTAGGTTTATGCAGCATTACCTTTCCTTCGGGATAAAAATGCCTAGCTGGCGACTCTTTTCTTTTTCAGTTCACCCTTGTGTGTCATCTCCTTCTCGCCGACCGTTCGCGTCTGTACCCCTTCTGACCAGGTGTCATTTGGTGGGAGCGACACAAATGAATTGTTGTATGTTGAAGTAACAGATGGAATGGTTGCTGAAGTTGTAGCTGAATCGGTTGGAACAATGGTTGTTGTTGTTGTAGAAGAAACACTTGGACAGATGGTTGTTGATGTTGTAGAAGATTCACTTGTTGTTAAAAAAAGGGTTGTTGGTGTTGTAGAAGCTATGGTGGTGATTTGCATAATGCCTTCCTTAATCAGGTCATTGATGCCTTTCCTCAAGCTGGCACACCCATTCTTAGAAAGTTTGCATGATTCGCACCAGGCCTCACATCCTGGAAACACTCGGCACATTAAAAGATGGGCTTTAACCTCGGCCAGAGGTGTTTGAATATATGCAATGTCTTCTATTAAGCTCATGGGTGATCCCTCCTCTACATCATTAATCATTGGCCCACAGTGGCTTGGCATAGGATTCTTCATCACATTTGGAGGAGGTGCAAAGTTCAGGGCTTTTGAATCAACCAGATCCTGAACCTTCATATGAAGGGCTCTGCATTTTTCAGTAGAATGACCAGGTGCGTTAGAGTGAAAAGCACACCTAGCATTAGCATCATAATTCCTTGGAAGGTTTTGAGGATTGGGTGGAGCCAATGTCCTTAACTCAACCAGATTGAGCTTTAGGAGTTGTGGCAGTAGAGTAGCATACGGCATAGGAATGGGGTAAATTACACGGTTGACCTGAGATGGACGTTGTTGAAACGGGCGTTGTTGTTGATTATTGTTGTTATTGTTGTATGATCTTTGTTGTGGAAATTGTTGTTGTTGTGGAAATTGTTGTTGTTGCGGAAAGTGTTGTGGTGGTTGAACATACTGAGGAGGTGAAGCAAGGATAGTAACAGCAGCAACTGTTCTGGGCATGTACTGGGGTCTCCCTCTTCCCAGGTGCACAGAGTTGGTTTCACCAGATCTACAGGGCCCAGCAAATGGTTTTCTTGTACTGCTGGAACTGACACCTTTATCTGAGATTTTTCCCATCTTCAAAAGACTCTCAATTCTCTCACCAGCTATAACTACATCAGCAAAAATGGTGGAAGAGAAAGCAGCAAGTCTATCAATATATGTTCCTTGGAGGGTGTTCATTAACATGTCAGCCATTTCTCTTTCAGACATGGGTGGTTGAACTGCAGCAGCAAGTTGCCTCCACCTTTGGGAATATTCCCTGAAGCTTTCATGGGAAGATTGAGACATCCCTATCAGGAGGGTCCTGTTTGGAGCCATGTCCAAGTTGTACTGGTATTGGCGGATAAATGCTCCAGCCAAGTCTTTCCAGTTTCTTACTGTGGCTCTGGTCAAGTGAGAATACCATTCTCGAGATGCCCCTGTTAGACTATCCTCGAAGTAGAACATCCACAGCTTATCGTCCATGGTGTATGCTTTTAACCTTCCCAAGAATGACTGAAGGTGGGTGCGTGGGCAAGATGTGCCATTATACTTTTCAAAACACGGGGGTTTGAACTTGTGAGGAATTCTCACCCCTTCCACCAGTCCCATGTCCATCACATCAAAGCCTAGGGAATTCTGGGATTCAAGAGACCTCAACTTCTCAGCAATCTCATCCAGCCTTCGGTCGTAAACTTTATCCCCAGCTCCGATAACTGTAAACTGCTCTTCTTGAGGATCCTCTTGCAAGATCCTACCTCCAGTAGTGTTACCTTGATTATTCCTTATGACATTAACATCTGGGTTTAGATGAGGCCCAAACTCTGGTGGATCAATGTGAGGCTGCCCGTGATCATTATTACTTGTACCTCTTGTACCTGGATGGTGTTCATCAGGAGTCTGTCTTTCAACCAGTTCCCTCAACCTTTCCTGGCTCTGAGCTAAGCCAGTCATTACAGTCATGAATTGGGTCATCTGATTCCTCATCTCAACCCTCTCATTAGCCATTTGGGTCCTTACTTCATTCATTTCTTGCTGTACTTGATCCATCTGAATGCCCGGAAGGTTGTTTCTCGTCGGGTACCAGTGTATTCTGTTGACAGGGAACACTCTTCTGCGAGCAATGTTTCCTGAAACCACAACAAAGTGAGAAACAAAAACAAAACAAAAACCTACAAAACAAAGAAAATGTTAGTATGCAATGCAATATGCTTATTTGTCTTCCACGGGTATCCGGTTTGGTTCTTTGGTTTTGACCTCTCCAGACCTCGAGGAAATGCAGATGTTGAAGAGAGATAAGGCCCACCAAATAATACAAACTGATATATTACAAAGAGTGAAAATACATAGTTTGATTACACCAACATCCCCATGGTGGGTCAAAATACAACAACAAAAGAAAAAGTACAACAAAAGAAAAAAGTACAAGCAAAAGGATCAGACATCCATTCCAAAGTCATCCTCCCTGACTTCCTTCAGGAGGGCCTCAGTCACTGGCCCTACTGGATGCTCTGTAATGGTCTTGATGAGGAGGTTCCTGGTAGTAATAGCACTGGTTAGCTTCTTATGCTTATCCTGATCCTTTGACCTCTTTAACCCCGCCCGGAGTTTCAATTCAGATATCTCTTTCTGTGCTGCCAATAATGCCTCTTGATGCTTCTTCTCACTATCCTCCAATTACTCTATCTTAGCCTGAGTCCTTTGGTCTTCTTGTGCACGGGCTTCAGTGATTCTGATCCACCCTAGCCTGGCTTTCCTCCAGATAATGATCTGCCCTAGCCTTCTGAGTCTTTGCTTCCTTACAAGCATTCTTCAGTACTAACTCCCCTGCTCTTGCCTTTCTGATGTAGTCATCTGTCTTCTCTATCTTGGTCAAGTTCTCAACCCTGAGCCTTTCCAATCTCTCATTATCCAGACGGCTGTCATTTCTCTCCCAGAGAGTCTTCTTCAGGGCTTCAGCTAGCTGAGTGTTCCTTTCTTTCAGCTTTTCAAACTCTTCCAAACTGACAGTAGCTGCAGGTTGTACTGTAGAAGGTCCAGGTGTATCTTTCAAGGTTAAAGGCATCCGGGTGATCTGAGCTTTGGTACGGGACCAATTAGAATATTATGCTGAAGCAATGTTGTTGCACTTTCCAAGGATGGATGTCCCTTTGGTCTGAATGTTATCCCAAGCCTAGGCAGCTTGTCTGACAATAGCATAGTTAGGTTGGATCTCACAATAGAGGGTCTCAGCCAAATCTTGTCCTCTGGGAGGGTGAACCAAAGCATATCCCAATTGTCTCTTAAACAGTAAAGGGTTGTAATTGATGCAACCTTTCACTCCTATCAAAGGCACATTAGGATATTGCCCACAACTGGTAATAATGTCTTTGCGTTTGGTGCTCTGAGTGCACCATCTGATGTCATCTGATGTCAAGGCAATAAATCTCTTAGCCCAATTCTTCTGCTAATGGGGGTTCAAGAAGGTATTTGATTTTGGCAAGTGTCTTAGCAGCCAAGAGTAATACAGAGGAGCACAACATCAGACCAGCTTTCCTCTTTGCTTCTCATTCCTCTAATGTATTGAGTAGTAGAAGTCTCCCAGCAAGGTAGGAACAGGGTTCCTCAACAAGAACAGGTGGATGGCATTCTTACTCACAAACTTGGGCTCATCTGCAAATAAAATAACCCCATATATATTGAGGGCTAAAAGTGCACAGACAGCCTTCCATTCTCCTACTGCAACCTTCAGGGTAGCCTGGGAAATCAAGAAGTCTAGGTGGAGGCCTGGAATTCCAGCCTTAGTTGTCATGTTTTGATCAATGAGGGCAGGCTCCAAATGCAATGCCCTGGCTATATCTTCATTTCTGGGAGCAACCATCTCTGGGTTGAAAGGAATCCCTCTTCTGATAGGAACTCCTAACAACAAGGAAAATTCTTTGAGCAATGGTCCCAACTGGAAATCAAGGAATGTGATACACCTGAGTGGAGGATCATAGAACTGCAAGCAAGTATGGATCATGCTTCTCTGAGATGCATCTAGATCCATGACCATGTCCAATATGCCCCCATAGTGCTCTCTAAATAGTAGGATATAGTCAGGTGTAATGAGGGACTGGACTTTCCTGATGCCAGTCAGGGTGGGCTCAAAGAAGTGGTATGAGATGTTGCTCTTTCTTGAAGTGTCCATGGATGCTCGTGAAGAAGCTGAGAGCAACTGCTGATGAAGGTCACAGACTGAGAAGATGGAGGTGAGTCTCTGACAAACTAATGAAGGTGCTGAAGAAGATAACTGAAGTAGTGTGAGCAGCAGAAGGGGTCAAAACCAAACCAAAGATAATATGATGGATACCCTGTAAAACAAATAAGCAAATGTTAAATGATGCAAAAATGATGTATGCAAATGATATGCAAAGGGTTTGTGATCAAGAGCAGGATCTGATTATCTGCCCTTGTAAAAGTACATGTATGTTCATAGGTCCGTATGGAGGCTTAGAAATCCAATAACCAGGTGGGGGACTCAAATAAAGATTCACAAGTCCAGGGTAATCACAAGAACTATCCAAAGTTATGCATTCTTAAAATAATACAATAACAGGGTATGATGTGGCCAAGGGTTCCTGCAAAACCTGTAAACAACCCAACCCCCTCACATGTAATGTTCTAGAACAAGGATCCTCAGACTTGGATCAGTTATGAGAAGTGTAAACACTTCTAACCCGGAGGTACAGTGTTTACAATAACCATAAAAGATCCTCCTCTAATTCACCTCAGATGCTGAAGGTCATAAAAAGGTCATCCAGACTTAGCAGGCTTCCCAGATAGCCCTAGCACTACAGGAAATCTGTAGCACAAAGTTCTCAAGAAGAAACCCACGTCTAAACCGTGTTTCATATTCCCTCACCAGACCGAAATGGAATGGGAAAGAATATGAACCCACTCTAGCCTAGGTGTCACTCAGGTCCCAGGTATAGGACCTTAATCACTCAATGAAACCCCACCCACCAAGACAAAAGCAGATCCAGCACAATGATAATGACAGTATGAAAATGCATAAAACTGTAAAGGAAAGCAATAAATAAAGCTGTACATAAAGTAAAATTAAATAAGCACAAGTAGCACATAACACGCCTGTAAACACAAATCAAACAACCGCTAGGAGGAACCCACAAAAAGAACCAGAAGCCCTGGTTGCAATATAAGGTTCCCCAACAGAGTCGCCAAGTTGTCGCTCCCGCTAAGTGACACCAGGGTCAGATAGGGTACAGACGCGAACAGTTGGCGAGAGGAGAAAATGAAATGAAGGTGAAAGAGTCGCCAGCTAGGCATTTTTATCCCGAAGGAAAGGTAATGCTGCATAAACCTAGGAAAGGATGGATAAGACGGTTGTGAACCAGAGAAACTGAGAAAGGGGGTTGGTTACAACCTGGGAAGGTATTAGCACCCAGATTGTCCGTTGTACTTGACGGGATCCACGCTTAAAAGATTTGTGTTTAAAGGGGTAGTGTCAGTGCTATCTGTGTGCAAAAGCTGGAAAAGAATGTACACGTGTCAGTGCAAGAAAATGAAGTGAAGTGCTCAGGAATGAGGCTTAAAAGAGAAGGCTGGAAGAGGGGGGAGGAAACATAGACTTTTGTTCGATAACAGTTAAGTTATGCCTACGTAACCTCTCGTGCAATGAGGAAGTCAGAACACCATAGTTCGACTCAAAGAGACTGAAAGATAAATTGACTGATGAACTGCTTGCTTGTCTATGCTCAAGTGTATGACCTGTCTGGCTCAGGTGCTAACTGTAACACCCTTCTACCCCAAAACAAAATATTTAAATAATATCAGAGTAATCATCGAGAAAGGGTATCACATTTCATCATAATTCAACACGAACAGTGTCCTGTCCCGTAACACGGGTTAATCAACATCAAGAATATAAAAAATCATTTCGCAGCGGAATTTAAACTTCATAATTAAAAACTTTCTAAACATAATTTTCACCATCTTAAATTTAACATCATAAAATGGAAAACAATTATCCAAACAACAACATAACTGCAAACAGTTCAACAGAAGAAAACCCATCCCAGTGTTACATGACACGGTGCAGGACACATAGACCAGAACCACTTCTAAGGAACACTAAGCATGCTCCGAGACTCATGAATTACTCCTATTGCATTGCAAGACTATTCTTTGACATCTGCAAGTTACCCACGAAGGAGGCAACATTTCCAAGCAGGCAGGGTGAGTAATCATAATATATCATAAACGTACAAGAATATAGAATCATAAATAAATTAGTACAACACCTTATGACATCATCGACTATATAATTCAGCAACAATAATAACACGATCATGAATTTAAGCAACACCAACACAATCATGAAATTCATCCAGAATATGCAATTCTAATATCCTGATATGCAATATGCACGTGGTACCATTTTCATCGTGAGATGGATACATGACCATCAACCCTCCACAAAGGAGCACATCGTAAATCATCGAGACACTTCAATCCACACAATGGGATTGAAGTAAATAAATAGACCGAAGCCCCCTCGTGAATGTTATGAAATGCAATGATGCGCTACATCATAAATTCATCAAAATAATTCGCATCATTCATTTCAATCAGCAAAACAATCATCAAATAATCATATATATCATCATGACATTACACCCAGAACATTGGTTCTATAACCACTCTGACACATCAAGAATCGACCCGTACCCGGTAAATTATAAGGTAAATACAAGGTTGTTTCATAAATTCATTTATCAAAACTATTGCATTTTTCTCATTTTTATTCATCAAAAACAAAGTTCAGTTTATGCTCTTTCCGACGCTTCAAACGGAATGTGAAACGGACTTACGATTTGAAAGTTATGGATTTTTAAAGAAATAAAATTTGTCATCCAAACAGTGTTAACCGGTTAAACAAAGCGTTAACCGGTTAACTCCTGCGCAATTTCAGAAAATGCCCAAAATTTTCAATGGTTAAACGGTTAACCAAAACATTCACCGGTTAACGCACGTTTTACAATAGCAATTTGCTGCTTCGTACAGACTGTTCCAAAACCCCAAAAATTCAAATTTTTCCAATACGTGTTCATCTTATTTCACCTCAAAAGCATTCCAATACATCAAATAAAACATCATAACATCAAAACAATCATTTATTCCATCATTTGTAGGATTCAACACATTTTTCTAACTCTATTTCATCAAGATTTTCTCATAAACTCAACCTAACTCAAAACCCCAAAAACTCATAAAACTCATACAATCTTAACCTATTCATAATCCAATTCCTACACATTTACCATAGATTATAAAAACTCCCCATACCTTAGAGAATTTCGCCGCCTTACACTCTTCTCTGGGGTTCTCCATAACCTCCTGAATCTGAGCTTCTCCTTTCTCTCCCTTTTTCCTTCAGAGCACCTCTTTTCCCAAAACACGATAATGTTAGCAAACTAATCGTATTCTCCTCTTTGGATATATTATCCCAGTTTAGTCTTTTCCCACTTTACCCTCATGATTTTCACAAAAGGACCACCTTACCTTTTTCTTTAATATATTTTTAATAATAATAATAAAATAGTATAATAAAACACTATTTATCCTTATTATGTAAAAATACTCTTTTACTCCAAAATTCTCTAATTAATCCAAACTCTCCACTTTTTCTAAATTAATTAAATAATTAAATTTAGAATTTCGGGGCGTTACAACTCTCCCCTACTTAAAGAATTTTCGTCCTCAAAAATTACCTGAAGTAAATAGAGTCGGATACGACTCCCTCATCTGATCTTCCCGCTCCCAAGTCCAACTTTCTCCAGCTGGTCCTCCCCACAATACCTTCACTAAAGCAATTTACTTGCCTCGAAGTTGCTTCAATTCTCTACCATCAATCCTCACTGGTAAAGCTTCAATCGTCAGATTATCCCTCACCTGAACATCATCTATCTGAATTACATGCGACGGGTCGGGAATGTACTTCCTCAACTGTGATACATGGAATACATCATGTAAATTCGCAAGAGAGGGAGGTAAAGCCACTCGATAGGCCATTTCCCCTATCTTCTGCATAATCTGATACGGACCGACAAAACATGGAGTGAGCTTTCTCGACTTCAAAGCTCTTTCCACACCAGTCATAGGAGTAACTCTTAAGAACACGTGATCTCCCTCTTGGAATTCAAGTGCTTTCCTTCTCTTATCGTGATAACTCTTTTGACGACTCTGCGACGTTTTCATCCTTTCCTGAATCATTTTTATCTTTTTAGTTGTTTCTTGGACAATCTCTGGTCCGAGCACCAAATTCTCTCCTGACTCATACCAACATAATGGAGTACGACAACGTCTACCATACAACGCCTCGTATGGGGCCATCCCGATACTAGTATGAAAACTGTTATTGTACGTAAACTCGACCAACGACAAATGACTATCCCAAGACCCTCCTTGAACTAATACACAAGCTCTCAACAAATCTTCTAAAGATTGGATTGTTCTTTCCGTCTGGCCATCCGTTTGCGGGTGATAAGCATAACTCATCCTCAACTTAGTACCCAAGGCCTCCTGCAAACTCTTCCAAAGCCTCAACGTAAACCGCGGGTCTCTATCTGATACAATACTTGAAGGTACACCATGCAACTTCACAATTTCCTCAATATAAATCTCAGCTAACCTTTGCATGGGATGGTTAATCCTCATCGGCAAGAAATGTGTCGACTTAGTTAACCGATCAACAACTACCCAAATCGAATCATTACCTCTAGCAGTCTTAGGTAACCCAGTCACAAAATCCATGGAAATACTATCCCATTTCCACTTAGGAACATTCAATGGTTGCATCATACCTGAAGGTCTATGATGTTCTATCTTTGACTTCTGACATGTCAAACAAGCATATACAAATTCAGCAATGTCTCTTTTCATACCCGACCACCAAAATAACCTGCGTAAATCCTGATACATCTTCGTAGCACCAGGATGAATACTCAGTCGACTCTTGTGCCCCCCTTCTAAAATACTCTTTTTAATTCCTATAATATCCGGAACACATACTCTATCTCGAAATCTCAAAACTCCATCTTCATCAACTCGAAATACACCTGCATTACCTTGATCAACTAGCATCAGTTGATCGACTAATTTCAAATCAGATTTCTGACCCTTACGAATCTCTTCCAAAATTTCACTGGTCAGCTTTAACATTCCCAATTTCACACTATCAATAGTAGTTTCACACAACAAGCTCATGTCTCTGAATTGCTCGATCATTTCCAATTCTTTCACCATAAGCATTGAAATATGCAACGACTTCCTACTCAAAGCATCAGCCACAACATTTGCCTTACCCGGATGGTAATTCATATCAAAATCAAAATCTTTCAATAATTCAAGACACCGCCTATGTCTCATATTTAACTCTTTCTGATCAAACAAGTACCTTAAACTTTTGTGATCATTGAATACTTCAAATTTCGAACCAAACAAATAGTGCCTCCAAATCATAAGCACAAACACCACAGCTGCTAACTCTAAATCGTGGGTAGGATAGTTCCTCTCATGAACTCTTAACTGTCTAGAAGCATAAGCAACCACCCTATTATCCTGCATCAAAACTCCACCAAGACCCATCTTGGAAGCATCTCAATAAACTACAAAGGACTCATCTGGATTCGGTAAGACCAACACTGGCGCGGTCGTTAATATTTTCTTCAGTTCTATGAAACTCTCTTTACAAGCAACATCCCACACATACGCTTGACCCTTCCTAGTTAATTGCGTCAACGGTAAAGCTATCTTAGAAAAACCTTCAATGAACTTACGATAGTAACCAGGCAACCCAAGAAAACTACGAATTTTTGTAGCTGACTTCGGAGTCTCCCACTGCAATACCGCATCAATCTTTGAAGGATCCACCGAAATTCCACCACTTGAAATTACATGGCCGAGGAAACTCACTTCCTTTAACCAGAACTCACACTTAGATAATTTAGCAAACAATTTCTTTTCTTTCAACACTTGCAACACAACCCTCAAATGCTCGGCATGTTCCTCTTCTGATTTAGAATACACCAAGATATCATCTATGAAAACCACCACGAATTTATCAAGATACTCATGAAAGATCCTATTCATATATTCCATAAACACACCAGGCGCATTAGAAACCCCAAACGGCATCACCGTATACTCGTAATGCCCATATCTCGTCCTGAAAGCTGTCTTCGGAATATCACCAGCCTTAACTCGAATCTGATGATAACCAGACCTCAGATCAATTTTACTAAAGACACAAGCACCTACTAGCTGATCCATCAAATCATCGATCCTCAGAAGTGGGTACTTATTCTTGATAGTCGCTTTATTCAACTGTCGGTAATCGACACACAATCTCATACTACCATCCTTCTTCTTAACGAGCAACACCGGAGCACCCCAAGGAGAAACACTGGGTCTAATGAACCTCTTCTCTAACAATTCTTCTAATTGTTTCTTCAACTCATTCAACTCTAAAGCCGTCATTCTATAAGGAGCCATCGAGACAGGACTCGTACCCGACACTAAGTCCACGGAAAAATCAATTTCACGTTCCGGTGGTAAATCACTTATATCACCAGGAAACACATCTTGGAATTCACAAACCACAGGCAACTCTACACTGACAGTCTTATCATCAACTTGCAATGATGCAGACACTGCAAACATCAAAGCTTCATCCAATACAAGTTCATCCACTTTCTTAGCAGATAAAAACATCAACTCACCATTCTCGCTCAATTTAGGAAACTTCACTGTCTTACTATAACAGTTAATATGAACATAATTGAATTCCAACCAGTTCATACCAAGGATAACATCGATTTGGTGTAATGGTAGGCACACCAAATCCATCACAAAATTCTTCTAAAAAATTGTCAAAAGACACTTCAAACAAACAAGCATGGTAGTCACAGAACCATTAGCAGGAGTCTCTATTATCATATTACCGTTCATATTAGACAACTTTAAACCCAATCTATTAGCACACTCGAGAGAAATAAATGAATGTGTAGCTCCAGTGTCAATAATAGCAATCAATTCAGTATTATTAATAAAACAGGTACCTCTGATCAAGTTGTCCTTCTTTAGAGCTTCTGAACCAGCTAACGCAAAAACTCTCCCAGCATTCTGAGCAGTAGCAGCGTTCTTCTTTGGTTTCTGGCATTGGGCGCTGATATGCCCCTGCTCACCACAATTGTAACAGGTTGGGCCCTCATTAGGACGATCACTCATCTTATGCCCAAGCTTACCACAACGGTAACATGTCATAACTCTGGTGGTACACACATCGGCCTTATGACCTGCCTCTTCACACTTGTAACACTTAACAGGTACATTAGCAGCTCCCCTACTTTTCTTCTTCTCATCAGATGCCTTCTACTTCCCTTTATCACCAGTAGTCACATAAGGTTTCCCTCTATACTGACTCTTGTCTTTCTTCTCGCTCAGCTGTTTATAGTGAGCTGACCGAGCTCGGCTATCCTCATCATAAATACGGCTCTTATGGACCAACTCAGCATATTTGCGAATTTGTTGGCATCCAATCCCCTGCTTAATTTCAGGCCTCAGCCCATTCTCAAACTTAAGGCACTTGGAAAGTTCAGCATCTGCCCTGTTGTAGTGAACACAAAATTTCACCAGCCTTTCAAATTTGGCAGCATACTCTGCCACTGTCATGTTTCCTTGCTTCAGCTCAAGCAATTCTACCTCCAACTTACCAAGAGCATCTTCCGGAAAATACTTCTTAAGGAACTCCGCCTTAAACACAGTCCAAGTCACAACAACACCCTCATCCTCTAGACGCTGACGAGTATTATCCCACCAGTCTTCAGCTTCCTCAGACAACATATGGGTCCCGAATTGAACCTTCTGCGCATCAGCACATGCCATCACTCTGAAAATCTTCTCAATTGCCTTGAGCCACTTCTGTGCGCTCGCCGGGTCATGAGTTCTTTCAAACACAGGTGGATTATTCCTCTGGAATTTCTCCAATGCACGAAACTCATCATGCGCATTGTTACGAGCAGCAGTCTAAGCAAGAGCTGCAATAGCATCAGCGAGAGCACGCGTGTTGTTTCCAGCAATTCTGTACAACACTTACCACATCAGAAAAGAATAATCGTTAAGTAAATAACGACTTGACAACTGACTGACAACAACAAGACTTGGCCGGACAAACCGACCTGCTCTGATACCACTAATGTAACACCCTTCTACCCCAAAACAAAATATTTAAATAATATCAGAGTAATCATCGAGAAAGGGTATCACATTTCATCATAATTCAACACGAATAGTGTCCTGTCCCGTAACACGGGTTAATCAACATCAAGAATATCAAAAATCATTTCGCAACGGAATTTAAACTTCATAATTCAAAACTTTCTAAACATAATTTTCACCATCTTGAATTTAACATCATAAAATGGAAAACAATGATCCAAACAACAACATAACTGCAAACAGTTCAACAGAAGAAAACCCATCCCAGTGTTACATGACACAGGGCAGGACACATAGACCAGAACCACTTCTAAGGAACACTAAGCACGCTCCGAGACTCATGAATTACTCCTATTGCACTGCAGGACTATTCTTCGACATCTGCAAGTTACCCACGAAGGAGGCAACATTTCCAAGCAGGCAGGGTGAGTAATCATAATATATCATAAACGTACAAGAATATAGAATCATAAATAAATTAGTACCACACCTTATGACATCATCGACTATATAATTCAGCAACAACAACAACACGATCATGAATTTAAGCAACACCAACACAATCATGAAATTCATCCAGAATATGCAATTCTAACATCCTGATATGCAATATGCATGTGGTACCATTTTCATCGTGAGATGGATACATGACCATCAACCCTCCACAAAGGAGCACATCGTAAATCATCGAGACACTTCAATCCACACAAGGGGATTGAAGTAAATAGATAGGCCGAAGCCCCCTCGTGATTGTTATGAAATGCAATGATGCGCTACATCGTAAATTCATCAAAATAATTCGCATCATTCATTTCAATCAGCAAAACAATCATCAAATAATCATATATATCATCATGACATTACACCCAGAACACTGGTTCTATAACCACTCTGACACATCAAGAATTGACCCGTACCCGGTAAATTATGAGGTAAATACAAGGTTGTTTCATAAATTCATTTATCAAAACTATTGCAATTTTCTCATTTTTATTCATCAAAAACAAAGTTCAGTTTATGCTCTTTCTGACGCTTCAAACGGAATGCGAAACGGACTTACGATTTGAAAGTTATGGATTTTTAAAGAAATAAATTTGTCATCCAAACAGTGTTAACCAAAGCGTTAATCGGTTAACGCCTGCGCAACTTCAGAAAATGCCCAAAATTTTCAATGGTTAACCGGTTAACCAAAACGTTAACCGGTTAACGCACGTTTTACAGCAGCAATTTGCTGCTTCGTACAGACTGTTCCAAAACCCCCCAAAATTCCAATTTTTCCAATACGGGTTCATCTTATTTCACCTCAAAATCATTCCAATTCATCAAATAAAACATCATAACATCATAACAATCATTTATACCATCATTTATAGGATTCAACACATTTTTCTAACTTTATTTCATCAAGATTTTCTCATAAACTCAACCTAACTCAAAACCCCAAAAACTCATAAAACTCATACAATCTTAACCTATTCATAATCCAATTCCTACACATTTACCATAGATTATAAAAACTCCCCATACCTTAGAGAATTTCTCCGCTTTACACTCTTCTCTGGGGTTCTCCACAGCCTCCTGAGTCTGAGCTTCTCATTTCTCTCCCTTTTTCCTTCAGAGCACCTCTTTTCTCAAAACACGATAATGTTAGCAAACTAATTGTATTCTCATCTTTGGATATATTATCCCAGTTTAGTATTTTCCCACTTTACCCTCATGATTTTCACAAAAGGACCACCTTACTTTTTTCTTTAATATATTTTTAATAATAATAATAATAAAATAGTATAATAAAACACTATTTATCCTTATTATGTAAAAATACTCTTTTTCTCCAAAATTCTCTAATCAATCCAAACTCTCCACTTTTTCTAAATTAATTAAATAAATAATTAAATAATTAAATTTAGATTTTTGGGCGTTACACTAACTGTCTTGCATTAGACCGAAGAAGTGAGTTCTCGTTTGTGAGTTAAGATGATGAGAAAAGAATCCCGAAGGAGACGATTATTGTTTGTGTTTTGATATTTTCAATCTTTTATTGCTTATTGTGTTTGTCATAAATTAATGAGATTAAGCCTAAACCAAAGGTTAGTAAACTCATCATATCCTCCCTCTGATTAGGGATAATGAGAATACCTTAAGTATGAGGTAAACACCTCAAACTTAATTACCATGATGTAGGATTAAGATCATTAACCTACTTGCGATTATTTAGATGTTTTTGGAGTTTTTTTAGTGTTAATTAATGAGTTTAAGCCATAATCAGGGATATAATGGACCCATTACACCATCCTAATATAAGGATAATAGATGAGAACATTTAAGCTGAGGAAGATACCTCAACTTAATCCATGATTAGGGATTAACCTCATGACAAAACAAAACCTTTATTAAAGTGGATTTTATTTAATGGTAAGATTAAGAAATGAATTTTATGGTTTGTAAGAAAACTTGAGGGGGACTTGTCCATTAACACTAGGGTTAGTCCTTCTTAACCAATTAAGGAAAAATTAGAACCCTAATGCAAGGCCCAAGTTACAAGCTATTGTCTTAGTGATTATTAAGATGGATTGATTAAGAGGTTTAAACAAATTAAGGGTTTAACACTTAGGATTAAAGTTATACACTCCATCCTAAGAGAAGGATGCAGGCATAACCCTAATTACAAAGTCTTAAAACCTTAAAGGTTTAGTCTCTGATTATGAGATGAGGAGAGAGACACAAAGAAGACACAAAGGTAAAAACTAAAGGGGGACTAATCAAAACCCTAATTATTTTCAAGCTTGTGAGTTCCTATGTTTTGTAAGGCTTGCAAGAGAGATCTTCAGAGAAGCCACCAATGGAAGAAGCAGATGAAACGAGGAGAAGCAGAAGAAAACAAGTTAACTTACTTCACTTAAGAAGATAAGTTACTTGAAGAAAGAAGGTGAATGATGAACATGAATGAGCAATCTCACTCTAAAGCAAAGAGAAAATGCAGCAAGGATGCATAAAAGAGATGAGGAGAGAAATGAGAAGTGAAGGCAAATTCACTTCTCAAATTACTTACCACCTGAAAAGTTAGCATAAAGGAAAGAATGAAGTGAAAATGAAATGTATGCGAAGATGAAAACCAAAACCAGAAGCATATTAATGATGTAAATGATTCTAAGAGATGATGCAAATGTATGTCAAGTGCTATGGATGATCATACAAGAGATGAGAATGCAAATGAAGCATGTAGGAAGTATGAAAGCACATGAAAGTTCATGGAATGAAAAGAATGCATAACATGGAAAATGAATGAAGAAATGATCAATAATGATTCTAATGTGTCCTAAGATGTCTTAGATTATATGTGAATGCAAGAAATGTCATGGCAATTTCATGAATGGATGCATATGCAAGGTGTATGCAAATAAACATGAGAAATTGGGGTTTTAATGCAACATGAGATGCAAAAGTCAAAAACAGAAGCAAAACACAAGATAAAAAATTTCAAATGAACTCAAAGGAACCCAAACCCCATATGATATTACACCCCAAAGAAGGATACCTAACTCTTAACCTAATGAAAGTTATGATTTTTCTAAGTTATCTAGGGTTTTAAGGCACCTAAAGGGAAAAAATGCAAATCAAATAAACAATGCAAGATAAATTTGTGACAAAATTATGCTAGATACTACATGATATATGAAGATCAATGCAAAAAGAATCAATGTCATACCATTTGTGGTTAGGCAGAAACGAATTCTTGAAGTTAGGGTTCAAAAATAGGAATTTTATGAACCCTAAATTCAAGAAAAATGTCAAAGATGATTCAAAACTAAAAAGAAATTTGTATGAATGGTTTGACAATGTTTCTAAATGTCCTAAGATGCAATGTGAATTTTTTTGGGATTTTTAGAAACCTAAATGATATTTTAATTAATTAATTTCCTTTAATTAATTAAAATAAACATTTAAATGTTTTAAAAATTATTTTTTAATGCAAAAAATGAAAATAAAAATATTTTCTGGTTGAGAAAAATATTTGAATTGAAAACGCAAAAGGAAAATATTTTTAGAATTTTCTAACTATTTTAAATAAATGATGCAAAATAAATGAGAAAAAATGAATTAAAAAATGAATTAAATAAAAGTATGCAAATCTGAGGGATCACATTCAAAGCTGGGAAAGGAGGGAAAGACTACGCGCGCATCTGGACGACCAAGATTCAAACTCACACTAATTACAGGATTAAGCCCTAATCTGAACCCTAAACATTCTCAGGTGACCGGAACAGTGTTCCGGTCATCTTCTCCGGCCAACTCAAAATCAAACTTCTTCCCTAGGTTATTTCTGGAGCTCTAAAGCTCCAGATCAACTCCTCTCACTTCCCTAAACACGAATCCACTCTCAAAACAAATTTTTCATGGCTGAACAACAAGATTCGAAGAGAAACTCAAAAATGGTAAAACTTTCAGAACACGCATACAAGCTTATTTCTCAACCATTCTCAAAAGTAAACATATAATGGTGATTAGCAAAGCATGAAGAACAATCTAAGAACTTAAAATGGCATTTCTGGAAAAAAGTTTGAAGAGGTTACCTGAGCTTGAACTTTGCAACTTTGAGCTTTCTGGACCTCTTCCTTGTGCAAACTCATTCCCTTTGGCCTCCTAATGAAGCTGCAATGCTTGGAAAGCTTTGAGAGTGGCTGGTTTGAGTGTTAGCAACTCAACTGGTCAAGAATCATGTTTTGGCTATGGAAGGTTTTTGGCTGTTTTAATGGTTGCTTTGTGTTCCATAGATGATTTTGAGATGAATGGTGCAATTTGTTTGGAGTTTGAGTGGCTGGGTACTGAGTTTCGAAAGTTTTTGCAAGAGGGGTGATTTTTGGGTATGCTGAGTTCTTTGAGCTCTTGGCTTGTGTGTGTTATGAAAATCAATCCTTGAAGCATGCTTGTAAAGTCTTGATAGGCCAGAGGGTGGGTGGTGGCTGCAGCTGATTGGTATGGGCTTCTTGCACAAAAGTAAAAAGTTTTTGTCCTAGAGGTATGGGCTGGTTCAGAGGTGGTACAAGGGCATGTCTAGTTCAGCAAGGATCAAGGAGGTCCATGGAATTGGTTTTGAGGCAATTCAGCAAGTTTGTGAGAAGTTATGTACCATTTTGCAATTTCATGAAGTTTTGGCCCCTTTGTGATTTCTTCATGGGCAAGGCATGAAAACTTGAGATTCTTTGGGCAATTTTGAGTTTTGGGCAATGCACTATGTTTGTATGATGTTTAGAAGTGTATTAGAAGTCACAAAATAGATTGGCAAGTGGTTTTGCAAGAAATCCTCTTTGGTGCATTCTTGAAAATTATGTGATTTTTGCCAACTTTGACATGCCATAACTTGAGTTTCATAATGAATTAGAACTTGTTCTTGTATTTTTTGAAAAGGGAATGATCCAATCTACAACTTTCATGACCAATAATTTTTCATTTGAAGCATTTTTGGTTGAGAAAGAGGAGGTTGAAAAACTTTCCTAAAATGGAAAGTTTACATTACAAGTCATTTCCATTTTTGGCAACTTTTGGTTTAGCTCACTTTTCTTCAATTTTGTGAACTTCCAAGCACTCCAATGATCAAATAAAGATCATATAACTTCAATTTGATGAAAAATCCACTTTGGTTCCATGGATAGGGGCCTCAGATGCCCTGATTTTGCTCTGACTTGCTCAAGAAGTTACCCAGTGAACATATGACTTCCACAATGAATTTCTTCATCAAACTTGGTACACATGATCCTTATAACAAATTGAGACCATTAGAAATAAGAATGACCAAAAAAATTGGAGTTATGACCTCTGAAACCAAAACCCTAATTTCAGGTCATCGGTGCAGTGAAACCCTAGCTCTGCTTCCATGCTCTCCAAGTTCTTGTGATTCTTTGACTTCCTTGATCTTTGAGGGATATAAAATGATGTTTGAATATACATAGACCCTCTTAGAGTGATTGAATACCTTTGGAGTGGCTCAGATGGATCCTTGGATGACTCAGATCACAAACCCTAAATGCAGATGAACTTGAACAATGCAGTGAAACAAAAATGCAATATGAGATGGTATGTTTAAACTAATGCTAATATGAAAGATCACAAGCCATGGTGTGAACTTAGTGAGGGCAAATTTGGGGTGTTTACACATATGAAAAAGATTGAGAAGACAAATGATTACATCAGAAGGGCTAGAGCAAGGGAGTTGGTATTGAAGAATGCTTGCAAGGAAGCCAAGATTCAAAAGGCCAGAGCTGAACACTACTTGGAGGAGATTCAGGCTAGGTGGATCAGAATTACTGAAGCCCGTTCACAGGAAGATCATAGGACCCAGGCTAGGATAGAGCAGCTGGAAGCCAATGAGAAGAAGTGTCAGGAGGCCTTGTTAGCAGCATAGAAGGAGATCTCTGAGTTGAAACTCCGGGCGGGGTTGAAGAGATCAAAGGACCAAGACAAGCACAAGAAGTTAACAAGTGCCATTACTACCAGGAACCTTCTTATCAGGACCATCACAGAGCATCCAGTTGGCCCAGTGACTGAGGCTCTCCTGAAAGAAGTCAGAGAGGATGATTATGGATTGAATGTTTGATTTCTTTGTATTTGTACATCAATTTGATTGTATTTTTGTTGTTGTATTTTGACCCACTATGGGAACTTTGTTGTAATCAAACTATGTATCTTTACATTTTGTAATATATGGTTTGTATTATTTCATGGGCTTTATCTCTCTTCAACATCATCATTCCTCGAGGTCTGGAAGGTCAAAACCAAAGAACCAAACTTGATACCCTTGAAAGACAAATAGACATCCTACATTGCATACTAACCTCATTCTTTGTTTTGTAGGGTTTTTGTTGTTTCTCACTTTGTTGTGGTTTCAGGAAACATTGCTCGTAGAAGAGTCTTCCCTGTCAATAGAGTGCACCGGTATCCGACAAGAAACAACCTTCTGGGTTTACAAATGGACCAGGTTCAACAAGATCTGACTGACGTGAGAACACAAATGGCCAATGAAAGGACTGAGATGAGGGCCCAGATGAACCAGTTCATGGAAGTGATGACTGGGTTGGCCCAAAGCCAAGAAAGACTGAGGGAGTTGGTCGAGTGGCAAACTCCAGAAGAAAACCACCCAGGTACAGGGGGTACCAGCAACAACGATCATGTAAAGCCTCGTACCGATCCCCTAGAGTTTAGACCTCATCTTAACCCAGAAATCAATGCTATAAGGAATACCCAGGGAAACACTGGAGGGAGGGCCTTGCAGGAGGACCCTCAGGAAGAACAATTTACTGTGATCGGGGCAAGAGACGAAGTCTATGATTTTCGGCTGGACGAGATAGCAGAAACGCTGAGGTCTCTGGAATCTCAAAACTCTCTGGGTTTTGATGTCATGGATATGGGACTAGTGGAGGGGGTTATAATTCCTCATAAATTCAAACCTCCCTATTTTGAAAGATACAATGGTACATCCTGCCCTCGTACCCATCTCCAATCTTTCCTGGGGAAATTGAAAGCCTACACCATGGATGAAAAGTTATGGATGTTCTATTTTGAGGATAGCTTGACAGGGGCGTCCCGTGAGTGGTACTCTCATTTGACCAGGGCCACAGTAAGAAATTGGAAAGATTTGGCCGAGGCTTTCATTCGCCAATATCAATATAATCTGGACATGGCTCCTAATAGAACCCTTCTAATGGGAATGTCACAGTCTTCCCGGGAAAGCTTTAGAGAGTACGCTCAAAGATGAAGGCAATTAGCTGTTGCCGTTCAACCCCCGATGTCCGAAAGGGAAATGGAAGATATGTTCATAAACAACCTCCAGTGGACTTACATTGATAGGTTGGCTGCTTTTTCTTCCACTAGCTTTGCAGACGTAGTCATAGCTGGGGAAAGAATTGAGAGCTTATTAAAAATAGGAAAGATTTCCGATAACGGCGCCAGTTCAAGTAGTGCAAGGAAACCATTTGCAGGGCCTCGCAGATCCGGTGAAATAAATTCTATACACATGGGCAGGGGAAGACCCCAGTATCTACCTAGATCAATTCCTTTTGTCATTATTCCTACTCCACCTCCTCAATACACTCAATAGCCACAACATTTTCCTCACAGCAATAGTTTCCTCAAGAAAGATCCTACAAAAACATCAACAACAACCAGCAACAACGCCTTTTCCAGCAAATGCCATCTCAAGTCAACAGGGTAATTGACCTTATACCAATGCCATATGCCACCTTGTTGCCACAACTCCTGAAGCTTAATCTTGTCGAGTTAAGGACTTTGGCTCCACCAGATCCTCATAACCTTCCGAAAAATTACAACCTCAACGCCAGATGTGCCTTTCATTCTAATGCACCTGGTCACACTACGGAAAAGTGCAGAGCTTTGCACATGAAGGTCCAGGATCTGGTTGATTCAAAGGCCCTAAATTTTGCACCACCTCCTAATGTCACGAAGAATCCTATTCCCAGCCATGGAGGGCCTAGGATAAATGCAATTGAGGAGGGCCAACCCATGAATTTAATTGGAGATAGTGCAAGCATTCAAACACCTCTGGCAGAGGTTAAAGCTCAGCTTTTAAAATGCCAGGTGTTTCTAGGTTGTGAGGCCTGCTGTGAATCTTGCAAGGTTTCCGTCAATGGGTGTGCAAGCTTGAGAAGTGGCATCAATGGCCTGATCATAGAAGGTATCCTGCAAATAACAACAACATCTTCTACAACATCAGCAACTCCTTTCTCAGCAACAACAAGTGTTTCTCCTACAACTGCAAAGACAATTGTTCCTACAGACTCGTCTACAAAATCAGCAACCACCTCTTCCATCACTTCAACATACACCAGTTCAATTGCATCCACTTCTACAACTACAACAACCATTAGCAACAACATCTCCACAGTCACCATATATTACGACCCTACAACGGTCCTTGATTCCAACAATTTTCAGCAACAATCTTAATAACAGTTTCAACAACAACCAAGCTTCAGTCAATCACCACCAACATCAATCGGAAGTCCTGTTACCATCTTTTATGATCCACAAACAATAATGGTTCCTACTTCTGCTGCAGTCAGCCCAGTCACCATCATAGTGTCAGGGCCCATTCCATCCGAAAAAGACAATGTTGTACCATGGCACTATGGTTCAGACCTGTACTGCAACAGAGAGAGAGTCCTTCTTGATTCTTCAGTTCATACACCAAAAGTGGATGGTGTCGGGGGAGGCGGAGGCTTCACCCGAAGCGGACGCCTCTTCGCGTCACAAGTTCCAAGAGCTAATATTGAGGCAGAGGCTGCTGCCAAAGCCAAAGGTAAAAGTGTGGCGCCTGAGGAACCTGTACCAAAAGAAGCCCATAAAACATCCTTTGACCAAGATGTGGATGAATTTATGAGGATAATCAAAAAAAACGGCTACAAGGTTGTGGATCAGCTCCACCAGACTCCTCCAAGATCTTCATCTCATCGGGATGCATTACTTAAAGTCCTGCACGCAGCCTACGTGCCGGGGGAGATCACGGTGAATCAGATCAAGACAGTGGTGTCTAATGTTAATACTAGCCATGGGTTGGGTTTCACCAACCCTGATTTGACAACGGAAGGTCGTTATCATAACAAGTCTTTACACATCACTCTTGAGCGTAAAGGGGCCGTGCTTTCTCATGTTCTTGTTGACACTAGGTCTTCGCTCAATGTCTTGCCAAAGAAGGCCCTTGTCAAGCTTGAGTATGATGGTATTGCTCTCTGACCAAGCAATCTGGTGGTCAGAGCTTTTGATGGTTCCAAGAGGTCTGTTCTTGGAGAGGTGGAGCTTCCTGTGATAATCGGTCCGCAGGACTTTCAGACTACTTTCTATGTGATGGACATTCAGCCGGCCTACAGCTGTTTGTTGGGTCGACCATGGATTCACGCCGCTGGCGCAGTTACGTCGACCCTTCACCAGAAATTGAAATATGAGTGGGAAGGGCAGATTATCAGAATCTGTGGTGAAGAGGATATCTTTGTTAGCCATCTGGCTACCTATAAATACATTGAGATGGATGGCGAAATCCATGAAACCATGAGCCAAGGGTTCGAAGCACTGAACATCAATGAGGCGACAACTGAAGTATTTGCTGCATCCCAGGAAGATAGGATGGGTACTTCAATTGTCTCCTATCAACAAGCTCAGAAGGTTGTTGAAGATGGAAATGCCCTAGGCTGGGGCAAGCTGCTACCGTTGGAGAAAAAGGAGGACAGATTCAGTTTGGGTTACAAACCATTCCGACAAGATCAAGTAGAGGCTGCTAAAGAGCCCATGTTCATCAGTAGGGGAGTGCTCACCCCAGATGCTGTCAATAACATGGAAGACGAGGCAGAAAGCGACCTCAACCTGGAGATCTGGATTCGTCCAAGGATCCCGGGTCACCAAGTCCTTAACTGGTCTTCCCAGGAAATTATAAGGGTTACTCCTGCAGAGTAATTATTATTTCCTGCGTTTTTCAACATGCATCAAGTCCTGCATCTTGCCCAAGGTGTTAGGACTCATTTTGTAATAGGGCCATATTTGTAATTTTGTGCAAATGGAATATCAATGAATATCAGACATCTTTTGCAAACAATTCTCTCTTTCGCTCACTGTCTTTTCATATTTGTTATTTTTCGCACAAAACAATAAAATGGCAATGTTTTCAAAATAAATAAATTTTATTTTTTATAAATAAGATTAAAATTGATCACTAAAACGAACAAATCTCCACCCTTGCAAAGATTATCCTCCAGATTGCACTGACAACAACACTGCTATGACCTTGTATGACTTCGACAATCCAATTAACCAAGATGATGAAGGGGTTGAAGAAGACTATAGTTGCCTGAAGAGTTAGCCAGGTTGTTGAGGCAAGAAGAGAAAGTGATAACTCCTCACCGGGAGGAGGTTGAAACCGTTAATCTTGGTACCGAGGCGGATTTGAAAGAAGTGAAGATTGGAGCCAGTCTGCAAGCTTCAGTAAAAGAAAAGCTTATCAACATGCTTCGAGAATACGTCGACGTCTTTGCTTGGTCCTATCAAGACATGCCAGGTCTAGATACGGATATTGTCATACACAAGCTGCCCTTAAAAGAAGATTGCCCTCCAGTGAAGAAAAAGCTACGCCGTACTCGCCCAGATATGGCCATGAAGATTAAGGAAGAGGTACAAAAAGAGTGGGACGCCAGTTTCCTTGCTGTAACTAGTTACCTGCCGTGGGTCGCTAACATTGTACCAGTGCATAAGAAGGATGGCAAGGTGCGTATGTGTGTGGATTACTGGGATCTGAACAGAGCTAGCCCGAAGGATGATTTCCCATTACCTCACATTGATGTATTGGTCGACAACACAGCTCAGTTCTCGATATTTTCTTTTATGGATGTATTTTCTGGGTATAATCAGATCAAGATGTCACCCGAAGACATGGAGAAAACAACCTTCATCACACCTTGGGGCACATTTTGTTACAAGGTAATGCCTTTTGGACTGAAGAATGTCGGTGCGACTTATCAACGGGATATGGTAACGTTATTCCACGATATGATCCACAAGAAAATTGAATGCTACGTGGATGATACGATTGCCAAGTCCCTTACTGAATAAGATCATTTGGTGAATCTGCTGAAGTTGTTTAAGCGTCTGAGAAAGTATCAGCTGAAGTTGAACCCCAACAAATGCACATTCAGGAGATGCCTACACCTAGGACTAAAAGAGAAGTTCGGGGATTCTTGGGTAGATTGAACTACATATCAAGGTTCATATCTCATCTTACTACAACTTGTGAACCCTTGTTCAAGCTGTTAAGAAAGGAACAAACAGTCAGGTGGTACAACGATTGTCAAAAGCTTTTGACAAGATCAAGGAGTACCTGCAAGAACCTCCAATCCTCATACCTCCAGTTGAAGGAAGACCTCTGATAATGTACCTAACAGTATTAGAAGGATCAATGGGGTGTGTGTTGGGCCGGCATGACGAGTCTGGTCGAAAAGAGTATGCAAAATACTACTTAAGCAAAATGTTTACCGACTGTGAACAACGTTATTCACTGCTCGAGAAAACTTGTTGTGTGTTAGCGTGGGCTGCTCGCCGACTAAGACAATATATGTTGACTCACACTACTTTACTGATCTCAAAAATGGACCCCGTCAAGTACATATTTGAGAAGCCAGCACTTACCGTAAGGGTTGCAAGATGGCAAATGATTCTGACAGAGTATGACATTCAGTACACATCTCAAAAAACCATCAAGGGCAGTGTACTGTCTGACTATCTAGCTGAGAAACCCATCGATGATTACCAGCCCATGAGATTTGACTTCCCTGATGAAAGACATCATGTACTTAAAAGCAAAAGATTACGAAGAGCCTATTCACACTGAAGGGCCTGACCCAGAAGAAGAGTGGACAATGATGTTTGACTGGGTTGTCAATATGAATGGTCGTGGAGTTGGTGCAATACTCATTACACCTAAAGGAGTTCATATGCCTTTCTCGACAAAACTCATCTTTGCCTGCACTAAAAACAAAGCAGAATACGAAGCATGTATCATGGGTCTTGAGGAAGCCATTGACCTCAGGATCAAGACATTGAATGTATTCGGAGATTCAGCTTTGGTAATCAATCAGACCAACGATAAATGGTACACTCACCAAGAGCATCTGATTCCATACCGGGACTACACGAGGAGATTATTGACTTTCTTCACAACAGTCAAACTTTAGTACATCCCTCGAGACGAAAATCAGTTCACAGATGCTTTAGCTACCATTTCCTCCATGATCAAGGTTCAAACTGCCAATTATGTGCCTCGGATTTTAGTATCCAGACTGGACCGACCGGCATATGTATTCTCCGTGGACACTGCTAAAGATGACAAGCCTTGGTTTCATGACATCAAATGCTTCTTAAAGAATCCGACATACCCACCTGGGGCATCATCCAATGATAAGAAGACATTAAGAAGGCTGGCTGGTAGTTTCTTCCTTAATGCTGATGGTTCATTATAAAAGCGAAACTTCGACATGGTCCTGCTCAGATGTGTTGACAAGAAAGAAGCATACCTGCTGATGCACGAGGTGCACGAAGGTTCTTTCGGTACCCATGCCGGAGGACATGAAATGGCTAAGAAATTATTAAGATCGGTTTACTACTGGATCACAATGGATGCAGACTTTTGTGCATATGCCAGAAAGTGCCACAAGTGCCAGATCTACGCAGATAAAGAGCATGTGCCTCCAAATCCTTTGAACGTAATGTATTCACCTTGGCCCTTTGCTATGTGGGGCATTGACATGATTGGAAAGATTGAACCTACTACTTCAAATGGTCACAGATTCATCTTGGTAGCCATTGATTACTTCACCAAATGGGTTGAAGCAGCTTCGTATGCAAATGTCACCAGACAGGTGGTAGCCAGATTTCTGAAAAGAGACATCATTTGTCGATATGGAGTTCCCGAGCGAATCATTATTGATAATGGTTCCAATTTGAACAACAAAATGATGGAAGAATTGTGTCGGGACTTCAAAATTCAACATCACAACTCTTCTCCTTACAGGCCAAAGATGAATGGCGATGTTGAGGCCGCTAACAAGAACATCAAGAAGGATATGCAGAAGATGGTAATTACCTATAAAGACTGGCATGAGATGTTACCATTTGGTTTGCATGGGTACCGAAACTCAATCAGAACATCTACTGGGGCAACACCTTATCAGCTTGTGTACGGTATGGAATTTGTCCTACCTGTTGACGTTGAGCTACCCTCCTTACGGGTAATGATGGATGTGAATCTGGATGAAGCAGAATAGGTCCGGCCCCGGTACAATCAATAGAATCTGATTGAAGAGAAAAGATTAGCTGCCATCTGTCATGGGCAGTTATATCAAAAGCGAATGAAGAGAGCCTTCGATCAGAAAGTCTGACCTCAGGAATACCAAGTGGGAGAACTTGTTCTTAAGAGAATCTTTCCTCCTCATACAGACCATAGGGGAAAGTGGACACCAAACTATGAAGGTCCATATGTCATTTCCAAAGTCTTCTCAGGTGGAGCACTGATGCTCGCAACCATGGATGGTGAAGACTTCCCGTCTCTTGTGAATTCAGATGCAGTTAAAAAATACCTCACATAAAATGACCCGCTGGACATAAAAACAGAATGTAAGTCCAGGAAAAAATAGGGCATCCCGGCGAGTCAAAAACAGAATAAAATACTCGGGCAAAAATAAGGGAAAGACAAAAAAAAAATGTACATCCGCTGAGTTCAAAAAAATGTACACCCGCTATGTTGAAAAGCAACATCGGACAGCTCAGGCAAAAATGGGTATCCCGGTGGATTGAAAACCCGAAAGGGCGATCCACGCGAAATCAGGGAATAAGCAAACAACTGCATTCTGAATTCGCATGTATCACTCATAACATGACAAGCTCCGAAAGGAGAAAGCGTCAGTCAGAATCAGCCTTCTTTAGAAAGCGAGATAAGAAGAACGTCAAGGTCATACAGGTCATAGCAAAGGAAGCTCACTGGAGCGTCATCTTCAACATTGCCAACTGTAACACGGTGGGAGAACTGACTTTAGTTATGTTGCGGTTAGCAAGAGTCACCACCGACTTTTATTTTATCCAAAGGAAAGGCATAAAAGAACAGGAAAGACCTTTTAAAAGATTTTTGGGTCCGGGGGGTAGGTTATGTAAAGGGAAGGTGTTAGCACCCTTTACATCCATGGTTATCCATGGGCTCTTAGTTACTTAGCTCACTTTAAAATGTTTTTGAAAGTGTGAAGTGTGTGAATAGAAATTTTCATAAGAGTTTAATAATGATCCATGTACGGATGCGTAAAAAACTTGTGTTTGAAAATTGTTTGAAATTTATGAAGTGTTTTTTTGAAAAGTTTTTGAATAGTGAGCAAGTAACTATGAGGAACCTACCCTAAAGTTTAAGTCTTTCTGTTCTTTATCCTTTAAATGGTAAGACTATCCCTATTATTAAGGAATAGGTAGTCATTACCTTGGATGTGAGGGACATATGAAGGGACATCTGTTTAATGAAGGCAACTGTAGGGTGTATTAAGCATTTTTGGAGGGACTGTCATCATTATTCGAAAGGGACAAGATCATTATGAAAGGCAACCATTAAGGGACTTGATCTTTGATTATGAAGGGACTAGATGACTTTACTTTTAAGGGACTTTGCTTTATACACCCTACTTGACCTTGTGATTAGGCAACAATGAGGAGTAACCCTAGAAAGTGAGATGGCGATCAAAGATCGACTTACGTGTGTGAGTGTTTAATTTACATTTATCTTTTAATTAAGTGATCTAAATTCAATTTTAAATATACATACATGTTACACTCCCTATTCTTACTAACCATGGCATAAAAAGAAATAATTTAAATATTACAAAAAATTACATCCAGAAGCAGTTACAATAATAATAATAAAGCAATTTAAATATAATAAGCAAAATAATAAATAAGCAAGAATAAATAATTATAATAGGGGTTAGTGAAAATAATAATAATAATCACAATTTAAAAAATAAAAGGGGTTAGTAATAAACATGGTTAATAATAATGAACAAAAAGATTATAATAAACGAAATTTTAATGGTTAATAAAAATTATAAACAATCATATCAATTATTATGAAATTTAAAATTATAAACAAATTAAATAAATTATGAACATATTATAAAAAAGTAAATTATAATTAAAAATTAAGTTAGCAATTTTTTAAACATATAATAGAAATTATTTACATATATATTTAATTATAAACAATAATAGGATATTTATATATTATAAAAAATGAATTAAGAATTTTAAATTTTAACATATTTATGTACAAATTAAATTAAATACAAATAATAATATTAAACAAGAATAGAAAAAGAAATTAGGGTTTTTGAATTGAAATATATATTTTTTAGGGTTTTAGAAAATTAGGGTTTATATGCTTAGAAAATAAATTAGGATTAATTATACAAAAAATTAAATTATTTTTCTAATGATAAAAAAAAAAGAGTTTAGATTATAATAGAGAAAATAATAATATACATATTATATATACTTTTTAGAATTTATTTAATTATATTATAAACATATTATTTAAAACATAATAATAAACAAGAAAAAAATGAGAAAAAAAACTTACCTGGCTGGGGTTTGAACCCAGCACCTTATGCTTGCCAACAACAACACACACCACCAGGCTATCCATGCGCAGGTGATAGAAGAATGAGACAAATTGTTTTTATGCCTTATCCTGGAAAATAAAAAAAAAAAGAAGAAAAACCAAAAGGCCTGGGGGGATTCGAACCCAGGACCTTACCAACAAACACACAATCACGTTACCAATCCTGCTGGGTGAGCGCATCTGTCAACCTAACCACCACAATTCATAATATATTAAGTTTGTTAATTATGTAAAAAACAAAGAAAAGATGGTTTAGCCAGGACTCGAACGTAGGTCCTCAAACAATACATGCGCACATCCTTTCACTAGGACAAGCATCAGGCTTGTGAAATAAACAGAAATTAAATCATAAAATATTAAAACAAAAATTTAAATTCTGGAAAACGCGCGCAGGGGTTATCTTCTTCCTTGGATGCTGCGAATTTTCCTGCGTTTTCACTTGCGAATTTACCTGCGATTTTCAAACTGCAGCAACACCTACGAAATTCAAACACTAACAAAACAGCAAAATTTCATGAAATTGAGAACATCATTGAGTTCCTCATATCATTTGCAATCGTCCTGTGTCTTTAGAATTTATTTATATTTGTTAAATGCTAAAACCCTAAATGGTGCTTGAAACCCTAACAATGGCCGCAAGCATATTAGGTCATGAAACTTCAAGTTTTTTGTCCAGAATCAATCCTTAGAACCTCACAAACAATAAAGCACAACCAAAATTCATTAGTAATACATAAAAAGTCAAAATCGAAAAAATAAATTTCAAGAACAAGAACCATTCGGTTTATGCAATTCATGGAGTTTTTGATGCAAATGATGATTGGTAATGACTCAGTGATGTCCAATAAACATGTTTACACCTTCAAAATTCGTTGGAAGGGCCTCTAGCAAGGAATCCGAATGTGAGTTTTTGGAGGAAATTTGGTTTGTGCAACTTACTCTTGGGAGGCAGAAAAATCGTGGCTTGCATTAGGTTTGTGTCAAGTACTTATAGAATGATCAATTTAGGTCAAAAACTTGGATACTTGTGTAGAAGATTTGATCCAAAAAGATTCACAATGATAAGCCTTAAAAATTCAAATATTTTTGTATAAACACCTTCTATTTTAGGCAAATCAACATGATCTTCTTTCCCCTTCAATTCCAATCATATTTATGATTTTCTAGAAGCTTAATCCAATTTAAATCTTAAACTTTTATATTTTATTTTTATTTAAAATTATTTTTAATGAATTAAATCAAAATAAATAAAAATAAAATAATAAAAAATCTGATTTTTATTGACTTGGGTCGTGCATGAAGTTATTGTATGGATTGGGTCATTATTTGGCAAGCCCATTTGGAAGAAATTGGTTTTAGACCTCCATTTTATTCATAAACCAACCAAAAATTTCCCAACTTTGCAAGGGCACATATCCTTCAATTTTAATGGTATGAGGGTGTTCTTGGACATTTTGGAAAGCTTGAAGAGTCCTCTAACCAACCCCACTGGTTTCATGTCCATATCATTTACCAATCTCAAGTTATGCCCTTTTGAAGTTGTTGACTTTTTGTTGACTTTCAAAAGGACCTGTAATGTCTTAGCTCATACCTTCCAAATGAAGCATTTTTGGGCTTGGCTTGTGAGACACAAAGTTGTATAGAATTCAATTTCCTTCAAAATGAGCTTTTGATGGATACTTGGTGATGAAGCATGTGAAAGTTATGGCTGGTCAAAGTTCAGTTGACTTTTACTGAGGAAACCCTAATTTAGAAACTCCTGATTCTTGATGATCTGAAATCTCCTTGATGAATCATGATCAACCCTTGATCAAATGATGAATTTTACTTCACATACTTGATGTTGGCAAAAAATCATGAAGTTTGACTTTGGTTTGACCACAGTTGGCCTCAGTTTGACTTTTTAACTGCTTTGACTGATTTTGACCTATCTGATCATCTGACTGAGCAAACTTTTGAGAAAAGTCTTGAAACTTGTCATGGGGGTTCTTACACACATATAAGATGTTATGAAGCTCATTTGAAGTCTTGGAAGTTCATTTAGCCTGATTAAAGTCAAAACCCTAGTTTTGGATGCACTGCTTAGGAGGTGCATTGTTTGAGGGAATTGTCAACTCTTCTGACCAATTGTGAACTTTGTGAACCTTGTGAACCATAATAAAATGTCTTGTGAACCTCATGGGAGGTCTTGTGAACCTTGTGAACCTTGTGAACCTCATAAAGTAACTTGTAGACTTCATGAACCTCATGAAAGGTCTTGTAAGCATTGTGAATCTTGTGAACCTTGTGAACCTCATAAAGTGACTTGTAGACTTCATGAACCTCATGAAAGGTCTTGTAAGTGTTGTGAATCTTGTGAACCTTGTGAACCTTCTTAGCACACAAAGTCTTGTATTGTGAGGGCAAATTTTGGGGTGCAACACCTGCCCCTGTTCAATTTTCTGAAACCTGAGGGGTTAGATTGGTACATTTGCCAGTCGTGACCTGGAAGGTTGAAGGGGATTGAACACAAAAGCCCAAAAATTTGCACTCACCGGTGCGTAGAGTGATACTGATGTTTGGTTGTATATGCTTGAGTGGGCTTAAAGATGCCACTTGGAGAAAAGTTCTTCAGATACATTTCTTGGAGGATAAAGCAGTCCAAAATATGAAGATATAATGATGGCTTTCAGGAGGATAAAGCAATCCTGAAGTAGTGATATGCTTTCAGGAGGATAAAGCAATCCTGAGGGATGATATGCTTTCAGGAGGATAAAGCAGTCCTGAGGTATAAGAAGCTGTCAGGAGGATAAAGCAGTCCTGAGGTAATAGTATGCTTTCAGGAGGATAAAGCAATCCTGAGGTATGAGAAGCTTTCAGGAGGATGAAGAAATCCTGAGGAATGATAACTTTTCAGGAGGATAAAGCAGTCCTGATGTATAAGAAGCTTTCAGGAGGATAAAGCAGTCCTGAGATAGTGATATGTATTCAGGAGGATAAAGCAATCCTGATGTAGTGATGATAACTTTCAGGAGGATAGAGCAGTCCTGAGGTACAAGAAGCTGTCAGGAGGATAAAGAAGTCCTGAGGTAATAATATGATTTCAGGAGGATAAAGCAGTCCTGATAATCACAAGTTGTTGATGAAATTTATCTGTTGGAGAATTAACCTGAAAACAAGGTAGCATTCTATATGGTAGCATTAGTTTATGCATTATGTATGCATGTATAGTATGATGCACTTAAGTAATGTATTATGCATCCATGGATATGTATGTTATGGTATGATGTATGTATGATATGATACTGCCTGAAGCGTCTGGATATCTTTATATAACAACTGCTGGCCAGGGAAAATAAATCCCGATTCGTTGCTGAAGAATATGAGGAACTTAGTCCCGTCTTGTTTGATAATATATTATACATAACCTTCCGTTTGCTGGGGATAGCAAGGTATATATAACCTCCCGTCTGCATGGAAATAGTAAGGTATATATAACCTTCCGTCTGCTGGGGATAGCAAGGTATATATAACCTTCGTCTTCGTTTGATAGTAGGGTAGATATAACATCCCGTCTTCGTTCGTCGTACTCTTATTGGAAAGTAAATTCCCGAATATCCGTATGAGGATAAAAGAGATGGATATAAATTCCAGGGGAGATGTGACTTTATGAAGATGGACTTGCCCTACTGAGGGATTTGTAATTGTTTTGTAGAGATGAACTGGCGAAGCTTCGTTGAAATCCTTCCCTCGTTCGTCCTTAGTAAATACTATTACTGCATTTTCATGCATTTCTGGTAAACATCAATCATATTAAGCATACATGCATTTCTGGTAAACATCAATCATATTCAAAAGCATACATACATTCAAACACAGCCAATGGACGTTTCGCTTATGTAAATAGGGTAAAAGTAAATCTGGATTTGAAAGATGGAATTTATTTATATCAAAAAGTGACCCATACACGGGTAAATTTGTACAAAGGGACATAAACCCTAGTAAGAGGATTTTGTCATAAAATTTTACAAAACAAAGAAAATCAGCTATGTGGGAAACAATCCTATTGAGTTTCAATTCTACTATTGCCATTATCTTCAAGTATCTCATCTTCTGCTGTTGAGACGGAAACGACTGGATTGATCTTTATCTGTTGGAGCTTGAGTAAGTAGTACAGCTGGTTACAGTTTCATGGGTGATCTAAACGAGACATAGTCATACGCTTTAATCCCTAACTTTTGCCTGGATTGCCCTTTCAGGTTTTCAATCCACCGGGATACCCTTTTTTGCCCAAGCCGCCTTTTCAGGTTTTCGACTTGCCGGGTGTACATCTTTTTATATATATCCCTAATTTTTTCCCAAACCCTTTTGGTTTGCCGGGATGCCCTTATTTTTGCCTAGGCCAGTCAACCTAGCGGGTCTCTTTTTATGCGTAGTATTTTTTAACTATATCTGCGTTTACAGGCTGTGGGAAGTCTTCACCATCCATTGTAGTGAGTATCATGGCACCTCCTGAAAACATTGTCTTGACTACAAATGGTCCTTCATAGGTTGGAGTCCACTTGCCCCTAGGATCACCCTGTGGTAATATGATACGCTTGATTACCAAGTCACCAGCCTGATATACCTTTGGCTTAACCTTCTTGTTAAAAGCTTTGATCATCCGTTTCTGGTACATCTGGCCATGACAAACTGCTGCTAACCTCTTCTCATCAATCAAATTTATCTGGTCAAGTCGAGTCTGAATCCACTCATCTTCATCCAAGCTTGCATCCTTCATAATTCTTAAGGAGGGAATCTGAACTTCAATGGGCAGAACTGCTTCCATACCATAGACTAAGGAGAATGGGGTTGCCCCTGTTGAAGTACGTATTATAGTACGATAACCATGAAGAGCAAATGGTAACATCTCATGCCAATCCTTATAAGTAACAGTCATCTTCTGTACTATCTTCTTAATGTTCTTATTAGCAGCTTCAACTGCCCCATTCATCTTTGGACGATACGGAGAAGAGTTGTGATGCTAAATCTTGAACTGCGTGCAGAGATCAGTAATCATAGTGTTGTTCAGATTAGAGCCATTGTCAGTAATAATCTTTTCAGGGATGCCATACCTACATATGAGATTATTCTTAATGAATCGAGCCACAACATTCTTGGTAACAGATGCAAATGAAGCTGCCTCCACCCACTTCGTGAAGTAATCAATAGCAACCAGGATGAAACGATGCCCATTAGAAGCTGTAGGCTTGATCTCACCAATCATATCAATGCCCCACATGGCAAAAGGCCAAGGAGCAGTCAACACATTCAATGGTGATGGAGGTATATGGACTTTATCAGCATAAACTTGACACTTGTGACATGTTCTGGAGTGTTGATAGCAATCAGCTTCCATGGTAGACCAATAGTAACCTGCTCTCAATATCTTCTTTGCCATGGTGTGACCACTAGAATGAGTGCCAAAAGTCCCATCATGCATATCTTCCATAATCTCAGTTGCTTCCTTCTTATCCACACAACGAAGCAAAGTTGAATCGTGATTGCGCTTGTACAAAATCCCATTACTCAGAAAGAACTTGGCAGAAAACCTTCTCAGAAACTTCCTATCTTTGACAGATGCCCCTTCAGGGAACTCCTGAGCTTCAAGCAAAAATAGAATGTAAGTCCAGGCAAAAATAGGGCATCCCGGCAAGTCAAAAACAGAATAAAAGACTTGGGCAAAAATAAGGGAAAATAAAACAAAAAAATGTACACCCGCTGAGTTGAAAAGCCGCATTGGACAGCTCAGGCAAAAATGGGTATCCCGATGGATTGAAAACCCGAAAGGGCGATCCATGCAAAATAAGGGAATAAGCGAACAACTGCATTCTGAATTCGTCTGTATCACCTGCAACTTGGTAAACTTCGAAAGGATCAAGCTTCCTTCAGAATCAACCTTCTTCAGAAAGCAAGACGAGAAGAACGTCAAAAGTCATACGAGTCATAGCAAGGGGGAAGCTTCTTGAATCGTCGTCAACATTGCCAGCATTTTGTTTCTCAATTTGTAACAATCTCCTCATTTCAGGAGATATGTTTCCTTGACTGTATCTTGCCAACTCAGGGCACATGAATTAATAAAAACAGATTTTCAGTCAAGTTTCACCTCGTACACTTCATTTTATTTGCAAAGAATGTCTGATATCTTTAAAATACTGATTGCATGAATACAGATGCTTATCATCAAAAATAAAACGCGTGCTTGCAGGGAATATACTTACTCTCAGAAGTGTATAACTCCTATGACGGAATCCGGTGAGGGATACCTCAGGATTACTTGTGCGTTTCTCTGTCTTTTCAGGATTGCAGGTATCCGAAGCGCAACATGGGGCATGGAAGCCTCATCCCAGCAAGCTGGCAAATCAACACTCACTCAGCCTTAGCATTCCAAGTACTTTCTCCCCAGCTGAATTGCCACTTGTTGCTTCTCCCAGCCGAGTTGCCAATCATTCTTCCTCAGTCAAGTACAAAAGCCATGGAATCATCTCCCCACAGAGTTTCAGCCTCTATCCAGGAGGGCAATACCCGAAAGAATCACAACAGAGTGGCGAAAGCTTCTACAAACCCCAGCTGGGTCCCTCATTTACAAATAATAAGTCTATATGTGACTTATCTCCCCAAGCAGAATCATCTCACCAGATCTACCAATGATCTCATCCCCAACTGGGATATTCACTTCAAACAGATCGACTAGAAATCTTCACAGCAACGGGATCCGAATCCCGGATCTGTCTTCTCTTGCATAATCATAGCATTCGCATCATATTCACCAAACAAAGCGTAGCATTCTGTCTTAAGTATGGAGCATTACGGCAAAAATCAAACATATAGCATAATCATAAGTCATGATCTGAATCAAACACTTGTGAATGTTATCAATCCATCAGCAATATACGGAATTTCCCCCAGAGTCCCCAGCAAAAGCAGTTGCCTCACATTCACCAATACAAATACACACTCCTTGTGGCACCCGTCCGTATCATATCCCCAGCAGAAAGCCAAAGACATCCTGTTTGCACTCACAGATACTTATATATACTTTCTCGACATCCGTCCATGTCATTTTCCCAGCACAGTAACATAAACACTTTGTATACCAGATATTTGTTTATACAACACCTTCCTCTTTTTGGCACTTGCCTGCGTCATTTTCCCCAGCAGATTGAACACTCATTTATACATCACTCATACCTTCTACTCATACTTATACAGATACTCGTCTGTATCTTGTATACACCATTTACATCCCCGCAGATTCGACACTAGTCCGTGTTCTTTGTTAACCAGTTGGTACTCGTCCGTACCATCATCTCAGAACATGTGTCAAGCGTTTGTTTCTACATGATACTCGTCCGTATCATAGTATTAAGGATGCTCGTCCGCATCTTTAATCCATACACCGTGTCTTCTTGAATATAGATACTCGTCTGTGTCTACTATTCCCCAGAAAAGTTTCTTTCAGATTCAACACTCGTCCGTGTTCCTTGTTAACCAGTTAATACTCGTCCGTATCATCATCTCTGAACACGTGTCAGTATTTGTTTCTACCTGATACTCGTCCGTATCATAGTCTGAAGGATGCTCGTCCGCATCTTTAATCTATACATAATACCAAACACTTATACCTTTTATTTCTTGGATGTAAACACTCGTCCGTGTTTACTATTCCCCACTAAAACAAATTTCTTTTTTGATAAGCCCTGAGAGCAGCCGTACCCTGCTAGGTGGTCGTCCTCCACCTCTTGATGGTCGTCCTCCATCATGCTCGTCCGATGGTCGTCCCCATCGTTGACTTTTTCTATCCGACATTCGTCCTATGTCGTGATATATTTAGCAGCCGTCCCCTGCTAGGTGGTCGTCCTCCACCTCTTGATGATCGTCCTTCATCGTTTTATCCAATGGCCGTCCCCATTGATTTTTGGTTATCTGACATTCGTCCTATGTCATGACATACCTTGAGAGCAGCCGTCCCCTGCTAGGTGGTCGTCCTCCACCTCTTGATGGTCGTCCTCCATCATGCTCATCCGATGGCCGTCCCCATCGTTGACTTTCTCTATCCGACATTCGTCCTATGTCGCGATATTTTCGGCAGCCGTACCCTGCCAGGTGGTCGTCCTCCACCTTAGATGACCGTCCCTCATCTTATCCCTTACAGAGCAGCCGTCCCCTGCTAGGTGATCGTCCTTCACCTTTGATGACCGTACCTCATCATCTGTTTATTTCATTTATTCTTTAACCCGATGGCCGTCCCCGTCGTGGTCCCTTTCCCTTTTTAGCCCGATGGCCGTCCCCATCGTTGGTTACTTTGCTTTATGAACTTGATGGCCGTCCCCGTCATGTTTCATTAATTCCCAGAGAATCTTACAGCTTTACTTGATGGCCGTCCCCATCATAATACCTTCTATCCCCAGCATGTCGGCCGTCCTCGTCATTGCTCTTTACCCAGCAGTCGTCCTCTGCTCGACGGTCGTCCTCCGTCGCCCATACTTTATTATACTTTATTTCCCTTTACAATCTATATCCCTTTTCTTCTTCGTTCTGTGAGTGCAAATTTTGGACTGTATTTGGTATTGAACCACAAGTTATCTTGTCTGTTTGATAAGCCGTCGCTTACATCCCGCACAAGCTAACTCATGTTTGAATAGGGGCAGCTGTAAGCACCCCAAATTTGCCCTCACCCATTCACACCATGGCTTGTGATCATTCTCATATGCCTAAACACAATCATAGGATCTCATACCACATTTTTGATTCACTGCATAGATTCAAAGTCATCTGCATCTAGGGTTTGTGATTTGAGCAATCCAAGAGCTTCTTGAGCCACTCCAAAGGCCATCAATCACTTCAAAGGGGTCCATGTGTGTTCAAGTATCATATTATATCCTCTCAAAGTCAAGAATGCCAAAGAATCACAAGAACTGGGATTGGTATGGAAGCAGAGCCAGGTTTGACTGCACAGATGACCTAGAATTAGGGTTTTGGTTTCAGAGGCCATAACTCCAAATTTTTTGGTCATTCTTGTTTCTATTGGTCTCTATATGGTATAGGGAGTATGCATATCAATTTTCATGAAGAAATTCCATGGGGAAGTCATCTGATCAAGAGTTGACTTTTCAGGCAAGTCAGTGCAAAATCAGGGCATCTGAGGCCCCCAATGACCCAACCAAAGGGCATTCTTCATCATTTTGATTGTATATGATCTTTATTTGATCATAGAAGAAGTTGGAAGTCCACAAAATTCAAGAATTTCAAGTTTTTGCAAAGTTGACTTTTTGGGCAAGTTTGACTTTTAATGAAAATGTCATTTTATGCAACTTTTTCAACCCTTACTTTTTGATTCAAGAAAGCTTCAAATGGAAAAACTTTGGTCATGAAAGTTGTAGAATAGATCTTTCCCTTTTCAAAAAGTACAAGAACATGACCTAATTCATTTTGGATCAAAAGTTATGGCTCATCAAAGTTGGCAAAAATCACTAAATTTCAAGTTATGCACCAAATGAGAAACTTGCAAAAACTTGTACCAAGGCAATTTGTGACTTCTAATTGATGTCTAATCCTTATGCAAACATAACACAAGTCTTAAAGTTCAGATTGAACCAAAGGGATCACATGTTTGTATGGTGTTTGGAACAAGATCTTTTCATGAGAACCAAAGGGAACCAAGTTGCAAAAACCATCATAACATCTCATCCACTTGCTGCCTTGGTTGCTGAACCACCCTAGCCCTCTCCTCACCTCATGCTGCACAAGACAAGCCCCTTGTACCAAGCTAGCAAAGTAGCCCATGCCATTCTTACACAAAGTTGACAATTTGCAAAAAGCACCCATACCTATCACAAAAGGACATGTCATGTCATCTGACCAATAGGATTAGTTTATACAAACCAAAAGCAAGCCATTTCACTCAACACACAAGCCTGAAACCAGCAAGAACAACACATTCTCATTTTCCATCCTTAGAGCAAAAGCATTCGAAACTCTTCATACAAGCCACAAACACTTAAACAAACTTCACAGACCTTCTCAACTCATCATCCTGATCACAAAGCACCCCTCACCCTTGCCTTAAACTGCCTGAATCCAAAACACGATTCCAACCTGAGCTTGAGCAGAACCTGTTCAAACTCTCAAGCCAGCCATCACAAGCTCCTTCTAAGCATCCAGACATCATCAAGGGACCAAGAGGAGTGGATTGCATCAAGGGAAGAGGTCAAAAAGCTGCAAAGTTGAAAGCTTCAAAACTCAGGTAGCTCAAGAACTTTTTTTCCAGAAATGATTTTTAAAGTTCCTAAGTTGTTCTTTGTAGTTCAATGATCACTCTGATGTCTTTGGTTTCGAAAATGGTGAAGAGATGAGAGTTTAATCTGTTTCTGAAACTTTTTGCCCTAAAACTAGTTTGATTCGATTCTCATTGTTTAGGAATGATAAATGTTGTTTGAATGGGGGTTTTGATTCGTTTTTGAGTGGGGATCATTTCTGTGTAATTAGATTTCATTTTAGATGCGTGTGGAAGGAGTTTGTGATTTTGAGTGATCGGAGAAGATGACCGGAACACTGTTCCGGTCACCTGAGAGTCATTAAGGCTGTGATTAGGGTTAATTAATTAGGGTTAGTGAGTTTGAATTCCAGCCGTAGGATTTGGCGCCAAGTCAAACGCGCGCGCAGCAGGTTTAAATGAGGGCCATCAGATTGTTTGACTTTTCTTTTTCAGCATTTAAATTCATTTTATTTTCATATTTTCCCATTTAATTTGTACAATTTATTAAAAATAGCAAAAATACTTTAAAAATTCTGAAATTTTTTACACAAGTTGTTATTTAATTTCGGAACACAAAAATATTTTTATTTTTATTTTTAGCATTAAAAAAGTATTTTTAAATATTTAAAAGTTT
Organism: Lathyrus aphaca; assembly: GCA_963966055.1. Lineage (NCBI taxonomy): Eukaryota > Viridiplantae > Streptophyta > Magnoliopsida > Fabales > Fabaceae > Lathyrus > Lathyrus aphaca. Next base: position 413,169,816 of record OZ014525.1, read on the forward strand.
CTTTTTAATTAATTAATGAGAATTAATTAATTAAAAATACTTTTAGGTATTTAAAAATCACCAAAAAATTCATGAAACATTTAAAAACATTTAGAAACATTGTCCAACCCTCAAACCAAATTTCTTTTTTGATCTTGATGCATTTTGAGATTTTTCCATGGAATTAAAATCATTGTTAGGCATTATTTTGATCCAAGCTTCCAAAAATCATTTCTGCCTAACCCTAAAGAGTTGGACTTTGGTTCTTTTTGCATTGTGTTTAGCATATCATGTAGTTTGTAGGATTAAATGGTCATGATTTGATCTTTCATTTTCCATTTGTTTGGCATTTTTCTTGTTAAGGAACCCTAAAACCCTAGAAAACTTAGGAAAATCATAACTTGAGTTAGGTTAAGAGTTGGAACTTCTCCTTTGGGCAGTGAGTTAGTATAGGATTAGGGATCCTTTGAGTGCATTTTCAAATTTTTATATTGATGTTTGCTTCTGATTTTGGTTTGTGTTTGATGCTTTGATCATAAACCCTAATTTGGGCTTCCATATGCATCCATCTTGCATTTGCTTGCACAACATGACTTGCCATAGCATTTTATGCATCCATTTGATTCACTTGACATCTTAAGACATATTGAAAGCATGTTTGATCATTGCATCTTGCATTTGCCATGTTGTATGCCATATGCATCTCATAACTTTTCATGTATGTTCATGTGTCTTAGCTTGCTTCATTTGCATCCATGAGCTTGTATGATCATCACCATGCCTTATCTCATGTTTGCATCATCTCACAGCATCATTATCATCCCATATATGCTTCTGGTTTTGTTTCTCATCATGACATTCCATTTCATTTTGCATTGCATTGCATTTCTTTTCTAACTTTTCAGGTGGTAAGTAACTTTGGGAAGTAGATTTGCCTTCACTTCTCATACTTTCTTCTCATCTCCCTCTCTTGCATCCATGCTGCATTTTTATATGAGTTTGAGATTGAGCTTGCTCATTCTTTTTTCTTCTTACTTTCTTTCTTCAAGTGACTTGTCTTCTTAAATGAAGCAAGTTACTTTGCTTCTCCTAATCCTTTCATCTGCTTCCTGGTGGTTCCATTGAAGACTTCTCTTGTTAAACTCCACAAACCCTAGGAACAACCAAGCATGACAATGATTAGGGTTTTGATCAGTCCCCCTATTAGTTTTTACCTTTGTGTCTCTTTGAGTCTTCTCTTCTCACCTCATAATCAGGGACTAAACCCTAAAGGCTTTAAGGCTTTGTGATCAAGTTTATACCTGCATCCTTCTATTAGGATGGAGTGTATAACTTTAATCCTAAGTGTTAAACCCTTAATGTGTTTAAATCTCTTAATCAATTCACTTAATAATCATCAAGACATCACACTTGTAACTTGGGCCTTGCATTAGGGTTCTAATTCTTCCTTAATTGGTTAAGAAGGACTAACCCTAGTGTTAATGGACAAGTCCCCCTCAAGTTGTCTTACAAACCCTAAAAATCACTTCATCATCATACCATTAATAAAATCCACTTAATCAAAGGCTGGTGCAACATTTCAACGGGCTATGGTAACATTATTCCATGATATGATCCATAAAGAAATCGAGTGTTATGTGGATGACATGATTGCCAAGTCCCTTACAGAAGAAGACCACCTGGTAAATTTGCTAAAGCTATTCAAGCGTCTGAGGAAGTACCAACTGAAGCTGAACCCCAACAAATGCACATTCGGGGTGCGATCTAGTAAGCTGCTGGGTTTTATTGTAAGCGAGAAAGGGATTGAAGTTGACCCTGATAAAGTCAAAGCTATTCAAGAAATGCCTGCACCGAAAACTGAGAAAGAAGTTCGAGGGTTCTTAGGTCGATTGAACTACATTTCACGGTTCATATCTCACCTTACAGCAACCTGTGAGCCTCTGTTCAAATTATTGAGAAAGGAACAAACGGTCAGGTGGAACGAAGACTGTCAGAGGGCTTTTGACAAAATCAAGGAATACTTACAAGAGCCTCCAATCCTTATGCCTCCAGTTGAAGGAAGACCTCTAATCATGTATTTGACTGTATTAGAAGAGTCGATGGGGTGTGTGTTGGGCCAGCATGACGAGTCTGGTCGAAAAGAGTATGCAATATACTACCTAAGCAAAAAGTTTACCGACTGTGAACAACGTTATTCACTGCTCGAGAAAACTTGATGTGCTTTAGCGTGGGCTGCTCGCCGACTGAGACAGTATATGTTGACCCACACTACTTTGTTGATATCCAAAATGGACCCAGTCAAGTACATTTTCGAGAAGCCAGCTCTTACCGGACGGGTTGCAAGATGGCAAATGATCCTCACAGAATACGACATCCAGTACACATCTCAGAAAGCCATCAAAGGCAGTGTATTGTCTGAATATCTTGCTGAGCAACCTATTGATGACTACCAGCCTATGAGATTTGACTTCCCTGATGAAGACATCATGGTCATAAAAGCGAAAGATCATGAAGAGCCTGTTCACACTGAAGGGCCTGACTCAGAAGAAGAATGGACTATGATGTTTGATGGGGCTGTTAATATGAATGGTCGTGGGGTCGGTGCAGTACTCATTACACCTAAGGGAGTTCACATGCCTTTCTCGACAAAACTCACCTTCAACTGCACCAACAACGAAGCTGAATACGAAGCTTGCATTATGGGTCTTGAGGAAGCCATTGACCTCAGGATCAAGACATTGACTGTATTCGGAGATTCAGCTCTGGTAGTTAATCAAACCAATGGCAAATGGTACACCCACCAGGATCATCTGATACCTTACAGGGACTATACAAGAAGATTATTGACTTTCTTCACAACGGTCAAGCTTGAGTATATCCCTCGGGACGAGAATCAGTTTGCAGATGCTCTGGCTACCATTTCGTCTATGATCAAAGTTCAAGCTGCCAACTTTGTACCTCAGATATCAGTGTCCAGACTTGACAGACCAGCATATGTGTTCGCCGCAGATGTTGTTAAGGATGATAAGCCTTGGTTCCATGACATTAAGTGCTTCTTGGAGGATCAAACATACCCATCTGGGGCATCTTCCAATGATAAGAAGACTTTGAGAAGGCTTGCTGGTAGTTTCTTTCTGAACACTGATGGTTCCCTATACAAAAGAAACTTTGATATGGTACTCCTCAGATGCGTTGATAGAACAGAAGCAGACTTGTTGATGCATGAAGTGCACGAAGGATCCTTTGGTACCCATGCAGGAGGGCATGCCATGGCTAAGAAATTGCTAAGATCAGGTTATTACTGGATCACCATGGATGCCGACTGTTGCGCCTACGCCAGAAAATGCCATAAATGTCAGATTTATGCGGATAAGGTGCATGTGCCTCCCAATCCTTTGAATATAATGTCTTCACCATGGCCCTTTGCTATGTGGGGCATTGATATGATTGGCAAGATTGAACCGACTGCTTCAAATGGCCACAGATTCATCCTGGTCGCCATTGACTATTTCACCAAGTGGGTTGAAGCAGCCTCATATGCAAATGTTACAAGGCAAGTGGTAGCCAGATTTCTGAAGAGAGATATCATCTGTCGATACGGAGTTCCCGAGCGAATCATTACTGATAATGGTTCCAACTTGAACAACAAAATGATGGCAGAACTATGCCGGGACTTCAAGATCCAACACCACAATTCTTCTCCTTACAGGCCAAAGATGAACGGTGCTGTGGAGGCAGCTAATAAGAATATCAAGAAGATTGTGCAGAAGATGGTAGTTACGTATAAAGACTGGCATGAGATGCTGCCATTTGCCTTGCATGGGTACCGCACGTCAATTAGAACATCCACTGGGGCAACACCATATCAGCTTGTGTATGGTATGGAAGCAGTCCTACCTGTTGAAGTTGAATTACCCTCCCTACGGGTACTGATGGATGTTAAGCTGAACGAAGCAGAATGGGTCCGGTCCCGATACGAACAACTGAGTCTGATTGAAGAGAAAAGATTGGCTGCAATCTGTCATGGGCAGTTATATCATAAAAGAATGAAGAGAGCCTTCGATCAGAAAGTCAGGCACCGAGAGTACCAAGTAGGAGATCTTGTACTGAAAAGAATCCTCCCTCCTCATACAGACCACAGGGGCAAGTGGACTCCAAATTATGAAGGACCATTCGTGGTAAAGAAAGTTTTCTCTGGTGGAGCACTGATGCTCAGCACCATGGATGGTGAGGACTTCCCGTCCCCTGTGAATTCGGATGCAGTTAAAAAATACTTCGCATAAAAATGACCCGCTGGACATAAAAACAGAATGTAAGTCCAGGCAAAAATAGGGCATCCCGGCAAGTCAAAAACAGAATAAAAGACTTGGGCAAAAATAAGGGAAAATAAAACAAAAAAATGTACACCCGCTGAGTTGAAAAGCCGCATTGGACAGCTCAGGCAAAAATGGGTATCCCGATGGATTGAAAACCCGAAAGGGCGATCCATGCAAAATAAGGGAATAAGCGAACAACTGCATTCTGAATTCGTCTGTATCACCTGCAACTTGGTAAACTTCGAAAGGATCAAGCTTCCTTCAGAATCAACCTTCTTCAGAAAGCAAGACGAGAAGAACGTCAAAAGTCATACGAGTCATAGCAAGGGGGAAGCTTCTTGAATCGTCGTCAACATTGCCAGCATTTTGTTTCTCAATTTGTAACAATCTCCTCATTTCAGGAGATATGTTTCCTTGACTGTATCTTGCCAACTCAGGGCACATGAATTAATAAAAACAGATTTTCAGTCAAGTTTCACCTCGTACACTTCATTTTATTTGCAAAGAATGTCTGATATCTTTAAAATACTGATTGCATGAATACAGATGCTTATCATCAAAAATAAAACGCGTGCTTGCAGGGAATATACTTACTCTCAGAAGTGTATAACTCCTATGACGGAATCCGGTGAGGGATACCTCAGGATTACTTGTGCGTTTCTCTGTCTTTTCAGGATTGCAGGTATCCGAAGCGCAACATGGGGCATGGAAGCCTCATCCCAGCAAGCTGGCAAATCAACACTCACTCAGCCTTAGCATTCCAAGTACTTTCTCCCCAGCTGAATTGCCACTTGTTGCTTCTCCCAGCCGAGTTGCCAATCATTCTTCCTCAGTCAAGTACAAAAGCCATGGAATCATCTCCCCACAGAGTTTCAGCCTCTATCCAGGAGGGCAATACCCGAAAGAATCACAACAGAGTGGCGAAAGCTTCTACAAACCCCAGCTGGGTCCCTCATTTACAAAGAATAAGTCTATATGTGACTTATCTCCCCAAGCAGAATCATCTCACCAGATCTACCAATGATCTCATCCCCAACTGGGATATTCACTTCAAACAGATCGACTAGAAATCTTCACAGCAACGGGATCCGAATCCCGGATCTGTCTTCTCTTGCATAATCATAGCATTCGCATCATATTCACCAAACAAAGCGTAGCATTCTGTCTTAAGTATGGAGCATTACGGCAAAAATCAAACATATAGCATAATCATAAGTCATGATCTGAATCAAACACTTGTGAATATTATCAATCCATCAGCAATATACGGAATTTCCCCCAGAGTCCCCAGCAAAAGCAGTTGCCTCACATTCACCAATACAAATACACACTCCTTGTGGCACCCGTCCGTATCATATCCCCAGCAGAAAGCCAAAGACATCCTCTTTGCACTCACAGATACTTATATATACTTTCTCGACATCCGTCCATGTCATTTTCCCAGCACAGTAACATAAACACTTTGTATACCAGATATTTGTTTATACAACACCTTCCTCTTTTTGGCACTTGCCTGCGTCATTTTCCCCAGCAGATTGAACACTCATTTATACATCACTCATACCTTCTACTCATACTTATACAGATACTCGTCTGTATCTTGTATACACCATTTACATCCCCGCAGATTCGACACTAGTCCGTGTTCTTTGTTAACCAGTTGGTACTCGTCCGTACCATCATCTCAGAACATGCGTCAAGCGTTTGTTTCTACATGATACTCTTCCGTATCATAGTATTAAGGATGCTCGTCCGCATCTTTAATCCATACACCGTGTCTTCTTGAATATAGATACTCGTCTGTGTCTACTATTCCCCAGAAAAGTTTCTTTCAGATTCAACACTCGTCCGTGTTCCTTGTTAACCAGTTAATACTCGTCCGTATCATCATCTCTGAACACGTGTCAGTATTTGTTTCTACCTGATACTCGTCCGTATCATAGTCTTAAGGATGCTCGTCCGCATCTTTAATCTATACATAATACCAAACACTTATACCTTTTATTTCTTGGATGTAAACACTCGTCCGTGTTTACTATTCCCCACTAAAACAAATTTCTTTTTTGATAAGCCCTGAGAGCAGCCGTACCCTGCTAGGTGGTCGTCCTCCACCTCTTGATGGTCGTCCTCCATCATACTCGTCCGATGGTCGTCCCCATCGTTGACTTTTTCTATCCGACATTCGTCCTATGTCGTGATATATTTAGCAGCCGTCCCCTGCTAGGTGGTCGTCCTCCACCTCTTGATGATCGTCCTTCATCGTTTTATCCAATGGCCGTCCCCATTGATTTTTGGTTATCTGACATTCGTCCTATGTCATGACATACCCTGAGAGCATCCGTCCCCTTCTAGGTGGTCGTCCTCCACCTCTTGATGGTCGTCCTCCATCATGCTCATCCGATGGCCGTCCCCATCGTTGACTTTCTCTATCCGACATTCGTCCTATGTCGCGATATTTTCGGCAGCCGTACCCTGCCAGGTGGTCGTCCTCCACCTTAGATGACCGTCCCTCATCTTATCCCTTACAGAGCAGCCGTCCCCTGCTAGGTGATCGTCCTTCACCTTTGATGACCGTACCTCATCATCTGTTTATTTCATTTATTCTTTAACCCGATGGCCGTCCCCGTCGTGGTCCCTTTCCCTTTTTAGCCCGATGGCCGTCCCCATCGTTGGTTACTTTGCTTTATGAACTTGATGGCCGTCCCCGTCATGTTTCATTAATTCCCAGAGAATCTTACAGCTTTACTTGATGGCCGTCCCCATCATAATACCTTCTATCCCCAGCATGTCGGCCGTCCTCGTCATTGCTCTTTACCCAGCAGTCGTCCTCTGCTCGACGGTCGTCCTCCGTCGCCCATACTTTATTATACTTTATTTCCCTTTACAATCTATATCCCTTTTCTTCTTCGTTCTGTGAGTGCAAATTTTGGACTGTCTTTGGTATTGAACCACAAGTTATCTTGTCTGTTTGATAAGCCGTCGCTTACATCCCGCACAAGCTAACTCATGTTTGAATAGGGGCAGCTGTAAGCACCCCAAATTTGCCCTCACCCATTCACACCATGGCTTGTGATCATTCTCATATGCCTAAACACAATCATAGGATCTCATACCACATTTTTGATTCACTGCATAGATTCAAAGTCATCTGCATCTAGGGTTTGTGATTTGAGCAATCCAAGAGCTTCTTGAGCCACTCCAAAGGCCATCAATCACTTCAAAGGGGTCCATGTGTGTTCAAGTATCATATTATATCCTCTCAAAGTCAAGAATGCCAAAGAATCACAAGAACTGGGATTGGTATGGAAGCAGAGCCAGGTTTGACTGCACAGATGACCTAGAATTAGGGTTTTGGTTTCAGAGGCCATAACTCCAAATTTTTTGGTCATTCTTGTTTCTATTGGTCTCTATATGGTATAGGGAGTATGAATATCAATTTTCATGAAGAAATTCCATGGGGAAGTCATCTGATCAAGAGTTGACTTTTCAGGCAAGTCAGTGCAAAATCAGGGCATCTGAGGCCCCCAATGACCCAACCAAAGGGCATTCTTCATCATTTTGATTGTATATGATCTTTATTTGATCATAGAAGAAGTTGGAAGTCCACAAAATTCAAGAATTTCAAGTTTTTGCAAAGTTGACTTTTTGGGCAAGTTTGACTTTTAATGAAAATGTCATTTTATGCAACTTTTTCAACCCTTACTTTTTGATTCAAGAAAGCTTCAAATGGAAAAACTTTGGTCATGAAAGTTGTAGAATAGATCTTTCCCTTTTCAAAAATTACAAGAACATGACCTAATTCATTTTGGATCAAAAGTTATGGCTCATCAAAGTTGGCAAAAATCACTAAATTTCAAGTTATGCACCAAATGAGAAACTTGCAAAAACTTGTACCAAGGCAATTTGTGACTTCTAATTGATGTCTAATCCTTATGCAAACATAACACAAGTCTTAAAGTTCAGATTGAACCAAAGGGATCACATGTTTGTATGGTGTTTGGAACAAGATCTTTTCATGAGAACCAAAGGGAACCAAGTTGCAAAAACCATCATAACATCTCATCCACTTGCTGCCTTGGTTGCTGAACCACCCTAGCCCTCTCCTCACCTCATGCTGCGCAAGACAAGCCCCTTGTACCAAGCTAGCAAAGTAGCCCATGCCCTTCTTACACAAAGTTGACAATTTGCAAAAAGCACCCATACCTATCACAAAAGGACATGTCATGTCATCTGACCAATAGGATTAGTTTATACAAACCAAAAGCAAGCCATTTCACTCAACACACAAGCCTGAAACCAGCAAGAACAACACATTCTCATTTTCCATCCTTAGAGCAAAAGCATTCGAAACTCTTCATACAAGCCACAAACACTTAAACAAACTTCACAGACCTTCTCAACTCATCATCCTGATCACAAAGCACCCCTCACCCTTGCCTTAAACTGCCTGAATCCAAAACACGATTCTCACCTGAGCTTGAGCAGAACCTGTTCAAACTCTCAAGCCAGCCAGCACAAGCTCCTTCTAAGCATCCAGACATCATCAAGGGACCAAGAGGAGTGGATTGCATCAAGGGAAGAGGTCAAAAAGCTGCAAAGTTGAAAGCTTCAAAACTCAGGTAGCTCAAGAACTTTTTTTCCAGAAATGATTTTTAAAGTTCCTAAGTTGTTCTTTGTAGTTCACTTATCACTCTGATGTCTTTGGTTTCGAAAATGGTGAAGAGATGAGAGTTTAATCTGTTTCTGAAACTTTTTGCCCTAAAACTAGTTTGATTCGATTCTCATTGTTTAGGAATGATAAATGTTGTTTGAATGGGGGTTTTGATTCGTTTTTGAGTGGGGATCATTTCTGTGTAATTAGATTTCATTTTAGATGCGTGTGGAAGGAGTTTGTGATTTTGAGTGATCGGAGAAGATGACCGGAACACTGTTCCGGTCACCTGAGAGTCATTAAGGCTGTGATTAGGGTTAATTAATTAGGGTTAGTGAGTTTGAATTCCAGCCGTAGGATTTGGCGCCAAGTCAAACGCGCGCGCAGCAGGTTTAAATGAGGGCCATCAGATTGTTTGACTTTTCTTTTTCAGCATTTAAATTCATTTTATTTTCATATTTTCCCATTTAATTTGTACAATTTATTAAAAATAGCAAAAATACTTTAAAAATTCTGAAATTTTTTACACAAGTTGTTATTTAATTTCGGAACACAAAAATATTTTTATTTTTATTTTTAGCATTATAAAAGTATTTTTAAATATTTAAAAGTTTCTTTTTAATTAATTAATGAGAATTAATTAATTAAAAATACTTTTAGGTATTTAAAAATCACCAAAAAATTCATGAAACATTTAAAAACATTTAGAAACATTGTCCAACCCTCAAACCAAATTTCTTTTTTGATCTTGATGCATTTTGAGATTTTTCCATGGAATTAAAATCATTGTTAGGCATTATTTTGATCCAAGCTTCCAAAAATCATTTCTGCCTAACCCTAAAGAGTTGGACTTTGGTTCTTTTTGCATTGTGTTTAGCATATCATGTAGTTTGTAGGATTAAATGGTCATGATTTGATCTTTCATTTTCCATTTGTTTGGCATTTTTCTTGTTAAGGAACCCTAAAACCCTAGAAAACTTAGGAAAATCATAACTTGAGTTAGGTTAAGAGTTGGAACTTCTCCTTTGGGCAGTGAGTTAGTATAGGATTAGGGATCCTTTGAGTGCATTTTCAAATTTTTATATTGATGATTGCTTCTGATTTTGGTTTGTGTTTGATGCTTTGATCATAAACCCTAATTTGGGCTTCCATATGCATCCATCTTGCATTTGCTTGCACAACATGACTTGCCATAGCATTTTATGCATCCATTTGATTCACTTGACATCTTAAGACATATTGAAAGCATGTTTGATCATTGCATCTTGCATTTGCCATGTTGTATGCCATATGCATCTCATAACTTTTCATGTATGTTCATGTGTCTTAGCTTGCTTCATTTGCATCCATGAGCTTGTATGATCATCACCATGCCTTATCTCATGTTTGCATCATCTCACAGCATCATTATCATCCCATATATGCTTCTGGTTTTGTTTCTCATCATGACATTCCATTTCATTTTGCATTGCATTGCATTTCTTTTCTAACTTTTCAGGTGGTAAGTAACTTTGGGAAGTAGATTTGCCTTCACTTCTCATACTTTCTTCTCATCTCCCTCTCTTGCATCCATGCTGCATTTTTATATGAGTTTGAGATTGAGCTTGCTCATTCTTTTTTCTTCTTACTTTCTTTCTTCAAGTGACTTGTCTTCTTAAATGAAGCAAGTTACTTTGCTTCTCCTAATCCTTTCATCTGCTTCCTGGTGGTTCCATTGAAGACTTCTCTTGTTAAACTCCACAAACCCTAGGAACAACCAAGCATGACAATGATTAGGGTTTTGATCAGTCCCCCTCTTAGTTTTTACCTTTGTGTCTCTTTGAGTCTTCTCTTCTCACCTCATAATCAGGGACTAAACCCTAAAGGCTTTAAGGCTTTGTGATCAAGCTTATACCTGCATCCTTCTATTAGGATGGAGTGTATAACTTTAATCCTAAGTGTTAAACCCTTAATGTGTTTAAATCTCTTAATCAATTCACTTAATAATCATCAAGACATCACACTTGTAACTTGGGCCTTGCATTAGGGTTCTAATTCTTCCTTAATTGGTTAAGAAGGACTAACCCTAGTGTTAATGGACAAGTCCCCCTCAAGTTGTCTTACAAACCCTAAAAATCACTTCATCATCATACCATTAATAAAATCCACTTAATCAAAGGCTTGTTTTGTCATGAGTTTAATCCCTAATCATGGATTAAGTTGAGGAGCTTTCCTCAGCTTAAACATTCTCATCTATTATCCTTCTATTAGGATGGTGTAATGAGTCTGTTTAATCCCTGATTATGGCTTAATCTCATTACTTAACACTAAACAAAAACACCAAAAACATTTAAATAATCACAAGTAGGCTAATGGTCTTAATCCTACACCAAAGGTGATTAAGTGTGAGAATCTGACTTCACACTTAAGGCATTCTCATTACCCCTAATCAGAGGGAAGATGTGATGATTTTACTAACCCATTGGTTTAGGCTTAAGCTCATTAACTTATGACAAACTTTCAAAAAGCAATAAAAGACTGAAAACTCAAAAACAAACAATAATCGTCTCCTCTGGGATTCTTTTCTCATCATCTTCACTCATAAACGAGAACTTGCTTCTTCCGTCTAATGCAAGACAGTTTGCACCTGAGCCAGACAGGTCATACACTTGAGCATAGACAAGTAAGCAGTTCATAAGTCAATTCACCTTTCAGTCTCTTTGGGTCGAACTACGGTGTTCTGACTTCCTCATTGCACGAGAGGATACGTAGGCATAACTCAACAGTTATCGAACAAAAGTCTCTGTATATTCCCCCTCTTTCCAGCTTTATATTTTTTAGCCTCATGATCTTGAGCAATTCATTCTCATTCTTACACTGACACATCATTTATTCACTTCACATCACTTTACACTGACACCTGTACATCCTTTTCCAGCTATTGTATACACAGATTGCACTGACACTACCCCTTTAAAACACAAATCTTTTAAGCGTGGATCCCGTCGAGTACGGCGGACAATCTGGGTGCTAATACCTTCCCAGGTTGTAACCAACCCCCTTTCTCAGTCTCTCTGGTTCGCAACCGTCTTATCCATCTCTTTCTAGGCCTATGCAGCATTGCCTTTCCTCCGGGATAAAAATGCCTAGCTGGCGACTCTTTTCATCTCCAGTGAGTTCACTGCTGTGTGTTCTCATTGTCCCTTTCGCCGACCGTTCGCGTCTGTACCCTATCTGACTTAGCTTCATTTAGTGGGAGCGACAGCTTGGCGACTCTGCTGGGGACCCTTATACTGTAACCAGGGCTTCTGGTTCTTTATGTGGGTTCCTCCTAGCGCTTGATTTGATTTGTGTTTACTGGGGTGTTATGTGCTGTCTGTGTTTGTATATTTGTTTTATTTTACTGCTTTATGTACAGTTTTGTTTACTGCTTTTTTATAGCTTTGTGTATATATATCATACTGTCATGCTGTCTGTGCTGGATCTGTTCTGTTGCTTTGGTGGGTGGGTGTTTTATTGAGAGTTGAGGTCCTATACCTGGAACCTGAGTGACACCTAGGCTAGAGTGGTTCATATTCTTTCCCATTCCATCTCGGTCTGGTGCGGGAATATGAAACACGGTTCAGATATGGGTTTCTTCTTGAGAACTCTGTATTGCAGATTTCCTGCAGTACTAGGGCTATCTGGGAAGCCTGCTAAGTCTGGATGACCTTTAGTATTGACCTTCAGAAACTGAGGTGAATTAGAGGAGGATCTTTTATGGTTATTGTAAACACTGTACCTCCGGGTTGGAAGTGTTTACACTTCTCATAACTGATCCAAGTCTGAGGATCCTTGTTTTAGAACATCACCTGTGAGGGGGTTGGGCTGTTTACAGGTTTGCAGGTACCCTTGACCTCAGCATACCCTGTTACTTTGTTTGATTAAGAGTACTCCACTTTGGAACAGTTCTTGTGATTTTTAACCCAGGACATGTGACTCTTTATTTGAGTCCCCACCTTGGTTACTGGACTTATGAACCTCCATCTGGATTTCTTGAACATACTTGGACTCATATCAGAGCAGTTAATCAGATCCAGCTCAGTCACAAACCCTTGCATATCATTTGCATACATCTTCATTGCATCATTTTGACATGTGTTTATTTGTTTTTTCAGGGTATCCATCCTATCATTTTGGCTTGGTTTTGACCCCTTCTTCAGCTTAGACCTGTCTTCATCAGCACTTGCTATCAGCCACTTGCTTCAGTCACCTGCACCCTCAGTCTCAGCCTATCAGTGGCCCATCTTCAGTATTATTCTCAGTCATCATCATCAACACCTATCTTGCAGCAACATGGCACCTAAGAAAAGTAACATCTCCTATCACTTCTTTGAGCCTGAGTTGGCTAGCGTCAGGAAGATTCAGACCCTGATTACTCCAGACCATATACCACTTTTTAGAGAACATTATGGAGGAATCCTTGATGTTGTTATGGATTTGGACCCTTCACAGAGGAGCTTGATACATACTTGCCTGCAGTTCTATGATCCCCCTCTGAGGTGCTTCACCTTTCAGAATTTTCAGTTGGGACCCTTGTTGGAGGAGTATTCATCATTGGTTGGTGTGCCTATCAGGGGGGGAATACCCTTCAACCCTGAGATGGCTTTCCCAAGTAATGAGGAGATAGCAAAAGCATTACATCTGGAACCAGTTCTGATTGGGCAGAACCTGACATCTAAAGCTGGAATCTCTGGTTTTCATCTGGATTTCTTGACTTCTCAGGCTAGTCTGAAGGCCTCCCTGGGGGAGTGGAGAGCAGTCTGTGCTCTGTTGGCCCTTAGCATATATGGGGTCATACTTTTTGCAGATGAGCCTAGATTTGTCAGCAAGAATGCAGTCCATCTTTTCATCCTGAGAAACCCAGTACCCACCTTACTGGGAGATCTTTACTACTCTGTTCATCAAAGGAATGAAAAGCAAAGGGGAAGATTAGTGAGATGCTGTGCACCTTTGTTCCATACTTGGCTGCTCAAGCATTTGCCAAAGACTGATGCATTCTTGAACCCTCACCAGCAGAAGAACTGGGCTAGGAGGCTTGTTGCCCTAACCTCAGATGATATCAGGTGGTGCACTCAGAGCACCAAGGGCAGAGACATCATTACAAGTTGTGGGCAATTTCCCAATGTACCTCTGATTGGAGTGAAGGGTTGCATCAATTATAACCCTCTGCTATTCAAAAGACAACTGGGCTATGCATTAGTCCATCCTCCTAGAGCACAGGATCTAACTGAGACCCTCTATTGTGAAATCAAGCCTAACCTGGCTATTGTCAGGCAAGCATCCTGGGCCTGGGACAATGTGCAGACTAAGGGGGTAACCATTCTTGGAAGATGCAATAATGTAGCCTCAGCCCAGTACTATGAGTGGTCTCATGCCAAGGCTCAAATTTCTGGAATGCCCTTCACTATTGAAGATATGCCTGGACCTTCCATAGCACCACCTCCAGCAACTGTCAGCTTGGAGGAGTTTGAGAAATTGAAAGAGAGAAATGAGAAGCTGACTCAAGCTTTGCAGAAGACCCTCTGGGAGAGAAGTGATGGTAGGTTGGATGTTGAGAGGCTAGAAAAGTTGAAGGTGGAGCATTTGGCTAGAATTGAGAAGTCTGAGGATTACATTAAGAAGTCTAGGGCTGGAGAACAGATCTTGAAGAATGCCTGCAAGGAAGCCCAATTCCAGAGGGCTAGGACTGATTTGTATCTGAAGGAGAGTCAGGCTAGGTGGGTCAGGATCACCGAAGCTCGTACTCAGGAGGACAAAAGGACTCGGGATAAGATTGAACAGATGGAAGCTAGTGCAAAAGAGCAACAGGAAGCCCTGGCAGCAGCCCAGAGGGAGGTCTCAGAGTTGAAGATCAGAGCTGGTGTAAAGAGGTCAAAGGACCAGAGTCAGCACAAGAAGCTAACTGCAGCTGTTGCTACAAGGAATCTCCTCATCAGGAATCTTACAGAGCGTCCAGCTGATCCTGTGACTGAAGCACATCTCAAGGAAGTTCAGGAGGATGAGTTTGGTCTTGGTGTTTGATTTTTGCTTGTTGTTGCTTTCATTCCATGTACTTTTTCTTTATGTTGTATTTTTGACCCCTCATAGGGCATATGTTGTAAGGAAAACGAACTATGTATCATTTACCTTTTTGTAATATATGTGTTGGTTTGTTTCATCTGAATTCTTCAAGCAACATCACAAGTATCTTCTTCAGGGGTCTGGAAAGGTCAAAACCAAGTACCAAGCCGGATACCTTGGAAACAAATAGACACACTGCATTGCATACTAACCTTTTGTTTTGTTTTGTAGGTTTTGTTTTATTGTTACTAACTCTGTTGTGACTTCAGGAACTATTGCTCGACGTCGAGGGTTTCCACTCAACCGTCCACACAGATACCCCACCCGCAACAATCTTCCGGGCATACAGATGGACCAAATGCAGCAGGACCTTACAGAGGTCAGGAATCAAATGACCAACGAGAGGTTGGAAATGAGGAATCAGATGACACAATTTATGGAGGTGATGAACAATATGGCTCAAAGCCAGGAGAGGCTAAGGGCACTGGTAGAAGGGAGAAACCAGGAAGACCATCAGCCAGGGACTGCTGGGACAAGCAACAATGAAAGAGTCCAACCTCATGTCAATCCCCCAGTCTTTGGACCACACCAGCATCCAGAGATCAACATCCCTGTCAATGTGCAAAGGACTGCCACAGCAGGGAGAGTACTGCAAGAAGACCCCCAGGAAGATCAATTTATAGTGATGGGAGCTGGGGAAGAAGCCTATGACAGAAGGCTAGAAGAGATTGCTGAGAAACTGAGATCTTTGGAGTCCCAGAATTCTTTGGGATTTGATGTTATGGACATGGGTCTAGTGGACGGGGTCAGGATCCCCCACAAATTTAAACCACCATGCTTTGAGAAGTATAACGGGACTTCCTGTCCCCGGACCCATTTACAATCTTTTCTGGGGAGGCTGAAGGCCTATACCATGGACGAAAAGCTATGGATGTTTTATTTTGAGGACAACTTAACTGGAGCATCGAGGGAATGGTACTCCCACCTGACAAGAGCAACTATTAGATGCTGGAAGGACCTGGCAGAGGCCTTTATCAGACAGTATCAGTACAACCTGGATATGGCTCCCAACAGGACCCTCCTGATGGGGATGTCTCAGTCATCCAGGGAGAGCTTCCGTGAATACGCTCAAAGGTGGAGACAGCTTGCTGCCGCTGTCCAGCCACCCATGTCAGAGAGGGAGATGGCGGATATGTTTATGAACACCCTCCAGGGGACTTATATTGATAGGCTGGCTGCCTTCTCATCTACCAGTTTTGCAGATGTAGTCATAGCCGGGGAGAGAATTGAAAGCCTATTGAAGATGGGTAAGATCTCAGACAACGGTGCAAGCTCATCCAGTAACACAAGAAAGCCTTTTGCAGGCCCAAGAAGAACTGGTGAAACCAATGTTATCCACACTAACAGGGGCAGGCCCCAATATGTTCATAGGTCTGTGGCAGCAGTCACCATTCCCGCTCCAATTCATCCTCAACCAGCTTATCAACCTCAGCAGCAAAATTATCAGCAACAAACTCAGTTTCCTCCTCAAAGAAATTACAACAACAGCAACACCAACAACTGCAATCAACAGAGACCATTCCAACAGAGGTCCTCTCAGGCCAATAGGGTGATCGATCCGATCCCTATGCCCTATGCCACATTACTGCCACAACTCCTGAAACTCAACCTAGTTGAGCTAAGGACGTTGGCACCTCCGGATCCTAACAGTCTGCCCAGAAATTACGACGCCAGCGCCAGATGTGCCTTTCACTCAAATGCACCTGGTCATAGTACGGAAAAGTGCAGAGCTTTACACATGAAAGTGCAGGATCTAGTGGATTCCAAAGCTCTGAACTTCGCACCACCACCAAATGTCAACAAGAACCCTATGCCACACCATGGTGGTCCCCGAATCAATGCTATTGAAGAAGACAAGCCGTCTTACTTGATAACCAGTGTGGGTCAGATTCGGACACCTTTGGTAGAGATCAAAGCTCAGCTCCTCGAATGTCAAATGTTCCCAGGATGTGAGTTAGGGTGTGCTTATTGCAACATTTCAGTGAATGGTTGTGATAACTTGAGGGATGGCATAGATGGTCTCATCCAGAGTGGCCTGCTCCAAATTACAACATCAATTCCTACCAATCCAGCAATCTCCTTAACAACAGCTCCAGAACCTCCTACAACTGCAACAACCATTGTTCCAGACAACTCTTCAGCTTCATCAACAAATTTTTCATCTGTCATTTCAACTGACCAGATATCAACGAACATTCCTTCTACAACTTCAGCACCACTTCATTTTGAATCTCCTACAACCACAACACCCATCCTTCCAACAATGTCTCCTACAACATCAGCAGCAAACCATGAAGATGTCTCAACCGTTACAATTTATTATGATCCTGAAAATGATTCTGCCTACAACTCACAAAATGCCACTCCTACCAGAGCACCAGTCACAATATATTATGATCCACAGACTATCACGGTTCCTTCCGCAGCTGCCATCAGTCCAGTCACTGTCACAGTGCCTGGGCCAGTACCTTATGAAAGCAGTAATGCCATCCCTTGGCATTACGGCTCTGATTTATACTGCGAAGGACAAAAGATCACTTTTGAATCATCAACTTCTGCACCACAAATAGACAATGTGGGAGGAGGCGGAGGCTTCACTCGAAGCGGACGTCTCTTTGCCCCGCAAATCCAAAGACCCACTGCCGAAGCAGAAGCTGCTGCCAAGGCAAAAGGGAAGAGTATGGTGCAAGAAGAGCAGGTTGTTAGAGAAGCTTTGAAAACACCTTTTGATCAAGAAGTTGATGAGTTCATGAGAATCATCAAGAAAAGTGATTACAAAATAGTGGACCAGCTTCACCAGACGCCTTCCAAGATCTCTATTCTATCATTGCTTATGTGCTCCGAGGCTCATCGGAACGCACTACTCAAAGTCTTGCACGCAGCTTATGTGCCAGAAGAGATCACAGTCAATCAATTGGAAGCTATGGTTGGAAATGTTAATGCTAGCAATGGACTAGGATTCACCAACACTGATTTGACTTCGGAAGGCCGCAATCACAACAAGGCCTTGCACATTACCATGGAATGTAAAGGTGCAGTTCTTTCCCATGTGCTGGTAGACACAGGGTCATCCCTCAATGTCTTACCTAAAAAGGCCCTTGTAAAGCTGGAATATGAAGGATTGGCATTACGACCCAGTAACTTGGTAGTGAGAGCTTTTGACGGATCTAAGAGATCAGTTCTGGGAGAAATTGAGTTGCCTGTAACGATTGGCCCACAGACTTTCAAAACGACCTTCTACGTGATGGACATTCAGCCTGCCTACAGCTGTTTGTTGGGTAGACCTTGGATTCATGCCGCTGGCGCAGTAACGTCTACCCTTCACCAGAAGTTAAAATTTGAGTGGGAAGGCCAAGTCGTTACTATTTGTGGAGAGGAGGATATTTTTGTTAGCCATCTGGCTACCTACAAATATATTGAGATGGATGGGGAGATCCACGAGACGATGAGTCAAGGGTTTGAGGCCCTGAATGTTAATGAAACCTCTGCTGTACTTGGGACTTCCATGACGTCCTACCAACAGGCCCGGAAGGTGGTGGAAGAAGGAAACGCTCAAGGCTGGGGAAAACTTTTGCCTGTGGAGAAGAAAGAAGATAGATTTGGGTTGGGTTACAAACCAACTCAACAAGATCAAACAGAGGCTGCTAAGGAGCCCAACTTTGTTAGTGGGGGAATGCTCACCCCCGATGCTGTCAACAACTTGGAAGATGAGTCGGAAGATGAACGCAACCTGGAAAGCTGGATTCGTCCAAAGATCCCGGGGAGCAGTATCTCAAACTGGTCTTCCCAGGAAATTATAAGAGTTACTCCTGCAGAGTAATTATTATTTCATGTATATTTTAAGCATGCATCAAGTCTTGCATCTTGCCCAAGATGACAAGACTCATTTTGTAATCGGGCCATCTGTAATTTTTGTGCAACAAGATTAATCAATGAAATATCAGACATCTTTTGCAAACGAGTCTTTTTCTTTTCCGCTCACTGTTTTTCCATTTTTCTTTTTGTACAAAAAATAAATGGCAATGTTTTCAAAATGACAACTTTTTTTCACTTTTCTAAACAAGATTAAAATCAATCACTAAAATGAACCAACTGAACCCTTGCAGAGAGTGCCTTCCAAACCGCACCGACAGCAGCACGGCTATGACTTCGTATGACTCTGACAATCCGATCAATCAAGCCAATGAAGGGGTTGAAGAAGACTACGAGCTTCCTGAAGAGCTAGCCAGATTGTTGAGACAAGAGGAGAAGGTTATCACTCCTCATCAGGAGGAGGTGGAAACGATTAATCTTGGTACATATGAAGATGTGAAAGAAGTTAAAATTGGGGCCTGCTTACAAGACTCAATGAAGAAACAACTGATTGACCTGCTTCAAGAATATGTGGATGTGTTTGCTTGGTCTTATCAGGATATGCCAGGGTTGGACACCGACATTGTTATGCATAAGCTGCCTTTGAGGGAAGAATTCCCACCGGTCAAACAGAAGCTGCGCCGCACTCGCCCAGACATGGCAATGAAAATCAAAGAAGAGGTACAAAAGCAGTGGGACACCGGGTTCCTTGCTGTAACTAGCTATCCGCCGTGGGTTGCTAATATAGTACCCGTGCCTAAGAAAGATGGCAAGGTAAGGATGTGTGTTGACTACCGGGACCTGAACAGAGCCAACCCGAAAGATGATTTCCCATTACATCACATTGACGTATTGGTTGATAATACGGCTCAGTTCTCGGTATTCTCCTTCATGGACGGATTTTCAGGATACAATCAAATTAAGATGTCACCTGAAGACATGGAGAAGACAACCTTCATCACACCCTGGGGGCACGTTCTGTTACAAGGTGATGCCATTCGGATTGAAGAATGCTGGTGCAACATATCAACGGGCTATGGTAACATTATTCCATGATATGATCCATAAAGAAATCGAGTGTTATGTGGATGACATGATTGCCAAGTCCCTTACAGAAGAAGACCACCTGGTAAATTTGCTAAAGCTATTCAAGCGTCTGAGGAAGTACCAACTGAAGCTGAACCCCAACAAATGCACATTCGGGGTGCGATCTGGTAAGCTGCTGGGTTTTATTGTAAGCGAGAAAGGGATTGAAGTTGACCCTGATAAAGTCAAAGCTATTCAAGAAATGCCTGCACCGAAAACTGAGAAAGAAGTTCGAGGGTTCTTAGGTCGATTGAACTACATTTCACGGTTCATATCTCACCTTACAGCAACCTGTGAGCCTCTGTTCAAATTGTTGAGAAAGGAACAAACGGTCAGGTGGAACGAAGACTGTCAGAGGGCTTTTGAAAAAATCAAGGAATACTTACAAGAGCCTCCAATCCTTATGCCTCCAGTTGAAGGAAGACCTCTAATCATGTATTTGACTGTATTAGAAAAGTCGATGGGGTGTGTGTTGGGCCAGCATGACGAGTCTGGTCGAAAAGAGTATGCAATATACTACCTAAGCAAAAAGTTTACCGACTGTAAACAACGTTATTCACTGCTCGAGAAAACTTGCTGTGCTTTAGCGTGGGCTGCTCGCCGACTGAGACAGTATATGTTGACCCACACTACTTTGTTGATATCCAAAATGGACCCAGTCAAGTACATTTTCGAGAAGCCAGCTCTTACCGGACGGGTTGCAAGATGGCAAATGATCCTCACAGAATACGACATCCAGTACACATCTCAGAAAGCCATCAAAGGCAGTGTATTGTCTGAATATCTTGCTGAGCAACCTATTGATGACTACCAGCCTATGAGATTTGACTTCCCTGATGAAGACATCATGGTCATAAAAGCGAAAGATCATGAAGAGCCTGTTCACACTGAAGGGCCTGACTCAGAAGAAGAATGGACTATGATGTTTGATGGGGCTGTTAATATGAATGGTCGTGGGGTCGGTGCAGTACTCATTACACCTAAGGGAGTTCACATGCCTTTCTCGGCAAAACTCACCTTCAACTGCACCAACAACGAAGCTGAATACGAAGCTTGCATTATGGGTCTTGAGGAAGCCATTGACCTCAGGATCAAGACATTGACTGTATTCGGAGATTCAGCTCTGGTAGTTAATCAAACCAATGGCAAATGGTACACCCACCAGGATCATCTGATACCTTACAGGGACTATACAAGAAGATTATTGACTTTCTTCACAACGGTCAAGCTTGAGTATATCCCTCGGGACGAGAATCAGTTTGCAGATGCTCTGGCTACCATTTCGTCTATGATCAAAGTTCAAGCTGCCAACTTTGTACCTCAGATATCAGTGTCCAGACTTGACAGACCAGCATATGTGTTCGCCGCAGATGTTGTTAAGGATGATAAGCCTTGGTTCCATGACATTAAGTGCTTCTTGGAGGATCAAACATACCCATCTGGGGCATCTTCCAATGATAAGAAGACTTTGAGAAGGCTTGCTGGTAGTTTCTTTCTGAACACTGATGGTTCCCTATACAAAAGAAACTTTGATATGGTACTCCTCAGATGCGTTGATAGAACAGAAGCAGACTTGTTGATGCATGAAGTGCACGAAGGATCCTTTGGTACCCATGCAGGAGGGCATGCCATGGCTAAGAAATTGCTAAGATCAGGTTATTACTGGATCACCATGGATGCCGACTGTTGCGCCTACGCCAGAAAATGCCATAAATGTCAGATTTATGCGGATAAGGTGCATGTGCCTCCCAATCCTTTGAATATAATGTCTTCACCATGGCCCTTTGCTATGTGGGGCATTGATATGATTGGCAAGATTGAACCGACTGCTTCAAATGGCCACAGATTCATCCTGGTCGCCATTGACTATTTCACCAAGTGGGTTGAAGCAGCCTCATATGCAAATGTTACAAGGCAAGTGGTAGCCAGATTTCTGAAGAGAGATATCATCTGTCGATACGGAGTTCCCGAGCGAATCATTACTGATAATGGTTCCAACTTGAACAACAAAATGATGGCAGAACTATGTCGGGACTTCAAGATCCAACACCACAATTCTTCTTCTTACAGGCCAAAGATGAACGGTGCTGTGGAGGCAGCTAATAAGAATATCAAGAAGATTGTGCAGAAGATGGTAGTTACGTACAAAGACTGGCATGAGATGTTGCCATTTGCCTTGCATGGGTACCGCACGTCAATTAGAACATCCACTGGGGCAACACCATATCAGCTTGTGTATGGTATGGAAGCAGTCCTACCTGTTGAAGTTGAATTACCCTCCCTACGGGTACTGATGGATGTTAAGCTGAACGAAGCAGAATGGGTCCGGTCCCGATACGAACAACTGAGTCTGATTGAAGAGAAAAGATTGGCTGCAATCTGTCATGGGCAGTTATATCAGAAAAGAATGAAGAGAGCCTTCGATCAGAAAGTCAGGCACCGAGTGTACCAAGTAGGAGATCTTGTACTGAAAAGAATCCTCCCTCCTCATACAGACCACAGGGGCAAGTGGACTCCAAATTATGAAGGACCATTCGTGGTAAAGAAAGTTTTCTCTGGTGGAGCACTGATGCTCAGCACCATGGATGGTGAGGACTTCCCGTCCCCTGTGAATTCGGATGCAGTTAAAAAATACTTCGCATAAAAATGACCCGCTGGACATAAAAACAGAATGTAAGTCCAGGCAAAAATAGGGCATCCCGGCAAGTCAAAAACAGAATAAAAGACTTGGGCAAAAATAAGGGAAAATAAAACAAAAAAATGTACACCCGCTGAGTTGAAAAGCCGCATTGGACAGCTCAGGCAAAAATGGGTATCCCGATGGATTGAAAACCCGAAAGGGCGATCCATGCAAAATAAGGGAATAAGCGAACAACTGCATTCTGAATTCGTCTGTATCACTTGCAACTTAGTAAACTTCGAAAGGATCAAGCTTCCTTCAGAATCAACCTTCTTTAGAAAGCAAGACGAAAAGAACGTCAAAAGTCATACGAGTCATAGCAAGGGGGAAGCTTCTTGAAGCGTCGTCAACATTGCCAGCATTTTGTTTCTCAATTTGTAACAATCTCCTCATTTCAGGAGATATGTTTCCTTGACTGTATCTTGCCAACTCAGGGCACATGAATTAATAAAAACAGATTTTCAGTCAAGTTTCACCTCGTACACTTCATTTTATTTGCAAAGAATGTCTGATATCTTTAAAATACTGATTGCATGAATACAGATGCTTATCATCAAAAATAAAACGCGTGCTTGCAGGGAATATACTTACTCTCAGAAGTGTATAACTCCTATGACGGAATCCGGTGAGGGATACCTCAGGATTACTTGTGCGTTTCTCTGTCTTTTCAGGATTGCAGGTATCCGAAGCGCAACATGGGGCATGGAAGCCTCATCCCAGCAAGCTGGCAAATCAACACTCACTCATCCTTAGCATTCCAAGTACTTTCTCCCCAGCTGAATTGCCACTTGTTGCTTCTCCCAGCCGAGTTGCCAATCATTCTTCCTCAGTCAAGTACAAAAGCCAGGGAATCATCTCCCCATAGAGTTTCAGCCTCTATCCAGGAGGGCAATACCCGAAAGAATCACAACAGAGTGGCGAAAGCTTCTAAAAACCCCAGCTGGGTCCCTCATTTACAAAGAATAAGTCTATATGTGACTTATCTCCCCAAGCAAAATCATCTCACCAGATCTACCAATGATCTCATCCCCAACTGGGATATTCACTTCAAACAGATCGACCAGAAATCTTCACAGCAACGGGATCCGAATCCCGGATCTGTCTTCTCTTGCATAATCATAGCATTCGCATCATATTCACCAAACAAAGCGTAGCATTCCGTCTTAAGTATGGAGCATTACGGCAAAAATCAAACATATAGCATAATCATAAGTCATGATCTGAATCAAACACTTGTGAATATTATCAATCCATCAGCAATATACGGAATTTCCCCCAGAGTCCCCAGCAAAAGCAGTTGCCTCACATTCACCAATACAAATACACACTCCTTGTGGCACCCGTCCGTATCATATCCCCAGCAGAAAGCCAAAGACATCCTCTTTGCACTCACAGATACTTATATATACTTTCTCGACATCCGTCCATGTCATTTTCCCAGCACAGTAACATAAACACTTTGTATACCAGATATTTGTTTATACAACACCTTCCTCTTTTTGGCACTTGCCTGCGTCATTTTCCCCAGCAGATTGAACACTCATTTATACATCACTCATACCTTCTACTCATACTTATACAGATACTCGTTTGTATCTTGTATACACCATTTACATCCCCGCAGATTCGACACTAGTCCGTGTTCTTTGTTAACCAGTTGGTACTCGTCCGTACCATCATCTCAGAACATGCGTCAAGCGTTTGTTTCTACATGATACTCGTCCGTATCATAGTATTAAGGATGCTCGTCCGCATCTTTAATCCATACACTGTGTCTTCTTGAATATAGATACTCGTCTGTGTCTACTATTCCCCAGAAAAGTTTCTTTCAGATTCAACACTCGTCCGTGTTCCTTGTTAACCAGTTAATACTCGTCCGTATCATCATCTCTGAACACGTGTCAGTATTTGTTTCTACCTGATACTCGTCCGTATCATAGTCTTAAGGATGCTCGTCCGCATCTTTAATCTATACATAATACCAAACACTTATACCTTTTATTTCTTGGATGTAAACACTCGTCCGTGTTTACTATTCCCCACTAAAACAAATTTCTTTTTTGATAAGCCCTGAGAGCAGCCGTACCCTGCTAGGTGGTCGTCCTCCACCTCTTGATGGTCGTCCTCCATCATGCTCGTCCGATGGCCGTCCCCATCGTTGACTTTTTCTATCCGACATTCGTCCTATGTCGTGATATATTTAGCAGCCGTCACCTGCTAGGTGGTCGTCCTCCACCTCTTGATGATCGTCCTTCATCGTTTTATCCAATGGCCGTCCCCATTGATTTTTGGTTATCTGACATTCGTCCTATGTCATGACATACCCTGAGAGCAGCCGTCCCCTGCTAGGTGGTCGTCCTCCACCTCTTGATGGTCGTCCTCCATCATGCTAATCCGATGGCCGTCCCCATCGTTGACTTTCTCTATCCGACATTCGTCCTATGTCGCGATATTTTCGGCAGCCGTACCCTGTCAGGTGGTCGTCCTCCACCTTAGATGACCGTCCTCATCTTATCCCTTACAGAGCAGCCGTCCCCTGCTAGGTGATCGTCCTTCACCTTTGATGACCGTACCTCATCATCTGTTTATTTCATTTATTCTTTAACCCGATGGCCGTCCCCGTCGTGGTCCCTTTCCCTTTTTAGCCTGATGGCCGTCCCTATCGTTGGTTACTTTGCTTTATGAACTTGATGGCCGTCCCCGTCATGTTTCATTAATTCCCAGAGAATCTTACAGCTTTACTTGATGGCCGTCCCCATCATAATACCTTCTATCCCCAGCATGTCGGCCGTCCCCGTCATTGCTCTTTACCCAGCAGTCGTCCTCTGCTCGACGGTCGTCCTCCGTCGCCCATACTTTATTATACTTTATTTCCCTTTACAATCTATATCCCTTTTCTTCTTCGTTCTGTGAGTGCAAATTTTGGACTGTCTTTGGTATTCAACCACAAGTTATCTTGTCTGTTTGATAAGTCGTCGCTTACATCCCGCACAAGCTAACTCATGTTTGAATAGGGGCAGCTGTAAGCACCCCAAATTTGCCCTCACCCATTCACACCATGGCTTGTGATCATTCTCATATGCCTAAACACAATCATAGGATCTCATACCACATTTTTGATTCACTGCATAGATTCAAAGTCATCTGCATCTAGGGTTTGTGATTTGAGCAATCCAAGAGCTTCTTGAGCCACTCCAAAGGCCATCAATCACTTCAAAGGGGTCCATGTGTGTTCAAGTATCATATTATATCCTCTCAAAGTCAAGAATGCCAAAGAATCACAAGAACTGGGATTGGTATGGAAGCAGAGCCAGGTTTGACTGCACAGATGACCTAGAATTAGGGTTTTGGTTTCAGAGGCCATAACTCCAAATTTTTTGGTCATTCTTGTTTCTATTGGTCTCTATATGGTATAGGGAGTATGCATATCAATTTTCATGAAGAAATTCCATGGGGAAGTCATCTGATCAAGAGTTGACTTTTCAGGCAAGTCAGTGCAAAATCAGGGCATCTGAGGCCCCCAATGACCCAACCAAAGGGCATTCTTCATCATTTTGATTGTATATGATCTTTATTTGATCATAGAAGAAGTTGGAAGTCCACAAAATTCAATAATTTCAAGTTTTTGCAAAGTTGACTTTTTGGGCAAGTTTGACTTTTAATGAAAATGTCATTTTATGCAACTTTTTCAACCCTTACTTTTTGATTCAAGAAAGCTTCAAATGGAAAAACTTTGGTCATGAAAGTTGTATAATAGATCTTTCCCTTTTCAAAAAGTACAAGAACATGACCTAATTCATTTTGGATCAAAAGTTATGGCTCATCAAAGTTGGCAAAAATCACTAAATTTCAAGTTATGCACCAAATGAGAAACTTGCACAAACTTGTACCAAGGCAATTTGTGACTTCTAATTGATGTCTAATCCTTATGCAAACATAACACAAGTCTTAAAGTTCAGATTGAACCAAAGGGATCACATGTTTGTATGGTGTTTGGAACAAGATCTTTTCATGAGAACCAAAGGGAACCAAGTTGCGAAAACCATCATAACATCTCATCCACTTGCTGCCTTGGTTGCTGAACCACCCTAGCCCTCTCCTCACCTCATGCTGCGCAAGACAAGCCCCTTGTACCAAGCTAGCAAAGTAGCCCATGCCCTTCTTACACAAAGTTGACAATTTTCAAAAAGCATCCATACCTATCACAAAAGGACATGTCATGTCATCTGACCAATAGGATTAGTTTATATAAACCAAAAGCAAGCCATTTCACTCAACACACAAGCCTGAAACCAGCAAGAACAACACATTCTCATTTTCCATCCTTAGAGCAAAAGCATTCGAAACTCTTCATACAAGCCACAAACACTTAAACAAACTTCACAGACCTTCTCAACTCATCATCCTGATCACAAAGCACCCCTCACCCTTGCCTTAAACTGCCTGAATCCAAAACACGATTCTCACCTGAGCTTGAGCAGAACCTGTTCAAACTCTCAAGCCAGCCAGCACAAGCTCCTTCTAAGCATCCAGACATCATCAACGGACCAAGAGGAGTGGATTGCATCAAGGGAAGAGGTCAAAAAGCTGCAAAGTTGAAAGCTTCAAAACTCAGGTAGCTCAAGAACTTTTTTTCCAGAAATGATTTTTAAAGTTCCTAAGTTGTTCTTTGTAGTTCACTGATCACTATGATGTCTTTGGTTTCGAAAATGGTGAAGAGATGAGAGTTTAATCTGTTTCTGAAACTTTTTTCCCTAAAACTAGTTTGATTCGATTCTCATTGTTTAGGAATGATAAATGTTGTTTGAATGGGGGTTTTGATTCGTTTTTGAGTGGAGATCATTTCTGTGTAATTAGATTTCATTTTAGATGCGTGTGGAAGGAGTTTGTGATTTTGAGTGATCGGAGAAGATGACCGGAACACTGTTCCGGTCACCTGAGAGTCATTAAGGCTGTGATTAGGGTTAATTAATTAGGGTTAGTGAGTTTGAATTCCAGCCGTAGGATCTG
The DNA here is from genome assembly GCA_963966055.1 of Lathyrus aphaca. Lineage (NCBI taxonomy): Eukaryota > Viridiplantae > Streptophyta > Magnoliopsida > Fabales > Fabaceae > Lathyrus > Lathyrus aphaca. The sequence goes on from OZ014525.1 coordinate 413,197,531, forward strand.
GCGCCAAGTCAAACGCGCGCGCAGCAGGTTTAAATGAGGGCCATCAGATTGTTTGACTTTTCTTTTTCAGCATTTAAATTCATTTTATTTTCATATTTTCCCATTTAATTTGTACAATTTATTAAAAATAGCAAAAATACTTTAAAAATTCTGAAATTTTTTACACAAGTTGTTATTTAATTTCGGAACACAAAAATATTTTTATTTTTATTTTTAGCATTAAAAAAGTATTTTTAAATATTTAAAAGTTTCTTTTTAATTAATTAATGAGAATTAATTAATTAAAAATACTTTTAGGTATTTAAAAATCACCAAAAAATTCATGAAACATTTAAAAACATTTAGAAACATTGTCCAACCCTCAAACCAAATTTCTTTTTTGATCTTGATGCATTTTGAGATTTTTCCATGGAATTAAAATCATTGTTAGGCATTATTTTGATCCAAGCTTCCAAAAATCATTTTTGCCTAACCCTAAAGAGTTGGACTTTGGTTCTTTTTGCATTGTGTTTAGCATATCATGTAGTTTGTAGGATTAAATGGTCATGATTTGATCTTTCATTTTCCATTTGTTTGGCATTTTTCTTGTTAAGGAACCCTAAAACCCTAGAAAACTTAGGAAAATCATAACTTGAGTTAGGTTAAGAGTTGGAACTTCTCCTTTGGGCAGTGAGTTAGTATAGGATTAGGGATCCTTTGAGTGCATTTTCAAATTTTTATATTGATGTTTGCTTCTGATTTTGGTTTGTGTTTGATGCTTTGATCATAAACCCTAATTTGGGCTTCCATATGCATCCATCTTGCATTTGCTTGCACAACATGACTTGCCATAGCATTTTATGCATCCATTTGATTCACTTGACATCTTAAGACATATTGAAAGCATGTTTGATCATTGCATCTTGCATTTGCCATGTTGTATGCCATATGCATCTCATAACTTTTCATGTATGTTCATGTGTCTTAGCTTGCTTCATTTGCATCCATGAGCTTGTATGATCATCACCATGCCTTATCTCATGTTTGCATCATCTCACAGCATCATTATCATCCCATATATGCTTCTGGTTTTGTTTCTCATCATGACATTCCATTTCATTTTGCATTGCATTGCATTTCTTTTCTAACTTTTCAGGTGGTAAGTAACTTTGGGAAGTAGATTTGCCTTCACTTCTCATACTTTCTTCTCATCTCCCTCTCTTGCATCCATGCTGCATTTTTATATGAGTTTGAGATTGAGCTTGCTCATTCTTTTTTCTTCTTACTTTCTTTCTTCAAGTGACTTGTCTTCTTAAATGAAGCAAGTTACTTTGCTTCTCCTAATCCTTTCATCTGCTTCCTGGTGGTTCCATTGAAGACTTCTCTTGTTAAACTCCACAAACCCTAGGAACAACCAAGCATGACAATGATTAGGGTTTTGATCAGTCCCCCTCTTAGTTTTTACCTTTGTGTCTCTTTGAGTCTTCTCTTCTCACCTCATAATCAGGGACTAAACCCTAAAGGCTTTAAGGCTTTGTGATCAAGCTTATACCTGCATCCTTCTATTAGGATGGAGTGTATAAATTTAATCCTAAGTGTTAAACCCTTAATGTGTTTAAATCTCTTAATCAATTCACTTAATAATCATCAAGACATCACACTTGTAACTTGGGCCTTGCATTAGGGTTCTAATTCTTCCTTAATTGGTTAAGAAGGACTAACCCTAGTGTTAATGGACAAGTCCCCCTCAAGTTGTCTTACAAACCCTAAAAATCACTTCATCATCATACCATTAATAAAATCCACTTAATCAAAGGCTTGTTTTGTCATGAGTTTAATCCCTAATCATGGATTAAGTTGAGGAGCTTTCCTCAACTTAAACATTCTCATCTATTATCCTTCTATTAGGATGGTGTAATGAGTCTGTTTAATCCCTGATTATGGCTTAATCTCATTACTTAACACTAAACAAAAACACCAAAAACATTTAAATAATCACAAGTAGGCTAATGGTCTTAATCCTACACCAAAGGTGATTAAGTGTGAGAATCTGACTTCACACTTAAGGCATTCTCATTACCCCTAATCAGAGGGAAGATGTGATGAGTTTACTAACCCATTGGTTTAGGCTTAAGCTCATTAACTTATGACAAACTTTCAAAAAGCAATAAAAGACTGAAAACTAAAAAAAAACAATAATCGTCTCCTCCGGGATTCTTTTCTCATCATCTTCACTCATAAACGAGAACTTGCTTCTTCCGTCTAATGCAAGACAGTTTGCACCTGAGCCAGACAGGTCATACACTTGAGCATAGACAAGTAAGCAGTTCATAAGTCAATTCACCTTTCAGTCTCTTTGGGTCGAACTACGGTGTTCTGACTTCCTCATTGCACGAGAGGATACGTAGGCATAACTCAACAGTTATCGAACAAAAGTCTCTGTATATTCCCCCTCTTTCCAGCTTTATATTTTTTAGCCTCATGATCTTGAGCAATTCATTCTCATTCTTACACTGACACATCATTTATTCACTTCACATCACTTTACACTGACACCTGTACATCCTTTTCCAGCTATTGTATACACAGATTGCACTGACACTACCCCTTTAAAACACAAATCTTTTAAGCGTGGATCCCGTCGAGTACGGCGGACAATCTGGGTGCTAATACCTTCCCAGGTTGTAACCAACCCCCTTTCTCAGTCTCTCTGGTTCGCAACCGTCTTATCCATCTCTTTCTAGGCCTATGCAGCATTGCCTTTCCTCCGGGATAAAAATGCCTAGATGGCGACTCTTTTCATCTCCAGTGAGTTCACTGCTGTGTTTTCTCATTGTCCCTTTCGCCGACCGTTCGCGTCTGTACCCTATCTGACTTAGCTTCATTTAGTGGGAGCGACAGTAAGGAATGAGGTTATCATGCTTAGTATCCCAATCTCCTTTAATCTGACTTACTACCAGGGCTGAATCTCCATACACATCAAGGAACTGAATCTTCATATCAATAGCAGCTTTAATACCCAGGATACATGCCTCATACTCAGCCATGTTATTGGTACAATAGAAACAAAGTCTGGCAGTAATAGGGGTATGACAACCTTCAGGGGAGCTAATCACAACACCAATACCATTACCAAGTGCATTAGAGGCACCATCAAAAACCATAGTCCATCGGGATCGTTGTTCAGGTCCGTCATATTGTCCAGGTTCTTTGGTAATAATCATAATGTCTTCATCAGGGAACTCAAAACTCATTGACTGGTAATCATCCACCGCTTGATGAGCCAAATGAATAACACCAACACTTCCCTTGATGGCCTTCTGAGTAGTATACTGTATGTTATATTCTGTCAAAATCATTTGCCATCTTGCAACTCTTCCGGAGAGAGCAGGTTTCTCAAATATGTACTTGATTGGATCCATCTTCGAAATCAACAAGGTAGTATGGGTCAACATATATTGTCTTAGTCGGCGAGCAGCCCATGCCAAAGCGCAGCAAGTTTTCTCGAGCAGTGAGTATCTTGTTTCACAGTCGGTAAAATTTTTGCTAAGGTAGTATATTGCCTGCTCTTTTCGACCAGACTCGTCATGTTGCCCCAACACACACCCCATTGAGTTGTCTAACACTGTTAAGTACATAATCAAGGGTCTTCCATCAACTGGTGGCATCAAAATTGGAGGTTCTAGCAAATATCTCTTGATTTCATCAAAGGCAGTCTGGCACTCATCATTCCATTCCATCACCTGATCTTTCTTCAACAACTTGAAGATTGGCTCACAGATGGCAGTTAACTGGGAAATAAATCTTGCAATGTAATTCAGTCGTCCCAAGAAACCTCTAACCTCCTTCTCAGTACGGGGAGCTGGCATCTCTCGTATAACTTTCACTTTTGCAGGATCCAATTCAATACCTTTTCCACTGACAATGAAACCCAGGAGTTTACCAGACCTAACTCCAAAAGTACACTTGTTTGGGTTCAATCTTAACTTGTATTTCTTCAATCTTTCAAACAACTTATGCAAATGATCAAGATGCTGCTCTTCATTTTGGGACTTGGCTATCATATCATCCACATATACCTCTATCTCATGATGAATCATATCATGAAACAAAGCCACCATAGCACGCTGATATGTTGCCCCTGCATTCTTCAAACCAAATGGCATCACCTTATAACAAAAAGTGCCCCACTGTGTAACAAAGGTTGTCTTCTCCATATCTTCAGGTGCCATCTTGATCTGATTGTAACCAGAAAAACCATCCATAAAAGAGAATACCTTATGCTGAGCAGTGTTGTCTACCAGAACATCAATATGAGGAAGTGGAAAATAATATTTGGGGCTAGCCTTGTTCAAATCTCTGTAGTACACACACATACGTACCTTACCATCTTTCTTAGGTACAGGCACCACATTTGCAACCCACTGAGGATAAGAAGTTACTGCTAAGAACCCTGCATTGAACTGTTTCATTACCTCTGCCTTGATCTTCTCTGACATTTCAGGACACATACGACGAACCTTCTGCTTCTTTGGACGACAATCTTCTTTTACTGGTAAATGGTGAACCACAATGTCTGTATCCAACCCTGGCATATCTTCATAAGACCAAGCAAAGATCTCCACATAGTCACGTAACATCTGAATCAACCTGCTCTTGACATTATCCTCTAAATCATCCCCTATTTTAACCTCTTTCCTATTTTCTTCAGTTCCCAGATTCACAACTTCGACTGGCTCTTCATGTGGCTGTATAGCTTTCTCTTCTTGTTGTAACAACCTAGCAAGCTCTACAGGTACTTCACAATCGTCCTCATTTCCGTCTTCAGTTTGATAGATCGGATTCTCGAAATTATAATTGGCAATAGTAGAACTGTTATCAACAGGATCCAGAGTGGATGAGGATCTGCATTTTAGTGATGTGGGTGTGTGTAAGAACACATAGCTGATAAAACAAAAATAAAAGAAAAGAAAGACAAGGAACACAATATTTACGAAAACGAAACGTCCACTGATTTTTATTGAATGAAGTATGCAAATGAAATGACAGCCCATAACAAGCACACCATTGTGCCCCGGGTAAGGCACAAGGCTTGAAAGTTTTATTGTTCGAGAAATTACAAATTTAAAAGCAACAACACAGTAATAGTATTTACTCCTGACTAAAGGAGATAGGAATAACATCTTCAGCTTTCCAATTATTGAGTCCAGCACCCACAGTAGGAAAAATCCAAGCATCCAAGTTGTATTCTTCATCATAGTCTCCTACAGCATTGATCTGGTCTTTCATAACTCCTTGATTGGTGATACGAACAGCACGAGCACGACGAACAGCCTTCTGGGACTCTGCAGTGAAACCCAAACCAAACTTGTCAGACTTGTATGGGATATCAGGAAGCTGACCCCAAATAGTACAACCACCTTCATCCACCACAGCTCTAGCATCTTTAAGGGAGGCCATTGCCATTGTTGGAGGTATTCTGGTGACCATAGGAACTTTCTTGGCAACCGGAGGAGCTACATAATCATTAACAATCCAAGGAACCACTTCAAATGTTTGACACGGAGTTTCAACGTATTCGCCTTCCACTTCCAGATACTTGAAGGTGTTTACATGGCTGACAAAATATTCTTCCTCTCCATAGACAGTAACAACTTTTCCTTCTACCGGATATCTCAGCTTCTGATGTAATGTAGAGGTTACAGCACCTGCCCCATGGATCCAGGGACGACCAAGCAGACAGGAGTATGAAGGACGAATATCCATCACATAAAATGTAGCATTAAAAATCTGAGAACCAACTTTGATGGGCAAGTCAATCTCTCCATGCACCACCCTTCTAGAACCATCAAAAGCCTTCACCACTATATTACTGGGTTTCAGCACAGCATCTTCAGGACTCAGCTTATTCAGGACTTCCTTGGGTAACACATTCAGAGAGGAACCATTGTCTATCAATACATGTGACAGGGTAGTGCCCCTGCATTCAATTGAGATATGCAAGGCCCTGTTATGATCCCTCTTGGCAAGGGTCAAATCAGCATCAGAAAATCCTAACCCATTATCATAGGTTAGGTGGGCAACACAATTCTCAAACTGGTCAACAGAAATTGCATTGGGTACATGAGCAGTCTTCAGAAACTTGATTAAAGCTTTTGCATGAGCTTCAAAACATAACAACAAGGACAGCATAGAAATCTTAGAGGGAGTATGCCCCAACTGATCAACAATGTCATAATCACTCTTGCGAATGATTTTCAATACTTCCTCCATCTGCTTAGAGAGGTCATCAGCAGCTGACACATCAGCAGGTATAGGCTCAATAACAGGACCTTTGCCCCGGGCATCAGTGGTGGAGGTAGCAGCAAGAGTAACTGCATTCTTGGAAGTAACTGGAGGAGAGAAGACTCTTCCACTTCGTGTGATCTTACTAGATCCAGCAATATTGTCAACATCAACAGGCATATCAGCTAATGGTTCTTGCTTAACACCATGGATATAAACATCGGATCCATAGTGCCAAGGCACAGCTTTATCAGACGTATACGGGATAGGACCAGGAGTAGTAATGACCAGAGGAGCCACTCTGGCTTCAGCAACAACCTTCACAGGGCCTTCAGCAGTAATCTTAATTGGACCCTTATGAGTGATTTTAACAGGTCCCTTAGCAGTGATCCTTACTGGTGCTCTATCAACCATATCAACCTCTTCAATGCTCCTATCTTGAGTAATATGATCCACCATACTCTCTACAGACGATGGAGTCCTCTCAAAAACTATAGTATACTTATCCATGAGACGCTGAATTCCATCTCTCAATCTCCAGCAACTATCCGACTTATAGGTACAATACAAACAATCATCACGACAACCTGGAAAGAGCCCAGCTTGTACTAACTTCTTCTTGATAACAGACAATGGTGTGGTCAACTCCGCAACTGAATAGACATGTAGATCTTCATCAATGGCATTGACAGTCTTCTCGTGATTTGGCATTGGAGCAGTAATCACATTTGGAGTACCCGGAGGGTCAAACTCAATCTCTCCAGCCTCAATCATATCTTGAATTTTGTTCTTCAAGACCCAGCAGTTATTAGTATCATGTCCCTGACAGTTTGAGTGATATGCACATCGTGCATTGGGGTTGTACCTGGGTGAGGTAACATTAGGATTCTGAGGAGCCTCTTTCAGAGTAATAAGTTCAGCCTTCAACAAGTGTTGCAATGCCTGAGCCATTGACATGTTGATCTTAGTGAACTGTCTTCTAGCCCTATGTTGGTTGCCCTGTGGCTGCTCTGGTGTTGTAGGAGTTGGATTTGAGATGTGAACTGCACTCACAGACTGATGCCTTCTATTACGATCAGGTTGACCATAAACAGCATTGGATTCTTTCTTCCCAGTGGGAGGCTTCTTTGCAGCACCTGATGAAGAAGCACCCACTTGGATCTTGCCATTCTTTATACCATTTTCCACTCGCTCTCCTGTCATGATCAACTCAGTGAAGCCAGATGATGAGCTTCCAATGAGATGACAGTAAAACGGACCATTCAGCGTACACATGAACATATCAACCAACTCCCTGTCAGTCAAAGGGGGTTGAACTCTTCCAGCTAAATCTCTCCACTTCTGAGCATATTCCTTGAAACTTTCCTTGGCACCCATAGACATGCTTTGAAGCTGCATGCGAGTGGGAGCTAAGTCAGCATTGTATTGATACTTCTTATAGAAGGCTTCCGCAAGATCATTCCACTCCCTGATGTTGACACTCTCCAATTGATAATACCACTCCAATTGAGCTCCAGATAAGCTCTCTTGAAAAAAATGGATCCACAACTTTTTATCAGCAATGTGGGGTTAGATTCTTCTGACATAAGACCTCAGATGCACCTTGGGACAAGAGACCCCATCATAAACAACAAAGGTAGGAACCTTGAAACCAATGGGTATGACAACCCCAGATATCAAACTCAAATCTTCAAAATCCAGCCCAGAAGATTTCTGCAACTCCATAGCATCCATTCTATCCACCAGCATCTTGAATTTGTCTTCATTAGGATCATGGTAGTAATTGGCCTCAGAATCAGAGTCCCCCATTGTGTTGTGGAGACTGCCTCCCTCTTTCTCAGATTCCTCAGATTCATAGTCTTCAACCTGTTCTTTGGTCTTGACAGGACCTCTGAACCTGCTTCCCATGTTGATCAGGCCACCTGACCTTCTAGTCTTCTTAGTCTTCTTGGCCAGCAGTGTCTTCAATTCATCCTGCCCCTTGGACAGGTTCAGGATCAGCTCTTGGAACTGTGCATTTTGTGCCTGGAGATCCTTAACTGTTTGTTCAAGATCCATTACTGAAATAAACAGTAAGAAGATGAGAAACCTGTGCACAAATAAACCTGTGATGCAATGATATGATGTATTAATGCGTATGCAATGTTTTCAAGAACCGCGGGATTTAAATTTGCTTAAACAAACAAGAAGGTAAACTTTTATTAGTAATAAATTTGTTTTGCCTCTTGGGCTTACAGGAAATGAAATGCAATAAATACAAGAGATGGGGTTTTAAGTCTCCCATGGACGTTTCCTCTTTGTGTTGAGGTATGAGTTGAGATTCCGTTCCTCGTGAAGTTGCTTTGTTAGTTCCAGGATTCTTTCTTGGCTTGCTTTGTAATGAGCCTCAAAAGTATCCCTTTGCTCCTTCAATTGGATCCAGGATCTCTGTAAGTCTTCCCTGTCAGTAGGCATGTCTGGGTGAAGGATGGTATAAGCAGTGTCTCCTTCAGCAACAGGTTCCATGGTAACTGGCAGGATAGCAGGATATGGCATCATGAGAGTCTGAGCACGAGATCGCACCCATCTGAGATAAGCCTCCATAGGAATAGTGTACTTAGGCTCCAGAGTCTTGCTGTCAACCTTGTTTACTTTTCTCCAGGCTCGTATGAATCTCTGACGGTAACCTTGAAGATCGTTGTCGTAATCAAACACAATGCCCTGAATCAACATGTCATGTGGACCATCACTCCGAGCATAACCAAACTATCGTAAAGCTAGAGAGGGGTTGTAGGTGATGCCTCCTCTTATGCCTAGAAGTGGCACATTAGGAAACTCCCCACAATGGTCAATGATAGTGACATTCTCCATAGATCTGGAGCACCAATGGATATCTGAATGCGAGAGTGACATGATCCTTTTAGACCACCTGAACCCTTGCTCATTCTTCATTACTGAGCGAGGAAGGTGAGAAATAAACCACCTAGATAGCAAAGGTATGCAACACATCAAAGTTCCTCTTGCCCTTGTAGTACGGGTGTGAAGAGAATGCAGAATATCTCCAAGCAATGTAGGCACTGGATTGTGACTCAGGAATATGTTGATGGCATGAACATCTATGAACTGATCTGGATTGGGGAACAACACTAAGCCATAAATTAGCAAGGCTAAGATATCCTCAAAAGCATCATAACTCATAGCCTTCAAGAACATTTGAGCCTTCTCTATCAACACCTTAGCAAGAATACCCTTGACTCCACTTCTCGTTTCTAGAACAATGTCAGACTTCTTCAGATGTAGAGCTGTAGCAATAACCTCAGGTTTAGGATCTTTTTCCAAGCCTGTGAATGGTTTCTGATCAAGTACAGGTATACCCAGAAGTTTAGAGAACTCTTCCACTGTAGGAACCAGCTGGTAGTCGGGGAATGTGAAGCAATGGTGCTTAGGATCAAAGAACTGAAACAGAACACTCATCATGTCTTCATTGAACCCTGAAGTGACTAGATCCAGTAGGTGACCATGTCTCTTGATGAACTGGGAGTTTTCAGACACTTGAGAAACCAACTCTTTAAGCTTAGGAGGTATGCCTACAAAGTTGATCCTGATAGTGTTTCTACGAGCAGAAGCCATGACCTGCAACAAAGAACAAAGATAAATCCTTTGGTCCTTGAAATGGTTAGTGAAAATGCTATGCTTATGATGCATGATGATGTCATGATGTTATGCTCAATCACAAACATGTGGCACACACAAGCAAGTCACACAATAGCCCTAGGTTTAAAGGCTTGCATGAGGTTCAAAGGTAAGTACCCTCCCCTGAAGTTAGATGGTTCATCCTGTCCTACAAAAGTAACCAGGTTCTAAGGGATCTCAATATCATTGATCCTTCACAAGGGTGGTTGTTCAGTAGGCAACTTACTTGCCAACCAAAACCCTCCAAGTTTAAGATCTCAATGAGCGTAGTATCGAGTATCAACCAACTTCAGTCTTCACCAAAGCCGGCTATCTCACTACTTTCTAAAGGCCAAGATGGGATAACTAGGGTTCTAAAAGTTAGTTAGTGCATTGACAACATATGGCAGCCTCATATTATCCTCAACTTGACTTAAGGAACATAAGCACCAACCAATAAGTCACACTAACTATGGCCACCAGATCAACCATATCGATATACGTCGTACAGTTTCCTTGGTCTATTGCCATTTACCTAAGGTACACTAGATCCGGGTTAGGACCTTTCACACATAAGAGCCCAACAAGTAAAGTAAAGCAAACAAGGCAAACAATTTAAGTGATCTAATTCCTAAGGGTACCCCTCTTTAATTTAAATCCCCAGCAGAGTCGCCAGTTCTTTAACACGGTGGGAGAACTGACTTTAGTTATGTTGCGGTTAGCAAGAGTCGCCACCGACTTTTATTTTATCCAAAGGAAAGGCATAAAAGAACAGGAAAGACCTTTTAAAAGATTTTTGGGTCCGGGGGGTAGGTTATGTAAAGGGAAGGTGTTAGCACCCTTTACATCCATGGTTATCCATGGGCTCTTAGTTACTTAGCTCACTTTAAAATGTTTTTGAAAGTGTGAAGTGTGTGAATAGAAATTTTCATAAGAGTTTAATAATGATCCATGTACGGATGCGTAAAAAACTTGTGTTTGAAAATTGTTTGAAATTTATGAAGTGTTTTTTTGAAAAGTTTTTGAATAGTGAGCAAGTAACTATGAGGAACCTACCCTAAAGTTTAAGTCTTTCTGTTCTTTATCCTTTAAATGGTAAGACTATCCCTATTATTAAGGAATAGGTAGTCATTACCTTGGATGTGAGGGACATATGAAGGGACATCTGTTTAATGAAGGCAACTGTAGGGTGTATTAAGCATTTTTGGAGGGACTGTCATCATTATTCGAAAGGGACAAGATCATTATGAAAGGCAACCATTAAGGGACTTGATCTTTGATTATGAAGGGACTAGATGACTTTACTTTTAAGGGACTTTGCTTTATACACCCTACTTGACCTTGTGATTAGGCAACAATGAGGAGTAACCCTAGAAAGTGAGATGGCGATCAAAGATCGACTTACGTGTGTGAGTGTTTAATTTACATTTATCTTTTAATTAAGTGATCTAAATTCAATTTTAAATATACATACATGTTACACTCCCTATTCTTACTAACCATGGCATAAAAAGAAATAATTTAAATATTACAAAAAATTACATCCATGAGCAGTTACAATAATAATAATAAAGCAATTTAAATATAATAAGCAAAATAATAAATAAGCAAGAATAAATAATTATAATAGGGGTTAGTGAAAATAATAATAATAATCACAATTTAAAAAATAAAAGGGGTTAGTAATAAACATGGTTAATAATAATGAACAAAAAGATTATAATAAACGAAATTTTAATGGTTAATAAAAATTATAAACAATCATATCAATTATTATGAAATTTAAAATTATAAACAAATTAAATAAATTATGAACATATTATAAAAAAGTAAATTATAATTAAAAATTAAGTTAGCAATTTTTTAAACATATAATAGAAATTATTTACATATATATTTAATTATAAACAATAATAGGATATTTATATATTATAAAAAATGAATTAAGAATTTTAAATTTTAACATATTTATGTACAAATTAAATTAAATACAAATAATAATATTAAACAAGAATAGAAAAAGAAATTAGGGTTTTTGAATTGAAATATATATTTTTTAGGGTTTTAGAAAATTAGGGTTTATATGCTTAGAAAATAAATTAGGATTAATTATACAAAAAATTAAATTATTTTTCTAATGATAAAAAAAAATGAGTTTAGATTATAATAGAGAAAATAATAATATACATATTATATATACTTTTTAGAATTTATTTAATTATATTATAAACATATTATTTAAAACATAATAATAAACAAGAAAAAAATGAGAAAAAAAACTTACCTGGCTGGGGTTTGAACCCAGCACCTTATGCTTGCCAACAACAACACACACCACCAGGTTATCCATGCGCAGGTGATAGAAGAATGAGACAAATTGTTTTTATGCCTTATCCTGGAAAATCAAAAAAAAAAGAAGAAAAACCAAAAGGCCTGGGGGGATTCGAACCCAGGACCTTACCAACAAACACACAATCACGTTACCAATCCTGCTGGGTGAGCGCATCTGTCAACCTAACCACCACAATTCATAATATATTAAGTTTGTTAATTATGTAAAAAACAAAGAAAAGATGGTTTAGCCAGGACTCGAACGCAGGTCCTCAAACAATACACGCGCACATCCTTCCACTGGGACAAGCATCAGGCTTGTGAAATAAACAAAAATTAAATCATAAAATATTAAAACAAAAATTTAAATTCTGGAAAACGCGCGCAGGGGTCATCTTCTTCCTTGGATGCTGCGAATTTTCCTGCGTTTTCACTTGCGAATTTACCTGCGATTTTCAAACTGCAGCAACACCTACGAAATTCAAACACTAACAAAACAGCAAAATTTCATGAAATTGAGAACATCATTGAGTTCCTCATATCATTTGCAATCGTCCTGTGTCTTTAGAATTTATTTATATTTGTTAAATGCTAAAACCCTAAATGGTGCTTGAAACCCTAACAATGGCCGCAAGCATATTAGGTCATGAAACTTCAAGTTTTTTGTCCAGAATCAATCCTTAGAACCTCACAAACAATAAAGCACAACCAAAATTCATTAGTAATGCATAAAAAGTCAAAATCGAAAAAATAAATTTCAAGAACAAGAACCATTCGATTTATGCAATTCGTGGAGTTTTTGATGCAAATGATGATTGGTAATGACTCAGTGATGTCCAATAAACATGTTTACACCTTCAAAATTTGTTGGAAGGGCCTCTAGCAAGGAATCTGAATTTGAGTTTTTGGAGGAAATTTGGTTTGTGCAACTTACTCTTGGGAGGCAGAAAAATCGTGGCTTGCATTAGGTTTGTGTCAAGTACTTATAGAATGATCAATTTAGGTCAAAAACTTGGATACTTGTGTAGAAGATTTGATCCAAAAAGATTCACAATGATAAGCCTTAAAAATTCAAATATTTTTGTATAAACACCTTCTATTTTAGGCAAATCAACATGATCTTCTTTCCCCTTCAATTCCAATCATATTTATGATTTTCTAGAAGCTTAATCCAATTTAAATCTTAAACTTTTATATTTTATTTTTATTTAAAATGATTTTTAAAGAATTAAATCAAAATAAATAAAAATAAAATAATAAAAAATCTGATTTTTATTGACTTGGGTCGTGCATGAAGTTATTGTATGGATTGGGTCATTATTTGGCAAGCCCATTTGGAAGAAATTGGTTTTAGACCTCCATTTTCTTCATAAACCAACCAAAAATTTCCCAATTTTGCAAGGGCACATATCCTTCAATTTTAATGGTATGAGGGTGTTCTTGGACATTTTGGAAAGCTTGAAGAGTCCTCTAACCAACCCCACTGGTTTCATGTCCATATCATTTACCAATCTCAAGTTATGCCCTTTTGAAGTTGTTGACTTTTTGTTGACTTTCAAAAGGACCTGTAATGTCTTAGCTCATACCTTCCAAATGAAGCATTTTTGGGCTTGGCTTGTGAGACACAAAGTTGTAGAGAATTCAATTTCCTTAAAAATGAGCTTTGGATGGAGACTTGGTGATGAAGCATGTGAAAGTTATGGCTGGTCAAAGTTCAATTGACTTTTACTGAGGAAACCCTACTTTAGAAACTCCTGATTCTTGATGATCTGAAATCTCCTTGATGAATCATGGTCAACCCTTGATCAAATGATGAATTTTACTTCACATACTTGATGTTGGCAAAAAATCATGAAGTTTGACTTTGGTTTGACCACAGTTGGCCTCAGTTTGACTTTTTAACTGCTTTGACTGATTTTGACCTATCTGATCATCTGACTGAGCAAACTTTTGAGAAAAGTCTTGAAACTTGTCATGGGGGTTCTTACACACATATAAGATGTTATGAAGCTCATTTGAAGTCTTGGAAGTTCATTTAGCCTGATTAAAGTCAAAACCCTAGTTTTGGATGCACTGCTTAGGAGGTGCATTGTCTGAGGGAATTGTCAACTCTTCTGACCAATTGTGAACTTTGTGAACCTTGTGAACCATAATAAAATGTCTTGTGAACCTCATGGGAGGTCTTGTGAACCTTGTGAACCTCATAAAGTAACTTGTAGACTTCATGAACCTCATGAAAGGTCTTGTAAGCATTGTGAATCTTGTGAACCTTGTGAACCTCATAAAGTGACTTGTAGACTTCATGAACCTCATGAAAGGTCTTGTAAGTGTTGTGAATCTTGTGAACCTTGTGAACCTTCTTAGCACACAAAGTCTTGTATTGTGAGGGCAAATTTTGGGGTGCAACACCGACACTTTTATTTTCTCAATTTACAACAATCTCCTCCTTCCAGGGGATTCGCTTCTTTGACTGTACTTGCCTATTCAGGGCGCGCAGATTAATAAAATCAGAGTTTTCAGCCACACTTCGTTTTGTACATTTTAGTTTCGTTTGCAAAATGTCCAATGTTCATAATACAACATTTGCATAAAACAAATGAGCCATTTTTAATAAATGCTTGCAGGAAATATATTACTTTCAGGTAAATCTAACTCCTATGTCGGAATCCGGTTAGGGATACCTCAGGACACTTGTGCATTTTCCTTTGTCTTAACAGGTTGCAGGTATTCAATACGAAACAGGGGGCATATCAAGCATTGAATCCCCAGTATACTACTTCCCAGAAGTTATCTCCTCCCCGAGCAGGACCTCCAGAGCAGTGCCTGACAACTATTTCACAGCAAAGTGATCAAAGAACCTTCCATTCCCCATAGAGATACCAGATTTCTCTCATCCTCAGCGGAGTTGGTGGAATTGATTCCTCACAGAGTTGCCTCCCCAATAAGGCAGTACCTGAAGCACATCCCCAGCTGAGTTACTAGAACTTCCTCATCCCCATTACGAAATTCTCCCTCTAGATAGATCTACCAATGATCTATTTCCCCAAGCAGAGTCACCCCTCCGGACAGATCCATCAATGATCTCTTCCCCCAGCCGAGTTATTCCTCCAAACAGATCAGCCAGGGATCTGTATCCCCGCAGGATCCGAGTCTCGGATCGAGCTTCTCATTTGCATAATCATAGCATTTTCATCATATCCGCCGAAATAAGAGTAGCATTTCGTCTAATACAGAGCATTACGAAAAAAACAAACATTTGCATGATCATAAGCCAGGTTCGAGCCAATCACCTGCAAAATACCATCAATATTTCGTCAGCAATATACGAAACTCATATCCCATGCAGATAAAAGCCAAAGCATCCTCTTTGCACTCTCAAATATAGATATGTGTTCATGACTTGTACATATTCCTTTTGACACTCGTCCGTGTCATACTTCCCTAGAAAGTCAAACATTCGTCTGTGTCCCTTACCCAATCTTTCAACACTCGTTCGAGTCTTACATATACTTCACCAGCAGATCAATACTTATAGATACATATATGATCCTCTGATACTCATCTTTATCTTGTATGTATCATCTCCTCAGCAGATCAACACTCGTCCGTGTTCCTTGCTTAACCGATTGATACTCGTCCGTATCATCATCCTTAAACACGTGTCAGTGTTTGTTTCTATCTATACTCGTCCGTATCGTGGTCCTAAGGATGCTCGTCCGCATCTTTAGTCTATACACACTGTTAAATACTTATACCGTTTATTTTAAAGCGTAAGCACTCGTCCGTGTTTACCATTCCCCAGTAAGTCGTTAACAAAACGACTTTCTTCTATCCGACATTCGTCCTATGTCGTGATACCTTCGGCAGCTATCCCCTTCCAGGTGATCGTCCTTCACCTTTGGATGACTGTCCCTCATCCTTTTCCCCATTGGAATCTTCATTATTGAAACCTTTTATCCGGCATTCATCCTATGTCATAATATTTTTAGTAGCCGTACCCAGCTAGGTGACCGTCCTTCTCCTTTTGATGACCGTCCCTCATCAGTTATCCGATGGTCGTCCCCATCATTGATCTTGTTATCCAACATTCGTCCTATGTCGTGATAATCCCCAAGAGCAGTCGTACCCAGCTAAGTGATTGTCCTTCACCTCTTGATGATCGTCTTTCATCATGCTTATACGATGGTCGTCCCCATCGTTAATCTTTTCTATCCGACATTCGTCATATGTCGTGATGTTTGTAGCAGCCGTCCCCTGCTAGGTGATCGTCCTTCACCTCTTGATGATCGTCTTTCATCATGCTTATACGATGGTCGTCCCCATCGTTAATCTTTTCTATCCTACATTCGTCATATGTCGTGATGTTTGTAGCAGCCGTCCCCTGCTAGGTGATCGTCCTTCACCTCTTGATGATCGTCCCTCATCAATATTTCATTTATTCTTTAGCCCGATGGTCGTCCCCATCATTGTTTACTTTACTTTTCAAGCCTGATGACCGTCCCCATCTATGCTTGTTTAAATCCCCAGAGAGTTTTATTTTATTACCTGATGGCCGTCCCCGTCGTGGTCTCTTTATTTCCCAAGCTTGTCTGCCGTCCCCGTCATTGCTTTGCTTACCATTTTACCCCCCCAGCATTCGTCCTCTGCTCGATGGTCGTCCTCCATCGCTTTCATTTGATAATCATACTATCTTTTACAATTTATATCCCTTTTCTTCTTATTCCCAGCGAATGCAAATTTTGGACTGTCTTTGGTATTCAACCACAAGTTATCTTGTTTGTCTGATAAGCCAGGCGCTTACACCCTACACAGCTAACTAATGTTTGAATAGGTGCAGCTGTAAACACCCCAAATTTTCCCTCACTTTTTATCACACCATGGCTTGTGATCTTTCATTTTTGTTTTAACATAAGCATTACATCTCATATTGCATGTTTGCTTCATCTGCATAGTTCCATTTCATCTGCATCTAGGGTTTGTTATCTAAGCAATCCAAGAATCAATTTGAGCCATACCAATGGTCTTGAAGCTTTCCAAGGGGGTCCATGTGTGTTCTATAGTCATATTATGCTCCCCAAAGTTCATGAAAGTCAAGAAATCACAAAGAATGGCAAAGGCATGGAAGCAGAGCTAGGGTTTTTCCTGCATAGATGACCAAAATTAGGGTTTTGGTTTCAGAGGCGTTAACTCCAATTTTTTTTGTCATTCTTATTTCTAATGTTCTTAACATGTTATAAGGATCATGTGTACCAAGTTTGATGAAGAAACTCATTGTGGAAGCCATCTGATCATTGGGTAACTTCTTGAGCAAGTTAAGTCAAAATCAGGGCATCTGAGGCCCCCAACAAGGGTACCAAGGATCATTTTCATCATTTTGAGTCTCTATGATCTTTATTTGATCTTAGAAGTAGTTGTAATTTCACAAAGTTGAAGAATTTTGAGCCAATTGCAAACTTGCCATTTTTGGAAATGACTTGTAATGGAAACTTTCCATTTTGGGAAAGATTTTCAACCTCCTCTTTCATTACCAAAAATGCTTCAAATGAAAAATTCTTGGACATGAAAGTTGTAGATTAGGTCTTTTCCTTTTCAAAAAGTACAAGAACATGTCTTGATTCATCCTAGAACTCAAGATATGGCCTTTCAAAGTTGGCAAAAATCACATAATTTTCAAGTTCATGTCAAAGTGGGATTTTTGCATATTGGCATTTCAAGCTTCTAAATGACCTCTAATGTGCTCAATTATGTCGCAACATGTTAATGCAACTTGCCAAGATCAGAATTGGCCCAAGGATTGAAGCATTTCATGGCTTGATTCACAAGAAATATCAAAGTTGGAAAATTGCATAAACATTGGCATCTCTTCATTCAAGCCTTCCAGCTGCATTCTAATGATCTAAGGGCTCCCCATGAACCATGCTGAGGCAATCTATGCTCAGAAATCCTTGCTGCACAAGCCTATAGCTCAAGTACACATAATCTTGACTTTTTGCATTTCCTCCCATACCAATCAAACTGAGACACCACCCACTCTCTGACTAATCACAATGACTTGTGTGAACCTTAAGGACTCCATTCCATAACACATTCAAGCCTGAAACATTGGAGAGCTCAGAATTCACAAAATAGTCAAAACCTTCCCTTCTTCGAAACTCAAAACACAACCATCAAACTTTAAAACAAACTTCACCAATCATCTTCAAATCACCTAAGGATCACAAAACACCCCTCACCATGGCCTGAAACCTCCCAAATCAAAAATACGATTTCTGCAAAACCAGAACCAAACACTTCAAAATAGCCATCACAAGCTTGTTTTAAGCTTCTCATTAGTTTCAGGGAGTCCATTGGGGTTGACGTGCATCAAAGAACGGGTCAGAAAGCTCCAAACTGAAATGCTTCAACTCAGGTATACCTCAAGAACAAATTTTCCAGAAACCTTCTTTTAAGTTTTAGAATGATTCTATATGTTCTCTAGATCACTCTAATATGGGGAGTGTTTTTGGGCAACTAATTTGGGTTGGGTTGGCCTGTAGAGAGACTTAGGATTTTTGAGTGGCCGAAGAAGATGACCGGAGCTTCTCTCCGGTCACCTGAAAGTGATTAGCCCTAATTAGGGTTTAATCTCCAGATAAGTTGTGGACCCTTGGATTGTGTTTAGTTTAGGAGATTGAGTGGCCCAAATTGCTCCATTAACTTTAATTCAGTTTAATTAGGTTAAATTAGGATTAATTAATAAATTTCCTCAGATTGAATCCTGACAATTAATTAATGCGCGCAGTCAAGCCCTTTTCCTTAGGTTTGAATCTGGACCACTGGATCTGATTACTTCCCATTTTTATTAATTTTATTTTCATTTTAATTCATTTCTTTTGCATAATTTATTAAAAATACCAAAACACTTTCAAAAAATATGAAACTTTGCATTCTGGTTTTAAATATTTTTCTCAACCTGAAAATAATTTTTATTTTATTTTTTGAATTAAAAAAGTGTTTTTAAAATATTTAAATGTTATTTTTAATTAATTAATGGATTTTAATTAATTAAAAATACATTTGGGTTTCTAAAAATCACAAAAAAAATCATGAACCATTCCAATACATTTAGAAACATTTTCAACTTCTTCATACAAATTTATTTTTAGGTTTGATCATAATTTCAAAATTTTCTTTGAATTAGGGTTCGTTAAAAATCACATTTGCTAACCCTAACTTTGAAAAATCATTTCTGCATAACCAGGAAGAGTTTGAACTTGATTCTTTTTGCATTGTTTCACATATTGCATGTAGGTTTTAGGTTAATTTCGTCAAGAATTTATCTTGCATTTTCAAATTGATTTGCAGTTTTCTTTGAGAATCACCCAAAAACCCTAGCAAACTTAGAAATATCATAACTTTCAATAGGTTTAGCTTCTGACCTTCTCCTTTGGGGTTTGAACTTGTAGAGGTTTATGGTTTGTTTGAGCTTGATTTCAATTTTTTATCATGTTGTATGCTTCTGGTTTATCCATTTGCATCTCATATGTTCATAAAACCCTAATTTCTCATGTTCATCATCCACCTTGCATATTCATCATCTCATGAACTTACCATGACATTTCAAGCATTCATATGTCATCTTAGACATCTTAGGACATGTTAAAACATTTCTTGATCATTTATTCATTCATTTGTCATGTCTTTCATTCATTTCATTTCATAAACATCCATGTGTTTTCAAGCTTCTAAGCATGCTTTCATGACATCTCATCTTTGTATGAACACCCATATGCACATTGTATGACTTTGCATCATCTCATAACACCTTAGCATTACACAATCACTTCTGACTTTGGTTATTTCATCTCATTTCAATTCATTTCTTTATGCTTTATACCTTATGCATCATACTAACTTTTCAGGAGCTTTTGATAAGTTATTATGGGAAGTGGATTTGCCTTCACTTCCCACTTCTTCATATCTCATTCATATGAATTTTACATGTCTTTGAAGTGAATCTAATTCACTTATGTTCCATATTTCTCACTTTCTTCCTTTAAGTTACTTATCTTCTTAGGAAGTAAGTAATTTATTCTTCTGCTTCCTCTTCTTTTCATCTGCTTCTTCCATTTGTGGCCTTGAAGATCTTTTCTCTTAAGCCTAACAAACCATAGGATACCCAAGCAGTATAACTTTTAGGGTTGTGTATAGTCCCCCCTTAGTATTTTACCTTTGAGTCTCCTTGAGTCTCTCTTCTCATCTCAATAATCAGAGACTAAACTCTTAAAGTTTTAGGACTTTAGAATTAGGGTTATGACTGCATCCTTCTCTTAGGATGGGATGTATAACGTTAATCCTAAGTGTTAAACCTTTAATTTGTTTAAACCTCTTAATCAAATCACATTAATAATCACCAAGACTTTATCTTATAACTTGGGCCTTACATTAGGGTTATATCTCTTCCTTATGGTTAAGAGGGACTAACCCTAGTGTTTAATGGACAAGTCCCCCTCAAGTTGTCTTACAAACTTAAAATCCACTTATTAATCTTATCCCTTAATTAAAATCCATTTAATAAAGGTTTGTTGTATAATGAATTTAACCCATAACCATGGATTAAGTTGAGGTATCTTCCTCAGCTTAAGTGTTCTCATCTATTATCCTTCTATTAGGATGGTGTAATGATTTCACTAATCTGTGATTAGAGATTAAACTCATTACTTAACACTTAACAAAACCCCAAAAACACCTAATTAATTACAAGTGGATTAATGATCTTAATACTACATCATCATGGTAATTAAGTTGAGATTCTTATCTCATACTTAAGTATGCTCATTATCCCTAATCAGGGAGGATATAATGAGTTTACAAACCCATGATTTAGGCTTAAGCTCATTAACTTATGCAAAACACCAAAAACAATAATAAAACTGAAAATGCAAAAAAACAAACAATAATCGTCTCTTTTGGGATTCTTTTCTCATCACACTCATTCACAAACGAGAACTCGCTTCTTCTGTCTAATGTAAGACAGTTAGCACTCGAGCCAGACGAGTCATACACTTGAGCATAGACAATTAAGCAGTTCATAGTCAATTCATTTTCAGTTTCTTTGAGTCGAACTACGGTGTTCTGACTTCCTCATTTCACGAGAGGATACGTAGGCATAACTTAACAGTTATCGAACAAAAGTCTCTGTGTCTTCCCCTTATTTCAACATTCTTTTCTAAGCCTCAGTTCCTGAGCAATTTCACCTTTTGCACTGACACATGTACATTCTTTCCCTAGATTTTGCACACAGATAGCACATACACTTACCCCTTTAAACACAATCTTGTAAGCGTGGATCCCGTCGAGTACAATAGATAATTTGGGTGCTAATACCTTCCCAGGTTGTAACAGACCCCCTTTCTCAGTTTCTCTGGTTCGCAACCGTCTTATCCATCTCTTTCCAGATTTATGCAGTATTACCTTTCCTTCGGGATAAAAATTCCTAGTTGGAGACTCTATTCACTTCATTTTCTTTCCTCTTTTCGCCGACCGTTCGCGTCTGCACCGGGATGCAAATCTTCGGGAGCGACAATGGGGAAGAAGTGAGTCAAGAGAAGACGAGAATTAATTTTTCTAAGAATGTGAAAAAAGCTACCAGGGATCGGTTGGTTTAAATTTTAGGCTTTGTGGAAACAAGCTCTTTGGAAAATACCTTGGAGTTCTGCTTACAGAGAAAGCCCCAGAAAAAGTGATTTTTAATACTTGCTTGATCAACTGAACTTGAAGCTGGCATCATGGAAAACTAATCAACTTGCATTTGCAGGTAGGATCACGTTAGCAAAAAGTGTCATTGAATCTCTCCATATATACCCAATGATGATAACAAACAACAAACATTTCTAAGCATTGTATCAATGAGATTGAGAAGATTCAGCGGTGTTTTATCTGGGGGGATACTGCTACTAAGAAAAAATACCACACGGTAAATTGGAATATTGTTACAAGATCCAAGCATGTTGGAGGACTTGGGCTTAGAGACATGGATGTTTTAAATGAGGCTTGTTTGGCCAAATGTGGTTGGCAGCTGCAACATGGTGAAGACAGTATGTGGAAAAAATTATTTTAGGGAAGTATGCTAGGCAAGATGGTCACTCCAAGTGGGTTGAAAAGCATACTGACTCAAATTTTTGGAAGGCTATGGTGAAATGTTTGCCTAAACTTTATGAACATAGAATGTGGAACGTGGGATTGGGTTGAAAGTTGATGCTTCGAACAATAATTGGTTAGCTTATAATGTTAAAATTGCAGACATGAGTGTCGATATTCATGCTCACCTCCAAAATGTCTGTGTTGCAGACTTAGTGACAGAAACTGGAAGCTGGAATTGGGAAGTTATGGATTTGTGGATTCTGGTTGACATTAGGATATGAATTTCTAGTATCGTTCATCCCTCTTTAGATGCAGGCTCAGATGAAGTTATTGGAATTGGAGAATGTGGCAACGGGTTCTCGGTTAAGGAAATGTATTTTGTGTTGACAGATGAAGATGTTACTGCTTGAAGCAGCCAAACAGACTGGCATGGTATGTGGAAGCTGCAAGTTCCGTAATGAAGATGTTCTTATGCACGATGTTCTCCTCAATGACAAGAAGAAAGCTCACTTTGGGGATGGCAATGCGATGTGCTCTATGTGTGAGGATGAAAAGGAAGATGCTCTTCTCATTTTAAAAGATTTCCCTCGATTTATGGCGATATGGCTATCGGAGGTTCACACTAACTAAAAGAGTTGTTTTTTTTTGCAGGTAATATTAATCAATGGATACATAGAAATCTTTATGTGGATATAGGATGGCAAGAGCACCATGAGTGGAAAGAGTTTTGGGCTCAAGCTTGCCACCATCTTTGGACATGGCATAATAAGGATTGCATAATGATAACTATCTTAGACCCTTGAACATGATGGCACAAATTAAAATGGTTAGGAATGATTATAAGATGGGAATTTGCAACAACTACATTTTGGAACTGTGGGGGGGTCTATGAAGGAATAAGAATTGCAATTGGTGTAACACCTTATTTTCTACCCGTGAATTATAAACAAAATCAGAGTTCATAAAATTTTTCCACAAAAACGGGATATCACATTTTCAACTTTAAACGAATTCCAATTTAAGGTAATTCACGATTAATACATAGCAATTTTTCATAAAATCAACATAAACAACGTCATTCACTCCGATAATTCAACTTCATAAAATATCACGCAGCGGGTTCATAAACTTGATTCATAGCATCTTTAAACAACATAATAACAACTTTAAAATAATAAATAAGAAACTCTAAGTTCTTCGACTAATTAAAATTCAGCAATAATAAAAGATCAACAAAGCAGACACGCGACAATCCCCCTGAGTGCTACATATCAGAGTGACTGACCACCGACTCGACCAACGGTAACCGGCTACTTCGCAGGATTACCTGCACGTTGTCACATAAGGACAACATTCAACAAAAAGAGTGAGTTACGATAATTATAAGCAGTATATGAAAAACAATACAGTGAATAATGATCGTAAACAAAACACCACTTCACAACTTCAATCAAACATCAACATAAACAATTCAAGGAAAATGAAACTTTAATGCGACTCGACTAATTATGCATATGGTATCATTTCGGAATAAAAGTCCCAACTTAACATCATTTCCAGGTTATCGAGGCATCAAGGCATAAGCCTTCAACTTTCAACTTAAAATTTGCCAATACAGGCCAACATGGTGTGAGCAATAGCTCCGACAAAATGCAAATGACTTAAATGGCATACACGACTATGCAATGCAAACAACATAACAACAAGAGCAACGCAACAACGTGTACGACATAAACAACTTAAATCTGACTTTGGCTCGTAAAGCCTTCGACATAGCAACTTTAATATCTTTCGTAACCGGAACAACTTACCAACTCAGTTGTACTTGTAACACAACTTTACAACATATTTTTAATAAAAACAACGCAATCAAAATCAACTATTTAATTACCCGACTTACCCCGACAAATTTCATTAAAATTCCGGACAACTACGATTTTCGCCTATTTCGTTTAAACCGACTAAACCGGTACTGTTTTCTAACTTTCTGCGATTAACATGTTTTATTACAAAACTTGTAATTTCCGTGTTCTAATAAATCTTATCTGTCATGGAAAATAAGGCCAAAATTTTGGTCCTGTTACATTTCAAAACCTGCTTATGTCAATTGGTTTCAAGTCTTGCTAATTAAGTATTGATACTACTATAAATATACTGCTATCATCTGCCAAAATCTCCAATTAATATGCCTGTGATTTCATTATATTACTAGAAATCCTTAATCCTTAATTAAAGAGTCGCTTTATTTAACTAGTCTAAAAATATTATATATGTAGAAAAAATCATCACATGACCTCATAATGTGTGGGTGAAAAGATGATAACATGACATGATAATAATGTGTGGTAGAAAGATGATAATTGAAATAGGAAAAGGACAAAACCCCATCCCACTATCTATGGCTTGCGCCATATATCCCATAGAAGGTTATGGTCGGCGCCGTGAAGGTATGGCCCGCGCCATACCTGTTCATTTTTTTTTAATATCTAAACAACAAAGTATTTATACATATACTACATCAATTTGTATTATACAAAAAATCAGCAACCACATAACACAACAAACTTACTAATTAGATTTTTCCATGACAGTCCCAAAATCAATAAAACATATCTACCTAACTACCCAATCAAACCGAAATCAAAGTACCGATTTTCATACCTGATTATAAGATTCGAAACCACCCTTACCTTAGGTTTGGATCGAAGGTAGCCCCAAAAAAAAATCTGATTCCGGAAATCGCCTCCGATTGTAGTTTTCTCCTCGTCGTTCTTCTCTCATGATCGCACAGAAAAATCAATTTTCTTCTTCTTACTGTTATGACCACTTCTTCCACTACTTCTATTTATTTTTATTAAAAACTATACTAATTCGTTTTATTAATAATGGGACTAACTATAACTGTAATACCCCGTATTTTATTTAAAGCTCTGGACATTGATAATTGGTAATAATATTATTTCGGAATACTCTAAGAAATTTTGATGGAACTAAAAGAGTAATTCATGAGATTATATTTTATTAATTAATATTAGCTGACTCAGAGGTTTTATAAAATATCATATTAAGAGACATTTTCGGATACTCTCTAATTTTGACTTATCGGTAAAAATATAAGCTTTTATGTTATATATATATAGAAAGATTATGAGAGAAAGAGAAAGTTAGTAAGGAAAGAAGAAAAGAAGAAAAGGAGAAGAGAAGAGAAGAAAAAAGCCCTAAAGCTCCAATCCTTCATTCCCGATCATCCGTCCGTCGAATCAACTCAATCTTTCCGCCAATCTTCGTCTCTCGAGGTGGGTTCTTAGTTAGAAATTTTTATCTTTGATTTTGGTTGAGTTTTAGAAATGTTTGTGGTTAGGGTTTAGTTGGAAATCCAAGAAAAATCGGAAGTTTAACGGTTAAAACTAGATTAAAACTTACCTAAAATACTCACATTATGATAATGGATATGTTTGATCATGTCTTGTTGTATTGGTTGAGGTTTGGGAGTGATTGGGTGTGGGAAGAGTGTTTTCCCGTAAGGCTGGAACTTCCTGAACTAGTGTAGCTCGCTCAGTGAGCATACCTCGCTCAACGAAAGTTCCACTAAGGGTAAGGATAAGGCGACTTGATTATATTTACTAGCTGATGGCTTAGTCTTCCGCTGTGGACTTTTGAGATCTTCAGATCTAGTTCTTAGATCTTTTTGTAGTTGAACATCTTGTATTATTATATAGCCTTGTTTAGTACCTTAAGTTGTAGTGGCTATATTTATGCAATGAGTTGCTAAGAACTTATTTGTATTTCAAGTACTAAATCATTAATATTATATATGAAAAATATGCTTTAAGTATATCTTTTGTATATGGGTATTACAGTTGGTATCAGAGCAGGTCGTATCCTTGACCTAGCCTTGAATTATTATGAGTATTTCCTTCCATTCATACACGTTGACTTGGGATAAGACTAAATGTTATGTTTATGGTATTGAGCCTGATCAACTTAATCCTGTTTTGATGACATTTAGGAAATATGGCTAGTAGACGTGGAACTCGTGCCCAACCCAGTGTCACTCCTCCAGGTAGCGATCAAGCAGGTAACAATGGGAATTCTCCTATGTTCCAATTTATGCAACAGATACAGCAACAACAACACCAATTCATGCAAGAAATGATGCATCAGATGAGTGGAGGCCTTCACCCTCATGTGGTTGCTCCTGGAGCTGCGGATGAAACATTTAGAGACTTCTTCCGTATGAACCCTCAGGAGTTTCATGGTGGGTTGGATCCGGTTAAGGCTCATGAATGGGTGACTGGAATGGAGAGGATATTCAAGATTGTGATTTGTAGTGAAGAAGACAAGGTGACCTTCGTATCACATTTACTAAAGGGTCCTGCTGCTAGGTGGTGGGAAAGTGCCTCCAACTTGATGATGGTGCAAGAAATTCCAAGAGTGTGGCAACAATTTAAGACAATTTTTATGGACAAGTATTTTCCGAGTTCCTCGAGGATGCAAAAAGAGTTTGAATTTCAACAACTTAGGCAAGGAAGCATGACTGTGGCCAGTTATGCTGAGAAGTTTGAGGACATGGTGGCCTACTCTAGGCAGGCTATGTATGGCCCTGATGAAAGGTGGAAAATTGACCAGTTCTTGTTTGGGCTAAGGGCCGAGATCTCACATAGTGTCTCTCAAAGGGAGTTCATTACTTACTCTGAGATGTTGAGGCAATGCTATGTTGCGGAACATAGTTTGAAGAAAGTTCGAGCAGAAGCTAGTACCGGAAGAGTGGTTCAAGGAGATAGGGGGAGGGCTAGTCAATCTTTTAGGCCGAGGCCTCAAACCTTCAAGGGGAGACAGGTGTCGAGTCCTAGATCCAGTGCTCCTCCTTCTTGCCCTCGATGTCGCAAGAACCATTTTGGAAGTTGCAAGCAGAACAGTGTATTTTACTATCATTTCCAAAAGGAAGGACATATTTCTAGGGATTTCCCTCAGAGGAAGGATCTGATTCAAGGGAGAGTTTATACTATGGATGCCAGGAAGACGAAAGGCGACAATTCCTTGATTGCGGGTAATTGTCTTATTAACAACCATCCTTATCTTGTTTTATTTGATTGTAGAGCTACGCATTCTTTTATATCTACTATTTGTGCGAAGCGACCTGGGTTGCGACTTTTTCCCTTGTCCCCTCCAATGGTGGTTACTACCGCTATGGATGAAACTGTCGAGAAGCATTCGGGTGATGCTACGTGGGAGTTGGAATCAGAAATGCGGGAATCATATCCTCACCTGTTCAGGTAATCTTTCAAATTCGTGGACGAATTTTATTTAAGGGGGGGAGGATGTAATACCCCGTATTTTATTTAAAGCTCCAGACATTATTAATTGGTAATAATATTATTTCGGAATACTCTAAGAAATTTTGATGGAACTAAATAGAGTAATTCATGGGATTATATTTTATTAATTAATATTAGCTGACTCAGAGGTTTTATAAAATATCGGATTAAGAGACATTTTCGGATACTCTCTAATTTTGACTTATCGGTAAAAATATAAGCTTTTATGTTATATATATAGAAAGATTATGAGAGAAAGAGAAAGTTAGTAAGGAAAGAAGAAAAGAAGAAAAGGATAAGAGAAGAGAAGAAGAAGAGAGAAAAGCCCTAAAGCTCCAACCCTTCATTCCCGATCATCCGTCCGTCGAATCAACTCAATCTTTCCTCCAATCTTCATCTCTCGAGGTGGGTTCTTAGTTAGAAACTTTTATCTTTGATTTTGGTTGAGTTTTAGAAATGTTTGTGGTTAAGGTTTAGTTGGAAATCCAAAAAAATCGGAAGTTTAACAGTTAAAACTCGATTAAAACATACCTAAAATACTCACATTATGATAATGGATACGTTTGATCATGTCTTGTTGCATTGGTTGAGGTTTGGGTGTGATTGGGTGTGGGAAGAGTGTTTTCCCATAAGGCTGGAACTTCCTGAACTGGTGTAGCTCGCTCAGCGAGCATACCTTGCTCAGCGAAAGTTCCAGGGCGATTTTCGCTCAGCGAGAAGGAGCTCGCTCAGCGAGACCTGTAGTTTTAAACTTTGGTTTTTAATTCGTAACTTATGATTCGGGTGTCCGTTTTGAGTGTTCCACATATCGTTTTGAAGCTTAAAGAATAATCTATCTATTAGGATTGAATAACATTAATTTCGAGCCGACTTTTACCCGATTATTTTCAAATGACCAAAAACTTGATAAAATGAAACTTGTGAATTAATGGAAATAGAAAAAAAGTACGACTTATGAGGTATCTAGGTTCCCCTTAGACTCGTTTGAATTATGATTTGTGTTGTTTGTTTTAGGATCCTCCGTAAGGTCTTGTATAAGTCTCAAGTGGTTACTATGTGTTTTCACTAGAGCATCCGTAAGGACTTGAGGTATCCATTGTGTATACGTGGGCCTTGATTTGAGAAGTGTAGACTATAAGTCCCCCGTAAGGTCTTGAGTAAGTCTTGAGGTGGGTTGTCCTTAGTCCCACGTGAAGCATCCGTAAGGACTTGGGGCAAGTGCTATGCTAATTGTGTCAATCTTGAGTAAGTCTTGAGGTGGGTTATCCTTAGTCCCACGGGAAGCATCCGTAAGGATTGAAGCGCATGTTATGTCTTTCCTCCGTAAGGTCTTGTATAAG
Source organism: Lathyrus aphaca (assembly GCA_963966055.1). NCBI lineage: Eukaryota > Viridiplantae > Streptophyta > Magnoliopsida > Fabales > Fabaceae > Lathyrus > Lathyrus aphaca. Next base: position 413,226,557 of record OZ014525.1, read on the forward strand.
TCTCTATGTTGTTACTATGTGTTTCACTAGAGCATCCGTAAGGACTTGAGGTAGACATTTCCCTGTGTGTTTTGTTTGAAATCGTGTGTGGACCCTAGATTTCCCTATATCCTTGTCCCTTGTGTAAATTGGTTCGTGAAGCATGCGAGTTTCGTTGGAAATGACCCTTAGAGCCGAGAGAACTCTAAGATAGTGAACCCACTGAGATGTTTTATCTCACCCCATGTTGATGTTGTTATTTCAGGTACTTCAGGTTCCGCTAAGGGTAAGGATAAGGCGACTTGATTATCTTTACTAGCTGATGACTTAGTCTTCCGTTGTGGACTTTTGAGATCTTCAGATCTAGTTCTTAGATCTTTTTGTAGTTGAACATCTTGTATTATTATATAGCCTTGTTTAGTATCTTAAGTTGTAGTGGCTATATTTATGCAATCTGTTGCTAAGAACTTATTTGTATTTCAAGTACCAAATCATTAATATTATATATGAAAAATATGCTTTAAGTATGTCTTTTGTATATGGGTATTACAATAACACCCCGTATTTTACTAATTTTCACACAATATTAAGCTCACTAACTCAAATAACACAACAACTATATTATTATTTCTAATAATATTTTCTATGACTTTCGACTAAATTTCTGACTTATCAATTAAATCAACCACAACATAAAATATATTGACTAACCACACATAAATACTTAAATAATAAAATAAATAAATAAATATTTGGGCGTTACAACTCTCCCCCACTTAAAATATTTTCGTCCTCGAAAATTTACCTGATTCAAACAGCTCAGGATAGGAGTCTCGCCTCTTGCTCTCCAATTCCCAGGTCATGCTATCGCCAGTAGCTCCCAACCAAACGACTTTGACCAACACAATCTCTTTTCCTCGAAGAGTCTTTGTTTCATGATCCTCAACTCGTACAGGCTTTGTCTCCACAGTGAGATTATCCCGCACTTGCACATCGTCCATACAAACCACATGAGATGGATCTGGAATATACTTCCGAAGTTGCGACACATGGAATACATCGTGCAAATTCGAAAGATTTGGCGATAACGCCATCCGATAAGCAACTTTTCTAACTCGTTCCAAGATTTGATACGGACCAATGAAGCGAGGAGTGAGCTTTTTAGACTTCAAAGCCCTCCCAACACCGGTCACAGGCGTGACTCTCAAAAACACATGGTCACCAGCTAGAAATTCTAAATCCTTCTTCCGCTTGTTATGGTAACTCTTCTGCCTACTCTGAGAAGCTTTCATCTTCTCTCGGATGAACTTCACTTTCTCGGTAGTTTCTCGAACTAATTCTGGTCCAAGTACCACCCTCTCACCAGATTCATGACAACCCAACGGAGTTTTACACCTACGACCATACAGTGCTTCAAAAGGCGCCATTCTGATACTAGAATGGTAACTATTATTATATGTGAACTCAATCAACAGAAGATAAGTGTCCCATGAACCTCCTTTCTCAAGAACACAAGCTCTCAACAAATCCTCTAATGACTGAATAGTTCTCTCAGTTTGGCCATCAGTTTGAGGATGATATGCTGAACTCAATCTCAACTTAGAACCCAATGAATCTTGCAAAGTTTTTCAAAATTTCGACGTAAACCTCGGATCTCTATCCGACACAATACCCAGAGGAACACCATGCAGCTTTACAATTACTCAGATATAAATCTCTGCCAACTTTGCAATTGGGTAAGTGATTTTAATAGGTATGAAGTGAGCCGACTTCGTAATCCTATCAACGATCACCCAAATCGAATCATGCCCTCTTAAAGTAACATGCAGCTCCGTTACAAAGTCCATAGAAATGATATCCCATTTCCATTCTGGAACTTCCAACGGTTGCATCAACCCAACACGCTTCTGATGCTCAATTTTTGACTTTTGACAAGTCAAGCACGCATACACAAAACGAGCCACATCTTTTTTTATTCCGGGCCACCAAAATATTTTCTTTAAATCTTGATACATTTTAGTAGCTCCTGGATGAATACTCAAATTGCTTCTATGACCCTCTTCCAGAATACTTCTTTTCATATCCGCGTCATCAGGAATACAAATTCTTTCACATAATCTCAACACACCTCTCGCATAAATCTTAAAGTCACTCTTCTCTGATTGACCACAACGATTAATGATATCCACTAATTTCACATCCAGCTTCTGCGCCTCTCGGATACTATCCATAAAGTCGTTATTAATCTTTAGCATTCCTAACATCATACTCTGTGGGGTCACTTCGCAAACCAAACTCATATCACGAAATTGTTCAATTAATTCCAACTCCTTAATCATCATTGTTGACATATGCAAAGTCTTTCTGCTTAAAGCATCGGCCACAACATTTGCTTTACCTGGATGATAATTCAAACCGAAATCATAATCCTTAAGCAACTCTAACCACCTACGTTGTCTCATATTCAACTCTTTCTGATCAAATAAATACTTTAAACTTTTATAATCACTGTAAACCTCGAATCTGGAACCATATAGATAATGCCTCCAGATTTTCACACAAACACAACAGCAACAAGTTCAAGATCATGCGTAGGATAGTTCTTTTCATGAATTCTCAACTGTCGCGACGCATAAGCAATTGCTTTATTATTTTGCATAAGCACACCTCCTAAACCCATCAATGAAGCATCATAGTATATTACAAACGGTTCCTCTGTATTTGGCAAAGTCAAAACTGGCGCCGGCGTCAATCTCTTTTTCAATTCATTAAAACTCTCTTCGCACTGAACATCCCATACAAAAGCTTTACTTTTACAAGTTAATCTAGTTAACGGAAGTGCTAACTTAGAAAATCCTTCAATAAACCTTCTATAATATCCAGCCAACCCCAAAAAGCTTCTAATCTCGGTAACCGACCTCGGAGTTTCCCACTGCAACACAGCTTCTACCTTTGAAGGATCCACAACAATACCTTTTCCTGAAATTACATGGCCAAGAAAACTGATTTCTCTTAACCAAAACTCGCACTTGGACAACTTCGCATACAATTTCTTATCTTTCAAAACATCCAACACTGATCTCAAATGTTCCTTATGATCTTCTTCTGACTTAGAGTAAATCAAAATATCATCAATAAATACTACTACAAAATGGTCCAGATAAGTATGAAAAATACGATTCATGTATTCCATAAATACTCCCGGCACATTAGTCACACCGAAAGGCATCACAAAATACTCATAATGTCCATACCGTGTTCTGAATGCCGTCTTCTGAACATCTTCATCTTTCACTTTGATCTGATTATAAACCGATCTCAAATCAATTTTATTGAACACACAAGCACCCACTAACTGATCCATCAAATCATCTATTCTCGGAAGTGGATACTTATTCTTGATCGTCACTTTATTCAACTGTCTATAATCAACACAAAGCCTCATACTACCATCTTTCTTCTTTACTAGCAACACTGGAGCTCCCCACGATGATACACTTGGTCTTACAAACTTTTTCTCAAGTAAATCTTCCAATTGCTTCTTTAATTCATACAATTCAGATGCCGACATTCTATACGGTGCCATTGAAACCGGCCTAGTACTAGGTACCAGATCAATAGCGAATTCAACTTTCCTCTCTGGCGGCACACTAGGAATCTCATCAAGGAAAACATCAGGGAATTCCTTCACTACTATCAATTCATTAATCTTAGCTTTACTCTCAACCAAAAAAGTTGCCATCAAAGAAAACATCTGAGCTTCTTCTTTCATCAATTATTGTAATTCTCTAAAAGATAACAAACCAACTCCTTCCTCTTCAGGAGTAGAAAACCTCACAGACTTACGATAACAATTTATATGAACATAGTTATACTCTAACTAGTTCATACCAAGAATTACGTCCATCCCAGTCAACGGTAAACACACTAAATCAACATAGAAATCTTTATCGAAGATCGACAAAGGACACTTTAAACATACCAAAGAAGTAGTTATTGATCCCTTAGCTGGAATCTCAATAATCAATTCACCATTCATAGCAGACAATTTTAAACCCAGTCTTTGAACACAGTTAGCAGAAATAAAACAGTGTGTAGCACCGGTATCAATAATAGTAATTAAAGGAATACTATTTATGAAACATGTACGTCTGATAAGTCTGTCCTCGTTAGCGGTCTAAGTTCCGGTCAACGCGAACACCTTTCTAGTCTGAGCTTTCTTTGGCTTCTGACATTGGCTACCAATATGCCCTTCTTCGCCATAATTAAAATAAATCGTTTCCTTGTGCTTGCAATCAACTATTGCATGTCCAGTCTTACCACAACGAAAACACCTCTTTACTTCAGCAGTGCATACATTACTTTTATGACCAGCCTGACCACATTTGAAGCAAACTATACCAGCAAGAGCACCCCCCACTAGTTCTCTGAGCCGGAGCAGCTTTCTGTTTCCCTTTTCCAGCTAGAGCATCATACAGCTTGCCACGGTTCTGATGTTGCTTGCCTCTGCGATCACTGACAACCTTGTAATGAGCATTGTTGTCATCCTCAAATATCCTACAACTATCAACCAATTCATAAAAAACGCGTATCTTTTGATACCCAACAACCTTCTTAATTTCGGAGCGCAACCCGTTTTCAAACTTGATGCACTTTGAAAATTCAGCACCAGCACCAGTATAATGAGGATAAAATTTGGACAGCTCCACAAATTATGCAGCATAATCCGTGACAGACATGTTTCCTTGCTTCAGCTCAAGGAACTCAATCTCTTTCTTGCCATGGACATCTTCCGGATAATACTTTCTTATGAATTCCCTATGGAATACATCCCAAGTAATGACTTCACTTGCAGCAGTCAAACTCTCACGAGTCTCTAGCCATCAGTCATCAGCTTCGACTACTAGCATGTGAGTATCATACCGAACCTTTTGCGCTGGAGTGCAATCCATAACACGGAATATTCTCTCGATCTCTTTCAACCATCCCAAAGTTGCATCTGGATCATGCTTTCCTTTGAGCACTGGCGGATTCTCTCTTTGAAAAGTCGCCAAGCTACGTGATCCAACATCTTCACCAGCATTTGGCAAGTTCTGCACAGCTTGTGCCATCGCTTGCATTGCAGCAGTCATCGCAACGTCATTTCTTCTAGCCATCTCAACTTATCGCTACAACACAACCAAAAGTTAGAATAATAACAATACACGATTGCTAGACAAATAAGACTCAACAATTGGCCGGACAGACCGACCTGCTCTAATACCACTAATGTAACACCCCATTTTCTACCCGTGAATTATAAGCAAAATCAGAGTTCATAAAATATTTCCACAAAAACGGGATATCACATTTTCAACTTTAAACGAATTCCAATTTAAGGTAATTCATGATTAATACATAGCACTTTTTCATAAAATCAACATAAACAACGTCATTCACTCTGATAATTCAACTTCATAAAATATCACGCAGCGGGTTCATAAACTCGATTCATAGCATCTTTAAACAACATAATAACAACTTTAAAATAAGAAATAAGCAACTCTAAGTTCTTCGACTAATTAAAATTCAGCAATAATAAAAGATCAACAAAGCAGACACGCGACAATCCCCTCGAGTGCTACGTATTAGAGCGACTGACCACCGACTCGACCAATGGTAACCGGCTACTTCGCAGGATTACCTGCATGTTGTCACATAAGGACAACATTCAACAGAAAGGGTGAGTTACGATAATTATATGCAGTATATGAAAAACAATACAGTGAATAATGATCGTAAACAAAACACCACTTCACAACTTCAATCAAACATCAACATAAACAATTCAAGGAAAATGCAACTTTAATGCGACTCGACTAATTATGCATATGGTACCATTTCAGAGTAAAACTCCCAACTTAACATCATTTCCAGGTTATCGAGGCATCAAAGCATAAGCCTTCAACTTTCAACTTAAAATTTTCCAATATAGGCCAACATGGTGTGAGCAACAGCTCTGATAAAATGCAAATGACTTAAATGGCATAAACAACTTAAATCTGACTTTGGCTCGTAAAGCCTTCAACATAGCAACTTTAAGATCTTTCGTAACCAGAACAACTTACCAACTCAGTTGTACCTGTAACACAACTTTACAACATATTTTAAACAAAAACAACGCATCAAAATAAACTATTTAATTACCCGACTTACCCCGACAAATTTCATTAAAATTCCGGAAAACTACGATTTTCGCCTATTTTGTCTAAACCGACTAAACCGATATTTTTTTCTAACTTTCTGCGATTAACATGATTTTATTACAAAACTTGTAGTTTCCGTGTTCTAATAAATCTTATCTGTCATGGAAAATAAGGCCAAAATTTTGGTCCTGTTACATTTCAAAACCTGCTTATGTCAATTGGTTTCAAGTCTTGCTAATTAAATATTGATACTACTATATATACACTGCTATCATCTTCCATAATTTCCAATTAATATGCCTGTGATTTCATTATATTACTAGAAATCCTTAATCCTTAATTAAAGAGTCGCTTTATTTAACTAGTCTAAATAATATTATATATGTAGAAAAAATTATCACTTGACCTTATAATGTATGGGTGAAAAGATGAAAACATGACATGATAATAATGTGTGGTAGAAAGATGATAATTTGAATAGGAAAAGGACAAAAACCCATCCCACTATCTATGGCTTGCGCCATATATCCCATAGAAGGTTATGGTCGGCGCCGTGAAGGTATGGCCCGCGCCATACCTATTCTTTTTTTTAATATCTAAACAACAAACTATTTATACATATACTGCATGAATTTGTATTATACTACAATTCAGCAACCACACAACACAGCAAACTTACTAATTAGATTTTTCCATGACAGTCCCAAAATCAACAAAACATATCTACCTAACTACCGAATCAAACCCAAATCAAAGTACCGATTTTCATACCCGATTATAAGAATCGAACCCACCCTTTCCTTAGGTTTGGATCGAAGGTAGACCCAAAAAAAATCCGATTCCGGAAATCGCCTCCGATTGCAGTTTTCTCCTCGTCGTTCATCTCTTACGATCACACAGAAAAATCAGTTTTCTTCTTCTTACTGTTATGACCACTTCTTCCACTACTTCTATTTCTTTTTATTAAAAACTATTATAATTATTTTTATTAATAATGGGCCTAACTATAACACCCCGTATTTTACTAATTCGCACACAATATTAAGCCCACTAACTCAAATAACACAACAACTATTATTATTTCTAATAATATTTTCTACGACTTTCGACTAAATTTCTGACTTATCAATTAAATCAACCACAACATAAAATATATCGACTAACCACAAATAAATACTTAAATAATAAAATAAATAAATAAATATTTGGGCGTTACAATTGGTATGGGATTTACGAGTATAAATATTAATTTGGATGCGCGGTGTGTGATTCAAGATATCAATACAAATAATTCAAGCAAAATTTGGGGTCGAAAGCTTATTTCCAAGATTAGAGCTTTGCTAGAGCATTTCAAGGATATATAAATATCACAAACTTTTCGTGAAGCAAATTACTGCATTGATGCGCTCGCTAAAAAAGGTCTTGCTACGTATTAAGATTGTTGTTTATATTCGATTTTCCATGAGTTTATGACCCATCTTTTAGATAGAGATTTGGTCAGTAGACCACTCCTAGAATCGTTTGTTTCTATCTGTTTTGGACCTTTGGCCCTCCTTATTTCCAAAAAAAAAAAGGAAGAAATGATGATAAGCTATAAGCTATAAACTAAAACACTATTTGAAATAATGTCTGGAAAATAAGCTATAAGCTAGTAAAATAAGTTATAAGCTCGTGATAAAAAATCCTTACCAAACAGATCTAAATTATCATATGAATTTATAATCTATAAGTTATAAGTTCAAAAGTATGATTTACCAAACAGAGCTTAACTCCTACTTCGACTAATATCTAACATATCTCAGTTGAATATAATTTATTCAACAAAACAATAAATTTCAATAATATAAGTTAATGTGTAAAAGCTTTAATGCTAAATCTAAATTTGTAGCATATATTATATAATAAAGTCAAGGGTTAATAATACTATTATTCATGCTATACTACTTATGTTTTATTCTTGTGCGGAAGTTTAATTTTTAACTTTGTTATTAGAAAATTTTGTTATTGTAGATTTTCTAAGAAATTAACTAAGCAAAAATTTTAGATGACACGATTGAGCTTTGTTTTTAATTAATAATATTTTTAATGTGTAGTTTTTTTAATTTTTAATTTTATTTATTTTAATTTCATATATTATTTTATTTTTAATTACTTTTAGTTTAAATAATTATTAAAAGAAAAAGAAAGAATTATCGATAATTAAATTTTCGTCCATAACAAACTCAAATATAAGACATCAGGTGGTTGGACAAGTTGGTTCACCATCTAAGTTGTCACTCCCGAAAGACTTGCTTCTCGGTGCAAACGCGAACGATCGGTGATGTTGGAGGTTGAGGGTTAAATAGAGTCGCCAGCTAGGCATTTTTATCCCGAAGGAAAGGTAATGCTGCATAAACCTGGAAAGGTATGTATAAGACGGTTGCGAACCAAAGAAACTGAGAAAGGGGGTTGGTTACGACCTGTGAAGGTATTAGCACCCAGATCGTCCGTCGTACTCGACGGGATCTATGCTTACTTGATTGGGCTTAAAAGGGGTAGTGTATGTACTTACTGTGCATAAAAGCTAGTGAGAAAAGAATGTGTGTCAGTCCAAAAGAAAGAGTGAGATGCTCAAGACTGAGGCTTAGAAAGAATGCTGAAAGAGGGGGAAGACACATAAACTTTTGTTCGATAACTGTTAAGTTATGCCTACGTATCCTCTCGTGCATTGAGGAAGTCAGAACACCGTAGTTCGACTCAAAGAAACTGGATAATTTGAATGTGAACTGCTTGCTTGTCTATGCTCAAGTGTGTGACTCGTCTGGCTCGAGTGCTATCTTTCTTTTATTAGACGGGAGAAGCGAGTTCTCGTTTGTGAATGAAAGTGATGAGAAAAGAATCATGGAGGAGACGATTATTGTTTGTTTTTGTGTTTTCAGATTTTTTTAATTGTTTTTGGTGTTTTGCATAGGATAATGAGCTTAAGCCTAAATCAAGGATTGTAAACTCATTATATCCTCCTAATCAGCCTACTTAAGTATGAGATAAAGATCTCAACTTAATTACCATGATGATATAGGATTAATATCATTAACTTACTTGGTAATTATTAAGATGTTTTTGGGTTTTTGTTTAGTGTTAAGTAATGAGTTTAATCTCTAATAAGGGATTATTGAACTCATTACACCATCCTAAGAGAAGGATGATAGATGAGAACACTTAAGTTGAGGAAGACTCCTCAACTTAATCCATGGTTAGGGACTAAATTCATTATATAACAAGCCTTTATTAAGTGGATTTTAATTAAAGGGTGAGATTAAGAAGTGGATTTTAAGTTTGTAAGACAACTTGAGGGGGACTTGTCCATTAAACACTAGGGTTAGTCCCTCTTAACCAAAAGGAAGAGATGTAACCCTAATATAAGGCCCAAGTTACATGCTTAAGTCTTAGTCATTATTAGGTGTTTTGATTAAGAGGTGTAAACAAATTAAAGGTTTAACACTAAGGATTAAAGTTATACACTCCATCCTAAGATGAGGATGCATGCATAACCCTAACTCAAAGTCCTAAAGCTTTTAAGTGTTTAGCCTCTGATTATGAGATGAGAAGAGAGACTCAAGGAGACTCAAAGGTAAAAAGCTATGGGGGACTATATAAAACCCTAAAAATTATCATGCTTGGATATCCTATGGTTTGTGAGGCTTGAGAGAAGATCTTCAGGAAGCCACCAATAGAAGAGAAGCAGATGAAAAGGGAAGGAGAAAGAAGAATAGGTTACTTACTTCCTGAAGAAGATAATTAACCTAAAGAAAGAAACTAAGAGGGAGAGAGCATAAGTGAAGCAAGTTAACTTCAAATACAAGTAAATAATGCATATGAAGAGATAAGAAGAAGGTAGGATGCGGAGGCAAATCCACATCCCAAACAACTTACCATAAGCCCCTAAAATGTTAGTATGAATGCATAAGATGCAAAGCAAAAGGAAATGAGATGAATAAAGATGCAAAGACCAAAACCAGAAGTGTATGTGCAAGGCCAATGTGTTATCATATGATGCAAAGACATACAAGATGCATATGAATGATCATACAAAGGATGAGATGCAAAGGAAGCATGTTAGAAGCATGAAAACACATGGATGTTCATGAAATGTAATGAATGCAAAGCATAGCAAATGAATGAAGAAATGATCAAGCAATGCTCAAGCATGTCTTAAGATGTCTAAGATGTCATACAAATACTTGAAATGTCATGGCAAGTTCATATGATTGAGATGTGCAAAGGTGAATGCAAATGAACATGAGAAATTAGGGTTTTAAGACAACATGAGATGTATATGACCAAAAAAGAAGCATAAATTATGATACAAATTTGAAATTGAACTCAAACAAACCCTAATCATACACAAGATCACTACCCAAAGGAGAAGGTCAGAAGCTAAACCTAGTGAAAGTTATGAATTTCCTAAGTTAACTAGGGTTTTGGGTGCTTCTAAAGGGAAAATGCAAATAAAATGGAAAATGCAATGCAAAATCATGAGATAAATATCCTAGATACTAGATGTAATATATGAAACAATGCAAAGAGAATCAAGTTCAAACTCATCATGGTTGATCATAAGTGATTTTTTCAAGTTAGGGTTAGAAAATGTGATTTTTAAGAACCCGAATTCAAAGATAATTGTGAAAATGTGATCAAACATAAAAAGAAATTTGTGTGATGAGTTTGTAAATGTTTCTAAATGTATGGGAATGCATCATGAATTTTTTGGTGATTTTTAAAAACCTGAATGCATTTTTAATTAATTAAAATCAATTAATTAATTAAATAAAACATTTAAATGGTTTAAAAATACTTTTTTAATTCAAAAATTAAAATAAAAAATGTTTTTGAGTTAAGAAAAATATTTAAAGTACAAATTCAGAAAATGAGATTTTTTAAAGTCTTTTTTCTATTTTAAATAATTATGGAAAAGAAATGCAAGAAAATGAAATATAAAATCAAATAAAATGGGAAATCAATCAATCTAATGGTCCAAGTTTGAACTGGGATTGACTGCGCGCACAGATGGAAGGCTGGGATTGAATATGGCAAAAATATTTAATTAAACCTAATTAATTTAATTAATCAGGATTAGGGTTTAAGTGAAAGGATCCTGACCATCCACACACGCGGGAAATAACATCTAACGGCCTAAATTCAAACTAAACTGATTAACCCTAATCCTAACCCTAATCACTCTCAGGTGACCGGAGAAAGCTCCGGTCATCTTCTCCGACCACCCTTTCACCCTAACTCCCTCAAAACCCCATGAAAATGCAAAAAACTCTCCAGAATGCATCATTAAACAACACTAAACACAAATCCAGCAACAAAATTCATTTATTTTTCATCAACAACAAGAATCGAAGCAAAACGGAAAACTGATAAAAATTTCTGAAGTTAAATACACACTCAATTCTCAATCATTTTCCATCATTCAAAGTTCATTGTGATCAGGAGAGCAAACTATATCATCTTGTAACTAAAGAAATAAGTTCTAGAAAAATGTTTCAAGAAGGTACCTGAGATGAAGCTTTGTCAATGGAGCTGTTTGGGCCTTCTTCTTGATGCACACACCCTCCTCTAATCACCCTTGAGCTTCTTTGAGGCTTTGAACAAGTTTATGTGGCTTCTTTTTGAAGTTCAGTTTTGAGAGGTGGAAAATCGTGTTTTGATTTAAGTGGGTGTTTGGTTGAAATGAAGGGTGGGAAATGATCCTTAGGTGATGGTGAGATGAATGGTGCAAAAATATTTGAGTTTTGATGTTGTATTGAGAGATTCGAAAGCTTGAAGGTTTTGGGGATTTTTTTGGCAATCTGAGTCTTGGCTTCTTTCAGGCTTGTGTGTGTTGTCTTTTGTGTTGCTTGAGGTTTGTATAAACCAATATGAGTGATCAGAAGAGTTGGTGTGGCATAGTGTGATTGGTATGAGCCAAGTTGCAAAAAATTCAATGTTGAGTACTATGAGGCATGGCACGGGTCAGAGACTGTTTGAAGGGGTGTCTTGCCTCAGCTGAGTTCATGGATGGCCCAGGGATTGGATTTGAGGATCTGGATGGCTTGATGCAAGAGTTATCACATGTTTTGCATTTTCCCTCTTTGAAGATTTTTGTGAAAATTGATCATAGAAACTTGTGATCCAAGGCATGATTTTGGGCTTGTAATGTTGCATTATCGTGTAATGAAGCTTAAAAGTGGATTAGAGGTCATTAGAAGTCTTGAAACTTGATTTTGCAAGAATCCCTCTTTGGCACATACTTGAAAATTACAAGATTTTTCCCAAATTTGAAAGATCATATCTTGAGTTCTAGGATGAATTAAGAGGAGTTCTTGTACTTTTTGAAAATGGGAAGATCCAATCAACAACTTTCATGTTTAAGGATTTTTCATTTGAAGCATTTTTTATCAAGAAAGAGGGGGTTGAAAATCTTTCCCAAAATGGAAAGTTTCCATTACAAGTCATGTCCAAAAATGGAAAGTTTGCAAATAGCTTGAAATTATTCAATCTTGTGAACTTCTAACCACTTCTAAGATCAAATAAGGATCATATAACCTCAAAATGATGAAGATGAACCTTTGGTACCATTGGTGGTGGCCTCAGATGCCCTGATTCTGACTTTTCTTGCATAATAATTTACCAGTTGATCAGATGACTTCCACAATGAATTTCTTCATCAAATTTGGTACACATGCTCCTTATAACATATTAAGACCAATGGAAACAAGAATGACCAAAAAATTTGAGATTAATGGCCTCAAACCTAAAACCCTAATTTTAGGTCATCTGTGTAGGAAATCCTCAGTCTACCTCTATACCTTTGCAATGCTTTGTGATCTCTTGACTTTAATGAACCTTTGAGAGAATAATATGATCATATAACACTCAATGACCTTCTTGACAAGCTTCAAGGCCTTTGAGATGGCTCAGATCACTTCTTGGATTCTCCTGATCACAAACCCTAATTGTGCAACTTATGCAGATGAAACAAATATGCAATGGGAGATGATATGCTTATGCAATGATATATGAAAGATCACAAGCCATGGTGTGAGAAAAGTGAGGGAAAATTTGGGGTGTTTACAATTGCCCCTATTCAAGCATGAGTTAGTTGTGCAGGGTGTAAGCGCCTGGCTTAACACACAAACAAGATAACTTGTGGTTGAATACCAAAGACAGTCCGAAATTTGCACTCGCTGGAGAGAAGAAGAAAAGGGATATAAGTTGTAACATGCAGTATAGTATGAGTATCAAATGAAAGAGATGGAGGATGACCATCGAGCAGAGGACGAATTTTGGGGATGAAAAACGACAAGTAAAGCAATGACGGGAACAACCATCATGCTGGGAAATAAAGAGACCGCGACGGGGACGACCATCGGGTAAAGAAATAAAACTCTCTGGGGATTAAAGAAATGAGGAAAGCACTGACGGGGACGGCCATCAGGTTAAAGGGTAAATAAACCGCGAAGGGGAAGGCCATCGGGTAAGAGAATAAATGAAATAATGATGAGGGAAGGTCATCAAAAGGTGAAGGACGATCACCTAGCAGGGGACGACTGCTGGAAATATCACGACATAGAACGAATGACGGATAGAAAAGATCAACGACGGGGATGACCATCGGATAAGAATGATGAAGGACGATCATCGAGAGGTGAAGGACGATCACCTAACAGGGTATGGATGCTCTTGGGGATTATCTCGACATAGGACGAATGTCGGATAACAAAGGTCGACGATGGGGACGGCCATCAGATAAATGATGAGGGACGGTCATCATTATGTGAAGAACGATCACCTAGCAGGGGACGGCTGCTAAAAAGATATCGCTACATAGGACGGATTCCGGATAGAGAGTTCCAACAATGGGGATTCCACCGGGGATAGGATGAGGGACGGTCATCCAAAGGTGAAGGACGATCACCTGGCAGGGGACGGATGCAGAAAATATCACGACATAGGACAAATGCTGGATAAGAGGATCAACGATGGGGACGACCATCGGATAAAATGATGAGGGACGGTCATCAAAAGGTGAAGGACGATCACCTGGCAGGGGACGACTGCTAAAAATATCACGACATTGGACGAATGTCGGAGAGAAAAGTTGTTTTCTAGGGAATGGTAAACACGGGCGAGTGCTTACGCCTTGAAATAAAAGGTATAAGTATTTGACGATGTGTATAAACCAAAGATGCGGACGAGCATCCTTAGGACCATGATACGGATGAGTATCGATAGAAACAAATGTTGATGCGTGTTTAAGGATGATGATACTGACGAGTATCAATCAGTTAAGCAAGGACCACGGAAGAGTGTTTGATCTGCCAGGGAGGTGATATATGCAAGATACGGACGAGTATTAGAGGATTGTGTATAAGTATGTACAAGTGTTTGACCTGTTGGGGAAATATGTGCAAGACACAGACGAGTGTCAAAAAGATTGAGCAAGGGACACAGATGAGTGTTTGACTTGTCGGGGAAGTTTGACACGGATGAGTGTCAAAAAGAATATGTACAAGTATGAACAAGTATCTGTATTGAGAGTGCAAAAAGTATTCTGGCTTTGTCTGCGGGGGATAAGTTTTGTATATATTGCTGGTGAAGTGATTCTGATATTGGCTCGAACCTGGCTTATGATCATGCAAAATGTTTGATTTTTGCCGTAATGCTCCGTATTAGACGGAATGCTACGCTTTGCATGGGGAAAATGATGCAAATGCTATGATTATGCAAATGAGAGAACCAATCCGAGATCCGGATCCTGCGGGGAGAAAGATCTCTGGGCGATCTGTCTGGAGGGAGAATTCTGCTAGGGAAAGAGATCATTGGCCGGTCTGTGGGTAGAGAGGATTGCTGAACAATCTTCCTAGGGAACTCTGTGGGGATCTCTGTTGAGGAGGTTTTTGTTGAGGAAACTCATGCTGGGGATGAGAAGACTTCGGAACACCGCTGGGGAACAGAAAACCCTGGTAACTCTTCTGGGGAGAAACTGGAAACTCCGCGGGGAAGCGATTCTGCCGACTCTGCAGAGGATGAGAGAATCCTGGCAACTCTGATGGGGAACAGAAAGTCCTGGCGACTGGATAAGGAAAAGGAAAACTCTTCCCACTCTGCTGAGGATGAGAAAATTCGGGCGACTCCGTTGAGGAAAAGAAGATCCTGGCAAATCTACTGGGGAAAACTTTGGCAACTTGCTGGAGATGAGAGGATCTTGGCAACTTAGCTGAGGAAAACTCTGGTGATCTCACTAGGAAAAAGAAGACTCTGGAAACTCTTTGGGGGAAAAGAAGTTCCTGACGACTTTGCTAGAGAGAAGGAGTTCCTGGCAACTTCACTAGGGAAGAGCAGTTCAGGCATTGCTCGGGAGATCCTGCTTGGGGAGAAGAGAACTTCTAGGAAGTAACCCGTTGTAATTATTTCGTCCAAGCGACATGCTAGGGATTTAATGAGTTTCTCGAAGGGTCCTCTGAGGGGATGGCAGCTTCGTGGGGGAATACTCCTGTCAAGTAACCCTGCTGATGAGGTGATTGCTGACTTGGTTGGGGATATGAGGCTTGATGTACCCCATGCTGTGAGATTGTCTGTCTTGAGTACCTACAACCTGTTAAACAAAAGAAACGCACAAGTTTCCTAAGGTATCCTCTACCGGATTCCATCATAAGAGTTAGATTTTCTCAAGAGTGCATATTTCCTGCAAGCATATATTGAAAATGGCTTATATGTTTTCATGCAAGTATTGTATTATGAAATTTGGACATTTTGCAGACGAAAAAAAATGTACAAAACAAAATGTGACTGAAAATTCTGATTTTATTGATTTGTGTGCCCTGAATATGCAAGTACGGTGAATAAGCGAATCCCTGAAAGGAGGAGATTGCTGTAAAATTGAGAAAATAAAAGTGTTGGCAATGTTTGAAGTTGACGCTCCAGTAAGCTTCCTTTGCTGACCTGTATGACCTTGACATTCTTCTTATCTTGCTTTCTGAAGAAGGTTAATTCTGACCGACGCTTTATTCTTTCGAAGCATTCCATGTTTTGAGTGATACAGACGAATTCAGAATGCAGTTGTTCACTTTTCCCTGATTTTGCGTGGATCGCCCTTTCGGGTTTTCAATCCACCGGGATACCCATTTTTGCATGAGTTGTCCGATGTGGCTTTTCAACTCAGCGGGTGTACATGTTTTTGATTTTCCCTTATTTTTGCCCGAGTCTTTTTATTCTGTTTTTTACTCGCCGGGATCCCCTATTTTTGCTTGGACTTACATTCTGTTTTTATGTCCAGCGGGTATTTTATGCGAAGTATTTTTTAACTGCATCTGAATTCACAGGAGATAAGAAATCCTCGCCATCCATAGTAGTAAGCATCAGCACCCCACCAGAGAAAACTTTCCTTACTATGAATGGGCCTTCGTAGTTTGGCGTCCATTTGCCCCTGTGGTCTGTATGAGGAGGAAGAAGTCTTTTCAGAACAAGCTCTCCCACTTGGTATTCTCGAGGTCTGACTTTCTGATCGAAGGCTTTCGCTTTTGATATAACTGCCCATGACAGATGGCTGCTAATCTCTTTTCTTCAATCAGACTCAGTTGATTATATCGAGATCGGACCCATTCTGCTTCATCCAGTTTCACATCCATTATTACCTGTAAGGAGGGTAGTTCAACTTCAATAGGTAGGACAACTTCCATACCATACACAAGCTGATAAGGTGTTGCCCCAGTGGATGTTCTGATAGAGGTTCGGTACCCATGCAAGGCAAATGGTAGCATTTCGTGCCAGTCTTTGTAAGTGACTACCATCTCTTGCACAATCTTCTTAATATTCTTGTTAGCGGCCTCAACAACGCCATTCATCTTTGGCCTGTAAGGAGAAGAGTTTTGATGTTGGATTTTGAAGTCCCGACATAGTTCTGCCATCATCTTGTTGTTCAAATTGGAACCATTATCAGTAATGATTCGCTCGGGAACTCCATATCGACAGATGATATCCCTTTTCAGAAATTGGGCTACCACTTGCCTGGTGACATTTGCATATGAAGCCACTTCAACCCATTTGGTGAAATAATCAATGGCTACCAGGATGAATCTGTGACTATTTGAAGTAGTCGGTTCAATCTTTCCAATCATATCAATGCCCCACATGGCGAAGGGCCAAGGTGAAGACATTAAATTCAAAGGATTCAGAGGCACATGCACTTTATCTGCGTAGATCTTGCACTTGTGGCATTTTCTGGCATAGGCACAACAGTCTGCATCCATTGTGATCCAGTAGTAACCCGATCTTAACAACTTGTTTGCCATTGCATGTCCTCCGGCATGGGTACCAAAAGAACCCTCATGTACTTCGTGCATCAGCAGGTCTGCTTCCTTCTTGTCAACACATCTGAGCAAGACCGTGTCGAAGTTTCGCTTGTATAAAGAACCATCAGCATTAAGGAAGAAACTATCGGCTAGCCTTCTTAATTTCTTTTTATCATTTGACGATGCCCCAGGTTGGTATGTCTGAGTTTTCAAGAAGCATTTGATGTCATGGTACCAAGGCTTGTTGTCAGTGACAGTGTCCATAGAGAATACATATGCTGGTCTGTCCATTCTGTATACCAAAATCCGAGGTACGTAATTGACGACCTGTACTTTAATCATGGATGAAATGGTAGCCAAGGCATCTGCAAACTAATTCTCATCTCGAGGAATGTATTAAAGCTTGACTGTTGTGAAGAAGGTCAACAATCTCCTCGTATAGTCATAGTATGGAACCAGATGCTCCTGATGAGTGTACCACTTGTCGTTGGTCTGGTTGATTACCAAAGTTGAATCTCCGAATACATTCAAGGTTTTGATCCTGAGGTCAATGACTTCCTCAAGCCCCATGATACAAGCTTCGTATTCTGCTTCGTTGTTAGTGCAGGCAAAGGTAAGCCTTGCTAAGAAAGGCATATGAACCCCTTTAGGTGTAATAAACACTGCACCAACTCCACGACCGTGGCAATTAACTGCCCCGTCAAACATCATAGTCCATGCTTCTTCTGGGCCATGCCCTTCAGTGTGAATAGGCACTTCACAATCTTTTTCTTTCAAGAACATGATGTCTTCATTAGGGAAGTCAAATCTCAAAGGCTGGTAATCATCAATGGGTTGCTCAGCCAGATAGTTAGACAATACACTGCCCTTGATGGCTTTCTGAGAGGTGTACTGAATGTCATATTCTGTTAGAATCATTTGCCATCTCGCAACCCTTCCGGTAAGTGTTGGCTTCTCAAATATGTACTTGACTAGATCCATCTTTGAGATCAACAAGGTAGTATGAGTCAACATATATTGTCTTAGTCAGCGAGCAGCCCACGCTAAAGCACATCATGTTTTCTCGAGCAGTGAATAACATTGTTCACAGTCGGTAAACTTTTTGCTTAGGTAGTATATTGCATACTCTTTTCGACCAGACTCGTCATGCTGGCCCAACACACACCCCCATTGAATCTTCTAATACTGTTAGATACATGATTAGAGGTCTTCCTTGAACTGGAGGCATGAGAATTGGAGTTTCTTGCAGATATTCTTTGATCTTGTCAAAAGCTCTCTGTCAGTCATCGTTCCACCTGACTGTTTGCTCTTTTCTGAATAGCTTGAACAAGGGTTCGCAGGTTGCACCAGTGAGATGAGATATGAACCTTGAGATGTAGTTCAATCTACCTAAGAACCCTCAAAATTCTTTATCAGTCTTAGGTGTAGGCATTTCTTGAATAGCTTTGACTTTATCAGGATCAACCTCAATTCCTTTTTCACTTACAATAAAACCCAGCAGTTTACCAGAACGTACCTCGAATATGCATTTGTTGGGATTCAACTTCAACCGATACTTTCTCAGACGCTTGAACAGTTTTAGCAAATTCACCAAATGATCTTCCTCTGTGAGGGACTTAGGAATCATATCATCCACATAGAACTCGATTTCTTTATGAATCATATCGTGGAATAATGTTACTGTAGCCCGTTGATAAGTTGCACCGACGTTCTTCAGACCAAACGACATTACCTTGTAACAGAATGTGCACCAAGGTGTGATGAAAGTTGTCTTCTCCATGTCTTCAGGTGACATCTTAATCTGATTGTATCCAGAAAATCCATCCATAAAAGAGAATACCGAGAACTGAGTTGTGTTATCCACCAATACGTCAATGTGAGGTAATGGGAAATCATCCTTTGGGCTGGCTCTGTTTAGATCCCGGTAATCCACACACATACGCACCTTGTCATCCTTATTAGGTACAGGTACAATGTTAGCAACCCACGGCGGGTAGCTGGTTACAGCAAGAAAACCGGCGTCCCACTGCTTTTGTACTTCTTCCTTGATTTTCATGGCCATGTCCGGGCGAGTATGGCGCAACTTCTGTTTAACTGGCGGATAATCTTATTTCAATGGCAGCCTGTGCATGACAATATCCGTATCCAGACCTGACATATCTTGATAGGACAAAGCAAAGACGTCGACATATTCTCGAAGCATATTGATGAGTTGTTCTTTCACTGGAGCTTACAGACTGGCCCTGATCTTCACTTCTTTCACATCTTCTTCGGTGCCAAGATTGATAGTCTCAACCTCCTCCTGATGAGGAGCAATCACCTTTTCCTCTTGTCTTAATAACCTGGCCAACTCTTCAGGCCAATCATAGTCTTCATCAACCCCTTCATCTGCTTGATTAATCGGATTGTCGAAGTCATACGAGGTCATAGCAGTGTCGTTGTCGGTGCATTATGGAAAGCTATCTCTGCAAGGGTTGAGATTTGGTCCATTTTAGTGATTGATTTTATCTTATTTAGAAAACGTGAATGAAGTTTATTAAGAAAACATTGACATTTATTGTTTTGTGCGAAAACAAAAATGAAAAGACAGTGAGCGAAAAGATTGTTTGCAAAAGATGTCCATTGTTAATTAATTCAATTTGCACAAAATACATATATGGACCTATTACAAAATGAGTCCTGACACCTTAGGAAAGATGCAGGACTTGATGCATGCTTAAATAGGAAATAATAATTACTCTGCAGCAGTAACCCTTATAATTTCCTGGGAAGACCAATTGAGGACTTGTTGGCCCGGGAGTCTTGGACGAATCCAGCTTTCCATGTTGTAGTCGTTTTCAGCCTTGTCTTCCACATTGTTGATAGCTTCCGGGGTCAGCATTCCCCCACTTATAAACTTGGGAGCCTCAACAGCCTCCTCTTGGGCCTGTCGGGACGGTCTGTGACCCAAACCGAATTTGTCTTCTTTGATCTGAATTTGCAGCAGCTTGCCCCAGCCTTGGGCGTTCCCGTCTTCAACAACCTTCCGAGCTTGTTTGTAAGAAGAGATTGAAGTACCAGACACTTCAGCTGTTGCTTCATTGACATTGAGGGCTTCAAAACACTGGCTCATTGTTTCATGGATCTCCCCATCCATCTCTATATACTTGTAAGTGGCTAGATGACTGACAAAGATGTCCTCCTCCCCACAAATGGTGATAACTTGGCCTTCCCACTCATATTTTAACTTCTGGTGAAGGGTCGATGTTACGGCGCCAGCGACATGAATCCAGGGTCGACCTAACAAACAGTTGTAGGAAGGTTGAATGTCCATCACATATAAGATAGTTTTGAAAATATGTGGGCCAATTACCACAGGCAACTCAATTTCTCCAAGAACCGATCACTTAGAACCGTTGAAGGCTCTCACAACCAGGTTACTCGGGGGGAGTACAAAACCATCATATTCCATCTTAACCAAGGCTTTCTTTGGAAGGATATTGAGAGATGACCCACTGTCAACCAAAACATGAGAAAGTACATCACCTTTACACTCTAAGGTGATATGTAAAGCCTTGTTGTGGTTACGGCCCTCCGTAGTCAGATCAGCATCAGTGAAACCTAGTCCATGACTAGTATTGACATTTGCGACCACTTTTTCTAACTGATTAACCGTAATTTCTTCCGGCACATAAGTTGCGTGCAAGACTTTGAGAAGTGCGTTCCTGTGAGCTTCGGAACACATTAGCAGTGATAGAATAGAGATTTTGGAGGGTGTCGGATGGAGCTGGTCCACAACCTTGTAGTCACTCTTCTTGATTATTCTCATGAACTCGTCTACATCCTGATCAAAGGATGTCTTCTGAATTTCCTTGGCAATTCGTTCTTCATGTACCACACTCTTGCCTTTTGCTTTAGCAGCAGCTTCTGCTTCAGCGTTAACTCTTGGAAATTGTGACGCGAAGAGATGTCCGCTTCGAGTGAAGCCTCCACCTCCCCCGACATTATCAATCTGTGGTGTAGGAGTTGAAGAGTCAAGAGTGACTTTCTTTCCGTTGCAATAAAGATCTGAGCTGTAATGCCAAGGCACGACACTGCTGCTATCATATGGAACTGGTTCAGGCATCGTGATGGTTACCGGACTGATTGATGCGGAAGAAGGAGTGGTGAAAGTTTGCGGGTCATAATAGATTGTGACAGGAGGTCTGATTGGAGGTGATGCGGGTCAGGGAGTCGTTGATGTGACTGTTGATGTTGTTGAAAGTTGTTGGAAGAATCTGGGACATGAATTATTGTCGGATCATAGTAAATGGTGACTGTGGAAATGTCTTCATTGATGGTTGATGTTGTTGTAGAAGATGCTACTGAACTGATGTCTATTGAAGTTGAAGAAGGGAATTTTGTTGATGTTGTAGAAGAATCTGTTGGAATGATTGTTGTTGAAGTTGTAGGATGGATATCTGTTGATATTGTAGAAGAGATGTTTGTTGAAGTTGTAGAAGTCGGAACCATTGAAGTGATCTGTAGAATGCCTTCTTTGATAAGACTGTTGATACCAATCTTCAAGTTTGCATAACCATTGGTAGAAATCTTGCAAGCTTCACAACAGGCCTCACAACCTAGAAACACTTGGCACTTCAATAGCTGAGCTTTAACTCCGGCCAGTGGTGTTTGAATGCTTGCAACGTCGTCAACAAGAATAGATGGTTGGTCCTCTTCAATTGCATTAATCCTCGGTCCACCGTGATTCGTTATTGGATTCTTTGTGACATTAGGGGGAGGTGCAAAATTCAAAGCTTTTGAATCAACTAAGTCCTGAACTTTCATATGCAAGGCCCTGCATTTCTCTATTGTATGGCCAGGTGCATTGGAGTGGAAGGCACATCTGGCATTGACATCATAGTTCCTTGGAAGGTTTTGGGGATCTGGTGGAGCCAGAGTCCTCAATTCGATCAAATTGAGCTTCAATAATTGTGGAAGTAAGGCAGCATAGGGCATCAGGATGGGATCGATAACCCTGTTGATTTGTGAAGGCCTTTGTTGGAACGGACGTTGTTGTTGTAAGACCTCTGTTGTTAAGGAAACTGTTGTTGCTAAGGATACTGTTGTTGCTGAGGGAAGTGTTGTTGAGGTGGTGGAGCAGGGATGGTGACAGCAGCTACTGATCTTGGTGTGTATTGAGGAATGCCTCTGCCCACATGAACTGAGTTAGTTTCACCTGTCCTACGAGGTCCTGAGAAAGGTTTCCTTGCATTGCTGGAGCTAGCACCGTTGTCGGAGATCTTACCCATCTTCAAAAGACTTTCAATTCTCTCACCAGCTATAACTACATCAGCAAAACTGGTGGAAGAGAAAGTAGCAAGTCGGTTAATGTAGGTTCCCTGTAATGTGTTCATAAACATGTCAGTCATCTCCCTTTCTGACATAGGTGATTGGACATCAGCAGCAAGTTGTCTCCGTCTTTGGGAATATTCACGGAAACGTTCTCTTGAAGACTCAAACATACCCATCAGGAGGGTCCTATTGGGAGCCATATCCAAGTTGTACTGATACTGGCGTATAAAGGCCTCGGCTAAGTCCTTCCAATTTCTGACTGTGGCCCTGGATAAATGAGAATACCACTCACGGGATGCCCCGGTCAAGCTATCTTCAAAATAAAACATCCACAACTTCTCATCCATGGTATAAGCTTTTAATCTTCCCAGAAAAGATTGAAGGTGGTTACGAGGACAGGAGGTACCGTTATACTTCTCAAAGCAAGGAGGTTTAAACTTGTGGGGAATCCTGACTCCTTCAACTAAACCCATGTCCATCACATCAAATCCCAAAGAGTTTTGGGACTCCAAGGATCTCAACTTCTCAGATATTTCGTCCAGACGACGATCATAAACTTCATCAGCTCCTACCACTGTAAATTGTTCCTCTTGAGGGTCTTCTTGCAAGACACGACCTCCAGTGTTTCTCTGGTTATTTCCGATAACATTAACTTCAGGGTTGAGGTGGGGTCCAAATTCGGGTGGATTTTCTTGTGGCTGATCGTGCACGTTGTTACTTGTTCCTCCAGTACTAGCATGGTTCTCTTCTGGAGTTTGCCGCTCGACTAACTCCCTCAATCATTCTTGGGTCTGTGCTAGCCCAGTCATCACATCCATAAACTGGTTCATCTGAGTCCTCACCTCAGTCCTCACATCAGTCATCTGAGTTCTTACATCTGTCAATTCTTGCTAAAGTTTATCCATCTGTAAGTTCAAAAGGTTGTTTCTAGTCGGATACCAGTGGATGCGGTTGACGAGTGTCGCTCCCACTAAAAGACACCCGGTCAGATAAGGTATAGACGCCAACGGTCGGCGAAAGGAGGAATGAAGGTGAAGATGAATAGAGTTGCCAACTAGGCATTTTTATCCCGACGGAAAGGTAATGCTACATAAACCTAGAAAAAGGATGGATAAGACGGTTGTGAACCAGAGAGACTGAGAAAGGGGGTTGGTTACAATCTGGCAAGGTATTAGCACCCATATTGTCCGTCGTACTCGACGGGATCCATGCTTAAAAGATTTGTGTTTAAAGGGGTAGTGTATGTGCTATCTGTGTTCAAAAGCTGGAAAAGAATGTACAAGTGTCAGTGCAAGAAAGTGAAGTGAGGTGCTCAGGAATGAGGCTTAAAAGAATAATGTTGGAAGAGGGGGGGAGAGACAGAGACTTTTGTTCGATAACAGTTAAGTTATGCCTACATATCCTCTTGTGCAATGACGAAGTCAGAACACCGTAGTTCGACTCAAAGAGACTGAAAGATAAATTGACTGATGAACTGCCTGCTTGTCTATGCTCAAGTGTATGACTCGTCTGGCTCGAGTGTTGACTGTCTTGCATTAGACGGAAGAAGCAAGTTCTCGTTTATGAGTGAAGATGATGAGAAAAGAATCCTGAAGGAGACGATTATTGTTTGTTTTTTTGTTTTCAATCTTTTATTGCTTTTTGTGTTTGTCATAAATTAATGAACTTAAGCCTAAACCAAAGGTTAGTAAACTCATCATATCCTCCCTTTGATTAGGGATAATGAGAATACCTTAAGTATGAGATAAACACCTCACACTTAATTCCCATGATGATGTAGGATTAAGATCATTAACCTACTTGTGATTATTTATATGTTTTTGGTGTTTTTGTTTAGTGTTAAGTAATGAGTTCAAGCCATAATCAAGGATTTAGTGGACTCATTACACCATCCTAATAGAAGGATAATAGATGAACACACTTAAGCTGAGGAAGATACCTCAACTTAATCCATGATTAGGGATTAACCTCATGACAAAACAAACCTTTATTAAATGGATTTTAATTAATGGTAAGATTAAGAAGTGAATTTTATGGTTTGTAAGACAACTTGAGGAGGCCTTGTCCATTAACACTAGGGTTAGTCCTTCTTAACCAATAAAGGAAGAATTAGAACCCTAATGCAAGGCCCAAGTTACAAGCTATTGTCTTAGTGATTATTAAGATGGATTGATTAAGAGGTTTAAACACATTAAGGGTTTAACACTTAGGATTAAAGTTATACACTCTATCTTAAGAGAAGGATGCAGGCATAACCCTAATCACAAAGTCTTAAAACCTTAAAGGTTTAGTCTCTGATTATGAGATGAGAAGAGAGATACAAAGAAGAAACAAAGCTAAAAACTAAAGGGGACTAATCAAAACCCTAATTATTTTCATGCTTGGATGTTCCTATGGTTTGTAGGGCTTGCAAGAGATCTTCAATGAAGCCACCAATGGAAGAAGCAGATGAAAGGAGGAGAAGCAGAAGAAACAAGTTACTTACTTCACTGAAGAAGATAAGTAACTAGGAGAAAGAAAGTGAAAGATGAACATGAATAAGCAATCTCACTCTAAAGCAAAGAAAAATGCAGCAATGATGCATAAGAAGAATGAGAAGATAAATGAGAAGTGAAGGCAAATTCACTTCTCAAATTACTTACCACCTGAAAATGTTAGCATAAAGGAAAAAAATGAAATGCAAATGAAGCATGTGCAAAAGTAAAACCAAAACCAGAAGCAAATACATGATGAAAATGATGATATGAGATGATGCAAAAGCAAGACAAGTGTTATGAATGTTCATACAAGAGATGGAATGCAAAGGATGCATGCTTTGAAGTTTGAAAGTTCATGAAAGTTCATGGAATGAAATGAATGCACATCATGGCAAATGAATGAAAAAATGATCAAGCATGATTCTAATATGTCCTAAGATGTCTTAGATGCCATATGAATGCAAGAAATGTCATGGCAAGTTCATGTATGGATGCATATGCAAGATGTATGCAAATGAACATGAGAAATTAGGGTTTTAAGGCAACATGAGATGCAAAAGTCAAAAACAGAAGCAAAACATAAGATAAAAAATTGCAAATGAACTCAAAGGAACCCTAACCCCATATGATATCACACCCCAAAGGAGGAGGCCTAACTCTTAACCTAAAGAAAGTTGTGATTTTTCTAAGTTATCTAGGGTTTTAAGGTACCTTAAGAGAGAAAAAGCAAATCAAATGGAAAATACAAGATAAATTTATGACACAAATATGCTAGATACTACATGTCATATGAAGAACAACGCAAAAAGAACCAATGTCAAACCCTTCATGGTTAGGCAGAAAAGAATTCTTGAAGTTAGGATTCAAAAATAGGATTTTTATGAACCCTAAATTCAAGAAAAATGTCAAAGTTGAACCAAAACCAAAAATAAATTTGTATGAATGGTTTGACAATGTTTCTAAATGTCCTAAGATGCAATGTGAATTTTTTTGGGATTTTTAGAAACCTAAATGGTATTTTAATTAATTAATTTCCATTAATTAATTAAAATAAACATTTAAATATTTTTAAAATGGTTTTTTTATGCAAACAATAAAAATAAAAATATTTTTGGGTGGAGAAAAATATTTGAAATCAAAATGCTGAAGAAAAATATTTTTGGAATTTTCTAAGTATTTAAAATAAATTGTACAAAATAAATGCAATAAAATGAATTAAAAATGGATTTAAATAAAAGTCAGCTGATCCAAGGGATCAGATTCAAAGTTGAGGTTGGAGGGAAGACCACGCGCGCATCTCAACGGCCATAATTCAAACTGACTAAAACCCAATTAAATAATTAATTAATCATATTTAAAACTTAATGGACTAATCTGAGCCATCAACTGCCTAACCCTAATCCACATCCTATGGCCCAAATTCAAACTTAGCCCTAAACACGTCAATAACCCTAATTACTTTCAGGTGGTCGGAGAAGACTTCTGGTCATCTTCTCCGGCGAGACCTTCAACCCAACTTCTTCCCTATGCCATTTTTGGAGCTCTAAAGCTCCCGATCAACTCCTCTCCTCTCCCTAAACACGAATCCACACTCAAAACTAATTTCTCATGGCTGAAAATTAAGATTCGAAGAAGAACTCAAAAATGGTGAAACTTTCAAACAGTCAGTACATGCTCATTTCGCAACCATTTTCAAAAATAAATATATCATGGTGATCAGCAAAGCATAAAGAACAATCTAAGAACTTAAAATTGCATTTCTGGAAAAAGGTTTGAAGAGGTTACCTGAGCTTGAGCTTTCTCAGTTTGGAGCTTTTGGACCTCCTCTCTTGTGCAAAACCACTCCTCCTGACCTCCTGATGAAGCTTTGATGCTTGGAAGGAGTTTATAATGGCTGGATTGTGTGATTGCACTTCAACTGGCCAGAAATCGTGTTTCAGTTTTGGGGGCTTTGAAGCTTGTTTGATGGTTGGTTTATGCTTTATGGATCATTTCTGAATGAATGGTGAAGTTTGTTTTGGAGTTTGATGGCTGGACAGAAAGTTTCGAAGGTTTTTGCTCTTGGGGTGATTTTGTGGAACTTGGTGATTCTGAAGTGTTAGGCTTGCTTGATGTATGTTGTCAGCTGTGTTTGATCCACATAACAAGCTTTGATAGGTCAGAAGAGTTGTTGTGGCCTATGGTGATTGGTATGGGCTCTCTTGCACAAAGTCAATAAAACTTGTACTTGAGGTATGGGCTCATGTTGCAGCTGGCTTTTGGCTTGTCCAGGCTCAACAAATTTTCAAGGAGAACCATGGAATTGGTTTTGTGGTGATTCAGCAAATTTATGAGAGGTTTTGTTCCCTTTTGCAATTTGGAAGAAGTTTGGCCCCTTTTGGATTTCTTGATGTGCAAGACATGAAATGGCATGGTTCTTTGGGCAATTCTGATTTTTAGGAAATGCACTATGTTTGTATGATGCATAGAAGTGTATTAGAGGTCACAAAATGGCTTGGTAAGTGGTTTTGCAAAAATCCCTCTTTGGTGTATTCTTGAAAATTATAGGATTTTTGCCAACTTTGAAAGATCATAACTTGAGTTCCATAATGAATTAGAACTTGTTCTTGTACTTTTTGAAAAGGGAATGATCCAATCTACAACTTTCATGACCAACAATTTTTCATTTGAAGCATTTTTGGTTGAGAAAGAGGAGGTTGAAATACTTTCCCAAAATGGAAAGTTTCCATTACAAGTCATTTCCATCTTTGGAAACTTTTGGTTTAGCTCCATTTTCTTCAATTTTGTGAACTTCCAAGCACTTAAATGATCAAATAAAGATCATAAAACTTCAATTTGATGAAAAATCCACTTTGGTTCCATTGTTGGGGGCCTCAGATGCCCTGATTTTGCTATGACTTGCTCAAGAAGTTACCCAATGAACAGATGACTTCCACAATGAATTCCTTCATCAAACTTGGTACACATAATACTTATAACATATTGAGACTATTAGAAACAAGAATGAGCAAAAAATTTGGAGTTAAGGCCTTTGAAACCAAAACCCTAATTTCAGGTCATCTGTGCAGTGAAACCCTAGCTCTGCTTCCATGCTTTGCCAGTTCTTGTGATTCCTTGACTTCCTTGATCTTTGAGGGATATAATATGATGATAGAACACACATGGACCCTCTTGGAATGATTTGAGACCTTTGGAGTGGCTCAGATGGATCCTTGGATTGCTCAGATCACAAACCCTAGATGCAGATGAACTTGAACTATGCAGATGAAACAAAAAAATGCAATATGATATGATATGCTTAAACCTATGCAAAGATGAAAGATCACAATCCATGGTGTGAACTTAGTGAGGGAAAATTTGGGGTGTTTACACCCACTATCAAACAATGATATCTTAATTTCAAAGCAAACATTACTCACAAAGGGGGGCCAAAATTCAATCCAAGAACAAATTGGAGAGAAACGGTCAAACAAGACTCATCCCGAGGAGGAAATATCTCAATTGGGGAAGTTCCATCCAGATAATAAACTGGGGAGGAAACTGAATCAAAATCATCCACGAGAAGCAAACTCAGTGTGGAAATAGAAAGGATAAACATTTTCTGCTTAAGGGTTGACACTCTAAACTTGAGAGGAAAACCACACACACACTCTGTGGGGAAAAAACACCAAAGAGCGGGGAACAAAGATAAATGCAAGAAACCAAGAAAAATATGCTATGCTCATGCGTATGAATATGCTGACAAAACAGACATAAAGATAAGCAACGAGTGACATAAACACCACAACAACCGGATACTTGGCTAACCATGGAAATAAGTTCGGGGACCATGCTGGAGATATGAATCAAAATCCTCAACAACACAAAATCTTCCATACTCTGGGTAAAGAGGGACATGTCCCTGTTAAACTCTGATGGGGACGAATATCTTCATAAATCTGGATGAGGAGACAAAGTAAAGATCTACCAGTGATGCAAATAAAACATAGCCTACTGGAGTATTAAACATCAATCATCAACTCTGTATAGGGATACCATCCTATTGAGGAAAGGTAATGATCTGCCGAGGGTGGGAAGAACTCCCACGATCCATGTTGGGGACAGAAATGTTCTTAATCAAACTCCTGCAGAGAATAATCATCATACTATTCCTGCTCCAATCGGGGAAAAAGTTATACCACTCTCACTCTGCTTGGGGAAGGAGTTACACCATTCCTGCTCTGCTTGGGGAAGGAGTTACACCATTCCTGCTCTGCTTGGGGAAAGAGTGTAAAACTTGCCAAAGATAAAAAATAGAGATCTGCTGGAAACCATCACATGCAGACTTACTGGGGATCTATGAAGATCTTTCATCACTGAACGTTTGGATTTTTCGACCCATGGGGGGATGCCAGAAGTTAACATCATAGAAAATCACAATTACGAGGGATTTTAAATCAATAATCACCAACAGGTGAAAGAAAACATATAAATGGATTGATATACCAATATTTCTGTTGAGGGATGCAACCAACTTATGCTGAAGAGCAAAGGCTCGGCCAGGGGCTTCCAAGACTTTTCAAGTCAAGGGTAAACTACTGAGGAAGAGATCAAAACTCAGCTGGGGGTTTTCTACGATATACCTGCCAACAACTCTGCTGGGGGAAAGGAACAGAATTAAGAGTATTTGCAATCCTTGCTCATGCTGTTTGCTGGGGAACAAAACATAATTAACATCGACATGCCAGGACCAATCAAAAATTCCTTAAGGACACAAACGGATCAAACCCTGCTTTGGGAGAGACAAGTTACACACATCCGGACTTTACCATCCCTGAAATCACTATTGATATCCTTTCTTTGTTCACAAATCAAGAGAAAATGTTTCTATAATCTTCAAAAATTAAATTTATTAAATTTGTTTCAAAAATTATCATCAACAATAAATTGAAATTTTGTAAACAGAAATAATATAAGGAGTTGCAAACAATTGGATAAAAGCTCAAATTTATTGATAGAATGGTAGTTAGCAAATGGCGGGACTC
This sequence comes from Lathyrus aphaca, assembly GCA_963966055.1. NCBI lineage: Eukaryota > Viridiplantae > Streptophyta > Magnoliopsida > Fabales > Fabaceae > Lathyrus > Lathyrus aphaca. The sequence continues at coordinate 413,256,856 of OZ014525.1, forward strand.
CATAGATCATTACAAGTTTGAAAAATGGTAAATACATGGAAAAGGGCTACATTGAAATACAAGGATCAATATTCTCCCTATCAACTTTGAACTCCACTGTGTGTGAAAATTCAGTCAAGGATGAGTGAATAAGAATATTTGATGGGCATTTCTTTTGAAGTATAGAATCTGAAATCCTCGGTCGCTACAAGTGATCCAATCTGTCAATGCGGTTACTTGCCATGATCCCTAACTTTTGCCTAGATTTCCCTTTCGGGTTTTCAATCTACCGGGATAATTATTTCTGTTTTTGTCTCAAATGTTTGCCTGGACTGCCCTTTCGGGTTTTCAATCCACCGAGACGCTCATTTTTGCCTAAGCCGCCCTTTCGGGTTTTCAACTTAGCAAGCTGTTCTTTTATTTTTAGGCAAAGTATTTCTTGACTGCATCCGCATTCACAGGACGAGTGATCTCTTCACCATCCATAGTTGCAAGAATTAATGAACCGCTAGAGAAGACTTTCTTGACAACATATGGGCTATCATAGTTCGGAGTCCACATGCCCCGAGAATCTATAATGAAAGACTGGATCTTTTTGAGCACGAGGTCGCCTTCTCTGAATACACGAGGTTTGACCTTCTTGTAAAACGATTTCTTCATTCTTTTCTGGTACAACCGACCATGACACAAAGCTGTTATTCTCTTTTCCTCAATCAAATTCAACTGGTCAAATCTACTCTAACACCATTCAGCCTCAGTCAACTTAGCTTCCATCAGAACTCTCATTGATGGGATCTCAACCTCGACGGGGAGCACTTATTTTGTACCATAAACAAGTGAGAAAGGGGTTGCCCCTATTGAAGTGCGAACAAATGTACGATACCCATGCAAAGCAAAAGGGAGCATCTCATGCCAGTCCTTGTATGTCACAACCATCTTCTGAATGATCTTCTTAATGTTCTTATTCGTAGCTTCAACAGTCCCATTCATCTTCGGTCTATAAGGAGAAGAATTATGGTGTTGAATCTTGAATTCTTCACAAAGTTCTTTCATCATCTTATTATTCAAGTTCGAACCATTGTTAGTAATGATTCTATTCGGAACACCATATCTGCAGATAATGTTATTATTGATAAACCGAACTACAACTTTCTTGGTCATATTAGCATATGATGCCGCTTCCACCCACTTAGTGAAGTAGTCGATTGCCACAAGAATAAAATGATGTCCATTCGAAGCCTAGGATTCAATCATACCAATCATATCAATTCCCCACATAGAGAAAGGCCACGGGGAAGATATCACATTGAGATGAGTTGGTGGCACATGAATCTTATCAGCGTACACTTGGCACTTATGGCACTTTTTCACATACTTGCAACAATCAGCTTCCATTGTCAGCCAATAGTAACCTGCTCTCAACATCTTTTTAGCCATTGGATGCACATTAGCATGAGTACCAAAAGATCCTTCATGAATTTCTTTCATTAACATGTCTGCTTTGTGTCTATCCACGCATCTGAGCAAAACCATGTCAAAATTCCTCTTATAAAGCACATTTCCATTTAGGAAGAAATTTCCTGCCAATCTCCTCAATGTCCTTTTATCTTTATCGGATGCCCCAAGTGGGTATTCCTGACTCTGGAGAAAACAGTTAATATCATGATACTAAGGCTTATCATCATGGACCTCTTCAACTGCAAATACATGAGCTGGTCTTTCAAGCCACATCACCCTGATCATGGGAACATCATTCCACCGGTGCACCTTTATCATAGAAGCTATAGTTGCTAAAGCATCTGCAATCTGATTTTCATCATGAGGCACCTAATGAAACTCAACTTTAGTGAAGAAAGTTGACATCCTCCTGGCATAATCTCTATAAGGGATCAAGTGCGGTTGATGAGTTACCCACTTACCCTTGGTCTGATTGATTACCAAGGCAGAATCTCCATACACATCAAGATGATTAATTCTCAAATCAATAACTTCCTCAAGACCCATAATACAGGCTTCATACTCAACTTCATTATTGGTACAAGGAAAATTCAACCTCGCAACAAAAGGAATATATGAACCATGGGGAGTAATGATCATTTCCCCAATTCCTCTTCCGCGTGCATTCACACCACCATAAAAAACTAAACCCCATCGAGATCCAGGCTCCGGCCCTTCCTCAATCAAAGGTTCATCACAATCTTTCATTTTCAAATACATCACATCCTCATCTGGAAAATCAAACTTGATAGGCTGGTAATCATCAATCGGTTGATGTGCCAAATGGTCAGCCAAGATACTACCTTTTATAGCTTTTTGAGCTCGATACTCAATATCATATTCTGACAACAACATTTTCCAACGAGCGATCCTCCCAGTCAAAGCAGGTTTTTCAAATATATACTTGATCAGATCCATTTTAGAGATCAACCAAGTTGTATGATTCAGCATATACTAGAGAAGACGCTTTGCAGCACAAGCTAACGCACAACAAGTTTTTTCAAGCATGGAATACCGAGACTCACAATCAGTGAATTTCTTACTCAAGTAGTAAATTGTATATTCTTTTCTTCCAGATTCATCTTGCTGACCAAGCACACAACCCATGGAATCTTCCAACACAGTCAAGTACATGATCATCGGTCTACCTTCCATCGGAGGAGACAAGATAGGAGGTTCAAGCATATATTCTTTGATACTTTCAAACGCCTTCTGACAATCATCTGTCCAGACACAACCTTTGTCTTTCCGAAGCAACTTGAAGATCGGAGCACATGTGGCAGTCATGTGAGAGATAAACCTCGAAATATAATTCAAATGGCCCAAGAATCCTCTTACTTGCTTTTCAGTTCTTGGAGCAGGCATTTCCCGAATAGCTTTCACTTTATCAGGATCAACTTCAATGCCTTTTTGACTGACAATGAAACCTAACAACTTTCCACAACGTACACCAAATGTGCATTTGTTCGGATTCAAACGAAGCTTAAACTTCCTTAACCTTTGAAACAACTTCAGCAAATGTTCAACATGATCCTCTTCAGTCTTCGACTTAGCGATCATATCATCAACATATACCTCAATGTCTTTGTGCATCATATCATGGAAAAGTGTGGTCATATCTCTTTGGTATGTCGCACCAGCATTCTTCAATCCAAAGGGCATCACTCTGTAGCAGAATGTTCCCCATGGTGTAATAAATGTGGTCTTTTCCATGTCCTCGGGTGCCATCTTTATTTGATTATAACCGGAAAATCCATCCATAAAAGAGAACACATCAAACTTAGTTGTATTATCTACCAACACATCAATGTGTGGCAATGGAAAATCATCTTTTGGACTGGCTTTATTCAAATCTCTGTAATCAACACACATTCGGACTTTTCCGTCTTTCTTTGGAACAGGCACAATATTGGCCACCCATTGAGGATAATTAGATGTCACAAGAAAACCTGCATCAATTTTCTTTTGAACCTCCTCTTTGATCTTTATTGCCATATCAGGATGAGTTCTTCTCAACTTTTGCTTCACAGGTGGACATTCGGGCTTCAGCAGTAATCTATGCTCCACAATATCAGTATCAAGACCTGGCTTGTCTTGATAAAACCAAGCAAATACATCAACATACTCTCTAAGAAGCTCTACAATCCTCTTCTTAACATCAGGACCAAGCAATGCTCCAACTTTGACTTCTTTCTTATCATCTTCAGAACCCAAGTCGACTATCTCTATAGACTCTCCATGAGGTTGAATAACCTTCTCCTCGTGCTCAAGCAACTGAGAAATCTCATCACGAACCTCTTCAACATCCTCTTCCTCAGCTTCAAATACAGGGAGTTCAAAGTTGGGAGTGGGCATGGGATCATTGTTTTCAATGGGTTTATCAATCAATATGCACAATGATTTTATTTTTATTTTAGAATATGAGCAAAAGTGCAAACATTAAGCAGATAAACAATTTTTATTATTTTGGGTTTTTTTAGGTTACCATTTTTCAGAATAAAGCAAAAAGGAAAAACACATATGGAAATAACAAAAAAACATTTTATTGATGATGATAAAATTTGAAACAAAGCCCGACAAACATCACTTTCGCCTTGGGCAGAGTGAAAGGATTTTTGAAAGAAAATAAATCAAATTACTTTGAAGCATGAACAATAGAAGGAACATCAACAGCGATCCAGTTCTTGTAAATCTTTCCGTTTGTAACAAAGTCAAGCATTTCTTCATCTTCATCATCTTCAATGATGGCAGTAGTGGAATGATCGTTGATAAACCCAGCACTTCGAAATCCTTCCTAAATAGTCTTCGGATCATGGAGAGCCACACCTGGTGTAAAACCAATACTGAATCCTTCTTTGTTGTCGACAACATCAATAACTCGTCCCCAACCGTCAGATTGACCAGTTTTGAGTACGCGCAAAGCATCCTTGAGAGAAGACATAGGCATAACATTCTTCTTAGCAACATTATCAACAACAGAAAGAGCCTGAAATGAAGTTCCCACCTCTTCTTCAGCATCAATATAGGAGAAAGATGACAAATTGCTCACAAGCATCGCCTTTTCACCGCCAATAGTCACTATTTTCCCATCTTTCACAAACTTCAGCTTCTGGTGGAGAGTAGATGTCACAGCTCCTGCCTCATGAATCCAGGGTCTTCCAAGGAGACAACTATAAGCGGGACGTATATCCATTACTTGAAAAGTAATTTGGAATATAAACAGTCCAATCATAATAGGAAGATCAACTTCACCAATAACAGTCTTCTTCGATTCATCAAAAGCTTTCATAATAATCCCACTATGCCTCATGGGAGCGCCTTGGTACGAAAGCCTTGACAAAGTCAACTTCGGCATGACATTCAGAGAAGACCCAGTATCAACCAGCACCTTAGACATAGCATCTTCTTGACAATTCACTAAAATATGCAGAGCCAAATTATGGCTCCTTCCTTCTTCAGGCAAATCATCATCACAGAAACTCAGATTATTGCATGATGTGATATTAGCCATAATACTATCAAACTGATCAACAGTCACATCATGGTCAACATAAGCTTGATCAAGAATCTTCTGCAAGGACTGCCTATGAGCCTCAGAGCACATCAAGAGTGATAAAACTGATATTTTTGAAGGAGTATGCAACAACTGCTCAGTAACATTGTACTCACTTTTCTTTATCAATTTTAACACCTCATCTTCACTATCACCAAATTGGCCTGATCGGACAACAGCATCCATAATTTGTTTACTCGCACTTGTATCTTCAACTCTTTTTGGAGGATCTGAAGCATAAACTCTACCACTTCGGGTAACCTTTGTCACATGAGCAATGCTAACCACAGACCTTGGAGAAGGAATAGGAACTTCCTTACCATTTTCTATCATCGTAGCATTATACCGATATGGAACAGCTTTATCAGACTCATATAGCATTGGACCAGGCAAATTGATCACCAAGGGAGTAACAACATATTTGCGGCTATCAAAAGAAATAACCACCTTCTCAGGAACAACCCTTTCAGGAATATTGAACTGAGGCACAATAACATTCACTTCATTTTCATACTCACCTCTTTTTGTTGTCACTTCAATCAACTTATCATCCATCATCTTTTGAATGTCTCTCTTAACAATCACGCAACCACGAGGGTTCACCGAGCAAATGCAACAACCAGCATAATCGTGATCAATATCATGATATTCACTTAAGAAAGCATGCATCTCAACCAAAGACCTTCGAATATGGAAGACCTCATAAATATTGAACAAACCAGGACAACCATCAACCATATTCACAGACACATTACCATGCTTCGAAAGCGGATTTGTCTTCACATTTGGATTAACATCATTGAAAGACCGAAAATTGTTCCTTATCAATTTTTGCACTTCAAACTTTAATGGATAACAGTTCTCAACATCGTGTCCCGGGGAACCTTGATGAAAAGCACAGTGAGCCTCTGGCTTATACCACCATGGGATAGTTTCTGGAACTGGAGGTGGAGAACGTGTTTGCACAAGATTCTTCGCAATCAGGGATGGAAGCAAATCCGCATACAACATTAGAATGGGATCAAAACTCGGCTTAGCACGAACCTGTTGATTACCACCTTGTTTCATAGAAGGTTGTTGATAACGAGACTGATACTTTGGAGCTACTGGCACAACTGGAGTCACATTAATCACCGGAGTTATAGAAGCTACATGCTGCTGATGACGATCCTCACGACCACGAGGTCTTCTGTAACTTTCTCGAGACACAACATTAGTCTCACCTTCTTTCTATTTACCAAAGTTGAACCTTCTAGAGCTCGAGCCATTACTATTCTCTTGACTCAACCGTCCCTCACGGACACCTTCTTCTAGTCGCATCCCCATACCCACCATTTCAGTGAAATCAGAAGGAGCACTTTCTATCATCTTCTCATAGTAGAAGGAACTTAAAGTCTTCAAAAAGATCTTTGTCATCTCTTTCTCTTCCAGAGGAGGAACAATCTGAGCTGCTAACTCGCGCCATCTCTGTGCGTACTCTTTGAAAGTCTCTTTGTCCTTCTGGGACATAGCGCGAAGTTGATCTCTGTCTGGTGCCATATCAACATTATACTTGTATTTCCTAACAAAAGCCTCTCCCAAATCATTGAAAGTCTTGATTTGGCTATTATCCAAACTCATACACCATCTCATGGCTGCACCAGTCAAACTATCCTAAAAATAATGAATCAACAGCTTATCATTGTCTGTCTGAGCAGACATCTTCCTAGCATACATAGTCAAATGACTCAGAGGACAACTGTTGTCTTTATACTTCTCGAACTCAGGCAACCTGAACTTATACGAAACTTTGACATTAGGGACCAAACAAAGATCATAAGCATCTTTTCCAAACAAATCCTTATGCTTCAAGGCTCTCATCTCCTTCTGTATCTCAGTCAAACGACCTTGAAAATCATAAAGTCTTTCAATCACACCAGCGCCTTCACTGGGCTCAACATGGTAAATCACTTCATCATGGTGCGGAATAGTGTGCATCACAGGCGGTGCAGTAGTCATCACTGGTGGAAGAGTATTAAATATAGCAGTCTCAGGAGGAGGAAGATGATACCCAGCAGGAATGAAATCAACTGGCATGCCCCACGGTGTGCTAGCAGTCATGCGATAGCGAGGAGAAAGAACAGTTTCAGCAGGAATTGATGCAGTGACAATCTCAGAGATGACTGTATTCTGAACAGGAGAATTAGGAGGAGGTGGCTGATTCTGAGCAGCCACCAGACTTTCTATCATGGCAGTAACTCTTTCCAAACTTTCCCTTAGATATGTAACCTCCTCGCGCAGCTCGCGATTCTCTTGTTGTAAGGTTTCCGACATCTTCTTCCGGTTAGCTCGAGTATCAACTTTGTGAGTCAGCTTGATAGGAGAACTGAATGAAGACCAAGAAACAACATAAGATCCCCAGACAACACTCAAAAAGCAAGACAAATGCGGGTATGATGCATGGTATACGTATGCAAATGCAAAGATTTCAAAGGATTATAAGATAAATTACAATATTTATAAAGAAACACTTTTTGAAGTACTTAAAAAAAACTCATTCCCATTAAAATCAAAGTAAGGATTACAAGTGAAGTACAATACTCAACAATCCTAATACATGAGAGAAAAAGTTAACTAGGCCTAGGGGATCACATCCGAAAGAGATCCGAATCCTGGATGGTACTTCATGTGAATCCTCTTAATCTCTTTCTTGTACCGATTCTCCATGTCTTCCTTATCCTTCACCAACTGGTCAACAATGGCATTCCAAGCACCGGATGTAGGAGGAATGGTAGATGGAGTACTAGAGGAAGATAAATCCTCTCTTGGCCTCTTTGTAACACGTCGCTCAAGTAACTCAATAAGATCATCCTTCTCTTTCAGCTGCTCTTGCATCGTAGTCTTCTCAAGTAGCCATTCTTCTTTCTTTTTCTTTATCTTGTCCAACTCTTCTTGAAGAGAAAACTTCTCATCAACGGGAGGAAGAAAAGCAGACGATGGTAGTATAGGAAACAAAGGTTCCTCGGGTGGATAAGGCATCTTGAGCTTGGAAGCCCTAGATCGAACCCATTGGATGTAACACTCGGAGGGAGAAAGGTGTTGTCTTCCCAATTGACCCTTCTCTTTCCGATGAACCGCATGCCAAGAATGAGAAATCCTTTTCTTCATTTCTACATGATTTGCACCATTAAGAAAGAAGAAATGGGATAAGGAAAAGTTGTTTGGTATGTCCTTTAAACAATATCCCAACTTTCGCCTAGCAGGAATAGGGTTGTAACTAATTCACCCACGTGTACCAAGAAGAGGTATGTTAGGAAATTCTCCACAACTGTCAATAAGCACTCCAGTATCATAATAGGAACAATACCAAGTCATATCCTTATGAGAAAGAGACATAATCCTTTGAGACCATCTTCGCTTCTCTCTATTATCCTTGAAGACGTCGGACTTTTGTAGGTGCAAAATAAACCACCTATAGAGAAGAGGCGCACAACACATAATCTCTCCATCACCTTTGGAGGTCCTATAATGAAAGGCATGATACATGTCTCTAAGCAAAGTAGGTACCAGATTCTTCTTCAAGAAAATCTGAATGGCATTCTCATCCACAATACCATCTAAGTTAGGAAACAAGACAATCCCATAAATGAGCAAAGCAAGAATAGCCTCAAATGCATCCTTATGACCCAAAGTAAGATAAGTAGAAGCTTTTCCCATCAAGAACTTAACATTAATACCACAGACATTCCCTTTTGGAAGAAACTTCTCATTAAGATCGGAATCCTTGAGAAAAAGGACTTTGGCGATAACTTTGGTCGTAAGCTCCTTCTCTAAACCACTAAAAAGAAATTCCTTGTCCAAAATAGGTAGACCCATCCAATGAGAGTACTCCTCCAAAGTCGGCACAAGCTGATAATCCGGAAAGGTGAAACAATGATGTAACTGATCATAAAACTGAGCTAAGGTAGGGAGAATCCCCTCTGGTACATCGGTATCCAAAATAAACAAGAGCTTTCCAAAAAACTTCCGGAACTCCTGGGTATCAACCACCAATGCTCCTAGCTTTCTCAACTCTACTATATTAGGATTCTTGAAGGTGTACTTCTTTGTGTTCCTCCTTTCAAAATTCATAACCATAGACATCTGAAATTTTGCAAAACTTCCTCATGAGTCCCTTGAAATCTCAAAAACAATGCTCATGAATGTATGATGGCATGTATGAAACAACCAAAAACAAGATCACACAAAGCACACGGGTTTAGGTTCCGAGTCACGAGCATGAAGTCAAGGTAATAGAACACCAACCCACATAGGTAAGTACTAAGGTTTTGTCTTCATTGTACCTGTAGAAAACCAAAAGGGTGCTAACAGAGGTGCCCGGAGTTAACAACCATCTTTAGAATATTATCAGTACGTTGGATTACTCCCCTACCGATAAAATTCTTAAAATAGACCTCGTCCGAGTGTAGTATCGCGTGACAACCACCTTAGGCTTACACCCGGATGGTTTCTGCACTACATTCCTAAATTGGCTTGGATGGGTTAAGGGTTCTACGGTCCTCAGTATGATCAGCTCAAGGTCGGAAAATAATGCCACGTATGATTACTCATCATGACATTGATAATCCAAGAGAGCCTAACCGAGTTGAGATTATCAAATTGATATAGCTTTGGACTACTCCATTGCTTATCGCTTTGAATATCGCCGTCCTATCATAAGTTCAACTTAGATCCAGGTTAGAATCTATCTCACTCACAGAGGATCACCAAAACCGAAACAGAACAAACAAGTAACAAACAAATCAAACCAAAGCAGTAAATAAATCAAAGTAGGCCGAATCCACTTAGAGATTACTCCCCAGCAGAGTCGCCACTTTTATGTAGCGGTAAAAACATGAGTGTAAGTTATTGGTTAACTTAACTCAAAGTAAACAGAGTCGCCACCGCGCTTTTATTTTATTCCAAGAGGAAAAGGAAAAAAGAGCGAATAAATCCTAATGAATCTAAAAGCAAAAAGCTAAGAAACACAACAGAGAAATAGGTAAGGGGATAGGTTACACAATGGGAAGGTTTTATGCACCCAAAATGTCCGTGGTACTCCACGGGAGCCCTTCGAAAAATTTACTGCTTTTGGTTTGAAAATGGTTTGTAAAATGAGAGTGGACAGGTGGGAGAAAGAATTTTTTTTATATTTTGTGTTTGGAGAGGTTTACCACCTTATTCCTACGTACCCACAATGTGCAATGCAAGATTAAAACCTCATAGTTCATGGTACAAATAGTGAAAAGGGTGGGTTATGATTCATTTTATTAAGTGAAGAGAATTTGTCATCTTCAAGTGGATAGCCAAACAAATCTACCATGAGAATGAAGGCATGGACTCATACATCATTATGGGGAGGGCGCCAACTCAGATAAAATCAACGAGTATGCCACTAAGCCCCCACAAATGACAAGAGACTCAATTACATCAAACCACAACCATGGAGATTGAGATACTTGCACCCGACTAAAGAATAATGACTCATAATCGACACTCTTTTAAGAAAATAAACAAAAGTGCACAAAAGCACAAAACAACTTGAATGAGTTTGATTTTTTTTGAATTAAGGTCAATATGATTAGATTCATTGATTTTTAAAAAGAAAAGAAAAAAAAAAGTAAAAGCCACTTGACAAAAGTCAAGGTTTTGGTTTGTTAAAGAGGTGATGATCTAAAAAGAAGGAATCCTTTGAAAAAGGGAGAAGGTTTTGAAAATTAAAGAATGGGAGGAGATGAAGGGACTATCCTAAAAAGGAAAATAAGAAGATAAGGGAAGAAATATCTAACCAAACTTGATGACATTCCAAATTATGAGCAAAAGAGTTCCATCCTTATAAGCTAGAAAATGGCCAAATAAAGGCTAAATCCAACTTCATGAAGATTAGAGCAAGGGGAAGGGATCCTAAATCTAAGTCCAAAATCTTCATTCCAATGCCAAGGATAGTAACCAAAAGTCCTCAAATTAAAGTCACAAGTTTTTTAGAGGTTTAATCCTTTATTAATATGTTTTGTGTCCAAATGGACAAAAGGAAAATCAATAGTTAAAATAATAAGAACAAATAATAAACATGATATGGATGAATAAAGCAAAATCGAACTAAGGCAATAAAAATGCAAGAAATTAAATGTTAGTAACAAAAAGAAATTAAAGGGAAAGAATCTAAAATATTAATGGTAGTAATAGTATAATAATATTTACATAATAATGGTACGGTGAACTTAAACAACCACAGCCAAAAGAGTAACCAAAATCGAAAGGCAACCGGATCCAATTAGCATCTTACACTATAGCGATTAATCAAGGAAAGTCGAACCGAATTCAATGAAATTTGAAAGGCAATTGGGAGACCCAAAGCACCTACGCATCAAACATTCATAAGTCTCGATTCTTAATGCAATATGATTAACCACTTTGGGATTACGCGATCAATAAGAGATCCGGTCCACGAAAGTGCAAGTACCCAATTAGATTTTTATTCCGAAGTCGGGACACATTTAGGTCTATGTTAAGCAATCGCTGAGTAATTTACGAAGTAATTACCCTACAAATGAGGTCGGCCACCACCAATTAAGGTGCATAATGTTAGTGCTAATGCATGCGAGATAAACGATATGTAAATCGTTATCCGAACGCGATACCGCACAAAACTAAAGGTGAATACCAAATTGAACCGCACTTATGGTATTCTTCCATCCTTAAGTTCAATCACTCATCTTGGTGGATTCAAGCATGAAAATGTATCACTAATGCAAAGTACCTTAAATGAATTGAATAATCCACTTAAAGGTAGTTTTGAATTAATGAACATTAGCTACTCTAATCTACACCCAAAGTTCATTGAAATTAAGGAGAAATCACTCCCAAAAGTGCTTCCCAAGGTAAAAATAAAAAGGAGGAAGAAGAAGAAGAAGAAAGAGGAACCAAAAAGGGGCTTGAAACAAGCCAAAAACACCATTCTGACTTTGTGTTAAGGAGAAATCACTCCCAAAAGTGCTTCCCAAGGTAAAAATAAAAAGGAGGAAGAAGAAGAAGAAAGAGGAACCAAAAAGGGGCTTGAAACAAGCCAAAAACACCATTCTAACTTGTGTTAATCGGTTAACCAATTGGTTAACCGGTTAACGCAAGCAGATTTTGAATAATCTACGTTGTTTTGAAATTGGTTAACCGATTAACCAATTGGTTAACCGGTTAATGCTGTACCAGAAGCTGAAAAATGCAGAAAATTCAGCATGATCCATTTTGAAGCCTTTTCTCAAACATTGGATGATCATGATCTGAATTTGCATGAATTTTAAAACCAAAATATAATGGAATCCTTGCAATCAAACAACAAATAAAGATCCAAAGGATCTAGAAACAAAAGCACCAAAGAACTACATCTTGAATGTTGATTATGAATATGGGTTTATGGAGGAAGATGAATTACCAAAAGCTCTTCTTCAAATTGGACCAACACAAGCTTATATCTACTGAAATTGATGACCAAAAGAATGAAAGGATGAAAGTTTAGTTCAAGTTAATCAAGAATTCAATGTGAATTCTTGATAACTTCAAAAGAAAGAAAGTGAGCTTTTATGAATTTTGGTGTTGGGGAAGTAATTTGCAAGAGGTTTTGTGGCTATCAAAAGCTTGTGGAAAGAATGAAATTGTGGTCCTATTTAAAGGCCTTAGGTATGAAAATTTGGTGGAATGTAGCTTGCTTTGGTAATTTGAATTTAGGTTTGGTAATTGAAATTTTGGTGGGAAATGGAAAAGAATGGTGATTAATGAGGGTTTATGGTAGGAAATGATCAAAGTGATGTAGAGAAATCAGAAACCAATGGATCTAGAATATTTCAATTAAATCAAAGATCTAAGGGTACTTAATTTGAATAAAAAATTCAAATTTCTCACTGGTTAACCGGTTAACCATTTGGTTAACCGGTTAACCAAGCTGAAATTTGAATTTTTTATTCAAACATGGTTGCTTGGTTGTGTCGGCCCGATTTGTGCGTCGAAGAAGTAAACACATGGTCCTTGGAAATCCTTTGAATGAATCAATTAACCCGGGAAATCCTTGGCAGTTCTTCTTTGGGCCTAACTAATCAAGCCCAAGGAAGAACTTTGGCCCAACATTGGGGGCACATATAAATATCCTTTCTCACTAAAGGGTCAGGTATTTTGAACTATTATCTCGATTACCATCTCTGTACCCAAAACTCACTTGAGCTTCGGAGTGTCTTGCAGGAACACCCTCCCTCCGTTTTTCTATCAACTGTGACGTTCGCAGCCAACAACTGGAAGGCCCTTCTGATCAAGTAAGATTATATATATATATATATATATATATATATATATATATATATATATATTGTAATACCCCGTATTTAATAAAATGCTCTGGATAATATTAATTAAATTTAATAGGGTTCTGGTTTGCTCTGAGAGTTTTAATTTAAAATAATTAGAGCAACTAACGAACTTAAATTAATTAATTAAGTATTATCTGACTCAGAGGTTTCATAAATAGTTGATCAGAGACATTTTTGGATACTCCTAATTCGGACCAGTTAGAGTTACTAACTGATAAATATAATTACTTGTTTTATTTTAAAGAAAGAAAGGAAGGGGTTTTATAAGAAGAGAATGAGAAAGTTGGAAAAGAAAGGAAAAAGAGGAAAGGAAAAGAAGAGAATGAAGAAGAGAAAACCTAAAAGATTCAAGGTCAAGAATCATCACCATTTCTTCATCGAATCTGCATCTTCATCATCACCGTTCTAGCTCCGTTCAAGCGTCAGCGGACAAAGTGTTGGAATTCCCTTTTAGCATGTTCTAGTAGGCGGTAAATGATTTGGATAATTGGTTTGTCATTGTTGCAACTATTGAAGAATTAAGTTGCGAAGTTATACAAGGACCATGGAGTGTAGACCTCTCCGAAAATGTTTTGGCACTTGAATCATTGTATGGATAAGAGAGGAGGAATTAGTCAATTTTTGGATCGTTAACTCTTAGCACCAAATTATGGACTCCGTAAGAGTAATACCCGATATGTGCAGCTGGGTCGTGCTCAAGGATATGAATTCTTAAGTTACCTTTCAGGTAAGAGTGAGAGATGAATGTCCCGAAGATAAGTATGTAAATTTGATCAATTAAGGAACGAGACCTTTGAGAGAAGTAAATTTGAATGATAAGTTTTGTGTGGTCCTAAAAGGTGAGTAGGTGGAATTTTGTAGGCAAAAAAGAAGTATTATGGAAATCCGTAAGTGTACTAAGGAGGATTTGGATTTGGTATTGGTGACTCACTAGTTATTATATATTCTGTGGCGTTACTGCGTTATTATTGATGGAGCCTTGTGTCAACAGAAAACTTGACTGAATGGAATTTTGTAAAGAGAATTGATGTGGAGCATAGTAACCGTGGTCAAATTGGTTAAGCTTAACTGGATGAATTGTTCCGAGTTTAGAATGGAATTGGGATGGTATTGGTTGTGATTGCAGCAATACAACCTTGTATCTTTGTTATTGGAGAGTCAGATAAAAGAGTTTTGTTACATATGAGAATTTGAAGGGATTTATTTATAAGTGTCTGATGTTAATGGTTATAGTTTTGATATAAGATCAAGTGGAATTGGTAATGAAGTTGTTTAACAATTTATGAAATGGCTTTAGTGATTGAAGGATTGTAATAAGAGTTATGTTGGAAAATTGTATGTGGTTAAGATTTTGCCAAGATACCTTGTAGAACTTTGTCGAGTGTTGAATGTTTCGAAATCAAGTCGGAGTGTTATATTTTGTGTTATGAGTCAATGGAACGAATTAGCATGGCATGTTTCTCCGAAGGAGGAATGAGACTAAGTGTTTCGGTTTGAAGCAACAAATAAATTTCAAAATAGTGAGTTAGAGGTTAACCCAATGTTGGAAACAAGTGTATGAGTAAGGACGCGAAAGTTTGATTTTGTTGTGAAATGAGGATTTTAAGCCGCAAAGTCAAATTGGAATTTGAGTATGTCAGGTTATGTGAGAGAATTAAGGATAAGTGTGGATCTAAGATAGTGTTGTAAAATGTCGTTGAGGATGAGTAAAGAAAATTCGAGGACGAATTTCAATTCAAGGAGGGGAGGATGTAATACCCCGTATTTAATAAAATGCTCTGAATAATATTAATTAAATTTAATAGGGTTCTGGTGTGCTCTGAGAGTTTTAATTTAAAATATTAGAGCAACTAACGAACTTAAATTAATTAATTAAGTATTATATGACTCATAGGTTTTATAAATAGTTGACTCATAGACATTTTTGGATACTCCTAATTCGGACCAGTTAGAGTTACTAACTGATAAATATAATTACTTGTTTTATTTTAAAGAAATAAAGGAAGGGGTTTTATAAGAAGAGAATGAGAAAGTTGAAAAAGAAAAGAAAAGGAGGAAAGGAAAAGAAGAGAAGGAAGAAGAGAAAACCTAGAAGCTTCAAGGTCAAGAATCATCACCATTTCTTCATCGAATCTTCATCTTCACCAACCTCCTCTTCACTGGCAAGGTGGGTTCATAGCTAGAAACCTTTCTTTTTGGTTTTGGTAGAGTTTTTAGGGTTTAAGAGTTTTAGGTCAAATCATGAAAAATCCTAAAAATCAGTAGTTTAATCGGTTAGAAATCAGTTTAATCGCTAATGTATGTTTCCTATAGGTATAGGAACATGTTTTATATGTTGGTTTGTTGTTGGAAGGAATTTGGTTTGGATTTTTAAGTTTACTGTCATGTTTTCACGTTACTGCTACTGTCTGTGTTTGGTTAACCGGTCAACGGATTGGTTAACCAGTTAAAGCGTCCAAATTTTATGCAGAAGCCCCTGGTTTGAGTTGGTTAACCGGTTAACGGATTGGTTAACCGGTTAACAATGTAAGTTTGTGAAAAATGACTTGATTCCAAAACTTTGAAAATTCATAACTTTTTACTAACTTATCTGATTTGAGCGTTCTTTATACCGTTGGAAAGCTAAATTTATGTACTTTCACATGATGCCAACAAATATTATTTTCACCCGACTTTTCCGTTTAACCGTAATTATGTAAAGTTAAGGAATTTGGGTATTAATCTATTGCGTGAAGTATGCCTAATCATGAGGATTGATTGAGAGTAGAGACAATGAGATCATGGTGAGATTAATTTTATTGTGATAATTAAATTAAAGGGTTAGATTATGTGATTGAGAAGTATATAATTTAAAGGCATAAAGAATGGAGAAAGAGTGATGAAACCTTACCATAAACCAATACATTGGCCTATCAATGTAACTAAAAATTGTTAGATGGTATTATTTGTACAATTGTTGTCTAAGTATGTTTTCTTAGCATGGAATTTATTGTACAAACGATAAGTCTTGAGGTGGGTATTACACTGAGTCCCACGAGAAGCAAACGATAAGTCTTGAGGTGGGTATTACACTGAGTCCCACGGGAAGAAAACGATAAGTCTTGAGGTGGGTATTACATTGAGTCCCACGAGAAGCAAATGGTAAGTCTTAAGGTGGGTATTACACTGAGTCCCACGGGAAGCAAACGATAAGTCTTGAGGTGGGTATTACACTAAGTCCCACGGGAAGCAAACGATAAGTCTTGAGGTGGGTATTACACTGAGTCCCACGGGAAGCAAACGATAAGTCTTGAGGTTGGTATTACACTGAGTCCCACGGGAAGCAATGGTAAGTCTTGAGGTGGGTATTACACTGAGTCCCACGGGAAACAATGGTATGTGGCTTAAGATGGGTATTTCATTGAGTCCCATGGGAAGTCTAGTTGAATTATACTTGAGGTGGGTATTTCACTGAGTCCATCTTGTTCAGGTTCTTTATTGAGAGGTATAAAGGAAATATCCTAGCTAGTGATAGTAGGATTTGTAGAACTCTTGGATGTGGTTCCAAGGGGTGCGAGACATATGAACTCAAGGTCTTTTTCCGTTTTCAAAGTCTTGAGTTAGGTTTAGATTGAACCCTTAGAGCCGAGAGAATTCTAAGATAGGGAACCCACTGAGATGTTGTATCTCACCCCCACTATTGTTGTTTCTTTTCAGGTTACTTTTGCAGGTTTGATTTACAAGTGGAGCTATGCTCGGGATGTTTCAAGTGAAGCATAAAATTAGTCTTCCGCTGTGTATTTCTTTATCTTTGTACAATAATGGATATTGTATTATTCTTAGTTTTTATTTTAGTATGATTTTCATGTCTTGTGCCATAGTTTGTATTGTTTTTAGAATTGGACAAAAATGTGAATTATACTAGTAGGCATTTATGATGGTGTCAGTACCAAAAATTAACTATATATATATATATATATATATATATATATATATATATATATATATATATATATATATATATATATATATATATATATATATATATATATATCAACAATTAATTTTTTTCCCGCTTTTAAAATTACATCTACTTTTTCCAAAAACAATAATAAACATGTACTAAAAAAACAAAACAAAAATTAATACTTTTAATATAGAAGAGATAAAATTTTCCAAATAATTACATCATATTGAAAACTCATTCCCTAATAATTCAATTTGTTGAAAAAAGAAAACCGTGAGTATCACATGTGACCTTATATTAAAACATTATATAATGGGCATTGAGTCCATTCCACTCATAATATATAGTGGATTTCATCAATTTTCCTTTTTATATACTTATAGCTTGCAACACACGTGATACCCAAATATTGACGCATTATTCCTATTTAAACTTATACACTAAGCTCCAAAATTACAACTATAAGAGAACCCTCCTGCTGTATTGTTATGCAATGTCAATAATGGGGTCCCTCACATATTTTACTACTATTATTTGTTTACTCTCTTGGTTATTGAATATCCAAGCAGATGAACTGAAAACCTCACAAAAACCATGTAACTTTCAAGCAATCTTCAATTTTGGTGACTCAAATTCAGATACTGGCTCTATGTCAGCAGCATTTTTCCCTGCTATTTTGCCTTATGGTCAGACCTTTTTCCATGAGGCTGTTGGCCGAGCTTCTGATGGCCGTCTTATCATAGATTTCATTGGTATAATATAATTCTATATATCCTTTCAACATTTTACATGTATGTATGTTGTGAATAATTTCTTTATATATATATATTTATGTAGCAAATCACCTTGGAATGCCATTGTTAAGCGCATATATAAACTCGATTGGGACAAGCTATAGACATGGTGCAAACTTTGCTGCAGGATCATCCACAATTATGCGACAAAACAAGACATACTTCGATGGCGGAACTCCTTTCACTCTTGAAATCCAAATACAACAATTTAACAATTTCAAAACACGCACTGCCAAGCTCTTCACACAAGGTTAATTAATTAATACTCTTGAGAATAACAGATCGTATATTTTTAGCTTGATGTTTAATGTAATGTATATTATTTTGAATTGCAGCAAATAAAAATTCTTACACAACACATTTTCCAAAGCCAGAGGAGTTTGGCAGGGCTATTTACACTTTTGATATTGGTCAAAATGATATTGCTTATGTTCTTAGTAAGGTGGGAAAGGAAGATTCCCAAGAATTGATCTCAAACATTGTTGAATATTTTTCAAAACAACTTCAAGTAAGTCATAAGTTGTTTGTATATTATGGAGCATAAATGTATTTTATTTTATATATGTTACTAAAAATCATTCATCACACTTATGCAATTTGCATTTGATGATACTCCGCATCTAAAAATATTTAAATTTCAATAATGATGAATCATTCATAATGATTATTAATAATATTAACAATAAAAATTACTAAATCATTCCTAATAAATATGGTAAATATAATAATATTCACACGTATTATAATTACATAATAATATGCAATTATTATCTCTCCATTTTATATTATACGATATTTTTAATATTTTATAGAAACTAAATAATGTAAACGATTTTAGATGAAAATGTTATGAAAAAATTTATAAAACTATCTTTGAATAATTGTATAAAAAAGATAAAATATTAAAATATTAATATTTTATTAAAATTCTAAAGCTGTGTATAATATAGAACTAGGTAGTATATTTTGTTTCGTCTATGTACTTAAATTATAAGGATTCATTTGGAAAAATAGTTTCTTAAAATATAAAAATTTATTGACTTATAAAGAGTGTTTTAAATATATTTATCATATTTTCAGAGGATAATAAATAGTTTTACGGATTTTTTTTAATTGAGCGGCATAGCTACGGCCTTCACTATTTATAATTCTATACCCGTTGATATTAGAAATGTAATGTAAAATATATGTTAGATTTGTCTTTCGATAGATTTCAATGCCTTTGACTGGATTTTAATCTAGTTCCCCTATTTTTTTTTATATCAATCTTCTTTTTTTAATATGACTCATTAAAAAAATATATTTATCATAAAATTGACAGAATAATTATACCAATATTTCTTAATAAAAATAAAAAATATATATATGTTTATAGTAATAGACGGATGGATTATATATAAATGAGTAATGATAACATGTGTTCTTGAAACATTTGTTTTGTTAGTAAGCTGGAGATATAAATTTTGTTAAAGAAATCATTTATTTTATTTTATAATAGGTAAAGATTGTTATTTCTTAAAAAAAAATTAATGGTTAACCTATGACTTCTGTCTACAGAACACGTTCTTTTTAGTCTGTAATTGGCACGCGGCCCCAATGTATAAATTCACTAAAGAAGTCTGCTATACTGTTACCGATCTAAAAATACATTACTAATACCGTAGTAGTCAACTTTCTGTAATTTTTTATTCAAAGTTTTATAATAAAAAATTATTAATAATAATGACATTAATAATTATCTTACATGTATAATTTGAATTACAAAAATAAAATTTCTGTGGCATTTTCCAACAAGTATTAATATAAACCATATTGGCAAACAGAATGTATACAGTTATGGAGCAAGGACATTTTGGATACACAACACAGGTCCCATTGGCTGTCTACCAGTTTCCATGCCAATTCACAATGTCCACCACAACATTACTCTACTTCCTGGTTATCTTGATCAAAACGGCTGCGTGAACTACCAAAACGACTTGGCCAAAGATTTCAATAAAAAGCTCCAAGATGAAGTTCTCAAATTAAGGACACTGTTCCCTAATGCTTCTTTAACATATGTCGACATGTTCTCCGCAAAGTATGAACTAATCAGTAATGCTAAAAAATCAGGATTCGTTGAACCTTCTGAAATATGTTGTGGATATCATGAAGATGGTAGCCATCTATATTGTGGGAATAAAGCAACGATTAATGGTAAGGAAATTGTAACAAAATCTTGTGATGATCCTTCAAAGTATATAAGCTGGGATGGCGTGCACTACACTGAGGCAGCAAATAAATGGATTGCCAATCGAATACTCGATGGTTCCTTCTCAGATCCACCGCTTCCCATTACACACTCATGTCAAATTGCTCGTTAGCATTTACAACATCCTACTTTTTTAAGCATATGTTTACCAAATTATGCAATTATGCAAGTAATAATAGTGCTAAGAAGATAATTTCCACAAGGGTCGAGTACTATGATAATATTTGGTCGCTGGTGGTTTGGGGAATATGAAAAATTAGGAACGATGATGTTTTTAATGAAGTAAAGTGGGACTTGACCTACATGGTTTGGAAATAATCTGTGAAGATATTTCGTATTTCGACATTAACTATTTACGTTTGTGCTGAATCTTTTGGTTTGTTTATATAATTAGTTGTTGTTTATGGAAAATTTCTTTTGATTTTTTTTTGTTGTATTTTAGAAAGGGGTGGAAATATGTTAGGTTAACTGAAGGGGCCTAAGACCTACGCTACATAGATCAAGATCAGGTCAAACTTTTTTTTAAATAAAAAAGATTTATGTTTTTTTATAAGTCTATTTAGTTAAATAGGTCGTATGCCATAGAAAAAACCTTATAGACTATCAGATCGGTCTATTTATTAAATATAAATGAATTTATTGTTTTTATATTGTATTTAATTCTTTATATTAAAATACAAGATTAAAACTTAGTTATATTTAAGAACTTATGAAAATAAGTTGAAACAAATCCTATGAATAATATTATAAGATGTTTTCATAAGTTCTCTCAAACAAATTATCTCACAAAATTTATGCTACTAGGCAAACTCAGATAAGTCAATGAAAACAAACATTTCTCATTATATTTTTTTATTATCTAGTCTATTTAAATATTTGTTGAATTTCTTATTCACACATATTTAAATGATATAGACTTTTTATGCAGGCTAATAGGTCAATCAGGCATTCGAAAAGATTAAACTCAGGCCAATACATAAGCCTTTGATAGACCACAGGTCAGACTTATGCTTGAAATTTTTTAGCAGACCAGACTCAGACTTGACAAAGTCTAGCTCGGCTCAACCTATTCTCACTCTAATTGTGGGTTAAAGCACCCCTAATTCTCTAAGTGACGTTTTAAAAAAAACTACCACATCCTATTTAAATTTTTTAATAGCAAAATCATCATAGTTTTGATTTGGTAGTGTTAACTTGTAGTATTTAACTTTTTTCTTAATGATAAATTTTAATAGCAAAAGTATGATAAATATATTTTTAATAGCAAAATTTATCATAATTTTTTTTTTATAATTATCATAATTTTTAATAGCAAAAGTATGATAAATATAGTTTTTGGGTCTATATATAGTTTTAAACTCAGCTTGTAAAACTTGAATTTAATTAAAATAATTCTCTTTTTCATGTTTTATGTTTCCTTTTCTTTATGCAGAATGTACAATTTTGCTTTCTCTACCAATGATTTAACATAATATTAGAAAGAATGTACAATCCTTTAGGATATTTAATTGTAATAAATTAATCTTTTAATTTTTTTTTCTACTTTGTTAGTCCTTTAAATTACATAACATCTACAACGTTTGTCATTTTTCATGAATTTGTTCTAAAAATACACAACTACCATTAACGGTGCTTATGTGGTTGTAACGTTGTTGAGATGATTACAACTTTATTGAGATGTAATTGTTTTAAATCAAACTTTATTTAATAAGATAAAATCCCTTAATTTATGTAGCATCACTAAACCTAAATCTAAAATTCCAAAACTGAAAAAGGGAAATGAGTTGTTGCGAACGAAGAAGGGAGATGAATAATTCGAGGGAGACGAACTCAGAAGCGAACCATTGAACATTGAGGTAAGTATTGTTTTCCCTACGAAAATGCATTTTCTTTATTGAAGTATAGGGTTTTGTATGTGGTCCCTTATAGCCCTACTGATTTCTACATCATACAACTTTGTTCCCAAAATGGATGTTTTTTATGTTGACTTTCATCATGGGGACAATTTGATTATACGGGTACATTGTGAGTGCTTTTGTATTTTTAGTGTAGCATTATGTATATTGGAAGGTATCCCCACAGATGTGCATCTTGGCATTAGGAAGAATTTAAATGAGTTTGAAAAGGAGTCAACATCATATTTATATTGAAAAATATATTTGTTGGCGTACAAGTCATTTCAGGCCGACCAATGCATGAACATGCCGATGACCTATACGAGTTTCAACTTCGGTATAGGTCGGCACATACATTCTTCAGGTCGGCTCCCATGTGTAACACCCCAAAATTTGCCCTCTTATTTATTGCCAACTTCAAGTAGCTTATGCTTCATTTCCATGTCATTTAGCATATCATTTCATACATTGCATTTAAATCATAATAAAAATAAAATAAAAAAAATAAAGCATATATCATAGGTTGAGGCATGAGGCATGTGATAAAGGGTTATTCGGTGATAATATCAATTAACGGATCTCAGAAGAAAAATAATCTCAGAACGAGTGACTGAAGTCGGATATCCAAGGTACCATTAAAAGAGAAAAAATTTAAATTTTGGGTAAAGTAACCGGTTACCACGTGCAAAATTTGGGGAAAATGCAAAGTTTTTAGCTTGAGAGGTTTTCCACACTTTTCACTTCAACATTGCACTTCATTCCACTATTTTCCAAGGGAATATTCTATCATATTCCAAGGAAATATTCTAAACTAACTTTTAACTAACTCCTAAGCTAATCACAAACCTAATCCCCAAACTAATGCCCAAGCCTCACTGCTAACCCAAACCACCCTCCAAGCCTAACATGTATATAACCATTTTTCCTCCAAACCAAAGATCAACACTTCATTTCTCACATTTTTCTCTCATCACTCTCAATTTTCTCTCACTTTTCTCTCATTTTCCAAAACCCCACACAAAGCTTCATCTTCCAAAATTCTTCCAGTTTTACATTGAAACTTGAAGAATTTGAAGCTAAACCTCCATCATTGCATTGATTTCATGGATCAATGAGGAATTTGCTACTGTTTTGGTGTTGATTTCATATCTTGGAAGTGATTCTTGAATAGGTTCATCAAGGTTTTCATCAAATCACATTTATTTTGCGTATTACCGCGGAAGAGCATCAGATCTACGATTTTCTCTTCTATCGCGTGTTGATTCTTCTTTGCAATAATTACCAAAGCAAACCTCCGCTTTGTAGGTTGGTGAATCTCATAATCACTTCTGTTTTAAATTATTTCGTATGATCTTGACACGCGTGTTCTTCGCGTTTTTTTAAATTTTGACACTTTAATTGATTGAATCGTAAGGGTTTAGAAACTTGATGTGTTTGTGGTTCCAATTGGTGTTAAATTGTTGCATTTAGGTGCAATTTTTGTATTCAATTGATAGGCATTAGATTAGAGCTTATTGGTATAAGCTGGTGCTGAATTTTCCAAGAAACAACTAAATTTTTTATTCTAGTCTTGAAGTAACAAGGTTTACACCCTGGTAAATGCCGGTTACCTATGTTAATTTGTGCAGAAACTGGTTTTTTTAACTGATAACTGATTACCACCCTGATAGTAACCGGTTACCGCTGAACCAAAATGAAAAATTATTGTTTTTTCTTGCATTTTTGTTATCCATTCCCCCTCCAATCATCATGGATCTTTAGTATATGATTTTAGGGAGTTTTTAGGAGTTGTTTTGCTACAGGTGCATGTAGTTTCGACATCTTTTGACGCGCGTGTTGTTCATTTCTCTTTTTTTGCATAATTGTGAATTTGTGTTCATGGTGTGTTATGAATGTTGTTCCCATCTTTGAACCTCATTGGTGGCATGTTAATAATGATTTAAAGTTCTGTTTTGCATTGCTTTTGTGATTAAGGCATGTTTCAGATACTCATGTGCATAATTAAACATGTTGCATATTAATTAATAAAAGTGCATGATCCATGTATGTTTGCACACATTCTTGATTGTATGATTGCTTCATGTTTGCATTTCATTCATCAATATTTGCATTAGATTAGAATGCATTGTAATGCATATTCATTTTGTTGTTTGTTTGCATTAAATGCTCACTTTTGAAAATGAACATTATTTGGTTTGTGAAAATCCATTGATGTAAAGTGTTGGAAATGTTTGCAACCTAACATATCCATGTTCATATCAATCATGTTGCATTTTTTGGTGTTGTTATGCGGTGCATATCCATACATTTTCACTCGTGCATTTACATGATAAATAATGTAATTCTGCCATGCTTTTCACTGCTGTGTTTTTGAACAGAAGCTATTAAATGTATGCTGCCTTATCTTGTGTTTGCACTTTTTACACGTGTTGCCATACTGTTAGGTAATTGTAATAGCATGTATGTATGCCATTTGCATGTGATAGTTGATTAAGTGCTGAAGCGCTTTTGTAGCTGCTGACTTTAGGTTTTGCTTAGCCTTTAGGTACCCTTAGCTTTTGGTTTGAGACTAGTTTGAACCATAATTCATTTTAGGAGATGTTTGGTACTTAATTGCCTTCCTTTTAATCAGTTTTGATTGCATAAATCATGAATTTACTAACCTTATTAGGAGCTAATGATAAGTATGAAGAATGTGGGTATGTGCCTACATTTTACCTTCTTCCTTCCTCTTTTAAAAAGATTTATATTGTGTGATTGCGATAAGCATCTTATGTTTCTTTGACATTCCACTTTTCTTATCTTCCCTTTGAATTCTAATCTCATCTTCAATCCTTGAAGTGAGTTAGAATTTGCTTCTTTCTCTTATAGGATTAGAAAACCTCATTATCTATAGGATTTCCATTGAACATAATAACCTAGGGTGAGTCTTAGTTTCCCTTAATCTTTTTCCTTTTCTCAACTTGAGTATTCTCATCTCATCTCTAAACAAAATCAAAACACCTAATAAAGATTATGATTTATCATGCGCCAAGGGACTTTGTCATGGGGTACTTGCACACATTTCATATGGGGATGAGGTGTGGGATATCTATCATGATGAATAAGTCTTAGCATGAGGATGTTTCACATACAACACCTAAAAAGCATTTCTTCATAAAAAAAACAAAAAAAAACACTTAATAAAAAATTAGGGTAATGTGCTTAGGCCTTATTCTTTGGATTTAGGTTTGGATATTTCCTCCATACCTAGGTGTACTTCTTATCCACCCCATCTCAGAGTGATGTAAGAGGTACAGACTCCTGTGAATAAGACATGAATATATTCTCCTATGCCAAATTCAATAAAAGATTATAAAAGCCGCAAACCAATAATGAACGTATTTCCTTCGGGAATTATCTTCTCATCTCGTTCACTCTAAACGAAAGAACTTGCTTCGACTTGTCTCTTTGCAAGACGGTAAACACACTCGTATCAGACGAGCCTACAATAGTTGAGCATAGGCATAAGCAATTCATTCATAAAAAAACATAAACAAACAAATTCCTCCCTAGTTAGGGGAACTACATTGACTATGATTTAAATTTCCTATGAGATACATAGGTAGTGGGGTATGACTCATTTGAGCACATTCTTTATTTTCCTTACATTTTTTTCCGTACCTTTTCGTTCTCTTTTCCAGTTCCAATAGTAGTTTCAGTTCGGCAACAATTTATTTCACACCCTTTGAAACAATTCAAGCAAGCCTGGATCCCGTCGGGTACGACGAACGATCTAGGATGCTAATACCTTCCCAGTTTGTAATCGACTCTCAAACCCAGTCTCTTTGGTTCGTAAGACCTTATTATTTCCTATCCTTAGGTTTGTTCAACATTACCTTTCCCTTTCCTTAGGATAAAAATTTCTGGCTGGAGACTCTACCTTTTCTGCGCCACTTTCGCGTGTGTACCATGATGAAAATCCTGGGAGCGACAACTGGTGACTCTGCTAGGGACTTCCCAACCAGAATCTCTGGTTCCCTATGAGAGTCAATCCTAGTGCTTGTCTATTTTTGTTTTCTTTTGGTGTTTATTTGGCTGCTATTGTGTGCTTTAGTTTAGCTTTACTGTTTTTATTTACAGTTTCACTTTACCACTTTATTTATTGCCTTCAGTATTTATTTATCATGCATCATTATTATACTGTCTGGACTGTCTGGTTTTTTTTGGCAGGATGAGGTTACTGTGAGATGAGCCCAATACCAAGGCTCGAGTGCACCCTAGACTTTAGTGTGGACAAATATTGTACTTCCATGATATATCATCATGATGAGTGGCGGTGTGTTACACACCCATATTGCGATCGTCTTGGAAATATTATGTGTGGGGATTTTCTCCTCTTCAGGATACGACCTCGATAGTTATGTGCATCTAGGGACCGATCATTAAGGACCTTTGTGGAAACATCCCTCTCTAGTGGTGAAAGTGACAGACCACATTTATTGGCAAACCCACTCGCACCCAAGGGCCCACTGGAAACTCACATAGGATGGTTTGGTTCTCTCATGGGAAGTTAGTTAAAGCAATTGTTCGTATGACGATAGTATTGTACCATTCGGGATGAATGTACTATTGTTTCTCGATCTTAGTGCTTGAAGTCGGAGACTTATGAGGGATGCTTATTTTTTCCGAACTCAACTGAGGCCTTCTCTTTTAGTGTATAATGCTAAACCGATTCTCAAAGATAGTGAACATATTATCATTACTCGACTTGAGAGTCTGTAATGTTGACCCGAGGTAGCACACATGTGAGATAGGAGGGTTATTTACAAGTTTTGCAGGAACCCTAGCTTTCAACATACCCACTTCATGAGTGTTACTTTATGATATGATCTAGTTCCATATGATTCTCTACTTCTTAATTATGGGGTTCTGCACAGAGATAATAATGTTATTATGATTCTCCACAAACACTTGGTTCACTGCTCAACACCAACACAGACACCCATCATTGATCACATGCCTTGCATTGCATCACATCATAACATCATTAACCATTTGTGTTTTTTTCATTCTCAGGGTTTACATACTGTTTCCAGTTCCGGTCGGATTTCTTGTTCAGAGATGGAGGACTCCATGAAGAAGAATATTCATTACAAGTTCTTTGACACTAATATTGTAATATCCCGTATTTTTTTAAAGCTCTGGACAATATTAATTAGTAATAATATTATTCCGGAATACTCTAAGAAATTTTAATGGAACCAAATAGAGTAATCAGTGGGATATTATTTTATTAATTGATATTAGCTGACTCGGAGGTTTTATAAAATATCGGATTAAAAGACATTTTCGGAAATTCTCTAATTTTGACCTATTGGTAAAAATATAAACTTTTATATTTTTTTATATATAGAAAGATTATGAGAGGGAGAGAAAGTTGGTAAGAAAGAAGAAAAGAAGGAAAAGGAGAAGAGAAGAGAAGAAGAAGAGAGAAAAGCCCTAAAGCTCCAATTCCTCATTTCCGATCATCCGTCCGTCGAATCAACTCAATCTTTCCGCCAATCTTCATCTCTCGAGGTGGGTTCTTAGTTAGAAACTTTTATCTTTGATTTTGGTTGAGTTTTAGAGATTTTGTGGTTAGGGCTAGATTGGAAAATCTAAGAGAAATCAGAAGTTTAACAGTTAAAACTCGATTAAAACCTACCTAAAATACTCATATGATGATAATGGATACATTTGATTATGTCTTGTTGCATTGGTTGATGTTTGGGAGTGTTTGGGTGTGGAAAGAGTGTTTTCCCGTAAGGCTGGAATTTCCTGAACTGGTGTAGCTCGCTCAGCGAAAGTTCCAAGGCGATTTTCGCTCAGCGAGAAGGAGCTAAGTGTTCTCATCTATTATCCTTCTATTAGGATGGTGTAATGAGTCCACTAATCTGTGATTAGAGATTAAACTCATTACTTAACACTAAACAAAACCCAAAAACATCTAAATAATCACAAGTAGGTTAATGATCTTAATCCTACATCATCATGGTAATTAAGTTGAGATTCTTATCTCATACTTAAGTAGGCTCATTATCCATAATCAGGGAGGATATAATGAGCTTACAAGCCCTTGATTTAGGCTTAAGCTCATTAACTTATGCAAAAACACCAAAAACAATAACAAAACTGAAAAACACAAAAAAAACAATAATCGTCTCCTCCGGGATTCTTTTCTCATCACACTCATTCATAAACGAGAACTTGCTTCTTCCGTCTAATGCAAGACAGTTAGCACTTGAGCCAGACGAGTCATACATTTGAGCATAGACAAGCAAGCAGTTCACAGTCAATTTCTCTTTCAGTCTCTTTGAGTCGAACTACTGTGTTCTGACTTCCTCATTGCACGAGAGGATATGTAGGCATAACTTAACTGTTATCGAACAAAAGTCTCTTTGTCTCCCCCCTCTTTCAGCACCCTTTTCTAAAGCCTCAGTTCCTGAGCACTTCATTCACTTTCTTACACTGACACTTGTACATTTCGTTTCCAGCTTTTGCACACAGATAACACATACACTACCACTTTAAGCACAATCTTTTAAGTGTGGATCCCGTCGAGTACGATGGACAATCTGGGTCCTAATACCTTCCCAGGTTGTAACTAACCCCCTTTCTCAGTTTCTCTGGTTCGCAACCGTCTTATCCATCTCTTTCTAGGTTTATGCAGCATTACATTTCCTTCGGGATAAAAATGTCTAGCTGGTGACTCTATTCACTTCATTTCATTCCTCCTTTCGTCGACCGTTCGCGCTTGTACTGGGATGCAAGTCTTCGGGAGCAATAGCTTGGCGACTCTGCTGGGGAAGGTAATCTTGTAACCAAGGATTTTGGTTCTTTTTGTGGGTTTCTCCTAGCGCTTGTTTGACTTGTGTTTATGGTGGTGTTATGTGCTACTTGTGCTTATTGTTTATTGCTTTATTTATTGCTTTCTGTACAGCTTTATTTATTGCTTTCATTTACAGTTTTATGCATTTCATACTGTTATCATCATCTGTGTTGGATCTGTTGTTTCTTTTGGTGGGTGGGGTTATTGAGTGATTAAGGTTCCATACCGGGGACCTGAGTGACACATAGGATAGAGTGGCTTCATATTCTTTCCCATTCCATTTCGGTCTGGTGCGGGAATATGAAACACGGTTCAAACATGGGTTTCTTCTTGAGAACTCTGTGCTACAGATTTCCTGTAGTACGAGGGCTATCTGGGAAGCCTGCTAAGTCTGGATGACCTTTTATGACCTTCAACATCTAAGGTGAATTAGAGGAGGATCCTTTATGATTATTGTAAACATTGTACCTCTGGGTTAGAAGTGTTTACACTTCTCATAACTGATCCAAGTTTGAGGATCCTTGTTCTAGAACAATACATGTGAGGGGGTTGGGATGTTTATAGGTTTGCAGGAACCCTTGGCCTCATCATACCCTTGTTACTAATGTTGTTTTAAGGCTGTATCATTTTTGGGCTGCTCTTGTGAAACCCTGGACTTGTGACTCTTTATTTTGAGTCCCCCACCTGGTTACTGGCTTTCTAAGCCTCCATCTGGACTTATGAACACACATGGACCCTATCAAGGCAGATAACAAATCCAACACTTGATCACAAACCCTTTGCATATCATTATGCATACATCATTTTGCATCATTTAACATTTGTCTATTTGTTTTACAGGGTATCCACATCTTATCTTTGGTTTGGTTTTGACCTGTTCTGCTACTCAGACTTCTTCAGTTATCTGCACCAGCATCTTTATCAGTTGCCTTCACCAGAGTTCCTTCTCTAGCACCTTCATCAGTTGTCTTCATCAGATATTTTTCTTCAGTATCTTCTTCAGTTGCCTTTATCAGCAGTTACTCTCAGTCTTCTTCACCAACATCCATTGTCAGCATGGACACATCCAGGAAGAGCAACATCACATACCATTTCTTTGAGCCCACTCTGACAGGCATCAAACAGATCCAGTCTCTCATCACCCCTGATCATGTCCCATTATTCAGGGAACATTATGAAGGCATTATGGACATGATCATGGACCCGGATGCATCCCAGAGGAGCATGATTTACACCTGTCTCCAGTTCTATGACCCTCCTCTCAGATGCTTCACTTTCCCAGATTTCCAGTTGGGCCCTTTGCTTGAGGAATTTTTCATGTTGTTAGGTGTCCCCATCAGGAGGGGAATTCCTTTCAACCCTGAGATGGTTGCTCCTAAGAATGAAGATATAGCTAAGGCTTTACACTTGGAGCCCACCCTCATTGACCAGAGCATGACCTCCAAGGTTGGGATTCTAGGCCTTCACTTGGATTTCTTGATCTCCCAAGCCACCCTGCATGTTGCAGCAGGGAAGTGGGAAACTGTCTGTGCTCTCCTAGCCCACAACATATATGGAGTTATCTTGTTTGCAGACGAGCCAAAGTTTGTAAGCAAGAGTGCTATTCACCTATTCCTGTTGAGGAACCCAGTTCCTACGTTGCTTGGAGACTTCTATTATTCAGTGCACCAAAGGAATGAGAAGCAAATGGGAAGATTGGTCAGATGTTGTGCACCCCTCTTCTACTATTGGTTGTTAAGACGCTTGCCGAAGTCGAACACTTTCTTGAATCCTCACCAGCCAAGGAACTGGGCTAAGAGATTGATTGCCCTTACATCAGAAGACATCAGATGGTGCACTCAGAGCACCAAGGGAAAAAATATCATTACTAGCTGTGGGCAATATCCCAATGTACACTTAATTGGAGTAAACGGTTGCATCAACTACAACCCTTTGCTTTTCAAGAGGAAATTAGGGTATGCTTTGGTACATCCCCCAAGAGGGAAAGATTTGACAGAAACCCTCTATTGTGATATCCAGCACAACCTTACCATTGTCAGACAGGAAGCCTGGGCCTAGGACAATATTCCGACTAAGGGGACAACTATCCTTGGCAAGTGCAACAATATAGCTTCAGCTCAGTATCTTGATTGGTTTCATACTAGGGGACAGATCACCCGTATGCCATTCACCTTAGAGGATGTACCTGGACCATCAGCAGTGGAGCCTGCAGCTACTGTCAGCCTAGAGGAGTTTGAGACATTAAAGGAAAGGAATACTCAACTCTCTTAATCCTTGAAGAAGACCCTCTGGGAGAGGAATGACAGTCGTCTAGATAATGAAAGGTTAGAGAGGCTCCGGATTGAGCACTTGACCAAGATTGAGAAGACGGATGACTACATCAGAAAGGCTAGAGCAAGGGAGTTAGTCCTAAAGAATGCTTGCAAGGAAGCTAAAACTCAGAAGGCCAGAGTTGAGCATTACTTAGAGGTGAGTCAGGCTAGGTGGATCAGGATCACTGAGGCTCGTGCACATGAAGATCAAAGGACCCAAGCTAGAATAGAGCAGTTGGAGGCTAGTGAGAAGAAGAATCAGGCAGCTTTGTTGGCAACACATAAGGAGATCTCTGAGTTGAAACTTCGGGCGGGGTTAAAGAGGTCAAAGGATCAGGATAAGCACAAGAAGTTGACCAGTGCCATTGCCACCAGGAACCTCCTCATCAGGACCATTTCAGAGCACCCAGTAGGTCCAGTAACTAAGGCTCTCCTGAAGGAAGTCAGAGAGGATGATTTTGGACTGGATGTTTGATTTCCTTGTACTTGTACTTCCTTTTGTTTGTACTTTTGATTTTGGTGTTGTATTTTGACCCATCATGGGGATCTCTTTGTAATCAAACTATGTATCTTCACTCTTTGTAATATATGGTTTGTATTATTTTGTGGGCTTAATCTCTCTTCAACATCATCATTTCCTTGAGGTCTGGAAAGGTCAAAACCAAAGAACCAAACCGGATACCCTTGGAAGACAAATAGGCATCCTGCATTGCATACTAGCATCATTTCTTTGTTTTGTAGGTTTTGTTTTTGTTGTTGTTTCTCACTTTGTTATGGTTTCAGGAAACATTGCTCGTAGAAGAGTGTTCCCTGTCAACAGAGTGCACCGGTATCCGACAAGAAACAACCTTCCAGGATTACAAATGGATCAGGTTCAACAAGACTTGACTGAAGTGAGAGCCCAAATGGCCAATGAGAGGACAGAGATGACGGCCCAAATGGATCAATTTATGACAGTGATGACTGGATTGGCTCAGAGCCAGGAGAGACTGAGATAGTTAGTCGAGCGGCAAACTCCCGAGGAAAACCATCCAGGTACAGGGGGTACCAGCAACAACGATCATGTACAACCTCGTACTAATCCTCCAGAGTTTGTACCTCATCTAAACCCAGACATCAATGCTATAAGAAACACCCAAGGTAACACTGGAGGGAGGGCCTTGCAAGAGGACCCTCAAGAAGAACAGTTTACTGTGGTTGGGGCTGGGGACAAAGTCTACGATCGTCGGTTGGATAAAATAGCAGAAAAGCTAAGGTCTCTTGAATCCCAAAAATCTATGGGTTTTGATGTCATGGACATGGGATTAGTGGAGGGGGTTAGAATTCCTCATAAGTTCAAACCTTCTTGTTTTGAAAGATACAATGGCACATCCTGCCCACGTACCCATCTTCAGTCTTTCCTGGGGAGATTGAAAGCCTACACCATGGATGAGAAGTTGTGGATGTTTTACTTTGAGGATAGCTTGACAGGGGCATCCCGAGAGTGGTATTCTCATTTGACCAGGGCCACAGTAAGGAATTGGAAAGACTTGGCAGAAGCTTTCATTCGTCAATATCAGTATAATCTGGACATGGCTCCAAACAGAACCTTTCTGATAGGAATGTCACAGTCTTCCCGTGAAAGCTTTAGAGAGTACGCCCAAAGGTGCAGGCAGTTAGCTGCTGCCGTTCAGCCCCCGATGTCAGAAAGGGAGATGGCAGATATGTTCATGAGAACTCTCCATACCTATATTGACAGGTTGGCTGCATTTTCTTCCACCAGCTTTGTAGACGTGGTTATAGTTGGGGAAAGAATTGAGAGCTTACTGAAGATGGGAAAGATTTCCGACAATGGATCCAGTTCAAGCAGTGTAAGGAAGCCATTTGCAGGGCCCCGCAGATCTGGTGAAACAAATTTTGTACATATGGGAAGAGATAAACCCCAATATCTGCCAAAATCAGTTGCTGCTGTCACTATTCCTACTCCACCTCCTCAATATACTCAACAACCACAACACTTTCCTCAACAGCCACAGTTTCCTCAACAGAGATCCTACAACAACAATAACAACAACCAACAATAACGCCCTTTTCAACAGCGACCATCTCAGATCAACAGGGTGATTGACCCTATTCCAATGCCATATGCCACATTGCTGCCACAACTCCTTAAGCTCAATCTTGTCGAGTTAAGAACATTGGCTCCAACAGATCCTCAAAACCTTCCGAGAAATTACGACGTCAATGCCAGGTGTGCTTTTCATTCCAATGCACCTGGTCACTCCACAGAAAAGTGCAGGGCTCTACATATGAAGGTCCAGGATCTGGTAGATTCAAAGGCCCTAAATTTTGCACCACCTCCCAATGTCACGAAGAATCCTATGCCCAGCCATGGTGGGCCAAGGATTAATGCAATAGAGGAGGTCTCACCCATGAGTTTGATTGAAAATATTGCAAGTATTCAGACACCTCTGGAAGAGGTTAAAGCTTAGCTTTTGAATCTTGCAAGGTTTCTGTGAATGGGTGTGCAAGCTTGAGGAATAGCATCAATGACTTGATCAAAGAAGGCATTCTGCAAATAACCACAACAGCTTCTACAACACCAAAAACTCCTTTTTCAACAACAAATGATCCTCCTACAACTGCAAAGACAATTGTTCCTACAGACTCGTCTACAAAATCAGCAACCACCTCTTCCATCACTTCAACAAACAACAGTTGCATTTCATCCACTTTTACAACTACAACAACCACCAACAACGACGTATCCATAGTTACTATCTATTATGACCCTACAATGGTCCCAAACTCCAACAACTTTCAACAACAATCTCAGCAACAGTTCCAGCAACAACAAAGCTTCAATTCATCACCACCAACATCCACCAGAAGTCTTGTCACCATCTTTTATGACCCACAAACAATAAAGGTTCCAACCTCTGCTGCAGTAAGTCCAGTTACCATCACGGTGCCAGGGCCTATTCCATATGACAAAGACAATGTTGTACCATGGCACTATGGTGCAGACCTTTAATGCAACAGAGAAAAAGTCCTTCTTGATTCTTTAGTTTCTACCTTACAAGTGGACAATGTCGGGGGAGGCGGAGGTTTCACCCGAAGCGGACGCCTCTTTGCGTCACAAGCTCCAAGAACTAGTACTGAGGCAGAGGCTGCTGCCAAAGCCAAAGGGAAAAGTGTGGCACCTGAAGAACCTGCACCAAAAGAGACTCATAAATCATCCTTTGATCAGGATGTGGATGAATTTATAAGGATAATAAAAAGAAGTGACTACAAGGTTGTGGATCAACTCCACCAGACTCCTTCCAAGATCTCCATCTTATCCCTGCTATTGTGTTCTGAAGCTCATCGGGATGCACTACTTAAAGTCTTGCATGCTGCCTACATGCCAGAGGAGATCACAGTGAATCGGCTCAAGACAGTGGTGTCTAATTTCAATACTAGCCATGGGCTAGGTTTCACCAATGCTGACTTGACAACGGAAGGACGTCACCACAACAAAGCTTTACACATCACCCTAGAGTGTAAAAGAGTTGTGCTCTCTCATGTTCTTGTTGACACTGGGTCCTCACTCAATGTCTTGCCGAAGAAAGCTCTTGTCAAGCTCGAATATGATGGTATAGCTCTCCGACCAAGTGTCGCTCCCTGGATTTCCATTCTGGTACAAACGCGAAAGTGGCGCGGAAAGAGGTAGAGTCGCCAGCCAGGCATTTTTATCCCGAAGGAATGGGAATGGTAATGCTGCACAAACCAGAAGAAAAGAAAAGGAAGGACACAGGTCCTGCGAACCAAAGAAACTGAGTTCGGGAGTCGGTTACGACCTGGGAAGGTATTAGCACCCCAGATCGTCTGCCGTACCCGACGAGATCCACGCTTGCAAAGAAATATGTTTCAAAGGGTGAAGAAATGATAGCTGCTGCAAAACTGAAACCGAAACTGGATAAGAAAGAAAAGAAAGGGGGAAAATGTAGGGAAAATAAAAGAGTGTGCTCGAACGGGCCCTACCCTGCTGCCTACGTACCTCACCTGGACATGAGGATCAGAGTCACCATAGTTCCCCTAACTAGGGGTAAAAAAGATTGCTTGTGAATTAAGGCTTGAACTGCCTATGTCAATTCTCAGGTGTTGCAGGCTCGGACGACGAGTGCGTAACCGTCTTGCATAATGACAAGAAGAAGCAAGTTCGCGGACGGAGCGAAGGAGATGAGAAAAGAATTCCCGAAGGAAAGAAGCTTATTGTTTGTTTGCGTTTTTTAGAGGTATTTTTAGAGTGTGGCACAAGGAAGTGAAGGTAAAGCCTTTTCTAAGGACATGTCCTTATTACCACATCCCAAGATAGAATGAGTAACAAGTCCATCAAGAATGAAGAAGATCCTCAAACTTGTTTCCTAAGATTAGGATTTAAATTCACTAACTTGTTTTGTATTATTAAGTGTTTTGGTGGATTAAAGTGAAGAAGTATTTTTTATGCTTTTCTTTGAGAGGATGACAAAAAGGGGAAGGTCATCTCAACTGTTATGAATGCTTTTTATGATTTGTTTTGAAGATTAGAAAAAGAGAGCACCAAAAGGATCTAAAAGGTAAAATCTAATGGGGGACTAACAAATCCTAATTTTATCATGCATGGAAGTCCTAAGTTAGTGTGGTTTGAACTCTATCCTAAGAAAGAAGAAGAACAGAAGAAGAAGAAGAAGAAGAAGAAGAAGAACACCAACTTACTTCTCTCAAAGAAGGTAAGTTGTTCCCTAAGGGGGATGGGAAGGAGATAAGCAAGTGATGGCATAAAGCACATCCTAAACACAAATGAGAAAGCATATTGAAGGAAGAAGAGAAACAAGTTGGAGATGTGGAAATTTCATCCACACCTCTCACTTACCTAAGCCCCTGAAATGGTTAGTAACATAAACAGAAGGTAAGACAAAGACAAGTGAAATCACATGAGATACAAATGCACACAATATCATACCAAATCATTACAACCAGAAATGAAAGCAAACATTAAATACACTAAGGCAAATCACTAAGATAAACCAAACAATAGGTAAATCACATAAACTATCACTAATATTCACAAACCCCAATGAAGAAAGCAAGACTCAGATGAAACCCAAGAGACCTCATAAGTTGACAAACACTTTGCATCACAAGGTCAGAACC
This sequence comes from Lathyrus aphaca, assembly GCA_963966055.1. Classification (NCBI taxonomy): domain Eukaryota; kingdom Viridiplantae; phylum Streptophyta; class Magnoliopsida; order Fabales; family Fabaceae; genus Lathyrus; species Lathyrus aphaca. The sequence continues at coordinate 413,293,459 of OZ014525.1, forward strand.
CTATCATCACAAGAATATGCACAAACAACTCAAGATAACAAAGAAGGGTTCATACCAATTCAAACACAAACACTATAAGGATGGGAAGTGAAATGGACATGTGAACAAGTGTAAGGACAAGCAAACACAAACAAACCAACTCAAAGCATAAGCATCATATAAAAACTAGGGACCTAATCATATTAAGATGCGCCTAAGAAGCATGGTAAAGCATGGGGATAAAGCATACAAACTTAATCATAAGCATAATGAAGAAGTGGACAAAGGAGGTGAAGCGAACATGCATACACTTGTGAGAAATTCCAAAGGCAAGTATCACAAAACTTTCCAAAGAAACAACACCAAACAAGGACCAGGGATCAAACATCATACACAAAGAGCCCCAACACAACCTATAGGAGTTGGCACAAGTGCCCTCCCTAACTAAGAACTAAACATGCAAGCAAGAAGAAACAAAGTTAAGGCAATCTCTCATGAAAATTCAAATCAACTTATAAACTCATGCAAAAATTATGAAAATAAGTACAAGTATTCATTAATCAAGTAATAACATCATGTAAAAAGAACAAAGTCAGAATCAAAAAGCAACTAAGTCAAAGGACCTTAAGAAAACTAATTAGGGTTTTGAAACTTCACACACAAGTCACCTATCAAAATTGTTCATGCAAGCTTCTAAAAATCAGGATAAAAATCATCAACAAACTACCTCCTAATATGAACCAAATGCAAAAAGAACCAACTCAAAATTCAAATTGATGCTCAAGATATAAATTCTACAAGTCAGCATGCATTCAACATGAATTAAAAACAATTAATAAAAGAGGGAATTAATTCCTACGTGGAAAATAAAAATAAATGAAAAGTAAAAATATAAAAAATTAGAAAAAATTAAAAGGATTAGTCATGAATTAATTTGGAATTTTTGGATATATTTTACTATTTTTAAAAATTGAAAATCAAACTGAAAATAAGATAAAATAAAAATAAAAGAAATAATGAGAAGGGTGCAGTCAGTAAAAAAACTCAGTTCAGAATGATTGGGCTTAATGACAAGGGGGTGCAAAAAGCAAGTCAAGCCCAGTGGGTGCTCAGTCAAACAAAAACAAAAAGTATGCAGATCCAAAGGTTATAGGCAAAAGTAATCAAATCCAAGGGTACGTAGGTGAAGTCAGTAAGACTTAGGTCAACAAAGTCAAAGGTACGCAAATCCCATGGTCCACAATCAAAGTCAGTGTAATCAATGGCCACAAACACAAGTCAACAAGACCAAGAAGTCCTCAAATCCAACACACCAAATTCAAACCTACTAATTAAATGAAATCTAAGGGTCACGTTTTAAAGTTATCTTAAACCGGATTAATTAAAATAATAAAACACAATTAACCTAATTAACCTAGATCCAACAGCCAGGATCAAATCTGGGTAGCTTAAACCCTAGTTAAACCCTAACATAAATCCTACCGGCCGGAGAAGCGCCGATCACCTTCTCCGGCCAACCAAAAGTTGCAGAACCTTCAAACTCAACTAAAACACACAAATCATACACCAAAATGAAGCTTAGATCAAGTACATCACGAATCCAACATCAAATCACATTAATCCAACACACATAAGCTAAATCGAAGCCAACAAGTTTGGATCTAAAAAGTTCAGTCATGCTGTTCTTACTCATTTCAACGTCATTTCAAAATCTAACCATATCAGCATGTTCAGTACATCAAATAGAACGCAATGCACACAAAAGGATTCAAATCCAGGATGATGAACTTTGGAGCATACCTGAGTTTGCAGAACCTTCAAACCTCCAAGAAAACCAGTCACCAGCTCCAGATCAACCTCCTATATCTCCTATTCACAAAATAAATGTGAAAGAACCTCTCAAACAGCCTGGATCTAGCAATTCGAATGAACCTGATCTGAACTTGCACTGATACAAAACTTGCACAAAAGCTTAATTGAATGGTTGATCCTTGTTCCTTGCACTTCAGGGAGAAAGAATATGTAAGAGGTTTTGCAAATGAGTGGCTATGGAGTGAGATTCGATCCAAAATGCAAAAGGTGCAAGAACTTTGAAATGGTGAAATGAAGAACAAATCTGGTGAAATGAAACCCTAGTTCTCTTATTTATAATGCCACTGATCATTGATTAGGGTTTAGCAAGCAAGACACGTGGGAGGAGTGTGAATGAAATGAATTTGCAATTGTGCATGAAGAGTGTGATCTCATGCTTGGCTCATGCATTTCTAATTCTCTTTGCCCATGCTGATTCCATCTCACCCTAAATTCACCTTTGAATCAATCCTGGCCATTGGATTCAAGTGGATCATGCCTTCCTCATGATTTTGCAAAAAATGCACTTGTGAAATATCCTTTAATTCATGCACGAATTCTCTTGTTTCTCTTGAGCCAAATTCTTCTTATGCCATGCCTTGTGATATTATGATCTTAATTTGCCCATAGGTTGGCTTCAAAATGAATTAAATGGGCTTTTGCAAATGGTGTAAACTTGGAAATGTGGTAAAACCCTAAAAATGGATTAATTTCGATTGGCCATATCTTTTGATCCATGAAGGCTATGAAAATGCACTTGTACTTTTTGAAAATGGGAGACCATACTCTACAACTTTCATGTTCAATGGAAGTTCATTTTAGGTCATCTTGGCCATGAAAGAATGGTTTGAAAATTAGGGCAAAACTTGCCAAAAATAGTAACTTCCTTTATAAGCCAAATGCCAAAAATGGAAAGTTCCCCAAAACTTCTTGATTCTTGATCTTTGACCTTTCCAAACCTCTTATAGGACCTTAAGGACATCCCTTGGCTTGAAAAATGGGATTGGAACCCTTGAATTGTCACAGTTGACTTTTCAAATGATTAGTTTGACCAATTTCTTCTTATGCAAGCAATTGATGAAATAACTGCCTTCCTCAATGAATTTTCTCACCAAATTTCATCCATAGCCTACTCATATCATATGAAGGACTTTTCCCACATGAAATGGCCAAAGTCACAAAGAATCCTTGCCTGACAAGAAACCCTAATTTAAGGATCACTTGTATGAGCTTGCATTCCCTTGGATCATCTGATAACTTCCCAAACCCTTGGGCTCTTGTAGAAGATATTGAGCTTGTATGAGACCTAAGAATACCTTGTGAGACTTTTCCAAGGTCCATTAACTCCTTTCTTTGACTTGTGAGGCTTTAACTATACCATTGATTGATCATATGCCCAATGCTAGAACATGAGAATGTTATGCTTCATTTTTCTATGCAAAGATGCTAAAAAATATTCTTATGATGATTATGATGATTATGACATGAAGATGAAGGTAGAGACAAGAGGGCTAATTTGAGGTGTTACAGCTACCCCTATTCAAGCAACTGTTAATCTAAAAAGGACGATAGCACAGGCTATCGACCGTTCAAGATAAACTGTTATTGAATACCAAGAAGACCTGAAATTTGCACTCTGCAGGAGAATGCAAGCAGGGAAATAAACCCAACCAAATGACACTTTGGCGACTGAAGAGGGGACAAAGCAGACGAGCGCCTTCCGACCTGAACTGTTTACTTCAGACAGAAAAACCTAGACACACGAGTCTTCCTTGAACACAACTGTTACGCCAGGCGACTGGACATACGAGCCCTCTTCAAACAAACCTGTTACGCCAGGGACTAGACATACGAGCCCTCCTCTAGTAATACTATTACGTCAGGACCATAGATGCACTTAAGTCTGCGGGGTAGACATGCATAATCAGGATAGACGAACCATCTTCATATATCCTTCATAGATATATGGTCTAAGGCAGACGATCCTTCTTCAGATAACCTGTTACGCCAGGATCAAAAACCATTTTGGCGTTTAATCCCACCGTCAGGACTTCAACCTCTTCAACACAGACGAGTATTGGATGATCACCAAGGGAGAATAGACGAGTGCCATAAGTCAATGATATAAATGAATATCAGATGATGATCTAAGAAATACAGACGAGTGCTTCAGGCGATGATACAAACGAATATCAACCACTGATATAGACGAATACCAGAAATCCAACACAGACGAGCATTTGGAGTAGCAATACAAACAAGTACACAGGTAAAGATAAGAAAACATGGATATAAGCTAACATAGATGAGTGTGAGGGATGATACAGACGAGTATCCACACAATGCAAACGAGCTTCAAACAGATAGCAAACACAGACGAGCACTGGGGAATGCAGACGAGCAATAAGCAAAAATCCAACACAAACGAGTGATGGGGCATGCATACGAGCATAAGCAACTATCAAACACCGACGAGTGTTAGGGAGTGCATACGAGCAAAAAAAATGCTTGATTGGCAACAGGAATCACAATTCTGTAGGGGAGAACCGGGTCAAGAGGCTTTGACACTTAACTCTGGTTAGGGGGATGAATGACTATTTGTATCATCTCATTGACCAAAAATAAATTGGCGACTTCTCTAGGGAATATTTCAATGATGGAAAGGAATCCCAAACATGAGCTCTGTGGGGAAATCAGGCGTTCAACTGTCTGCTGAGAATACTTCACTTGTGGAAAGACAATCCGCTTGGGGATAACAACTCTTCAAATAGTTTTGAAATTCTGTTGGGGATCCATTCCCTCTGATCTCTCTCAGCTGAGGGAACACTCTCTGCTTGGGGAAACATGATACCATCCTGCAAAACATGCAACAACAGTATTCACATATGTGCCCCAGGGACTTGCATGGTATGGTCTGTTCATCCATTGTCGCCCCAACATTCAAAGATGGGTTTAAATGTTTCCCTGCAATGTCGTTATTTAGAAAAATCAACATGTTTCAAATGCAATGTTCTTTTTGCCAAGAATTCAGGTCATTTTTGCAAACAAAGTAAACAAAACACAACACAACTTTTGACTGAATATTCATTTGTTGAATGACTTCTGAATAAGCAAAGTTTTACATCAGGAAGCAACTACCTGGAAAGAGGTAGCTACCATAAAAATTGAGAAAAGAAACTATCCAAATGGCAAGGTACACGGTGTTCCGATGAGTTTCCTTCCTGCTATGACCAACATATCTTCAAAGCTTTATGTTCTTGCCTTTGCTTTTTGAAGAAGATGAGGGGACTGATTCCTACCCTTCTGATATTGTCAACCCGTACGAAACGGTAATTTGGTTCAGATTACCCGGATCACAGTTGTTCGCTTATTCCCTTGTTTTGCATGGGTCGCCCTTTCGGGTTTTCAATCCACCGGGATACCCTTTTTTGCCTGAGCTGACCGATGTGGCTTTTCAACTCAGTGGGTGTACATTTTTTTTATTCGTTTTCCCTAACTTTTGCCCGAGCTTTTTATTCTATTTTTAGCTCGCCGGGATGCCCTTTTCTTGCCTGGACATTAATTATGTTTTTGTGTCCAGCGGGTCTTTTAATGCGAAGTATTTATTAACTGCGTCCGAGTTAACATGAGACTGGAAATCTTCTCCATCCATAGTAGTGAGCATCAGTGCCCCACCTGAGAAAACTTTCTTCACTATGAATGGACCTTCGTAGTTTGGGGTCCACTTGCCCCTGTGATCTGAACCTGGAGGAACGATCCTCTTAAGCACAAGCTCGCCTACTTGATAGTCCCGAGTACGTACTTGTTGGTCGAATGCTCGCTTCATTCACCTCTGATAAAGCTGACCATGACAAATATCCGCTAATCTCTTTTCCTCAATTAGGAACATCTGATTGTATCGGGCACGTACCCACTCAGTCTCATCAAGCTTCACGTCCATCATCGCACACAATGAAGGAATTTCTACCTCAACAGGCAAGACTGCCTTCATGCCATACACCAATGAGAAAGGAGTTGCCCCAGTTGACGTCCTGACCACCGTTCGGTACCCATGCAGTGCAAATGGTAATATCTCATGCCAATCTTTGTAAGTGACCACCATCTTCTGCACAATCTTCTTAATATTCTTATTTGCTGCCTCTACCGCACCATTCATCTTTGGTCGGTAGGGAGAAGAATTGTGATGTTGAATCTTGAAGCCCTTACACAATTTTTCCATCATCTTATTGTTCAAATTGGAACCATTGTCGGTGATGATCCGCTCGGGCACTCCATATCTGCAAATGATGTCTCTTTTTAGAAATCTGGCTACCACTTGACGAGTGACTTGGCATAAGATGTTGCTTCAACCCACTTAGTGAAGTAATCAATCGCCACCAAAATGAAACGATGACCATTTGAAGCAGTAGGCTCTATCTTCCCGATCATGTCAATGCCCCACATAGAAAAGTGCCAAGGAGATGACATGATGTTGAGCGGGCTAGGAGGAACATGCACCTTGTCTGCATATATCTGACACTTGTGGCATTTACGGGCGTACGAACAACAGTCTGCATCCATTGTTAGCTAATAATATCCTGATCTCAACAACTTCTTAGCCATTGCATGTCCTCCTGCATGAGTACCGAAAGATCCCTCATGGACCTCCTGTATTAACAAGTCTGCTTCGTGTCTATCCACGCATCTGAGCAAGACCATGTCAAAATTCCTCTTATACAGAACTCCGTCTGCGTTCAAGAAGAAACTAGCAGCAAGTCGTCTCAAAGTCTTCTTGTCGTTGGATGATGCTCCAGCTGGGTATTCTTGTTTTTCCAGGAAAAGCTTGATATCAAAATACCAAGGTTTCTCGTCAGACACTGTGTCTACAGAGAAAGCATAAGCGGGTGTGTCAAGCCTAGAAATGTCAATCCTGGGTACATAATTCCAACACAAGACTTTGATGGACGAAGAAAGAGTAGCCAATGCATCGGCGAATTGATTCTCATCTCGTGGTATATACTGCAGCTTAACTGTTGTGAAGAACGTCAACAGTCTTCTGGCATAATCCCTATAAGGAATTAAGTGTTCTTGATGTGTATACCACTTGCCGGTAATCTGATTGATAACGAGGGCTGAATCTCCGAATATATCGAGGGTCTTAATCCGAAGATGAATGGCCTCCTCTATTCCCATTATGCGCACCTCATATTCCACTTCATTATTGGTGCAGCCAAAAGTAATTCTGGCAGCGAAGGGAAAGTGAACACCTTCAGGAGTGATTAGAACAGCACCAACTCCGCGTCCGTTGATATTGACTGCCCCATCAAACATCAACTTCCATTTGGATTCAGGGTCTGGCCCCTCCTCCTGAAGTGGTTCCTTGCAATCTTTTGCTTTGAGGTACATGATGTCCTCATCAGGGAAATCAAATTTCATCGGCTGATAGTCGTCTTCAAGTGACTGCTGTGCAAGATAATCTGACAATACACTTCCTTTGATGGCTTTCTGGGAAGTATATTGTATGTCATACTCTGTTAAGATCATTTTCCACCTTGCAACCCTTCCAGTTAACGCTGGCTTCTCGAAAATATACTTGACAGGGTCCATTTTTGAGATTAACAATGTGGTATGGGTCAACATGTACTGTCTCAGTCGGCGAGCAGCCCATGCCAAAGCGCATCAAGTTTTCTCGAGCAGTGAATAACAGGATTCACAGTCGGTAAAATTTTTGCTAAGGTAGTAAATTGCATGCTCTTTTTGACCAGACTCATCATGTTGGCCTAGCACACACCCCATCGACCCTTCTAGCACAGTCATGTACATGATAAGTGGCCGTCCTGGAACTGGATGCATTAGAATCGGAGGCTCCTGCAAATATTATTTTATCTTTTCAAAGGCTCTTTGACAATCCTCATTCCACCTGACCGTTTGCTCTTTTCTCAACAGTTTGAATATTGGCTCGCACGTGGCCGTTAAATGAGATATAAACCGAGAAATGTAGTTCAATCTCCCTAAAAACCCACACACTTCTTTTTCTGTTTTTGGTGCAGGCATCTCTTGTATTGCTTTTACTTTTGCAGGATCCACCTTAATTCCTTTCTAGCTAACAATAAAACCCAACAATTTTCCGGAACGCACTCCGAAGGTGAACTTGTTAGGATTCAACCTTAATATGTACTTTATCAACCTATCAAACAACTTCTTGAGATTGACCAAATGCTCCTCTTCATCCCAGGACTTGGCAATCATATCGTCCATATAACATTCAATTTCTTTGTGTATCATGTCGTAGAACAATGTTACCATAGCCCATTGATACGTTGCCCCTGCATTCTTCAACCCAAATGGCATGACCTTATAACAGAATGTACCCCACGGGGTAATGAACGTCGTTTTTTCCATGTCTTCCGGTGCCATCTTGATCTGATTATACCCGGAGAAGCCATCCATGAAAGAAAATACCGAGAACTGAGCAGTGTTATCTACCAGTACATCAATGTAAGGTAATGGGAAGTCATCCTTTGGACTTGCTCTGTTTAGATCCGAAACTTGCCGTCCTTCTTCGGTACATGCACAATGTTAGCTACCCAGGGTGGGTAACTAGTTACAATAAGGAACCCGACATCCCACTGCTTTTGGACTTCCTCCTTGATCTTCATCGCCATGTCAGGACGAGTTCTTCTCAGCTTTTGTTTTACCGGAGGACAATCTTCTCTTAATGGCAGCTTGTGTACAACAATGTCAGTATCTAATCCCGGCATATCTTGATATGACCAAGCAAAGATATCCACATATTCACGTAGCATACCAATCAATTCCTTCTTCACCTCGGCCTGCAGACTAGCCCCAATCTTTATTTCTTTCTATACATCCTCAGTACCAATATTGACTGTCTCTACTTCTTCCTGGTGAGGCTGAATGACCCTTTCCTCCTATTTCAGAAACCTAGCCAATTCTTCCGGGAGTTCGCAGTCTTCCTCAACCCCTTCATCAGCTTGGTAGATAGGATTGTCGAAGTCATACATAGTCATAGCAGGAACGTTGTCACAGGAATCCGAATGATCAACACTGCACAATTGATGTGCTTATTTTAGAATTATGCTTTTTCTTCCAAGGAGACACAAACACATAAAAACACAGGAAAAAGAAAAACATTGCCATTTTATTTTTGTGAAAAATTTTCAAAAAGAAATAAAAAGAACACCATTGTTTGAAAAAACGTCCTTTATTTCATGGAAAAAGGTAAATGCATTAAAAGCATGGTGGCCCTACAAATGGATCCATGCACCTTGGCCAGAGTGCAGGATTTGACATGCAGTATGATAAAATGGAAATAAATAAAATTACTTTGACTGCCAAGTAACTTGAACAAAATCTTCAGCAGACCAGTTCCAGAGCTCCTCCCCAGGTGCACATGGGTGAATCCAGTTATCCCAGTCGCAGTCATTATCCCCATCTTCACTTGTTGCACAGATATTGTTGTAATCAAGCATTCCGGCACTCGTGAACACTATGGACTTTCCACCCTGAGACCAGTTGGACCCACCAGGTTGATAACCAAGACCGAACTTGTCATCCTTCTTTTCCATCTCTAGCAACTTGCCCCAGGCTCGCGCACTTCCGGACTGGACTACCTCCTTGGCTTGCTTGTAAGAATAAATAGGAGTCCTTTCCTTCTCGTTGCTCTGGATTGCCGGAGACAAATTACTAACATTGATTGTCTCAAAAGCTTGACAAAGCGTTTCATGAATCTCCCCGTCCATTTCTACATACTTGAAAGTCGACAGATGACTCACAAAAATATCCTCTTCTCCACATACAGTGATCACCTGACCGTCTACCACATACTTCAACTTCTGATGCAACGTGGATGTCACTGCGCCAGCAGCATGAATCCAGAGACGTCCCAGCAAAAAACTATAAGCGGGTTGAATATCCATAACATAGAATGTGCTTTTGAACACTTGAGACTCAATCTTTACAGGTAGCTCAACCTCCCCGAACACAGATCTCCTGGACCCGTCAAAGGCTTTTACAATCAAATCACTGGGTCGTAAAACAATGCCATCAATATTCAACTTCATCAAGGCCTTCTTATGGAGCATATTGAGAGAAGAGCCTTTATCAACCAAGACATGTGATAGGACAGCACCCTTACACTCCATGGTGATGTGTAGGGCCTTGTTGTGATTGCGGCCTTCAGAAGTAAGATCTCTATCCGTGAATCCCAACCCATGGCTGGCGTTTACGCTACCTACCACAGCTTCCAACTGGTTAACAGTTATCTCCTGTGGTACATATGCCATTTGTAACACTTTCAGCAGAGCTTCCCGGTGAGCCTGAGAACACATTAACAAGGACAAAATAGATATCTTGGACGGAGTTTGATTCAGCTATTCAACCACCTTATAGTCTCTTTTCTTAATTATCCTCGTGAACTCTTCAACTTCTTTCTCAAAAGTTCCTTGACTAGGAGCAGAAGTTGTCACCTCTTCAGTCGCTATCTGCTTACCCTTAGCTTTTGCAGCAACCTCAGCCTCGGGATCACCTCTAAGAGCCTGAGGAGCAAATAGATGCCCACTCCTTGTAAATCCACCAACTCCTCCGACATTCACCACAGTCGGGTCGATTGTTACTGTTTTGTTCTCTACCTTCTGACCGTCTACATACACGTTCGAGCCATAGTGCCAGGGAATGGCTTTGTCATCAGTATAAGGAACTGGTCCTGGAACAGTAATGGTAACAGGACTTACCTCTGGAACATAGATAGTCACAGGCTCTCTCCGGACAGGAACCTCAGTAGGATCAAAGTAAATTGTTATGGTAGACACATAATTGCTTCTATCATCAACCCTATCAAACTGTAGCGACCCCTCGTCAATCAAATATTGTAGCCCAACCTTCAAATCCCCACAGCCATTAACTGAATTCAAACACCCCTCACAGTCATAACCACACCCTAGGACTACTTGCCCTTTCTAACAATCTTTGATGTAGTGTCGTGTATGTCATTGGGATGGCTTCAAGCAACCTATTAGCTGGACGAGCTTGTCTCTGCTGATATGTGTCGCTCCCGAGATTTTCATCCTAGTACAAACGCGAAAGTGGCGCGGAAAAGGTAGAGTCACCAGCCAGACATTTTTATCCCGAATGAATGGGAAAGGTAATGTTGCACAAACCTAAGGAAGAAGGAAAAGGACGAGCCTTGCGAACCAAAGATATGGGTATGGAAGTCGGTTACGAATTGGGAAGGTATTAACACCCCAATCCATCCGCCGTACCCGACGGGATCCACGCTTATAAGTCTGTTTTCAAAGGGTGAGAAATAATATGTTGTTTGAATGAAAGGATGGCTATCTGGAATGAAAGGGAAATGAGAAGAGGATTTGGAATTGAAAAATGGAAAGAAATAGGGAAAATGTAGGGAAAAAGAATGATTGTGCTCGAATGGGCCCTACCCCACTACCTACGTACCTCATCGGAATAAATGAGGATCAGAGTCACCGTTGTTCATCTAACTAAGGCTGAAACTTTGTTTGTGATTTTTAGGATGACGTTGCCGTAGCTCTAGCTCAGGTGTTACCGGCTCTGACTCGAGGGTGTTTACCATGTCGCTGTTTGAACTGTCGAGGCAAGCCATATTCGTCCGCAAAGAGTATGAGATAAGATGAGAAGACGTGCTGTCTTGGTTTGTTTTCTTTTAGAAGAAGTGTTTTGAATTTGTGTTTTTCGTATGTACAACACTAAAGACTATGACACAAGAGCGAATGCTTTCCAAGAATGCCCCAATGGAACGTTTGTAAAGCATCCTAGAAGAGTGAAGGAGACCTCCACTAATCATTTCCGGTATAGCTTAAGGCTCGTGGCGCATTGTACACATTTTCCTTTATTAAGTGTTTTAATTTTTCTTAAAGATGAGAAGTGAGACTCAAGTTGAGAAAGGAAAAATTTTTAAGGGAAACTAGACTTACCCTAAGTTAGTTGAGTTTGAAGATGACCTATGGTTAATGAGGTTTGAAAGATTAAATCTACCTAAGAGATATTTAGACTAGAAATACAAGTATACAAAGGTAATAATGAACAATATGGTCCTCCAAAGTCATGGTGGGTAAAAACGTGTATGAAACGTAAATGGGATGAAACGATGGATCAGGTGGGTCGATTGCGTGGTGCTGAGACGCACGACTTATGGTGTGCAACATACAAGGCTTGCTTTTGGGTGTAATGGAGTGGAATGATGGTAATCGAGGAATCCTAAAGTCACATGAAACTTTATTTATTTATTTGAAAATTTACTCGACGTTGGATCGAGTCTTTATTTATTTTTGAGATTTTGGTTTTCTATTGATTCGTTTTATCTTCTCTATCCTAGTTATAGAAACTATACAAGTGTTACATCACAAAGTACACAAAATATAATCGAGGCATAAAAACATAATCCAAGTCCATACACAAATCCTCGAAAAATACCTTACACAAAGAGAAAATTGTTAGTAAATGAAATGAACATGAATACGCAACAATATGATGGAAATGAATTAGGATGACAAAAATATAAAAAGTCCTGGAAAAAATGTGAAATTAATTCCCTAGGGTCTCTAACCTGACTATACTATTGTGTTAAAAAATCTCCTAAAAATTCAAAGTCTAACTATGTCAAATAGTCACTTAAATCTATCTAAGATTCCATCATAATTTTACACAAATCACACTACCAAAACAGTGGATCAAATGGCCTAAAAAATATAACAAACATATTCTAGGTTCTATTATTTGTCCTCTAATCATAGCAAAAAGAATGGGCCAAAAATATTAAAGGAAATGGGAGAAATAAAAGGTACAAAATTATGTGTTCATGAAAGAAATCATTGTAAAACTAATTAAATGGAAAATTGAAATTAAATTGAAAAATGACAAAATTCAGAAAGAAAAAATTGGGAAAGGTTCTAAAATGTGTTAAAAGGCTACTATAATTTTTATAGAATTTGATTATGTGTTTTCATATTTTTTATGGATTTAAATTGAAAAGGCATAAAAATTAAAAAAAGAAATAGGAGGGGGTGCAGAAAGTAGATTATTTTGTTAAAAATCTAATGGGCTTGGTTGAGAGGGGTGCAAACAACATGAAATAAGGCCCATACGCACCAGATCTTGAGGGTGCATACTATGGAAGTAGTCAATATTGTTGACTCAAAGAGGACCGTCAGATCTGAGTCTTCTCACAGGTCTTCACATCTAACATCCGAGAACGAAAGTGCATGGTAGTACGATGTATGGCCATGCGAGGGATTGAGATGATGAGGTCCTACCGGACGGTGACACTTGTCACCGCCGGAGTGGACCGAAGAAGCACAAAATTCTATTTTCAAAGATTGGGCGGTGGATAATTATGGACTTTTAATTCTCAACGGTGCATTTTTATTGGAGTTTAATATCATTAATCATCCTTAATTCCTCATTATCCTCACAATATTCCTTTAATCTATTCTTATGATATTCCCTCTAAATAAATTTAGAATAAAATGTTAACATAAACGAAAAGGGACAAGATGAAACCCTAGGTCACTCTAACCCTCCTGCGGCGCCTCCATCTCCTCCGATATCCTCCGCCGCCGTCACTTTGTTGTTGTTCATGCTCTCCGTTCATGACCCTCACCACACACCAACACCTACTATCCATTCTCCCTCCCTAACCGAAATCAAAAGTTTCAAACAACTTGCTCAAGAATCAAGAACAAGTAACACCACTACGATCTTGTATATGTGAGGTATTCAAGATCGTACCTGAAATTGAAGCTGTAAGGATGATGTTAGTGGAGAGAAAGCTTCTGTGACCTCGGTACCGTCGCGATTCAAGGCTCAGCTCCGATAAGTTTCGGCCACCCACTTGACTCTCTCCAGGACTTCTTCTCCTTGCATTCGTGCAAGCTAACTCGACTATGGTTCTGTTGTTGCCGCTGTGATGTTCGATCTCTGGCCGATTTTTTACAGGTTCTTGAAGTGTCTGATCGAAGGTGGAGATTGATCAATGTTCTGATTCTTGTTGCAATTCGCTGTTTGATTTGGTTTTTCCGGTCATTGCAGGTTGATGCTGATGATGATTGTTGGAGGGTCAATGATGAGGGCGATGATGATGGATCAAGAATTGATGGAGATGAGAAGTTGGGACACAAAATTAAAGGGTCCGTGATTCTTGCAGGTGGTTGATTCACCTTTCTTTTCCTTTGTCTTGCGTGATTCTGCTTCTGAAATTGTTGAATGTTGATTCTTGTCGTTGACGATTTGCAGGTTTGATGAGTGATGATACATGATTGATAAAGATGTTGCAGAAATCGAAAATTGAAAGGGAATGAGAGAGGCAGATGAATATGCAGAAGGTTTAGGGATGAATGAAGAAGGTGGTTGCGGGTCGAAGTTTTACAACAGGTTGAAGATTCAAGATAGCTGAAGATTGAGATTGGAAGATCACAATGATGAGCGGTTAAACCGACTTTGAGTGTGGGGATATGCAGAGAGGATGAAGATTTTTTGAGGGATATTGGAGGAATGAAGATGGCATGAAGAAAAATAATGATTGAAGGTTATGGTTGAAAGCGTGAAGAAGCTGATCAATGGCCTTATGTAGGTGAATCTTTTTTGTGATTCAACTGCATTTCTGTTAGAGAATTTGTTAGAGTTTGTTCAACTGATTTTATAACTGAAAAAGTGTATTGAACTTCTGTTATGGGAATTTCGATTTTGCTTGGTTCTCCCTCTTTCCATAATATCAATTCTTCTGTTAAATCAACCTTATTCTCCTTGTTGTAGATTTCCTGTTTTCTTTTTTTTGTTGCTATTCGCCTGCGTTTTCTTGGATGAGCACATTGTTGTGCATCTTTTATTTTTCTGTTTTCCAGCAAGCCTATAACTTTTCCCAGTTTTAATTAATAATCTCATTTTGGTAATGTTCAGACAGTGATGAAAGGGTTTTGGATTGATGCAGCAGGGCCATAGCCTGAAGACTAGTAGTCACAAACCATTATCTTCAAGAACAATTCTTGTTCTGACTTTTGATGTCTCAGTGCATTCGTCCTAGATCCTGTGAAGATATAACTTCAACAAGCATCAGCTTCCCTTTTGTTTTTAGATCTTGTAATTGGTAGCATTAGGTTCAAATGTAATCATATTTGTAAAAACATGTAACGACCATACCATTTGATTCTGAACCTTGTATCGTATTTTCTTTATGGCCTTAAATTCTCATGAGTCAATCTTGCGCTCCTTTGTGAATTTGTCCGACCGAAAATTGTGATTTGTTTCCTTTTTAATTTCACATATTTATACTAGCAGTACTTTGACTACAAATGTAAGATAAACCATGGCACATATATTACTCCCCTGCCGATTTCCATAAGCACAACCAAATCCAATTCGGCATGTTCTTGTATTATCGGATTTGTTATACACTAGAGCTCTTTAAACATTATTTAAATTTTTCCTTGCAATTGTCTTGATGATGACGGGACGAGACCATTTATTTGAATCAAGTTTGCATGTAACCCTCTTTGCTTGAATGATACTTAAGAATGAACGAGTGATAATGGTTTGTGCGATATGAGTATTGAAAATGTGAAAATCCACATTGAGGTAACACTTAAAATTAACCTCTCACTTATTTGGATCCTTTATTAAGACCAATTTTAGAATGACCGCAACTTCAAATCGATAAATGACTTGATATATGGTTTGTCATGATAACCCCACGGTCATTGACTTTTGGATATTGCAACTTGATTCTATCGAATGGTTATGAACTATCATCTCACTCTAATTCAAAAGTGAATTAACGATCTTTGGATATAAGGCATTATCCCATGACAAATCTAACTTGGGAGTGAAGCAATTCTTCCTTCTTAACCGAGATCAAATCCATCCAATTTTGAACTAAACCTTTACCGCAGTCACACTTGTCATGATAACCTCAACTGCATGAATATATGTATAATTTCGGGATTTTTGAACATACAATTTGGTTATGACGTGTATGAAAAAAAATAGCCATCCAGTGATTCCTTTTTTTTTTCATGAAACCATAGTCCTTGAAACGCCTCTTGGATAAATTTGATTGCTAACAGCCTAAAGCCCTGGTCCAATAACATTCTCAGTTGAAATCTTGCCGCTTTAGCTTTCCCAAAGGAAACCCAAAGCAAGTATGACACCCCAATTCAAACAAATCTTTGATCTTTGCTCCGGCAGTCCAATATTGTGCACGATTGAGATTTTATGACCTAACAGGATATGCGTATGAATGCGAGGCATAAGGCCAGTTAAAGTTGTAAATAATAGGGCAAATGTTTGGGTGTTACAGCTGCCCCTATTCAATCACTGTAGATGTGAATGGATGATAACGGTTGCTTTCATACATTTGAAGTATGCAGGGATTGAATACTAGAAACAACTAGAAAATTTGCACTTTGTGGCAGAAGAACAGGGAAATAAACTCAACCGAATGAACTCTGCTTGGATATAATTATGATGGAAAGAATAGTAAACAGGGGATGCCTTTTGAGTGATGTCAGATGGCTACTGACTTGCCACGCGGCAGGTGGACTCTGACAGGCTATAACAATGCTTTAATGGTGTATTATCAGATGGAGTCAAACGACCACGACTTGCCACATTGCAGGTGGACTTTTACCAATTTACAGTTGAACTTCAAGATACTTTGCCACCCTGAGGATGGACTTTCGCAAATCTGCGGTTGGACTTCAAGATACTTCGCCACACTGTAGGTGGGCTTTGGATAATTTTCCACATTGCGGGTGGACTTTGCTCGCTGCAGGAGACTTTTGCCAATCTGCGGTTGGACTTTTAGAAATTCTGCCACCCTGAGGATGGACTTTCGCCAATATGCGGTTGGACTTGAAATACCTTGCCACACTGCGGGTGGACCCTGGATAATTTGCCAAACTGCGGGAGGACTTTGGAAATTTGCTACATTGCGGGTGGAGTTTGGAAATTTGCCACACTGCGGGTGGACTTCTGCTCACTGCGAGAGACTTTTGCCCACTGCGGGGGACTTTAGAAATTTGCCACACTGCGGGTGGACTTCTGCTCACTGCGGGAGACTTCTGAAACTTGCCACCCGAAGATGGACTTTGTCCAGTCTGTGGCTGGACTTTTGCTCACTGTGAGAGATTTTTGCCCACTGTGGGGGACTTTTGAAACTTGACACCCGAAGATGGACTTTGGCCAGTCTGTGGCTGGACTTTTGCTCACCGTGAGAGACTTTTTCCCACTGTGGGGGACTTTTGAAACTTGCCACCCGAAGATGGACTTTGGCCAGTCTGTGGCTGTACTTTTGCTCTCTGTGGGAGACTTTTGAAACTTGCCACCCGAAGATGGACTTTGGCCAGTCTGTGGCTGGACGTTTGCTCGCTGTGGGAGACTTTTGAAACTTGCCACCTGAAGATAGACTTTGGCCAGTCTGTGGCTAGACTTTTGTTCGCTGTGGGAGACTTTTTCCCACTGTGGGGGACTTTTGCCCACTGTGGGGGACTTCTGAGATTGCCACCCGAAGATGGACTTTGGCCAGTCTGTGGCTGGACTTTTTCTCACTGTGGGAGACTTTTAGAATTTGCCACCCAAAGATGGACTTTGGCCAGTCTGTGGCTGGGCTTTTGCACGATGTGGGAGACTTTTGAAACTTGCCACCCGAAGATGGACTTTGGCCAGTCTGTGGCCGGACTTTAAGATTTCAAACTTGAATTATACTAGGTATGCATACGTTGAATTGCATGGCATGTTGCCCCATGACACTGGGGATGTTAAACTGGTGTGAGTGTAAAAAGAATTCCTGACACGGAAGTAATAAGTCCTTGCTAACTCTGTGGGGAAACACAATGATCGCGGATTCGATCTCAAGAAGCCGTGTAGGGATAACATCTCTCTTAGAAAAGAGCGTGAATAACTCATCTGTTTCGAATTACCGCCTTTGCCAAAAATAAATTGGACTTTAGATTTGAGGTGCGTGCCAGGGGATACCTCTACTATTAGGGATTATCCATTCTTATGGATCTGTTGGGGAAGAGCATGATTTATCTGAAATCCGTTAGGGGAGTATGAGTTACCTTAGATCTGTTGAGGAACCGAGATCAAGGAAACCGGCTGAAGGAAAGACTTGGTGACTTTACCGGGGATAGCTTTCATTCGTCTGTTGGGGATGACAAAATCGAGACACGTCCTGCTGAGGAGGAAAAGTTCAAGTTGTCTCGTGTTGGGGATCATTTGCTTCTGTATGGATTTTACCTCAATAGGATTTTACAAAAGACTTGGTGTCTTTAAACTCTTAGGCATCGTAACGATTGCATGAACCAGTGTAATAACCTTGTTGGGGAGGTAACCATTTTTCGCTCCCACCAAATGACACCCGGTCAAATAGGGTACAGATGCGAACGGTTGGCGAAAGAGGAAAGAATGAAAAGAGTCGCCAGCTAGGCATTTTTATCCCGAAGGAAAGGTAATGCTGCATAAACCTAAGAAAATATGGATAAGACGGTTGCGAACCAGAGAAACTAAGAAAGGGGGTTGGTTATAACCTGGGAAGGTATTAGCACCCAGATTGTCCGTCGTACTCGACGGGATCCACGCTTAAAAGATTTGTGTTTTAAAGGGGGAGTGTCAGTGCAATCTGTGTATCAAAGCTGGAAAGAATGCAAGTGTCAGTGTAAAAGAAATGTGAAGTGAATAAGAGAAGTGTCAGTGCTGGAACAGGAGTATGAAGCTCAAGACTATGAGGCTAAAAGACTAAGGCAGGAAGAGGGGGAATGACAGAGACTTTTGTTCGATAACTGTTAAGTTACGCCTACGTATCCTCTCGTGCAATGAGGAAGTCAGAACACCGTAGTTCGACTCAAAGAAACTAAAAGATAAATTGACTTGTGAACTGCTTACTTGTCTATGCTCAAGTGTATGACCTGTCTGGCTCAGGTGCTAACTGTCTTGCATTAGACGGAAGAAGCAAATTATCGTTTGTGAGTGAATGAGATGAGAAAATAATCCCGGAGGAGACGATTATTGTTTTTTTTTGTGTTTTCAATCTTTTATTGTTTTTGGAGTTTGTCATAGGAAAATGAGCTTAAGCCTAACCCAAGGGTTAGTAAACTCATCACATCCTCCCTCTGATTAGGGGTAATGAGAATACCTTAAGTATGAAGTAAACACCTCACACTTAATTACCATGATGTAGGATTAAGATCATTAACCTACTTGTGATTATTTAGATGTTTTTGGTATTTTTGTTTGGTGTTAAGTAATGAGTTTAAGCCATAATCAAGGATTTAATGGACTCATTACACCATCCTAATAGAAGGATGATAGATGAGAACATTTAAGCTGAGAAAGGCTCTTCAACTTAATCCATGATTAGGGATTAACCTCATGACAAAACAAAGTCTTTATTAGAGTGGATTTTAGTTAATGGTAAGATTAAGAAGTGAGTTTTATGGTTTGTAAGACAACTTGAGAGGGACTTGTCCATTAACACTAGGGTTAGTCCTTCTTAACCAATTAAGGAAGAATTAGAACCCTAATGCAAGGCCCAAGTTACAAGCTTGATGTCTTAGTGATTATTAGGTGGATTGATTAAAGGATTTAAACACATTAAGGGTTTAACACTTAGGATTAAAGTTATACACTCCATCCTAATAGAAGGATGCAGACATAACCCTAATCACAAAGCCTTAAAACCTTTAAGGTTTAGTCCTTGATTAAGAGATGAGAAGAGAAGACAAAAAGATAAAAAAAGGTGAAACTAATGGGGGGACTAATCAAACCCTAATTGTGATCATGCTTGGGGGGTTCCTAGGGTTTATGAGGCTTGCAAAAGATCTTCAAGAGAAAAGCCACCAAGGAAGAAGCAGATGGAAGGAGGAGAAGCAGAAAGAAGCAAGACAACTTGCTTCACTTAAGAAGACAAGTTGCTTGGAGAAAGAAAGTGGGGAGGGAGCATGAATGAGGAAGCTCACTCTAATACACAAGTAAAATGCAGCAAGGATGCATAAAAAAGATGAGAAGAGATTATGATAAGTGAAGGCAAATTCACTTCTCAGATACTTACCACCTGAAAGGTTAGCAAAAGAAATGAAATGAAGTGAACATGAAATGAATGCAATGATGAAAACCAAAACAAGAAGCATAAACATGATGTTAATGATGCTAAGAGATAATGCAAACATATGACAAGAGTTGTGGATGATCATACAAGGATGAGGATGCAAATGAAACATGTTTTGAACCATGAAAGTTCATGAAAGTTTATGAAATGAAATGAATGCACAACATGGCAAATGAATGATGCAATGATCAAACATGATTCTAATATGTCCTAAGATGTCTTAGAAGTTATGTGAATGCATAAAATGTCATGGAAAGTTCATGTATGCAAGCATATGAGAGATGAATGCAAATGAAAGTAAAAATTAGGGTTGATGCACAAGGTACAAAGCAAAATTCAAAATCAGAAGCAAATGACAAGATAAAAAATTGAAAATGGTATCAAAGGAACCCTAACCCTACACAAGTTCATTTCCCAATGGAGGAGACCTAAATCTTAACCTAATGGAAGTTATGATTTTCTCAAGTTAGCTTAGGTTTTAAAGCACTTCAAAAGGGAAAATGCACAACAAATTGAAAATGAGAGATAAATTCAAACCAATTTTATCCTAGAAACTACATGATATGAAGAATACAATGCAAAAAGAACCATCATCAAACTCCTCATGGTTAGGCAGGAGGGATTTTTCTAAGTTGGGGCAAAAATATTGACTTTTAAGAACCCTAATTCCAAAGAAAAATGTCAAAATAGGTCAAGAACCAAAAAGAAATTTGTGTGAAGAGTTTGATAATGTTTCTAAATGTATCAAGATGCAATGTGATTTTTTGGTGATTTTTGGAAACTTAAATGCTATTTTAATTAATTAATTCTCATTAACTAATTAAAATAAACATTTAAATATTTTAAAAATACGAAATTTATGTAAAAAATAAAATAAAAATTATTTTCAGAATGAGAAAAATATTTTAAGACATGATGCAAAAAATGAAAATTTTTAGAAGTGTTTTACTATTTTAAATAAAATGTAGAAAGAAATGTAATTAAAATGAATTAAAATGAAAGTATTCAGATCCAAAGGCCCAGATTCAAATAAAAAGGGGAGGGAATTGACCAACGCGCGCAAATGGACGGCCCAAATTCAAACTACGCTAATTATGTCATTAACCCTAATCTGAACCCTAATCACTCTCAGGTGACCGGAACAGTGTTCGGGTCATCTTCTCCGGCTAGCCCCTCACTCAATCTCCCTCAATATGCAACCCCAAGACCCCTAAAGCTCCAGAAATGGTCCTCTCCTCAACCCCAACAAGAATCAACCACCAAAAATCATTTGTTCATCATCAAAAGCACAAATCAAAGCAAAACGGAAAACATGGCAAAAATTTCAGAAGCTTATGAAATGCTTATTTCTCAACTATTCTCAAAAGTAAAGACATTATGGTGATCAGTGAAGCATGTAGAATCATCCTATAACATAAAATAAGAGTTCTGGAAAAATAAATGCCATGGCTACCTGAAGCTGAGCTTTCGAAATAGGAGCTTTCTGGCCAGTTCTTTGCCTCAAATCCACTCCACTGATTCCCCCCAAGAGCTTGTGATGCTTGGTTGGAGTTTAAATGGCCTTAAGAAGAAGTTGGCAGAAGTTCAGTTCATGAAATGTCAAAATCGTGTTTTTGATTCTGAGTGTTTTAGGGCAAAATGAAGGGTGGGAAATGATCAGTGGTGTTTATGGAGTTGAATGGTGGAAGAAGTTTGAAGGTTTGATGGTTGAGTTAAGAGATTCAAAGGCTTTTGCAAATTTGGGGATTTTTGAGTATGCTATGTATTCTCAAGTGTTGGCTGCAATGTTGTGTGCTTTTGCTTGGTTTTGATCCACATAATGAAATGTGATAGGTCAGAGAGTGGGTGCAGTCCTATGTTGTTTGGTATGGGCAAGTTGCCAAAATGTCAAAAGTTGGTGTACTTGGGGTATGGGCTCATGGCAGTCTGGTTTAGGGGCATGGCTCGAGTCAGCCATCTTCAAGGAGGTCCATGAAAAATGATTTAGTGAGCTGGCTCAAGTGGATGAGGAGATTTGGATCATTTTGCAATTTTGTACAACTTTGGCCCCTTTTGAGTTTCTTGAAGTTTAAGGCATATAACTTGAGAAATCTTTAGGCAATTATGAATTTTAGGTCATGTATGATGCTTGTGTAATGCTTAGACATCAATTAGAAGTCACAAATTGCTTTGGTACAAGAATTTGCAAGTTTCCCTCTTTGGCACATAAGTGAATTTTTTGTGATTTTTCCCAATTTTGCAAGACCATAACTTGAGTTCTATGATGAATTAGGTCAAGTTCTTGTACTTTTTGAAAATGGGAGGATCCACTCTACAACTTTCATGACCAAGAATTTTTCATTTGAAGCCTTTTTGAATCAAAAAGAGGAGGTTGAAAAACTTTCCCAAAATGGCAAGTTTGCATTACAAGTCACTTTCCCAAAATCGCAACTTTGCAAATGGTTTGAAATTCTTCAATTTTGTGAACTTCTAACATCTTCTAAGATCAAATAAAGATCATATACACTCAAAATGATGGAGAAGACCCTTTGGTTGGGTGATTGGGGGCCTCAGATGCCCTGATTTTACACTGACTTGTTCAAGAAGTCATCTATTGATCAAATGCCTTCCCCATTGAATTTCTTCATGAAAATTGGTATGCATGATCCTTATATCATATAGAGACCAATAGAAACAAGAATGACCAAAAAAATTGGAGTTATGGCCTCTGAAACCAAAACCCTAGTTTTAGGTCATCTGTGCAGTTAAGCTTGGCTCTGCTTCCATGCCTTTCTCAGTTCTTGTGATTTTCTGACTTTCTTTGATCTTGGGAGGATGTAATATGATGCTTGAACACACATGGACCCTCTTGAGATGATTGATGACCTTTGGAGTGGCTCAGATGGCTCAGGGATTGCTCAAATCACAAACCCTAGATGCAGATGACTTTGAACCAATGCAGTGAAGCAAAAATGCACTATGAGATGATATGATTGAACTTATGCAAATGAAAAGAATCACAAGCCATGGTGAAATGAGTGAGGGAAAAATTGGGGTGTTTACAGCTGCCCCTATTCAAGCATTAGTTTGCTGTGCAGGATGTAAGCTGCGGGCTTAACAGACAAACAAGATAACTTGTGGTTGAATACCAAAGACAGTCCAAAATTTGCACTCACTGGGGAGAAGAAGAAAAGGGATATATATTGTAAAAGAAAACAAAGTATAATTATAAAGTGAGGGTGATGGAGGACGACCATCGAGCAGAGGACGACTGCTGGGGATGAAGCAATGACGGGGACGACCGACATGCTAGGGATATAAGGAGATTATGATGAGAACGACCATTAAAGGTGAAGGACGATCACCTAGCAGGGTACGGCTGCTCTATCGGGGATAAGATGAGGGACGGTCATCTAAGGTGAAGGACGATCACCTGGCAAGGTACGGTTGCCGAAAGTATCGCGACATAGGACGAATGCCGGATAGGAAAGGTCCACGATGGGGACGGCCATCGAATAAACATGATGAAGGACGATCATCAAGGGGTGAAGGACGATCACCTAGTAGGGTGCGGCTGCTCTCGGGGTTTATCATGACATAGGACGAACGTCAGATAACAAAATCAACGATGGGGACGGCCATCGGATAAAATGATGAAGGACGATAATCAAAAGGTGAAGGACGATCACCTGGCAGGGTACGGCTGCCGGAAGTATCATGACATAGGACGAATGTCAGATAGAAGAAAAGCAATTCTACTGGGGAATAGTAAACACGGACGAGTGTCTACTTTCAATGAATGAAAGGTATAAGTGTCTGACACCGTGTATAGATTAAATATGCGGACGAGCATCCTTAAGACCATGATACGGACGAGTATAAGTAGAAACAAACACTGACGAATGTTCAGAGATGATGGTACGGATGAGTACCAACTGGTTAACAAAGAACACGGACGAGTGTTGAATCTGGGAAAGAGAAAGTATATACAAGATACAGACGAGTATCTATATAAGTAAAAAGGTATGAGTAAGACACAGACGAGTGTTCAACTTGCTGGGGAGAACATGATACATATGAGTATCATAAGAGAAAGTGTACAAATAGATATTCTGACGCTCCGTGGGATAGGATGACACGGACGGGTGTCGGAAGATATAATAAGCAAGGTTTTGGGCAACTGTGCTGGGGATAGGTGACACGGTTGGGTGTCGGGAGAGTGTATTAATATGTTTTTGTGAGTGCAAAGGGGACGCTTTGGCTTTCTGCTGGGGAATTTGAGTGGTATCCTGTATGCTGTTGATGGTATGTCAGTATTCACAGGGGTTTGATTTAATCATGGCTTGTGACTATGCAATATGTTTGATTTTTGCCGTAATGCTCCATACTAGACGGAATGCTACGCTCTGGGGGGAGATATGATGCGAATGTTATGATTGTGCAAAGATACCGATCCGGGATTCGGATCCCGTTGCGGTGAAGATCTCTGGCTGATCTGCTTGAAGTGATATCCCAGCTGGGGATGAGATCATTGGTAGATCTGATATATATGACTCTGTTTGGGGGAATAAGTTACTGATAGACCTATTCTTGGTGATGAGGAGCCTAGCTGGGGTCTGTGGAAGCTTGCGTCACTTTGTTGTGAGATCTTCAGATATTGCTCTTCCGAATAGAGGTTGAGGCTCTGCGGGGAGATGGTTCCCTGTCTATCACTTGGCTGAGGGGGAATGATCACTGAACGATCTTCCTAAAGTCCTATAGGGATTCTGCTGAGGGTGATACTTGACAACTCAGCTGGGGAAATGAGCACCTTCGGATGCTGCTCCGAAGAAACTGTGCTGGAGAAGTGATGCCTGGTCACTCTGATGGGGAGAGGGCATTTCTGGTGTGTCTTGGAAGATGTGATGAGTAAGTACTGATTTGGCAACTCGCCGGGGAGAAGCTTTCATGCCCCATGTTGTGCTTTGAACACCTGCAATCCTGTTATGACAAAGAAACATACAAGTATCCCGAGGTATCCCTTACTGGATTCCATCATAGGAATTTAGACACTCCTGGAGCGAATATATTTCTTGTAAGCATGTAATTTTAGACAAGACGCATTTGTATTTATGCAATCATTATATTAAGGACATCGGACATTTTTGCAAATTAAAATAGAATGTACGAGACGAAACGTGACTGAAAATCTGATTTTATTAATTTGGGGCGCCCTGAATTGGCGAGTACAGTCAAAGAAACAAATCCCCTGAAATGAGGAGATTGTTACAAAATGAGAAAACAAAAAGATGCTGGCAATGTTGATGACGCTTCAATGCTTCCCTTTTGCTATGACTCGTATTACATTGACGCTATTTTCATCTTGCTTTTTGAAGATAGCTGATTCTGACCGACGCTTGAACCTCCGAAGCTTACCATGTTGTAAGTGATACAGACGAATTCAGAATGCAATTGTTCGCTTATTCCCTTATTGTAATACCTCAAAATTTGCCCTCATTCTTTTTACCTTAACTGGCTTACCGCTTTTCATTTCATCTGTATTTCTCACTAGGTCACAACATTCGCAATCATGCATTTCATTAAATTCCTCAGGCATGAGATCAATACCATCTGAAGAGCCAAGTTATTCCATTGGTTTGTGGTTTCTACGTCACCGGAGTTTGTTTCATGGATTATGAATTTAGGGCTTCGCACTTTATATATGGTTATATGATAAATTCAAAATCTGGGTTATGTGGTCGTCAACAATTTCATCTTATTGTGCTCTTGCCACTTAATTAGGGTTTATTTCCCTAATTCAGTGAGCTTCGAGGATTTCATTCATGACGATTATTCAGCATCAAGGTTCATCATGACATCACAGTGTTGGAAAAGGGGTTTGCCCAGAGGTTCAACTTGAGCAAAAAGTGTGTGGTCGTTGGAAAGAAGTTGTTCGAGTTTATATTCAACTCCGTGGTTCGTCAGATTCAAACCCATCTCTTCTTTTTTCTAAACCACTTCATTATTCTTTCTTTCTTTTTTAATCCATATATTGTCCCATATCCAATTTAACACCAATCACATTTCAATTGTTTTTACCCAAGTCTACATGTCATTTTAATCCATGTTCAAATTAGTTGTCCAAAGCCACTATTCATTTATATAAAAGTTTTATTAGTACCAATGTTACTATCCAAAGTTGGGCTCACTTTCAATTCCAATTCCTTTTCCATTTCCATTATAGTCCAATATCTCACATAGTTCTTTTTATCCCAAATTAAATCAATAAATAAAACCATTGTTCTTTTTTTTGTGACTTTAATAGTGTTTACTAAAATTCACAAGGAAAGGTATGAATAGAGAAACAGGAGGATAGTTCATGACATCTATGCAAATAAGATATACGGAAAATTCAGGATTATTTTGACGAAATAATGAGAAATCAATTGCAGGACCCAAAACCAAAAATTACACAGTAAATTCATACCCAAAAAAAAATCATATCTCAATTTAATTATTCAGAATAAAAAATCAGTTAAAAAAACTGATATGGCAGTTACAGGAAGAGGGAATGGTTGAGAAAAATTCGGTTACAAACTAATAACAGAAAGCTCCAACTGATAACAGAAACCACCTTCAAAAAGAAAAGAAGACTCAACATCACAGGGTATTTTTTTTTATTACAAAGAACACAGAGAAAACTCAGGATGGGGATCTTGGCAGCAATCTCCAATTCTCCCTCTCAACTCTTCTTTCAATTTTCATCCCTTTAAACTCAATCTCCGAACCCTCAAACAATGGCAACAACCTTCAATCTGAAAATCTCCAAGGATTTCTCTCTCGATCGATCATCACCTTCAATCGAAGGCTTCAAAAAACCTGCATAAAAGTGGTCCGAGATCGAACATCTCAGCAACGACAATGAAATAATATCAGAGAGTGTTCCGAGATCGCAGAGAAGAAGAAGTTACACAAGAAAGTTTGCAGAACTCATACCTGATCAGAACTCCATCGACTCTTCATTTTCCCGCACCATCAGCAAGCGATTTGCAAAACGAATTCAGAGACGAAGACATAGAGAAGAACAACAGCGATACCGCAACT
The DNA here is from genome assembly GCA_963966055.1 of Lathyrus aphaca. Lineage (NCBI taxonomy): Eukaryota > Viridiplantae > Streptophyta > Magnoliopsida > Fabales > Fabaceae > Lathyrus > Lathyrus aphaca. Next base: position 413,320,484 of record OZ014525.1, read on the forward strand.
AAAAGGAGAATAGCCAACAAACTCAAGAACCACTTCGTCATAACCTGGAACAAGAACCAATTCACAAAGATTCAGCAACGAATCGCACAACAACAGCAAACTAATTCGATAACTTCTTCTTGCAATGAGTTTGAGACGCAAAATTTTGTGAAGAATAACACAAGAATATGCATCTTTTCAGAGTAGAAGAAGAGGATCAATTTGCAGCAATTTTTGTACCTGAAAGCTCGTGTCTTCGCCATTTTCTTCGGGTCAGTATGTTAATCCTTTTTTGGATCTCGTTGTGATGTGTTAACGGACGATGTTGTTCGCGAATCTGTATTGCTTCCCGGAAATCGATGATGAGCACCGATGATGGTGTGACGATGCAAATGAAAGAAGATCGCACGAAGGCGAGTCAACAATGTTCAACCGTAAGGTTTAAGGATCGCGGTGTCGGAGAAGAAGAAGTGATGCAAGCCAAATCCGAGTTAGAGGTTGTGAGATTTTGAGAGAAGCCATGCGATTGACATCCATTTCAGCTATCGATTCTAGTCGTGATGTGCGCCGATGAGCTTTTTTTTGAGGCAAGTGATGAAGCTATGGTAGCGGAGGATGAAGATGACGTTGCAACGGAGATTGTGTTCACGACGGAATTTTCTCGTGTTGAACAAGGATTCGCCACGATTGAGCGGCGAGAGAGCCATAACGTTTGATGTTTGGCGAAGAGCTGACGGTTTCTGGTGGCGAGTTTCTTTTATGGAAGAAGAAAAGGTGATCCGAATCGTACAAGAGAGGAGACGTCGAAGGGTATCACCGGCGGGAATGTGAGTCGAAGACGGAAGGAGGTTGACGAGGATGAAGTGAGGCCGGCGGTGGAGTTGTTGTGATACCGGTGGTGTAAGGTGACGGGAGTTTTCGGAGAAGAGAGAAGAGGCATTGACGGCGTTGAGGTTAGGAAGAAGAAGACGCGTCTTGAGTTTTGAAGAGGAAAACCTAATTTCCTTGCTGAGATTTTTAGGTTGATTGTGGCACACAAACATGGATCGGTTTTTTTTCATTTTGGCCCATGGAAGTTGCTATTCACATCACCTGGTTTTTCCATCTTACCTCTTGTAAACACCCCAAATTTTCCCTCATCCATTCACACCATGGCTTGTGATCATTGCATATGCATAAACTCAATCATAGCATCTCATATCAAATTTTTGATCCACTGCATTGGTTCTAAGTCATCTGCATCTAGGGTTTGTGATCTGAGCAATCCAAGGGCTTCTTGAGCCATTCCAAAGGTCATCAATCACTTCAAAGGGGTCCATGTATGTTCAAACATCATATTATATCCTCTCAAAGTCAAGAATGTCAAAGAATCACAAGAACTGGGAATGGCATGGAAGCAGAGCCAGGCTTAACTGCACAGATGACCTAGAATTAGGGTTTTGGTTTCATAGGCCATAACTTCCACCATTGGAAGTTAAGTGCAAAAGAAAATGACATTTTTGAAAAAGGTCACAAATAACACATAACTTCCACCATTGGAAGTTAAGTGCAAAAAGGGACTTTTTTTGAAAAGAAGCCCATAACTCCAAATTTTTTGGTCATTCTTGTTTCCATTGGTCTCTATATGTTATGAGGATCATGCATATCAAGTTTCATGAAGAAATTCCATGGGGAAGGCATCTAATCAAGAGTTGACTTTTTGTGCAAGTCAGTGCAAAATCAGGGCATCTGAGGCCCCCAATCACCCAACCAAAGGGGTTTCTCCATCATTTTGAATGTGTATGATCTTTATTTGATCATAGAAGATGTTAGAAGTTCACAAAATCGAAAAATTTCAAGCCATTTGCAAAGTTGCCATCTTGGGAAAGTGACTTGTGTTGAAAACTTGCTGTTTTGGGAAAGATTTTCAACCTCCTCTTATTGATTCAAAAATGCTTCAAATGAGAAAACTTTGGTCATGAAAGTTGTAGATTGGATCATTCCCTTTTCAAAAAGTACAAGAACTTTTTCTAATTCATTTTGGATCAAAAGTTATGGCTTTGCAAAGTTGGGAAAAATCATTGAAATTTCACTTTTTGCACAAGAGGGAAAACTTGCAAGAAGGGTTCCTTTGGTTTTGTTCAATCTCTAATCAATATCAAACTGTCATAGCAGCATTATATGGTGCATTTTGCTGCATATTGCCCAAGAGATGTCACATGTCCATGGCCAAAAATCACAAGATGCACAAAGTTGGAAATTGGCAAAACACATGCTATCTTGCAATCCCAATGTTGCAGTCCTGCACAAACCATCCAAGGGTCCTCCTTAAAGCTGGCTGAAGCAATCCAAACACAGAGATCTCCTCTGCCATGGCCCCTACCCCCAAGTACAACTTACTTGACATTTTGGCAACTTGAGCCATACCAATCACATCAGTCCACATCAACTTTCTGAACCAATCCCATTTATTTATACAAACCAAAAAGCAAGCCATCTTGATATAGAAAACACAGGCCTGAAAACACACACAATCTAACTTGCACAAGTTCTGTCCCAAAACTCCTTCTCTGAATTTTTTCTTCACACAGCCAAGAAACTCCACTTTTTTCTTCCACCAACAAGTCACAAATCACCCTTAGAACAAGAATCCTCCCCTGAAACAACTTGAAACATCTCACAAAAAGCCCTCCATTTCTGCTACACCAGAGCAAAACAGTCATAACCAACCATTCTCAAAGTTATCCAAGCTTCATTTCATCATCAAGGTGTTCAAAGGAGAGGGATTGCACCAAGTTTGAGGCCAGAAAGGACCATTTTGAAAAAAGCCAGAAAAAACACTTAACTTCCACCATTGGAAGTTAAGTGCAAAAAAGGACCATTTTGAAAAAAGCCAGAAAAAACACTTAACTTCCACCATTGGAATTTAAGTGCAAAAAAGGACCATTTTGAAAAAAGCCAGAAAAAACACTTAACTTCCACCATTGGAAGTTAAGTGCAAAAAAGGACCATTTTGAAAAAAGCCAGAAAAAACACTTAACTTCCACCATTGGAAGTTAAGTGCAAAAAAGGACCATTTTGAAAAAAGCCAGAAAAAACACTTAACTTCCACCATTGGAAGTTAAGTGCAAAAAATGACCATTTTGAAAAAAGCCAGAAAAAACACTTAACTTCCACCATTGGAAGTTAAGTGCAAAAAAGGACCATTTTGAAAAAAGCCAGAAAAAACACTTAACTTCCACCATTGGAAGTTAAGTGCAAAAAAGGACCATTTTGAAAAAAGCCAGAAAAAACACTTAACTTCCACCATTGGAAGTTAAGTGCAAAAAAGGACCATTTTGAAAAAAGCCAGAAAAAACACTTAACTTCCACCATTGGAAGTTAAGTGCAAAAAAGGACCATTTTGAAAAAAGCCAGAAAAAACACTTAACTTCCACCATTGGAAGTTAAGTGCAAAAAGGACCATTTTGAAAAAAAACCAGAAAAAACACATAACTTCCACCATTGGAAGTTAAGTGCAAAAAAGGACCATTTTGAAAAAAGCCAGAAATAACACATAACTTCCACCATTGGAAGTTAAGTGCAAAAAGTGACATTTTTTAAAAATTAAGAATTGGATCCCCTCCTTTGGGCAGTGAGTTTGTATAGGTTTAGGGTTCCCTTGAATGCATTTTCATTTCTTTACCTTGATGTTTGCTTCTGGCTTCCTTTTGCTTTCATCTTGCATTTGCTTGCATACCATGACTTGCCCTAGCATTTGGTGCATCCATTTGATTCATTAGACATCTTAAGACATATTAGAATCGTGTTTGATCATTGCATCTTTCATTTGCCATGTTATGCATTCATATCATTTCATAAACTTTCATGAACTTTCTTGGTTCAAAGCATGCTTCATTTGCATCCTCATCCTTGTATGATCATCCACAACTCTTGACATGTGTTTGCATCATCCCTTTACATCATTTGCATCATGTGTATGATTCTGACTTTGGCCTTTGCTCATCCATATGCATTGTTTCATCTCATTTCTTCCTTTATGCATCTTGTACTAACTTTTCAGGTTAATGGTAAGTTTGATTGGGAGGTGAATTTGCCTTCACCTCCTACCTCTTCTCATCTTGTCATTTTACATCCTTGCTGCATTTTTACTTGTCTTTGAGTGAGCTTGCTCACTTGTGCCTCTCTTCCTTCTTTTCTCTTCTCATCTTATCCTTTTTCTATCTTGCTTCTCCTTGGTGGCTTCCTTGAAGATTTCTCCTCTTAAGCCTCACAAACCCTAGGACTTCCAAGCATGATAACATTTTAGGATTGTTTAGTCCCCCTTAGACTCTTTCCTTTGAGTTTTCTTTGAGTCTTCTCTTCTCATCTCATAATCGGGACTAAACCCTAAAGGCTTTAAGGCTTTGTGATTAAGCTTATGCCTGCATCCTTCTATTAGGATGGAGTGTATAACTTTAATCCTAAGTGTTAAACCCTTAATGTGTTTAAATCCTCTAATCAATTCACATAATAATCACCAAGACATCAAACTTGTAACTTGGGCCTTGCATTAGGGTTCTAATTCTTCCTTAATTGGTTAAGAAGGACTAACCCTAGTGTTAATGGACAAGTCCCCCTCAAGTTGTCTTACAAACCATAAAAATCACTTCATCATCTTATCATTAACTAAAATCCACTTAATAAAGGCTTTGTTTTGTCATGAGTTTAATCCCTAATCATGGATTAAGTTGAGGAGCTTTCCTCAGCTTAAACATTCTCATCTATTATCCTTCTATTAGGATGGTGTAATGAGTCTGTTTAATCCCTGATTATGGCTTAACCTCATTACTCAACACTAAACAAAAACAACAAAAACATCTAAATAATCACAAGTAGGTTAATGATCTTAATCCTACATCAAAGGTGTTTAAGTGTGAGAAGCTGACTTCACACTTAAGGTACTCTCATTACCCCTAATCAGAGGGAAGATGTGATGAGTTTACTAACCCATTGGTTTAGGCTTAAGCTCATTAACTTATGACAAACTTTCACAAGCAATAAAAGACTGAAAATACAAAAACAAACAACAATCGTCTCCTCCGGGATTCTTTTCTCATCTCATTCACTCACAAACGAGAACTTGCTTCTTCCGTCTAATGCAAGACAGTTAGCACCTGAGCCAGACAGGTCATACACTTGAGCATAGACAAGCAAGCAGTTCATCAGTCAATTCATCTTTCAGTCTCTTTGGGTCGAACTACGGTGTTCTGACTTCCTCATTGCACGAGAGGATACGTAGGCATAACTTAACGGTTATCGAACAAAAGTCTCTGTATATTCCCCCTCTTTCCAGCATCTTTCTTTTAGCCTCATTATCATGAGCAATTCATTCTCATTCTTACACTGACACATCATTTACACACTTCACTTCTTTTACACTGACACCTGTACATCCTTTTCCAGCTATGAAACACAAAAATGCACTGACACTACCCCTTTAAAACACAAATCTTTTAAGCGTGGATCCCGTCGAGTACGACGGACAATCTGGGTGCTAATACCTTCCCAGGTTGTAACCAACCCCCTTTCTCAGTCTCTCTGGTTCGCAACCGTCTTATCCATCTCTTCTTAGGTCTATGCAGCATTACCTTTCCTCCGGGATAAAAATGCCCAGCTGGCGACTCTATTCATCTCCAGTGAGTTCACTCCTGTGTGTTCTCATTGTCCCTTTCGCCGACTGTTCGCGTCTGTACCTTTATTTGGGCCACAGTCCCATTTATCGGGAGCGACAGCTTGGCGACTCTGCTGGGGAATCTTATACTGTAACCAGGGCTTCTGGTTCTTTTTGTGGGTTCCTCCTAGCGCTTGTTTGATTTGTGTTTACTGGGGTGTTATGTGCTAATTGTGTTTGTATATGTATTTTATTGCTTCATGTACAGTTTTGTTTATTGCTTTCTTTACAGCTTTACATATATCATACTGTCATACTGTTCTGGCTGGATCTGGTGTTGTTGCTTTGGTGGGTGGGGTTCTATTGAGAGTTAAGGTCCTACACCTGGGACCTGAGTGACACCTAGGCTAGAGTGGTTCATGTTCTTTCCCATTCCATTTCGGTCTGGTGCGGGAATATGAAACACGGTTCAGATATGGGTTTCTTCTTGAGAACTCTGTGCTACAGATTTCCTGTAGTGCTAGGGCTATCTGGGAAGCCTGCTAAGTCTGGATGACCTTTGTTTTGACCTTCAAAAACTGAGGAGAATTAGAGGAGGATCTTTTATGGTTATTGTAAACACTGTACCTCCGGGTTAGAAGTGTTTACACTTCTCATAACTGATCCAAGTCTGAGGATCCTTGTTTTAGAACACTACCTGTGAGGGGGTTGGGCTGTTTACAGGTTTGCAGGAACCCATGACCTCAACATACTCTCATTACCAGTATAGTCTTATGTTTTGATCTGGTCTCTATGATCCTGGAGTTCTTCAACCTTTGGTTCTCGGTTACTATTTTGGGTTATTATGCAGATCTTGTGGTTACAGACACTCGATTCTTGGTCCGACATTCCAGATTCCAGGCAGTTTCCAGCTGTGATCCCATGTCTTTGCATCTTTTGCATTATCATTTTGCATTTCGCATTTGCATCAGCATTACATTTCCTTCTTCCAGAGAGCTCATCCTTCCTCTTTTGTCCATGACCAGCCAGCTGATTTCCCTGTACTCGGTTTGAACAAGTGGTCACAGTTAGAAGACGACAGAGTGTGTGAAGCTAGACTGAACAGTGTCAAGAGTTAAGAAGGGTCAGTTTGAAAGCCGTCAGTAGCTATGTTAGAGAGCAACCGTCAGAATGTTGAGTTTCCACCTGGTTTCACTTCGGTGACCAACCCTCTGTATGGTCTTTCTCCTGATGAGGATCTTCCACAAGTGAGCAATCTTGCTCAAGCTCAACCTGTACAGACCCCGATCGTGAATCAGAATGTACCTGAACCATCTGTTGCCCGAGGTGGACCTTCATCTTCTTTTGATTCTACAAATTATCAGAGTTTTGCTTTCCCTATGCCGAACTTCCAAGGGGAAATCCCTCTTGTGAAAACCAAGGATCCACAAGTTATTGATCTTGCTGAAAGATTCCGTGTGTTGGACGAGCAACTCAAAGCCTTAGCGGATCCTGATGCCTTCGGTTTTGATGCTCTAACCCTGTGTTTGGTGCCTGGTCTTGTCATTTCTCCAGATTTCAAAACTCCGAAGTTTGAGAAATACACTGGTGTCAGTTGCCCGAAGCGTCATTTGGTGATGTTCTGTAGAAAAATGACTTCTTATGCCTGCAATGATAAGTTGATGATTCACTGTTTTCAGGACAGTTTAAGTGGGGCATCTTTAAGTTGGTACATGGATTTGGAAAGCAGTCATATCCGATCTTGGAATGATTTATCCAGAGCTTTCGTAAAGCAATACCAGTACAATATGGACGTGGAGCCCAATCGCGCGCACTTGCAGAGCCTATCCCAGAGGAGTGGTGAATCTTTCAGAGAATATGCACAGCGGTGGAGAGAATTGGCAGCCCAAGTGCAACCACCACTTTCAGACAGAGAATTAATTGACCTGTTCATGGGCACCTTGCAGGGTCCATACTTGGAAAGAATGAGTAGCATTGGGATGACAAGCTTATCTGATTTGATGATAGTTGGAGTACGCATTGAGAGTGGAAAGATCCAGGACTTTTCGAATATCCCAGCTAGTGAAGGTGAGTCTGTTGTTAGCTCCCAAGAGGAAGAATGGGATGACGTCAGTGCCGTCATGGCAAATATCGAATATTCTAGAACAACATCTTCTAAGAGATCATCTTTTCTTGAATCTGATTACTCTTACGGGCATTCGGCAATGCTCAGAACACCGTGTCAGAAACCCTGGGCTCCTCCTCGTCCAAATCTGCAATCTCACGGTCGAAGACCTCAGAATCAACTTCAGAGCCAGCCTAGGCCTCGTAACAATCTGGAAAGAAGGATTGCTCCTCTTCATCCAGTCCCCATGGCATACAGTGAACTCTTGCCGCATCTAGTTCAGAGCTCTTTGGTGGTTCCTAAGCCTCTCAAGCCGTTACCAGGGTCGTACCCTCCAGGGCACAATCCTCATGAGCAGTGCGGGTATCATGGTGGATCAATGGGGCATTCAACTGAAGATTGCAAAGCTTTTCAAGCCAAAGTACAACAGTTGATCGACAAGGGCTACATCTCCTTTCCAGAAGGAAGCTTGGTTGTGCACGTCAACCTCTCGCCTGATTGAGTTCAAAGACTTCGAAGGAGCGTATCCTGATTTCGGTGGTCCAGACAAGAAGATGTCATCAGAGCTGATGATTACTGTATCCTTTTATCATTTGCATTGTAGTTTCTTTCCTGTTAGCAGCTACTTGTCTTTTAAGCAATGTTATTTTTGAATGGTAATGTTAATGTAGTGATCTTGCATTTTTGAATCAATTATGTCGCATTCTCTCATTTTTTTCTTTCCTTGCATCAAAAACGAAAAACAAAAAAAATTGCATCCATATACCTCCCATTTATTTCACTGTTGTTTAGCAGGTTCGAGGGAGGATGATGACAACTGAATACCCATAATTGTTTAAGGTATGCTTTCAGGGTAGAACCTGCTGACGATGTACAGGCATTGCTTCAATTCCCAAACACCGGAGATATAAGGGAGATAAACCCTCGTCAACCCCTTTGAGCCTTGAAGTAGGAGTTTCTTTTCTAAACAAAAAAAAACCTCACATTCAACCCGGGGCAGGGTAGTTATCAGTTAATTTGATCGAGCGTTCAAATTTCCAAAGGAGTGTGCATCCGAGGATCCATTACCTTTATTCATTACACCTCAAGAGGTCAAGGGACGTGAAACCACAATGGTTATCCCTCACCAACAAAGGAATGAGGCAGTCAACCCTTTCAGCAAGTCATGACAAGCCAGTGTCACACGATTTGTTCAACAAAAATAAAAAAAAAAGGAAATAAAGCCCGCTAAGTCGAAAAAATGTGTGAAAACATATGACTTAGGCAAAAGTTAGGGCATCCCGCTGGACTTCGAAATCGAAAAATTCAAAAAAAGAGAACCAGTCCAGGCAAAAGTTAGGGAGTAAAAAAAATGAAGGAAAAAGTTCCATAAGAACAAAATCGTGTGACCACAGACACAAAGACAAAGGGGTGATTGTTACTCCAAGAAACCTCATTGGTGCGTAAACCATCAACGTCATTGGTTCCTCAATCATTACAAAACCCTTGTGAGAAGCGAGCGCTTAAGTCGAATTAGCTGAACATAGAACTGGAGAACATCAAGGAGAATGGGTGGGCACAAATAAACTTTGAGCCATAAATCTTTCTTTCTAGAACCGTAAACCAAGCCACGTTATAACCCTTGAAAGTCCTAATTGAATCAGGGTCAATTCTGAAAGCATACTACGACAAGGTTGCGTAAACTGACTCCTAAAGGTTTGCTAATTCAGCATTACGTTTGGACTAATCGTCCATTCGTCACACAAAGTCACAGCATCAAAATAAATAAATTTTCAAAACTTGCATGTGCACTGCATTAAAATTACCATTCGTGAATGTACAGTTTTAATTGCAAGTTAGTTTGTGACACCCGAGAAGTTCCTACAAAGGACAATCAGAGGAAAACTTGATTATTCAACAATGATGACCAGAATCAAGCGCATCGTGTAGGCCTATGAATCAGGGGCATGTTATCCAGTGGTTTTGTTGACCAAGGAATCTGTCAGGGTAAAGAGAGTTCCCAAGCATCAGTTGATCGAGGAACGTCATTCAAAGTCAGTTGATCAGAGCTGAATCTGCCAAACAGGGGCAGGCCACCCTAATTTTCTGCTGACCAAAGATATAATCTTCCAATGCCCAGTCAGAGTGAGTCAAGTCGCTTCCACGCTCATACTGGGGCAGAATAATTCCAGAGCTCACTAAGTGCAACTCTCCTCGAGAGGACATCCAAGTCCACCATGCCAAGAATTGGATAATTAGTGATAGTCTGTTCAGAGACTCACCCAACAGGGGCAAACTTTAGCTATGCAGAGCAAGTAAATCAGTAATCTCAGAGTTCAAGACGAGTGTCGGGAAATCATGCTACCCACCGTCGCCTTTGTCACCCTTCTCAACCAGAAGCCTTGTCACCTATGACTTTTTCCCCATCCTCGGGAGTTCTTATAGCTTTTCATAAGCATTGCATAAGTCATTTGCATACGTTACTCATGTCGCTCGAGCATAGAGTATATGCATCATAATTGCATTGAGCATCCCCTCTCAAACTTCTAATCTCACACCCAGGGCCTCGTAACCCCAACTTCTTGACATTCCAAAGTCCAGTTCTCGTCTGGCGAACCGGTTCAAAGTCCAGTTCTCGTCTGGCAAGCCAACCCAAAGTCCAGTTCTCGTCTGGCAAACCAATTTCAAATACCAGTTCTCGTCTGGTAGGCGAATCTTTTATCAGTTCTCGTCTGGTCACCTTTTCATTTAACCTGTTGAACGCCAGTTCTCGTCTGTTAGTCATTCTATTTAAGAGTCAATTCTCGTTTGACAATGAACCTAATGAGTCAGTTCTCGTCTGACGACTTATTCTTTGCCCATCAGTTCTTGTCTGTTGGCCTACCTTTAATAAACCAGTTCTCGTCTGGTAATTCACCTTCAAAAGTCCAATTGCTTGGCAACCAAACAAAATATATATCTATCAACCTGGCCCTAGCGCCCAACCATCCTTGTTTCATATCTTTGGTTATGAGCATACGTCTGCTTTGTACATCATTTGCATTGCATCTTCATACCGCATGGTTTCTGTTTTAGCTCTGATGTGGGGCAAGAATCGTTTCAAGACGTAATCTGGGACAATTATCTCAAGACTTGTTGAATTTCTGCGAGAGTTTGAAGACACTGGGGCAATTCTGGATGCCAAGTCTTCTGTAAAATCCTCTGAAGACAATCTTTTTATGGATGATGCAGTATGGTATAATTAAGGAGTTAAGGGAATGATAGTTCACTCAGGATGATCAGTAATGCTTTTGTTGAGCTCAGAAGTTTGAAGCACTGTGTTAATTCTCAGGGAATGTCTGGTATTTATTTTACCAGCAGGGCATTGGAAGTTTATTTCTTCCCCGAGCATAAAGATCTTCTTTCAGCCGACAAGGTTTGTTCTTGAGGATTTGGTTATTCTCATTCAGTCAAACTCCAATTTTCATTGGCATATCTTCCCAACACAGCTGTTATGCTATACCTGGGGCATGTAAGCTTCATCCCAGCAAGATGGCAAAACATCACTCACTCAGTCTTAGCACCCAAAGTGTTTTCTCCCCAGCTGAGTTGCCACTTGTTATTTCTCCCCAGCCGAGGTGCCAATCGTTCCTCCTTCTCAGCTAAATACAAAAGCCAGGGAACCATCTCCCCACAGAGTTCCAGCCTCTATCCAGAAGAGCAACGCACGAAGGAGTCACAACAGAGTGGCGAAAGCTTCTACAAACCCCAGCTGGGTCCTCCAATTTACAGGAATAGGTCTATCATTGACCCATTTCCCCAAGCAGAATCATTTCATCAGATCTACCGACGATCTCATCCCCAGCTGGGATGTTCACTTCAAACAGATCGACCAGAGATCTTCACAGCAATGTGGCTCGAATCCCGGTTTGGTATCTTTGCATAATCATGGCATTCGCATCATATTCACCCCACAAAGCGTAGCATTCCGTTTAATACGGAGCATTACGGCAAAAATCAAACATATTGCATAATCATAAGTCATGGTCCGAACCAAACACTGTGAATATTGACAATCCATCAGCAATATACAGAATACCCCCCAGATTCCCCAGCAAAAGCAGTTGCCTCACATTCACAAACACCAGTATATACTCCCTTTGACACCCGTCCGTGTCATATCCCCAGCAGAAAGCCAAAGACATTCTCTTTGCACTCACATATACTTATATATATACATTCCCTTGACATCCGTCCATGTCACTTTTCCCAGCACAGTAATGTAAACACTTTGTATACCAGATATTTGTTTATACTACACTCTTCACCTTTTGACACCCGTCCGTGTCACTCTCCCCAGCAAGTTAAACATTCATCTATACACCACTCATACTACTCATACTTATACAGATACTCGTCCGTATCTTGTATACACCAGTTATATCCCCGCAGATTCAACAATAGTCCTTGTTCTTTGTTAACCAGTTGGTACTCGTCCGTACCATCATCTCAGAACATGTGTCAGGCGTTTGTTTTTACCTGATACTCGTCCGTATCATAGTCTTAAGGATGCTCGTCCGTATCTTTAATCCATACACTGTGTCAAACACTTACGTCTCCTTGAATATAGATACTCGTCTGTGTCTACTATTCCCCAGAAGGGTTCCCTCAGATTCAACACTCGTCCGTGTTCTCTGTTAACCCGTTGATACTCGTCCGTATCATCATCTCTGAACACGTGTCAGTTTTTGTTTCTACCTAATACTCGTCCGTATCATAGTCTTAAGGATGCTCGTCCGCATCTCTAATCTATACACAACATCTAAACACTTATACCTTTTGTTTCTTGGACATAAACACTCGTCCGTGTTTACTATTCCCCAGTAGATCGCCAACAAAGCAAGTTTTCCTTTATCTGACATTCGTCCTGTGTCATGATAAACCCTGAGAGCAGCTGTACCCTGCTAGGTGGTCGTCCTCCACCTCTTGATGGTCGTCCTCCATCATGCTCATCCGATGGCCGTCCCCATCGTTGATATTTAGCAGCCGTCCCCTGCTAGGTGGTCGTCCTCCACCTCTTGATGATCGTCCTTCATCATTTTATCCAATGGCCGTCCCCATTGTTGATTTTTGGTTATCTGACATTCGTCCTATGTCATGATGAACCTTGAGAGCAGCCGTCCCCTGCTAGGTGGTCGTCCTCCACCTCTTGATGGTAGTCCTCCATCATGCTCGTCCGATGGCCGTCCCCATCGTTGACCTTTTCTATCCGGCATTCGTCCTATGTCGCGATATTTTCGGCAGCCGTACCCTGCCAGGTGATCGTCCTTCACCTTAGATGACCGTCCCTCATCTTATCCCCAACAGAGCAGCCGTCCCCTGCTAGGTGATCGTCCTTCACCTTTGATGACCGTACCTCATCATTTGTTTATTTCATTTATTCTTTAACCCGATGGCCGTCCCCGTCGTGGTCCCTTTTCTTTTTAGCTCGGTGGCCGTCCCCATCGTTGATTACCTTACCTTTATGAACTTGATGGCTGTCCCCGTCATGTTTCATTAATTCCCAGAGAATCTTACAACTTTATCTTGATGGCCGTCCCCATCATAATGCTTTTTATCCCCAGCATGTCGGCCGTCCCCGTCATTGCTTTATTTCCCGCACTTTTCCCAGCATGTCGGCCGTCCCCGTCATTGCTCTTCACCCAGCAGTCGTCCTCTGCTCGACGGTCGTCCTCCGTCGCCTACACTTTACAATATACTTTACTTTCTTTTACAATCTATATCCCTTTTCTTCTTCATTCTGTGAGTGCAAATTTCGGACTGTCTTTGGTATTCAACCACAAGTTATCTTGTTTGCCTGTTAAGCCGTAGCTTACATCCTGCACAGCTAACTCATGTTTGAATAGGGGCAGCTGTAAACACCCCAAATTTGCCCTTACCCATTCACACCATGGCTTGTGATCATTGCATATGCATAAAATCAATCATAGCATCTCATATCACATTTTTGATCCACTGCATTGGTTCTAAGTCATCTGCATCTAGGGTTTGTGATCTGAGCAATCCAAGGGCTTCTTGAGCCATTCCAAAGGTCATCAATCACTTCAAAGGGGTCCATGTATGTTCAAACATCATATTATATCCTCTCAAAGTCAAGAATGTCAAAGAATCACAAGAACTGGGAATGGCATGGAAGCAGAGCCAGGCTTAACTGCACAGATGACCTAGAATTAGGGTTTTGGTTTCAGAGGCCATAACTTCCACCATTGGAAGTTAAGTGCAAAAGAAAATGACATTTTTGAAAAAGGTCACAAATAACACATAATTTCCACCATTGGAAGTTAAGTGCAAAAAGGGACTTTTTTTGAAAAGAAGCCCAAAACTCCAAATTTTTTGGTCATTCTTGTTTCCATTGGTCTCTATATGTTATGAGGATCATGCATATCAAGTTTCATGAAGAAATTCCATGGGGAAGGCATCTAATCAAGAGTTGACTTTTTGTGCAAGTCAGTGCAAAATCAGGGCATCTGAGGCCCCCAATCACCCAACCAAAGGGGTTTCTCCATCATTTTGAATGTGTATGATCTTTATTTGATCATAGAAGATGTTAGAAGTTCACAAAATCGAAAAATTTCAAGCCATTTGCAAAGTTGCCATCTTGGGAAAGTGACTTGTGTTGAAAACTTGCTGTTTTGGGAAAGATTTTCAACCTCCTCTTATTGATTCAAAAATGCTTCAAATGAGAAAACTTTGGTCATGAAAGTTGTAGATTGGATCATTCCCTTTTCAAAAAGTACAAGAACTTTTTCTAATTCATTTTGGATCAAAAGTTATGGCTTTGCAAAGTTGGGAAAAATCATTGAAATTTCACTTTTTGCACAAGAGGGAAAACTTGCAAGAAGGGTTCCTTTGGTTTTGTTCAATCTCTAATCAATATCAAACTGTCATAGCAGCATTATATGGTGCATTTTGCTGCATATTGCCCAAGAGATGTCACATGTCCATGGCCAAAAATCACAAGATGCACAAAGTTGGAAATTGGCAAAACACATGCTATCTTGCAATCCCAATGTTGCAGTCCTGCACAAACCATCCAAGGGTCCTCCTTAAAGCTGGCTGAAGCAATCCAAACACAGAGATCTCCTCTGCCATGGCCCCTACCCCCAAGTACAACTTACTTGACATTTTGGCAACTTGAGCCATACCAATCACATCAGTCCACATCAACTTTCTGAACCAATCCCATTTGTTTATACAAACCAAAAAGCAAGCCATCTTGATATAGAAAACACAGGCCTGAAAACACACACAATCTAACTTGCACAAGTTCTGTCCCAAAACTCCTTCTCTGAATTTTTTCTTCACACAGCCAAGAAACTCCACTTTTTTCTTCCACCAACAAGTCACAAATCACCCTTAGAACAAGAATCCTCCCCTGAAACAACTTGAAACATCTCACAAAAAGCCCTCCATTTCTGCTACACCAGAGCAAAACAGTCATAACCAACCATTCTCAAAGTTATCCAAGCTTCATTTCATCATCAAGGTGTTCAAAGGAGAGGGATTGCACCAAGTTTGAGGCCAGAAAGGACCATTTTGAAAAAAGCCAGAAAAAACACTTAACTTCCACCATTGGAAGTTAAGTGCAAAAAAGGACCATTTTGAAAAAAGCCAGAAAAAACACTTAACTTCCACCATTGGAATTTAAGTGCAAAAAAGGACCATTTTGAAAAAAGCCAGAAAAAACACTTAACTTCCACCATTGGAAGTTAAGTGCAAAAAAGGACCATTTTGAAAAAAGCCAGAAAAAACACTTAACTTCCACCATTGGAAGTTAAGTGCAAAAAAGGACCATTTTGAAAAAAGCCAGAAAAAACACTTAACTTCCACCATTGGAAGTTAAGTGCAAAAAATGACCATTTTGAAAAAAGCCAGAAAAAACACTTAACTTCCACCATTGGAAGTTAAGTGCAAAAAAGGACCATTTTGAAAAAAGCCAGAAAAAACACTTAACTTCCACCATTGGAAGTTAAGTGCAAAAAAGGACCATTTTGAAAAAAGCCAGAAAAAACACTTAACTTCCACCATTGGAAGTTAAGTGCAAAAAAGGACCATTTTGAAAAAAGCCAGAAAAAACACTTAACTTCCACCATTGGAAGTTAAGTGCAAAAAAGGACCATTTTGAAAAAAGCCAGAAAAAACACTTAACTTCCACCATTGGAAGTTAAGTGCAAAAAGGACCATTTTGAAAAAAAACCAGAAAAAACACATAACTTCCACCATTGGAAGTTAAGTGCAAAAAAGGACCATTTTGAAAAAAGCCAGAAATAACACATAACTTCCACCATTGGAAGTTAAGTGCAAAAAGTGACATTTTTTAAAAATTAAGAATTGGATCCCCTCCTTTGGGCAGTGAGTTTGTATAGGTTTAGGGTTCCCTTGAATGCATTTTCATTTCTTTACCTTGATGTTTGCTTCTGGCTTCCTTTTGCTTTCATCTTGCATTTGCTTGCATACCATGACTTGCCCTAGCATTTGGTGCATCCATTTGATTCATTAGACATCTTAAGACATATTAGAATCGTGTTTGATCATTGCATCTTTCATTTGCCATGTTATGCATTCATATCATTTCATAAACTTTCATGAACTTTCTTGGTTCAAAGCATGCTTCATTTGCATCCTCATCCTTGTATGATCATCCACAAATCTTGACATGTGTTTGCATCATCCCTTTACATCATTTGCATCATGTGTATGATTCTGACTTTGGCCTTTGCTCATCCATATGCATTGTTTCATCTCATTTCTTCCTTTATGCATCTTGTACTAACTTTTCAGGTTAATGGTAAGTTTGATTGGGAGGTGAATTTGCCTTCACCTCCTACCTCTTCTCATCTTGTCATTTTACATCCTTGCTGCATTTTTACTTGTCTTTGAGTGAGCTTGCTCACTTGTGCCTCTCTTCCTTCTTTTCTCTTCTCATCTTATCCTTTTTCTATCTTGCTTCTCCTTGGTGGCTTCCTTGAAGATTTCTCCTCTTAAGCCTCACAAACCCTAGGACTTCCAAGCATGATAACATTTTAGGATTGTTTAGTCCCCCTTAGACTCTTTCCTTTGAGTTTTCTTTGAGCCTTCTCTTCTCATCTCATAATCGGGACTAAACCCTAAAGGCTTTAAGGCTTTGTGATTAAGCTTATGCCTGCATCCTTCTATTAGGATGGAGTGTATAACTTTAATCCTAAGTGTTAAACCCTTAATGTGTTTAAATCCTCTAATCAATTCACATAATAATCACCAAGACATCAAACTTGTAACTTGGGCCTTGCATTAGGGTTCTAATTCTTCCTTAATTGGTTAAGAAGGACTAACCCTAGTGTTAATGGACAAGTCCCCCTCAAGTTGTCTTACAAACCATAAAAATCACTTCATCATCTTATCATTAACTAAAATCCACTTAATAAAGGCTTTGTTTTGTCATGAGTTTAATCCCTAATCATGGATTAAGTTGAGGAGCTTTCCTCAGCTTAAACATTCTCATCTATTATCCTTCTATTAGGATGGTGTAATGAGTCTGTTTAATCCCTGATTATGGCTTAACCTCATTACTCAACACTAAACAAAAACAACAAAAACATCTAAATAATCACAAGTAGGTTAATGATCTTAATCCTACATCAAAGGTGTTTAAGTGTGAGAAGCTGACTTCACACTTAAGGTACTCTCATTACCCCTAATCAGAGGGAAGATGTGATGAGTTTACTAACCCATTGGTTTAGGCTTAAGCTCATTAACTTATGACAAACTTTCACAAGCAATAAAAGACTGAAAATACAAAAACAAACAACAATCGTCTCCTCCGGGATTCTTTTCTCATCTCATTCACTCACAAACGAGAACTTGCTTCTTCCGTCTAATGCAAGACAGTTAGCACCTGAGCCAGACAGGTCATACACTTGAGCATAGACAAGCAAACAGTTCATCAGTCAATTCATCTTTCAGTCTCTTTGGGTCGAACTACGGTGTTCTGACTTCCTCATTGCACGAGAGGATACGTAGGCATAACTTAACGGTTATCGAACAAAAGTCTCTGTATATTCCCCCTCTTTCCAGCATCTTTCTTTTAGCCTCATTATCATGAGCAATTCATTCTCATTCTTACACTGACACATCATTTACACACTTCACTTCTTTTACACTGACACCTGTACATCCTTTTCCAGCTATGAAACACAAAAATGCACTGACACTACCCCTTTAAAACACAAATCTTTTAAGCGTGGATCCCGTCGAGTACGACGGACAATCTGGGTGCTAATACCTTCCCAGGTTGTAACCAACCCCCTTTCTCAGTCTCTCTGGTTCGCAACCGTCTTATCCATCTCTTCTTAGGTCTATGTAGCATTACCTTTCCTCCGGGATAAAAATGCCCAGCTGGCGACTCTATTCATCTCCAGTGAGTTCACTCCTGTGTGTTCTCATTGTCCCTTTCGCCGACCGTTCGCGTCTGTACCTTTATTTGGGCCACAATCCCATTTATCGGGAGCGACACCTCTCCCTGCGGGCTGGCAAGAAGATTGGGCTTTTTGCCATGAAATTGATACTCACACAGCCCATTTTCCTTACCGCACCCCCCTCCTGCGGGTTTCTATTGGAATTGGGCCTTCAAAGCCACATGTTCATATCCAGGACCCTCCGTTTTACTATTAAACCCCTTCTGCGGATTTCTTAAGGCAGATGAGCTTTGGGCCAATTTATGTGGCTATTCACATCAACTGGGTTTCTTTTGGCACCCCTTGTCTTCTCTTTATTATAATTAGATTTTTTTTGGAAAATTGTTCATTAGTCCTTGGTTAATTGTGTTAGATTTTTTTGTAAGGAATTTTTGTTGATAAATATCTTGATTAGATTTTTGATAATGTTGATTAGAATTTTTCTTTTCTTTTATAATCTAATTATGGTTTAGTGTTAATTTGAATTAAAGTGTTTATGAGTTTTTTTTGATCGATTTGAATCGATTTCGATTATGGCAAAGCTTCACAAAATGATTATGGAAGATGGGCATTTATTTTGCTCATAGGAGACTACAATACCTTGCTTAAGGTTTTTTCGGATTTCTTTTTATGTGAAGAATCGGCACGTCATTCAAGTAAGTGATTTCGAGCTTTTTTTCGGCTTTTAAGCATCATTATAGTCGTATGCGGCTTAGGACCATATAATTTAAGATGCATACTGAGCCCTCCCACCTGAGACATTGGTTATATTTGTGATTTTTGATGATATGTATCGATTTCGGAACTTAGGGATTAGGTTAAGAACCATTAGGATCGATTCCTTTCACTTTCCCTTAAAATCCACTTTTTTGCCCGTTTCGTCGCAATTATTAAAAATAGTTTTAGGTGAGATAAAATTCTGGAAAAATTCATGAGTGATCCTCATCCTCTTAATTAATTTTTCATATTTTTTTTCCAGATTTGGGTGGTTTTAATAATTAATTTGGATTTTAGATCATAAGCTGTCCCAAAATGGAGTGTTTTGGCATAAGGTACCAAAAACAATTTTTCCCCATAGGTGTGAAACCTATTTTTTGTATATGATTACTCACTGTAATTTGTGACATTTTTATGCTCCTTAGGCATTTTATTCCATAATTTTTAGTGCCCTTTTTGATCCACTTTGTGGAGTTGGTTTTTCGATAACCATGTTTTGTTACCTTGTTAATCAAGGAATTGTTTTGGCACTTTGGTGCATAATTTTATGAAATCCTTTTGGACAATGTGAGATAATGACTTTATTATTCCAGGGATTTAATTTCATAATTTTTAAAGGCTTTTTGCTATTTTTCCATGTCACCTAGATCCTAGGTTGATTCATGTGTGTATTTGCTCCATATCTTAAATGATAGGAAGGCATTCATGCCATTTGATTGAGGAACTTTTTGGTAACTTTTAGGAGTTAATTATAGGTCACTTTTAGGTATTTAATTCCAGTTATAGGCCACTTTTTGAACCATACTCATTTGGTTTGTTTTAGTGTTTCAAAGTGCATACTTATGTGAACTAGTTTAACTTAAACGGGTTGCTAATCTCTTCTCATGTTTAACATTAATTATGTGGAAATCATTAATGCCTATCCATGCATTCTAATTGCATCTCATACCTTGTATGCTATTGACCCATAATCATTTCATTCATATTCACATGTCATTCTTCCTTAGTTTGCATCATGTGCGATCTTATGCGATGTTTGTTCCATTTCATCTCACATCTTCTTCTCATTGCTCCATATGCCTAATCCATTGTATCTATGATTGTATATTCATGCATCCTAATTCATAAGCATTCACTACTGACTTTGATGTTCATTTCATGTACTAATTCATGCTTGTAAGCCATATGCATTCATACTTCATCCATGAGTCCTAACTTGCATTTAGGTGAATTTATGTGAACTTTTTGTACATAGTTTGACATAGTTTAATCTTGTGAGGTATCCTAGCATACTTAGGGACCTATAACATGTAGCTACTGACTTTAGAAGTCATGTAACCTTTAGGTACCTTCACCTTTAGACTTAGGTCTTATTTTGAACCCTAGTTCCATTCTAGGGCGTTTATGGTACTTAATCGCTTTCATGCTTTGATTTTACTTTCAATATGCATTGTCATGCTAACTTTTGTTTTGTAGGGGGGAAGATTGAGGTAAGTCTCACTTCATTCCTATCTCTTATGCATTATAGTTGTGTTTTCCTTAGCACTTGGTGCTTGCTTATAGGTGTTCCCTTTCTTTAGAAACAACTTACCTTCCTTAGGAAGTAAGTTAGTTTCTAATTCTCTTTTCTTCTTTTCCTTTTTTTCATTAGGTTTAGAATGCTTCACAAACCATAGGATCACTTGTAAATAAATAAATCAATTAACTTAGGGTGTGTCTTAGTCCCTTAGTTTATCCTTTTTCAACTTGAGTCATTCTTTATCATCTCATAAAGAAAAGCAATAAAACACTTAATAAAAACCGAACAATCTTGTACGACACGAGACTTTGTTGCGGAGTGTTTATACGCGTCCTGTTTCGGGGCGAGGTGTAAATACTTCCCGTGATGGATAGGTCTTAGTACAAGACAGTCCACAAACAAAATTCAAAACACTTCTCTTAAAAGACAAAAACAAACAATAAGCGACTATCCTGTGGGAACTTCTTTTCTCATCTCATTCACTCACAACGCGAACTCGCGGCGACTTGTCACACATGCAAGACGGTAAACGCACTCGTACCAGACGAGCATGCAACACCTGAGCATAGACATACGCAGTTCCAGCTGTAAAAAACACAAACAAATAGTTCCCGCCTAGGTTAGGCGAACTACGTCGACTCTGATCCTCATTATCCCGATGAGGTACGTAGGCAGCGGGGTAGGGCCCGTTCGAGCACATTCTTTATTTTCCCTACATTTCCCCTTTTATTTTCTTATTTTCAGTTCTCATTTCATTCCAGTTTCTAGTTAGCGGTTTTATTCAGCAGCATTCATATTTTCTCACCCTTTGAAACAAACAAGCAAGCGTGGATCCCGTCGGGTACGGCGGACGATCTAGGGTGCTAATACCTTCCCAGGTCGTAACCGACTCCCGAACTCAGATCTTTGGTTCGCAGGACCTAGTCCTTTCCTTCTTCCTCAGGTTTGTGCAACATTACCTTTCCCATTCATTCGGGATAAAAATGTCTTGCTGGCGAATCTAACCTTTCCGCGCCACTTTCGCGTTTGTACTAGGATGAAAATCCCGGGAGCGACAGCTGGCGACTCTGCTGGGGACTAACCTGATTCTTCTGGTTTCCCTTGTAGAGTCAATCCTAGCGCCTGTTTGTTTTTGTTTCTTTGGGTGTTTATTTGTTTGTTGTTGTGTGCTTTAGTTTAGCTTTACTGTTTTTATTTACAGTTCTTTACAGCTTTACTTTACCGCATTTATTTACCGCTTTCAGTATTTTATTTTCCATGCATCATATTATACTGGACTGTCTGGTTGTGCTGGTTTTCATTTTTTCTGTGGGATGGGGTTACTGTGAGATGAGCTCGTAACCGGGGCTCGAGTGCACCCTAGGACTTAGAGTGGTTCCACTTTGGCTTCATGGCATCTTGCTATGTTGGTAGTAGTGAGTTCCACACCTTGACTTGCGACCTTCTCGGGAATGTATTGATACCGGAATCTTTCTGGGTTGATGCGCTACCTTGATAGTTATGTGCAGTCAGGGGACCGATCATTGAGAACCTTTGTGGAAACATCCCTCTCCAGTGATGACAGTGGCAGACCACATTTGTTGGCAAACCCACTCGCATCCGAGGGCCCACTGGGAACTCGCATAGTATGGCCTGGTTCTCTCATAGGAATTCAGTTAAGGCAAACTGATCGTATGACGATAGTATTGTACCCTTCGGGATGAATGTACTATTGTTTCTCGACTCAGTGTTTGAAGCTGGAGACTTGTGAGGGATGCTTGTTTTTCCGGACTCAACTGAGACCTCCCTGAGTAGTACATAATGCCAAACCGATTCCCTGATTTGGTCATGAGCCATTTCTCGGAAATGGTGAACGTATTATTGCTATTCGGCCTCGAGAGTCCGTGATGTTGACCCGAGTAGCACACCCGTGAGATTGGGAGGGGTTTACAGGTTTGCAGGAACCCTAAACTTCAACATACCCACTTTGTCAGTATTGTTCAGTGTTCTATGGTTCTCTGATTTTGAGATTCGAGATTTCTAGTCAGAGAGATTGTTATTGTGATTACCATTGTGACCCTGATATTGTGACTGTTATTATGACTCTCCACAGACACTTGGCTCGTTGTTCAACTTCAACACCATCAGTGACTATTCTATTATGTGATCCAGTTCTACAGTTATTGGGTTCTCAGTTATGGGGTTCTGTATAGAGATGGTGCTGCTATTATGGTTCTATTCAGACACTTGACTCATTATTCAACACCGGCACCAACATCAGATCATTGATCACATGCCTGTTGCATACATGACATCATATCATTTCTGCACACATGTTCAGTTATTTCTGAGGATCACATATCTAAATCATGTTATTGGATTTTTCTGTATCAAAACTTGAATCAAAACAGATAGATTCCTCAGAAATAATTGAACATGGCATTTGCATACATCCTTGCATTCTTGACAGGTGTTCAGAGACAGATTTCTTTTCCTGACTTGATTTCTCATCAGAATGGACAACTTGAATCACAGTCATCGAGGTATATATTTGAAGCAACTCCGGACGGAGGTTACCAAAATGAAGACCCAGCCGGGGTAATTCATGCAAAGGTGCAAGCTTTATTTCAAAGTCAGAAACTGCTGAAAGAGGAAGTCAACCAGATGAAGACTCAGATAAGCCGGTTATAAAAATCTTGAATGTGGTGTCAAGGAAATGAAGCTATTTTCATCCCTATTGAGGGGAACTACGCTGCTCTGATTCTCCATTGGTTAATGGAGATACGTAGGCAGAAGATCGTGCAAGATCTTTCCGAGCAACCTTATTTATCAATTTCATTTATCAACCTCTTCCCTCCATATGTCATTTGTCGGCATCCAATTTCAGCTTCCCAAGAGAGTCTTAGGACCAAAGCATACGGGTAAAGGCCAAAACAACTTGAGAAGAAGTTTGATCATATTCTGATGACGTACGTGCAACAAGTTTCCTCATTTACAGGATCATCTCCGACAAAGCTTCCTTTGGGGTTTCAATGCCAAGTATGATTACCATTCTGGGGCACCCGACCTTTTAATTGAAGGTTGCAAGTCTTTTAGAGGCAAAGGTGAAAACAAGGTCCCGAAGTTGATCGACTCAAAGGTCATCATGCCAGAAAATTTGCTCACATATTGAAGTCTCCTCATCATGGGTCTCCCAATATGCAAAGGCGTCTTCAGAAGCAATAAGTCCATACTGAGTCAAGTCTCCTCAATGACGGCAATGTTCTGCTTCTTTACTGCATTTTCATTTGTAGTTTATATTGTTTGTTTAAACATTTGTATGCATGCATGAAACTTATTTGTTTTTGAATGTTAACCATAATAAAATGCACATGTTTTTCTTGAAGTAATCCATTCGTATTCACTCATGATTTTGTGTATGTGCATTGCAATACCAACTATTGTGTTTAAATTCTATTAAGGAGGATGACGAAATGAAAACGCAAAAATCTCTAATTGTGTGCTTTTGAGAAAGACCATGTTGATGATGTACATGCATTGTTTCAAATCCTAAACACCGGAGATATAAGGGAGATAGACCCTCGCCAACCCATTTGAGCCTTGAAGTAGGAGTTTCTTTTTGCATGAAAAAACCCTTACATTTAACCCAGGGGCAGGGTAGGCGTCAGCTAGCTGGACCGATCGTTCAAATTTCGAAAAGGAGTGCAAATCTGAGGATCCATTACCTTTCGTTGTACCAAATCAAGAGGTCCAATGACCAGGAACCACAATGGTTATCCCAATCAAGAGGTCCAAAGACCGGAGACCACAATGGTTATCCCTCAACAACCAAGAAGTGGGACAGTCACGACCCTTTCAAAGCAATCAAGACAAACAGTATCACACGATTTGTTCAAAAAGAAGAATTGAAAAAAAAATGAATGAGAAAGCCCGCTAAGTCGAAACTTGAAAACAAGCGACTTAGGCAAAAATTAGGGCATCCCGCTGGACTTCACAATCAAAGATTCATAAGAATCAGTCCAGGCAAAAGTTAGGGATAAGAAAAACAATGCAAAAGCAAAAGATAAAAAGGATTACACAAGAAGGATCCTTGAACAAGAACAAAGTCGTGTGATACAGACACAAAAGATAAGAGGGGTGACTGACTCCAAATGACAACCTAATTGGTGCTTAAACCGTTAGCGTAATTGGTTCCTCAACCATCACAAAACCCTTTTTGAGAGGTGAGCACTTGTGAAAAGCTAGCTGAAAATAGGAATGGAGAACATCACGAAGATGGGTGGGCACAAATAAATTTCGAGCCTATATCTTTTGTTTCTATAACCGTGAACCGGGCCGCGATACAACCCTCAAAAGTCCTAACTGAAGCAGGGTTATCTTGAGAGCGTGCTACCACGAGACCGCGTTCCCGACTCCTATGAGTGGTGCTTGAAAGATCTTTGTTGGTGTTGCATGTACATGCTTTCTATTATTCAAAAATATTAATGTCGTATCTTAACCAGTGATTCGCTCACAAAGGTTTGCGACATCTTTTTCAGTAAAACTTCAAGATTAACATGGATGTTGCATTAGAATTTTCATTCTTAGAATAAACATTTTCTGCTTGCATATATTTGTTGGGCATCATAAAAATTCTCATATGAAACTTTAGTCCAGAAGCTTAATCTTGCCGAGTTGAGAAGTCTGAAACTTCCGAAGGTCAATCTTTTGAGATGCACTTTTACAAGAAGCTCCATTGAATAGAGACTTTTCCCAACGGTCGCAGGGCAATCACCTCGAGATTCAAATCTCTCCAGGAGTATGTAGTATGGATATTTTCTTCAAAGCACAAGTCAGTCAGAGGTGATCACTTTAAGGCTCGTACCGGGGCAGGCCATCCCAGAAGCATGAGAAGTACTCTCTCTCGAAGACGGCTTATCAGAAGCACTTATCCAGAGTTCAATATACTGGGGCAGAATATCTCACGGTGATATGAGGTTTTTCAGGAATCCTTGCGAGGCAAATTCTTTCACAGACCATGCAGTCTGGGGCAGTTATTTCGAGATCTGATGAATCTCTCCAAGAGTTTGAAGACACTGAGGCATTTCATATGCCATGTTTTCTGTAAAATCCTCTTGAGACATTTACTTCTGATGGACCTTAATCTGAGGCGAGTTGAAAATTTCAAAGAACCATTGTTCACTCATGATTAGTTGGCAACTTATCAACCCAGGGCTAGGAGCAAAGCCATTGTCAGCATAGTACTTCAGGAGTTGTTTCATCGACGGACTTCATTGATCAGAATTCCTTAGCAAGTCTCATTAGACAATTCCTTCTCCAGTAGTGCGGAAAATGGAAGGTTACTTCTTGAGCAGAAGGATATCATCGTCTCTCATCCCCAGCGTGAGATGCCTTACACCTCTCATTCCCAACATGAGAGGATTTATCTCTTATCCCCAGCAAGTGGCAACTTAAACTCTTATCTTCAGCAGGAAGCTTCATCATTGACATCCTCCATCATCCCCAGTAGAGTTGGAAGATGAAATCTCCCCCCAGCAAGGCAGCAGAAGGTTGGTGCCATCCCCGAGCAGAAGTTTCCCTTCAGACAGGGGCAATTCTCAGCAGTATAAGGAGTGTTTTGCCTCCCCAGCAGTTGCTTCCTCACCAGTACCATGCCTTTGGTTCCCCACCAGAGTTCAAGAAGGGTCCATCTCCAGCAGGGTCTTGGCACTCCAATCTCAAAGTCCAATTTATTTTTGGCAGTGGCGGTTGTTCAGAGCCGGTGTATCATTGACAACCTTCCCCGCATAGTTGTTTCCTCCTCATTAAGATGAACCAGATCAATGCAGTGATCACTATTCCTCCCCAGTCAAGCTATCTAGGATGCGTGCAGTCTCATTATCAGGAGATCTTTTTGCATTTGCATACGCATAATCATCATTACATTTGTATCCTCCAAAGCATAGCATTTCCATCGTCATGGAGCATTACGCCATAAATTCAAACATATGCATGCCAGCATGGGCCAGTTTTGAGGTATATTACATAGGACCCGTTACATCTCCAATCAGATTGAAGTATTCCCCACAGAATGCAACTTCGTTTCCCAGGGTGGTTACTTCTACCAGGTCTTGTTGTTATCCCCAGTTGAGTCTTGTTTCAGTACAACAGTCTCATCTTTTCGCGTCTCCGTTTCAGTACAACGGTCGCGTCTCGGGTTATCGTTTAAGTACAACGATCCCGTTCCTTTCGAGTCTCCATTCAAGTACAATGGCCTCGTTTTTGAGTCTTGTTTTGGTACAACAGTCTCATTTGTTCGCGTCTCCGTTTCAGTACAACGGTCGCGTCTCGGGTTATCATTTAAGTACAATGATCCCATTCCTTTTCGAGTTATCATTTAAGTACAATGACCTCGTCTTTGAGTCTTGTTTCAGTACAACAGTCTCATTTTTTCGCGTCTCCGTTTCAGTACAACGGTTGCGTCTTGGGCTCTCGTTTAAGTACAACGATCCCGTTCCTTTCGAGTCTCCATTTAAGTACAATGGTCTCGTCTCAGTTCGAAGATAATGGATCGGTTGATACCATTTCTGCGTTAGATCGGTTGATCTTATTTGAGTTATGAATCGGTTGATATCATTTCTCTTCGAGTTGTAAATCGGATGATATTGCATTCTCGCTTTCCGGGGTGGATCGGTTGATACCATTTCCGCGTTAGATCGGTTGATCATATTTGAGTTATGAATCGGTTGATATCATTTCTCTTCGAGTTGTAAATCGGATGATATTGCATTCTCGATTTCCGGGGTAGATCGGTTGATACCATTTCCGTGTTAGATCGGTTGATCATATTTGAGTTATGAATCGGTTGATATCATTTCTCTTCGAGTTGTAAATCGGAAGATATTGCATTCTCGCTTTCCGGGGTGGATCGGTTGATACCATTTCTGTGTTAGATCGGTTGATCATATTTGAGTTATGAATCGGTTGATATCATTTCTCTTCGAGTTGTAAATCGGATGATATTACATTCTCGCTTTCCGGGGTGGATCGGTTGATACCATCTCCGTGTTTGATCGGTTGATCTTATTTGAATCGCAAATCGGTTGATGTTGCGTTAAGTCTTGTTTCGCCAACAGGCACCCTCAGTGTGGCTTTGATTCGCTCGGCAGTCGCAGTGATTGCATTGATTCTATTCCACCTGGTTCTATCCCCGTTACCTGTTCAGAGGTCAAAATCAAAAAATATATAAATAAATAAATGGGCAGTTGGCATTTCTGTTGCCCTCAGTGTGCAAATTTTCAGGTTTTATTCGAGTATTCAATCACTCCATACCTTGAACGTCTAAAAGCTATTGCAATTATCCGTTCAGGTCTGCAGTTGATTGAATATGGGCAGCTGTAATACCTCAAAATTTTCCCTCATTCTTTTTACCTTAACTGGCTTACCGCTTTGCATTTCATCTGCATTTCTCACTAGGTCACAACATTCGCAATCATGCATTTCATTAAATTCCTCAGGCATGAGATCAATACCATCTGAAGAGCCAGGTTATTCCATTGGTTTGTGGTTTCTACGTCACCGGAGTTTGTTTCATGGATTATGAATTTAGGGCTTCGCACTTTATATATGGTTATATGATAAATTCAAAATCTGGGTTATGTGGTCGTCAACAATTTCATCTTATTGTGCTCTTGCCACTTAATTAGGGTTTATTTCCCTAATTCAGTGAGCTTCGAGGATTTCATTCATGACGATTATTCAGCATCAAGGTTCATCATGACATCACAGTGTTGGAAAAGGGGTTTGCCCAGAGGTTCAACTTGATCTAAAAGTGTGTGGTCGTTGGAAAGAAGTTGTTCGAGTTTATATTCAACTCCGTGGTTCGTCAGATTCAAACCCATCTCTTCTTTTTTCTAAACCACTTCATTATTCTTTCTTTCTTTTTTAATCCATATATTGTCCCATATCCAATTTAACACCAATCACATTTCAATTGTTTTTACCCAAGTCTACATGTCATTTTAATCCATGTTCAAATTAGTTGTCCAAAGCCACTATTCATTTATATAAAAGTTTTATTAGTACCAATGTTACTATCCAAAGTTGGGCTCACTTTCAATTCCAATTCCTTTTCCATTTCCATTATAGTCCAATATCTCACATAGTTCTTTTTATCCCAAATTAAATCAATAAATAAAACCATTGTTCTTTTTTTTGTGACTTTAATAGTGTTTACTAAAATTCACAAGGAAAGGTATGAATAGAGAAACAGGAGGATAGTTCATGACATCTATGCAAATAAGATATACGGAAAATTCAGGATTATTTTGACGAAATAATGAGAAATCAATTGCAGGACCCAAAACCAAAAATTACACAGTAAATTCATACCCAAAAAAAAATCATATCTCAATTTAATTATTCAGAATAAAAAATCAGTTAAAAAAACTGATATGGCAGTTACAGGAAGAGGGAATGGTTGAGAAAAATTCGGTTACAAACTGATAACAGAAAGCTCCAACTGATAACAGAAACCACCTTCAAAAAGAAAAGAAGACTCAACATCACAGGGTATTTTTTTTATTACAAAGAACACAGAGAAAACTCAGGATGGGGATCTTGGCAGCAATCTCCAATTCTCCCTCTCAACTCTTCTTTCAATTTTCATCCCTTTAAACTCAATCTTCGAACCCTCAAACAATGGCAACAACCTTCAATCTGAAAATCTCCAAGGATTTCTCTCTCGATCGATCATCACCTTCAATCGAAGGCTTCAAAAAACCTGCATAAAAGTGGTCCGAGATCGAACATCTCAGCAACGACAATGAAATAATATCAGAGAGTGTTCCGAGATCGCAGAGAAGAAGAAGTTATACAAGAAAGTTTGCAGAACTCATACCTGATCAGAACTCCATCGACTCTTCATTTTCCCGCACCATCAGCAAGCGATTTGCAAAACGAATTCAGAGACGAAGACATAGAGAAAAACAATAGCGATACCGCAACGAAAAGGAGAATAGCCAACAAACTCAAGAACCACTTCGTCATAACCTGGAACAAGAACCAATTCACAAAGATTCAGCAACAAATCGCACAACAACAGCAAACTGATTCGATAACTTCTTCTTGCAATGAGTTTGAGACGCAAAATTTTGTGAAGAATAACACAAGAATACGCATCTTTTCAGAGTAGAAGAAGAGGATCAATTTGCAGCAATTTTTGTACTTGAAAGCTCGTGTCTTCGCCATTTTCTTCGGGTCAGTATGTTAATCCTTTTTTGGATCTCGTTGTGATGTGTTAACGGACGATGTTGTTCGCGAATCTGTATTGCTTCCCGGAAATCGATGATGAGCACCGATGATGGTGTGACGATGCAAATGAAAGAAGATCGCACGAAGGCGAGTCAACAATGTTCAACCGCAAGGTTTAAGGATCGCGGTGTCGGAGAAGAAGAAGTGATGCAAGCCAAATCCGAGTTAGAGGTTGTGAGATTTTGAGAGAAGCCATGCGATTGACATCCATTTCAGCTGTCGATTCTAGTCGTGATGTGCGCCGATGAGCTTTTTTTTGAGGCAAGTGATGAAGCTATGGTAGCGGAGGATGAAGATGACGTTGTAATGAAGATTGTGTTCACGACGGCATTTTCTCGTGTTGAACAAGGATTCGCCACGATTGAGCGGCGAGAGAGCCATAACGTTTGATGTTTGGCGAAGAGCT
Organism: Lathyrus aphaca; assembly: GCA_963966055.1. Lineage (NCBI taxonomy): Eukaryota > Viridiplantae > Streptophyta > Magnoliopsida > Fabales > Fabaceae > Lathyrus > Lathyrus aphaca. Next base: position 413,350,562 of record OZ014525.1, read on the forward strand.
GACGGTTTCTGGTGGCGAGTTTCTTTTATGGAAGAAGAAAAGGTGATCCGAATCATACAAGAGAGGAGACGTCGAAGGGTATCACCGGCGGGAATGTGAGTCGAAGACGGAAGGAGGTTGACGAGGATGAAGTGAGGCCGGCGGTGGAGTTGTTGTGATACCGGTGGCGTAAGGTGACGGGAGTTTTCGGAGAAGAGAGAAGAGGCATTGACGGTGTTGAGGTTAGGAAGAAGAAGACGCGTCTTGAGTTTTGAAGAGGAAAACCTAATTTCCTTGCTGAGATTTTTAGGTTGATTGTGGCACACAAACATGGATCGGTTTTTTTTCATTTTGGCCCATGGAAGTTGCTATTCACATCACCTGGTTTTTCCATCTTACCTCTCCCTGTGGGCTGGCAAGAAGATTGGGCTTTTTGCCATGAAATTGATACTCACACAGCCCATTTTCCTTACCGCACCCCCCTCCTGCGGGTTTCTATTGGAATTGGGCCTTCAAAGCCACATGTTCATATCCAGGACCCTCCGTTTTACTATTAAACCCCTTCTGCGGATTTCTTAAGGCAGATGAGCTTTGGGCCAATTTATGTGGCTATTCACATCAACTGGGTTTCTTTTGGCACCCCTTGTCTTCTCTTTATTATAATTAGATTTTTTTTGGAAAATTGTTCATTAGTCCTTGGTTAATTGTGTTAGATTTTTTTGTAAGGAATTTTTGTTGATAAATATCTTGATTAGATTTTTGATAATGTTGATTAGAATTTTTCTTTTATTTTATAATCTAATTATGGTTTAGTGTTAATTTGAATTAAAGTGTTTATGAGTTTTTTTTTATCGATTTGAATCGATTTCGATTATGGCAAAGCTTCACAAAATGATTATGGAAGATGGGCATTTATTTTGCTCATAGGAGACTACAAGACCTTGCTTATGGTTTTTTCGGATTTCTTTTTATGTGAAGAATCGGCACGTCATTCAAGTAAGTGATTTCGAGCTTTTTTTCGGCTTTTAAGCATCATTATAGTCGTATGCGGCTTAGGACCATATAATTTAAGATGCATACTGAGCCCTCCCACCTGAGACATTGGTTATATTTGTGATTTTTGATGATATGTATCGATTTCGGAACTTAGGGATTAGGTTAAGAACCATTAGGATCGATTCCTTTCACTTTCCCTTAAAATCCACTTTTTTGCCCGTTTCGTCGCAATTATTAAAAATAGTTTTAGGTGAGATAAAATTCTGGAAAAATTCATGAGTGATCCTCATCCTCTTAATTAATTTGTCATATTTTTTGTTTCCAAATTTGGGTGGTTTTAATAATTAATTTGGATTTTAGATCATAAGTTGTCCCAAAATGGAGTGTTTTGGCATAAGGTACCAAAAACAATTTTTCCCCATAGGTGTGAAACCTATTTTTTGTATATGATTAATCACTGTAATTTGTGACATTTTTATGCTCCTTAGGCATTTTATTCCATAATTTTTATTGCCCTTTTTGATCCACTTTGTGGAGTTGGTTTTTCGATAACCATGTTTTGTTACCTTGTTAATCAAGGAATTGTTTTGGCACTTTGGTGCATAATTTTATGAAATCCTTTTGGACAATGTTAGATAATGACTTTATTATTCCAGGGATTTAATTTCATAATTTTTAAAGGCTTTTTGCTATTTTTCCATGTCACCTAGATCCTAGGTTGATTCATGTGTGTATTTGCTCCATATCTTAAATGATAGGAAGGCATTCATGCCATTTGATTGAGGAACTTTTTGGTAACTTTTAGGAGTTAATTATAGGTCACTTTTAGGTCTTTAATTCCAGTTATAGGCCACTTTTTGAACCATACTCATTTGGTTTGTTTTAGTGTTTCAAAGTGCATACTTATGTGAACTAGTTTAACTTAAACGGGTTGCTAATCTCTTCTCATGTTTAACATTAATTATGTGGAAATCATTAATGCCTATCCATGCATTCTAATTGCATCTCATACCTTGTATGCTACTGACCCATAATCATTTCATTCATATTCACATGTCATTCTTCCTTAGTTTGCATCATGTGCGATCTTATGCGATGTTTGTTCCATTTCATCTCACATCTTCTTCTCATTGCTCCATATGCCTAATCCATTGTATCCATGATTGTATATTCATGCATCCTCATTCATAAGCATTCACTACTGACTTTTATGTTCATTTCATGTACTAATTCATGCTTGTAAGCCATATGCATTCATACTTCATCCATGAGTCCTAACTTGCATTTAGGTGAATTTATGTGAACTTTTTGTACATAGTTTGACATAGTTTAATCTTGTGAGGTATCCTAGCATACTTAGGGACCTATAACATGTAGCTAATGACTTTAGAAGTCATGTAACCTTTAGGTACCTTCACCTTTAGACTTAGGTCTTATTTTGAACCCTAGTTCCATTCTAGGGCGTTTATGGTACTTAATCGCTTTCATGCTTTGATTTTACTTTCAATATGCATTTTCATGCTAACTTTTGTTTTGTAGGGGGGAATATTGAGGTAAGTCTCACTTCATTCCTATCTCTTATGCATTATAGTTGTGTTTTCCTTAGCACTTGGTGCTTGCTTATAGGTGTTCCCTTTCTTTAGAAACAACTTACCTTCCTTAGGAAGTAAGTTAGTTTCTAATTTTCTTTTCTTCTTTTCCTTTTTTTCATTAGGTTTAGAATGCTTCACAAACCATAGGATCACTTGTAAATAAATAAATCAATTAACTTAGGGTGTGTCTTAGTCCCTTAGTTTATCCTTTTTCAACTTGAGTCATTCTTTCTCATCTCATAAAGAAAAGCAATAAAACACTTAATAAAAACCGAACAATCTTGTACGACACGAGACTTTGTTGCGGAGTGTTTATACGCGTCCTGTTTCGGGGCGAGGTGTAAATACTTCCCGCGATGGATAGGTCTTAGTACAAGACAGTCCACAAACAAAATTCAAAATACTTCTCTTAAAAGACAAAAACAAACAATAAGCGACTATCCTGCGGGAACTTCTTTTCTCATCTCATTCACTCACAACGCGAACTCGCGGCGACTTGTCACACATGCAAGACGGTAAACGCACTCGTACCAGACGAGCCTGCAACACCTGAGCATAGACATACGCAGTTCCATCTGTAAAAAACACAAATAAATAGTTCCCGCCTAGGTTAGGCGAACTACGTCGACTCTGATCCTCATTATCCCGATGAGGTACGTAGGCAGCGGGGTAGGGCCCGTTCGAGCACATTCTTTATTTTCCCTACATTTCCCCTTTTATTTTCTTATTTTCAGTTCTCATTTCATTCCAGTTTCTAGTTAGCGGTTTTATTCAGCAGCATTCATATTTTCTCACCCTTTGAAACAAACAAGCAAGCGTGGATCCCGTCGGGTACGGCGGACGATCTGGGGTGCTAATACCTTCCCAGGGCGTAACCGACTCCCGAACTCAGATCTTTGGTTCGCAGGACCTAGTCCTTTCCTTCTTCCTCAGGTTTGTGCAACATTACCTTTCCCATTCATTCGGGATAAAAATGTCTGGCTGGCGACTCTAACCTTTCCGCACCACTTTCGCGTTTGTACTAGGATGAAAATCCCGGGAGCGACACTTATTTTGCATGAATCGCCCTTTCGGGTTTTCAATCCACCGGGATACCCATTTTTTCCTGAGCTGTCCAATGCGGCTTTTCAACTCAGCGGGTGTACATTTTTTCTTTATTTTCCCTTATTTTTGCCCGAGTCCTTTATTCTGTTTTTGACTCGCCGGGATGCCCTATTCTTGCCTGGACTTTCATTCTGTTTTTGTGCCCAGCGGGTCATTTTATGCGAAGTATTTTTTAACTAAATCTGAATTCACAGGGGACAGGAAGTCTTTACCATCCATAGTACTGAGCATCAGTGCTCCACCAGAGAAAACTTTCTTTACTATGAACGGACCATCGTAATTCGGAGTCCACTTGCCTCTGTGGTCTGTATGAGGAGGAAGGAGTCTTTTTAGCACAAGATCTCCTACTTGGTACTCTCGAAGCCTGACTTTCTGATCAAAGGCTTTCTTCATTCTTTTCTGATATAGCTGCCCATGACAGATGGCAACTAATCTCTTTTCTTCGATCAGACTCAATTGTTCGTATCGGGATCGGACCCATTCTGCTTCATTCAGCTTAACATCCATCAGTACTCGCAAGGAGGGTAATTCAACTTCAACAGGTAGGACTGCCTCCATACCATACACAAGCTGATACGGTGTTGCCCCAGTGGATGTTCTGATTGACGTATGGTACCCATGCAAGGCGAATGGCAGCATTTCATGCCAATCTTTGTAGGTGACCACCATCTTCTGCACAATCTTCTTGATATTCTTGTTAGCTGCCTCCACAATGCCATTCATCTTTGGCCTGTAAGGAGAAGAATTGTGGTGTTGGATTTTGAAGTCCCGACATAGTTCTGCCATCATTTTATTGTTCAAATTGGAACCATTATCAGTAATTATTCGCTCGGGCACTCCATATCGACAAATGATGTCTCTCTTCAGGAATCTGGCTACGACTTGCCTTGTGACATTTGCATACGAAGCTGCTTCAACCCACTTGGTGAAATAGTCAATGGCTACCAGGATGAATCTGTGGCCATTTGAAGCAGTCGGTTCAATCTTTCCAATCATATCAATGCCCCACATGGCAAAGGGCCAGGGTGAAGACATCACATTTAAAGGATTTGGAGGCACATGCACTTTATCTGCATAAATCTGGCATTTATGACACTTTCTGGCATAAGCACAACAGTCTGCATCCATTGTGATCCAATAATAGCCTGACCTTAGCAACTTTTTAGCCATAGCATGCCCTCCGGCATGGGTACCGAAAGATCCTTCGTGCACCTCGTGCATAAACAAATCTGCTTCTGCCTTATCAACACATCTGAGAAGTACCATCAGCATTTAGGAAGAAACTACCAGCATTTAGGAAGAAACTACCAGCAAGCCTTCTTAATGTCTTCTTATCATTGGAAGATGCCCCAGGTGGGTATGTTTGATCCTCCAAGAAGCATTTGATGTCGTGAAACCAAGGCTTATCATCTTTTGCAAGATCTGCTGAAAACACGTATGCTGGTCTGTCAAGTCTGGATACTGAAATCCGAGGTACGAAGTTGACAGCTTGAACTTTGATCATGGATGAAATGGTAGCCAGAGCATCCGCAAACTGATTTTCATCTCGAGGGATATACTCAAGCTTGACTGTAGTGAAGAAAGTTAATAACCTCCTTGTATAATCCCAGTAGGGTATCAGATGATCCTGGTGAGTGTACCATTTGCCGTTGGTTTGATTAATTACTAGAGCTGAATCTCCGAACACAGTCAAAGTCTTGATCCTGAGGTCAATGGCTTCCTCAAGACCCATAATACAAGCTTCGTATTCAGCTTCGTTGTTAGTGCAGTTGAAAGTGAGTTTTGCCGAGAAAGGCATGTGAACTCCCTTAGGTGTAATGAGTACTGCGCCAACACCACGACCATTCATATTAACAGCCCCATCAAACATCATAGTCCATTCTTCTTCTGGGTCAGGCACTTCAGTGTGAACGGGCTATTCATGATCTTTTGCTTTTATGAACATGATGTCTTCATCGGGAAAGTCAAATCTCATAGGCTGGTAATCATCAATGGGCTGCTCAGCGAGATAATCAGACAATACACTGCCTTTGATGGCCTTTTGAGATGTGTACTGAATGTCATATTCTGTGAGGATCATTTGCCATCTTGCAACCCGTCCGGTAAGTGCTGGCTTCTCAAATATGTACTTAACTGGATCCATCTTGGATATCAATAAGGTAGTGTGGGTCAACATATACTGTCTCAGTCGGCGAGCAGCCCACGCTAAAGCATAGCAAGTTTTCTCGAGCAGTGAATAACGTTGTTCACAGTCGGTAAAATTTTTGCTTAGGTAGTAAATTGCATACTCTTTTCGACCAGACTCGTCATGCTGGCCCAACACACACCCCATTGACCCTTCTAATACTGTCAAGTACATGATTAGAGGTCTTCCTTCAACTGGAGGCATAAGGATAGGAGGCTCTTGTAAGTATTCCTTGACTTTGTCAAAAGCCCTCTGACAATCTTCGTTCCACCTGACCGTTTGTTCTTTCCTCAACAATTTGAATAAGGGTTCACAGGTTGCTGTAAGGTGAGATATGAACCTTGAAATGTAGTTCAATCTACCCAAGAACCCTCGAACTTCTTTCTCAGTCTTCGGTGCAGGCATTTCTTGAATGGCTTTAACTTTATCAGGGTCAACTTCAATCCTTTCTCACTTACAATAAATCCCAACAGCTTACCGGATCGCACCCCGAATGTGCATTTGTTGGGGTTTAACTTCAATTGGTACTTCCTCAGACGCTTGAACAGCTTCAATAGATTCACCAGGTGGTCTTCTTCTGTAAGGGACTTGACGATCATGTCATCCACATAACATTCAATTTCTTTATGGATCATGTCATGGAATAATGTTACCATAGCCCGTTGATAAGTGGCACCAACATTCTTCAGCCCGAATGGCATTACCTTATAACAGAACGTTCCCCAGGGTGTGATGAAAGTTGTCTTCTCCATGTCTTCAGGTGACATCTTGATCTGATTATATCCTAAAAAACCGTCCATGAAGGAGAACATCGAGAACTGAGCCGTATTATCAACCAATACATCAATATGAGGTAATGGGAAGTCATCTTTCGGGCTAGCTCTGTTCAGATCCCGGTAATCCACACACATCCTCACCTTGCCATCCTTCTTAGGCACAGGTACAATGTTGGCAACCCACGGCGGGTAACTAGTCACAGCAAGGAAACCAGCGTCCCACTGTTTTTGTACCTCTTCTTTTATTTTCATTGCCATATCTGGGCGAGTACGGCGTAACTTCTGTTTTACCGGCGGACAGTCTTCTTTCAGCGGCAGCTTGTGCATAACAATGTCGGTGTCCAACCCTGGCATATCCTGATAAGACCAAGCAAAAACATCCACATATTCCTGAAGCATGTCAATCAGTCGCTCTTTTACTGAATCTTGTAGGCAGGCCCCAATCTTAACTTCCTTCAAGTCTTCTTCCGTACCAAGATTGACCGTTTCAACTTCCTCCTGATGAGGAGTGATAGCCTTTTCCTCTTGTCTCAACAACCTGGCTAGCTCTTCAGGTAGCTCATAATCTTCTTCAACCCCTTCATCAGCTTGATTAATCGAATTGTTAAAGTCATACGAAGTCATAGCGGTGTCGTTGTCGGTGCAGTCTGGAGGGTATTCTCTGCAATGGTTCAGATTTGTTCATTTTAGTGATCAATTTTATCTTGCTTAGAAAAAGTGAAAATGAAGTTATTATTTTGAAAAACATTGCCATTTTATTTTTTTGTACAAAAAATGAAAAATGAAAAACAGTGAGCGGAAAAGAAAAGACTCATTTGCAAAAGATGTCCTGATATTCATTAATTGATCTTTGCAAAAAATACAAGATGACCCGATTACAAAATGAGTCCTGACATCTTGGGCAAGATGCAGGACTTGATTCATGCTTTAAAACACAGGAAATAATAATTACTCTGCGGGAGTAACCCTTATAATTTTCTGGGAAGACCAGTTTGAGACATGGTTCCCCGGGATCCTTGGACGTATCCAGCTTTCCAGGTTGCGCTCGTCTTCTGACTCATCTTCCAAGCTATTCACAGCATCCGGGGTAAGCATCCCCCCGCTGAAAAACTTGGGCTCCTTTGCAGCCTCTAGTTGATCTTGTCGAGTTGGTCTGTAACCCAACCCGAATCGGTCTTCTTTCTTCTCCACGGGCAGCAGCTTGCCCCAGCCTTGGGCGGTACCTTCCTCAACAACCTTCCGGGCTTGTTGATATGACGTGATAGAGGTTCCTAGCACAGCAGATGTTTCATTAATATTAAGGGCCTCAAACCCTTGGCTCATGGTTTCATGGATCTCCCCATCCATTTCTATGTACTTGAAAGTAGCCAGCTGGCTAACAAAAATATCCTCCTCCCCCAAATAGTAATGACTTGGCCTTCCCACTCGAATTTTAACTTCTGGTGAAGGGTTGATGTCACGGCGCCAGCGGCGTGTATCCATGGTCTACCCAATAGACAGCTGTAGGCAGGCTGTATATCCATCACAAAAAAGGTCGTTTTGAAAACCTGTGGGCCAATCATTATAGGCAACTCTATCTCTCCCAGAACTGATCTCTTAGAACCGTCAAAGGCTCTCACCACCAAGTTACTTGGGCGTAGTGCCAATCCTTCATATTCCAGCTTCACAAGGGCTTTCTTGGGCAGGACATTGAGGGATGACCCTGTGTCTACCAGTACGTGAGAAAGAACTGCACTCTTACACTCCAAGGTAATGTGCAAAGCCTTGTTGTGATTGCGACCTTCCGTTGTTAGATCGGTGTTGGTAAATCCTAGTCCATTACTAGTGTTGACATTTCCAACCACAGCCTCTAACTGATTGACGGTGATCTCTTCCGGCACATAAGCTGCGTGCAGGACTTTTAATAGTGCGTTCCGATGAGCCTCAGAGCACATTAGCAATGATTGTATGGAGATTTTGGAAGGCGTTTGGTGAAGCTGGTCTACCACCTTGTAATCACTTTTCTTGATGATTCTCATGAATTCATCAACCTCTTGATCAAAAGGAGTCTTCAAAGCTTCCTTAGCAGCTGGTTCTTCTTGCACCATGCTCTTCCCTTTTGCCTTGGCTGCAGCTTCTGCTTCGGTAATGGGTCTTGGAATTTGCGAGGCAAAGAGACGTCCGCTTCTAGTGAAGCCTCCGCCTCCCCCCACATTGTCTATCTGAGGTGAAGAAGTTGATGATTCTAAAGTGATTTTCTGCCCCTCGCAGTATAGATCTGAGCCGTAATGCCAAGGGATGGCATTATTGCTTTCGTAAGGAACTGGCCCAGGCACTGTGATAGTGACCGGACTGATAGCAGCTGCAGAGGGGACCACAGTGGTGTGTGGATCATAATATATGGTAACTGGTGATCTGACAGGAGTGACATTTTGTTGTGAATTGTTGGTAGGAATATTTGCGGGATCGTAGTATATTGTAACCGTTGAGATGCTTTCATCAATTCCTGCTGATGTTGTAGAAGGTACTGTTGACTGGACGGGGATTGAAGTTGTAGCAGGAATGGTGACTGAACTTGTATCCATTGAAATGATTGATTGAGCAGTTGTTGGAGTTGTAGTAGAATCCGTAGGAACAATGGTTGCTGACGTTGTAGGAGTATCTGTGATTGTTGATGAAGGAATTGTTGGAGTTGTAGTTGTTGTTGTCGTAATCTGAAGGATACCATCCTTAATAAGACCGTCTATGCCGTTTCTCAACCTTTCACACCCATTGACTGCAATATTGCAATACCCATAGCTGAGCTCACACCCGGGGAACACTTGGCATTCTAAAAGCTGAGCTTTGATTTCAACCAAAGGTGTTCGAATTTGTGCAACACTGGTGATTAAGGTAGATGGTTTGCCTTCCTCAATAGCATTAATCCTAGGCCCGTTGTGACTAGGCATTGGATTCCTTGTGACGTTTGGAGAAGGTGTGAAGTTGAGAGCTTTTGAGTCCACCAGATCTTGGACTTTCATCTGTAGGGCCCTGCATTTTCAGTGTTATGCCCTGGTGCGTTTGAGTGGAATGCACACCTGGCATTGGCATCATAGTTATTTGGCAAATTAAGAGGATCTGGAGGTGCCAATGTCCTTAATTCAACTAGGTTGAGCTTCAGGAGTTGTGGCAAGAGTGCAGCATACGGCATTGGGATTGGGTCAATTACCCTATTTGCCTGTGATGGTCTTTGTTGGAAAGGACACTGTTGTTGGTTGTTGCTGTTGTTGTAGGTTCTCTGTTGCGGATAATGAACTTGTTGTTGATACTGTGGTTGTTGTTGTTGAGGATATGCTGATTGTTGAGGAATCGGAGTTGGAATGGTAACTGCTGCTACTGACCGGTGCACATACTGAGGCCTGCCCCTGCTTGCATGAATGGAATTTGTTTCACCGGCCCTTCGGGGTCCCACAAAAGGCTTTCTGGGATTACTGGATGAACTTGCACCACTGTCGGAAATTTTTCCCATCTTTAATATACTTTCAATCCTTTCACCAGCTATGACGACATCAGCAAAGCTGGTAGAGGAGAAGGCAGCCAATCTATCAATATTGGTCCCTTGCAATGTATTCATGAACATGTCATCCATTTCCCTTTCTGACATGGGTGGTTGGACAGCAGCAGCAAGATGTCTCCACCTTTGGGCATATTCTCTAAAGCTCTCTCTAGAAGATTGTGACATTCCCATCAGAAGGGTCCTGTTGGGAGCCATGTCCAGGTTGTATTGATATTGACGGATGAAAGCCTCAGCCAAATCCTTCCAGCACCTTATGGTGGCCCTAGACAAGTGTGAATACCACTCTCTTGAAGCCCCAATCAGACTGTCTTCAAAATAGAACATCCACAGCTTTTCATCCATAATATAAGCTTTAAGTCTTCCCAGGAAAGACTGCAGGTGAGTTTGTGGACAGGAGGTTCCATTGTATTTCTCAAAGCACGGGGGTTTGAATTTGTGGGGAATTCTCACCCCATCCACTAGTCCCATATCCATCACATCAAAGCCCATGGAATTCTGAGACTCCAAAGATCTTAACTTTTCAGCAATTTTGTCCAATCTCCTGTCATATACGTCATCTCCAGCCCCCATAACAGTAAACTGTTCTTCTTGGGGATCCTCTTGTAGGATTCTCCCACCAGCAGTATTACCTTGCATATTTCTCGGGATATTAACTTCTGGATCCAGATGAGGTCCAAATACTGGTGGGTCAATACGAGGCTGGCCCCGCTCATTGTTGCTAGTTCCTCCTGTCCCAAGATGAGGCTCTTCAGGAGTTTGTCTTTCCACCAGTTCTCTTAGCCTTTCCTGACTCTGGGCTAAGCCAGTCATCACTGCCATGAACTGAGACATCTGATTTCTCATCTCCACTCTCTCATTAGCCATCTGATTTCTGACCTCAGTCAGATCCTGCTGTACTTGTTCCATTTGAATACCGGGAAGGTTGTTGCGAGTCGGGTACCGGTGCGTGCGGTTGACAGGGAACACTCGGCGATGAGCAATGTTTCCTGAGATCACAACAAAGTGAGAAACAAAATAATGAACAAAAAACCTACAAAACAAAGAAAATGTTAATATGCAATGCAGTATGCTTATTTGTTTTCCAAGGTATCCGGTTTGGTTCTTGGTTTTGACCTTTCCAGACCTCGAGGAGATGCTTGATGTTGTTGAGAGAAAAGCCCAAATGGAAACAAACTAAAATATATTACAAATGGGGAATAATACATAGTTTGTTTTACAACACATGCCCATGGAGGGTCAAAATACATTAAAAGGAAAAGTTCATCAAATGGAAACAACAAAAAAACAAAGAATCAAACATCCAACCCAAACTCATCCTCTCTGACCTCCTTCAGGAGTGCCTCAGTCACTGGACCAGCTGGGTGCTCTGTAATGGTCCTAATGAGGAGGTTCCTGGTAGCAATGGCAGTGGTCAGCTTCTTATGCCTGTCTTGGTCTTTTGATCTCTTCAATCCTGCTCTGAGCTTAAACTCTGAAATCTCCTTCTGGGCTGCCAACAAAGCTTCCTGCTGCTTCTTCTCATTGGCCTCTAGCTGTTCAATCCTAGCTTGAGTCTTTTGGTCTTCTTGTGTACGGGCCTTGGTGATTCTGACCCACCTAGCCTGACTCTCTTGCAGATAGAGCTCTGTCCTAGCCTTCTGAATTTTGGCCTCCTTACAGGCATTCTTCAATATTTGTTCCCCAGCTCTTGCTTTTCTGATATAGTCCTCTGTCTTCTCAATTTGTGTGAGATGCTCCACCCTAAGCTTTTCCAATCTCTCAATATCCAGACGACCATCACTTCTTTCCCAAAGAGTCTTCTTCAAGGCTTGAGATAGGTTCTCATTCCTTCCCTTCAGCTTCTCAAATTCCTCTAGGCTGATAGTTGCTGCTGGCTGTACTGTGGATGGCCCAGGTATGTCTTCCAAGATAAAAGGCATTCCGGTAATTTAAGCTCTAGTACGGGACCAGTCATAGTACTGAGCTGAAACAACATTATTACACCTCCCAAGAATGGCCATCCCTTTTGCCTGGATGTTGTCCCAAGCCCAGGATGCTTGCCTGACAACAGCTGAATTAGGTTTCACTTCACAATACAGGGTCTCAGAAAAATCTTTCCCTCTGGGAGGGTGGACCAAAGCATAGCCCAGTTGTCTCTTGAACAACAAAGGATTGTAGTTGATGCAACCCTTTACTTCTATCAGAGGCACATTTGGGAATTGTCCACAGCTGGTGATGATGTCCTTGCCTTTGGTGCTCTGGGTGCACCATCTAATATCATCTGAAGTCAAGGCAATGAGCCTCTTGGCCCAATTCTTCTGTTGGTGGGGATTCAGGAAGGCATCTAACTTAGGCAGGTGTCTGAGCAGCCAGGTGTAAAACAAAGGAGCACAACATCTTACCAACTTCCCCCTTTGTTTCTCATTCCTCTGATGGATGGAATAATATAAATCTCCTAGCAATGTGGGTACTGGGTTCTTCAGAAGAAACAAATGGATGGCATTCTTACTGACAAATTTGGGCTCATCTAAAAACAGTATAGCCCCATATATGCTGAGGGCTAACAGTGCACAGACTGCCCTCCATTCTCCCAATGAAGCTTTCAGGATGGCCTGAGAAACCAAGAAGTCCAAATGCAAGCCAGGGATCCCAGCTTTCGTTGTCATACTTTGCTCAATCAAGGCAGGCTCCAGGTACAATGCCTTTTCTATCTCTTCATTTCTGGGAGCTGGCATCTCTGGGTTGAAAGGGATTCCACCCCTGATAGGTACTCCAATCAATGAAGAAAACTCTTCCAGCAGAGGTCCTAGCTGAAAATCTGGAAAGGTGAAGCATCTCAAAGGAGGGTCATAAAATTGTAAGCATGTGTGAATCATGCTCCTCTGAGAAGGGTCAAGGTCCATAATCATATCCAGGATACCTCCATAATGCTCTCTAAACAAAGGGATATAATCAGGTGTGATGAGTGACTGGACCTGCCTGATACCAGTCAACACAGGCTCAAAGAAATGGTAGGATATGTTGCTCTTCCTGGGAGTAGTCATGAATGCTGCTGAAGAAGCTGAAGATTGGTACTGATGAAGATCACAGACTGATGCTGGAAATGAGCCACTGATAGGCTGATGCTGGTGAGGATGGAGATAGCTGAAGCAGATAACTGATGAAGACAACTGAAGCAGAGGTCTATGCAGAAGAAGGGGTCAAAACCAAAACCAAGATACAGTGAAATGGATACCCTGAAAAGCAAATAAACAAATGTTAAATGATGCAATGATGATATATGCAAATGATATGCAAGGGTTTGTGATCAAGCTGGATCTGATTATCTGTCTTGATATAAGGCCCATGTATGTTCAAAAGTCCAGATGAAGGCTCAGGAATCCAGTAACCAGGGTGGGGGACTCAAATAAAGAGTCACATGTCTGGGGTTAATCACAAGAACTGTCCAAAGTGAAGTATTCTTAAACAATACAGTAACAGGGTATGATGTGGCCAAGGGTTCCTGCAAACCTGTAAACAGCCCAACCCCCTCACAGGTAATGTTCTAGAACAAAGATCCTCAGACTTGGATCAGTTATGAGAAGTGTAAACACTTCTAACCCGGAGGTACAGTGTTTACAATAACCATAAAAGATCCTCCTATAATTCACCTCAGCTTCTGAAGGTCATAATAAAGGTCATCCAGACTTAGCAGGCTTCCCAGATAGCCCTAGCACTACAGGAAATCTGTAGCACAGAGTTCTCAAGAAGAAACCCACATCTGAACCGTGTTTCATATTCCCGCACCAGACCGAAATGGAATGGGAAAGAACATGAACCACTCTAGCCTAGGTGTCACTCAGGTCCCAGGTATAGGACCTTAAACTCTCAATGGAACCCCACCCACCAAAACAACAAACCAGATCCAGCAAATGATAGTATGAAATATGCAAAACTGTAAAGAAAGCAATAAATAAAGTTGAACATAAAGCAGTAAATAAAGCAAAATAAATAAACACACATAGCATATAACACCCCGGTAAACACAAATCAAACAAACACTAGGAGGAACCCACAAAAAGAACCAGAAGCCCTGGTTGCAGTATAAGGGTCCCCAACAGAGTCGCGAAGCTGTCGCTCCCACCAAATGACACCCGGTCAAATGGAGTACAGACGCGAACGGTCGGCGAAAGAGGAAAGAATGAAAAGAGTCGCCAACTAGGCATTTTTATCCCGAAGGAAAGGTAAAGCTTCATAAACCTAAGAAAAGATGGATAAGACAGTTGCGAACCAGAGAAACTGAGAAAGGGGGTTGGTTACAACCTGGGAAGGTATTAGCACCCAGATTGTCCGTCGTACTCGACGGGATCTACGCTTAAAAGATTTGTGTTTTAAAGGGGGAGTGTCAGTGCAATCTGTGTATCAAAGCTGGAAAGAATGCAAGTGTCAGTGTAAAAGAAATGTGAAGTGAATAAGAGAAGTGTCAGTGCTGGAACAGGAGTATGAAGCTCAAGACTATGAGGCTAAAAGAATAAGGCAGGAAGAGGGGGAATGACAGAGACTTTTGTTCGATAACTGTTAAGTTACGCCTACGTATCCTCTCGTGCAATGAGGAAGTCAGAACACCGTAGTTCGACTCAAAGAGACTAAAAGATAAATTGACTTGTGAACTGCTTACTTGTCTATCCTCAAGTGTATGACCTGTCTGGCTTAGGTGCTAACTGTCTTGCATTAGACGGAAGAAGCAAATTCTCGTTTGTGAGTGAATGAGATGAGAAAAGAATCCCGGAGGAGACGATTATTGTTTGTTTTTTTGTTTTCAATCTTTTATTGTTTTTGGAGTTTGTCATAGGAAAATGAGCTTAAGCCTAACCCAAGGGTTAGTAAACTCATCACATCCTCCCTCTGATTAGGGGTAATGAGAATACCTTAAGTATGAAGTAAACACCTCACACTTAATTACCATGATGTAGGATTAAGATCATTAACCTACTTGTGATTATTTAGATGTTTTTGGTATTTTTGTTTGGTGTTAAGTAATGAGTTTAAGCCATAATCAAGGATTTAATGGACTCATTACACCATTCTAATAGAAGGATGATAGATGAGAACATTTAAGCTGAGAAAGGCTCCTCAACTTAATCCATGATTAGGGATTAACCTCATGACAAAACAAAGCCTTTATTAGAGTGGATTTTAGTTAATGGTAAGATTAAGAAGTGAGTTTTATGGTTTGTAAGACAACTTGAGAGGGACTTGTCCATTAACACTAGGGTTAGTCCTTCTTAACCAATTAAGGAAGAATTAGAACCCTAATGCAAGGCCCAAGTTACAAGCTTGATGTCTTAGTGATTATTAGGTGGATTGATTAAAGGATTTAAACACATTAAAGGTTTAACACTTAGGATTAAAGTTATACACTCCATCCTAATAGAAGTATGCAGACATAATCCTAATCAAAAAGCCTTAAAACCTTTAAGGTTTAGTCCTTGATTAAGAGATGAGAAGAGAAGACACAAAGATAACACAAAGGTGAAACTAATGGGGGGACTAATCAAACCCTAATTATGATCATGCTTGGGGGGTTCCTAGGGTTTACGAGGCTTGCAAAAGATCTTCAAGAGAAAAGCCACCAAGGAAGAAGCAGATGGAAGGAGGAGAAGCAGAAAGAAGCAAGACAACTTGCTTCACTTAAGAAGACAAGTTGCTTGGATAAAGAAAGTGGGGAGGGAGCATGAATGAGCAAGCTCACTCTAATACACAAGTAAAATGCAGCAAGGATGCATAAAAGAGATGAGAAGAGATTATGAGAAGTGAAGGCAAATTCACTTCTCAAATACTTACCACCTGAAAGGTAAGCAAAAGAAATGAAATGAAGTGAACATGAAATGAATGCAATGATGCAAACCAAAACCAGAAGCATAAACATGATGTTAATGATTCTAAGAGATAATGCAAACATATGACAAGAGTTGTGGATGATCATACAAGGATGAGGATGCAAATGAAACATGTTTTGAACCATGAAAGTTCATGAAAGTATATGAAATGAAATGAATGCACAACATGGAAAATGAATGATGCAATGATCAAACATGATTCTAATATGTCCTAAGATGTCTTAGAAGTCATGTGAATGCATAAAATGTCATGGAAAGTTCATGTATGCAAGCATATGAGAGATGAATGCAAATGAAAGCAAAAATTAGGGTTTATGCACAAGGTACAAAGCAAAATTCAAAATCAGAAGCAAATGACAAGATATAAAATTGAAAATGGGATCAAAGGAACCCTAACCCTACACAAGTTCATTTCCCAAAGGAGGAGACCTAAATCTTAACCTAATGGAAGTTATGATTTTCTCAAGTTAGCTTAGGTTTTAAGGCACTTCAAAAGGGAAAATGCACAACAAATTGAAAATGAGAGATAAATTCAAACCAATTTTATCCTAGAAACTACATGATATGAAGAATGCAATGCAAAAAGAACCATCATCAAACTCCTCATGGTTAAGCAGAAGGGATTTTTCTAAGTTGGGGCAAAAATATTGACTTTTAAGAACCCTAATTCCAAAGAAAAATGTCAAAATAGGTCAAGAACCAAAAAGAAATTTGTGTGAAGAGTTTGATAATGTTTCTAAATGTATCAAGATGCAATGTGATTTTTTTGATGATTTTTGGAAACTTAAATGCTATTTTAATTAATTAATTCTCATTAACTAATTAAAATAAACATTTAAATATTTTAAAAATACGAAATTTATGCAAAAAATAAAATAAAAATTATTTTCAGAATAAGAAAAATATTTTAAGACATGATGCAAAAAATGAAATTTTTTAGAAGTGTTTTACTATTTTAAATAAAATGTAGAAAGAAATGTAATTAAAATGAATTTAAAATGAATTAAAATGAAAGTATTCAGATCCAAAGGCCCAAATTCAAATAAAAAGGGGAGGGAATTGACCAGAGCACGCAAATGGACGACTCACTGTCATTAACCCTAATCTGAACCCTAATCACTCTCAAGTGACCGGAACAATGTTCCAGTCATCTTCTCCGGCTAGACCCTCACTCAATATCCCTCAATACGCAACCCCAAGACCCCTAAAGCTCCAGAAATGATCCTCTCCTCAACCCCAACAAGAATCAACCACCAAAAATCATTTGTTCATCATCAAAAGCACGAATCAAAGCAAAACGAAAAACATGGCAAAAATTTCAGAAGCTTATGAAATGCTTATTTCTCAACTATTCTCAAAAGTAAAGACATTATGGTGATCAGTGAAGCATGTAGAATCATCCTATAACATAAAATAAGAGTTCTGGAAAAATAAATGCCATGGCTACCTGAAGCTGAGCTTTCGAAATAGGAGCTTTCTGGCCAGTTCTTTGCCTCAAATCCACTCCACTGATTCCCCCCAAGAGCTTGTGATGCTTGGTTGGAGTTTAAATGGCCTCAAGAAGAAGTTGGCAGAAGTTCAGTTCATGAAATGTCAAAATCGTGTTTTTGATTCTGAGTGTTTTAGGGCAAAATGAAGGGTGGGAAATGATCAGTGGTGTTTATGGAGTTGAATGGTGGAAGAAGTTTGAAGGTTTGATGGTTGAGTTAAGAGATTCGAAGGCTTTTGCAAATTTGGGGATTTTTGAGTATGCTGTGTATTCTCAAGTGTTGGCTGCAATGTTGTGTGCTTTTGCTTGGTTTTGATCCACATAATGAAATGTGATAGGTCAGAGAGTGGGTGATGTCCTATGTTGATTGGTATGGGCAAGTTGCCAGAATGTAAAATGTTGGTGTACTTGGGGTATGGGCTCATGGCAGGCTAGTTTAGGGGCAT
This sequence comes from Lathyrus aphaca, assembly GCA_963966055.1. Lineage (NCBI taxonomy): Eukaryota > Viridiplantae > Streptophyta > Magnoliopsida > Fabales > Fabaceae > Lathyrus > Lathyrus aphaca. Next base: position 413,368,522 of record OZ014525.1, read on the forward strand.
GGCTCGAGTCAGCCAACTTCAAGGAGGTCCATGAAAAATGATTTAGTGAGCTGGCTCAAGTGGATGAGGAGATTTGGATCATTTTGCAATTTTGTACAACTTTGGCCCCTTTTGAGTTTCTTGAAGTTTAAGGCATAGAACTTGAGAAATCTTTAGGCAATTCTGAATTTTAGGTCATGTATGATGCTTGTGTAATGCTTAGACATCAATTAGAAGTCACAAATTTCTTTGGTACAAGAATTTGCATGTTTCCCTCTTTGGCACATAAGTGAATTTTTTGTGATTTTTCCCAATTTTGCAAGACTATAACTTGAGTTCTATGATGAATTAGGTCAAGTTCTTGTACTTTTTGAAAATGGGAGGATCCACTCTACAACTTTCATGACCAAGAATTTTTCATTTGAAGCCTTTTTGAATCAAAAAGAGGAGGTTGAAAAACTTTCCCAAAATGACAAGTTTGCATTACAAGTCACTTTCCCAAAATGGCAACTTTGCAAATGGTTTGAAATTCTTCAATTTTGTGAACTTATAACATCTTCTAAGATCAAATAAAGATCATATACACTCAAAATGATGGAGAAGACCCTTTGGTTGGGTTATTGGGGGCCTCAGATGCCCTGAATTTACACTGACTTGTTCAAGAAGTCATCTATTGATCATATGCCTTCCCCATTGAATTTATTCATGAAAATTGGTATGCATGATCCTTATATCATATAGAGACCAATAGAAACAAGAATGACCAAAAAAATTGGAGTTATGGCCTCTGAAACCAAAACCCTAATTTTAGGTCATCTGTGCAGTTAAGCTTGGCTCTGCTTCCATGCCTTTCTCAGTTCTTGTGATTTTCTGACTTTCTTTGATCTTGGGAGGATGTAATATGATGCTTGAACACACATGGACCCTCTTGAGATGATTGATGACCTTTGGAGTGGCTCAGATGGCTCAGGGATTGCTCAAATCATAAACCCTAGATGCAGATGACTTTGAACCAATGCAGTGAAGCAAAAATGCACTATGAGATGATATGATTGAACTTATGCAAATGAAAAGAATCACAAGCCATGGTGAAATGAGTGAGGGAAAATTTGGGGTGTTTACACCATTGCCCATGCAGATGAGCTTGGAGCTGTAAGAAACGCTGAATGAGATAATTGGCTTGACGAGCATCCATTGTATAGACTCAAACAATAAGAGTTATGACAAGAGGGTGCCATAGAAACTCTTTGAGAGTGTAAATGTACCGGTACTCTGAACTCTGGGTAAATGCCTCTGATCGTCTGTCTTTGGGAAGGAATGAATTCTCGTGCTATTGGGGTGGCATGCCCCAGTACGAGTACTTGAATAGTTTTGCACTTGACTGACTAATCTTTGCTCTTGGAGAGATTTGAATCTCGAGGTGATTGCCCCAGTTTGACTTAAATTTGAAGAGATTGCTCGACATAACTGCCCCAGACTGGCTAGCTCTTACCGTGTCTAGTTGGGAAAGTCTTTACTCAATGGAGCTTTTCTCGAAAAAGTGCACCTCGACATGACTGTCTTTCAGAAGTTTTAGACTTCTCAACTAGGCAAGCTTAAGCTTCTGGATTGAATTTCCGCATGTGAACCATTTATGATGCCAAACAAATGTATGCAACAAAAAATGTTTATTCTTAGAATGCAAATTCTAATGCAACACACATGTTAATCTCAAAGTTTTGAAAAGGGATCGCAAATCTTCGTGAGCGAATCACTGGTTAAGATACGATATTATTTTGAATGAAAGTATGTACATGCAATACCAACAAATGTCTTTTAGCATAACTCGTAGGAATCAGGAACGCGGTCTCGTAGTAGTATGCTCTCAAATTAACCCTGTTTCAGTTAGGACTTTTGAGGGTTGTATCGTGGCCTGGTTCATGGTTACAGAAACAAAGGATATAGGCTCGAAGTTTATTTGTTCCCACCCACACTTCGTGATGTTCTCTATTCCTACGTTCAGCTAGTTTTCACAAGCATTCACCTTTCATAAGGGTTTCGTGTTGATTAAGGAACCATTGCTGCTATCGGTTCAAGCACCAATCAGGTTATTGTTGAGAGTTAGTCATCCCTATATCCTTCGTGTCTGTGTCACACGACTTTGTTCTCATTTGAGGATCTTTCTTGTGTAATCCTTTCCGTCTTTCGCTTTTGTGTTATTTTGCTTATCCCTAACTTTTGCCTGGACTGATTCTTGTGAATCTTTGATTGTGAAGTCCAGCGGGATGCCCTAACGTTTGCCTAAGTCGCTTGTTTTCAAGCTTCAACTTAGCGGGATTTTTCTTTTCTTTTTCTTTTTGCATTTTGAACAAGTCGTGTGACATTATTTGCCTTGATTGCTTTGCGAGGGTTGTGACTGCCTCATTCTTTGGTCGACGAAGAATAACCATTGTGGTTTTCAATCTTTGGACCTTTTGACTTGGATAACCACTGTGGTTTCGGGTCTTTGGACCTCTTGATTAGCATAGTAGGATGTAATGGATCCTCAAATACACTCCTTTTATGAAAGCCTGGATGCTTGGTCCGACTAGCTGACATCTACCCTGCCCCTGGGTTACATGTGAGGGTTTTCTATGCGAAAATAAACTCCTACTTCAAGGCTCAAAGGGGTTAGCAATAGTCTATCTTCCTTATATCTCCAGTGTTTAGGTATTTGAAACAAAGCCTGTACATCGTCAACAGGGCCTTACTCGAGAGCACACAATTAGAGATTTTGCGTTTTTTTACGTCATTCTCCTTCATAGAATTTAAGCACGACAATCGGTATTGCGATGTACACATGCAAAATTATAAGGGAATGCAAATGAATTACTTCAAGAAAAACATGTGAGTTTTATTATTGCTAACATTCAAAAGCAAACAAATTTCATACATGTAGACAAATTTTTAGCATATAAAAGAAACTACAAATGGAAATGCATTAAAGAAACTGAATATTGCCGTAGTTGAGGAGGCTTGGCTCCGTCTGGACCTGTCAGTCTTGGATACTTTCAGTGATCAATAGCTCTTTTCACAGACTTGTAATCTTCAATTTGCAGCCGTATACCTAACCATAGCAGTCATACTTCTTCTTCTAGCTATTCTGACCCTGACAAGAGACATCTGAAGGAAAGAGTGAAGCTGGGGAGTAAAGTTGCCCCATAAGGTTGCTCGGAAAGACCTGATGATCTTCTTCCTACGTATCTCCATTGACCAATGACCAATGAAGAATCAGAGCGACGTAATTCCCCTCAATAGGGATGAAAATGAACAATGAAGAAAGGAAAACACATAAATGCCATCACTGAGAGTATTTGAATATTACTGGCTTTATTTGCTTCATGAATACCCTGGCATCCTGAGTGATTAACTCGAAGACTTCAGCTTAACGTGGACCATCTGGTAGAACAACTGTGACACCGGTTCCATTGTGACTAGGCATTGGATTCTGGAGTACATCTGGATGAGGAGAAAAATTGATTGCCTTGGACTCAATTAGGTCTTGTACCTTGTTCTGAAAAGCCCAACATTTCTCAATACTGTGCCCCTGGGCACCCGAATGGAACTCGCACCTGGCATTTGGATCAAAATTTGGTGGTAGATTATCAGCAGAAGGAGCCCTCATGGTACGGAGCTCAACCAGGTTCAACTTTAGCAGCTCTAGAAGCAATACATCATATGGACATAGGATAGGATCAAGTTTGCGGTTCCTCGCTCTTGTTCTCTCCTGAAATGGTTTATGTGCCTGTTGTTGCCTACCCTGAGATTGTGATTGAAAATTTCGTTGTTGACATTGCGTTGGACGCCTGACATGTCCCTGTACTCTCTTACTCATACTCGGTCGGGGAGCGAATGAAGGTTGTTGATGTAGCCCCTTTGAAGACTTGGCCTGAGCAATGATTCTAGAAGAAGGAAAATTGACCACCTCTTTTGTATTCCTGCATGCTTTATCTTGCGGTACTTCCGACCCGTTCAGTCCAAAAGTGATTACGCCTTCGTCAATTAAGTCTTGCACTTGATGTTTAAACGCCTTGCAATCATTAACATCATGTCCAGGAGCTCCAGAATGAAAAACACAGTAGGCGTAGGGATTCCAACTTTGGTGAAGTTTATCGGAAGGAGGAGTTAGCTTGTGACACTCAATCAACCCCATTTTGAGCAGTTGTGGGCATAATTTAGCATAATACATGGGTATCAGATCAATAACCCTTTCTTGCTCCTATTGATGACGGGTTGCTAGCAATGGAGGAGCTATAGACGAAACCTGTCGAAGCATTTCTCCTAGAAACCAAGGTGTAGCAACTGAGGAGGATCCCTGATAAGGAAAGAAAGTGCTCACTTCTTTGGTAACGATTGGTGTAGGATCATTTAGTTCACATGTGGAGTTGGTTCCTATCTGATGCTCTTCCTGACTGCAAAGTGGTTATTGCTGGTGAAGAGACTCAAACAGTAGAGGAAATCCACCTAACAAACCTTGATTTAGTGGACAACCCAAAGAGATGGGAGAAACATGACCTTCTGTTTAAAAAGCAGACACACGACTATTTTCCTTTTTCGACATAGCATTCATGATTCCTGTAAGCAGCTTTAATCTGAGTCTTCATCAAGTTGAATTCTTCTCTCAGCAATTTCTGATCCTGGGACAATGCTCGAATGTCCACTATAAAATGCCCCAGTTGGGCCTTCATCTCAGTCACCTCCGCTCGGAGTTGTTCCATGCCCATACCCTGACAATCATGATTCAAGTTGGCCATTCTGGAGAGAAACCAAGTCAGGATAAGAATTTGTCCCTTAATACCTGTAAAAAAATGCAAGTATGTATGCAAATGTCATGTTCGGTTATTTCCAAGGAATCTATCTGTTTTGATCCAAGTTTTAATGCAGAAAAAAATCCGACTATTTAATTCAGACATGTGATCCTTGGAAGTAACTAAACATGTATGCTAAAATGCCATGATGTCATGTATGCAACTGGCATGTGATCAGCGGTCCGACGCTGGTGTGGATCAGATAACCAAGTGTTGGTGAAAAGTCATAATATCATTATCTCTGTGCAGAAATTCCAGAATTCTCAACCGAGTATCATATAGGACCGGATCATATCATGGAGTAATACTGGCAAAAGCGGGTATGTTGGAAGTTTAGGGTTCCTGCAAACCTGTAAACCCCTCCCAATCTCACGGGTGTGCTACTACAGGTCAACATCACGGACTCTTAAAGCTGAGTAGCCATAATACGTTCACCATTTCCGAAAAATGGCTCATGACCAAATCAGGGAATCGGTTTGGCATTATGTACTACCCAGGGAGGCCTCAGCTGAGTCCGGAAAACAAGCATCTCTCATAAGTTCCCGGCTTCAAGCACTGAAGTTGAGAAACAATAGTACATTCATCCGAAGGGTACAATACTACTGTCATATGACCAGTCGCTTTAACAGGGTTCCTATGAGAGAATAAGGTCATCCTATGCGATTTCCAAGTGGGCCCTCGGGTGCGAATGGGTTTGCCACAAAATGTGGTCTACCACTGTCACCACTGGAGAGGGTTGTTTCCACCAAGGTCCTCGGTGATCGGTTCCCAGTGTTAGCAGCTCATGTGGGAACATTCTATGGTCTGCCTAGGCAGTATAGAACATATCCCAAGAGAGCCTGATCTGGGTGTGGGACTCGTGAAAACTACACGTGCTCGATACCACGCAAGCCACATGACTTCCCACTCTAAATCCTATGTGTATACTCAAGCCGGGTATTTGGCTTATCTCACAATAATCTCATCCCGCCAAGGAAAACCAGAACAACCAGTACAGTATATGCCAGTATATGCGACAGTAAAGTAAAGTGCAGAAAGCTATAAATAAAGCTGTAAAGTAAAGCGATAAACTGTAAACAAAACAGTAAAGCTAAACCAAAACATAACAACAAATAAACACCCAAAGAAAATGGAAACAAACAAGCGCTAGGATTGACTCTCAAAGGGGAAACCAGAGATTCCGGATCCCCAGCAGAGTCGCCAGTTGTCACTCCTGGGATTTTCGTCCTAGTACAAACGCGAAAGTGGCGCGGAAAAGGTAGAGTCGCCAGCCAGACATTTTTATCCCGAATGAATGGGAAAGGTAATGTTGCACAAACCTAAGGAAGAAGGAAAAGGACGAGGCCTTGCGAACCAAAGATCTGGGTCCGGAAGTCGGTTACGAATTGGGAAGGTATTAGCACCCCAATCCGTCCGCCGTACCCGACGGGATCCACGCTTGTAAGTCTGTTTTCAAAGGGTGAGAAATAATATGATGTTTGAATGAAAGAATGGCTATCTGGAATGAAAGGGAAATGAGAAGAGGATTTGAAATTGAAAAATGGAAAGAAAGGGGGAAAATGTAGGGAAAAAGAATGATTGTGCTCGAATGGGCCCTACCCCACTTCCTACGTACCTCATCAGGATAAATGAGGATCAGAGTCGCCGTAGTTCGTCTAACTAAGGCTGAAACTTTGTTTGTGATTTTTAGGATGACGTTGCCATAGCTCTAGCTCAGGTGTTACCGGCTCTGACTCGAGGGTGTTTACCGTGTCGCTGTTTGAATTGTCGAGGCAAGTCACATTCGTCCGCAAAGAGTATGAGATGAGATGAGAAGACGTGCTGTCTTGGTTTGTTGTCTTTTAGAAGAAGTGTTTTGAATTTGTGTTTTTCGTATGTACAACACTAAAGACTATGACATAGGAGCGAATACTTTCCAAGATCGCCCACAATGGAACGTTTGTAAAGCATCCTAGAAGAGTGAAGGAGACCTCCACTAATCATTTCCCGTATAGCTTAAGGCTCATGACGCATTGTACACATTTTCCTTTATTAAGTTTTTTAATTTTTCTTAAAGATGAGAAGTGAGACTCAAGTTGAGAAAGGAAAAAATTCTAAGGGAAACTAGACTTACCCTAAGTTAGTTGAGTTTGAAGATGACCTATGGTTAATGGGGTTTGAAAGATTAAATTTACCTAAGAGATATTTAGACTAGAAATACAAGTATACAAAGGTAATAATGAACAATATGGTCCTCCTACGTCATGGTGGGTAAAAACGTGTATGAAACATAAATGGGATGAAACGATGGATCGGGTGGGTCGATTTCATGGTGCTGAGACGCACGACTTATGGTGTGCAACATACAAGGCTTGATTTTGGGTGTAATGGAGTGTAACGATGGTAATCGAGGAATCCTAAAGTCACATGAAACTTTATTTATTTATTTGAAAATTTACTCGACGTTGGATCGAGTCTTTATTTATTTTTGAGATTTTGGTTTTCTATTGATTCGTTTTATCTTCTGTATCCTAGTTATAGAAACTATACAAGTGTTACATCACAAAGTAAACAAAATATAATCGAGGCATAAAAACATAATCCAAGTCCATACGCGAATCCTCGAAAAATACCTTGCACAAAGAGAAAATTGTTAGTAAATGAAATGAACATGAATACACAACAATATGATGGAAATGAATTAGGATGACAAAAATATAAAAAGTCCTGGAAAAATGTGAAATTAATTCCCTAGGGTCTCTAACCTGACTATACTATTGTGTTAAAAAATCTCCTAAAAATTCAAAGTCTAACTATGTCAAATAGTCACTTAAATCTATCTAAGATTCCATCATAATTTTACACAAATCACACTACCAAAATAGTGGATCAAATGGCCTTAAAAATATAACAAAAATATTCTAGGTTCTATTACTTGTCCTCTAATCATAACAAAAAGAATGGGCCAAAATTATTAAAGGAAGTGGGAGAAATAAAAGGTACAAAATTATGTGTTCATGAAAGAAATCATTGTAAAACTAATTAAATGGAAAATTTGAAATTAAATTGAAAAATGACAAAAATCAGAAAGTAAAAATTGGGAAAGGTTCTAAAATGTGTTAAAAGGCTTCTATAATTTTTATAGAATTTTATTATGTGTTTTCATATTTTTTATGGATTTAAATTGAAAAGGCATAAAAATTAAAAAAAGAAATAGGAGGGGGTGCAGAAAGTAGATTATTTTGTTAAAAATCTGATGGGCTTGGTTGAGAGGGGTGCGAACAACATAAAATAAGGCCCATACGCACCAGATCTTGAGGGTGCATACTATGGAAGTAGTCAATATTGTTGACTCAAAGAGGACTGTCAGATCTGAGTCTTCTCACAAGTCTTCACATCTAACGGTCTGAGAACGAAAGTGCATGGTAGTACGATGTATGGCCATGCGAGGGATTGAGATGATGAGGTCCTACCGGACGGTGACACTTGTCACCGCCAGAGTGGACCGAAGAAGCACAAAATTCTATTTTCAAAGGCTGGGCGGTGGATAATTATGGACTTTTAATTCTCAACGGTGCATTTTTATTGTAGTTTAATATCATTAATCATCCTTAATTCCTCATTATCCTCACAATATTCCTTTAATCTATTCTTATGATATTCCCTCTAAATAAATTCAGAATAATATGTTAACATAAACGAAAAGGGACAAGATGAAACCCTAGGTCACTCTAACCCTCCTGCGACGCCTCCATCTCCTCCGATATCCTCCGCCGCCGTCACTTTGTTGTTGTTCATACTCTCCGTTCATGACCCTCACCACACACCAACACCTACTATCCATTCTCACTCCCTAACCGAAATCAAAAGTTTCAAACAACTTTCTCAAGAATCAAGAACAAGTAACACCACTACGATCTTGTATACGTGAGGTATTCGAGATCGTACCTGAAATTGAAGCTGTAAGGATGATGTTAGTGGAGAGAAAGCTTGTGTGACCTCGGTACCGTCGCGATTCAAGGCTCAGCTCCGATAAGTTTCGGCCACCCACTTGACTCTCTCCAGGACTTCTTCTCCTCGCATCCGTGCAAGCTAACTCGACTATGGTTCTGTTGTTGCTGCTGTGATGTTCAATCTCTGGCCGATTTTTTGCAGGTTCTTGAAGCATCTGATCGAAGGTGGCAATTGATCAATGTTCTGATTCTTGTTGCAATTCGCTGTTTGATTTGGTTTTTCCGCTCATTGCAGGTTGATGCTGATGATGATTGTTGGAGGGTCAATGATGAGGGCGATGATGATGGATCAAGAATTGATGGAGATGAGAAGTTGGGACGCGAAATTGAAGGGTCCATGATTCTTGCAGGTGGTTGATTCACCTTTCTTTTCCTTTGTCTTGCGTGATTCTGCTTCTGAAATTGTTGAATGTTGATTCTTGTCATTGACGATTTGCAGGTTTGATGAGTGATGTTACATGATTGATGAATACGTTGCAGAAATCGAAAATTGAAAGGGAATGAGAGAGGCTGATGAATATGCAAAAGGTTTAGGGATAAATGAAAAAGGTGGTTGTGGGTCGAATTTTTACAGCAGGTTGAAGATTCAAGATAGCTAAAGATTGAGATTGGAAGATCACGATGATGAGCGGTTAAACCGACTTAGAGTGTTGGGATATGCAGAGAGGATAAAGATTTTTTGAGGGAGATTGGAGGAATGAAGATGGAGTGAAGAAAAAGAATGATTGAAGGTTATGGTTGAAAGCGTGAAGAAGCTGATCAATGGCCTTATGTAGGTGAATCTTTTTTCTGATTCAACTGCATTTCTGTTAGAGAATTTGTTAGAGTTTGTTCAACTGATTTTATAACTCAAAAAGTGTATTGAACTTCTGTTATGGGAATTTCGATTTTTCTTGGTTCTCCCTCTTTCCATAATATCAATTCTTCTGTTATATCAACATTATTCTCCTTGTTGTAGATTTCCTGTTTTCTTTTTTTTGTTGCTATTCGCCTGCGTTTTCTTGGATGAGCACATTGTTGTGCATCTTTTATTTTTCTGTTTTCCAGCAAGCCTATAACTTTTCCTAGTTTTAATCAATAATCTCATTATGGTAATGTTCAAACAACGATGAAAGGGTTTTGGATTGATGCAGCAGGGCCATATCATGAAGACTAGTAGTCACAGGCCATTGTCTTCAAGAACAATTCTCGTTCTGACTTTTAATGTCTCGGTGCATTCGTCCTAGATCCTGTGAAGATATAACTTCAACAAGCATCAACTTCCCTTTTGTTTTTAGATCTTGTAATTGGTAGCATTAGGTTCAAATGTAATCATATTTGTAAAAACATGTAACGACCATACCATTTGATTCTGAACCTTGTATCGTATTTGCTTTATGGCCTTGAATTCTCATGAGTCAATCTTGCACTCCTTTGTGAATTTGTCCGACCGAAAATTGTGATTTGTTTCCCTTTTAATTTCACAAATTTATATTAGCATTACTTTGACAACAAATGTAAGATAAACCATGGCACATATATTACTCCCCTGCCGATTTCCGTAAGCACAACGAAATCCAATTCGACATGTTCTTGTATTATCGGACTTGTTATGCATTAGAGCTCTTTAAACATTATTTAAATTTTTCCTTGCAATTGTCTTGATGATGACGGGCCGAGACCATTAATTTGAATCCAGTTTTCATGTAACCCTCTTTGCTTGAATGATACTTAAGAATGAACGAGTGATAATGGTTTGTGCGATATGAGTATTGAAAATGTGAAAATCCACATTGTGGTAACACTTAAAATTAACCTCTCACTTCTTTGGATCCTTTATTAAGTCCAATTTTAGAATGACCGCAACTTCAAACCGAGAAATGACTTGATATATGGTTTGTCATGATAACTCCACGATCATTGACTTTTGGATATTGCAACTCGATTCTATCGAATGGTTATGAACTATCATCTCACTCTAATTCAAAAGTGAATTAACGATCTTTGGATATAAGGCATTATCCCATGAAAAATCTAACTTGGGAGTGAAGCAATTCTTCCTTCTTAACCGAGATCAAATCCATCCAATTTTGAACTAAACCCTTACCGCAGTCACACTTGTCATGATAACCTCAACTGCATGAAAATATGTATAATTTTGGGATTTTTGAACATACAATTTGGTTATGACGTGTATGAAAAAAAATAGCCATCCAGTGATTCCTCTTTTTTTTCATGAAACCCTAGTCCTTGAAACGCCTCTTGGATAAATTTGATTGCTAACAGCCTAAAGCCCTGGTCCAATAACATTCTCAGTTGAAATCTTGCCGCTTTAGCTTTCCCAAAGGAAACCCAAAGCAAGTATGACACCCCAATTCAAACAAATCTTTGATCTTTGCTCCGGCAGTCCAATATTGTGCACGATTGAGATTTTATGACCTAATAGGATATGCGTATGAATGCGAGGCATAAGGCCAGTTAAAGTTGTAAATAATAGGGAAAATTTTTAGGTGTTACAATATGGTCTTTTCTGATAGTTATTGCGCTGTGGCTGTTGTTGTTGTTGTTGGGGTTGGGTTTGTTGCACAAGACTTGATGGAATAGTGACAGCCACAACTTGCTCATAGGGTCCACTGTATCCCCGACCCCGGCCTCGGTCGTACACAGCATTAGTTTCTCCCTTCCTTCTTCTTGGAGGTCCATTAAAAGCTTTTCTCATACCGCTTGAGCTACCTGCCCCAGTGTCTTGAATTTTCCCCTTCCTTAGAAGAGTTTCAACCCTCTCTCCCGCTATCACGATGTCATTAAACTTGGTTGTTGAACAAGACGCCAGCCTCTCAATAAACACACCTTACATTGTTCCCATGAACATGTCTGCCATTTCATTTTCCAACAAGGGAGGTTGCACTCTAGCAACAAGCTGACGCCACCTCTGAGCGTACTCTTTGAACCCTTCTTTAGCATTCTGAGACATGGTTTGTAACTGGGTACGATTTGGAGCCATATCTAAATTATACTGATACTGTTTCACAAACGCCTCAGCTAGATCCTTCCAGCTTTGAATATTAACCCTGCTCAGCTTCATGTACCACTCCAAGGAGGCTCCCACAAGACTATCCTGGAAGTAATACATCCACAGCTTCTCATCGTCCGTGTGAGTAGCAATCCTTCCCACAAAAGACTGGAGGTGAGTTTTCGGGCAAGCCGTGCCATTATACTTATCCAAAGTAGGGACTTTGAACTTGTAGGGAATTCTCACCCTAGCACCAAGCCCAAGTCAATGATATCAAACCCCAGAGAACTCTGAGATTGAATGGCACGAATTTTCTCAGCCATCTCTTCGAACCTTCTATTCATGTCGATTCCTTGGCCTTCTACCTCGTCCAGCAAGGTGAATTGTTCATCCTGCCCATCCATCTGCAAGTTATTCACTCCATCATTGATAATGGTGACCCCTGGTTGTACTACGGGAATTTCTACGTGATGGGCGCCAGCCCCATTGCGATTACCTCCATCTGCTGTCCCATTATTCCTGACTTGATTATTTTCTACCATTTCACGCAGACGCTCTTGAGTTTGACCCATCCCAGCCATGAGGGTCATGAAGTTATCCATTCTTGTCCTTAGGTCTGCCAGATCCGCTTGCATCTGATCCATTACTCTCTCTCTATTTACTTTCGTAGGGTATCTGTGCACCGTTGGCTGTTCTCGAACCTTCCTAGGAGCTATAGTGCCTGAAATTGATACAAACGTTAGAAAACTGATGAACTTCCTGCAAAACAAACAAACACGTTATATGCAATGCAATCTTCATGTTTTCATTATCAAGCCCTTATTGCCTCTGGTTCTGGTATCTCATGAGGAATCCAGATGGCCTTGGAAATCAACCTGTTATTATCCTCTCTTTCACTATTTTCAAACCATTTCCACAACCAAGCTATTATAGGAAACAATACAGCTCGAGGAACATTGACAAAAGAAAGATGCAATAATATAAAGGCCTCAAGGCATACACAACACCCATGTAGGGTTTAAAGTTTTACAAAACACAAAAATACACTGATTAAAATAGACCCCTACAACAATTCTGTAGGTGATCGGCAATATAAAGAAAAACTAGAACTCCAAGCTAAAAGAAGATTCTGCCTCTTCCCCCATCTCTACTCGAGTTATCTTCACATCTGCTCTTCTTCTAAGATCTTCTACCTCTTCCATAGCCTCATGCAGCTGCTGAGACACTTCTTGTTGCCTCTTGTATGCTTGTTCTAACTCTTCTCCTTGAGCAACAATCTGCATTTTGAACATCTCTTCTTTCTTCTGGTACTCTGCTTGATCTTGCTCTCTTTGACCATACACCCAAGTAAGAGATTGTCTAGCATCCCTGAGAGCCTTTTTATTTTTCTTGAATAATTCTTCTCTCTTGATATCCATCAACCCTCTCCTCTGGAAGTAAGCCTCTCTTTTTGCTAACTCCTTGTCCTTAGCCTCTTGTTCCACCTGTACCTTGTGCAGCTTCTCTTCTATGGTTAACTTGGAAAGTGATAACTGATGATGCAATCTAACCATTTCTGTGTGTTCCAACTTCAATTCCTTCAGCTAAGTTTCAAGCCTTTGATAATCTTCCAAAGGAACAGTGCTTGGTGCTACGGGAATCTGTGAAATTACTTCCTTTGGATAAAAGGGAAGCTCCAAAGAAAAAGGCAACAAAGTAATCTTGACACGCCTCTTTAACCATGATGCAAAAGGCTCATAAATGTTGGGGTCTACCCTCCCAAATTCTTTTTTCCCCTTTTGAGTCCTGATATCCCAAGCTTGGAATACCTGGATGACCATGTCAACATTCCCTTCAATAGGAAGATACAAGGATTCTCTCACATCCTCATCAGAAGGGGACTCTCTCAGAGGGTATCCAAATTGCCTTCTTGCCAAAATTGGATTATAATTAATCATTCCTTTCCTGCCAATCAAAGGGACATTAGGAAACCAGTTGCACTTTACAATCATTTCCTTTCCTAACACATCCCTATCATACCCCCAGCTGATGTCACTTGCAGTCAATCCCATCAATCTTCGGGACCATTTCCATTCTCCCTTCAAATCCTTAAAGGGTCCCACTTTAGGCAACTGCCTAGCAAACCAGTCAGCAAACAGAGGCACACAGCAGCTTACATGACCTCCCTTCTTCTCATTCCTATAGTGAACCCCATTATAGAAGTCACCTAAAAAAGTAGGTGTGGGATTCCTTCTGAAGAAAATGGAAACAGCCTCCAAACTTACCATTCCTTGGTCACTTTGAAAGAGACTGATTCCATAAACCATCAAGGCCAGAAGTACACTGAATTGTGCCCATTGATCATCTTGAGCATATACCAGAGCTTCCTGAATCAGCATATTGCAAGACAACCCCTTCCCCTTGCTACTCCTCAAGCTTTGATCCACTTTTCTTAAAGGCAAATGACACCTTTGAGCAATCTCCTCTGCCTGGAGTATCCTCCCTGAGTTGTAGTAAGGTTGTCTTCCACTGAGGGGAACATGCAGCAAACTAGCAATCTCTTCCAGTGTAGGTATTAAAATATAATCTTGGAAGACAAAACAGCGTAATGGAGCGTCATAGAACTGAAGTAGAATGTGGATGCTATCTTTTTGGTCTTCTGTTGGCTTGTCCATATACCTGAGAATCTGCCCAAACCTAGCCCTGAAATCTCCTAAAATCTAATCATTCATCAGTCCCTTCAGCTGGTGTAGTTTCTTCACCTCTGGTTGTGGAAAGGTATAATGTGCATTATTCTTTTGGAGAACTGTGATGATGCTTGCCATCTGGATATGAGATTTCAACAAATACCAGAACAAGGTGTGAAAATGTGACCTGAAAAATGAAAACATTAAGATGTTAAGGATGCTATGATATGATGCAGATGCAAATGCAAGGCAAGCATGATCAATCTGGGACTGTCTGGGTGCTGTTTGCAAGAATAAAGTGATCTCAAACTACAAGTCCTCTGAATAACAGTCCATATACCCTTGAAGGAGTCACAAATATCCTCAGATCAAACTACCAAACCAACTAGATCAAGAACACCACAGATTAAAAATGTCAGATCAACACATACAACTGTACTGGCAGTGGGTATAATGAGGTCAAAAGGGTTCCGGCAAACCAAACCCCTCCCAATCTCACTGGTGTGCTCCGGGTCAAACATCACGGACTCTCAAAGCCGAATAGCAATAATACTTTCACCATTTTCGAGAAATGGCTCATGACCAAATCAGAGAATCGGTTTGGCATTATGTACTACTCAGGGAGGCCTCAGTTGAGTCCGAGAAAAACAAGCATCCCTTATAAGTCCCCAGCTTTGAGCACTGAAATCGAGAAACAATAGTACATTCAGCCCGTAGGATACAATACCATTGTCATATGACCAGATGCTTTCGACTGAGTTCCTATAAGAGAACCAGGCCATCCTATGTGAGTTCCAAGTGGGCCCTCGGGTGCGAATGGGTTTACCATAAAATGTGGTCTGCCACTGTCACCACTGGAGAGGGATGTTTCCACAAGGTCCTCATTGATCGGTCCCCAGCCGCACATGACTATCAAGTTTGTGTAATGAAGTAGGGAAGATCCCTATATCAAGACATTTCCAAGACGGTCGCGAATCTGGGTGTGAACGCACTAATACCCCCATGACAAGATGACATAGGGCCAAAGTGATTGTTCACGCTAAATCCTATGGTGCACTCAAGCCGGGTATTTGGTTAGTCTCATCTCACCACACATAAGTAACATCCCAAGTCCCGCCAAACAGAAAAGCCAGTCCAGACAGTCCAGTATAATATATGATGCATGAAAATAAATACTAAAACTATAAATAAAGCTGTAAATAAAATAACAGTAAAATATACACACATCAGCAAACAATCAACACCTAGAGAAACAGAAACACGCAAGCGCTAGGAGAGACTCTCAGGGGAACCAGAGATTCTGGTTTGGAATTCCCCAGCAGAGTCGCCAGCTGTCGCTCCCTTGATTTCCATCCTAGTACAAACGCGAAAGTGGCGCGGAAAGAGGTAGAGTCGCCAGCCAGACATTTTTATCTCGAAGGAACGGGAATGGTAATGCTGCACAAACCAGAAGAAAAGAAAAGGAAGGACACGGGTCCTGCGAACCAAAGAAATTGAGTTCGGGAGTCGGTTACGACCTGGGAAGGTATTAGCACCCCAAATCGTCCGTCGTACCCGACGGGATCCACGCTTGCAAAGAAATCTGTTTCAAAAGGTGAAGAAATGAAAGCTGCTGCAAAACTGAAACCGAAACTGGATAAGAAAGAAAAGAAAGGGGGAAAATGTAGGGAAAATAAAAGAGTGTGCTCAAATGGGCCCTACCTCGCTGCCTACTTACCTAACCTGGACATGAGGATCAGAGTCGCCGTAGTTCCCCTAACTAGGGGTGGAAAAGATTGCTTGTGAATTAAGGCTTGAACTGTCTATGTCAATGTGTTGCAGGCTCGGACGACGAGTGCGTAACCGTCTTGCATAATGACAAGAAGAAGCAAGTTCGCGGACGGAGCGAAGGATATGAGAAAAGAATTCCCGAAGGAAAGACGCTTATTGTTTGTTTGTGTTTTTTAGAGGTCTTTTTAGAGTGTGGCACAAGGAAGTGAAGGTAAAGCCTTTTCTAAGGACATGTCCTTATTACCACATCCCAAGATAGAATGAGTAACAAGTCCATCAAGAATGAAGAAGATCCTCAAACTTGTTTCCTAAGATTAGGATTTAAATTCACTAAATTGTTTTGTATTATTAAGTGTTTTGGTGGATTAAAGTGAAGAAGTATTTTTTATGCTTTTCTTTGAGAGGATGACAAAAAAGGGAAGGTCACCTCAACTGTTATGAATGCTTTTTATGATTTGTTTTAAAGATGAGAAAAAGATAGCACCAAAAGGATCTCAAAGGTAAAATCTAATGGGGGACTAACAAATCCTAATGTTATCATGAATGGAAGTCCTAAGTTAGTGTGGTTTGAACTCTATCCTAAGAAAGAAGAAGAACAGAAGAAGAAGAAGAAGAAGAAGAAGAAGAAGAAGAACACCAACTTACTTCTCTCAAAGAAGGTAAGTTGTTCCCTAAGGGGGATGGGAAGGAGATAAGCAAGTGATGGCATAAAGCACATCCTAAACACAAATGAGAAAGCATATTGAAGGAAGAAGAGAAAAAAGTTGGAGATGTGGAAATTTCATCCACACCTCTCACTTACCTAAGCCCTTGAAATGGTTAGTAACATAAACAGAAGGTAAGACAAAGACAAGTGAAATCACATGAGATACAAATGCACACAATATCATACCAAATCATTACAACCAGAAGTGAAAGCAAACATTAAATACACTAAGGCAAATCACTAAGATAAACCAAACAATAGGTAAATCACACAAAATATCACTAAGCTTCACAAACCCCTATGAAGAAAGCAAGACTCAGATGAAACCCAAGAGACCTCATAAGTTGACAAACACTTTGCATCACAAGGTCAGAACCCTATCATCACAAGAATATGCACAAACAACTCAAGAGAACAAAGAAGGGTTCATACCAATTCAAACACAAACACTATAAGGATGGGAAGTGAAATGGACATGTGAACAAGTGTAAGGACAAGCAAACACAAACAAACCAACTCAAAGCATAAGCATCATATAAAAAACAGGGACCTAATCATGTCAAGATGTGCCTAAGAAGCATGGTAAAGCATGGGGAAGAAAGCATACAAACTTAATCAAAAGCATAATGAAGAAATGGACAAAGGAGGTGAAGTGAACATGCATACACTTGTGAGAAATTACAATGGCAAGTATCACAAAACTTTCCAAAGCAATAACACCAAACAAGGACCAGGGATCAAACATCATACACAAAGAGCTCCAACACAACCTATAGGAGTTGGCACAAGTGCCCTCCCTAACTAAGAACTAAACATGCAAGCAAGAAGAAACAAACTTAAGGCAATCTCTCATGAAAATTCAAATCAACTTATAAACTCATGCAAAAATTCTAAAAATAAGTACAAGTATTCATTAATCAAGTAATAACATCATGTCAAAAGAACAAAGTCAGAATCAAAAATCAACTAAGTCAAAGGACCTTAAGAACACTAATTAGGGTTTTGAAACTTCACACACAAGTCACCTATCAAAATTGTTCATGCAAGCTTCTAAATATCAGAAGAAAAATCATCAACTAACTACCTCCTAATATGAACCAAATGCAAAAAGAACCAACTCAAAATTCAAATTGATGCTCAAGATATAAATTCTACAAGTCAGCATGCATTCAACATGAATTAAAAACAATTAATAAAAGAGGGAATTAATTCCTACGTGGAAAATAAAAATAAATGAAAAGTAAAAATATCAAAAATTAGAGAAAATTAAAAGGATTATTCATGAATTAATTTGGAATTTTTGGATATATTTTACTATTTTTAAAAATTGAAAATCAAACTGAAAATAAGATAAAATAAAAATAAAAGAAATAATGAGAGGGGTGCAGTCAAACAAAAACAAAAAGTATGCAGATCCAAAGGTTATAGGCAAAAGTAATCAAATCCAAGGGTACATAGGTGAAGACAGCAAGACTTAGGTCAACAAAGTCAAAGGTACGCAAATCCCATGGTCCACAATCAAAGTCAGTGTAATCAATGGCCACAAACACAAGTCAACAAGACCAAGAAGTCCTTAGATCCAACGCACCAAATTCAAACCTACTAATTAAATGAAATCTAAGGGTCACGTTTTAAAGTTATCTTAAACCTGATTAATTAAAATAATAAAACACAATTAACCTAATTAACCTATATCCAACGGCCATGATCAAATTAGGGTAGCTTAAACCCTAGTTAAACCCTAACATAAACCCTACCGGCCGGAGAAGCGTCGATCACCTTCTCCGGCCAACCAAAAGTTGCAGAACCTTCAACCTCAACTAAAACACACAAATAGTACACCAAAATGAAGCTTAGATCAAGTACATCACGAATCCAGCATCAAATCACATTAATCCAACACACATAAGCTAAATCGAAGCCAACAATTTTGGATCTAAAATGTTCAGTCATGTTGTTCTTACTCATTTCAACATCTTTCAAAATCTAACCATATCAGCATGTTCAGTACATAAAATAGAACGCAATGCACACAAAAGAATTCAAATCCAGGATGATGAACTTTGGAGCATACCTGAGTTTGCAGAACCTTCAAACCTCCAAGAAAACTAGTCACCAGCTCCAGATCAACCTCCTATAGCTTCTATTCACAAAATAAATGTGAAAGAACCTCTAAAACAGCCTGGATCTAGCAATTCGAATGAACCTGATCTGAACTTGCACTGATACAAAACTTGCACAAAATCTTGATTGAATGGTTGATCCTTGTTCCTTGCACTTCAGGGAGAAAGAATATGTAAGAGGTTTTGCAAATGAGTGGCTATGGAGTGAGATTCGGTCCAAAATGCAAAAGGTGCAAGAACTTTGAAATGGTGAAATGAAGAACAAATCTGGTGAAATGAAACCCTAGTTCTCTTATTTATAATGGCACTGATCATTGATTAGGGTTTAGCAAGCAAGGCACGTGGGAGGAGTGTGAATGAAATGAATTTGCAATTGTGTATGAAGAGTGTGATCTTATGCTTGGCTCATGCATTTCTCATTCTCTTTGCCCATGCTGATTCCATCTCACCCTAAATTCACCTCTGAATCAATCTTGGCCATAAGATTCAAGTGGATCACGCCTTCCTCATGATTTTGCAAAAACTGCACTTGTGAAATATCCTTTAATTCATGCACGAATTCTCTTGTTTCTCTTGAGCCAAATGCTTCTTATACCATGCCTTGTGATATTATGATCTTAATTTGCCCATAGGTTGGCTTCAAAATGAATTAAATGGGCTTTTGCAAATGGTGTAAACTTGGAAATGTGGTAAAACCCTAAAAATGGATGAGTTTCGATTGGCCATATCTTTTGATCCATGAAGGCTATGAAAATGCACTTGTACTTTTTGAAAATGGGAGACCATACTCTACAACTTTCATGTTCAATGGAAGTTCATTTGAGGTCATCTTGGCCATGAATGAATGGTTTGAAAATTAGGGCAAACCTTACCAAAAATAGTAACTTCCTTTATAAGCCAAATGCCAAAAATGGAAAGTTCCCCAAAACTTCTTGATTCTTGATCTTTGACCTTGCCAAACCTCTTATAGGACCTTAAGGACATCCCTTGGCTTGAAAAATGGGATTGGAACCCTTGAATTGTCACAATTGACTTTTCAAATGATTAGTTTGACCAATTTCTTCTTATGCAAGTAACTGATGAAATAACTGCCTTCCTCAATGAATTTTCTCACCAAATTTCATCCATAGCCTTCTCATATCATATTAAGGACTTTGCCCACATGAAATGGCCAAAGTCACAAAGAATCCTTGCCTGACAAGAAACCCTAATTTAAGGATCACTTGTATGAGCTTGCATTCCCTTGGATCATTCGATAACTTCCCAAGCCCTTGGGCTCTTGTAGAAGATCTTGAGCTTGTATGAGACCTAAAAACACCTTGTGAGACTTGTCCAAGGACCATTAACTCCTTTCTTTGACTTGTAAGGCTTTAATTGTACCATTTATTGATCATATGCCCAATGCTAGAACATGAGAATGTTATGCTTCATTTTTCTATGCAAAGATGCTAAAAAAATATGTTTATGATGATTATGACATGAAGATGAAGGTAGAGACAAGAGGGCAAATTTGAGGTGTTACACCAAGCAATCTGGTGGTCAGGGCTTTCAGACTACTTTCTATGTGATGGACATACAGTCGGCCTACAATTGTTTGTTGGGTCGACCATGGATTCACGCCGCTGGCGCAGTTACGTCGACCCTTCACCAGAAATTGAAATATGAGTGAGAAAGACAAATTATCACCATCTGTGGTGAAGAGGAAATCTTTGTTAGCCATCTTGCTACATACAAATACATTGAGATGGATGGTGAAATCCATGAAACTATGAGCCAAGGGTTTGAAGCTCTGAACATCAATGAGGCAACGACTGAAGTATTTGCTGCATCCCAAGAGGATATGATAGGTACTTCAATTGTCTCCTATCAGCAAGCCCGGAAGGTTGTTGAAGATGGTAATGCTCAAGGCTGGGGAAAACTACTACCGGTGGAGAAGAAGGAGGACATATTCGGTTTGGGTTACAAACCATTCCGACAAGATCAAGCGGAGGCTGCTAAAGAGCCCAAGTTCATCAGTGGGGGATGCTCACCCCAGATGCTAATAACAACCTGGAAGACGAGGCAGAAAGCGACCTCAACCTGGAGAGCTGGATACGTCCAAGGATCTCGGGTCATCAAGTCCTTAATTGGTCTTCCCAGGAAATTATAAGGGTTACTCCTGCAGAGTAATTATTATTTCCTGCTTTTTTTAGCATGCATCAAATCCTGCATCTTGCCCAAGGTGTCAGGACTCATTTTGTAATAGGGCTATATTGTAATTTTGTGCAAATGGATTATCAATGAATATCAGACATCTTTTGCAAACAAGTCTCTTTTTCGCTAACTGTCTTTTCATTTTTCACTTTTGTACAAAACAATAAAATGGCAATGTTTTCAAAATAATAACTTCATTCTTTTAAAACAAGATTAAAATTGATCACTAAAATGAACAAATCTCAACCCTTGCAGAGATTACCCTTCATATTGAACCGACAACAACACTGTTGTGACCTTGTATGACTTCGACAATCCAATTAATCAAGTTGATGAAGGGGTTGAAGAAGACTATGAGTTACCTGAAGAGTTAGCCAGGTTGTTGAGGCAAGAAGAGAAAGTGATCACTCCTCATTAGGAGGAGGTTGAAATAGTTAATCTTGGTACCGTAGAGGATTTGAAAGAAGTGAAGATTGAGGCCAGTCTGCAGGCTTCAGTAAAAGAACAGCTTATTGACATGCTTCGAGAATACGTCGACGTCTTTGCTTGGTCCTATCAAAACATGCCAGGTCTAGATACGGATATTGTTAGGCACAAGCTGCCATTAAAGGAAGATTACCCTCCAGTGAAGCAAAATCTACGTCGTACTCGCCCGGATATAGCCATGAAGATTAAGGAAGAAGTACAAAAACAGTGGGACGCCGGTTTCCTTGCTATAACTAGTTACCCTCCGTGGGTCGCTAATATTGTACCAGTGCCGAAGAAGGATGGCAAAGTACGGATGTGTGTGGATTACCGGGATCTGAACAGAGCTAGCCCGAAGGATGATTTCCCTTTACCCCACATTGATGTATTGGTGGACAACACAACTCAATTCTCGGTGTTTTCTTTCATGGATGGTTTTTCTGGGTATAATCAGATCAAGATGTCACCCGAAGACATGGAGAAAACAACCTTCATCACACCTTGGGGCACATTTTGTTACAAGGTAATGCCTTTTGGACTGAAGAATGCCGGTGCGACTTATCAACGAGATATGGTAACATTATTCCACGATATGATCCACAAAGAAATTGAATGCTACGTGGATGACATGATTGCCAAGTCCCTCACTGAAGAAGATCATCTGGTAAATCTGCTGAAGTTGTTCAAGCGTCTGAGAAAGTAACAGTTGAAGTTAAACCCCAACAAATGCACATTCGGGTACATTCTGGTAAGTTGCTGGGATTTATCGTAAGTGAAAAGGGAATTGAGGTTGATCCCGATAAAGTCAAAGCCATTCAGGAGATGCCGGCACCTAGGACTGAAAAGGAAGTTTGGGGGTTCCTAGGTAGATTGAACTACATATCAAGGTTCATATCTCATCTTACTGTAACCTGCGAACCCCTGTTCAAGTTGTTAAGAAATGAACAAACGGTCAGGTGGAACGAAGATTGTCAGAAGGCTTTTGACAAAATCAAGGAATATCTGTAAGAACCTCTGATTCTTATGACTCCAGTTGAAGGAAGACCTCTAATAATGTACCTGACAGTATTAGAAGGATCAATGGGGTGTGTGTTGGGCCAGCATGACGAATCTGGTCGAAAAGAGTATGCAATATACTACCTAAGCAAAAAGTTTACCGACTGTGAACAACGTTATTCACTGCTCGAGAAAACTTGTTGTGCTTTAGCGTGGGCTGCTCGCCGACTAAGGCAGTATATGTTGACTCACACTTCTTTATTAATCTCAAAAATGGACCCCATCAAGTACATATTTGAGAAGCCAGCACTTATCGGAAGGGTTGCAAGATGGAAAATGATTCTGACAAAATATGACATTCAGTATACATCTCAAAAGGCCATCAAAGGCAGTGTACTGTCTGACTATCTAGCTGAGCAACCCATTGATGATTTCCAGCTATAAACACCCCAAATTTTCCCTCACTAATATCACACCATGGCTTGTGATCTTTCTTTTTTTCATAAGCATAAGCATACCACATCACATTGCATATGTGTTTCATCTGCATAGTTCAAATTCATCTGCATCTAGGGTTTGTGATCTGAGCAATCAAAGATTCCATCTGAGCCACTCCAAAGGCCTCGGAGCATTACAAGAGGGTCCATGTGTGTTCCATCATCATATTATATCCCTCAAAGTTCAAGGAAGTCAAGAAATCACAAGAACTGGAGAAGCATGGAAGCAGAGCTAGGTTTTCACTACACAGATGACCAAAATTAGGGTTTTGGTTTCAGAGGCCTTAACACCTAATTTTTGGGCCATTCTTGTTTCTAATGTTCTTAATATGTTATAAGGATCATATATATCAAGTATTATGATGAAATTCATTGTGGAAGTCATCTG
This sequence comes from Lathyrus aphaca, assembly GCA_963966055.1. Classification (NCBI taxonomy): domain Eukaryota; kingdom Viridiplantae; phylum Streptophyta; class Magnoliopsida; order Fabales; family Fabaceae; genus Lathyrus; species Lathyrus aphaca. The sequence continues at coordinate 413,392,115 of OZ014525.1, forward strand.
TTCATTAGGTAACTTCTTGAGCACGTTAAGTCAAAATCAGGGCATCTGAGGCCCCCAACAATGGAACCAAAGGGGTATTTTCATCAAATTGAAGTTATATGGTCTTTATTTGATCATTGAAGTGCTTTGAAGTTCACAAAATTAAAGAAAATTGAGCTAAACCAAAAGTTGCCAAAAATGGAAATGACTTGTAATGGAAACTTTCCATTTTGGGAAAGTTCTTCAACCTCCTCTTTCTTAATCAAAAATGATTCAAATGAAAAATTCTTGGTCATGAAAGTTGTAGATTAGGTCTTTCCCTTTTCATAAAGTACAAGAACATGCTCTAATTCATTTTGGAACTCAAGTTATGATCTTTCAAAGTTGGCAAAAATCACATAATTTTCACATTCATGCCAAAGAGGGATTTTTGCAAATTCACTTGCCAAGCTTCTAAGTGACCTCTAATGCATCTCTAAACATCATACCATCATAGTACAAATCATTTTGATCATAATTGGCCCAAGAATCATATATTTTCGTGCCTTGAACTTCAAGAAATTTCAAAAGGGCCAAAACTTCTCAAAATTGCAAAATGGTATAAATCTTCCCATACACTTGTGCCAGCATGCCAAATCTGTTTCCATGGTCCTCCTTGAACTCAGCTGAGGCCACACACCCCTTGCAACCAGGCCTGCCATGACCCATACCTCAAGTACAACCAACCTTGACTTTTTGCATTTCACACCATACCAATCAGCATAGCCCACAACAACTCTTCTGACCTATCACAGCTTCACATACATGCCCTAAGGATCACATTTCATAACGTCTTGGAGCTGGAATCATCCCACACATTCAGATTGCCAAAATCCCTCTCAAACTTCATCTCTTCGAAATTCATAAACCAGCCATCAAAACTTCAAGCAAACTTCACCAATCATCTCCATACACCCTCTAGATCATTTCCCAACCATTAAACAAGCCTGAAACCTCAAGAATCAAAAACACGATTTCACCCCCTCTTTGAACTGAAACTTCAAAACAGCCCAAATAAATTCCTTCCAAGCATCAAAGCATCCTCAGAAGGTCCATTGGAGTTGATTGGCACCAAGGACAGACTCAGATAGCTCAGATTAAGAAAGCTCAAGCTCAGGTATCATCAAGAACAAATTTTCCAGAACTTGTATTTTTTGTTATAGAAATGTTCTTCATGCTTCACTGATCACACTGCACCTTTTACTTTTGAAAATGGTTGAGATTTGAGCTTGTATCGTGCTTCTGAAACTTTTGCAGTTTTTATGTTTTGATTCGAATCTCATGTTTGATGCAATATAAATGTTGTTTGATGGTTGATTCTTGTTTGGGGTAGTTAGGGGATCATTTCTGGAAAGTTAGAGCTCCTAATTTGGCCTAGGGAAGAATTTGGGGATTTGGTCTCACCGGAGAAGATGACCGGAGCACTGTTCCGGTCATCTGAATGTCATTAGGTTTTTAATTAGGGTTTAGGGTCAGTTTGAATGTCAGCCCTTGGATGACCTTTCCCGCGCGTGTATGAACGGTTCAGATTGTGTCATTAACCCTAATCCCTGTTTAATTAATTTAATCAAAATTAATTATCCATATTAATTCTCAGCCACTAGATTACGCGCCAGTCAACTCCCTCCAAATTACTTTGAATCTCAGCCTTGGATCTTGCATACTTTCCATTTAAATTCATTTTTATTTCATTTTTATTCATTTTTCTTGCATATTTATTTTAAAATACTTAGAAAAATCCAAAACATATTTCCTTTTGCATTTTTGTTTCAAATATTTTTCTTAGTCAGAAAATGATTTTATTTTATTTTTTGCACATAAAAAGTATTTTTAAAATATTTAAATGTTTATTTTAATTAATTAATGGAAATTAATTAATTAAAATAGCATTTAGGTTTCTAAAAATCACCAAAAAAATTCATGTTACATCTTAACACATTCAGAAACATTTTCAAACCCCTCATACAAATTTCTTTTTGGTTTTGATCATCATTTGACAATTTTCTTTGAATTTAGGGTTCATAAAATCACATTTTTAACCCTAAGCTTTGAAAAATCTTTTCTACCTAACCATGAAGGGTTTGAAGTTGGTTCTTTTTGCATTGTTTTACACATATCATGTAGTATCTATGATAATTTTGGCATGAATTTATCTTGCATTTTCAATTTGTTTGGAATTTTATATTGAGGACCACCCAAAAAACCCTAGAAACTTAGGAAATTCATAACTCCTTCTAGGTTTAGTTTCTGAGCTCCCCCTTTGGATGGTAACCTAGTATAGGTTTAGGGTTCCTTTGAGTGCATTTTCAATTTTTGATCATGTCATTTGAATCTGTCTTTGCCATTTGCATCTCATCCTTTCATGTAACCCTAATTTTGCATATTTACTTGCATCTTACATTGCATTGCATGAACATATGAACTTGCCATGCCATTCTAAGCATTTGTATGCCATCTTAGACATCTTAATACATTTATTGAACATTTCTTGGCCATTTATTCATACATTTGCTATGCTTTGCATCAATTACATGTCATGAACATCCATGTGTTTACATGCTTCCTACATGCTTCATTTGCATTCACTCTCTTATATGATCACACACATGCATCTTGTATGCCTTTGCATCATATCATTGCATCATTTACATCATGTTTATGCTTCTGGTCTTGGTTTTTGCCTTTGCATATTGTAACACCCCAAATTTGCCCTCTTCATTTTAAGCATCATATCACATCATATTCATCATGAACATATCATATTCTCAGCATCCTAGCATGGAAAGATGAGGCATAACATTCCTCATGACCTAGCATTAGGCATATGATCATCTGGGGAGGTTCTTGAAGCATTTCAAGCCATGACAAGGGGCTCAATGGTTTTGTACAAGTCCTATGAGGGGTCTACATTGCATTTACAGGTTCAAGTTCATTTGCAAAAGCTCAGAAGGTTGGAAGATCATCAGGGATTCCAGGTTAGGGCAAAGCTCCTACACAAGGATCCTAAACTAGGGTTTGAGATTCAAGCATGAAAACCTCACAACTTTGGCCATTTCATTTGGGAAAAGTATTGTACATGTCAAGAGGATCCTAGGTACCAATTTTCAGGAGAATATTCCTTGTGGAAGTCAGGAAATTCTTCAGTTGCTTGCAGATGAAGTAATTGGTCAACTGTGCTTTTAAAAAGTCAACTGTGTGATTTCAAGGGGTCCAATCCATTTTTTCTAGCCAAGGGATGTTCTTACATTGTTATAAGATGTTTGGAAAGTTCAAAGATCAAGAATCATGAAGTTTTGAGGGTTTTTGCAAAATTGGTGCAAAATTGGTTTTAAGGAAATTCCATTTTTGGCAACTTTTGCCCTAAAATTCAAGTGAGCTTAACATGATAAAAAATTCTTCAAATGAACCCAAGTCAAACATGAAAGTTGGAGATTAAGGCCTCCAATTTTCAAAAAGTACAAGTACTTTTTCATAGCATGTGTGGTTTGTAATCTATGCCCCTCGAAAATCTGGTTCAAATTAGGGCAAACGACAAAATTCATGCATGCACCAAAGCCAAAAGGTTCAAAACTCAATTTCAAGTGTTGGAATGGATCAAGTATGTTTACAAAGTTACAATACAAGGTATTTGGCATGTTTTTCTCAAGAGAATACATCAATTTCGTGCAAGGCAAGGATGTTGCTTCACAAATGCAAATTTTGCATATTCATGAGAAAAGTGTGACAACTTAATCCAATGGCCAAGATTTTGTTTGTTTGAGATTAATGGATCCGATTAGAGTGCACATGGGGCTGAAGGCAAGAGAATGCATGAGTGTTTCATGATCTTATCACAACTTGCAAAATTGGCAAAATCACCAAATACTCCTCATTCCCACGTGCAAACTTCTTCATCTTTTCAGCATTAGGTCATGGCATGATATAAAAGAAATTAGGGTTTCAGAATCCCTGACCTCTCTCTCATTTCTCAGTTTTCACCTTCTTGCACAAATTGCATTTTCTCTCAAATCTCCTCATACACGAGCTCTCTTCCAAAACCAATTGTAGATCCTTGATCCTTGGAAGCTCAGGATCATTAATCACACACTTGTTCAAGCTATCTCTCAAGATCAGCAACCTTGCCATTTCAGGGCAGGTGCCTGCAAATCTCAAGATCCAGCCATATTCAAGGCTCTAGTTGCATTTATTTTGCAACTAGAGAGCATTTGGAGTGATTTTGCTTCATCATCTGGACTTCTAGCACGTTTTTTCAAGCACTACAATCTCAGGTTAGCTCATGAATCTTCAGATCTGGAAATGAAAATGTTGGTGTGTATATTGATCTTTGATGTTCACTGATCACTCTGCTGGTTGTGGTTTCGAATTTGGTGCATTGTAGAGTTAGATATTTGAATTTCATGTTTCATGGTCATTTCTGTTTGCTCTCGATCCAGATGATTCTTTGATCCAATGATCTTTTCAATGCCATTTTTGAATTCAGGGCCTATCAATTACCCAATCTGGAGGTCTTTGTTAGTTTTAATTGATGTTTGTTCATATGTTGATGTTTCCGGTGCCGGAGCCCTAGCTCCGGTCACCGGAATCTGCAAATCTTTGAGCTAGGGTTTCTGAGGTAGGAGACGAGTCCTCAACCCTCAGATCTGTCCTCCCAGCGTCCAGGATCTTGCCACGTTTTAAGTGATGCTGCCTCCCTCTCATGTGCCATTGTGTTTCTATTTTAATTCATAATATTTCTCACCTCACCATAACAATTGTGCAACTCAGCTCCTCATCCAATAGTTCATCCACGTCATTTAATCAAAGGAGAGCCAGATGCGTTGGATCAATCTCAAGGCAATTGTTTTTTCCTTTGATTTCCTGAATATCCACCCTTGCTTTCATGAGCCAGCGCAAACCCAATGGGCCCTGTTTGCTTTTTGCACCCCCTCTAGCCTTAAGCCCAAATCATTTGAACGTGAATCCCTGCTATCCACACCCCCATCCTGTCTCTCATTTTATTTCTTTTTCATTTATTTTCTTTTATTATCATTTTGGTTTCTAATTATTTAAAATACTTCCAGTCATAAAAAAATTCCAAAATAATTCATGGTAGTCCAATTGAATTTTCTTTATTTTTCCATATTTTTATTTCCCATTTATTTCTAATATACACGTGTCATTTAATTATTCCTCTTCATTAATTCTTTTTAAGTCCATTTTGAGTACCATGCCTTGTCTAATTTCCATAGTGTTCATCTCTTTGAGTTTTGTGTTGGTTCTTTTTGCTTTGAATTCATAAGATAATGGACTTTATGTGTGATTTTTCCCCTGTTTCTTAGAAATTTATTCATTGGGTTTTGGTCCTTGCCTTATGATGGAAGTTTCTTAACCCTAGTTCATGTTTAAGCCTTCATTTGACCCATCTAGCCTCTGAATTTCTCCCAATCCTTTTGGTGTCTTGTTATATCATGTTTGAAGATCATTTGTCCTAAGTTGTGGAATTTTTAGATGCATTGTTGCTTTGTTTTGAATTATGCTTTGTACCTTGTCCCATTTTGTTTCCTTTTGATCATAAGGTCTCTAATTGGCTTAGAAGGGAACTTGTGCCAACTTATCCTTCTCATTTGGGGTCTCTTTGGGGTATGGGTACCTTTCTGGTCTTAGGTTAGGGTTTGTGTCTTGGAAATTTTTGTGTTTGGCTTATCTTTTAAGTTCTTCCTTTATTATGTGCTTTCACCTCTTCTCTTTACTTCTTTCATCCCATATTATGATTGTATAGTGTTGTGTGTCTCTTCTCTTCATCTTTCTTGCTTCTTAAGCATTTCCTAAACTTGATTTGGTTCTGGTCTTGGGCTTTGAGTTCATGTTTGTGCATTTTTGCCTTGCATCTTTCTTAAATTTGCATTTGTTTGCCATGTGATTCATTTTGTCTCTTAATTGACTTGCATGCTTTTTCCTCATTCTTGTAACTTGCATATCCATTGAGCATTTGTATATATGACTTCATTTCTGTTTGTATGATGTTGGCATGTCATCTTGTTCCTTTTGCTTTGCTTATATGTTGTGTTGCTAACCTTTTCAGGTGCTATGGTAAGTGAGAGGTGTGGAAGTTAGTTCCACATCTCCAAATCTCATCTTTTCTCTTCTTATTCTTAATTGAGCTAACCCTTTGCTTGTTGAGCTTAGGCCTTACTCATCTCTTCTTCTTTCTTCTTCTTCTCTTCTTCTTTCTTTTTATATTAGGATAGAAAACCACACTAACCTTAGGATATCCATGCATGACAACACTTAGGATTCTTTAGTCCCCCATTAGATGTTTTACCTTTAGATCCTTTATTTCTTTCTCTTCTCATCTTCAAACTTAATTCTAATTCACTTAATAAATGTTGATTACTTTCGTGTGACATGAGACTTTGCTATGAGATACTTGCACGCGTTCCGTTTCAGGGCGAGGTGTAAGTTATCCCTCGTGGTGGATAGGTCTTAGCATGAGATTACTTCACAAAGAAAAGCTAAAAAACACTTCTTAACCAAAAATCACAAAAAACACTTAATAAATGTTAAGTAGGTCAGTGTGTCTGAGCCTTCACTTGTGGGACTAGCTTTGGGGATTTCCTCCATAGATAGGTGTGCCTCTTGCGCATTCCATTTCGGGATGATGTGAGACGTACACATCCCAGTGAGTAAGACTTAGGTACACTTACCTATGCAAACTTCACTCATAAAAATCTTCTAAAAAACACAAATAAACAATAAGCGTCTTTCCTTCGGGAATTCTTTTCTCATCTCCTTCGCTCCGTCCGCGAACTTGCTCCTACTTGTCATTTTGCAAGACGGTTACGCACTCGTCGTCCGAGTCTGCAACACCTGAGCAATGGCATAGGCAGTTCAAGCCTTAATTCACAAGCAATTTCTTTTCTACCCCTAGTTAGGGGAACTACGGCGTCTCTGATCCTCATTATCCTGATGAGGTACGTAGGCAGCGGGGTAGGGCCCGTTCGAGCACAATCTTTGTTTTCCCTACATTTGTTCCTTTTCATTTCTTTTTCATTTCCCTTTTCGTTTCTTTTATCCAGTTCAGTTTCTTTTCCTTGCAGCAGTTTTCATACCCTCACCCTTTGAAATAGTTTCTTTTGCAAGTGTGGATCCCGTCGGGTACGGCGGACGATCTGGGTGCTAATACCTTCCCAGGTTGTAACCGACTCCCAAACTCAGTCTCTTTGGTTCGCAGGACCCGTGTCCTTCCTTTTCTTTTCTTCTGGTTTGTGCAACATTACCATTCCCGTTCCTTCGGGATAAAAATGCCTGGCTGGCGACTCTACCTCTTCCGCGCCACTTTCGCGTTTGTACCAGGATGGAAATCCGGTGAGCAACAGCTGGCGACTCTGCTGGGGACCCATAACCAGAGTATCTCTGGTTCCCCTGTGAGTCTCTCCTAGCGCTTGCGTGTTTCTGTTTCTTTGGGTGATGTTTGATTGCTGCTGTGTGTTGTATTTTTACTGTTGTTTATTTACAGCTTTATTTACATCTTTATTTTACAGTTTTCAGTATTTATTTTCCGCATCATATATCATACTGGACTGCCTGGACTAGTTTTCTGTTTGGTGGGCTCGGGTGATACTGTTTCGGAGAGATAAGCCAAGTACCCGGCTTGAGTGCACTATAGGATTAGAGTGGACATATTGTACTCACATGTGACATGATGAGTGGCGATGTATTTCAAGCCCAGATTGTGACCGTCCTGGAAATATCTTATGTGGGGATTTCCTCCACTTCGGGATAGGACCTTGATAGTTATGTGCATCTGGGAACCGATCATTGAGGACCTTTGTGGAAACAACCCTCTCCAGTGGTGGCAGTGGCATACCACATTTTGTGGAAAACACATTCGCACCCGAGGGTCCACTGGGGACTCGCATAGGATGGACTAGTTCTCTTATAGGAACTTAGTCAAAGCATCTGTGTAGGATCAGAATGCGCCTAAGAGGGGGGGGTGAATTAGGTGTATATAATTTTTCTCGATTCTTTTTCTTTGATGGATATAATTTTTCTTTTAAGTTTGTATGGAAGGAAAGCAGTAAGGCAGAAAATAAAAACGACACAGAGAATTATCCTGGTTCCCTTCACAATCCGAAGGTACATCCAGTCCCCTTTCAACTTGAAAGAGATTTCCACTAGTTTTTAGAAAAAGTACAACCTATCACACCTTCAATGGTAAGGCCTACTTTCTAACAAACTATCATACAAGTGTGCAAGAACAATCCTCTTGCCACACTTACCCTTATGTCCAAACAAACCTTGGAACACAAGTCACACAATAGAAATACTTTTCTATATTTTTAATTTTGAGTGAGTAATACAAAGATTTAATATCAAATAATGATCTTCTCCTATGTACACAATTCACTTTTCAAATATCAATACAAGTGTTCAAACATGAAGTATGAAAGATGAATATCTTATGAACACTTTTGAAAAGAATGAAAATATTTGAAAGTTGATGAATTTGATTCAAGTGAATTTTTATAAAAATTGTAGGAGGTGTTTTTTGAATTTGAAAAATTCAGATTTTATATTATACAAGATACCCTTTTGAAAAGGTATGAAAAATTATGAATCAAAATAATTTTTGAAGAGATATAATCAAAGGTGCAATTTGAATTTCAAAGGAAAATATTTTTCAAAATATTACAGTGTTAACCGGTTAACCAAATGGTTAACCGGTTAACGCCTATGAACGTTAACATGTTTTCTGAAAATTTGAACCCGTTAACCGGTTAACCAAATGGTTAACCGGTTAACACTGTTAAAACCAGAAACAGAAGGTTTTAAAAAGAGTGTTAAACGGTTTGAAAAATATGTCAGCTTATTTTATGCAACATGCTAGTATATGATTGAATGCGTGAACACTTGTACATCAATTTAAAAGAGAGATTGATATACCTAACCAAAAGTATCCAAGCATGAAGTTGAACAATGATGCAAACGAAGCTTGAAATCAAAGCCGGTTGCTTGAAGCTTGATCAGTTGGAGCTCTTGACTTTTTGCAGGTCTGAAAGATATGCGCCGTGTTGTCTTCATCAAAATCTTCGAGGTTGAAGGCGTGCTTCTACATTCTCCCCCTTTTTGATGATGACAACCGAAAATTCTGCGAGAGCTTTGATCAATGTTTCTCTAAGCGAATTCTCCCCCTATGGGCAGCAACTCCCCCTAAATGATAGCAGCAGTAGCGAGAGAAAAAAAAATTCTGCATAGAGAGTCATTAGAGAAACAAGGTCTTCTCCCCCTTTGGCATTAGCAAAAAGGAAGGGACCAACAAGCAAGCATAAACATGAAAAGTAGCATCATATAAGCAATCATACAAGCAAGCACATATAAAACACAAACATAATGCAAGTAAACCAAAAATGCCTAAAAACTTAGGACTTTAGTTTGAGAGTACAAAACATAACATGATTTAAAAGATAAAGCAACATAATAAAAACATCACGGAGACATGGTCCTCATTCCTCATCCGACACATCTTCATCATCTTCTTCCTCTTCTTCGGTACCATCCACATCCTCATCAACATGCTCGGTGGTGGTTCGGGAACTTAGGACAAGGTTCCGAAGGCTTTTGATGGCACTCATAGCTTCATGGTGGTGTGACATCATGGTTGAGTAGAGAAAGTCATTAGTAATTGTAACACGGTGGGAGAACTGACTTTTAGTTATGTTGCGGATAGCAAGAGTCGCCACCGACTTTTATTTTATCCAAAGGAAAGGCATAAAAGAACAGGAAAGACCTTTAAAAGATTTTTGGGTTCGGGGTGTAGGTTATGTAAAGGGAAGGTGTTAGCACCCTTTACATCCATGGTTATCCATGGGCTCTTAGTTACTTAGCTCACTTTAAGTTGTTTTTGAAAATGTGAAGTGTGTGAATTTTCATAAGAGTTTGATAATGATCCATGTACGGATGCGTAAAAAACTTGTGTTTGAAAATTGTTTGAAATTGTGAAATGTTTGAAATTGTTTTGAAGTAGTGAGCAAGTAACTATGAGGAACCTACCCTAAAGTTTAAGTCTTTCTGTTCTTTATCCTTTAAATGGTAAGACTATCCCTATTATTAAGGAATAGGTAGTCATTACCTTGGATGTAAGGGACATATGAAGGGACATCTGTTTAATGAAGGCAACTGTGGGGTGTATTAAGCATTTAGGAGGGACTATCATCATTATTCGAAAGGGACAAGATCATATTGAAAGGCAACCATTAAGGGACTTGATCTTTAATTATGAAGGGACTAGATGACTTTTCTTTTAAGGGACTTGCTTTATACACCCCACTTGACCTTTTTGAATAGGCAACATTGAGAGGTAACCCTAGAAAGTGAGATGGCGATTAAAAATCGACTTACGTGTGTGAATGTTTAATTTTATATTTATCTTATAATTTAAGTGATCTAAATTCAATTTTTAAATATAATACATGTTTACACTCCCTATTTTACTAACCATAGCATAAGAAATAAATAATTTAAATATTTACAAAAATTACATCCAGGAGCATTTACATAATAATAAAGCAATTAAAAATAAATAGCAAAATAAAATAAATAAATAAGCAATTATAAATAATAAATAAATAAGCAAGAATAATTATAATAGGGGTTAGTAATAAAAATCAAAAATAAATAAGGTTAGTGAAATAATAATATGAGCATAATTTAAAAAAAATAAATAGATTAGTAATAAACATGATTAGTAATAATAATAAACAAAACAAAATTTTAATGGCATAATAGAAAAATAAGAACAATTATATTAATTAACCATAAAATTTAAGACTATAAACAAATTAAATAAATTATGAACATATTATGAGAAATTATTAAATTTTGCAATTTTTAGAGACTATTTACATATATACTTAATTATAAACAATTATAGGATATTTATTAAAAATTGGATTAATCATAATTATATTTACAAAAAATTAATTATATTAAATAAAATATGTACATAATAAAATTAGGTTTTTAATAAATGTTTAGAAAAGATAAACTAGGGTTTACAAAATTAGGGTTTGTTAGAAAAATATTTAAGGGTTTATAATCTAATATACAAAATTATTTTAATAAATATATACATATTATAATTTAAATACATAATAAAAAGAATAATTTTTGAATTAAAAAAATAATTTTAGAATATTAGAAAACATTGAATATACATTTATAGAATTATTTAATTATGTATATGATTATTAATAAAACCAAAATCAATTAAACAAAATAAAATAGAAAAAAATAACAAAACTTACCTGGCTGGGATTTGAACCCAGGAGGCTTTGCTTCACCATACTCATGCCCTACCACTGGGCTGCACGCTGATGGTGCAAGAAGAATGAGCTCCAAATTGTTTTGTTCTTTAAACCTGGAAAATCATAAAAATAATGAACAAAAGCAAAAGGCCTGGGGGAGGATCGAACCCAGGACCTCTTAAGCTAACACGCATACACAAGACCAATCCAGCTAGATGAGCGAACATGTTAGAATATTGACTATAAATGATAATATATTAAAACTGTAATTTAAATGGAAAAATATCAAAAGGATTGGCTGGAGGCAGGATTCGAACCCCAGCCTTCCATCAACACGCGCGTCTGTTTTACCACCAGGCCAACCATGCTTTGGTGAATGAAAATAGAAACAATGCAATAAAATATTATAGGCAATATTTGAATTTCCAGAAGCGCGCGAACCAGCTTCGTCTTCTACCTCATGACCTGCAGAATTACCTGCGAATATTATTACGACTTTTCCTGCGATTTAAATTTGCAGGAAGACCTATGTTCTTCAAACGCATTGAATCATGCCAAATCAAACCACAATAATAGCACCAAACAATTACCCATGATCAATACAGTTCAATTAGGTTATTTAAAGGTCTTTAAATCACTCAAATCACAAAGCCCTAAAACTGAGTTCCAAACCCTAACAATGGCCGTTTTCCTATTAGGTCACGAAACTTCAAGCTTCTTGTCCAGAATCAATCCTTAGAACCTCACAACCAATAAAGCACAACAAAAATTCATTAGCAATGCATAAAAAGTTAGAATCGAAAAAATAATTTTCAAGAACAATAACCATTCGATTTATGCAATATGGAGTGCTTGGGATGCATATGAGTATTGGTTTACACTCAATGATGTTCAGTGATCATTGCTATGTGCTTAGTTTACCTTCTACTGCCTTGGAATGTCCAAACCGAATTTGAGTTTTTTGCTTGAATTTTGAAATATGAAACTTACCTTTGAGGCTGTCAAAAATTCGTCCTTTTGATTAGGGTTATGTTTAGTACTTATAGGAGGATGTATTAGGTCAGAAACATTGATCACTTGTGTGGAAATTTTGATCTAAAAAGATTCAAAAAGATGGCCTTTTAAAAATCAAATATCTTGCATAAACCCTTGCTATTTTGAGAGGATTTTCATAACTCTTGTATCAATCAAGTTTAAATGTGATTTAAAACTTTCTAGAAGCAAAATTAAAATTAATTTTCATGATTTTATATTTTATTTGAATTTAAGATGACTTTTTAATATAAAAATCATAATAAATAAAAAAAAAATTATGAATAAATTAATTTAATTTCGTGCAAGATGTTATGAAGTGGATTGGGTCATTATTTGGCAAGCCCATTTGGAAAAAATTGGTTTTAGACCTCCTTTTTCTTCATGAACCAACCCAAAATTTCCCAACTTTGCAAGGGCACATATCCTTCAATTTTAATGCTATGAGGGTGTTCTTGGACATTTTGGAAAGCTTGAAGAGTCCTCTAACCAACCCCACTGGTTTCATGTCCATATCATTTACCATTCTCAAGTTATGCCCTTTTGAAGTTGTTGACTTTTTGTTGACTTTCAAAAGGACCTATAATGTCTTAGCTCATACCTTCCAAATGAAGCATTTTTGGGCTTGGCTTGTGAGACACAAAGTTGTATAGAATTCAATTTCCTTCAAAATGAGCTTTGTATGGAGACTTGGTGATGAAGCATGTGAAATTTATGGCTGGTCAAAGTTCAGTTGACTTTTACTGAGGAAACCCTAATTTAGAAACTCCTGATTCTTGATGATCTGAAATCTCCTTGATGAATCATGATCAACCCTTGATCAAATGATGAATCTTACTTCATATAATTGATGTTGGCAAAAAATCATGAAGTTTGACTTTGGTTTGACCACAGTTGACCTCAGTTTGACTTTTTAACTACTTTGACTGATTTTGACTTATCTGATCATCTGACTGAGCAAACTTTTGAGAAAAGTCTTGAAACTTGTCATGGGGGTTCTTACACACATATAAGATGTTATGAAGCTCACTTGGAGTCTTGGAAGTTCAATTAGCCTGATTAAAGTCAAAACCCTAGTTTTAGATGCACTGCTTAGGAGGTGCATTGTCTGAGGGAATTGTCAACTCTTCTGACCAATTGTGAACTTTGTGAACCTTGTGAACCATCATAAAATGTCTTGTGAACCTCATGGGAGGTATTGTGAACCTTGTGAACCTCATAAAGTATCTTGTAGACTTCATGAACCTCATGAAAGGTCTTGTAAGCATTATGAATCTTGTGAACCTTGTGAACCTCATAAAGTGACTTGTAGACTTCATGAACCTCATGAAAGGTCTTGTAAGCATTGTGAATCTGGTGAACCTTGTGAACCTCATAAAGTGACTTGTAGACTTCATGAACCTCATGAAAGGTCTTGTAAGCATTGTGAACCTTGTGAACCTCATAAAGTGACTTGTAGACTTCATGAACCTCATGAAAGGTCTTGTAAGCATTGTGAATCTGGTGAACCTTGTGAACCTCATAAAGTGACTTGTAGACTTCATGAACCTCATGAAAGGTCTTGTAAGCATTGTGAACCTTGTGAACCTCATAAAGTGACTTGTAGACTTCATGAACCTCATGAAAGGTCTTGTAAGCATTGGGAAGCTTGTGAACCTTGTGAGCCTTCATGAAGTGACTTGTAGACTTCATGAGCCTCATGGAAGGTCTTGAAAGTATTGTGAATCTTGTGAACCTTGTGAACCTTCTTAGTACACAAAGTCTTGTATTGTGAGGGAAAATTTTGGGGTGCAACAGCTGCCCCTGTTCAATTTTCTGAAACCTGAGGGGTTATATTGGTATATTTGCCAGTCGTGACCTGGAAGGTTGAAGGGGATTGAACACAAAAGCCCAAAAATTTGCACTCACCAGTGCGTAGAGTGATACAGATGGCTAGTTGAATATGATTGAGTGGGCTTAAAGATGCCACTTGGAGAAAAATTTCTAGATACATTTCTTGGAGGATAAAGCAGTCCAAAATATGAAGATATAATGATAGATTCCAGGAGGATGAAGCAGCCCTGAAGTGATATGCCTGAAGTAATGATGATAGCTGTCAGGAGGATGAAGCAGTCCTGAGGTAATGATGAGCTTTCAGGAGGATGGAGCAATCCTGATGTAGTGATGTGATTTCAGGAGGATAAAGCAGTCCTGAAGTCTAAGAAGCTGTCAGGAGGATAAAGCAATCCTGAGGTAGTGATATGCTGATGAGATAATAAACTTTCAGGAGGATGAAGCAATCCTGATGTAGTATAACTTTTTTTTAGGAGGATGAAGCAGTCCTGAGATAATAATATGCTTTCAAGAGGATGAAGCAGTCTTGAGAGATTTCGATAATATGCTTTCAGGAGGATAAAGCAATCCTGAGGTACAATAAGCTGTCAGGAGGATAAAGCAATCCTGAGGTAATAGTATGCTTTCAGGAGGATAAAGCAATCCTTAAGTAATGATGATAGCTGTCAGGAGGATGAAGCAGTCCTGATAATCACAAGTTTGTTTGCTGAAGAATTAACCTGAAAACAAGGTAGCATTCTGTATAGCAGCATTAGTTCATGTATTATGTATGCATGTATGATATGATGCACTTAAGTAATGTATTATGTATCTATGGATATGTATGTTATGGTATGGTGTAAATGATGCATGTATGATATGATGCTGCCAGAAGCGTCTGGATATCTTCGTATAACAACTGCTGGCTAGGGAAAATAAATCCCGATTCGTTGCTGAAGAATATGAGGAACTCGTTCCCGTCTTGTTTGATAATATATTATACATAACCTCCCGTAAGCTGGGAATAGCAAGGTATATATAACCTCCCGCCTGCTGGGGATAGTAGGGTATACATAACCTCCCGTCTTCGTTCGTCGTACTCTTATTGGAAAGTAAATTCTCGAATATCCGTATGAGGATAAAAGAGATGGATATAAATTCCAGGGGAGATGTGACTATATGAAGATGGATTTGTCCTGCTGAGGGTTTGTAACTGTATTGTAAAGATGAACCGGCGAAGCTTCGTTGAAATCCTTCCCTCGTTCGTCCTTAGTAAATACTATTACTGCTTTTTCATGCATTTCTGGTAAACATCAATCATATTAAGCATTCATGCATTTCTGGTAGACATCAATCATATTCAAAAGCATAATACATTCAAACACAACCAATGGACGTTTCGCTTATGTAAATAGGGTAAAAGTAAATCTGGATTCAAAAAATGGAATTTTATTTATATCAAAGAGTGACCCATACATGGGTAAATTTGTACAAGGAGACATAAACCCTAGTACGAGGATTTTGTCATAAAATTTTACAAAACAAAGAGAATCAGCTATGTGGGAAATAATCCTATTGAGTTTCAATTCTACTATTGCCATTATCTTCAAGTATCTCATCTTCTGCTGTTGAGACGAAAACGATTGGATTGAGCTTTATCTGTTCGAACTTGAATAAGTAGTACAGCTGGTTGCAGTTTCATGGGTGATCCAAACGAGACATAGTCATACGCTTTAATCCCTAACTTTTGCTTGGATTGCCCTTTCAGGTTTTCAATCCACCGGGATACCCTTTTTTGCCCAAGCCGCCTTTTCAGGTTTTCGACTTGCCGGGTGTACATCTTTTTATATATATATCCCTAATTTTTGCCCAAACCCTTTTGGTTTGCCGGGATGCCCTTATTTTTGCCTAGGCCTGTCAACCTAGCGGGTCTCTTTTTATGCGTAGTATTTTTTAACTATGTCTGCGTTTACAGGCTGTGGGAAGTCTTCACCATCCATTGTAGTAAGTATCATGGCACCTCCTGAGAACACTGTCTTGACTACAAATGGTCCTTCATATGTTGGAGTCCACTTGCCCCTAGGATCACCCTGTGGTAATATGATACGCTTGATTACCAAGTCACCAGCCTGATATACCTTTGGCTTAACCTTCTTGTTAAAAGCTTTGATCATCCGTTTTTGGTACATCTGGCCATGACAAACTGCTGCTAGCCTCTTCTCATCAATCAAATTTATCTGGTCAAGTCGAGTCTGAATCCACTCATCTTCATCCAAGCCTGCATCCTTCATAATTCTTAAGGAGGGAATCTGAACTTCAATGGGCAGAACTGCTTCCATACCATAGACTAAGGAGAATGGGGTTGCCCCTGTTGAAGTACGTATTGTGGTACGATAACCATGAAGAGCAAATGGTAACATCTCATGCCAATCCTTGTAGGTAATAGTCATCTTCTGTACAATCTTCTTAATGTTCTTATTAGCAGCTTCAACTGCCCCATTCATCTTTGAACGATACGAAGAAGAGTTGTGATGCTTAATCCTGAACTGCGTGCAGAGATCAGTAATCATAGTATTGTTCAGATTAGAGCCATTGTCAGTAATAATCCTTTCAGGGATGCCATACCTACATATGAGATTATTCTTAATGAATCGAGCCACAACATTCTTGGTAACAGATGCAAATGAAGCTGCCTCTACCCACTTCGTGAAGTAATCAATAGCAACCAGGATGAAACGATGCCCATTAGAAGCAGTAGGCTTGATCTCACCAATCATATCAATGCCCCACATGGCAAAAGGCCAAGGAGCAGTCAACACATTCAATGGTGATGGAGGTACATGGACTTTATCAGCATAAATTTGACACTTGTGACATGTTCTGGAGTGTTGATAGCAATCAGCTTCCATGGTGGACCAATAGTAACCTGCTCTCAATATCTTCTTTGTCATAGTATGACCACTAGAATGAGTGCCAAAGGTCCCATCATGCATCTCTTCCATAATTTATGTAGCTTCCTTCTTATCCACACAACGAAGCAAAGTTGAATCATGATTTCGCTTGTACAAAATCCCATTACTCAAAAAGAACTTAGCAGAAAACCTTCTCAGAAATTTCCTATCTTTGACAGATGCCCCTTCAGGGAACTCCTGAGATTCAAGATATCTTTTCACTTCATAGAACCAAGGCTTCTCCTCTGCCCCTTCTGTATCTATCTCATTGCAGTATGCAGGCTTCTCAAATCTATCAATAGTAATCTTGGGAGCTTCATCATCCCAGTTGATCTCAAACATAGATGCCATGGTGGCCAAAGCATCTGCCAACTGATTTTCTCTCCGTGGAATATGTCCAAAGGTAATCTCTTTGAAATGTGGGATCAAAGACAACACATGCTCTCTGTAAGGAATAAGGTTATCATGCTTGGTATCCCAATCTCCTTTAATCTGACTAACTACCAGGGCTGAATCCCCATACACATCAAGGAACTGAATCTTCATATCAATAGCAGCTTTAATACCCAGGATGCATGCCTCATACTCAGCCATGTTATTGGTACAATAGAAACAAAGTCTGGCAGTAATCGGGGTATGACAACCTTCGGGGGAACTGATCACAACACCAACACCATTACCAAGTGCATTAGAGGCACCATCAAAAACCATAGTCGATCGGGATCCTTGTTCAGGTCCGTCATATTGTCCAGGTTCTTTGGTAATAATCATAATATCTTCATCAGGGAACTCAACTCATTAACTGATAATCATCCACTGCTTGATGAGCCAAATGATCAGCAACAACACTTCCTTTAATGGCCTTCTGAGTAGTATACTGTATGTCATATTCTGTCAAGATCATTTGCCATCTTGCAATTCTTCTGGAGAGAGCAGGTTTCTCAAATATGTACTTGATTGGATCCATCTTCGAAATCAATAAGGTAGTGTGAGTCAACATATACTGTCTTAGTCGGCGAGCAGCCCATGCCAAAGCGCAACAAGTTTTCTCGAGCAGTGAGTATCTTGTTTCACAGTCGGTAAACTTTTTGCTAAGGTAGTATATTGCCTGCTCTTTTCGACCAGACGCGTCATGTTGCCCCAACACACACCCCATTGAGTTGTCTAACACTGTTGAGTACATAATCAAGGGTCTTCCATCAACTGGTGGCATCAAAATTGGAGGTTCTAGCAGATATCTCTTGATTTCATCAAAGGCAGTCTGGCATTCATCATTCCATTCCATCACCTGATCTTTCTTCAACAACTTGAAGATTGGCTCACAGATGGCAGTTAATTGGGAAATAAATCTTGCAATGTAATTCAATCGTCCCAAGAAACCTCTGACCTCCTTCTTAGTACGGGGAGCTGGCATCTCTCGTATAGCTTTCACTTTTGCAGGATCCACTTCAATACCTTTTCCACTAACTATGAAACCCAGGAGCTTTCCAGACCTAACTCCAAAAGTGCACTTGTTTGGGTTCAGTCTCAACTTGTATTTCTTCAACCTCTCAAACAACTTATGCAAATGATCAAGATGTTGCTCTTCATTCTGGGACCTGGCTATCATATCATCCACATATACCTCTATCTCATGATGAATCATATCATGAAACAAAGCCACCATAGCACGCTGATATGTTGCCCATGCATTCTTCAAACCAAATGGAATCACTTTATAACAGAAAGTGCCCCACTGTGTAACAAATGTTGTCTTCTCCATATCTTCAGGTGCCATCTTGATTTGATTGTAACCAGAGAAACCATCCATAAAAGAGAATACCTTATGCTGAGCAGTGTTGTCTACCAGAACATCAATATGAGGAAGTGGGAAGTCATCTTTGGGGCTAGCCTTGTTCAAATATCTGTAGTCCACACACATACGTACCTTACCATCTTTCTTGGGAACTGGTACCACATTTGCAACCCACTGAGGATAAGAAGTCACTGCTAAGAACCCTGCATTGAACTGTTTCATTACCTCTGCTTTGATCTTTTCTGACATCTCAGGACGCATACGACGAACCTTCTGCTTTTTCGGACGACAATCTTCTTTTACTGGTAAACGGTGGACCACAATGTCTGTATCCAACCCTGGCATATCTTTATAAGACCAAGAAAAGATCTCCACATAGTCACGTAACATCTGAACCAGTCTGCTCTTGACACTATCCTCTAATTCAGCCCCTATCTTGACCTCTTTCCTGTTTTCCTCAGTTCCCAGATTCACAACTTCGACTGGCTCTTCATGTGGCTATATGCCTTTCTCTTCCTGTTGTAACAACCTAGCAAGCTCTACAGGTACTTCACAATCGTCCTCATTTTCGTCTTCAGTTTGATAGATCGGATTCTCGAAATTATAATTGGCAATAGTAGAACTGTTATCAACAGGATCCAGAGTGGATGAGGATCTGCATTTTAGTGATGTGGGTGTGTGTAAGAACACATAGCTGATAAAGCAAAAAATAAAAGAAAAGAAAGACAAGGAACACAATATTTACTAAAACGAAACGTCCACTGATTTTATTGAATGAAGTATGCAAATGAAATGACAGCCCGTAACAAGCACACCATTGTGCCCCGGGTAAGGCACAAGGCTTGAGAGTTTTAATTGTTCAAGAAATTACAAACTTAAAAGCAACAACACAGTAATAGTATTTACTCCTGACTAAAGGAGATAGGGATAACATCTTCAGCTTTCCAATTATTGAGCCCAACACCCACAGTAGGAAAAATCCAAGCATCCAAGTTGTAGTCTTCATCATAGTCTCCCACAGCATTGATCCGATCTTTCATAATCCCTTGATTGGTGATACGAACAGCACGCGCACGACGAACAGCCTTCTGGGACTCTTCATCCACCACAGCTCTAGCATCATTGAGGGAGCCCATTGCCATTGTTGGAGGTTTTCTGGTGACCACAGGAACTTTCTTCGCAATAGGAGGAGCTACATAATTATTAACAATCCAGGGAACCACTTCAAATGTCTGACACGGAGTTTCAATGTATTCACCTTCCATTTCCAGATACTTGAAAGTGTTTACATGGCTGACAAAGTATTCTTCCTCTCCATAGACAGTAACAACCTTTCCTTCCACCGGATATCTTAGCTTCTGATGTAATGTAGAGGTTACAGCACCTGCCCCATGGATCCAGGGACGACCAAGCAGACAAGAGTATGAAGGACGAATATCCATCACAAAAAATGTAGCAGTAAAAACCCGAGAGCCAACTTTAATTGGAAGATCAATTTCCCCATGCACTACTCTTCTAGAACCATCAAAAGCCTTCACCACAATATTACTGGGTTTCAGCACAGCATCTTCAGGACTTAGCTTATTCAGGACTTCCTTGGGCAACACATTTAGAGAGGAACCATTGTCTATCAATACATGTGACAGGGTAGTACCCCTGCATTCAATTGAAATATGCAAGGCCCTGTTATGATCCCTCTTGGCAGGGGTCAAATCAGCATCAGAAAATCCCAACCCATTATCATAAGTCAGGTGGGCAACACAATTCTCAAACTGGTCAACAGAAATGGCATTGGGCACATGAGCAGTCTTCAGAAACTTGATCAATGCTTTGGCATGAGCTTCAGAACATAACAACAAGGACAGCATAGAAATCTTTGAGGGAGTATGCCCCAACTGATCAACAATGTCATAATCACTCTTGCGAATGATTTTCAATACTTCTTCCATCTGCTTAGAGAGATCATCAGCAGCTGGCACATTAGTAGATATAGGCTCAATAACAGGACCCTTGCCCCGAGCATCAGTGGTAGAGGTAGCAGCAGGAGTGACTGCATTCTTAGAAGTAACTGGAGGTGAGAAGACTCTTCCGCTTCGTGTGATCTTACTAGATCCAGCAATATTATCAATATCAACAGGCACATCAGCTAAGGGTTCCTGTTTAACACCATGGATGTAAACATCAGATCCATAGTGCCAAGGCACAGCTTTATCAGATGTATATGGAATAGGACCAGGAGTAGTAATGATCAGAGGAGCCACTCTGGCTTCAGCAACAACTTTCACAGGGCCTTCAACAGTAATCTTGATTGGACCCTGATGGGTGATTTTAATAGGTCTCTTTGAAGTGATTCTTACCGGTACTTTGTCAACCATATCAACCTCTTCAACCTTCTTACCTCTAGTAATATGCTCCACCATACTCTCCACAGAAGGTGGTCTCCTTTCAAATACTATAGTGTAATTATTCATGAGACGCTGAATCCCGTCCTTCAACCTCCAACACTTATCTGGATTATACTCACAATAGACACAATTTTCACGACAACCCGGAAAGAAACCAGCTTGTACTAACTTCTTTCTGATGACAGACAATGGTGTGGTCAACTCCGCAACTGAATGGATATGTAAATCTTCATCAATGGCATTGACAGTCTTATCGTGATTTGGCATGGGAGCAGTAATCACATTTGGAGTACCGGGAGGGTCAAACTCAATCTCTCCAGCCTCAATCATATCTTGAATTTTGTTCTTCAAGACCCAGCAGTTATTAGTATCATGACCTTGACAGTTTGAATGATATGCACATCGTGCATTGGGATTGTACCTGGGAGAGGTAACATTAGGATTCTGAGGAGCCTCTTTCAGAGTAATGAGTTCAGCCTTTAATAAGTGTTGCAATGCCTGAGCCAGTGACATGTTGATCTTCGTGAACTACCTTCTAGCCCTCTGTTGGTTTCCCTGTGGCTGCTCTGTTGTTGCAGGAGTTGGATTTGAAATATGAACTGCACTAACAGACTGATGCCTTCTGTTACGATCAGGCTGACCATAAACAGCATTGGATTCTTTCTTCCCAGTGGGAGGCTTCTTTGCAGCACCTGATGACGAAGTACCCACTTGGATCTTGCCATTCTTTATACCATTTTCCACTCGCTCTCCTGTCATGATCAACTCAGTGAAGCCAGATGATGAGCTTCCAATGAGATGACTGTAAAACGGACCATTCAGCGTACACATGAACATATCAACCAATTCCCTGTCAGTCAAAGGGGGTTGAACTCTTCCAGCTAAGTCTCTCCATTTCTGAGCATACTCCTTAAAACTTTCTTTGGCACCCATGGACATGCTTTGCAACTGCATGCGAGTGGGAGCTAAGTCAGCATTGTATTGATACTGCTTATAGAAAGCTTCAGCAAGATCATTCCAATCCCTGATGTTGACACTCTCCAATTGATAATACCACTCCAACTGAGCTCCAGATAAGCTTTCTTGAAAGAAATGGATCCACAACTTCTTGTCAGCAGTGTGAGGCTGAATTCTTCTGACATAAGACCTCAGATGCAGCTTGGGACAAGAGACCCCATCATAAACAACAAAGGTAGGAACCTTGAAACCAATGGGTATGACAACCCTAGATATCAGACTCAAATCCTCAAAATCCAGCCCAGAAGATTTCTGCAACTCCATAGCATCCATTCTATCCACCAGCATCTTGAATTTGTCTTCATTAGTATCATGGTAGTAATTAGCCTCAGAATCAGAGTCCCCCATAGTGTTGTGGAGACTGCCTCCCTCTTTTTCAGATTCCTCAGATTCATAGTCTTCAACCTGTTCTCTGGTCTTGACAGGACCTCTGAACCTTCTTCCCATGTTGATCAGGCCACCTGACCTTCTAGTCTTCTTAGTCTTCTTGGCCAGCAGTGTCTTCAATTCATCCTGCCCCTTGGATAGGTTTAGGATCAGCTCTTGGAACTGTGCATTCTGTGCCTGAAGATCCTTAACTGATTGTTCAAGAGCCATTGCTGAAATAAATAGCGAGAAGATGAGAAACCTTTGCACAAATAAACCTGTGATGCAATGATATGATGTTTTAATGCGTATGCAATGTTTTCAAGGACCGCAGGATTTAAATTTGCTTAGACAAACAAGAAGGTAAACTTTTATTAGTAATAACTTTGTTTTGCCTCTTGGGCTTACAAAAACATGAAATGAAATAAGTACAAAAGATGGGGTTTTAAGTCTCCCATGGACGTTTCCTCTTTGTGTTGAGGTATGAGTTGAGATTCCGTTCTTCGTGAAGTTGCTTTGTTAGTTCCAGGATTCTTTCTTGGCTTGCTTTGTAATGAGCCTCGAAAGTATCCCTTTGCTCCTTCAACTGGATCCAAGATCTCTGCAAGTCTTCCATGTCAGTAGGCATGTCTGGGTGAAGGATGGTATAAGCAGTATCTCCTTCAGCAACAGGTTCCATGGTAACTGGCAGGATAGCAGGATATGGCATCATGAGAGTCTGAGCACGAGATCGCACCCATCTAAGATAAGCTTCCATAGGAATAGTGTACTTAGGCTCCAGTGTCTTGCTGTCAACCCTGTTTACTTTTCCCCAGGCTCGTATGAATCTCTGACGGTAACCTTGAAGATCGTTGTCGTAATCAAACACAATGCCCTAAATCAACATGTCATGTGGGCCATCACTCCGAGCGTAACCAAACTGTCGTAAAGCTAGTGAAGGGTTGTAGGTGATGCCTCCTCTTATGCCTAGAAGTGGAACATTAGGAAACTCCCCACAACGGTCAATGATAGTAACATTCTCCATAGATCTGGAGCACCAATGAATATCTGAATGCGAGAGTGACATGATCCTCTTGGACCACCTGAACCCTTGTTCATTCTTCATTACTGAGCGAGGAAGGTGAGAAATAAACCACCTAGATAGCAAAGGTATGCAACACATCAGAGTTCCTCTTGCCCTTGTAGTACGGGTGTGAAGAGAATGTAGGATGTCTCCAAGCAATGTAGGCACTGGATTGTGACTCAGGAATATGTTGATGGCATGAACATCTATGAACTGATCTGGATTGGGGAACAATACTAAGCCATATATCAGCAAGGCTAAGATCACCTCAAAAGCATCATGACTCATGGCCTTCAAGAACATTTGAGCCTTCTCTATCAACACCTTAGCTAGAACACCCTTGACTCCACTTCTCGTTTCTAGAACAATGTCAGCCTTCTTCAAATGTAGAGCTGCAGCAATAACTTCTAGTTTAAGCTCTTTTTCTAAGCCTGTGAATGGTTTCTGATCAAGCACAGGTATGCCCAGAAGTTTAGAGAACTCTTCCATTGTAGGAACCAGCTGGTAGTCAGGGAATGTAAAGCAATGGTGCTTAGGGTCAAAGAACTCAAACAGGACACTCATCATGTCTTCATTGAACCCTGAAGTGACTAGATCCAATAGGTGACCATGTCTCTTGATGAACTGGGAATGATCAGACACTTGAGAAACCAACTCTTTGAGCTTGGCAGGTATGCCCACAAAGTTGATCCTGATAGTGTTTCTACGAGCTGAAGCCATGACCTGCAACAAAGAACAAAGATAAATCCTTTGGCCCTTGAAATGGTTAGTGAAAATGCTATGCTTATGATGCATGATGATGTCATGATGTTATGCTCAATCACAAGCATGTGGCACACACAAACAAGTCACACCATAGCCCTAGGTTTAAAGGCTTGCATGAGGTTCAAAGGTAAGTACCCTCCCCTGAAGTTAGTTGGTTCATCCTGTCCTACAAAAGTAACCAGGTTCTAAGGGATCTCAATATCATTGATCCTTCACAAGGGTGGTTGATCAGAAGGCAACTTACTTGCCAACCAAAACCCTCCAAGTTTAAGATCTCAATGAGTGTAGTATCGAGTGTCAACCAACATCAGTCTGCACCAAAGCCGGTTACCTCACTACTTTCTAAAGGCCAAGATGAGTTAACTAGGGTTCTAAAAGTTAGTTAGTGCATTGACAACATATGGCAGCCTCATATTATCCTCAACTTGACTTAAGGAACATAAGCACCAACCAAGAAGTCACACTAACTATGGCCACCAGATCAACCGTATCGATATACGTCGTACAGTTTCCTTGGTCTATTTCCATTTACCTAAGGTACACTAGATCCGGGTTAGGACCTTTCACACATAAGAGCACCCCAACAAGATAATATAAAGCAAACAAGGCAAACAATTTTAAAGTGATCTAATTCCTAAGGGTACCCCTCTTAAATTTAAATCCCCAGCAGAGTCGCCAGTTCTGTAACACGGTGGGAGAACTGACTTTTAGTTATGTTGCGGATAGCAAGAGTCTCCACCGACTTTTATTTTATCCAAAGGAAAGGCATAAAAGAACAAGAAAGACCTTTAAAAGATTTTTGGGTTCGGGGGGTAGGTTATGTAAAGGGAAGGTGTTAGCACCCTTTACATCCATGGTTATCCATGGGCTCTTAGTTACTTAGCTCACTTTAAGTTGTTTTTGAAAATGTGAAGTGTGTGAATTTTCATAAGAGTTTGATAATGATCCATGTACGGATGCGTAAAAAACTTGTGTTTGAAAATTGTTTGAAATTGTGAAATGTTTGAAATTGTTTTGAAGTAGTGAGCAAGTAACTATGAGGAACCTACCCTAAAGTTTAAGTCTTTCTGTTCTTTATCCTTTAAATGGTAAGACTATCCCTATTATTAAGGAATAGGTAGTCATTACCTTGGATGTAAGGGACATATGAAGGGACATCTGTTTAATGAAGGCAACTGTGGGGTGTATTAAGCATTTAGGAGGGACTATCATCATTATTCGAAAGGGACAAGATCATATTGAAAGGCAACCATTAAGGGACTTGATCTTTAATTATGAAGGGACTAGATGACTTTTCTTTTAAGGGACTTGCTTTATACACCCCACTTGACCTTTTTGAATAGGCAACATTGAGAGGTAACCCTAGAAAGTGAGATGGCGATTAAAAATCGACTTACGTGTGTGAATGTTTAATTTTATATTTATCTTATAATTTAAGTGATCTAAATTCAATTTTTAAATATAATACATGTTTACACTCCCTATTTTACTAACCATAGCATAAGAAATAAATAATTTAAATATTTACAAAAATTACATCCAGGAGCATTTACATAATAATAAAGCAATTAAAAATAAATAGCAAAATAAAATAAATAAATAAGCAATTATAAATAATAAATAAATAAGCAAGAATAATTATAATAGGGGTTAGTAATAAAAATAAAAAATAAATAAGGTTAGTGAAATAATAATAATGAGCATAATTTAAAAAAAATAAATAGATTAGTAATAAACATGATTAGTAATAATAATAAACAAAACAAAATTTTAATGGCATAATAGAAAAATAAGAACAATTATATTAATTAACCATAAAATTTAAGACTATAAACAAATTAAATAAATTATGAACATATTATGAGAAATTATTAAATTTTGCAATTTTTAGAGACTATTTACATATATACTTAATTATAAACAATTATAGTATATTTATTAAAAATTGGATTAATCATAATTATATTTACAAAAAATTAATTATATTAAATAAAATATGTACATAATAAAATTAGGTTTTTAATAAATGTTTAGAAAAGATAAACTAGGGTTTACAAAATTAGGGTTTGTTAGAAAAATATTTAAGGGTTTATAATCTAATATACAAAATTATTTTAATAAATATATACATATTATAATTTAAATACATAATAAAAAGAATAATTTTTGAATTAAAAAAATAATTTTAGAATATTAGAAAACATTGAATATACATTTATAGAATTATTTAATTATGTATATGATTATTAATAAAACCAAAATCAATTAAACAAAATAAAATAGAAAAAAATAACAAAACTTACCTGGCTGGGATTTGAACCCAGGAGGCTTTGCTTCACCATACTCATGCCCTACCACTGGGCTGCGCGCTGATGGTGCAAGAAGAATGAGCTCCAAATTGTTTTGTTCTTTAAACCTGGAAAATCATAAAAATAATGAACAAAAGCAAAAGGCCTGGGGGAGGATCGAACCCAGGACCTCTTAAGCTAACACGCATACACAAGACCAATCCAGCTAGATGAGCGAACATGTTAGAATATTGACTATAAATGATAATATATTAAAACTGTAATTTAAATGGAAAAATATCAAAAGGATTGGCTGGAGGCAGGATTCGAACCCCAGCCTTCCATCAACACGCGCGTCTGTTTTACCACCAGGCCAACCATGCTTTGGTGAATGAAAATAGAAACAATGCAATAAAATATTATAGGCAATATTTGAATTTCCAGAAGCGTGCGAACCAGCTTCGTCTTCTACCTCATGACCTGCAGAATTACCTACGAATATTATTACGACTTTTCCTGCGATTTAAATTTGCAGGAAGACCTATGTTCTTCAAACGCATTGAATCATGCCAAATCAAACCACAATAATAGCACCAAACAATTACCCATGATCAATACAGTTCAATTAGGTTATTTAAAGGTCTTTAAATCACTCAAATCACAAAGCCCTAAAACTGAGTTCCAAACCCTAACAATGGCCGTTTGCCTATTAGGTCACGAAACTTCAAGCTTCTTGTCCAGAATCAATCCTTAGAACCTCACAAACAATAAAGCACAACCAAAATTCATTAGCAATGCATAAAAAGTTAGAATCGGAAAAATAATTTTCAAGAACAATAACCATTCGGTTTATGCAATATGGAGTGCTTGGGATGCATATGAGTATTGGTTTACACTCAATGATGTTCAATGATCATTGCTATGTGCTTAGTTTACCTTCTACTGCCTTGGAATGTCCAAACCGAATTTGAGTTTTTTGC
The DNA here is from genome assembly GCA_963966055.1 of Lathyrus aphaca. Lineage (NCBI taxonomy): Eukaryota > Viridiplantae > Streptophyta > Magnoliopsida > Fabales > Fabaceae > Lathyrus > Lathyrus aphaca. Next base: position 413,419,889 of record OZ014525.1, read on the forward strand.
TTGAATTTTGAAATATGAAAATTACCTTTGAGGCTGTCAAAAATTCGTCCTTTTGATTAGGGTTATGTTTAGTACTTATAGGAGGATGTATTAGGTCAGAAACATTGATCACTTGTGTGGAAATTTTGATCTAAAAAGATTCAAAAAGATGGCCTTTTAAAAATCAAATATCTTGCATAAACCCTTGCTATTTTGAGAGGATTTTCATAACTCTTGTATCAATCAAGTTTAAATGTGATTTAAAACTTTCTAGAAGCAAAATTAAAATTAATTTTCATGATTTTATATTTTATTTGAATTTAAGATGACTTTTTAATATAAAAATCATAATAAATAAAAAAAATTATGAATAAATTAATTTAATTTCGTGCAAGATGTTATGAAGTGGATTGGGTCATTATTTGGCAAGCCCATTTGGAAAAAATTGGTTTTAGACCTCCTTTTTCTTCATGAACCAACCCAAAATTTCCCAACTTTGCAAGGGCACATATCCTTCAATTTTAATGCTATGAGGGTGTTCTTGGACATTTTGGAAATATTGAAGAGTCCTCTAACCAACCCCACTGGTTTCATGTCCATATCATTTACCATTCTCAAGTTATGCCCTTTTGAAGTTGTTGACTTTTTGTTGACTTTCAAAAGGACCTATAATGTCTTAGCTCATACCTTCCAAATGAAGCATTTTTGGGCTTGGCTTGTGAGACACAAAGTTGTATAGAATTCAATTTCCTTCAAAATGAGCTTTGTATGGAGACTTGGTGATGAAGCATGTGAAATTTATGGTTGGTCAAAGTTCAGTTGACTTTTACTGAGGAAACCCTAATTTAGAAACTCCTGATTCTTGATGATCTGAAATCTCCTTGATGAATCATGATCAACCCTTGATCAAATGATGAATCTTACTTCATATACTTGATGTTGGCAAAAAATCATGAAGTTTGACTTTGGTTTGACCACAGTTGACCTCAGTTTGACTTTTTAACTACTTTGACTGATTTTGACTTATCTGATCATCTGACTGAGCAAACTTTTGAGAAAAGTCTTGAAACTTGTCATGGGGGTTCTTACACACATATAAGATGTTATGAAGCTCACTTGGAGTCTTGTAAGTTCATTTAGCCTGATTAAAGTCAAAACCCTAGTTTTAGATGCACTGCTTAGGAGGTGCATTGTCTGAGGGAATTGTCAACTCTTCTGACCAATTGTGAACTTTGTGAACCTTGTGAAACATCATAAAATGTCTTGTGAACCTCATGGGAGGTATTGTGAACCTCATAAAGTATCTTGTAGACTTCATGAACCTCATGAAAGGTCTTGTAAGCATTGTGAATCTGGTGAACCTTGTGAACTTCATAAAGTGACTTGTAGACTTCATGAACCTCATGAAAGGTCTTGTAAGCATTGTGAACCTTGTGAACCTCATAAAGTGACTTGTAGACTTCATGAACCTCATGAAAGGTCTTGTAAGCATTGTGAATCTGGTGAACCTTGTGAACCTCATAAAGTGACTTGTAGACTTCATGAACCTCATGAAAGGTCTTGTAAGCATTGTGAACCTTGTGAACCTCATAAAGTGACTTGTAGACTTCATGAACCTCATGAAAGGTCTTGTAAGCATTGGGAAGCTTGTGAACCTTGTGAGCCTTCATGAAGTGACTTGTAGACTTCATGAGCCTCATGGAAGGTCTTGAAAGTATTGTGATTCTTGTGAACCTTGTGAACCTTCTTAGTACACAAAGTCTTGTATTGTGAGGGCAAATTTTGGGGTGCAACAGTAATGCCGGTTTCCGGAATAGGTGGAATGGAGGTGGAGGATCCGTCATCATACTTATAAGTTCCATCATTGGCTTGGACAATGCCGGTGTTCTTGATGATTGTGACTCTGTTGATTTCATTACCCGTAGTAGTCATAGCAATAAACGGTTCTCGACCGATTTCCATATCGGTAAGTTCCAAAATCCTTGAAAAGGAGGGGCCATACGGTAAACGAGTCTTCAACGAAATTTGTTGCTTCAAATGATATAGCATGGTAGGAAGCCAATTAATCTTAATCTTGTTCTTGATGGCAAAGAGCACTTGCATCTCCAAATCATTGATTTGGGATTGATTGGAATCCTTGGGCAGCAAGACATGGCAAATGACATAATGAAGCATCCGGTCATCCACGGAGAGATTCTTCGCATAGCAAAGTACCCGAGAGGTACGCTGGCCGGATATCACGGCTGCCTTTGGAAACCTACAGATGTGATAGTAGTATTCCATCTTATCATAGTTGGCCCATTTGCCTTCATCATGGTTGACACCCTTTCGGAGAAACACTCCCGAGTAAGGTAAAGACAAAGAGGTAGCAAGAGTACCTAGGTCAACCTCAATCTCACAATCTCTAATAGAAGCAAAAAGGTGGTGCTTATCATTATCATCACAATTGAGAACCATGTTATTCATGAAAGACTTCACCAAATCCGGATACACTTTTCCATTATCGGCAATAAAATCTAACATTCCTTAATGTTCTAGTAGTGCCGGAAACTTAAAAGATTCAAAAGATTTCAGGTTCACATACTTACCCTTGAGAAGATGTCAAACCCGAACACGGAAATCTAATCGTCTCTTCTTGGTAGATTCCATAGGCATGTCTTCTTCACTGCTAGACCTTGATGCTGACACTGGAGCTTTTCCCTTTCTTGAAGCCATGAAGATGAAGCTTAAGTTGAGGGTGAGTGAGAGTATTTTCGGATTAGGGTTTGGTGAGTGAAGTGTGAAGGAGATGGAGTTTTTGTGAGAGTTACAATGTAGTGGGTTTTAATGGAGGAGTATGAAAGGTTTGGTAAAAGAGAGTAAGTGGAGTTTAATGGTAGGTCAAAGGAAGAGGAATAGATTTATGAGGTGTCTTGAGATACCATGCATCAATTAGACATAACACACACAAGACAACATAACAAAATAATAAAAAATTTAAAAGTTTTAAAAAAATGACAGAACCTGTCACGCAGGCAGGGACTGCTGTTTTGAAGCTGTTAACCGGTTAACCGATCCGTTAACCGGTTAACGGACAAAAATTTCAAAAAATTTTAAAAATCCAGCAGCTTTGGGGGGGAAAAATGGGAGGGATTTTTCAAAAAAAAAATTCATAAAGTGTTAGCACTTGTCATTCCGCAACTTTCGATAAAAAAATATTTTGAAACCGATTAATTTCGGGTATACGAAAGTGAGAAAAACGAAAAACGGTGAAATGTGAATGCTAGCATTTTATGACTTTAAAGTGAGAAAAACACATATAAACACACATAATGCAATAAAAACATATAACAACCAATTTTTAGGTTAAGATTAGATATCACCTTCATTGAGAATCCCAAGTTCTCGTCGAATCTTGAAGAATTGTTCCTTAGCCAATGGTTTTGTGAATATGTCGGCTAGTTGATTGTGTGTATCCACGAACGTAACATCTACATCTCCGTTTAAAACATGATCTCGAAGAAAATGATGTCGGATATCTATGTGCTTTGTTCTTGAATGCATGACCGGGTTCTTTGTGATATTAATGGCACTTGTGTTGTCACACCGGAGAGGGATACAACCGAGATCTATACCGAAATCAAGAAGTTGTTGCTTGAGCCACAATATTTGAGCACAACAACTTCCTGTTGTAATGTACTCCGCTTCGGCCGTGCTAAGTGCAACGCATGCTTGCTTCTTGCATGCCCACGACACTAGTGCATTCCCGAGAATGTGACAAGTACCACTTATACTCTTTCTATCTGTCTTACATCCTGCATAGTCAGTGTCAGAATAACCAATTAAAGAACAAGTACTACCTTTAGGATACCATAGTCCGACGTGAGTTGTTCCTTTGAGATACTTCATGATCCTCTTCACGGAAGTGAGATGTGATTCCTTCGGATTAGCTTGAAAGCGGGCACACAAACAAACACTAAATATAATGTCAGGACGGCTCGCCGTCAAATATAAGAGTGAACCGATCATACCTCGATATTTTGTAATATCTATTGAAGTGCCGGAAAGATCTTGATCAACATACGTTCCGGATCCCATTGGAGTAGACATCTCTTTGCAATTGTCCATATCAAATCTTTTCAACAACTCCTTGCAATACTTGGATTGGTTGATGAAGATGCCATCCTTTGTTTGCTTGATTTGTAAACCAAGGAAGTAGTTCATCTTTCCCATCATGGACATCTCGAATTCGCCTTGCATCATAAGAGAGAATTCTTCGCAAAGATCTTTGTTTGTTGAACCGAAGATGATGTCGTCGACATAGACTTGAACAAGTAAGGTGTTACCCTTAAGATTCTTGATGAACAAAGTCTTGTCAACCTTTCCTTTAGTAAAACCTTTCTCACATAAGAAGTTTCTAAGGAGATCATACCAAGCCCTTTGTGCTTGCTTTAAGCCATAAAGAGCCTTCTTCAACTTGTAGACATGAGATGGGTTCTTGAAGTCTTAAAAACCGGGAGGTTGTTTGACGTAGACTTCTTCATTGATGTAACCGTTTAGGAAAGCGCTTTTGACATCTATCTGGTACAACTGAAAATTCATAGAACAAGCGTAAGCAAGTAATAATCTAATTGCTTCTAACCTTGCTACCGGAGCGAATGTTTCATCAAAGTCGATTCCTTCTTCTTGGTTGTAGCCTTGTGCGACCAATCTTGCTTTGTTACGAACTATGATTCCATTCTCGTCAAGTTTGTTCTTGAACACCCATCTTGTGCCTATGATATGCTTGTTGTCCGGTCTTGGTACAAGATTCCAAACTTGGTTCCTTTCGAATTGATTGAGTTCTTCTTGCATAGCTATTATCCATTGATCGTCGCCTAAGGCTTCATCGATTTTTGCTGGTTCAATTTGAGACACGAACGCCATGTTGAGGCAAGCATCCTTGAGATTGAGTCTAGTTGCAACGCCTTGGCTAATATCACCAATCACTTTATCTATCGGGTGATCTCTATGAGTTCTCCATTCTTTTGGAAGATCTTGATGTTCTTCAATGGTTGGTGACTTATCTTCTTGTGATATTGCTTGTTCTTTTGATATCTCCCTTTGATGTTGTGATAGATCTACATCATCATCATCATCCACAATAATATTATCCTCTTTCGAGGGGTTAGTCTCATCAAACGAAACATGTATGGATTCTTCAATGGTAAGAGTACGTTTATTGAAAATTCTAAAAGCTTTACTTGATAGAGAATATCCAAGAAAAATAACTTCATCGGACTTCTCATCAAACTTACCAAGGTTGTCCTTACCGTTGTTGAGAACGAAGCATTTGCATCCGAATATATGGAAGAAATATATGTTAGGTTTCCTTACCTTGAACAACTCATAGGGTGTCTTCTTGAGAATAGGTCGAATATTGACACGGTTACTTACAAAACAAGCCGTGCTAACCGCATCCGCCCAAAAATATTTAGGAAGATTCGAGTCGCTAAGCATTGTCCTTGCAAGTTCCACTAGTGCCCTATTCTTCCTTTCTACGACACCATTTTGTTGAGGAGTCCTTGGTGCGGAGAAGTTGTGAGAGATTCCATGCTCTTCACAAAAATCTTCAAATGATGAGTTTTGAAACTCCCCACCATGGTCGCTTCTTATGGAAACAATTGAGAGTGACTTCTCATTTTGAATTTACTTGGCATACTTCTTGAATGCTTTAAAGGCATCACTTTTCTGCACTAAAAACAAAGTCCAAGTATATCTAGAGAAATCATCAACAATAACTAGTGCAAAAACGTTACCTTCGAAGCTTTTTGTTCTTGATGGACCGAAAAGATCCATATGTAACAATTGGAGTGGTCTTGTAGTAGATATCACTTTCTTGGTCTTGAAGGATGTTTTGGTTTGCTTCCCCTTTTGACATGCGTCACAAAGCTTATCCTTGATAAACTTCATCTTTGGAAGACCAACAACTAGATCATGCTTTAATAATTTATTCAAATGCTCCATGTGAATGTGAGAAATCCTTTTATGCCAAAGCCATGCATCGTTGTTGTTTGCCATTAAGCACTTCACCTTCAAGAGAGAGTTATCAAAAGAAATCATAAAAATGTTATTAAATCGTTTACCTTTTAGCAAGAGTTCATGAGTGACTTCGTGTTCTATCAAACATTCCTCCTTTGTGAAGTTGATTCGGAACCCTTTGTCACACAATTGACTTATGCTAAGAAGGTTGTGTTTAAGGCCTTCCACGTAAAGGACGTCTTCGATGATTGTATGAGGAGATGCACCAATGGTTCCAACTCCAAGAATTCTTCCTTTATTATCATCACTGTAAGTAACGTATCCTTTGGCCTTAAGTGTTAGACTTGAAAATTTGTTGATGTCGCCCGTCATATGCTTTGAACAACCGCTATCGAGATACCATTGCGTAGAAGTTGTTTTCAAGCATACCTACAAAACAAAATCAGGTTTTGTTAGGTACCCAAATTTCTTTGGGTCCTTGATAGTTAGTACCCTTTTCAACCCACACATAATGCCCTTTAGCAACACCAATGTTGCGCACATAGCAAGCATTAGGTGTATGGCCTTTTATTCCACAATAAAAACACATAGGTTGAAATTGACTTTTGAATTTAGGAACATATTTTTGTTTCTTAAGACTCCTTTTCTTTTTATGACTTTGATGCATAGGTTTAGCATTGTTAGTCTTTTCCTTAACAATTTGTTCACTAGCTTTTACGAAAACGGTTTCACTTGTGCTTGGTTTGGAAAACTTAGAATATCCTAGGCCACTTTTATCATTTGGATATCTTTGGTGCCTAAGAATTTCCTCCAAGCCAATTTGACCTTTTTCATATCTTTCTAAAACTCTTTTGAGTTGAACAATTTGAAAGGACAATGACTCACAATTTTTACACGTAAGACTTTGTTCTTCATCCATTCTCTTTTGTTTTTCATTTTCAATGTATTTTTCAAAAGATGCATTTTGTTCTTCTAAAGATAATATTTTCTTCTTTTGGGATGAGATATTTTTGTACAAAGTCTTACATTCCTTAAGAAGTTCATCTATGACTTCTTGTGCATCATTTTCATAAATTGAAAAATTACTACTAACCTCGTCATTTTCTTCATCGGAGTGATGTGACGCCATTAATGCCATATTTGCACATTCGTCGCTTTCCGATTCCGAAGAGGAACTAACTTCATTGTCATCCCACGCGACATAAGCCTTTTTATTCTTGAAGTCCTTCTTGCCTTTGAATCCTCCTTTCTTCGCAAGTCTTGGACAGTCCGGTTTTATGTGACCTTGCTTTCCACATTCATAGCATGTAACTTCTTGGTTCGATGTGGATGCATCCTTCTTCCTGAAATATTTATTCTTTTTAGGAAAAGAGGAATTATTATTTTTGTTAAAAAACTTACCAAGCTTCTTAACAAGAATCATGAAGTTCTCATCTTCGGAGATCTCATTATCTTTGTCATCCTTCGTGTCAATCTTCAAGGCAATTCCTTTGGACTTTTTCTCTTGACTTTCATGCTTTTCGAGCCTTCCAAGTTCCAACTCATGCTCTTGAAGTTTGCCGAATAGAGATGCGGATGTCATTGTTGAGAGGCTCTTCTTCTCCGAGATTGCGGTCACTTTCGGTTGCCATTCCCTTGTCAAAGACCTTAGAACTTTCAAATTGAGATCATCGTTGGTGAAGGTCTTTCCGAGTGCAATCAAATGGTTGGTTAGATGAACAAATCTTTTTTGTAAAGCCACAATAGATTCTTCGGGCTGCATGCGGAACATTTCGTATTCTTGACTTAACGTGTTAAGCCTTGATCTTTTAACTTTTGTTGTTCCTTCATGTGTTTCTACCAAAGTATCCCAAATCTCCTTTGCCGATTTGCATTGTGATACACGAAAAAATTCGTCCATACTAAGAGCACTTTGAAGTATGTTGATTGCTTTCTTCTCATCTAGGATCTTTCTTTTATCATCTTCATCATACATATTCTTCAACTTCGCCGTTCCAACACCATTGATTACATTGACGGGATTATGCGGACCTTCTTTGATTGCTTCCCATATGCCTTCTCCTTGGGCTTCAAGATGCGCCCTCATTCTGATTTTCCAGAAATCGAAGTATTCGCCGGAGAAGAGTGGAGGCTTGTTGCTACTTCCACCATCTTTGAAAACGGGATTCGAGTTTGCGGAAGCCATAGGATCTTGTAGGAACAGGTTACCTAAACCTGCTCTGATGCCAATTGTAGGATCAGAATGCGCCTAAGAGGGGGGGTGAATTAGGTGTATATAATTTTTCTCGATTCTTTTTCTTTGATGGATAAAATTTTTCTTTTAAGTTTGTATGGAAGGAAAGCAGTAAGGCAGAAAATAAAAACGACACAGAGAATTATCCTGGTTCCCTTCACAGTCCGAAGGTACATCCAGTCCCCTTTCAACTTGAAAGAGATTTCCACTAGTTTTTAGAAAAAGTACAACCTATCACACCTTCAATGGTGAGGCCTACTTTCTAACAAACTATCATACAAGTGTGCAAGAACAATCCTCTTGCCACACTTACCCTTATGTCCAAACAAACCTTGGAACACAAGTAACACAATAGAAATACTTTTCTATATTTTTAATTTTGAGTGAGTAATACAAAGATTTAATATCAAATAATGATCTTCTCCTATGTACACAATTCACTTTTCAAATATCAATACAAGTGTTCAAACATGAAGTATGAAAGATGAATATCTTATGAACACTTTTGAAAAGAATGAAAATATTTGAAAGTTGATGAATTTGATTCAAGTGAATTTTTATAAAAATTGTAGGAGGTGTTTTTTGAATTTGAAAAATTCAGATTTTATATTATACAAGATACCCTTTTGAAAAGGTATGAAAAATTATGAATCAAAATAATTTTTGAAGAGATATAATCAAAAGGTGCAATTTGAATTTCAAAGGAAAATATTTTTCAAAATATTACAGTGTTAACCGGTTAACCAAATGGTTAACCGGTTAACGCCTATGAACGTTAACAGGTTTTCTGAAAATTTGAACCCGTTAACCGGTTAACCAAATGGTTAACCGGTTAACACTGTTAAAACCAGAAACAGAAGGTTTTAAAAAGAGTGTTAAACGGTTTGAAAAATATGTCAACTTATTTTATGCAACATGCTAGTATATGATTGAATGCGTGAACACTTGTACATCAATTTAAAAGAGAGATTGATATACCTAACCAAAAGTATCCAAGCATGAAGTTGAACAATGATGCAAACGAAGCTTGAAATCAAAGTCGGTTGCTTGAAGCTTGATCAGTTGGAGCTCTTGACTTTTTGCAGGTCTGAAAGATATGCACTGTGTTGTCTTCATCAAAATCTTCGAGGTTGAAGGCGTGCTTCTACAATCTGGTCGTATGACATTAGTATTGTATCCTACGGGCTGAATGTACTATTGTTTCTCTATTTCAGCGCTCGAAGCTGGGAACTTATAAGGGATGCTTGTTTTTCCCGGACTCAGCTGAGGCCTCCCTACGTAGTACATAATGCCTAACCGATTCCCTGATTTGGTCATGAGCCATTTCTCGGAAATGGTGAAAGTATTATTGCTATTCGGCTTTGAGAGTTCGTGATGTTTGACCCGGAGCACACCCGTGAGATTGGGGATGGGTTTACAGGTTTGCAGGAACCCTTGACTCCATCATATCCTTGTTACCCATGCAGTTTCATGTTCTGATACAGTTACTTTGGTTCTGGAGTTCTTGAGTTTATCTGGTTCTGGATTGGGAGTATCTGAGATTATCTGAGTGTTTGTGGGTTGTTATCCAGAGGACTTGGGTTTCTGATCACTTGGTTTTGACATCCAGATTCCAGACAGTCCCAGATGGATCATATGTCTTTGCATCTTCATTTGCATTGCATCATTTCATCATTAATCATGTTTTGTTTTCATTCACAGGTCCATATCTTTGCTTCCGGTTCCGGTATCCTGTTCAGAGATGGAAGATCCTCATAAGCAGAACATTCATTTCAAGTTTTTTGACACTAAGGTTGGCCTGTTAAAGAAGATGGTGAAGCTGATCACACCCAATCATGTGGAGAGATTCAGGAAGGCTTGTGGGAGTATTCTGGATGTGGTGGTAGAGTTAGATCCTTCTGAGAGAAGTGCCATTCATACCCTGCTTCAGTATTATGATCCTCAGCTCCGTTGTTTCACTTTTCCTGATTTTCAGTTAGGTCCTTTGCTGGAGGAGTATGTTTTGATCTTGGGAGTTCCTGTTCGATACCAGATTTCGTTCAATGCTGAGATGAGTAGACGTGCACCTGAGGCTATTGCCAAGGCTCTTTATTTGAGCACTTCTGCTGTGAATTCTATGACCATCATTAAGGGAGGTGCACCTGGGTTTTCTTTAGAGGCTTTAGTAAAGAAGGTGGAAGAGTTGGCTGTTGAGGAAGAATGGGATGTTGTCTGTGCTATCTTGGCTCTTTCTATCTATGGCATTATTTTGTTTGCAGATATGGAAAAGTTCATAGACATGAATGCCATACATATCTTTTTGCTGAAGAATCATGTGCCTACGTTGCTTGGAGATTTGTATTACTCGGTGCACTACAAGACTGAGAAGAAGAGGGGAGGTTTAGTTCGTTGATGTGCTCCTTTATTTCACATGTGGTTTATGAGGCATCTGCCTAGTACTGGACTGTTTAGTGACCATACCTTGGTGTGGGCTCAGAAGCTGGAAAAGTTGCTTGCCAAGGATGTCAGGAGGATTACTCAGAGGCTTCAGGGTGCCCGTTTCAATACTAGCTGTGGGAGTTATCTTAGTGTACCTTTGTTGGGAGTAACTGGAGGGATCAAATACAATCCAATCTTGTTAAGAAGACAGTTGGGGTATGCCTTGGGAGAGGTACCAGAAGAATTGAAGTTGACCCCTATCTTCTACTTCCCTGTAAAGGACAATATGCCTTTAGTGAGGAAGGTTGCTGGAGCTTGGAAGTGTATTAAGGGAGAAGGGATAGCTAGTTTTGGAAAGTGCAACAATCAGACCTTCCCGGAGTATGAAGCTTGGTTGAAAGACAGAGCCAGAAGGTTATTGCTGCCATTCTCACCTCCAGTTCCTCCAGTTGCTGAGTCTAATGATACTGTGTCTTTGGAAGAGTTCAAGAAGTTGGAAGCCTAGCTGTATGAAGTCAGAGTGGAGAACACTGAAATGGTTAACCTGTACCATCTTGCCAACAGGGCCAAGAATGAAGCTGAAGAGAAGTTGCTGAAGATGCAGACCACCTTGGAGGCTAAAGAGAAAGACTTTGCTGGAAGGGAAGCTCACTTTCACAAGTTAGGTATGATGGAAGCAAAAAGAGAAGCTGAACGCAAGAAGAATTCGAAGACTCTCAAGGAAACTCGTCAGTTTATTGTCTGGTTGCAGGGACAGAGAGAGCAAGAGTTGAAGAGATATAAAGGAAAAGAAGAGTTCTTTGAAGTGCAAATGGCTTTGAAGAAGGAAGAGGTGGAGCAAGCCCACCATATTCGAAGGGAGAAGACTCAGCAGTTAGCAGATAGTCAACAAGCCTTAGAAGCAGCACTTAAAGAGATTGAAGACCTCAAGTTGATGGCCGGAGTCAAGAAGGCTAAGTCTGAGTTGGGACTTAGTGAGGGAGGTTCAGGGTCTTCAGGCAGTGGGTTTACTTCTTAGTTTGTTTCCCTTATATTTGGGTTACCTACAAACATGTTGTAGGAATCCTGGCAGTTTGCTTTTCTCTTAGAAACTTGTACCCTACGGGGAATTCTGTTATGTTTGCCTTATAGGCTGATTTATGTTATGCAGTTTTTTCAGTTCACCATTTTTCTATGCCTGCTGTTATGGTTTGAATGTGGTTTCTATGCGAAGGTTTATGAAAGTCGAGGATCGGTGTCCATCTGGTTTTCTTTGCTAAATGTATAACCGGGGCATGAATGACCTGGGATTGAAAACATAAACAACTGCATTGCATTCATATCACTTGTTTTCTTGTTTTGCAGGTATGGCCGCCCGTTCCTAATGTCTTTTGTGTTTCAGGCACTATAGCTCCCAGGAAAGTTCGAGAACAGCCAGTCGCACACAGATATCCGACAAAGATCAATAGAGAGAGAGTCATGGATCAAACGCAATTTGAATTAGCTGACTTGAGGCTGAGGATGGACAACTTTATGACCTTGATGGCAGGCATGGGTCAAAATCAAGAACGTCTGCGGGAGATGATAGAAAATGGTCAAGCCAGGAACAACGATACTGCTGATGGAGGTAATTGTAACAGTGCGGGTGCACGTCAGGTTGAAGTCCCTGTAACACAGCCAGGGGTTACTATAATCAATGATGGGCTGAATAATGTTCAAATGGATGGTCAAGATGAACAGTTCACTCTGCTGGACGAGACTGAAGGCCATGGGGCTAAGATGAACAGGAAGTTTGAGGAAATGGCAGAACAAATCAGGGCTATTCAATCCCAGAATTCTTTGGGATTTGACATTACTGACTTGGGCTTGGTTCCAGGGGTTAGAATCCCTTAAAAGTTCAAGGTTCCAACTTTTGAGAAATACAATGGCACGGCGTGTCCCAAAACTCATCTTCAGTCCTTTGTAGGGAGGATTGCTGCTCACACTGATGATGAAAAGCTATGGATGTATTATTTCTAGGACAACCTGGTTGGGGCCTCTTTGGAATGGTATATGAAGCTAAGTAGAGTCAATATCAAGAGCTGGAAAGACCTGGCAGAGGCTTTTGTGAGACAATACCAGTATAATTTGGACATGGCTCCAAATCGCACTCAATTGCAACATATGTCTCAAACTGCTAAGGAGGGTTTTAAAGAATATGCTCAAAGGTGGCGTCAGCTTGTTGCCAGGGTGCAACCACCACTTCTGGAGAATGAGATGGCTGATATGTTTATGGGGACATTGCAAGGTGTGTTTATTGAAAGATTGGCGTCTTGTTCGGCTACAAAGTTCAACGATATTGTAATTGCTGGAGAGAGGGTTGAGACCTTGCTAAAGATGGGAAAGATTCAGGATACAAGTACAAGCAGCTCGAATGGAGCAAGAAAAGCTTACAGCGGACCCCCGAGAAGAATGGAAGGCGAGACCAAAGTTGTGTTTGGCCAAGGATATAAAAGACCATATGAGCATGTGGCAGCAGTCACAATTCCTTCCAGCCATGTACAGCAGGTGCAACAACCTCAACAACAACAAAAACAACAACAACAACAACCACAATGTAACAACTATCAACAAAGACCTTATCAGCCAAGGCAGGCTCGCCCGGCTAATAGGGTGCTTGAGGCAATTCCCATGACTTATGCTGCTTTGCTACCAAGATTGCTGGACCTGAATCTGATCAATTAAGGACTTTGGCACCACCACCTGGAGAGCTTCCAGTGGGGTACGATGTCAATGCAAGATGCGCTTTCCATTCAGGGGCACCCGGGCACTCAACTGAGAAGTGCATGGCGCTACAGCACAAGGTTCAAGATCTGATAGACTCCAAGGCGATTAATTTCGCACCACCGCCGAATGTTACTTCAAACCCTATTCCGAATCACGGAGGGGCTAGAATCAATGCTGTTGAGGATGGTGAGAAGTTAAGTCTTATTCTGAGCATAGAAGAGTTGAAGACTCCGTTGTTGGTAGTAAAAGAGAGGCTGCTGAAAGGTCAAGTGTTTCCGGGTTGCAGTTCTGATTGTGAAAGATGTCTGAATTCAGAGAATGGGTGTGGGAATCTGAAGATGGGACTGCAGAAGCTGATTGATGAAGGATCTTTGCAGTTTAACAAGATTGATAATGAAGTTGATGATGTGTCTACCATAACCATATTCTATGATGAAACTGAGATGCTTGTCAGAAGAGAGCCGGTGACCATTTATGCTCTTGAGGTTAGTCCTGTGACTATCATCGTGCCTGGGCCTGTTCCTTATACAGATGATAAAGCCATTTCATGGCATTACGGCTCAGAGGTATACGTGGCTGGGCAGAAAGTGGAGAGCAAGTCTGTTGCTGTTGACCCGACTGTAGTGAATGTCGGAGGAGTTGGAGGCTTTACAAGAAGTGGTCGTCTATTTGCTCCCCCCGTTCAGAGAGGGGATCCTGAGGCTGAGGCTTCGTCAAAGGCTAAAGGTAAGCAAGTTGTGACTGAAGAATCAACTATTCCTGCTGCTAGACAGGGTACCTTCGAGAAGGAGGTCGAGGAATTTATGCGGATCATTAAAAAGAGTGATTATAAGGTGGTCGAGCAGTTGAACCAGATACCTTCCAAGATATCCATTATATCTTTGCTGATGTGTTCTCCTGCACATAGAGAGGCCTTGTTGAAAGTGATGCAGATGGCGTATGTTCCTCAAGAAATAACTGTCAATCAACTGGAAGCTGTGGTGGGCAGCGTGAATGCGAGCCACGGGCTGGGCTTCACAGATCGAGACTTGACGTCAGAGGGCCGTAACCATAACAAAGCACTACATATCACTATGGAGTGCAAGGGTGTTGTGTTGTCGCATGTTCTTGTAGACACAGGCTCTTCCCTTAATGTACTTCCGAAGAAGGCATTAATGAAGCTCAATGTTGATGGTATAGTCCTAAGACCCAGTGATTTGATTGTCAAAGCTTTCGACGGGTCCAGAAGATCAGTGTTTGGAGAGGTTGAGTTTCCTGTGAAGATAGGTTCTCAGGTTTTCAAAAGCATCTTCTATGTCATGGACATTCAGCCCGCGTACAGCTGCTTGTTGGGACGCCCATGGATTCATGCTACCGGTGCTGTGACTTCCACTCTGCATCAGAAGCTCAAATATGTGGTTAATGGCCAGGTAATCACAGTGTGCAGAGAGGAATACATCTTTGTAAGCCACTTGTCAACATTCAATTATGTAGAGATGGATGGAGAGATCCATGAGACTTTATGAAAAGCTTTTGAAGCTGTCAACGTCAGCATTCTGACTCCTGTAGAGAGAAGCAGTGAGAAAGAAGGTACCTCCATCCATTCCTACAAGCAAGCAAAGGAGGTAGTTCAGTCAGGAAGCGCCCAAGGCTGGGGCAAATTGCTGGAGCTAGAAAAGAAAGACGACAAGTTTGGTTTGGGATATCAGCTTGGTGGATCTACTCCAAGTGGTAAAGCTATTACTTTTACAAGTGTCGGGTTGCTCGACCGCAACCAAATCTGTGTGACAAGCCAAGAAGGAGACAATGATGGTGACTGGGACAACTGGATACATCCGTGTGCGCCCGGAGAGGAGCTGAGGAACTGGTCTGCTGAAGACATTGTTCAAGTTACCTGGCACTCAGAGTAATTTATTTGTTTCCTTTTCTTTATCATGCTGCATTGTCAAATCCAGCATTCTGCCCAAGATGCTAGGATCCATTGTATTGGGCCACCATGTTTGTTATGCACTTATTTTTATCATGAAATAAAAGGACATTTTCAGACAAATTGTGTTCTCTTTCTTTTGTTTTAAATTTTTCACAAAAAATATAAAAATGGCAATGTGTTTTTCCTTTTTGTTTTTGTGTTTGCGTCTCTTTTTCAAAATAAGCAGATTCTGAAATAAGCACATCATCTGTGCAGTGTTGATCCTCCGGATTCCATTGATAACATTCATGCTATGACCACGCATGACTTTGACAATCCTATATACCAAGCTGATGAAGGGGTTGAGGAAGACTGTGAACTCCCTGAGGAAGTGGTCAGATTGTTGAAATGAGAGGAACGAGTTATTCAGCCTCGTCAGGAAGAAATTGAGATCATCAATATCGGCACTGAAGATGTGAAGAAAGAGATCAAGATTGGGGCCAGTCTGTAGGCCGAAGTCAAGAAAGAGCTGATCAGTATGCTGCGAGAGTATGTGGATATCTTCGCCTGGTCGTATCAAGATATGCCAGGGTTGGATACCGACATCGTTGTGCATAAGCTACCATTGAGAGAAGAATGTCCTCCTGTGAAATAGAAGTTGAGAAGAAATCGTCCTGACATGGCGATGAAGATCAAAGAGGAGGTTCAGAAGCAATGGGATGCCAGGTTCCTTGCCGTAAATAATTACCCACCTTGGGTAGCTAAGATTGTGCCTGTACCAAAGAAGGACGTCAAGGTCCGGATGTGCATTGACTACCGGGATTTGAATAGAGCAAGCCCGAAAGATGATTTTCCATTACCTCACATTGATGTGTTGGTAGACAATACTGCTCAATTCTCGGTATTTTCCTTCATGGACGGCTTCTCCGGATATAATCAGATTAAGATGGCGCCAGAAGACATAGAGAAGACAACATTCATTACCCCGCGGGGTACATTCTGCTATAAGGTCATGCCCTTTGGTTTGAAAAATGTCGGGGCAACTTATCAGCGGGCCATGGTCACATTATTCCACGACATGATACACAAGGAGATTGAGTGTTATGTGAACGATATGATTGCTAAGTCCCGAAATGAAGAAGAGCATCTGGTCAACCTCAAGAAGCTGTTTGATAGACTGATAAAATACAAGCTGAGGTTGAATCCAAACAAGTGCACTTTTGGAGTGCGTTCCGGGAAAATGCTGGGTTTCATTGTTAGTCAAAAAGGGATTGAGGTAGATCCTGCAAAAGTAAAAGCAATTCAAGATATGCCTGCACCGAGAACAGAAAAAGAGGTGCGCGGGTTTTTAGGGAGGTTGAACTACATTTCTCGGTTCATATCTCATCTAACTGCCACGTGCGAACCAATATTCAAATTGCTAAGAAAAGAGCAAATGGTCAGGTGGAACGAAGACTGCCAAAGAGCTTTCGACAAGATAAAAGAATATTTGCAGGAGCCTCCAATTCTTATGCCTCCAGTGGAAGGAAGACCTTTAATCATGTACTTGACCGTGCTAGAAGGGTCAATGGGGTGTGTTCTAGGCCAACATGACGAGTCTGGTCGAAAAGAGTACGCTATTTATTACCTTAGCAAAAAGTTTACCGACTGTGAATCCCGTTACTCATTGCTCGAGAAAACTTGTTGCGCTTTGGTATGGGCTGCTTGCCGACTGAGGCAGTACATGTTGACTCATACCACACTGCTAATTTCCAAAATGGATCCTGTCAAGTACATCTTTGAGAAACCAGCGTTAACCGGAAGGGTTGCTAGGTGGCAGATGATTTTAACTGAATATGACATCTAGTATACTTCTCAGAAAGCCATCAAGGGAAGTGTATTGTCGGATTACCTTGCACAACAACCTCTTGAAGATGATTATCAGCCAATGAAGTTTGATTTCCCTGATGAGGACATCATGTACCTCAAAACAAACGATTGCGAGGAACCACTTCCGGAGGAGGGGCCAGACCCTGAATCCAAATGGAAGTTGATGTTTGATGGGGCCGTCAATATCAATGGACGTGGAGTTGGTGTCGTTCTTATCACTCCTGAAGGTGTTCACTTTCCCTTCGCTGCCAGAATTACTTTTGGCTGCACCAACAATGAAGCGGAATACGAGGCATGCATAATGGGAATAGAGGAGGCTATTAATCTTCGGATTAAGAACCTCGACATATTCGGAGATTCAGCCCTCGTCATTAACCAAGTTACCGGCAAGTGGTATACGCATCAAGAGCATCTAATTCCTTACAGGGATTATGCATGAAAACTGTTGATGTTCTTCACAACAGTTAAGCTTCAATACATACCACGTGATGAAAATCAGTTTGCCGACGCATTGGCCACTCTTTCTTCGTCTATCAAAGTCTTGTGTTGGAATTATGTGCCCAGAATTGACATCTCCAGGCTTGACGCTCCAGCTCATGCCTTCTCTGTAGACGCCGTGTCTGACGAGAAACCTTGGTATTTTGATATCAAGCTATTCTTAGAAAAGCAAGAATACCCAACTGGGGCATCTTCCAATGACAAGAAGACCTTAAGGCGACTTGCTGCTAGCTTCTTCTTGAATACAAACGGGGTTTTGTACAAGAGAGACTTTGACATGGTCTTGCTCAGATGCATGGATAGACACGAAGCAAGCCTGTTAATGCAGGAAGTCCACGAGGGATATTTCGGTACCCATGCAGGAGGGCATGCTATGGCTAAGAAATTATTGAGATCGGGGTATTACTGGATGACAATGGATGCAGACTGTTGTTCATTCGCTCGTAAGTGCCACAAGTTCCAGATTTATGCAGAAAAAGTGCATGTTCCTCCTAGCCCGCTCAACGTCATGTCATCTCCTTGGCCCTTTTCTATGTGGGGCATTGACATGATCGGGAAGATAGAGCCTACTGCTTCAAATGGTCATCGCTTCATCCTGGTCGCGATTGATTACTTCACAAAGTGGGTTGAAGCAGCATCTTATGCCAATGTCACTCGTCAAGTGGTGGCAAGATTCCTGAAAAGGGACATCATATGCAGATACGGAGTGCCCGAAAGGATCATTACTGACAATGGTTCTAATTTAAACAACAAGATGATGGAAGAGTTGTGTCGGGACTTCAAGATTCAGCATCACAATTCTTCTCCTTACCGACCAAAGATGAATGGTGCGGTAGAGGCAACAAACAAGAATATCAAGAAGATTGTGCAAAAGATGGTTGTCACTTACAAAGATTGGCACGAGATGTTACCATTTGCGTTGCATGGGTACCGAACGTCAGTCAGGACGTCTACTGGGGCAACCCCCTTATCTTTGGTATATGGCATGGAGGCAGTCCTGCCTGTGGAAGTAGAGATTCCTTCATTGCGCGTGATGATGGATGTGAAGCTTGAAGAGGCTGAATGGGTGCGTGCTCGTTACAATCAGCTATGCTTAATTGAGGAAAAGAGATTAGCGGCTATCTGTCATGGTCATATTTATCAGAGGAGAATGAAGCGAGCATTCGACCAACGAGTATGTACTCAGGAGTATCAAGTGGGAGAACTTGTGCTGAAAAGGATCATTCCCCCAGGTTCAGATCATAGGGGAAAGTGGACCCCAAACTACGAAGGACCATTCATAGTGAAGAAAGTTTTCTCAGGAGTAGCACTGATGCTCACCACTATGGATGGAGATGACTTCCAATCCCCTGTTAACTCAGACACAGTTAAAAAATACTTGGCATAAAAAGACCCGCTGGACACAAAAACAAAATTAAAGTCCAGGCAAAAAAAGGGCATCCCGGCGAGCTAAAAACAGAATAAAAAGCTCGGGCAAAAGTTAGGGAAAATAAATAAAAAAATGTACACCCGCTGAGTTGAAAAACCACATCGGACAGCTCAGGCAAAAAAGGGTATCCCGGTGGATTGAAAACCCGAAAGGGCGATCCACGCAAAACAAGGGAATAAGCGAACAACTGCGATCCGAGTAATCTGAACCAAGTCATCGTTTCGTACAACTTGACAATATCAGAAGGGTAGGAATCAATCCCCTCATCTTCTCAGAAAGCAAAGGCAAGAATGGAGAGTTTTGAAGACATGCTGGTCATAGCAGAAATGGAACTCATTGGGATGTCGTGCCCATTGCCATTAGGATAGTTTCTTCTCTCAATTTTATGGTGGCTACCTCTTTCCAGGTGGTTGCTTCCTGATGTAAAATCTTTGCCTATTCAGAGGCCTTTCAATAAAAAGAATATTCAGTCAAAAAGTCGTGTTGTGTTTATTTTTGTTTGCAAAATGTCCTGAATTTTTGGCAAAAATAGCATTGCATTTAAACATGGTGATAATTTGAAAGAAAATGACATTGCAGGGAAACATTTGAAACCCTCTTTGAGTGTCGGGTGACGATGGATGAACAGATCATACCATGCAAAGTCCCCGGGGCACACTTGTGTTTTCTGTTGTTGCAGGTTGCAGGATGGCGACACATTCTCCCAAGCAGAATTATTCCCCAGCTAAGCCTTGGCAGGCAACCCAAGCAGTTTATTATTCCCCAGTGGGATGCCCAGCAGGAAGCTGAATGCCTGATGTCCCCACAGAGCTTAGAATTAGCAAAATTCTCTCCCCAGCCAGAGTATTGTTGAAGCATCTTTCCCAGCCAAGTCTGAAGATGATCCTTCCCCACAGAGTTCATATTTGATTTTCACTCCCATCAGTGAAATATTCCCCAGCGAAGCTGCCATTCTTTTGGTCAATATAATGATACAGACAGTTATTCATCTCCCCAATCAGAGTTAAGTGTCAAAGCTTCTTGACCTGGGCCTCCCCTGCAGAGTTGTAAAGTTTGTTGCCAATCAGGGCACGTTGCTGCTACTCGTTTGCACTCTCCAGCACTCGTCTGTGTTCACATTTTATTGCTCGTTTGCATTCTCCAGCACTCGTATGTGTTCATACTTTATTGCCGCTCGTCTGCGTTTTTCAACACTTGTCTGTGTTATCCCTAACCAGAGTTTTCCCCAGCAGGGACTTATTATTACTTTACTGTTGTTCATCTGTGCTTGTCGACACTCGTCTGTGTTTGCATTTTATTGCTCATCTGCAATTCCCAGCACTCGTCTGTGTTTATACCTGTTGTTGCACGTCTGCAATTTTCAACACTCGTCTGTGTTTAATGATTGAAGTATATTGCTCGTCTGCATCTGCCAGCACTCGTCTATGTCCGTACTTTATTGCCGCGCGTCCGCATTTCTCAACACTCGTCTGTGTTATCACTTTGATATTGCTCGTTTGCTTTCCCCAGCAGTGGCCCATGATTACTTTGTGGTTGCTCGTCTGCAATTTTCAACACTCGTCTGTGTTTGATCTCTGTTTATTACTCGTCTGCAATTTCCAACACTCGTCTGTGTTGGATGTTTGATGATATTAGCTGTTGCTCGTCTGGAATCCCCGACACTCGTCTGTGTTTGGTATCCAGTATTTGTTATTGCTCGTCTGCACTCTCCAACACTCGTCTGTGTTTTGTTATTTGTGTTTGCTCGTCTGCACTCTCCAACACTCGTCTGTGTTTTGATATTTGTGGTTGCTTGTCTGCATTCTCCGACACTCGTCTGTGTTTTATATCTCTAATAGTTATATTTCTCGTCTGCACGCTCCAACACTCTTCTGTGTTTGACATCTATTATTTCTGATTAGTCGTCTGCAATTTCCAGCACTCGTCTGTGTTTGGCATCTATATATCTGATTGCTCGTCTGCAATTTCCTGCACTCGTCTGTGTTTATTATTCGTTTGAAGCTCGTCTGCTTTGTTTGGATACTCGTCTATATCATCCCTAACACTCGTCTGTGTTAACTTATATCTGTATATGTGGATTTTGCTGATTATCCTGGTATTTGTCTGTATTGCTACTCCAAATGCTCATCTGTGTTTGAATTTCTGGTCGTCTGTGCCAGTGGCTGATACTCGTCTATATCATTGCCTGAAGCACTCATCTGTGTTTCTTAGATCATCGTCTGATATTCGTCTGTATCATTGACTTATGACGCTCGTCTGTGTTATCTTGATGATCATCCAATACTCGTTTGTATTGAAGAGGTTTAAAATCCTGACTGTGGGAATAAATGTCAAAATGGTTACCGCTCCTGGCGTAACAGGTATATCCGAAGGAGACTCGTCTGTTTAAGGAACCAATTGCTATTGTTGCACCTGGCGTCACAGGTTTGTTCGAAGAAGAGTCGTCTGTCTTATACCATATATCCACGGATAATATATGAAGAAGGTTCGTCTACCTTGTTTATGCATGTCTATCCCACAGACTCTAGTACATCCCGGTCCTGGCGTAACAGGGTTATCCGAAGGAGATTCGTCTATCTCAAGTTATTTGTGTTGCAAAGTGTTTGAGGACTCGTACGTCCAGTTCCTGGCATAACAGGATTGTTCGAAGAAGACTCGTCGGTCAATGTATTTTTATTCCAGATAATAGTTTCAACTTGGAAGAAGCTCGTCTGCTTTTTCTCCCCTACAGTCACTAAAGCGTCATTTGGTTGGGTTTATTTCCCAGTTTTTTTTGCATTCTTCGTCAGAGTGCAAATTTCAGGTCTTCTTGGTATTCAACCACAGTTTATCTTGAACGGTCGATATCCCGTGCTACCGTCCTTTTTAGATTAACAGTTGGTTGAATAGGGGCAGCTGTAACACCCCAAATTTTCCCTCTTCATTTTAAGCATCATATCACATCATATTCATCATGAACATATCATATTCTCAGCATCCTAGCATGGAAAGATGAGGCATAACATTCCTCATGACCTAGCATTAGGCATATGATCATCTAGGGAGGTTCTTGAAGCATTTCAAGCCATGACAAGGGGCTCAATGGTTTTGTACAAGTCCTATAAGGGGTCTACATTGCATTTACAGGTTCAAGTTCATTTGCAAAAGCTCATAAGGTTGGAAGATCATCAGGGATTCCAAGTTAGGGCAAAGCTCCTACACAAGGATCCTAAACTAGGGTTTGAGATTCAAGCATGAAAACCTCACAACTATGTGCTTTTAAAAAGTCAACTATGTGATTTCAAGGGGTCCAATCCATTTTTTCTATCCAAGGGATGTTCTTAAATTGTTATAAGATGTTTGGAAAGTTCAAAGATCAAGAATCATGAAGCTTTGAGGGTTTTTGCAAAATTGGTGCAAAGTTGGTTTTAAGGAAATTCCATTTTTGGCAACATTGCCCTAAAATTCAAGTGAGCTTAACATGATCAAAAATTCTTCAAATGAACCCAAGTCAAACATGAAAGTTGGAGATTAAGGCCTCCCATTTTCAAAAAGTACAAGTACTTTTTCATAGCATGTGTGGTTTGTAATCTATGCCCCTCGAAAATTTGGTTCAAATTAGGGCAAATGGCAAAATTTCATGCATGCGCCAAAGCCAAAAGGTTCAAAACTCAATTTCAAGTGTTGGAATGGATCAAGTATGTTTACAAAGTTACAATACAAGGTATTTGGCATGCTTTGCTCAAGAGAATACATCAATTTCGTGCAAGGCAAGGATGTTGCTTCACAAATGCAAATTTTACATATTCATGAGAAAAGTGTGACAACTTAATCCAATGGCCAAGATTTTGTTTGTTTGTGATTAATGGATCAGATTAGAGTGCACATGGGGCTGAAGGCAAGAGAATGCATGAGTGTTTCATGCTCTCATCACAAATTGCAAAATTGGCAAAATCACCAAATACTCCTCATTCCCACGTGCAAACTTCTTCATCTTTTCAGCATTAGGTCATGGCATGATATAAAAGAAATTAGGGTTTCAGAATCCCTGACCTCTCTCTCATTTCTTAGTTTTCACCTTCTTGCACAAATTGCATTTTCTCTCAAATCTCCTCATACACGAGCTCTCTTCCAAAACCAATTGTAGATCCTTGATCCTTGGAAGCTCAGGATCATTAATCACACACTTGTTCAAGCTATCTCTCAAGATCAGCAACCTTGCTATTTCAGGGCAGGTGCTTGCAAAGCTCAAGATCCATCCATATTCAAGGCTCTAGTTGCATTTATTTTGCAACTAGAGAGCATTTGGAGTGATTTTGCTTCATCATCTGGACTTCTAGCACATTTTTTCAAGCACTGCAATCTCAGGTTAGCTCATGAATCTTCAGATCTGGAAATGAAAATGTTGGTATGTATATTGATCTTTGATGTTCATTGATCACTCTGCTGGTTGTGGTTTCGAATTTGGTGCATTGTAGAGTTAGATATTTGAATTTCAAGTTTCATGGTCATTTCTGTTTTCTCTCGATCCGGATGATTCTTTGATCCAATGATCTTTTCAATGCCATTTTTGAATTCAGGGCCTATCAATTACCCAATCTAGAGGTCTTTGTTAGTTTTAATTGATGTTTGTTCATATGTTGATGTTTCCGGTGCCGGAGCCCTAGCTCCGGTCACCGGAATCTGCAAATCTTTGATCTAGGGTTTCTGAGGTAGGAGACGAGTCCTCAACCCTCAGATCTGTCCTCCCAGCGTCCAGGATCTTGCCACGTTTTAAGTGATACTGCCTCCCTCTCACGTGCCATTGTGTTTCTATTTTAATTCATAATATTTCTCACCTCACCATAACAATTGTGCAACTCAGCTCCTCATCCAATAGTTCGTCCACGTCATTTAATGAAAGGAGAGCCAGATGTGTTGGATCAATCTCAAGGCAATTGTTTTTTCCTTTGATTTCCTGAATATCCACCCTTACTTTCATGAGCCAGCGCAAACCCAATGGGCCATGTTTGCTTTTCGCACCCCCCTCTAGCCTTAAGCCCAAATCATTTGAACGTGAATCCCTGCTATCCACACCCCCATCTTGTCTCTCATTTTATTTCTTTTTCATTTATTT
The DNA here is from genome assembly GCA_963966055.1 of Lathyrus aphaca. Lineage (NCBI taxonomy): Eukaryota > Viridiplantae > Streptophyta > Magnoliopsida > Fabales > Fabaceae > Lathyrus > Lathyrus aphaca. The sequence continues at coordinate 413,444,043 of OZ014525.1, forward strand.
TCTTTTATTATCATTTTGGTTTCTAATTATTTAAAATACTTCCAATCATCAAATAATTCCAAAATATTTCATGGTAGTCCAATTGAGGTTTCTTTATTTTTCTATATTTTTATTTCCCATTTATTTCTAATATACACGTTGTCGCTCCCACCAAATGAGGCCGGGTCAAATGGGGTACAAACGCGAACGGTCGGCGAAAGGAGATGCGAGAACACACAGGAGTGAACTCACAGGGAATGAAAAGAGTCGCCAGCTAGGCATTTTTATCCCGGGGGAAAGGTAATGCTGCATAGACCTAGAAAGATATGGATAAGACGGTTGCGAACCAGGGAGACTGAGAAAGGGGGTTGGTTACAACCTGGGAAGGTATTAGCACCCAGATTGTTCGTCGTACTCGACGGGATCCACGCTTAAAAGATTTGTTTTTTAAAGGGGTAGTGTCAGTGCAATTTGTGTATAAAATAGCTGGAGAAGGATGTACAGGTGTCAGTGTAAGAGAAGTGAAGTGTATAATGATGTGTCAGTGTAAAAACAAGAGTGAAATGCTCAAGACTATGAGGCTTAAAGAATAAGGCTAGAAGGAGGGGGAATATACAGAGACTTTTGTTCGATAACTGTTAAGTTATGCCTACGTATCCTCTCGTGCAATGAGGAAGTCAGAACACCGTAGTTCGACCCAAAGAGACTGAAAGATAAATTGACTGATGAACTGCTTGCTTACCTATGCTCAAGTGTATGACCTGTCTGGCTCAGGTGCAAACTGTCTTGCATTAGACGGAAGAAGCAAGTTCTCGTTTGTGAGTGAATAAGATGAGAAAAGAATCCCGGAGGAGACGATTATTGTTTGTTTTTGTGTTTTCAGCCTTTTATTGCTTTTGAAAGTTTGTCATAAGTTAGTGAGCTTAAGCCTAAACCAATGGGTTAGTAAACTCATCACATCTTCCCTCTGATTAGGGGTAATGAGAATTCCTTAAGTGTGAAGTCAGCTTCTCACACTTAATTACCATGATGTAGGATTAAAATCATTAACCTACTTGTGATTATTTAGATGTTTTTGGGGTTTTTGTTTAGTGTTGAGTAATGAGGTTAAGCCATAATCAGGGATTAAACAGACTCATTACACCATCCTAATAGAAGGATAATAGATGAGAATGTTTAAGCTGAGGAAAGCTCCTCAACTTAATCCATGATTAGGGATTAACTTCATGACAAAACAAAGCCTTTATTAAGTGGATTTTAATTAATGATAAGATGATAAAGTGATTTTTAGGGTTTGTAAGACAACTTGAGGGGGACTTGTCCATTAACACTAGGGTTAGTCCTTCTTAACCAATTAAGGAAGAATTAGAACCCTAATGCAAGGCCCAAGTTACAAGTGTGATGTCTTGATGATTATTAGATGAATTGATTAAAGGATTTAAACACATTAAGGGTTTAACACTTAGGATTAAAGTTATACACTCCATCCTAATAGAAGGATGCAGGCATAAGCTTAATCACAAAGCCTTAAAGCCTTTAGGGTTTAGTCCCTGATTATGAGATGAGAAGAGAAGACTCAAAGAGACACAAAGGTAAAAGCTAAGTGGGGGACTAATCAAAACCCTAATTATTGTCATGCTTGGTTGTTCCTAAGGTTTGTGAAGTTTACAAGAAAGATCTTCAGAGAAACCACCAGGAAGAAGATGAAAGGAGCAAAGAGAAGCAAAGTAACTTGCTTCATTTAAGAAGACAAGTCACCTGAAGAAAGAAAGTAAGAAGAAGAAGAAAGATCAAGCTCAATCTTAAACACAAGATAAAATGCAGCAATGATGCATAAGAGAGATGAAAAGAAATTGTGAGAAGTGAAGGCAAATTCACTTCTCAAAGTTACTTACCACCTGAAAAGTTAGTGAAAGAAATGCAATGCAATGCAAAATGGAATGAAATGGCATGATGCAAACCAAAACCAGAAGCATATACATGATGATAATGATGCTATGGGATGATGCAAACATGAAACAACACATGGGGATGATCATACAAACTTATGGATGCAAATGAAGCAAGTTAAGAACTATGATCATACATGAAAAGTTATGGAATGCAAATGGCATATCACATGGCAAATACAAGATGCAATGATCAAGCATGCTTCTAATATGTCTTAAGATGTCAAATGAATCAAATGGATGCATAAAATATCATGGCAAGTCATGGTATGCAAGCAAATGCAAGATGTATGCAAAAGGAAGCCCAAATTAGGGTTTATGATCAATGCATCAAACAAAAACCAAAATCAGAAGCAAACATCAAGATAAAAAATTGAAAATGCATTCAAAGGAACCCTAAACCTATGCTAACTCACTGTCCAAAGGAGAGGTTCCAACTCTTAACCTAATTAGAGTTATGCATTTCCTAAAATTTCTAGGGTTTTAGGGTACCTTATCAGGAAAAATGCCAAACAAATGGAAAATGAAAGATCAAATCATACCAATTTAATCTCACAAACTACATGATATGCAAAACACAATGCAAAAAGAATCAAAGTCCAACTCTCAAAGACTAGGCAGAAATGGTTTTTTGAAGTTTGGATCAAAATAATGCTTTGAAATTGAATTAATTCCATGGAAAATTGTCAAAATGCATTAAGATCAAAAAAGAAATTTGGTTTGAGGGTTGGACAATGTTTCTAAATGATTATGAAGGTTTCATGAATTTTTTGGTGATTTTTAAATACCTCAAAGTATTTTTAATTAATTAATTCTCATTAATTAATTAAAAATAAACTTTTAAATATTTAAAAATATTTTTTTTATGTGAAAAATAAAAATAAAAATGTTTTTGGTTTCTGAAAATTAATAAAAGTTTATATAAAAATTTTCATAATTTTTTAAAAAGGTTTTGCTATTTTTAATAAATATGAGAAAACAAATGAAATAAATGTAAAATAAAAATGAATTTAATCTGAAAAAAGAAAAGTATGCAAATCTAAAGGTCCAGATTCAAATATGCACGCGCGCGAATTGACCTGGCGCCACATCCAAGGGCTGAGATTAAAACTTCCATAATTATGATTAGCCCTAATTAATTATGCCCTAATGACTTTCAGGCGACCGGAACACTGTTCCGGTCGTCTTCTCCGGCCATCTCAAATCTCCAACTCTCTCTACACGCATCCAAAACAAAATCTAACTACCCAGAAATCATCCCCACTTAAAAACGAATCAAACCCCTCAATCAAACAACATTTATCATTCAAAAACAGAGAGAATCGAATCAAACATTTTTTAGGGCAAAAGTTTCAGACAATGCATACATCCTGGTTTCTCAACCATTTTCAAAAGTAAGCACATATTCATGATCAGGGGAGTGCATAGAAGCTATTAAGAACTTAAAAACATGTTTCTGGAAAAAAGTTTTGAGTTGACTACCTGAACTGAAGCTTTCGATTCAGGAGCTTTCTGGTTGTTTCTTTGGCTCAAATGCACTCCAATGATCCTCCTAGGAAGCTTGCAATGTTTGTTTGGAATTTAGAATGGATGGTTTGAGAGATAGCAGAAGTTATGTTCAATGGCAGGTGGTGATCGTGTTTTTGATTCAATGGCTTTCAGGCTGTTTTGAAGGTTGGTTTGTGTTCAGTGAAGCATGGTGAGATTGTTTGTGAAGTTTGTTTATGAGTTTATGGCCTGTATGATGAGTTTCGAAGGCTCTTGCAAAATGAAGGTGAAAATGAGAATGTTGTGCTATGGAGTGTTTCAGGCTTGTGTTGTAGTTGCTTTGGCTTGCTTTTGGCTTGTATAGACAATTGCCATTGGTCAGATGAAGTGATGTGTGCTTTATTGATTGGTATGGGTCCTTTTGCCAAAATGTCAAAGTTGGTGTAAGAGAAGTATGGGCTACTTTCTAGCCAAGGACAAAGGGTGTGTCCTGCGCAGCATGATGAGGGGAGATGCCTAGGGTGGCTCAGCAGGCTAGCAAGCAAGTGGGTTGTGTCTTATGATGAGTTTTGCAACTTGCCTTGCTTTTGATCTTTATGAAATATCTTGATCCATATGCCACAAAAGTGAGAAGTTTCTTGGCCCATTCTGATTTTTATGTCTTTTATGATCATGTTGTGAAGTTTAGAAATGCATTTGATGACTAAATTTTCCTTGAGAAGTGAATTTGCAACTTTGCCTCTTTGGTGGAAACTTTGAAATTTTTGTGATTTTTGCCAACTTTGACAAACCATAACTTTTGATCCAAAATGAATTAGGTCATGTTCTTGTACTTTTTGAAAAGGGAATGATCCATTCTACAACTTTCATGACCAAAGTTTTTCCATTTGAAGCTTTTTTGAATCAAAAAGTAAGGGTTGAAAAAGTTGCCTAAAATGACAATTTCATTAAAAGTCAAACTTGCCCAAAAAGTCAACTTTGCAAAAGACTTGAAATTTTTCAATTTTGTGAACTTATAACATCTTCCATTATCAAATAAAGATCATATACAATCAAAATGATGAAGAACACCCCTTGGTTGGGTCATTGGGGGCCTCAGATGCCCTGATTTTGCACTGACTTGCTTGAAAAGTCAACTCTTGATCAGATGACTTCCCCATGGAATTTCTTCATGAAAATTGATATGCATACTCCCTATACCATATAGAGACCAATAGAAACAAGAATGACCAAAAAAATTGGAGTTATGGCCTCTGAAACCAAAACCCTAATTTTAGGTCATCTGTGCAGTCAAACCTGGCTCTGCCTTCATACCATTCTTAGTTCTTGTGATTTTTGGACATTCTTGACTTTGAGAGGATATAATATGATATTTGAACATACATGGACCCCTTTGAAGTGATTGATGGCCTTTGGAGTGGCTCAAGAAGCTCTTGGATTGCTCAGGTCACAAACCCTAGGTGCAGATGACTTTGAATCTATGCAGTGAATCAAAAATGTGATGTGAGATGCTATGATTGAGTTTATGCATATGAAGAGATCACAAGCCATGGTGTGAATGGGTGAGGGCAAATTTGGGGTGTTTACACACGTGTCATTTAATTGTTCATCTTCATTAATTCTTTTTAAGTCCTTTTTGAGTACCCTGCCTTGTCTAATTTCCATAGTGTTCATCTTTTTGAGTTTTGTGTTAGTTCTTTTTGCTTTGAATTCATAAGATAATGTACATTATTTTTTATTTTTCCCCTGTTTTTTAGAAATTTATTCATTGGGTTTTGGTCCTTGCCTTGTGATGGAAGTTTCTTAACCCTAGTTCATGTTTAAGCCTTCATTTGACCCATCTAGCCTCTGAATTTCTCCCAATCCTATTGGTGTCTTGTTATATCATGTTTGAAGATCATTTGTCCTAAGTTGTGGAATTTTTAGATGCATTGTTGCTTTGTTTTGAATTTTGCTTTGTACCTTGTCCCATTTTGTTTCCTTTTGATCATAAGGTCTCTAATTGGCTTAGAAGGGCACTTGTGCCAACTTCTCCTTCTCATTTGGAGTCTCTTTGGGGTATGGGTACCTTTATGGTCTTAGGTTAGGGTTTGTGTCTTTGAAAGTTTTGTGTTTGGCTTATCTTTTAAGTTCTTCCTTTATTATGTGCTTTCACCTCATCTCTTTACTTCTTTCATCCCATATTATGATTGTATAGTGTTGTGTGTTTATTCTCTTCATCTTTCTTGCTTCTTAAGCATTTCCTCAACTTAATTTGGTTCTGGTCTTGGGCTTTGAGTTCATGTTTGTGCATTTTTGCCTTGCATCTTTCTTAAGTTTGCATTTGTTTGCCATGTGATTCATTTTGTCTCTTAATTGACTTGCATGCTTTTTCCTCATTCTTGTAACTTGCATATCCATTGAGCATTTGTATATATGACTTCATTTCTGTTTGTATGATGTTGGCATTTCATCTTGTTCCTTTTGCTTTGCTTATATGTTGTGTTGCTAACCTTTTCAGGTGCTATGGTAAGTGAGAGGTGTGGAAGTGAGTTCCACATCTCCAAATCTCATCTTTTCTCTTCTTATTCTTAATTGAGCTAACCCTTTGCTTGTTGGGCTTAGGCCTTACTCATCTCTTCTTCTTTCTTCTTCTTCTCTTCTTCTTTCTTTCTTTATTAGGATAGAAAACCACACTAACCTTAGGATATCCATGCATGACAACACTTAGGATTCTTTAGTCCCCCATTAGATGTTTTACCTTTAGATCCTTTATTGCTTTCTCTTCTCATCTTCAAACTTAATTCTAATTCACTTAATAAATGTTGAGTACTTTCGTGTGACATGAGACTTTTCTATGAGATACTTGCATGCATTCCGTTTCAGGGCGAGGTGTAAGTTATCCCTCGTGGTGGATAGGTCTTAGCATGAGATACTTCACAAAGAAAAGCTAAAAAAGACTTCTTAACCAAAAATCACAAAAAACACTTAATAAATGTTAAGTAGGACCGTGTGTCTGAGCCTTCACTTGTGGGACTAGCTTTGGGGATTTCCTCCATAGATAGGTGTGCCTCTTGCGCATTCCATTTCGGGATGATGTGAGACGTACACATCCCAGTGAGTAAGACTTAGGTACACTTACCTATGCAAACTTCACTCATAAAAAGCTTCTAAGAAACACAAACAAACAATAAGGGTCTTTCCTTCGGGAATTCTTTTCTCATCTCCTTCGCTTCGTCCGCGAACTTGCTCCTACTTGTCATTTTTCAAGACGGTTACGCACTCGTCGTCCGAGTCTGCAACACCTGAGCAATGGCATAGGCAGTTCAAGCCTTAATTCATAAGCAATTTCTTTTCTACCCCTAGTTAGGGGAACTACGGCGTCTCTGATCCTCATTGTCCTGATGAGGTACGTAGGCAGCGGGGTAGGGCACGTTCGAGCACAATCTTTGTTTTCCCTACATTTTTTCCTTTTCATTTCTTTTTCATTTCCCTTTTCGTTTCTTTTATCCAGTTCAGTTTATTTTCCTTGCAGCAGCTTTCATACCCTCACCCTTTGAAATAGTTTATTTTGCAAGCGTGGATCTCATCAGGTACGGCGGACGATCTGGGTGCTAATACCTTCCCAGGTCGTAACCGACTCCCGAACTCAGTCTCTTTGGTTCGCAAGACCTGTGTCCTTCCTTTTCTTTTCTTCTGGTTTGTGCAGCATTACCATTCCCGTTCCTTCGGGATAAAAATGTCTGGCTGGCGACTCTACCTCTTCCGCGCCACTTTCGCGTTTGTACCAGGATGGAAATCCGGGGAGCGACACATATGCACCATTTCATTTCATTCTTTTCATATTTCATCTTGTACTAACTTTTCAGGTTAATGGTAAGTTTGTTTAGGAGGTGGATTTGCCTCCACCTCCCACCACTTCTCATCTCTTCATATTGCATCCTTGTTGCATTTTTACTTGTCCTTGAGTGAGCTTGCTCACTTGTGCTTCTCTTCCTTTCTTCCTTTAAGTTACTTATCTTCTTAGGAAGTAAGTAACTTATTCTTCTGCTTCCTTCTCTTTTCATCTTGCTTCTCCTTGGTGGCTTCCTTGAAGACTTCTCCTTTTAAGCTTCACAAACCCTAGGACTTCCTAGCATGATAATTTTCTTGGACTTATTAGTTTCCCTTAGCTTTTACCTTTGAGTCTCCTTGAGTCTCTCTTCTCATCTTCATAATCAGGGACTAAACCTTTAAGGTTTTAGGACTTTGGAATTAGGGTTATGCATGCATCCTTCTCTTAGGATGGAGTGTATAACTTTAATCCTAAGTGTTAAACCCTTAATTTGTTTAAACCTCTTAATTAATCCATCTAACAATCACTAAGACATTAACTTGTAACTTGGGCCTTACATTAGGGTTCTATTCTTCCTTTATGGTTAAGAAGGACTAACCCTAGTGTTTAATGGACAAGTCCCTCTCATGTTGTCTTACAAATCATAAAATCCATTTCTTAATTTCATCTTTAATTAAAATCCATTTAATAAAAGGCTTGTTTTGTCATGAATTTAATCCCTAACCATGAATTAAGTTGAGGTATCTTCCTCAGCTTAAGTGGTCTCATCTATTATCCTTCTATTAGGATGGTGTAATGAGCTCACTAATCCTTGATTATGGCTTAAACTCATTACTTAACACTAAAAAAAACCCAAAAACATCTAAATAATCACAAGTAGGTTAATGATCTTAATCCTACATCATCATGGCAATTGAGTTGAGATGCTTATCTCATACTTAAGTAGGCTCATTATCCCTAATCAGGGAGGATATAATGAGTTTACAAGCCTTTGATTTAGGCTTAAGCTCATTAACTTATGACAAACTCCATAAACAATAACAAAACTGAAAACAAAAAAACAAAGAATAATCGTCTCCTTCGGGATTCTTTTCACATCACACTCACTCATAAACGAGAACATGCTTCTTTCGTCTAACGCAAGACAGTTAGCACTCGAGCCAGATGAGTCATACACTTGAGCATATGCAAGCAAGCAGTTCATCAGTCAATTTACCTTTCAGTCTCTTTGAGTCGAACTACGGTGTTCTGACTTCCTCATTGCACGAGAGGATACGTAGGCAGAACTTAACTGTTATCGAACAAAAGTCTCTTTGTCTTCCCCCTCTTTCAGCATTCTTTTCTAAGCCTCAGTTCCTGAGCATTCACCCTTTTACACTGACACTTGTATATTCTTTTTCCACTTTTTGCACACAGATAACACATACACTACCCCTTTTAAACATAATCTTTTAAGTGTGGATCCCGTCGAGTACGACGGACAATCTGGGTGCTAATACCTTCCCAGGTTGTAACCAACTCCCTTTCTCAGTTTCTCTGGTTCGCAACCGTCTTATCCATATCTTTTTCTAGGTTTATGCAGCATTACCTTTCCTTCGGGATAAAAATGCCTAGCTGACGACTCTATTCACCTTCATTCCTCTTTCTCCTTTCGCCGTCCGTTCGTGCTTGTACCGGGATGCAAATCTTTGGGAGCGACACCAGCCCATGAGATTCGACTCCCCCGATGAAGACATCATGTACTTAAAAGCAAAAGATCACGAAGAGCCAGTTCATATCGAAGGGCCTAACCCAGAGGAAGAGTGGACTATGTTGTTTGATGGGGATGTCAATATGAATGATCGTGGGGTTGGTGCAGTGCTCATTAAACCTAAAGGAGTTCACATGCCTTTCTCGACAAAACTCACTTTTGCCTGCACTAACAACGAAGTTGAATTCGAAGCGTGTATCATGGGTCTTGAGGAAGCCGTTGACCTCAGGATCAAGACATTGAATGTATTTAGAGATTCAGCTTTGGTAATCAATCAGACCAACGATAAATGGTACACTCACCAAGAGCATATGATCCCATACCGTGGCTATACGAGGAGATTATTGACTTTCTTCACAACAGTCAAACTTGAGTACATCCCTCGAGACAAAAATCAGTTTGCGGATGCTTTAGCTACCATTTCCTCCATGATCAAGGTTCAAACTGCAAATTATGTGCCTCGGATTTCGGTATCCAGACTAGACCGACCAGCATACGTTTTCTCTGTGGACATTGTTAAATATGATAAGCCTTGGTTCCATGATATCAAATGCTTCTTAGAGGATCAGACATACCCACCTGGGGCATCATCCAATGATAAGAAGACATTAAGAAGGCTGACCGATAGTTTCTTCCTTAATACTGATGGTTCATTATACAAGCGAAACTTTGACATGGTTTTACTCAGATGTGTTGATAAGAGAGAAGCAGACTTGCTGATGCACGAGGTGCATGAAGGATCTTTCGGTACCCATGCCGGAGGACATGCAATGGCTAAGAAATTGTTAAGATCAGGTTACTACTGGATCACAATGGATGCAGACTGTTGTGCCTATGCCAAAAAGTGCCACAAATGTCAGATCTACGAAGACAAAGTGCATGTGCCTCCAAATCCTTTGAACGTGATGTCTTCACCTTGGCCCTTTTCCATGTGGGGCATTGACATGATTGGAAAGATCGAACCGACTACTTCAAATGGCCACAGATTCATCCCGGTAGCCATTGATTATTTCACCAAATGGGTTGAAGCAGCTTCGTATGCAAACGTCACCAGACAAGTGGTAGCCAGATTTCTGAAAAGAGACACCATCTGTCGATATGGAGGTCCCGAGCGAATCATTACTGATAATGGTTCCAATTTGAACAATAAAATGATGGCAGAACTGTGTCGGGACTTAAAAATCCAACATCACAACTCTTCTCCTTACAGGCCAAAGATGAATGGCGTTGTTGAGGCAGCTAACAAAAACATCAAGAAGATTGTGCAGAAGATGGTGGTTACTTACAAAGACTGGCATGAAATGCTACCATTTTCCTTGCATGTGTATCGAACCTCAATCAGAACGTCCACTAGGGCAACACCTTATCAGCTTGTGTATGGTATGGAAGTTGTCCTACCTGTTGAAGTTGAGCTACCCTCCTTACGGGTAATGATGGATGTTAAGATGGACGAAGCAGAATGGGTCCGGTCTTGGTATAATCAACTGAATCTGATCGAAGAAAAGAGATTAGATGCCATCTGTCATGGGCAGTTATATCAGAAAAGGATGAAGAAAGCCTTCGATCAGAAAGTCAGGCTTCGGGAATACCAAGTAGGAGATCTTGTGCTAAAAAGACTCTTTCCTCCTCATACAGACCACAGGGGCAAATGGACTCCAAACTACGATGGTCTATTCATAGTAAAGAAGGTTTTCTCTGGTGGAGCACTGATGCTCACTACTATGGATGGTGAAGATTTCTTATCCCCTGTGAATTCAGATGCAGTTAAACAATACTTCGCATAAAATGACCCGCTGGACATAAAAACAGAATGTGAGTCCAGGCAAAAATAGGACATCCCGGAAAGTCAAGAACAGAATAAAAGACTCGGGCAAAAATAAGGGGAAAATTGAAAAACAAAATGTACACTCGCTGAATTGAAAAGCCGCATTGAACATCTTAGGAAAAAATGGGTATCCCGGTGGATTGAAAACCCGAAAGGGCGATCCACGCAAAATCAGGGAATAAGCGAACAACTGCATTCTGAAATCGCCTGTATCACTCACAACACGGCAAGCCTCGAAAGGATAAAGCATCAGTCAGAATCAGCCTTCTTCAGAAAGCAAGATGAGAAGAACGTCAAGGTCATATAGGTCATAGCAAAGGAAGCTCACCGGAGCGTCGTCAACATTGCCAACACTTTTATTTTCTCAATTTACAAACAATCTCCTCATTCCATGGGATTTGTTTCTTTGATTGTATTTGCCAATTCAGGGCACCCAGATTAATAAAATCAGAGTTTTCAGTCACACCTCGTTTTGCATATTTCTGTTTCGTTTGCAAAATGTCCAGTATTCATGATACAACACTGGCATGAAACAAATATATTTACTTTCAGGAATATCTAACTCCTATGACGGAATCCGGTAAGGGATACCTCGGGATACTTGTGCGTTTATTTTGTCTTAACTGGTTGCAGGTATTCAATACGCAACATGGGGCATATCAAGCATCGCATCCCCAGCAGGGTAATTCCCAGAAGAGCAATATCTGAAATGTTTTTTCCCAGCGAAGTTGTCAAAGCCTCCTTATCCACAACATAAGTCTATGCAACAGGAGCTTCCCCCGCTAAGAGCCCCACCAGAGTGCCAGGTCCCTCATCCTCAGCAAGGATAAAAGAACTATCTCCCCACAGAGGTTTTCATTCTCTCCCCAGAAGAGCAATGCCTGAAACTCTTACACAACAAAGTGATGAAAGTTTCCTTCTCCCCAGATAAGTTCCCCTTATGGATAGATCTACCAATGGTCTATTTCCCCAAGCAGAGTTCCCCCTCCTAATAGATCTACCAATGATTTCTTCCCCAGCCGGGACATCCCTCCAAACAGATCAGCCAGAGATCTTTATCCCAGCGGGATCCGAATCCCGGATTGGTTTTCTCTTTTGCATAATCATAACATTTGCATCATATTCACCAAATAAGCGTAGCATTCCGTCTAAAACGGAGCATTACGGCAAAAATCAAACATTTGCATGATCACAAGCCAGGTTCGAGCCAGTCACCTGCAGTTACCATCAGTATTTTTATCAGCAATGAATATAAAAAAACTCACATCCCCTGCAAATAAAAGCCAAAGCGTCCCCTTTGCACTCTCCAATACAAATTCCTGTTCATATTCATATATACTCATTTCAACACTCATTCGTGTCGTCTTATCCCCCGCGGGTCGCCAGAATACCTTTTACACTCTCAAATACAGATACCTATACATACCCTTTTGACACTCGTCCATGTCATACTTTCCCCCGCATGGTTTCCAGAACACCCTCTGCAAGTAAAAACTTATTTATAACACACTCTTTTCGACACCTGTATGTGTCATCCTATCCCCACAGAAAGCCAAAGCATATCGTTCTCAAAACAAATGACTGTTTATATATACATATTTTTATACTCGTCCATGTCATACATTCCCCAGCAGATAAAACACTCGTCTGTGTCTTGCTCATACTTCACCAACATATCAATACTTATACTTATACAGAAGTCTTTGATACTCGTCCGTATCTTGTATATATATCACTCCTCAACAGATTCGACACTCGTCCGTGTTCTTTGTTAACCAGTTGGTACTCATTTGTATCATCATCTCTGAACACGCGTCAGCGTTTGTTTCTACCGATACTCGTCCATATCATGGTCTTAAGGATGCTCGTCCGCATCTTTAATCTATACACAGCGTCAAACACTTATACCTGTTATTCTTAAGCGTAAGCACTCGTCCGTGTTTACCATACCCCAGCAAAACAACTTTTTCTATCCGACATTCATCCTATATCGTGATACTCCCGGCAGACGTACCCTGCCAGGTGATAGTCCTTCACCTTTGGATGACCGTCCCTCATCCCCTTCCCCAATAGAGTCCCCATTAGTGGAACCTTGTTATCCGACATTCGTCCTATGTCGTGATAAACCCTAGGAGCAGCCTATAAACACCCCAAATTTGCCCTCACTCATTCACACCATGGCTTGTGATCTTTTCATGTGCATAAGTTCAATCATATCACCTCATATTGCATTTTTTGCTTCACTGCATTAGTTCTAAGTCATCCGCATCTAGGGTTTGTGATCTGAGCAATCCAAGAGCCATTTGAGCCACTTCAAAGGTCTTCAATCACTTCATAGGGGTCCATGTGTGTCCAAATATCATATTATATCCCCCACAAAGTCAAAGAAGTCAAAGAATCACAAGAACTGAGATTGGCATGGAAGCAGAGCCAGGTTTAACTGCACAGATGACCTAGAATTAGGGTTTTGATTTCAGAGGCCATAACTCCAAATTTTTTGGTCATTCTTGTTTCTATTGGTCTCTATATGTTATGAGGATCATGCATATCAAGTTTCATGAAGAAATTCCATGGGGAAGGCATCTAATCAAGAGTTGACTTCTTGAGCAAGTCAGTGCAAAATCAGGGCATCTGAGGCCCCCAATGACCCAACCAAAGGGTGTTCTTCATCATTTTGAATGTGTATGATCTTTATTTGATCATAGAAGGTGTTAGAAGTTCACAAAATTGAAGAATTTCAAGCCATTTGCAAAGTTGCCTTTTTATGGAAAGTGACTTGTAATGAAAACTTGCCATTTTGGGAAACTTTTTCAACCCTTTCTTTTTGATTCAAAAATGCTTCAAATGAGAAAAATTTGGTCATGAAAGTTGTATAATGGATCTTTCCCTTTTCAAAAAGTACAAGAACTCATTCTAATTCATTTTGGATCAAAAGTTATGGCTTGTCAAAGTTGAGGAAAATCACTAAATTTTCACTTTTGCACAAAAGGGAAAACTTGCAAATTCTCATGCCAAGCATCTATGTGACTTCAAATCAGCCTCTAACCAATACACAAACATCATGTATGGCCCAAAATTCAGATTTGCCCAAGAAGTTTCTCATTTTCATGCCTTGATATCCAAGTATCATAAACCACTTTCCATGAAATTCTCCAAAGAGGAATTCTTGTAAAATAGGTCCCCAAGGTTTTGTATGGTCTCTAACTGATTTCAAGACACCACCAAAACATCATGTAACCTATCACAACCAAAATTCAGCAAAGAGTGTTACCTTTCCATGGCCAAAAATCACAAAGTGTAACAAGTTACAAAATTGCAAAACATGTGAGATCTCACCCTTCATCCATTCCAGCTCACATCAACTGATCCAAGAGCCATCCTTGAACTCAGCTGATGCAGTATAGGCTAAGAAACCATCTCTGCCACAGCCCATGCCTCAAGTACACCAAACTTTGACTTTTTGCAATTTCTCCCATGCTTTTGGAATAGTGATCAGCAGCCTCTACTAACCTGCTCCACAGCCTACTCAAACATTATGGGAGTGATATAACAACACACACAAGCCAGAAAACACACACAATCCAACTTGCACATGATCTGTCCCAAACTTCTTCTCTGAAAAATTTCTTCACACATCCATCAAACTTCACTTTTTCTTTCACCAACAATTCACAAATCACCCTTAGAACAAAAACCACCCCCTGAAACAGCTTGAAACATCACACACCAAGACCTCCATTTCTGTTACACCAGAACAAAACATTCAAACCAGCCACTCCACAAGTTTTCTAAGCTTCATTCCATCATCAGGAGGATCATTGGAGCTTGTTTGAAGCAAAGGACTAGCCAGAAAGCTCCAAAGTTCAAAGCTTCAGTTCAGGTATCATCAAGAACATTTTTTTTAGAAATGCAATCTCTTGTTATAGTATGATAGAGTTTGTTTCACTGATCATGTTAAGCTTTGAAACACTGAAAATGGTTAAGAAATGAGTGTGTATGCATGTTCTGAAATTTTTGCAGTTTTCTTGATTTTGCTCCAATCTTGTTGTTGATGCATTGTAAATGTGATCTTGTGATTGATTCATGTTTGGGGTGGGTAGAGGATGAAATCTGGAGAGTTAGAGCACTTAAAACAGCCTAGGGAATGAGTTTGATTATGAATTTTTGGAAAATCAACATAATGAATCGATTCATTCTAGCTTGAATCGATTCATGCTGTTGAGTGGTTCCTGGATTTCGCAAAATGAATCGATTCATCCTTTGATGAATCGATTCATGCTGTTTAACTAATTCTGTTTTGTCAAAATTTGATCAGTATGAATCGATTCATCCAAGCTTGAATCGATTCATTCTTCTGTTAACCAATTTTAATTCATTTTGTTTGTATTTTATTTGCACGAATTTTAAAAAATAGCAAAACATGTTAAAAAATTCTGAATTTTTTTGTCAAGCATTTCATTAATTTTCAGGACCCAAAAATATTTTTATTTTTATTTTTTTGCATTAAAAATTATTTTTAAATCATTTAAATGTTTGTTTTTAATTAGTTAATAGAAATTAATTAATTAAAAATGCATTTAGGTATTTAAAAATCACCAAAAAATTCACATTGCATTTTAAAACATTTAGAAACATTATCAAACTCTCAAAACAAATTTCTTTTTGGTCCTTGATGCATTTTGACAATTTTCATTGGAATTAAATTTGTTTAAAGGCAATAGTTTTGTTCAAACTTTGAAAAATTCATTCTGCCTAACCATGAAGTGTTTGATGATGGTTCTTCTTGCATTGCATCCTTTATATCATGTAGTTTCTAGGGTAAAATTGGTTTGAATTGATCTTGCATTTCCAATTTGTTTGGTGTTTTTCTTGATGAGGTACTTTAAAACCCTAGCAATCTTAGGAAATCCATAACTTACACTAGGTTAAGAGTTGGATCCCCTCCTTTGGGCAGTGAGCTTGTATAGGTTTAGGGTATCTTTGATTGCATTTTCAAATTTTTATCATGTCATTTGCTTCTGGTTTTGGATTTTTGCTTTGCATGATGCATGTAACCCTAATTTGTGCCTTCCTTTGCATCCATTTCTCATTTGCTTGCATCCATTGACTTGTCATGACATTTTGTGCATCTACATGATTCATAATACATCTTAGGACATATTAGAATCATGTTTGATCATTGCATCTTTCATTTGCCATGTTATATGTCCATTGCATTTCATAGCTTTTCATGTACATTCATGGTTCAAAGCATGCCTCATTTGCATCCTTATGCTTGTATGATCATTCTCATCCCTTGTCATGTGTTTGCATCATCTCTTAACATCATTAACCTCATGTAAATGCTTCTGACTTTGGTTTGCATCATGACATTTCATCCCATTTGCATTGCATTTCATTTCTTTTGCTAACTTTTCAGGTGGTAAGTTGTTTGAGAAGTGAATTTTCCTTCACTTCTCACAATCTCTTTTCATCTTTTGCATACTTTCTTTGCTGCCTTTTGTATGTGTATTAGAGTGAGCTTGCTCATTCATGTTCATCTCATACTTTCTTCCTTCTAGCAACTTGTCTTCTTAAGTGAAGCAAGATGTTTTGCTTCTCTCTGCTCCTTTCATCTGCTTCCTTCCTGGTGGTTTCTCTGAAGATCTCCTTGCAAACCTCATTAACCCTAGGAACAACCAAGCATGATAATAATTAGGGTTTGATTAGTCCCCCATTTAGCTTTTTCCTTTGTGTCTTCTTTGAGTCTTCTCTTCTCACCTCATAATCAAGGACTAAACCCTAAAGGTTTTAAGGCTTTGTGATTAAGCTTATGCCTGCATCCTTCTATTAGGATGGAGTGTATAACTTTAATCCTAAGTGTTAAACCCTTAATGTGTTTAAATCCTTTAATCAATCCATCTAATAATCATCAAGACATCAAACTTGTAACTTGGGCCTTGCATTAGGATTCTAATTCTTCCTTAATTGGTTAAGAAGGACTAACCCTAGTGTTAATGGACAAGTCCTCCTCAAGTTGTCTTACCAACCATAAAAATCACTTCTTCATCTTATCATTAACTAAAATCCATCTAATAAAGGCTTTGTTTTGTCATGAGGTTAATCCCTAATCATGGATTAAGTTGAGGAGTCTTTCTCAGCTTAAATGTTCTCATCTATTATCCTTCTATTAGGATGGTGTAATGAGTCCATTAAATCCCTGATTATAGCTTAATCTCATTACTCAACACTAAACAAAAATAACAAAAACATCTAAATAATCACAAGTAGGTTAATGATCTTAATCCTACATCATGGTAATTAAGTGTGAGATGCTGACTTCACACTTAAGGTATTCTCATTACCCCTAATCAGAGGGAGGATGTGATGAGTTTACTAACCCATTGGTATAGGCTTAAGCTCATTATCTTATGACAAACTTCCAAAAGCAATAAAAGACTGAAAACACAAAAAAACAAACAATAATCGTCTCCTCCGGGATTCTTTTCTCACCTCATTCACTCACAAACGAGAACTCGCTTCTTCCGTCTAATGCAAGACAGTTAGCACCTGAGCCAGACAGGTCATACACTTGAGCATAGACAAGTAGGCAGTTCACAGGTCAATTCACCTTTTAGTCTCTTTGGGTCGAACTACGGTGTTCTGACTTCCTCATTGCACGAGAGGATACGTAGGCATAACTTAACGGTTATCTAACAAAAGTCTCTGTATATTCCCCCTCCTTCCAGTATCATTCTTTAAGCCTCCTATTCCTGAGCATTTCACTTTTGTTCTTACACTGACACTTCTCTTGTACACTTCACATTTCTTTTACACTGACACTTGCATTCTTTCCAGCTTTGATACACAAATTGCACTGACACTACCCCTTTAAAACACAAATCTTTCAAGCGTGGATCCCGTCGAGTACGGCGGACAATCTGGGTACTAATACCTTCCCAGGTTGTAACCAACCCCCTTTCTCAGTCTCTCTGGTTCGCGACCGTCTTATCCATATCTTTTCTTAGGTCTATGCAGCATTACCTTTCCTCCGGGATAAAAATGCCTAGCTGGCGACTCTTTTCTTTTCTCCTGAGTTCACCCTTGTGTGTTCTCTTCCTCCTTTCGCCGACCGTTCGCGTCTGTACCCCTTATGACCTGGCCTCATTTGGTGGGAGCGACAGCTTGGCGACTCTACTGGGGAATCTTATACTGTAACCAGGGCTTCTGGTTCTTTTTGTGGGTTCCTCCTAGCGCTTGTTTGATTTGTGTTTACTGGGGTGTTATGTGCTAACTGTGTTTATATAGTTGCTTTATTTATTGCTTTATGTACAACTTTATTTATTGCTTTCTTTACAGCTTTTCATATTTCATACTGTCATTATCATTGTTGGATCTGTTCTTCTGTCTTGGTGGGTGGGGTTCCATTGAGAGTTTAAGGTCCTATACCTGGGACCTGAGTGACACCTAGGCTAGAGTGGTTCATGTTCTTTCCCATTCCATTTCGGTCTGGTGCGGGAATATGAAACACGGTTCAGATGTGGGTTTCTTCTTGAGAACTCTATGCTACAGATTTCCTGTAGTGCTAGGGCTATCTGGGAAGCCTGCTAAGTCTGGATGACCTTTATTATGACCTTCAGAAACTGAGGAGAATCAGAGGAGGATTTTTTATGGTTATTGTAAACATTATACCTCCGGGTTAGAAGTGTTTACACTTCTCATAACTGATCCAAGTCTGAGGATCCTTGTTTTAGAACATCACCTGTAAGGGGGTTGGGATGTTTACAGGTTTGCAGGAACCATTTGCCACATCATACCTTGGTTTAAGAGTACCTCACTTTGGACAGTTCTTGTGATTAAACCCTGGACATGTGATTCTTTATTTGAGTCCCCCACCTTGGTTACTGGATTTCTGAACCTCCATCTGGACTTCTTGAACATACATGGACTTATTTCAAGACAGTTAATCAGATCCAGCTTGATCACAAACCCTTGCATATCATTTGCATACATCATCATTGCATCATTTAACATTTGTTTATTTGTTTTTCAGGGTATCCACATTTTATTTGGCTTGGTTTTGACCCCTTCATCAGCATAGGCCTCTGTTCATCAGTTATTTGCTTCAGTGGCTCATCTCCAGTATTGATCCTGATCTTCATCAACACTTGTTTTCAGCTCTTCATCAGCACTCATGTCTGCACCCAGGAAGAGCAACATTTCATACCATTTCTTTGAGCCTGTGTTGACTGGTATCAGGCAGGTCCAGGCACTTATCACTCCAGACCACATCCCATTATTCAGAGAGCATTATGGAGGAATCCTTGATATGGTTATGGACCTGGATCCCTCTCAGAGGAGTATGATCCATACCTGCCTACAGTTCTATGACCCTCCTTTGAGATGCTTCACTTTCCAGAACTTTCAGTTAGGACCTCTGCTGGAGGAGTTCTCATCATTGATTGGAGTACCTGTCAGGGGTGGTATCCCCTTCAACCCAGAGATGGCTTCTCCCAGTAATGGAGAAGTGGCAAAAGCACTGTTCCTGGAGCCTATTTTAATTGAGCAAAACATGACAACAAAGGCTGGGATCCCTGGTTTGCACTTAGACTTTTTGACTTCTCAGGCCATCCTGAAGGCCTCCTTGGGAGAATGGAGGGCAGTTTGTGCATTGTTAGCCCTCAGTGTATATGGGGTTATACTATTTGCAGACGAGCCCAAGTTTATCAGCAAGAATTCCATTCATCTTTTCCTTCTGAGGAACCCAGTACCCACATTGCTGGGAGATTTCTATTATTCCATCCATCAGAGGAATGAGAAGCAAAGAGGAAAGTTGGTGAGATGTTGTGCTCCTCTGTTCCACACCTGGCTGCTCGAGCACTTACCGAAGACAAATGCCTTCTTGAATCCTCACCAACAGAAGAATTGGTCTTAGAGACTTATTGCTTTGACTTCAGATGATATCAGATGGTGCACCCAGAGCACCAAGGGCGAGGACATCATCACTAGCTGTGGGCAGTACCCCAATGTACCTCTAGTAGGAGTGAAGGGTTGCATCAACTACAATCCTTTGCTTTTTAAGAGACAATTGGGCTATGCTTTGGTCCACCCTCCTAGAGTGCAAGATTTAGCTGAGACCCTGTATTGTGAGATAAAGCCTAATCTAGCTGTTGTCAGGCAAGCATCCTGGGCTTGGGACAACATCCAGACCAAAGGGATGGCCATTCTTGGGAGGTGCAATAATGTGGCTTCAGCTCAGTATTATGACTGGTCCCATGCTAGAGCACAGATTACTGGAATGCCCTTCACCATTGAGGACACACCTGGACCTTCTACAGAACAGCCGGCAGCCACTGTCAGCCTGGAAGAATTTGAGAAGCTGAAGGAAAGGAATGAGAATCTGTCTCAAGCTCTGAAGAAGACCCTCTGGGAGAGGAGTGATGGTCGTCTGGACATTTAGAGGTTGGAGAAGCTTAGGGTGGAGCATCTGGCCAAGATTGAGAAAGCAGAGGACTACATCAAGAAATCAAGAGCTGGGGAGCAAATATTGAAGAATGCTTGTAAAGAGGCCAAGCTTCAGAAGGCTAGGACTGATCTCTATCTGCAAGAAAGTCAGGCTAGGTGGGTCAGGATCACCGAGGCCCGTACTCAAGAAGATAAGAGAACTCAAGCCAGGATTGAGCAATTGGAGGCCAATGAAAAGAAACAACAGGAAGCTTTGCTGGCAGCCCAGAAGGAGATTTCAGAGTTGAAACTTAGGGCTGGTTTGAAAAGGTCAAAGGATCAGGACAGGCACAAGAGGTTGACCACTGCTATTGCCACTAGGAACCTCCTCATCGGGACTATTACAGAGCATCCAGCTGGTCTGGTGACTGAAGCACTTCTGAAGGAGGTTAAGGAGGATGAGTTTGGACTTGATGTCTGACTTTTTGTTTGTTGTTGCTTTCATTTGATGTAATTTTCTTTTATGTTGTATTTTGACCCTTTAGGGGCATGTGTTGTAAAAAATAAACTATGTGTTATGCACCATTTGTAATATATTTATTAGTTTGTTTCCATTTGGATATCTTTCCCTCAAGCAACATCAAAGCATCTTCCTCGGGGTCTGGAAAGGTCAAAACCGAGAGCCAAGCCGGATACCTTGGAAAATAAATAAGCATACTGCATTGCATACTAACTTTTGTTTTGTTTTGTAGGTTTTGTTATTATTTTGTTTGTTTCTAACTCTGTTGTGGCTCAGGAAATATTTCTCGCAGAAGAGTGTTTGTTTCTAACCCTGTCAACCGTGCACACCGGTATCCTACACGCAACAACCTTCCGGGTATTATAATGGAGCAAGTACAGTAAGACTTAACCGAGGTCAGAACCCAGATGGCTAATGAAAGGGTGGAGATGAGAAACCAAATGGCCCAATTCATGACAGTAATGACTGGTCTGGCTCAGAGCCAAGAAAGGTTAAGGGCATTGGTAGAAAGACAAACCCCCGAGGAGCCTCATCCTGGGACTGGAGGCACAAGCAACAATGAGAGGGGTCAGCCTCATACTAACCCACCTGTATTTGGACCTCATCTAGATCCGGAAGTCAACATCCCGGCTAATGTGCAAGGAAATACCACTGGGGGGAGGATCTTACAAGAAGACCCCCAAGAGGAGCAATTCACTGTCATGGGAGCTGGTGATGAAGCATATGATAGGAGGTTTAATGAAATTGCTGAGAAGTTGAGATCTCTGGAGTCTCAAAATTCCCTGGGTTTTGATGTCATGGATATGGGGTTAGTAGACGGGGTAAGAATTCCCCACAAGTTCAAACCCCCGTGCTTCGAGAAATACAATGGAATCTCTTGTCCACGAACTCACCTGCAATCATTTCTGGGAAGGCTTAAAGCTTACACCATGGATGAAAAGCTGTGGATGTTCTATTTTGAAGACAGTTTGACTGGGGCTTCAAGGGAGTGGTATTCACACTTGACCAGAGCTACTATCAGATGCTGGAAGGACCTAGCTGAAGCCTTCATCAGGCAGTACCAATACAATCTGGACATGGCTCCTAACAGGACCCTCTTGATGGGAATGTCTCAATCCTCCAGGGAAAGCTTCAGGGAATATGCCCAAAGGTGGAGACAGCTTGTTGCTGCTGTCCAGCCACCCATGTCGGAAAGAGAAATGGCCGACATGTTTATGAATACTCTGCAAGGAACATATATTGATAGGCTAGCTGCCTTTTCTTCCACCAGTTTTGCTGACATAGTTATAGCTGGGGAAAGGATTGAAAGCCTTTTGAAAATGGGAAAGATTTCTGATAATGGTGCAAGTTCGTCCAGTAACCCCAGGAAGCCTTTTGTGGGACCTCGAAGGACCGGTGAGACAAATGCCATTCATGCCAACAGGGGCAGACCTCAGTATGTCCACAGATCAATAGCAGCTTTCACTATTCCAGCTCCGATTTCTCAGCAACCAGCATATCAACAACAACAACAACCCCATTATCAACAGCAAGTTCAGTATCCGCCACAGAGAACATACAACAACAATAACAGCAATCAACAACAACGACCCTTTCAGCAAAGACCATCACAGGCAAATAGGGTGATTATCCCTATCCCTATGCCTTATGCTGCCTTATTGCCACAACTCCTGAAGCTTAACTTGGTTGAGCTAAGGACATTGGCACCTCCAGATCCTTCAAATCTCCCGAAGAATTATGATGTCAACGCCAAATGTGCTTTTCACTCTAATGCACCTGGCCACAATACGGAGAAGTGCAGGGCATTGCAAATGAAAGTTCAGGATCTGGTGGATTCTAAAGCCCTCAACTTCTCACCTCCTCCAAATGTCAACAGGAATCCTATGCCTAACCATGGTGGGCCAAGGATTAATGCCATCGAGGAAGACAAACCATCTACTTTGATCACCAGTGTTGCACAAATTCGGACACCTCTAGTCAAAATTAAAGCTCAGCTTCTAGAGTGCCAGGTGTTTCCCGGGTGTGAGCTCGGTTGTGGGCATTGCAACATTGCGGTCAACGGGTGTGATAATTTGAGAAACGGCATAGATAGTCTTATCAAAGATGGTATCCTTCAGATCTCAACAATGGCGCCTACAAATCCAGCAATCCCTTTGACGACATTTCCTGATTCTTCTACAACAGCAACAACAATCATTCCAACTGATTCATCAATATCATCAACAATGGCTTCATCCATCACTTCAACAAATCAAATGTCAACAACCATTTCTTCTACAACATCAGCATCCTTTTTACCAGCAGAATCTTCTACAACGCCAACAGAAATTAATGAAGATGTCTCAGCAGTCACCATCTACTATGATCCATCAAATGTTCCTCCAAACAACAATTTTCAGCAACAAGCAGTAGCACCTCCTTCCAGATCACCGGTTACAATTTACTACGATCCGCACACCATTACGGTACCCTCCTCTGCAGCAGTAAGTCCAGTTACCATCACGGTGCCTGGACCAGTTCCCTATGAAAGCAGTAATGCCATACCTTGGCATTATGGCTCTGATCTCTACTGCAATGGGGAGAAAATCACTTTGGATTCTTCAACCTCTTCTCCACAGATTGATAATGTTGGGGGAGGCGGAGGCTTCACCAGATGCGGACGCCTTTTTGCCTCACAAGTGCAAAGACCTAATGCTGAAGCAGAAGCTGCTGCCAAAGCAAAGGGAAAAAGTGTGGTATTTGAAGAGCCGACTGTCAAAGAAACTCAGAAGACATCTTTTGAGCAAGATGTAGACGAGTTTATGAGAATCATAAAGAGAAGTCATTACAAGGTGGTGGATTAGCTTCACCAAACTCCCTCAAAAATCTCCATATTATCCCTGTTGATGTGTCCTGAAGCTCACAGGAATGCATTATTGAAAGTCCTGCACGCAGCATACGTGCCAGAGGAGATCACTGTTAATCAGCTAGAAACTGTGGTGGAGAATGTCAACACCAGTCATGGACTGGGCTTCACCAATGCTGACTTAACAACGGAGGGACGAAACCACAACAAAGCTTTACACATCACTCTAGAATGCAAAGGTGTTGTTCTATCTCATGTACTGGTGGACACTGGGTCTTCTCTCAATGTTCTGCCAAAGAAAGCCTTAGTGAAGCTAGAGTATGATGGCTTGGCACTACGTCCAAGTAATTTAGTGGTAAGAGCATTTGATGGCTCTAAGAGATCAGTGCTTGGAGAGATTGATCTGCCTGTGATGATTGGCCCGCAGACTTTTAAAATTACCTTCTATGTGATGGACATTCAGCCGGCCTACAACTGTTTTTTGGGTAGACCCTGGATTCATGCCGCTGGCGCTGTTACGTCTACCCTTCACCAGAAGCTGAAATTCGAGTGGGAAGGCCAGATCATCACCATCTGTGGGGAAGAAGACATCTTTGTTAGCCATCTGGATACGTATAAGTACATAGAGATGGAGGGAGAAATCCATGAAACTATGAGCCAGGGGTTTGAGGCCCTGAACATTAATGAAGCATCTGCTGTATTGGGAACCTCCATAACGTCATATCAGAAAGCCCGGAAGGTTGTTGAAGAGGGTACTGCCCAAGGCTGGGGCAAGTTGTTGCCCGTGGAGAAGAAAGAAGACAGATTTGAGTTGGGTTACAAACCAACTCAGCAAGATCAATCAGAGGCTGCCAAGAAGCCCAATTTTGTCAGTGGGGGAATGCTCACCCCGGATGCAGTGAACAACTTGGAAGACGAGGAGGAAAGCGACCACAACCTGGAGAGCTGGATAAGTCCAAGGATCCCGGGGAGCCAAGTCCTTAACTGGTCTTCCCAGGAAATTATAAGGGTTACTCCTGCAGAGTAATTATTATTTCCTGTATTTTTTAAGCATGCATCAAGTCTTGCATCTTGCCCAAGATGACAAGACTCATTTTGTAATCGGGCCATCTTGTAATTTTGTGCAAACAGATCAATCAATGAATATCGGACATCTTTTGCAAATGAGTCTTTTTCTTTTCCGCTCACTGTTTTCCATTTTTCTTTTTGTACAAAAATAAAATGGCAATGTTTTTCAAAATGATAACCTCATTTCACTTTTTATAAACAAGATTAAAATCGATCACTAAAATGAACCAATCTAAACCCTTGCAGAGAGTGCCTTTCAGACCGCACCGACAACAACACTGCTATGACTTCGTATGACTTTGACAATCCAATCAATCAAGTTGATGAAGGGGTTGAAGAAGATTATGAGCTTCCTGAAGAGCTAGCCAGGTTGTTAAGACAAGAGGAGAAGGTTATCACTCCTCATCAGGAGGAGGTTGAAACGGTTAATCTTGGTACGGAAGAAGACGTGAAAGAAGTTAAGATCGGGGCCTGCCTACAAGATTCAGTGAAAGAGAAACTGATTGATATGCTTCGGGAGTATGTGGATGTGTTTGCTTGGTCTTATCAGGATATGCCAAGGTTGGACACCGACATTGTCATGCACAAGCTACCTTTAAAAGAAGATTGCCCGCCGGTAAAACAGAAACTGCGCCGTACTCGCCCAGATATGGCAATGAAGATTAAAAGAAGAGGTGCAAAAGCAGTGGGATGCCGGTTTCCTTGCTGTAACTAGTTACCCGCCGTGGGTTGCTAACATTGTACCTGCGCCCAAGAAAGATGGCAAGGTGAGGATGTGTGTGGACTACCGGGATCTGAACAGAGCCAGCCCAAAAGATGATTTCCCTTTACCTCACATTGATGTATTGGTGGATAATACGGCTAAGTTCTCGGTTTTCTCCTTCATGGATGGATTTTCAAGATATAATCAGATCAAGATGTCACCTGAAGACATGGAGAAGACAACTTTCATCACACCCTGGGGCACATTCTGTTATAAGGTGATGCCGTTCGGATTAAAGAATGCTGGTGCGACTTATCAACGGGCTATGGTAACATTATTCCACGACATGATCCACAAAGAAATTGAATGTTATATGGATGACATGGTTGCCAAGTCCCTCACAGAAGAAGACAACCTGGTAAATCTGTTGAAGCTATTCAAGCGTCTGAGGAAGTACCAATTGAAGCTGAACCCCAACAAGTGCACATTCGAGGTGCGATCCGGTAAGTTGCTGGGATTTATTGTAAGTGAAAAAGGGATTGAAGTTGACCCTGATAAAGTCAAAGCCATTCAAGAAATGCCTGCACCGAAAACTGAGAAAGAAGTTCGAGGATTCCGAGGTAGATTGAACTATATTTCAAGGTTCATATCTCACCTTACTACAACCTGTGAACCCTTATTCAAGCTGTTAAGAAAGGAGCAAACGGTCAGGTGGAATGAAGACTGCCAGAGGGCTTTTGACAAAATCAAGGAATACTTACAAGAGCCTCCAATCCTTATGCCTCCAGTTGAAGGAAGACCTCTAATCATGTACTTGACAGTATTAGAAGAGTCAATGGGGTGTGTGATGGGCCAGCATGACGAGTCTGGTCGAAAAGAGTATGCAATTTACTACCTAAGCAAAAAGTTTACCGACTGTGAACAACGTTATTCACTGCTCGAGAAAACTTGTTGTGCTTTAGCGTGGGCTGCTCGCCGACTAAGGCAGTATATGTTGACCCACACTACTTTATTGATATCAAAGATGGACCCAGTTAAGTACATTTTCGAGAAGCCAGCACTTACCGGACGGGTTGCAAGATGGCAAATGATCCTCACAGAATATGACATTCAGTACACATCTCAGAAAGCCATCAATGGCAGTGTACTGTCTGACTATCTTGCTGAGCAACCTATTGATGATTACCAGCCTATGAGATTTGACTTCCCTGATGAAGACATCATTTTCATAAAAGCAAAAGACCACGAAGAGCCTGTTCACACTGAAGGGCCTGACCCGGAAGAAGAATGGACTATGATGTTTGATGGGGTTGTTAACATGAATGGTCGTGGTGTTGGTGCAGTACTCATTACACCTAAGGGGGTTCACATGCCTTTCTCGGCAAAGCTCACCTTCAACTGCACTAACAACGAAGCTGAATACGAAGCTTGTATTATGGGTCTTGAGGAAGCCATTGACCTCAGGATCAAGACTTTGACTGTGTTCGGAGATTCAGCTCTGGTAATTAATCAAACCAACGGCAAATGGTACACCCACCAAGATCATCTGATACCTTACAGGGATTATACAAGGAGGTTATTGACTTTCTTTACAACAGTCAAGCTTGAGTATATCCCTCGAGATGAGAATCAGTTTGCAGATGCTCTGGCTACCATTTCATCAATGATCAAAGTTCAAGCTGCCAACTTTGTGCCTCGGATTTCCGTATCCAGACTTGACAGACCAGCATATGTATTCTCAGCAGATATTGTCAAAGATGATAAGCCTTGGTTCTATGATATCAAATGCTTCTTGGAGGATCAAACATACCCACCTGGGGCATCTTCCAATGATAAGAAGACATTAAGAAGGCTAGCTGGTAGTTTCTTCCTGAATATTGACGGTTCCCTGTATAAGAGAATCTTTGATATGGTACTCCTCAGATGCGTTAATAAGGCAGAAGCAGACTTGTTAATGCACGAAGTGCACGAAGGATCCTTTGGTACCTATGCAGGAGGGCATGCAATGGCTAAAAAGTTGTTAAGATCAGGCTATTACTGGATCACAATGGATGCTGACTGTTGTGCCTATGCCAGGAAATGCCATAAATGCCAGATTTACGCAGATAAAGTGCATGTGCCTCCCAATCCTTTGAATGTGATGTCGTCACCCTGGCCCTTTGCCATGTGGGGCATTGATATGATTGGCAAGATTGAACCGACTGCTTCAAATGGCCACAGATTCATCCTGGTTGCTATTGACTATTTTACCAAGTGGGTTGAAGCAGCCTCATATGCAAACGTTACAAGGCAAGTGGTAGCCCGATTTCTAAAGAGAGACATCATCTGCCGGTATGGAGTGCCCGAGCGAATCATTACTGATAATGGTTCCAACTTGAACAATAAAATGATGGCAGAACTATGTCGGGACTTCAAGATCCAACACCACAATTCTTCTCCTTACAGGCCAAAGATGAACGGCGCTGTAGAGGCGGCTAATAAGAATATCAAGAAGATTGTACAGAAAATGGTGGTTACCTATAAAGACTGGCATGAAATGCTACCATTTGCCTTGCATGGGTACCGTACGTCAATCAGAACATCCACTGGGGCAACACCGTATCAGCTTGTGTATGGTATGGAGGCAGTCCTACCTGTTGAAGTTGAATTACCCTCCCCGCGGGTACTGATGGATGTTAAGTTAAACGAAGCAGAATGGGTCCGGTCCCGATACGAGCAACTGAATCTGATTGAAGAGAAGAGATTGGCTGCAATCTATCATGGGCAGCTGTATCAGAAAAGAATGAAGAAAGCCTTCGATCAGAAAGTCAGGCTCCGAGAGTACCAAGTAGGAGATCTTGTACTGAAAAGACTCCTCCCTCCTTATACAGACCACAGGGGAAAGTGGACTCCGAACTATGATGGGCCGTTCATAGTAAAGAAAGTTTTCTCTGGTGGAGCACTGATGCTCAGTACTATGGATGGCGAAGACTTCCTGTCCCCTGTGAATTCAGATACAGTTAAAAAATACTTCGCATAAAAAGACCCGCTGGACATAAAAACAGAATGTAAGTCCAGGCAAAATTAGGGCATCCTGGCGAGTCAAAAAACAGAATAAAAGACTCGGTCAAAATAAGGGAAAATAAATTTAAAAAATGTGTACACCCGCTGAGTTGAAAAGCCGCATTGGACAGCTCAGGCAAAAATGGGTATCCTGGTGGATTGAAAACCCGAAAGGGCGATCCACGCAAAATAAGGGAATGAGCGAACAACTGCACTCTGGATTCGTCTGTATTGCTTACAGCATGGCAAGCTTCGAAAGGTTAAAGCATCGGTCAGAATCAGCCTTCTTCAGAAAGCAAGACGAGAAGAACGTCAATGTCATACGAGTCATAGCAAAAGGGAAGCTTCTTGAAGCGTCGTCAACATTGCCAGCATCCTTTTGTTTCTCAATTTGTAACGATCTCCTCATTTCAGGGGATCTGTTTCTTTGACTGTACCTTGCCAATTCAGGGCACATGAATTAATAAAATCAGATTTTCAGTCATGTTTTGTCTCATACATTTTATTTTCGTTTGCAAAAATGTCCGATGTCCTTAAGATATTGATTTCATAAATACAGATGCGTCTTTCCTAAACTACATGCTTGTAGGAAATATGCTTACTCCCGGGAGTGTCTAAACTCCTATGATGGAATCCAGTAAGGGATACCTTGGGGTACTTGTGCGTTTCTTTGTCTTTACAGGATTGTAGGTATTCAAAGCACAACATGGGGCATGAAAGTTTCTCCCCAGTAGGCTGCCAAATCATTGTTTCCTCAGCACACCTTCCAAACAGCACCAGAGATGCTTTCTCCCCATCAGAGTTACCAGGCCTCACTTCTCCAACATTTCCTTCAAAGAGTAGCACCAGAAGGTGTTCATATCCCCAGCTGAGTTGTCAAGTATCATCCTCAGCAGGATCCCCACAGAAATCTCTAGGAAGGTCTTTCAGTGATCTTTCTTCTTCCCCAGCCAAGTGCTAGACAGGGAACCACCTCCCCGCAGAGTTTCAGTCTCTATCCAGAAGAGCAATGTCTGAAGATCTCACAACAGAGTGACGAAAGCTTCTACAAACCCCAGCTGGGTCCCTCCATTGCTGAGATAGGTCTATCAGTGATCTGTTTCCCCATGCAGATACATCTTATCAGATCTACCAATGATCTTATCCCCAGCTGGGATGTCCACTTCAAGCAGATCAGCCAGAGATCTTCATAGCATTGGGATCCGAATCCCGGGTCGTTATCTTTGCATAATCATAGCATTCGCATCATATTTTCCCCCACAGAGCGTAGCATTCCGTCTAATACGGAGCATTACGGCAAAAATCAAACATTTTGCATAATCATAAGCCATGTTCTGAAGGCTGACAATCCATCGGTGGTATACAGAATGCTCCCTAAAATTCCCCGGCAGAGAGCCAAGACATTCTCCCTAAAGATACAGATACTCCTTGACACCCGTTCATGTCATACCCCAGCAGAAAGCAAAAGCGTCCCCTTCGCATTCACCACATATTTACCTATATCTATACAAATCATTGGCACCCGTCCGTGTCACCTTCCCCAGCACAGTTCCCTTAACACTTTGGAAACCACACACTTGTTTATAATACACTTTTTCCGACACTCGTCCGTGTCGCACTCTCCCCAGCAAGATAGACACTCGTCCGTGTCCTACCCATACTTTTTACTCATACTTTTTACTCATACAAATACTCGTCCGTATCTTGTATACACCATTTATACTTGTTACTCTTGTCTTACTCATACAGGTACTCGCCCGTATCTTGTATACACCAATTATCTTTCTTAGATTCGAAACTCGTCCGTGTCCTTTGTTAACTAGTTGATACTCGTCCGTATCATCATCTCTGAACATTCTTTAAGCGTTTGTTTCTACCCGATACTCGTCTGTATCATAGTCTTAAGGATGCTCGTCCGCATCTTTAATCTATACACAGTTCCCAAACACTTATACCTTTCATTTCTTGGATGTAAACACTTGTCCGTGTTTACTATTCCCCAGCGAAGTCCCCAACAAACTTATTAAAATATTTCCTTTCTATCTGACATTCGTCCTATGTCATGATACCTTTTCGGCAGCCGTACCCTGCCAGGTGATCGTCCTTCACCTTTTTGATGATCGTCCTTCATCATTCCCAGTGGAGTCTTTATTCATTAGAACCCCTTCCTATCCGACATTCGTCCTATGTCGTGATATTTTCGGCAGCCGTACCCTGCCAGGTGATCGTCCTTCACCTCCTGATGATCGTCCTTCATCATTTTATCCGATGGCCATCCCCATCGTTGATCTTGTTATCTGACATTCGTCTTATGTCATGATAAACCCCGAGAGCAGTCGTACCCTGCTAGGTGATCTTCCTTCACCTCTTGATGATCGTCCTTCATCATGCTTATCCGATGGCCATCCCCATCGTCGACCTTGTTACCCGACATTCGTCCTATGTCGTGGTACTTTCGGCAGCCGTACCCTGCCCGGTGATCGTCCTTCACCTTAGATGACCGTCCCTCATCTTATCCCCAACAGAGCAGACGTCCCCTTCTAGGTGATCGTCCTTCACCTCTTGATGATCGTCCTTCATCATGCTTATCCGATGGTCGTCCCCATCGTCGACCTTGTTACCCCACATTTGTCCTATGTCGTGGTACTTTCGGCAGCCGTACCCTGCCCGGTGATC
The DNA here is from genome assembly GCA_963966055.1 of Lathyrus aphaca. NCBI lineage: Eukaryota > Viridiplantae > Streptophyta > Magnoliopsida > Fabales > Fabaceae > Lathyrus > Lathyrus aphaca. Next base: position 413,475,125 of record OZ014525.1, read on the forward strand.
GTCCTTCACCTTAGATGACCGTCCCTCATCTTATCCCTAACAGAGCAGCCGTCCCTGTCGCTCCCGATAAATGGGAATGGCCCAGATAAAGGTACAGACGCGAACGGTCGGCGAGAGGGACAATGAGAACACACAGCCGTGAACTCACTGGAGAAGAAAAGAGTCGCCAGCTAGGCATTTTTATCCCGGAGGAAAGGCAATGCTGCATAGACCTAGAAAGAGATGGATAAGACGGTTGCGAACCAGAGAGACTGAGAAGGGGGGTTGGTTACAACCTGGGAAGGTATTAGCACCCAGATTGTCCGTCGTACTCGACGGGATCCACGCTTAAAAGATTTGTGTTTTAAAGGGGTAGTGTCAATGCAATCTGTGTATAAAATAGCTGGAAAAGGATGTACAGGTGTCAGTGTAAAGTGTATAAGTGATATGAAGTGTAAAAGTGTCAGTGTAAGAACAGGAGTGAAATGCTCAAGATCATGAGGCTTAAAGAATAAAGCTAGAAGGAGGGGGGATATACAGAGACTTTTGTTCGATAACTGTTAAGTTATGCCTACGTATCCTCTCCTGCAATGAGGAAGTCAGAACACCGTAGTTCGACCCAAAGAGACTGAAAGATGAATTGACTTGTGAACTGCTTACTTGTCTATGCTCAAGTGTATGACCTGTCTGGCTCAGGTGCAAACTGGCTTGCATTAGACGGAAGAAGCGAGTTCTCGTTTGTGAGTGAATAAGATGAGAAAAGAATCCCGGAGGAGACGATTATTGTTTGTTTTTGAGTTTTCAGTATTTTATTGCTTTTTGAAGTTTGTCATAAGTTAATGAGCTTAAGCCTAAACCAATGAATTTAGTAAACTCATCACATCTTCCCTCTGATTAGGGGTAATGAGAATACCTTAAGTGTGAAGTCAGATTCTCACACTTAATCACCTTTGATGTAGGATTAAGATCATTAACCTACTTGTGATTATTTAGATGTTTTTGTGGTTTTTGTTTAGTGTTGAGTAATGAGATTAAGCCATAATCAAGGATTAAACAGACTCATTACACCATCCTAATAGAAGGATAATAGATGAGAATGTTTAAGCTGAGGAATGCTCCTCAACTTAATCCATGATTAGGGATTAAACTCATGACAAAACAAGCCTTTGATTAAGTGGATTTTATTTAATGGTATGATGATGAAGTGATTTTTATGGTTTGTAAGACAACTTGAGGGGGACTTGTCCATTAACACTAGGGTTAGTCCTTCTTAACCAATTAAGGAAGAATTAGAACCCTAATGCAAGGCCCAAGTTACAAGTGTGATGTCTTGATGATTATTAAATGAATTAATTAAAGGAGTTAAACACATTAAGGGTTTAACACTTAGGATTAAAGTTATACACTCCATCCTAATAGAAGGATGCAGGCATAAGCTTAATCACAAAGCCTTAAAGCCTTTAGGGTTTAGTCCCTGATTATGAGGTGAGAAGAGAAGAATCAAGAGAGACACAAAGGTAAAATCTAAGTGGGGAGACTAATCAAAACCCTAATAATTGTCATGCTTGGTTATTCCTAAGGTTTGTGAGGTTTTCAGGAGAAATCTTCAATGGAACCATCAGGAAGCAGATGAAAGGATCATGAGAAGCAAAGCAACTTGCTTCATTCAAGAAGTCAAGTCACTTGAAGAAAGAAAGTAAGGAGAAGAAGAAAGAGCAAGCTCAATCTCAAACACAAAACAAAATGCAGCATGGGGGTAAGAGAGAGATGAAGAGGAGTTATGAGAAGTGAAGGCAAATTCACTTCTCAATGTCACTTACCACCTGAAAGGTTAGAAAAGAAATGCAATGCAATGCAAAATGGGATGGAATGACATGATGCAAACCAAAACCAGAAGCACATTCATGGTGTTAATGATGCTATGAGATGCTACAAACATGAGACAACAAATGGGGATGATCATACAAGCTCATGGATGCAAATGGAGCAAGTTAAGAAACATGGACAATCATGAAAAGTTATGAGATGCATATGGCATACAACATGGCAAATGCAAGATGCAATGACCAAACATGCTTTCAATATGTCTTGTGATGTTCAATGAATCAAATGGAGGCATGAAATGTCATGGCAAGTCATGTTATGCAAGCAAATGCAAGATGAATGCATATGGAAGCCCAAATTAGGGTTTATGAACAATACATCAAACAAAAACCAAAATCAGAAGTAAACAACATTATAAAAAATTGAAAATACACTCAAAGGATCCCTAATCCTATACTAACTCAATGCCCAAAGGAGAAGTCTCAACTCTTATCCTACTTCAAGATATGATTTTCCTAAGTTTTCTAGGGTTTTAGGGTTCCTAAACAAGAAAATTACCAAACAAATGGAAAATGAAAGATCAAATCATGGCCATTTAATCTCACAAACTACATGCTAAACACAATGCAATACAAAAAGAACCAAGGTCCAACTCTTTAGGGTTAGACAGAAATGATTTTTGGAAGTTTGGATCAAAATAATGCATAAAAATGATTTTAATTCCATGGAAAATTCTCAAAATGCATCAAGATCAAAAAAGAAATTTGGTTTGAGGGTTGGACAATGTTTCTAAATGTTTTTAAAGGTTTCATGAATTTTTTGGTGATTTTTAAATACCTAAAAGTATTTTTAATTAATTAATTCTCATTAATTAATTAAAAAGAAACTTTTAAATATTTAAAAATACTTTTTAAATGCAAAAAATGAAAATAAAAATATTTTTGTGCTTTAAAAATTAATGAAACTCTTGACAAAAAAATTTCATAATTTTTAAAAGGTTTTTACTATTTTTAATAAATTGTGGAAGTTAAATGAAATAATATGAAAATAAAATGAATTTAAAACTGAAAAAGGAAAAGTAATCAGATCCAATGGCCCTCATTCAAACTGAAACACGCGCGCATTGACTTGGCGCCAGATCCCACGGCCAGCATTCAAATTCAGCTAATTAATGATTATGCCCTAATGACACCCCTAATTACTTTCAGGCGACCGAAACAGTGTTCCGGTCGTCTTCTCCGATCACCCAAAGTTTCAAACTCACTCTAAACGCTTCTAAAATGAAATCCAATTAAACAGAAATGATCCCCATCCAAACACGAATCAAAACCCCCAATCAAAACATATTTATCATTCCTAAAATGGCTGAATCGAATCAAACAAAACCTAGGGCAAAAAGTTTCAGAAACTGATTAAACTCTCATCTCTCCACCATTTTCAAAACCAATGACATCAGAGTGATCAGGAGAACATACAGAATCTATTTAGAACTTAAAAAAGGATTTCTGGAAAAAATGTTCTTGAGCTACCTGAGTTTTGAAGCTTTCAGTTCACAGCTTTCTGGGTGCTTTCCTTTGTGCTATCCACTCCTCTTGTGCTCCTGATGAACCCTTGATGCTTAGAAAGGATTTATGTTGGCTGGTTTGAGAGTTTGAACAGGTTCTGTTCAAGCTCAAGTGAGAATCGTGTTTGGCTTATGTGGTGTTTCAAGGGTGAATGAAGGCAGGGAAATGATCAGGAGGATGTGGTGATGAGTTCTATGAAGTTTGTTTGTGAGTTGGTGGCTTGTTTTCTGAGTTTCGAAGGTTTTTGCTCCAAGGGTGGAAAATGGGAATGTGATGCTCTTGCTGGTTTCAGGCTTGCTGGCTATATGAAATGTCTTGCTTTTTGTTTGCATAAACAAATGGGATTGGTCAGAAGATGTGACCTGTGCTTTAGTGATAGGTGTAGCTACTTTTGCAAATATGTCAACTTCTTGTAAGAGAGGGCATGGGCAACTTCTAGCCAAGTACAAAGGGCTTGTCTGGCGCAGCATGGCATGAGGGAAAGGCTAGTGTGATTCAGCAGGCTAGGCAGCAAGTGGATGAAGTGTGATCATTGGTTTTGCAACTTGCTTGCTTTTGCTTTCCATGAAAATATCCTGCCTCACAAGCCATGAAACATGTGATCTTTTGGTTCAAATCTGAATCTTAGAACTTGTGTGATGCTTGTGTATTGGTTTGATACCAACTAGAAGTTACAAATGCCTTTGGTACAAGATTTTGCAAATTTCTCATTTGGTGCATAACTTGAAATTTAATGATTTTAGCCAACTTTGATGCACCATAACTTTTGATCCAAAATGAATTAGGTCATGTTCTTGTACTTTTTGAAAAGGGAAAGGTCTAATCTACAACTTTCATGAGCAAAGTTTTTCCATTTGAAGCATTTTTGGATCAAAAAGTAAGGTTTGAAAAGTGGCATAAAATGACATATTCTTCAAAAGTCAAACTTGCCCTAAAAAGTCAACTTTGCAAAAACTTGTAATTCTTGAATTTTGTGAACTTCAAACTTCTTCCATGATCAAATAAAGGTCATATACACTCAAAATGATGAAGATCACCCCTTGGTTGGGTCATTGGGGGCCTCAGATGCCCTGATTTTACACTGACTTGTCTGAAAAGTCAACTCTTGATCAGATGACTTCCCCATGGAATTTCTTCATGAAAATTGATATGCATACCCCCTATACCATATAGAGACCAATAGAAACAAGAATGACCAAAAAATTTGGAGTTATGGCCTCTGAAACCAAAACCCTAATTTTAGGTCATCTGTGCAGTTAAACCTGGCTCTGCTTCCATACCAATCCCAGTTCTTGTGATTCTTTGGCATTCTTGACTTTGAGAGGATGTAATATGATATAAGAACACACATGGACCCCTTTGAAGTGATTGTTGACCTTTGGAGTGGCTCAAGAAGCTCTTGGATTGCTCAGATCACAAACCCTGGATGCAGATGACTTTGAATCTGTGTAGTGAATCAAAAATGTGGTATGAGGTGCTATGATTGAGTTTATGCATATGAAATTATCACAAGCCATGGTGTGAATGGGTGAGGGCAAATTTGGGGTGTTTACAGCTGCCCCTATTCAAGCATGAGTTAGCTGTGCAGGATGTAAGCGACGGCTTAACAGGCAAACAAGATAACTTGTGGTTGAATACCAAAGACAGTCCAAAATTTGCACTCACAGAATGAAGAAGAAAAGGGATATAGATCGTAAAAGAAAATAAAGTATATTGTAAAGTGTGGGCGACGGAGGACGACCGTCGAGCAGAGGACGACTGCTGGGTAAAGAGCAATGACGGGGACGGCCGACATGCTGGGAAAAGAAGGTATCGTGATGGGGACGGCCATCAAGTTCATAAAGCAAAGTAACCAACGATGGGGACGGCCATCGGGCTAAAAAGAAAAGGGACCACGACGGGGACGGCCATCGGGCTAAAGAATAAATGAAATAAATAGATGATGAGGTACGGTCATCAAAGGTGAAGGACGATCACCTAGCAGGGGACGGCTGCTCTGTCGGGTTAAGATGAGGGACGGTCATCTTAGGTGGAGGACAACCACCTGGCAGGGTACGGCTGCCGAAAATATCGCGACATAGGATGAATGCCGGATAAAAAGGTCAACAATGGGGACAGCCATCGGACGAGCATGATGGAGGACGACCATCAAGAGGTGGAGGACGACCACCTAGCAGGGGACAGCTGCTCTCAAGGTTTATCATGACATAGGACGAATGTCAGATAACCAAAATCAACAATGGGGACGGCCATTGGATAAAATGATGAAGGACGATCATCAAGAGGTGGAGGACGACCACCTAGCAGGGGACGGCTGCTAAATATCAACGATGGGGACGGCCATCGGATGAGCATGATGGAGGACGACCATCAAGAGGTGGAGGACGACCACCTAGCAGGGTACGGCTGCTCTCAGGGTTTATCATGACACAGGACGAGCGTCAGATAAGAAGGAAAACTTTGTTTTGTTGGTGATCTACTGGGGAATAATAAACACGGACGAGTGTTTATATCCAAGAACAAAAGGTATAAGTGTTTAGATGTTAGTGTATAGATTAAAGATGCGGACGAGCATCCTTAAGACTACGATACGGACGAGTATCAGATAGAAACAAACTGACACGTGTTCAGAGATGATGATACGGACGAGTATCAACGGGTTAACAGAGAACACGGACGAGTGTTGAATCTGAAAGGACTCTTCTGGGGAATAGTAGACACAGACGAGTGTCTATATTCAAGAAGACAAAAGTGTTTGACACAGTGTATGGATTAAAGATACGGACGAGCATCCTTAAGACTATGATACGGACGAGTATCAGGTAGAAACAAACGCTAGACGCAATGTTCTGAGATGATGGTACGGACGAGTACCAACTGGTTAACAAAGAACAAGGACTATTGTCGAATCTGCGGGGATATAACTGGTGTATACAAGATACGGACGAGTATCTGTATAAGTATGAGTAGTATGAGTGGTGTAGATGAATGTTTAACTTGCTGGGGAGGGTGACACAGACGAGTGTCAAAGGGAGAAGAGTATAGTATGAACCAGTATCTGATATACAAAGTGTTTATATTGCTGTGCCGGGAAAAATGACATGGACGAATGTCGAGGAAATGTATATAAGTATATGCGAGTGCAAAGAGGATGTCTTTGGCTTTCTGCTGGGGATATGACACGGACGGGTGTCAGGAAGTATCTGTAATACGGGTGGTCTTGTTTGTAAAGAGTGTTCAGGCGACTTTACTGGGGAAAGATGACACGGACGGGTGTCAAAATGAGTATATACCGGTGTTTGTGAATGTGAGGCAACTGTATTTGCTGGGGAATCTGGGGGATTTCTCTGTATATTGCGGATGAATGGTTATTATTCACAAGTGTTCGATTCACAACATGGCTTATGATTATGCTATGTGTTTGATTTTTGCCGTAATGCTCCGTATTAGACGGAATGCTACGCTTTGTGGGTGAATATGATGCAAATGCCATGATTATGCAAAGATACCCATCCGGGATTTGGATCTCGTTGCTGCGAAGATCTCTGGCCGATCTGCTTGAAATGGACATCCCAGCTGGGGATGAGATCATTGGTATCGCTGATTGACATATCCTCATAATAAGGGACCCAGCTGGGGTTTGTAGAAGCCTTCTGTACTCTGTTGTGACTCCTTCATGCGTTGCTCTTCTGAATAGAGGCTGAGGATTCTGTGGGGAGATGGTTCCCTGACTTTTGTATTCTGCTGAGGAAGAATGATTGGCACCTCGGCTGGGAGGAGTGACAAGTGGCAACTTAGCTGGGGGAAGTTATCGGTGGCAACTCAGCTGGGGAGAAAACACTTCGGGTGCTAAGACTGAGTGTCGATCTGTCAGCTTGCTAGGATGAAGCTTTCATGCCCCGAGTTGCGCTTCGGATACCTGCAATCCTGAAAAGACAGAGAAACGCACAAGTAATCCTGAGGTATCCCTTACCGGATTCCGTCATAGGAGTTATAGGCTTCTGAGAGTAAGTATATTTCCTGCAAGCATGTGTTTTATTATTGAAGAAAAGCATCTGTACTTATGCAATTAGCTTTTTAGAGATATCAAACATTTTTGCAAATAAAAATGAACAAGACGAAACATGACTGAAAAATCTAATTTTATTAATTCATGTGCCCTGAATTGGCAAGATACAGTCGGAGAAACATATCTCCTGAAATGAGGAGATTGTTACAAATTGAGAAACAAAGTGCTGGCGATGTTGATGACACTTTCAAAGGAGCTTCCTCTTTCGCTATGACTCGTACGACTTTTGACGTTCTTCTCGTCTTGCTTTCTGAAGAAGGCTGATTTTGATTGAAGCTTGATCCTTTCGATGCTTGCCAAGTTGTAGGTGATACAGACGAATTCAGAATGCAGTTGTTCGCTTATTCCCTTATTTTGCATGGATCGCCCTTTCGGGTTTTCAATCCATCGGGATACCCATTTTTGCCTGAGTTGTCCAATGCGGCTTTTCAACTCAGCGGGTGTACATTTTTTTGTTTATTTTCCCTTATTTTTTCCTGAGTCTTTTATTCTGTTTTTGACTCGCCGGGATGCCCTATTTTTGCCTGGACTTACATTCTGTTTTTATGTCCAGCGGGTCATTTTTATGCGAAGTATTTTTTAACTGCATCTGAATTCACAGGGGACGGGAAGTCTTCACCATCCATGGTGCCGAGCATCAGTGCTCCACTAGAGAAAACTTTCTTTACCACGAATGGTCCTTCATAATTTGGAGTCCATTTTCCCCTGTGGTCTGTATGCGGAGGGAGGATTCTCTTTAGCACAAGATCTCCTACTTGGTACTCCCGGTGCTTGACTTTCTGATCGAAGGCTCTCTTCATTCTTTTCTGATATAGCTGCCCATGACAGATTGCAGCCAATCTTTTCTCTTCAATCAGACTCAGTTGTTCGAACGGGGACCGAACCCATTCTGCTTCGTTCAGCTTAACATCCATCAATACCCGTAGAGAGGGTAATTCAACTTCAACAGGTAGGACTGCTTCCATACCATACACAAGCTGATACGGTGTTGCCCTAGTGGATGTTCTGATTGACGTGCGGTACCCATGCAAGGCAAATGGTAGCATTTCATGCCAGTCTTTGTATGTGACTACCATCTTCTGCACAATCTTCTTGATATTCTTGTTAGCCGCCTCAACAGCGCCATTCATCTTTGGCCTGTAAGGAGAAGAATTGTGGTGTTGGATTTTGAAGTCCCGGCATAACTCAGCCATCATCTTGTTGTTTAAGTTGGAACCATTATCAGTAATGATTCGCTCGGGAACTCCGTACCGACAAATGATATCTCTCTTCAGAAATCTGGCTACCACTTGTCTTGTAACATTTGCATAGGAAGCTGCTTCGACCCACTTGGTGAAATAGTCAATGGCGACCAAGATGAATCTGTGGCCATTTGAAGCAGTTGGCTCAATCTTGCCAATCATATCAATGCCCCACATAGCAAAGGGCCAGGGTGAAGACATTATATTCAAAGGATTGGGAGGCACATGCACCTTATCTGCATAGATCTGGCATTTGTGGCACTTTCTGGCATAAGCACAACAGTCTGCATCCATTGTGATCCAGTAATAACCTGATCTTAACAACTTCTTAGCCATGGCATGCCCTCCTGCATGGGTACCAAAGGATCCTTCGTGCACTTCATGCATCAACAAATCTGCTTCCGTCTTGTCAACACATCTGAGGAGTACCATATCAAAGTTCCTTTTGTATAAAGACCCATCAGTGTTCAGGAAGAAACTACCAGCAAGCCTTCTCAAAGTCTTCTTATCATTGGAAGATGCCCCAGGTGGGTATGTTTGATCCTCCAAGAAGCACTTAATGTCATGGAACCAAGGCTTATCGTCTTTGACAACATCTGCTGCAAATACATATGTTGGCCTGTCAAGTCTGGATACTGAAATTTGAGGTACAAAGTTAGCGGCTTGAACTTTGATCATGGATGAAATGGTAGCAAGGGCATCTGCAAACTGATTCTCTTCTCGAGGGATATACTCAAGCTTGACCGTTGTGAAGAAAGTCAATAACCTTCTTGTGTAATCCCTGTAAGGTATCAGATGATCCTGGTGTGTGTACCATTTGCCGTTGGTTTGATTAACTACCAGAGCTGAATCTCCGAATACAGTCAATGTCTTGATCCTGAGGTCAATGGCTTCCTCAAGACCCATAATGCAAGCTTCGTATTCAGCTTCGTTGTTAGTGCAGTTGAAAGTGAGTTTTGCCGAGAAAGGCATGTGGACTCCCTTAGGCGTAATGAGTACTGCACCAACACCACGACCATTCATGTTAACAGCCCCATCAAACATCATAGTCCATTCTTCCTCCGGGTCAGGCCCTTCAGTGTGAACAGGCTCTTCATGATCTTTTGCTTTTATGAACATGATGTCTTCATCAGGGAAGTCAAATCTCATAGGCTGGTAGTCATCAATGGGTTGCTCAGCAAGGTATTCAGACAATACACTGCCCTTGATGGCTTTCTGAGATGTGTACTGGATGTCATATTCTGTGAGAATCATTTGCCATCTTGCAACCCGTCCGGTAAGCGCTGGCTTCTCAAAAATATACTTGACTGGGTCCATTTTGGAGATCAATAAAGTAGTGTGGGTCAACATATACTGTCTCAGTCGGCGAGCAGCCCACGCTAAAGCACAACAAGTTTTCTCGAGCAGTGAATAACGTTGTTCACAGTCGGTAAACTTTTTGCTCAGGTAGTATATTGCATACTCTTTTCGACCAGACTCGTCATGCTGGCCCAGCACACACCCCATTGACTCTTCTAACACTGTCAAATACATTATCAGAGGTCTTCCTTCAACTGGAGGCATAAGGATTGGAGGCTCTTGTAAGTACTCCTTGATCTTGTCAAAAGCCTTCTGGCAGTCTTCGTTCCACCTGACCGTTTGTTCTTTTCTTAACAGCTTGAACAAAGGTTCACAGGTTGCTGTAAGGTGAGATATGAACCGTGAAATGTAGTTCAATCGACCTAAGAACCCCCGAACTTCTTTCTCAGTTTTTGGTGCAGGCATCTCTTGAATAGCTTTGACTTTATCAGGGTCAACTTCAATCCCTTTCTCGCTTACAATAAATCCCAACAGCTTACCGGATCGCACCCCGAATGTGCATTTGTTGGGGTTCAACTTCAGTTGGTACTTCCTCAGACGCTTGAACAGTTTCAACAAATTCACCAAGTGATCTTCTTCAGTAAGGGATTTGGCGATCATGTCATCCACATAACATTCTATCTCTCTATGGATCATATCGTGGAATAATGTCACCATAGCCCGTTGATATGTTGCACCAGCATTCTTCAGTCCGAATGGCATCACCTTGTAACAGAACGTGCCCCAGGGTGTGATGAAAGTTGTCTTCTCCATGTCTTCAGGTGACATCTTGATCTGATTGTATCCTGAAAATCCGTCCATGAAGGAGAATACCGAGAACTGGGCCGTGTTATCCACCAATACATCAATGTGAGGTAATGGGAAGTCATCTTTCGGGCTGGCTTTGTTCAGACCTCGATAGTCAACACACATCCTTACCTTACCGTCTTTCTTAGGCACAGGTACTATATTAGCAACCCACGGCGGATAGCTAGTTACAGCAAGGAAACCGGCGTCCCTATGCTTTTGTACCTCTTCCTTGATCTTCATTGCCATGTCTGGGCGAGTACGGCGCAGTTTCTGTTTTACCGGTGGGCATTCTTCCCTCAAAGGCAGCTTATGCATAACAATGTCGGTATCCAACCCTGGCATATCTTGGTAAGACCAAGCAAACACATCCACATATTCCTGAAGCAGATCAATCAGTTGTTTCTTCACTGAGTCTTGTAAGCCGGCCCCGATTTTAACCTCTTTCACATCTTCATCTGTACCAAGATTAATCGTTTCGACTTCCTCCTGGTGAGGAGTGATAACCTTCTCCTCTTGTCCCAACAACCTGGCTAGTTCTTCAGGAAGCTCATATTCTTCTTCAACCCCTTCATCAGCTTGATTGATTGGATTGTCAAAGTCATACGAAGTCATAGCCGTGCTGTTGTCGGTGCTGTCTGGAAGGCACTCTCTGCAAGGGTTCAGTTTGTTTATTTTAGTGATTGATTTTAATCTTGTTTAGAAAAGTGAAATAAAGTTGTCATTTTGAAAACATCGCCATTTATTTTTTGTACAAAAAGAAAAATGGGAAAACAGTGAGCGGAAAAGAAAAAGACTTGTTTGCAAAAGATGTCTGATATTTCATTAATTAATCTTGTTGCACAAAAAGTACAGATGGCCCGATTACAAAATGAGTCTTGTCATCTTGGGCAAGATGCAAGACTTTGATGCATGCTATAAAAATACAGGAAATAATAATTACTCTGCATGAGTAACTCTTATAATTTCCTGGGAAGACCAGTTTGAGATAGTGCTCCCCGGGATCTTTGGACGAATCCAGCTTTCCAGGTTGCGCTCTTCTTCCAGCTCGTCTTCCAAATTGTTGATAGCATCAGGGGTAAGCATCCCCCCACTGACAAAACCGGGCTTCTCAGCAGCCTCTGCTTGATTTTGTTGAGTTGGTCTGTAACCCAACCCAAATTTGTCCTTCTTCTCTTCCACAGATAAAACCTTGCCCCAGCCTTGGGCCGTTCCTTCTTCAACAACCTTCCGGGCTTGTTGATAAGATGCCATAGAGATTCCAGGTACAGCAGATGTTTCATTAATATTCAGGGCCTCGAACCCTTGACTCATCGTTTCATGGATCTCCCCGTCCATATCAATATATTTGTAAGTAGCCAGATGGCTAACAAAAATATCCTCCTCCCCACAGATAGTAACGACTTGGCCTTCCCACTCAAATTTTAGCTTCTGGTGAAGGGTAGATGTTACTGCGCCAGCGGCGTGAATCCATGGTCTACCCAACAAACAACTGTAGGCAGGCTGAATGTCCATCACGTAGAAGATCGTTTTAAAAGTTTGTGGGCCAATCGTTACAGGCAGCTCAATTTCCCCCAGAACCGATCTCTTAGAACCATCAAAGGCTCTTACTACCAGGTTACTGGGACGCAATGCCAATCCTTCATACTCCAGCTTCACAAGGGCCTTCTTCGGTAAGACATTAAGGGATGATCCTGTGTCTACCAGCACATGGGAAAGGACTGCACCTTTACATTCCATGGTGATGTGCAAGGCCTTGTTATGGTTGCGGCCTTCCGTAGTCAAATCAGTATTGGTGAACCCTAGCCCATTGCTAGCAGTAACATTTCCAACCACAGTTTCCAACTGATTGACGGTGATCTCTTCAGGCACGTAAGCTGCGTGAAGGACTTTGAGTAGTGCATTCCGATGGGCTTCGGAGCACATAAGCAATGATAGAATGGAGATCTTGGAAGGCGTCTGATGAAGCTGATCCACTATTATGTAATCACTCTTCTTGATTATTCTCATGAACTCATCAACTTCTTGATCAAAGGGTGTTTTCAAAGTTTCCTTAATAGCTTGATCTTCCTGCACCGGGCTCTTTCCTTTTGCCTTGGCAGCAGCTTCTGCTTCGGCAGTGGGTCTTTGAATTTGTGGAGCAAAGAGACGTCCGCTTCGAGTGAAGCCTCCGCCTCCTCCCACATTGTCTATTTGTGGTGCAGGGGTTGATGGTTCAAGAGTGATTTTCTGTCCTTCGCAGTATATGTCAGAGTCGTAATGCCAAGGGATGGCCTTACTGCTTTCATAAGGTACTGGCCCAGGCACTGTGACAGTGACTGGACTGATGGTAGCTGCAGAAGGAACTGTGATAGTCTGTGGATCATAATATATTGTGACTGGTGCTCTGATAGGAGTAGCACCTTGTGAGTTGTAGGCATAGTCATTCTCAGGATCATAATAAATCGTAACTGTTGAGATATCTTCATGGTTTGCTGCTGATGTTGTAGGAGACATTGTTGGAAGGAAGGATGTTGTTGTCGTAGGAGATTCAAAATGAAGTGGTGCTGAGGTTGTAGAAGGAATGTTCGTTGATATCTGGTCAGTTGAAAGGACAGATGAAAAATTCGTTGATGAAGCTGAAGAGTTGTCGGGAACAATGGTTGTTGCAGTTGTAGGAGATACTGGAATTGCTGCTGATGAGATTGCTGGATTTGTTGGAATTGATGTTGTAATTTGGAGCAGGCCACTCTGGATGAGACCATCTATGCCATCCCTCAAGTTATCATAACCATTCACCGAAATGTTGCAGTAAGCACACCCTAGCTCACATCCCGGGAACATTTGACATTCGAGGAGTTGAGCTTTAATCTCTACCAACGGTGTCCGAATCTGACCCACACTGGTTATTAAATAAGACGGCTTGTCTTCTTCAATAGCATTGATTCTGGGACCTCCGTGGTGTGGCATAGGATTTTTGTTGACATTTGGTGGTGGTGCGAAATTTAGAGCCTTTGAATCTACCAAATCTTGTACCTTCATGTGCAAAGCTCTGCACTTCTCTGTACTATGGCCAGGTGCATTTGAATGGAAGGCACATCTGGCGTTGGAGTCATAATTTCTGGGTAGACTGTTGGGATCTGGAGGCGCCAATGTCCTTAGCTCAACCAGGTTGAGTTTCAGGAGTTGTGGCAGTAATGTTGCATAGGGCATAGGGATCGGATCGATCACCCTATTGGCCTGAGAAGGTCTCTGTTGGAATGGTCTCTGCTGATTGTTGGTGTTGGTGTTGTTGTAGTTTCTCGGAGGGTACTGAGTTTGTTGCTGGTACTGAGGTTGCTGCTGATAATTTTGTTGCAGTGGTTGATAAGCTGGTTGTGGATGAGCTGGAGCGGGAATGGTGACTGCTGCCACAGACCTATGAACATACTGGGGCCTGCCCCTATTGGTGTGGATAGCATTGGTCTCACCAGTTCTTCTTGGGCCTGCAAAAGGCTTTCTTGTGTTACTGGATGAGCTTGCACCGTTGTCTGAGATCTTACCCATCTTCAATAGGCTTTCAATTCTCTCCCCGGCTATGACTACATCTGCAAAGCTGGTAGATGAGAAGGCAGCTAGCCTGTCAATGTAAGTCCCCTGGAGAGTGTTCATGAACATATCAGCCATCTCCCTCTCTGACATAGGTGGCTGGACAGCAGCAGCAAGCTGTCTCCATCTTTGAGCGTACTCACGGAAGCTTTCTCTAGACGAATGTGACATTCCCATTAGGAGGGTCCTGTTGGGTGCCATATCTAAGTTGTACTGATACTGTCTGATAAAGGCCTCTGCCAGGTCCTTCCAACACCTGATAGTTGCTCTTGTCAGATGAGAGTACCATTCTCTTGAAGCTCCCGTCAAGCTATCCTCAAAATAAAACATCCATAGCTTCTCGTCCATGGTATAAGCTTTCAACCTCCCCAGGAAGGATTGTAAGTGGGTCCGTGGGCAGGAAGTCCCGTTGTACTTTTCAAAACAAGGAGGCTTAAACTTATGGGGAATCCTGACCCCGTCTACCAAGCCCATATCCATAACATCAAAACCCAAAGAGTTTTGAGACTCTAAGGATCTTAATTTCTCAGCTATCTCATCCAGCCTTCTGTCATAGGCTTCCTCCCCAGCTCCCATCACTGTGAACTGATCTTCCTGGGGGTCTTCTTGCAGTACCCTCCCTGCTGTGGCAGTCCCTTGTATATTGACAGGGATGTTGATCTCTGGGTGCTGGTGGGGTCCAAAGACTGGGGGATTGACATGAGGTTGGACTATTTCATTGTTGCTTGTCCCAGCAGTCCCTGGCTGATGGTCTTCCTGGTTTCTCCCTTCTACCAGTGCTCTTAACCTCTCTTGGCTTTGAGCCATATTGTTCATCACCTCCATAAATTGTGTCATCTGATTCCTCATTTCCAACCTCTCGTTGGTCATTTGATTCCTGACCTCTGTAAGGTCCTGCTGCATTTGATCCATCTGTATGCCCGGAAGGTTGTTACGGGTGGGATATCTATGTGGACGGTTGAGTGGAAACACACGTCGCCGAGCAATAATTCCTGAGATCACAACAGAGTTAGTAACAAATAAACAAAAACCTAAAAAACAAGGTAAAAGGTTAGCATGCAATGCAGTTATGCTTATTCGTTCCCAAGGTATCCGGCTTGGCACTTGGTTTTGACCCTTCCAGACCCTTGAAGATGCTTGTGATGTTGCTTGAAGAAAACTCAGATGAAACAAACCATCATACATATATATATATATTACAAAAAGTAAAATAATACATAACTTGTTTCTTTTTACAATACAAGCCCTCTGAGGGGTCAAAATACATCATAAGAAAATAAAAGTACATGGGATGAAAGCAACAACAAGCAAACAAAATCAAACACCAAGACCAAACTCATCCTCCTGAACTTCCTTGAGAAGTGCTTCAGTCACAGGATCAGCTGGACGCTCCGTAAGGTTCCTGATAAGGAGATTCCTTGTAGCAATAGCTGCAGTTAGCTTCTTGTGCTGACTTTGGTCCTTTGACCTCTTCACTCCAGCTCTGATCTTTAGCTCTGAGATCTCCCTCTGGGCTGCTGCCAGGGCTTCCTCCAGCTGCTCAATCTTATCCTGAGTCCTTTTGTCCTCTTGAGTACGAGCTTCGGTGATCCTGACCCACCTAGCTTGACTCTCCTTTAGATACAAATCAGTCCTGGCCTTCTGGAACTGAGCTTCCTTGCAGGCATTCTTCAGGATTTGTTCTCCAGCCCTAGACTTCTTAATATAATCCTCTAACTTCTCGATTCTAGCCAAATGCTCCACTTTCAGCTTTTCCAACCTTTCAATATCCAATCTTCCATCACTCCTCTCCCAGAGGGTCTTCTGTAGAGCCTGAGTCAACTTCTCATTTCTCTCTTTCAACTTCTCAAACTCCTCTAGACTGACAGTTGCTGGAGGTGGTGCTGAGGATGGTCCAGGCACATCTTCAATAGTGAAAGGCATTCCAGACATTTGGGCCATTGCATGAGACCACTCATAGTACTGTGCTGATGCCACATTGTTGCACTTCCCCAGAATGGTTACCCCTTTAGTCTGCACATTGTCCCAGGCCCAGGCTGCTTGCCTGACAACAGCCAGATTAGGCTTGATTTCAACATAAAGGGTTTCAGTCAGATCCTGTGCTCTGGGAGGATGGACTAATGCATAGCCCAGCTGTCTTTTGAATAACAGAGGGTTATAATTGATGCACCCTTTCACTCCAATCAAAGGCACATTGGGAAATTGTCCACAACTTGTAATGATGTCCCTGCCCTTAGTACTCTGAGTACACCATCTGATATCATCTGAGGTTAGAGCAACAAGCCTCCTAGCCCAGTTCTTCTGCTGGTGAGGGTTCAGGAATGCATCAGTCTTTGGCAAATGTCTGAGTAGCCAAGTATGGAACAAAGGAGCACAGCATCTCACTAATCTTCCCCTTTGCTTTTCATTCCTTTGATGGACAGAGTAGTAAAGATCTCCCAGTAAGGTGGGCACTGGGTTTCTCAGGATGAAAAGATGGACTGCATTCTTGCTAACAAACTTAGGCTCATCTGCAAAAAGTATGATCCCATATATGCTTAGGGCCAACAGAGCACAGACTGCCTTCCACTCCCCTAGGGAGGCCTTCAGACTAGCCTGAGAAGTCAAGAAATCCAGATGGAAACCAGAGATTCCAGCTTTAGATGTCAAATTCTGCCCAATCAGAACTGGTTCCAGATGTAATGCTTTTGCTATCTCCTCATTACCTGGGAAAGCCATCTCAGGGTTGAAAGGGATTCCAACCCTGATGGGCACACCAACCAATGATGAATATTCCTCCAACAAGGGTCCCAACTGAAAATTCTGAAATGTAAAGCACCTCAGGGGAGGGTCATAGAACTGCAGGCAAGTATGTATCAAGCTCCTCTGTGAAGGGTCCAGATCCATAACCACATCAAGGATTCCTCCATAATGTTCTCTAAAAAGTGGTATATGGTCTGGAGTAATCAGGGTCTGAATCCTCCTGATGCTAGCTAGTTCAGGTTCAAAGAAGTGATAGGAGATGTTACTTTTCTTAGGTGCCATGTTGCTGAAGAATGGGGACAGGTGCTGAGAATAACACTGAAGATAGGTCTCTGACAGGCTGAGACTGATGATGCAGATAGCTGATAACTGGAGTAGATACTGGTGAAGATAGGCCTATGTTGATGATGGGGCCAAAACCAAGCCAAAATGTAATGTGGATACCCTGAAAAACAAATAAGCAAATGTTAAAATGATGCAATGATGATGTATGCAAATGACATGCAAGGGTTTGTGACTGAGCTGGATCTGATCAAGTACTCTGATATAGGTCCAAGTATGTTCAAGAAATCCAGATGGAGGTCTATAAGTCCAGTAACCAAGGTGGGGGACTCAAATAAAGAGCCACATGTCCGGGGTTTTAGAATCACAAGAACTGTTCCAAAATGGAGTACTCTTAAACAAAGTAACAGGGTATGCTGAAGTCAAGGGTACCTGCAAACCTGTAAACAGCCCAACCCTCTCACAGGTAGTGTTCTAAAACAAGGATCCTCAGACATGGATCAGTTATGAGAAGTGTAAACACTTCTAACCCGGAGGTACAGTGTTTACAATAACCATAAAAAATCCTCCTCTAATTCTCCTCAGTTTCTGAAGGTCATAATAAAGGTCATTCAGACTTAGCAGGCTTCCCAGATAGCCCTAGCACTGCAGGAAATCTACAACACAGAGTTCTCAAGAAGAAACCCATATCTGAACCGTGTTTCATATTCCCGCACCAGACCGAGATGGAATGGGAAATAATATGAACCACTCTAGCCTAGGTGTCACTCAGGTCCCAGGTATAGGACCTTAACTCTCAATAGAACCCCACCCACCAAAGCAACAAACAGATCCAGCCAGCACAGTATGACAACATGATATATGCAAAGCTATAAAGAAAGCAATAAAGCAACTGTACATAAAGCAATAAACAAAACAAACATACAAGCACAGGTAGCACATAACACCCCAGTAAACACAAATCAAATAAGCGCTAGGAGGAACCCACAAAAAGAACCAGAGACTCTGGTTGCAGTATAAGGTTCCCCAGCAGAGTCGCCAAGCTGTCGCTCCCGATAAATGGGAATGGCCCAGATAAAGGTACAGACGCGAACGGTCGGCGAGAGGGACAATGAGAACACACAGCCGTGAACTCACTGGAGAAGAAAAGAGTCGCCAGCTAGGCATTTTTATCCCGGAGGAAAGGCAATGCTGCATAGACCTAGAAAGAGATGGATAAGACGGTTGCGAACCAGAGAGACTGAGAAGGGGGTTGGTTACAACCTGGGAAGGTATTAGCACCCAGATTGTCCGTCGTACTCGACGGGATCCACGCTTAAAAGATTTGTGTTTTAAAGGGGTAGTGTCAATGCAATCTGTGTATAAAATAGCTGGAAAAGGATGTACAGGTGTCAGTGTAAAGTGTATAAGTGATATGAAGTGTAAAAGTGTCAGTGTAAGAACAGGAGTGAAATGCTCAAGATCATGAGGCTTAAAGAATAAAGCTAGAAGGAGGGGGGATATACAGAGACTTTTGTTCGATAACTGTTAAGTTATGCCTACGTATCCTCTCCTGCAATGAGGAAGTCAGAACACCGTAGTTCGACCCAAAGAGACTGAAAGATGAATTGACTTGTGAACTGCTTACTTGTCTATGCTCAAGTGTATGACCTGTCTGGCTCAGGTGCAAACTGGCTTGCATTAGACGGAAGAAGCGAGTTCTCGTTTGTGAGTGAATAAGATGAGAAAAGAATCCCGGAGGAGACGATTATTGTTTGTTTTTGAGTTTTCAGTCTTTTATTGCTTTTTGAAGTTTGTCATAAGTTAATGAGCTTAAGCCTAAACCAATGAATTTAGTAAACTCATCACATCTTCCCTCTGATTAGGGGTAATGAGAATACCTTAAGTGTGAAGTCAGATTCTCACACTTAATCACCTTTGATGTAGGATTAAGATCATTAACCTACTTGTGATTATTTAGATGTTTTTGTGGTTTTTGTTTAGTGTTGAGTAATGAGATTAAGCCATAATCAAGGATTAAACAGACTCATTACACCATCCTAATAGAAGGATAATAGATGAGAATGTTTAAGCTGAGGAATGCTCCTCAACTTAATCCATGATTAGGGATTAAACTCATGACAAAACAAGCCTTTGATTAAGTGGATTTTATTTAATGGTATGATGATGAAGTGATTTTTATGGTTTGTAAGACAACTTGAGGGGGACTTGTCCATTAACACTAGGGTTAGTCCTTCTTAACCAATTAAGGAAGAATTAGAACCCTAATGCAAGGCCCAAGTTACAAGTGTGATGTCTTGATGATTATTAAATGAATTAATTAAAGGAGTTAAACACATTAAGGGTTTAACACTTAGGATTAAAGTTATACACTCCATCCTAATAGAAGGATGCAGGCATAAGCTTAATCACAAAGCCTTAAAGCCTTTAGGGTTTAGTCCCTGATTATGAGGTGAGAAGAGAAGAATCAAGAGAGACACAAAGGTAAAATCTAAGTGGGGAGACTAATCAAAACCCTAATCATTGTCATGCTTGGTTATTCCTAAGGTTTGTGAGGTTTTCAGGAGAAATCTTCAATGGAACCATCAGGAAGCAGATGAAAGGATCATGAGAAGCAAAGCAACTTGCTTCATTCAAGAAGTCAAGTCACTTGAAGAAAGAAAGTAAGGAGAAGAAGAAAGAGCAAGCTCAATCTCAAACACAAAACAAAATGCAGCATGGGGGTAAGAGAGAGATGAAGAGGAGTTATGAGAAGTGAAGGCAAATTCACTTCTCAATGTCACTTACCACCTGAAAGGTTAGAAAAGAAATGCAATGCAATGCAAAATGGGATGGAATGACATGATGCAAACCAAAACCAGAAGCACATTCATGGTGTTAATGATTCTATGAGATGCTACAAACATGAGACAACAAATGGGGATGATCATACAAGCTCATGGATGCAAATGGAGCAAGTTAAGAAACATGGACAATCATGAAAAGTTATGAGATGCATATGGCATACAACATGGCAAATGCAAGATGCAATGACCAAACATGCTTTCAATATGTCTTGTGATGTTCAATGAATCAAATGGAGGCATGAAATGTCATGGCAAGTCATGTTATGCAAGCAAATGCAAGATGAATGCATATGGAAGCCCAAATTAGGGTTTATGAACAATACATCAAACAAAAACCAAAATCAGAAGCAAACAACATTATAAAAAATTGAAAATGCACTCAAAGGATCCCTAATCCTATACTAACTCAATGCCCAAAGGAGAAGTCTCAACTCTTATCCTACTTCAAGATATGATTTTCCTAAGTTTTCTAGGGTTTTAGGGTTCCTAAACAAGAAAATTACCAAACAAATGGAAAATGAAAGATCAAATCATGGCCATTTAATCTCACAAACTACATGCTAAACACAATGCAATACAAAAAGAACCAAGGTCCAACTCTTTAGGGTTAGGCAGAAATGATTTTTGGAAGTTTGGATCAAAATAATGCATAAAAATGATTTTAATTCCATGGAAAATTCTCAAAATGCATCAAGATCAAAAAAGAAATTTGGTTTGAGGGTTGGACAATGTTTCTAAATGTTTTTAAAGGTTTCATGAATTTTTTGGTGATTTTTAAATACCTAAAAGTATTTTTAATTAATTAATTCTCATTAATTAATTAAAAAGAAACTTTTAAATATTTAAAAATACTTTTTAAATGCAAAAAATGAAAATAAAAATATTTTTGTGCTTTAAAAATTAATGAAACTCTTGACAAAAAAATTTCATAATTTTTAAAAGGTTTTTACTATTTTTAATAAATTGTGGAATTTAAATGAAATAATATGAAAATAAAATGAATTTAAAACTGAAAAAGGAAAAGTAATCAGATCCAATGGCCCTCATTCAAACTGAAACACGCGCGCATTGACTTGGCGCCAGATCCCACGGCCAGCATTCAAATTCAGCTAATTAATGATTATGCCCTAATGACACCCCTAATTACTTTCAGGCGACCGGAACAATGTTCCGGTCGTCTTCTCCGATCACCCAAAGTTTCAAACTCACTCTAAACGCTTCTAAAATGAAATCCAATTAAACAGAAATGATCCCCATCCAAACACGAATCAAAACCCCCAATCAAAACATATTTATCATTCCTAAAATGGCTGAATCGAATCAAACAAAACCTAGGGCAAAAAGTTTCAGAAACTGATTAAACTCTCATCTCTCCACCATTTTCAAAACCAATGACATCAGAGTGATCAGGAGAACATACAGAATCTATTTAGAACTTAAAAAAGGATTTCTGGAAAAAATGTTCTTGAGCTACCTGAGTTTTGAAGCTTTCAGTTCACAGCTTTCTGGGTGCTTTCCTTTGTGCTATCCACTCCTCTTGTGCTCCTGATGAACCCTTGATGCTTAGAAAGGATTTATGTTGGCTGGTTTGAGAGTTTGAACAGGTTCTATTCAAGCTCAAGTGAGAATCGTGTTTGGCTTATGTGGTGTTTCAAGGGTGAATGAAGGCAGGGAAATGATCAGGAGGATGTGGTGATGAGTTCTATGAAGTTTGTTTGTGAGTTGGTGGCTTGTTTTCTGAGTTTCGAAGGTTTTTGCTCCAAGGGTGGAAAATGGGAATGTGATGCTCTTGCTGGTTTCAGGCTTGCTGGCTATATGAAATGTCTTGCTTTTTGTTTGCATAAACAAATGGGATTGGTCAGAAGATGTGACCTGTGCTTTAGTGATAGGTGTAGCTACTTTTGCAAATATGTCAACTTCTTGTAAGAGAGGGCATGGGCAACTTCTAGCCAAGTACAAAGGGCTTGTCTGGCGCAGCATGGCATGAGGGAAAGGCTAGTGTGATTCAGCAGGCTAGGCAGCAAGTGGATGAAGTGTGATCATTGGTTTTGCAACTTGCTTGCTTTTGCTTTCCATGAAAATATCCTGCCTCACAAGCCATGAAACATGTGATCTTTTGGTTCAAATCTGAATCTTAGAACTTGTGTGATGCTTGTGTATTGGTTTGATACCAACTAGAAGTTACAAATGCCTTTGGTACAAGATTTTGCAAATTTCTCATTTGGTGCATAACTTGAAATTTAATGATTTTAGCCAACTTTGATGCACCATAACTTTTGATCCAAAATGAATTAGGTCATGTTCTTGTACTTTTTGAAAAGGGAAATGTCTAATCTACAACTTTCATGACCAAAGTTTTTCCATTTGAAGCATTTTTGGATCAAAAAGTAAGGTTTGAAAAGTGGCATAAAATGACATATTCTTCAAAAGTCAAACTTGCCCTAAAAAGTCAACATTGCAAAAACTTGTAATTCTTGAATTTTGTGAACTTCAAACTTCTTCCATGATCAAATAAAGGTCATATACACTCAAAATGATGAAGATCACCCCTTGGTTGGGTCATTGGGGGCCTCAGATGCCCTGATTTTACACTGACTTGTCTGAAAAGTCAACTCTTGATCAGATGACTTCCCCATGGAATTTCTTCATGAAAATTGATATGCATACCCCCTATACCATATAGAGACCAATAGAAACAAGAATGACCAAAAAATTTGGAGTTATGGCCTCTGAAACCAAAACCCTAATTTTAGGTCATCTGTGCAGTTAAACCTGGCTCTGCTTCCATACCAATCCCAGTTCTTGTGATTCTTTGGCATTCTTGACTTTGAGAGGATGTAATATGATATAAGAACACACATGGACCCCTTTGAAGTGATTGTTGACCTTTGGAGTGGCTCAAGAAGCTCTTGGATTGCTCAGATCACAAACCCTGGATGCAGATGACTTTGAATCTGTGTAGTGAATCAAAAATGTGGTATGAGGTGCTATGATTGAGTTTATGCATATGAAATTATCACAAGCCATGGTGTGAATGGGTGAGGGCAAATTTGGGGTGTTTACAGCTGCCCCTATTCAAGCATGAGTTAGCTGTGCAGGATGTAAGCGACGGCTTAACAGGCAAACAAGATAACTTGTGGTTGAATACCAAAGACAGTCCAAAATTTGCACTCACAGAATGAAGAAGAAAAGGGATATAGATCGTAAAAGAAAATAAAGTATATTGTAAAGTGTGGGCGACGGAGGACGACCGTCGAGCAGAGGACGACTGCTGGGTAAAGAGCAATGACGGGGACGGCCGACATGCTGGGAAAAGAAGGTATCGTGATGGGGACGGCCATCAAGTTCATAAAGCAAAGTAACCAACGATGGGGACGGCCATCGGGCTAAAAAGAAAAGGGACCACGACGGGGACGGCCATCGGGCTAAAGAATAAATGAAATAAACAGATGATGAGGTACGGTCATCAAAGGTGAAGGACGATCACCTAGCAGGGGACGGCTGCTCTGTCGGGTTAAGATGAGGGACGGTCATCTTAGGTGGAGGACAACCACCTGGCAGGGTACGGCTGCCGAAAATATCGCGACATAGGATGAATGCCGGATAAAAAGGTCAACGATGGGGACGGCCATCGGACGAGCATGATGGAGGACGACCATCAAGAGGTGGAGGACGACCACCTAGCAGGGGACGGCTGCTCTCAAGGTTTATCATGACATAGGACGAATGTCAGATAACCAAAATCAACAATGGGGACGGCCATTGGATAAAATGATGAAGGACGATCATCAAGAGGTGGAGGACGACCACCTAGCAGGGGACGGCTGCTAAATATCAACGATGGGGACGGCCATCGGATGAGCATGATGGAGGACGACCATCAAGAGGTGGAGGACGACCACCTAGCAGGGTACGGCTGCTCTCAGGGTTTATCATGACACAGGACGAGCGTCAGATAAGAAGGAAAACTTTGTTTTGTTGGTGATCTACTGGGGAATAATAAACACGGACGAGTGTTTATATCCAAGAACAAAAGGTATAAGTGTTTAGATGTTAGTGTATAGATTAAAGATGCGGACGAGCATCCTTAAGACTACGATACGGACGAGTATCAGATAGAAACAAACTGACACGTGTTCAGAGATGATGATACGGACGAGTATCAACGGGTTAACAGAGAACACGAACGAGTGTTGAATCTGAAAGGACTCTTCTGGGGAATAGTAGACACAGACGAGTGTCTATATTCAAGAAGACAAAAGTGTTTGACACAGTGTATGGATTAAAGATACGGACGAGCATCCTTAAGACTATGATACGGACGAGTATCAGGTAGAAACAAACGCTAGACGCAATGTTCTGAGATGATGGTACGGACGAGTACCAACTGGTTAACAAAGAACAAGGACTATTGTCGAATCTGCGGGGATATAACTGGTGTATACAAGATACGGACGAGTATCTGTATAAGTATGAGTAGTATGAGTGGTGTAGATGAATGTTTAACTTGCTGGGGAGGGTGACACAGACGAGTGTCAAAGGGAGAAGAGTATAGTATGAACCAGTATCTGATATACAAAGTGTTTATATTGCTGTGCCGGGAAAAATGACATGGACGAATGTCGAGGAAATGTATATAAGTATATGCGAGTGCAAAGAGGATGTCTTTGGCTTTCTGCTGGGGATATGACACGGACGGGTGTCAGGAAGTATGTGTAATACGGGTGGTCTTGTTTGTAAAGAGTGTTCAGGCGACTTTACTGGGGAAAGATGACACGGACGGGTGTCAAAATGAGTATATACCGGTGTTTGTGAATGTGAGGCAACTGTATTTGCTGGGGAATCTGGGGGATTTCTCTGTATATTGCGGATGAATGGTTATTATTCACAAGTGTTCGATTCACAACATGGCTTATGATTATGCTATGTGTTTGATTTTTGCCGTAATGCTCCGTATTAGACGGAATGCTACGCTTTGTGGGTGAATATGATGCAAATGCCATGATTATGCAAAGATACCCATCCGGGATTTGGATCTCGTTGCTGCGAAGATCTCTGGCCGATCTGCTTGAAATGGACATCCCAGCTGGGGATGAGATCATTGGTATCGCTGATTGACATATCCTCATAATAAGGGACCCAGTTGGGGTTTGTAGAAGCCTTCTGTACTCTGTTGTGACTCCTTCATGCGTTGCTCTTCTGAATAGAGGCTGAGGATTCTGTGGGGAGATGGTTCCCTGACTTTTGTATTCTGCTGAGGAAGAATGATTGGCACCTCGGCTGGGAGGAGTGACAAGTGGCAACTTAGCTGGGGGAAGTTATCGGTGGCAACTCAGCTGGGGAGAAAACACTTCGGGTGCTAAGACTGAGTGTCGATCTGTCAGCTTGCTAGGATGAAGCTTTCATGCCCCGAGTTGCGCTTTGGATACCTGCAATCCTGAAAAGACAGAGAAACGCACAAGTAATCCTGAGGTATCCCTTACCGGATTCCGTCATAGGAGTTATAGGCTTCTGAGAGTAAGTATATTTCCTGCAAGCATGTGTTTTATTATTGAAGAAAAGCATCTGTACTTATGCAATTAGCTTTTTAGAGATATCAGACATTTTTGCAAATAAAAATGAACAAGACGAAACATGACTGAAAAATCTAATTTTATTAATTCATGTGCCCTGAATTGGCAAGATACAGTCGGAGAAACATATCTCCTGAAATGAGGAGATTGTTACAAATTGAGAAACAAAGTGCTGGCGATGTTGATGACACTTTCAAAGGAGCTTCCTCTTTCGCTATGACTCGTACGACTTTTGACGTTCTTCTCGTCTTGCTTTCTGAAGAAGGCTGATTTTGATTGAAGCTTGATCCTTTCGATGCTTGCCAAGTTGTAGGTGATACAGACGAATTCAGAATGCAGTTGTTCGCTTATTCCCTTATTTTGCATGGATCGCCCTTTCGGGTTTTCAATCCATCGGGATACCCATTTTTGCCTGAGTTGTCCAATGCGGCTTTTCAACTCAGCGGGTGTACATTTTTTTGTTTATTTTCCCTTATTTTTTCCTGAGTCTTTTATTCTGTTTTTGACTCGCCGGGATGCCCTATTTTTGCCTGGACTTACATTCTGTTTTTATGTCCAGCGGGTCATTTTTATGCGAAGTATTTTTTAACTGCATCTGAATTCACAGGGGACGGGAAGTCTTCACCATCCATGGTGCCGAGCATCAGTGCTCCACCAGAGAAAACTTTCTTTACCACGAATGGTCCTTCATAATTTGGAGTCCATTTTCCCCTGTGGTCTGTATGCGGAGGGAGGATTCTCTTTAGCACAAGATCTCCTACTTGGTACTCCCGGTGCTTGACTTTCTGATCGAAGGCTCTCTTCATTCTTTTCTGATATAGCTGCCCATGACAGATTGTAGCCAATCTTTTCTCTTCAATCAGACTCAGTTGTTCGAACCGGGACCGAACCCATTCTGCTTCGTTCAGCTTAACATCCATCAATACCCGTAGAGAGGGTAATTCAACTTCAACAGGTAGGACTGCTTCCATACCATACACAAGCTGATACGGTGTTGCCCTAGTGGATGTTCTGATTGACGTGCGGTACCCATGCAAGGCAAATGGTAGCATTTCATGCCAGTCTTTGTATGTGACTACCATCTTCTGCACAATCTTCTTGATATTCTTGTTAGCCGCCTCAACAGCGCCATTCATCTTTGGCCTGTAAGGAGAAGAATTGTGGTGTTGGATTTTAAAGTCCCGGCATAACTCAGCCATCATCTTGTTGTTTAAGTTGGAACCATTATCAGTAATGATTCGCTCGGGAACTCCGTACCGACAGATGATATCTCTCTTCAGAAATCTGGCTACCACTTGTCTTGTAACATTTGCATAGGAAGCTGCTTCGACCCACTTGGTGAAATAGTCAATGGCGACCAAGATGAATCTGTGGCCATTTGAAGCAGTTGGCTCAATCTTGCCAATCATATCAATGCCCCACATAGCAAAGGGCCAGGGTGAAGACATTATATTCAAAGGATTGGGAGGCACATGCACCTTATCTGCATAGATCTGGCATTTGTGGCACTTTCTGGCATAAGCACAACAGTCTGCATCCATTGTGATCCAGTAATAACCTGATCTTAACAACTTCTTAGCCATGGCATGCCCTCCTGCATGGGTACCAAAGGATCCTTCGTGCACTTCATGCATCAACAAATCTGCTTCCGTCTTGTCAACACATCTGAGGAGTACCATATCAAAGTTCCTTTTGTATAAAGACCCATCAGTGTTCAGGAAGAAACTACCAGCAAGCCTTCTCAAAGTCTTCTTATCATTGGAAGATGCCCCAGGTGGGTATGTTTGATCCTCCAAGAAGCACTTAATGTCATGGAACCAAGGCTTATCGTCTTTGACAACATCTGCTGCAAATACATATGCTGGCCTGTCAAGTCTGGATACTGAAATTTGAGGTACATAGTTAGCGGCTTGAACTTTGATCATGGATGAAATGGTAGCAAGGGCATCTGCAAACTGATTCTCGTCTCGAGGGATATACTCAAGCTTGACCGTTGTGAAGAAATTCAATAACCTTCTTGTGTAATCCCTGTAAGGTATCAGATGATCCTGGTGTGTGTACCATTTGCCGTTGGTTTGATTAACTACCAGAGCTGAATCTCCGAATACAGTCAATGTCTTGATCCTGAGGTCAATGGCTTCCTCAAGACCCATAATGCAAGCTTCGTATTCAGCTTCGTTGTTAGTGCAGTTGAAAGTGAGTTTTGCCGAGAAAGGCATGTGGACTCCCTTAGGCGTAATGAGTACTGCACCAACACCACGACCATTCATGTTAACAGCCCCATCAAACATCATAGTCCATTCTTCCTCCGGGTCAGGCCCTTCAGTGTGAACAGGCTCTTCATGATCTTTTGCTTTTATGAACATGATGTCTTCATCAGGGAAGTCAAATCTCATAGGCTGGTAGTCATCAATGGGTTGCTCAGCAAGGTATTCAGACAATACACTGCCCTTGATGGCTTTCTGAGATGTGTACTGGATGTCATATTCCGTGAGAATCATTTGCCATCTTGCAACCCGTCCGGTAAGCGCTGGCTTCTCAAAAATATACTTGACTGGGTCCATTTTGGAGATCAATAAAGTAGTGTGGGTCAACATATACTGTCTCAGTCGGCGAGCAGCCCACGCTAAAGCACAGCAAGTTTTCTCGAGCAGTGAATAACGTTGTTCACAGTCGGTAAACTTTTTGCTCAGGTAGTATATTGCATACTCTTTTCGACCAGACTCGTCATGCTGGCCCAGCACACACCCCATTGACTCTTCTAACACTGTCAAATACATTATCAGAGGTCTTCCTTCAACTGGAGGCATAAGGATTGGAGGCTCTTGTAAGTACTCCTTGATCTTGTCAAAAGCCTTCTGGCAGTCTTCGTTCCACCTGACCGTTTGTTCTTTTCTTAACAGCTTGAACAAAGGTTCACAGGTTGCTGTAAGGTGAGATATGAACCGTGAAATGTAGTTCAATCGACCTAAGAACCCCCGAACTTCTTTCTCAGTTTTTGGTGCAGGCATCTCTTGAATAGCTTTGACTTTATCAGGGTCAACTTCAATCCCTTTCTCGCTTACAATAAATCCCAACAGCTTACCGGATCGCACCCCGAATGTGCATTTGTTGGGGTTCAACTTCAGTTGGTACTTCCTCAGACGCTTGAACAGTTTCAACAAATTCACCAAGTGATCTTCTTCAGTAAGGGATTTGGCGATCATGTCATCCACATAACATTCTATCTCTTTATGGATCATATCGTGGAATAATGTCACCATAGCCCGTTGATATGTTGCACCAGCATTCTTCAGTCCGAATGGCATCACCTTGTAACAGAACGTGCCCCAGGGTGTGATGAAAGTTGTCTTCTCCATGTCTTCAGGTGACATCTTGATCTGATTGTATCCTGAAAATCCGTCCATGAAGGAGAATACCGAGAACTGGGCCGTGTTATCCACCAATACATCAATGTGAGGTAATGGGAAGTCATCTTTCGGGCTGGCTTTGTTCAGACCTCGATAGTCAACACACATCCTTACCTTACCGTCTTTCTTAGGCACAGGTACTATATTAGCAACCCACGGCGGATAGCTAGTTACAGCAAGGAAACCGGCGTCCCACTGCTTTTGTACCTCTTCCTTGATCTTCATTGCCATGTCTGGGCGAGTACGGCGCAGTTTCTGTTTTACCGGTGGGCATTCTTCCCTCAAAGGCAGCTTATGCATAACAATGTCGGTATCCAACCCTGGCATATCTTGGTAAGACCAAGCAAACACATCCACATATTCCTGAAGCAGATCAATCAGTTGTTTCTTCACTGAGTCTTGTAAGCCGGCCCCGATTTTAACCTCTTTCACATCTTCATCTGTACCAAGATTAATCGTTTCGACTTCCTCCTGGTGAGGAGTGATAACCTTCTCCTCTTGTCCCAACAACCTGGCTAGTTCTTCAGGAAGCTCATATTCTTCTTCAACCCCTTCATCAGCTTGATTGATTGGATTGTCAAAGTCATACGAAGTCATAGCCGTGCTGTTGTCGGTGCTGTCTGGAAGGCACTCTCTGCAAGGGTTCAGTTTGTTTATTTTAGTGATTGATTTTAATCTTGTTTAGAAAAGTGAAATAAAGTTGTCATTTTGAAAACATCGCCATTTATTTTTTGTACAAAAAGAAAAATGGGAAAACAGTGAGCGGAAAAGAAAAAGACTTGTTTGCAAAAGATGTCTGATATTTCATTAATTAATCTTGTTGCACAAAAAGTACAGATGGCCCGATTACAAAATGAGTCTTGTCATCTTGGGCAAGATGCAAGACTTTGATGCATGCTATAAAAATACAGGAAATAATAATTACTCTGCATGAGTAACTCTTATAATTTCCTGGGAAGACCAGTTTGAGATAGTGCTCCCCGGGATCTTTGGACGAATCCAGCTTTCCAGGTTGCGCTCTTCTTCCAGCTCGTCTTCCAAATTGTTGATAGCATCAGGGGTAAGCATCCCCCCACTGACAAAACCGGGCTTCTCAGCAGCCTCTGCTTGATTTTGTTGAGTTGGTCTGTAACCCAACCCAAATTTGTCCTTCTTCTCTTCCACAGATAAAACCTTGCCCCAGCCTTGGGCCGTTCCTTCTTCAACAACCTTCCGGGCTTGTTGATAAGATGCCATAGAGATTCCAGGTACAGCAGATGTTTCATTAATATTCAGGGCCTCGAACCCTTGACTCATCGTTTCATGGATCTCCCCGTCCATCTCAATATATTTGTAAGTAGCCAGATGGCTAACAAAAATATCCTCCTCCCCACAGATAGTAACGACTTGGCCTTCCCACTCAAATTTTAGCTTCTGGTGAAGGGTAGATGTTACTGCGCCAGCGGCGTGAATCCATGGTCTACCCAACAAACAACTGTAGGCAGGCTGAATGTCCATCACGTAGAAGATCGTTTTAAAAGTTTGTGGGCCAATCGTTACAGGCAGCTCAATTTCCCCCAGAACCGATCTCTTAGAACCATCAAAGGCTCTTACTACCAGGTTACTGGGACGCAATGCCAATCCTTCATACTCCAGCTTCACAAGGGCCTTCTTCGGTAAGACATTAAGGGATGATCCTGTGTCTACCAGCACATGGGAAAGGACTGCACCTTTACATTCCATGGTGATGTGCAAGGCCTTGTTATGGTTGCGGCCTTCCGTAGTCAAATCAGTATTGGTGAACCCTAGCCCATTGCTAGCAGTAACATTTCCAACCACATTTTCCAACTGATTGACGGTGATCTCTTCAGGCACGTAAGCTGCGTGCAGGACTTTGAGTAGTGCATTCCGATGGGCTTCGGAGCACATAAGCAATGATAGAATGGAGATCTTGGAAGGCGTCTGATGAAGCTGATCCACTATTATGTAATCACTCTTCTTGATTATTCTCATGAACTCATCAACTTCTTGATCAAAGGGTGTTTTCAAAGTTTCCTTAATAGCTTGATCTTCCTGCACCGGGCTCTTTCCTTTTGCCTTGGCAGCAGCTTCTGCTTCGGCAGTGGGTCTTTGAATTTGTGGAGCAAAGAGACGTCCGCTTCGAGTGAAGCCTCCGCCTCCTCCCACATTGTCTATTTGTGGTGCAGGGGTTGATGGTTCAAGAGTGATTTTCTGTCCTTCGCAGTATATGTCAGAGTCGTAATGCCAAGGGATGGCCTTACTGCTTTCATAAGGTACTGGCCCAGGCACTGTGACAGTGACTGGACTGATGGTAGCTGCAGAAGGAACTGTGATAGTCTGTGGATCATAATATATTGTGACTGGTGCTCTGATAGGAGTAGCACCTTGTGAGTTGTAGGCATAGTCATTCTCAGGATCATAATAAATCGTAACTGTTGAGATATCTTCATGGTTTGCTGCTGATGTTGTAGGAGACATTGTTGGAAGGAAGGATGTTGTTGTCGTAGGAGATTCAAAATGAAGTGGTGCTGAGGTTGTAGAAGGAATGTTCGTTGATATCTGGTCAGTTGAAAGGACAGATGAAAAATTCGTTGATGAAGCTGAAGAGTTGTCGGGAACAATGGTTGTTGCAGTTGTAGGAGATACTGGAATTGCTGCTGATGAGATTGCTGGATTTGTTGGAATTGATGTTGTAATTTGGAGCAGGCCACTCTGGATGAGACCATCTATGCCATCCCTCAAGTTATCATAACCATTCACCGAAATGTTGCAGTAAGCACACCCTAGCTCACATCCCGGGAACATTTGACATTCGAGGAGTTGAGCTTTAATCTCTACCAACGGTGTCCGAATCTGACCCACACTGGTTATTAAATAAGACGGCTTGTCTTCTTCAATAGCATTGATTCTGGGACCTCCGTGGTGTGGCATAGGATTTTTGTTGACATTTGGTGGTGGTGCGAAATTTAGAGCCTTTGAATCTACCAAATCTTGTACCTTCATGTGCAAAGCTCTGCACTTCTCTGTACTATGGCCAGGTGCATTTGAATGGAAGGCACATCTGGCGTTGGAGTCATAATTTCTGGGTAGACTGTTGGGATCTGGAGGCGCCAATGTCCTTAGCTCAACCAGGTTGAGTTTCAGGAGTTGTGGCAGTAATGTTGCATAGGGCATAGGGATCGGATCGATCACCCTATTGGCCTGAGAAGGTCTCTGTTGGAATGGTCTCTGCTGATTGTTGTTGTTGGTGTTGTTGTAGTTTCTCGGAGGGTACTAAGTTTGTTGCTGAGGTTGCTGCTGATAATTTTGTTGCAGTGGTTGATAAGCTGGTTGTGGATGAGCTGGAGCGGGAATGGTGACTGCTGCCACAGACCTATGAACATACTGGGGCCTGCCCCTATTGGTGTGGATAGCATTGGTCTCACCAGTTCTTCTTGGGCCTGCAAAAGGCTTTCTTGTGTTACTGGATGAGCTTGCACCGTTGTCTGAGATCTTACCCATCTTCAATAGGCTTTCAATTCTCTCCCCGGCTATGACTACATCTGCAAAGCTGGTAGATGAGAAGGCAGCTAGCCTGTCAATGTAAGTCCCCTGGAGGGTGTTCATGAACATATCAGCCATCTCCCTCTCTGACATAGGTGGCTGGACAGCAGCAGCAAGCTGTCTCCATCTTTGAGCGTACTCACGGAAGCTTTCTCTAGACGAATGTGACATTCCCATTAGGAGGGTCCTGTTGGGTGCCATATCTAAGTTGTACTGATACTGTCTGATAAAGGCCTCTGCCAGGTCCTTCCAACACCTGATAGTTGCTCTTGTCAGATGAGAGTACCATTCTCTTGAAGCTCCCTTCAAGCTATCCTCAAAATAAAACATCCATAGCTTCTCGTCCATGGTATAAGCTTTCAACCTCCCCAGGAAGGATTGTAAGTGGGTCCGTGGGCAGGAAGTCCCGTTGTACTTTTCAAAACAAGGAGGCTTAAACTTATGGGGAATCCTGACCCCGTCTACCAAGCCCATATCCATAACATCAAAACCCAAAGAGTTTTGAGACTCTAAGGATCTTAATTTCTCAGCTATCTCATCCAGCCTTCTGTCATAGGCTTCCTCCCCAGCTCCCATCACTGTGAACTGATCTTCCTGGGGGTCTTCTTGCAGTACCCTCCCTGCTGTGGCAGTCCCTTGTATATTGACAGGGATGTTGATCTCTGGGTGCTGGTGGGGTCCAAAGACTGGGGGATTGACATGAGGTTGGACTATTTCATTGTTGCTTGTCCCAGCAGTCCCTGGCTGATGGTCTTCCTGGTTTCTCCCTTCTACCAGTGCTCTTAACCTCTCTTGGCTTTGAGCCATATTGTTCATCACCTCCATAAATTGTGTCATCTGATTCCTCATTTCCAACCTCTCGTTGGTCATTTGATTCCTGACCTCTGTAAGGTCCTGCTGCATTTGATCCATCTGTATGCCCGGAAGGTTGTTACGGGTGGGATATCTATGTGGACGGTTGAGTGGAAACACACGTCGCCGAGCAATAATTCCTGAGATCACAACAGAGTTAGTAACAAATAAACAAAAACCTACAAAACAAGGTAAAAGGTTAGCATGCAATGCAGTTATGCTTATTCGTTCCCAAGGTATCCGGCTTGGCACTTGGTTTTGACCCTTCCAGACCCTTGAAGATGCTTGTGATGTTGCTTGAAGAAAACTCAGATGAAACAAACCATCATACATATATATATTACAAAAAGTAAAATAATACATAACTTGTTTCTTTTTACAATACAAGCCCTCTGAGGGGTCAAAATACATCATAAGAAAATAAAAGTACATGGGATGAAAGCAACAACAAGCAAACAAAATCAAACACCAAGACCAAACTCATCCTCCTGAACTTCCTTGAGAAGTGCTTCAGTCACAGGATCAGCTGGACGCTCCGTAAGGTTCCTGATAAGGAGATTCCTTGTAGCAATAGCTGCAGTTAGCTTCTTGTGCTGACTTTGGTCCTTTGACCTCTTCACTCCAGCTCTGATCTTTAGCTCTGAGATCTCCCTCTGGGCTGCTGCCAGGGCTTCCTCCAGCTGCTCAATCTTATCCTGAGTCCTTTTGTCCTCTTGAGTACGAGCTTCGGTGATCCTGACCCACCTAGCTTGACTCTCCTTTAGATACAAATCAGTCCTGGCCTTCTGGAACTGAGCTTCCTTGCAGGCATTCTTCAGGATTTGTTCTCCAGCCCTAGACTTCTTAATATAATCCTCTAACTTCTCGATTCTAGCCAAATGCTCCACTTTCAGCTTTTCCAACCTTTCAATATCCAATCTTCCATCACTCCTCTCCCAGAGGGTCTTCTGTAGAGCCTGAGTCAACTTCTCATTTCTCTCTTTCAACTTCTCAAACTCCTCTAGACTGACAGTTGCTGGAGGTGGTGCTGAGGATGGTCCAGGCACATCTTCAATAGTGAAAGGCATTCCAGACATTTGGGCCATTGCATGAGACCACTCATAGTACTGTGCTGATGCCACATTGTTGCACTTCCCCAGAATGGTTACCCCTTTAGTCTGCACATTGTCCCAGGCCCAGGCTGCTTGCCTGACAACAGCCAGATTAGGCTTGATTTCAACATAAAGGGTTTCAGTCAGATCCTGTGCTCTGGGAGGATGGACTAATGCATAGCCCAGCTGTCTTTTGAATAACAGAGGGTTATAATTGATGCACCCTTTCACTCCAATCAAAGGCACATTGGGAAATTGTCCACAACTTGTAATGATGTCCCTGCCCTTAGTACTCTGAGTACACCATCTGATATCATCTGAGGTTAGAGCAACAAGCCTCCTAGCCCAGTTCTTCTGCTGGTGAGGGTTCAGGAATGCATCAGTCTTTGGCAAATGTCTGAGTAGCCAAGTATGGAACAAAGGAGCACAGCATCTCACTAATCTTCCCCTTTGCTTTTCATTCCTTTGATGGACAGAGTAGTAAAGATCTCCCAGTAAGGTGGGCACTGGGTTTCTCAGGATGAAAAGATGGACTGCATTCTTGCTAACAAACTTAGGCTCATCTGCAAAAAGTATGATCCCATATATGCTTAGGGCCAACAGAGCACAGACTGCCTTCCACTCCCCTAGGGAGGCCTTCAGACTAGCCTGAGAAGTCAAGAAATCCAGATGGAAACCAGAGATTCCAGCTTTAGATGTCAAATTCTGCCCAATCAGAACTGGTTCCAGATGTAATGCTTTTGCTATCTCCTCATTACCTGGGAAAGCCATCTCAGGGTTGAAAGGGATTCCAACCCTGATGGGCACACCAACCAATGATGAATATTCCTCCAACAAGGGTCCCAACTGAAAATTCTGAAATGTAAAGCACCTCAGGGGAGGGTCATAGAAATGCAGGCAAGTATGTATCAAGCTCCTCTGTGAAGGGTCCAGATCCATAACCACATCAAGGATTCCTCCATAATGTTCTCTAAAAAGTGGTATATGGTCTGGAGTAATCAGGGTCTGAATCCTCCTGATGCTAGCTAGTTCAGGTTCAAAGAAGTGATAGGAGATGTTACTTTTCTTAGGTGCCATGTTGCTGAAGAATGGGGACAGGTGCTGAGAATAACACTGAAGATAGGTCTCTGACAGGCTGAGACTGATGATGCAGATAGCTGATAACTGGAGTAGATACTGGTGAAGATAGGCCTATGTTGATGATGGGGCCAAAACCAAGCCAAAATGTAATGTGGATACCCTGAAAAACAAATAAGCAAATGTTAAAATGATGCAATGATGATGTATGCAAATGACATGCAAGGGTTTGTGACTGAGCTGGATCTGATCAAGTACTCTGATATAGGTCCAAGTATGTTCAAGAAATCCAGATGGAGGTCTATAAGTCCAGTAACCAAGGTGGGGGACTCAAATAAAGAGCCACATGTCCGGGGTTTTAGAATCACAAGAACTGTTCCAAAATGGAGTACTCTTAAACAAAGTAACAGGGTATGCTGAAGTCAAGGGTACCTGCAAACCTGTAAACAGCCCAACCCTCTCACAGGTAGTGTTCTAAAACAAGGATCCTCAGACTTGGATCAGTTATGAGAAGTGTAAACACTTCTAACCCGGAGGTACAGTGTTTACAATAACCATAAAAAATCCTCCTCTAATTCTCCTCAGTTTCTGAAGGTCATAATAAAGGTCATTCAGACTTAGCAGGCTTTCCAGATAGCCCTAGCACTGCAGGAAATCTGCAACACAGAGTTCTCAAGAAGAAACCCATATCTGAACCGTGTTTCATATTCCCGCACCAGACCGAGATGGAATGGGAAAGAATATGAACCACTCTAGCCTAGGTGTCACTCAGGTCCCAGGTATAGGACCTTAACTCTCAATAGAACCCCACCCACCAAAGCAACAAACAGATCCAGCCAACACAGTATGACAATATGATATATGCAAAGCTATAAAGAAAGCAATAAAGCAACTGTACATAAAGCAATAAACAAAACAAACATACAAGCACAGGTAGCACATAACACCCCAGTAAACACAAATCAAATAAGCGCTAGGAGGAACCCACAAAAAGAACCAGAGACTCTGGTTGCAGTATAAGGTTCCCCAGCAGAGTCGCCAAGCTGTCGCTCCCGATAAATGGGAATGGCCCAGATAAAGGTACAGACGCGAACGGTCGGCGAGAGGGACAATGAGAACACACAACCATGA
Source organism: Lathyrus aphaca (assembly GCA_963966055.1). Classification (NCBI taxonomy): domain Eukaryota; kingdom Viridiplantae; phylum Streptophyta; class Magnoliopsida; order Fabales; family Fabaceae; genus Lathyrus; species Lathyrus aphaca. Next base: position 413,512,062 of record OZ014525.1, read on the forward strand.
ACTCACTGGAGAAGAAAAGAGTCGCCAGCTAGGCATTTTTATCCCGGAGGAAAGGCAATGCTGCATAGACCTAGAAAGAGATGGATAAGACGGTTGCGAACCAGAGAGACTGAGAAGGGGGTTGGTTACAACCTGGGAAGGTATTAGCACCCAGATTGTCCGTCGTACTCGACGGGATCCACGCTTAAAAGATTTGTGTTTTAAAGGGGTAGTGTCAATGCAATCTGTGTATAAAATAGCTGGAAAAGGATGTACAGGTGTCAGTGTAAAGTGTATAAGTGATATGAAGTGTAAAAGTGTCAGTGTAAGAACAGGAGTGAAATGCTCAAGATCATGAGGCTTAAAGAATAAAGCTAGAAGGAGGGGGGATAACTGTTCAACCCAAAGAGACTGAAAGTCAGAACACCGTAGTTCGACCCAAAGAGACTGTTAAGTTATGCCTACGTATCCTCTCCTGCAATGAGGAAGTCAGAACACCGTAGTTCGACCCAAAGAGACTGAAAGATGAATTGACTTGTGAACTGCTTACTTGTCTATGCTCAAGTGTATGACCTGTCTGGCTCAGGTGCAAACTGGCTTGCATTAGACGGAAGAAGCGAGTTCTCGTTTGTGAGTGAATAAGATGAGAAAAGAATCCCGGAGGAGACGATTATTGTTTGTTTTTGAGTTTTCAGTCTTTTATTGCTTTTTGAAGTTTGTCATAAGTTAATGAGCTTAAGCCTAAACCAATGAATTTAGTAAACTCATCACATCTTCCCTCTGATTAGGGGTAATGAGAATACCTTAAGTGTGAAGTCAGATTCTCACACTTAATCACCTTTGATGTAGGATTAAGATCATTAACCTACTTGTGATTATTTAGATGTTTTTGTGGTTTTTGTTTAGTGTTGAGTAATGAGATTAAGCCATAATCAAGGATTAAACAGACTCATTACACCATCCTAATAGAAGGATAATAGATGAGAATGTTTAAGCTGAGGAATGCTCCTCAACTTAATCCATGATTAGGGATTAAACTCATGACAAAACAAGCCTTTGATTAAGTGGATTTTATTTAATGGTATGATGATGAAGTGATTTTTATGGTTTGTAAGACAACTTGAGGGGGACTTGTCCATTAACACTAGGGTTAGTCCTTCTTAACCAATTAAGGAAGAATTAGAACCCTAATGCAAGGCCCAAGTTACAAGTGTGATGTCTTGATGATTATTAAATGAATTAATTAAAGGAGTTAAACACATTAAGGGTTTAACACTTAGGATTAAAGTTATACACTCCATCCTAATAGAAGGATGCAGGCATAAGCTTAATCACAAAGCCTTAAAGCCTTTAGGGTTTAGTCCCTGATTATGAGGTGAGAAGAGAAGAATCAAGAGAGACACAAAGGTAAAATCTAAGTGGGGAGACTAATCAAAACCCTAATCATTGTCATGCTTGGTTATTCCTAAGGTTTGTGAGGTTTTCAGGAGAAATCTTCAATGGAACCATCAGGAAGCAGATGAAAGGATCATGAGAAGCAAAGCAACTTGCTTCATTCAAGAAGTCAAGTCACTTGAAGAAAGAAAGTAAGGAGAAGAAGAAAGAGCAAGCTCAATCTCAAACACAAAACAAAATGCAGCATGGGGGTAAGAGAGAGATGAAGAGGAGTTATGAGAAGTGAAGGCAAATTCACTTCTCAATGTCACTTACCACCTGAAAGGTTAGAAAAGAAATGCAATGCAATGCAAAATGGGATGGAATGACATGATGCAAACCAAAACCAGAAGCACATTCATGGTGTTAATGATGCTAAGAGATGCTACAAACATGAGACAACAAATGGGGATGATCATACAAGCTCATGGATGCAAATGGAGCAAGTTAAGAAACATGGACAATCATGAAAAGTTATGAGATGCATATGGCATACAACATGGCAAATGCAAGATGCAATGACCAAACATGCTTTCAATATGTCTTGTGATGTTCAATGAATCAAATGGAGGCATGAAATGTCATGGCAAGTCATGTTATGCAAGCAAATGCAAGATGAATGCATATGGAAGCCCAAATTAGGGTTTATGAACAATACATCAAACAAAAACCAAAATCAGAAGCAAACAACATTATAAAAAATTGAAAATGCACTCAAAGGATCCCTAATCCTATACTAACTCAATGCCCAAAGGAGAAGTCTCAACTCTTATCCTACTTCAAGATATGATTTTCCTAAGTTTTCTAGGGTTTTAGGGTTCCTAAACAAGAAAATTACCAAACAAATGGAAAATGAAAGATCAAATCATGGCCATTTAATCTCACAAACTACATGCTAAACACAATGCAATACAAAAAGAACCAAGGTCCAACTCTTTAGGGTTAGGCAGAAATGATTTTTGGAAGTTTGGATCAAAATAATGCATAAAAATGATTTTAATTCCATGGAAAATTCTCAAAATGCATCAAGATCAAAAAAGAAATTTTGTTTGAGGGTTGGACAATGTTTCTAAATGTTTTTAAAGGTTTCATGAATTTTTTGGTGATTTTTAAATACCTAAAAGTATTTTTAATTAATTAATTCTCATTAATTAATTAAAAAGAAACTTTTAAATATTTAAAAATACTTTTTAAATGCAAAAAATGAAAATAAAAATATTTTTGTGCTTTAAAAATTAATGAAACTCTTGACAAAAAAATTTCATAATTTTTAAAAGGTTTTTACTATTTTTAATAAATTGTGGAAGTTAAATGAAATAATATGAAAATAAAATGAATTTAAAACTGAAAAAGGAAAAGTAATCAGATCCAATGGCCCTCATTCAAACTGAAACACGCGCGCATTGACTTGGCGCCAGATCCCACGGCCAGCATTCAAATTCAGCTAATTAATGATTATGCCCTAATGACACCCCTAATTACTTTCAGGCGACCGGAACAGTGTTCCGGTCGTCTTCTCCGATCACCCAAAGTTTCAAACTCACTCTAAACGCTTCTAAAATGAAATCCAATTAAACAGAAATGATCCCCATCCAAACACGAATCAAAACCCCCAATCAAAACATATTTATCATTCCTAAAATGGCTGAATCGAATCAAACAAAACCTAGGGCAAAAAGTTTCAGAAACTGATTAAACTCTCATCTCTCCACCATTTTCAAAACCAATGACATCAGAGTGATCAGGAGAACATACAGAATCTATTTAGAACTTAAAAAAGGATTTCTGGAAAAAATGTTCTTGAGCTACCTGAGTTTTGAAGCTTTCAGTTCACAGCTTTCTGGGTGCTTTCCTTTGTGCTATCCACTCCTCTTGTGCTCCTGATGAACCCTTGATGCTTAGAAAGGATTTATGTTGGCTGGTTTGAGAGTTTGAACAGGTTCTATTCAAGCTCAAGTGAGAATCGTGTTTGGCTTATGTGGTGTTTCAAGGGTGAATGAAGGCAGGGAAATGATCAGGAGGATGTGGTGATGAGTTCTATGAAGTTTGTTTGTGAGTTGGTGGCTTGTTTTCTGAGTTTCGAAGGTTTTTGCTCCAAGGGTGGAAAATGGGAATGTGATGCTCTTGCTGGTTTCAGGCTTGCTGGCTATATGAAATGTCTTGCTTTTTGTTTGCATAAACAAATGGGATTGGTCAGAAGATGTGACCTGTGCTTTAGTGATAGGTGTAGCTACTTTTGCAAATATGTCAACTTCTTGTAAGAGAGGGCATGGGCAACTTCTAGCCAAGTACAAAGGGCTTGTCTGGCGCAGCATGGCATGAGGGAAAGGCTAGTGTGATTCAGCAGGCTAGGCAGCAAGTGGATGAAGTGTGATCATTGGTTTTGCAACTTGCTTGCTTTTGCTTTCCATGAAAATATCCTGCCTCACAAGCCATGAAACATGTGATCTTTTGGTTCAAATCTGAATCTTAGAACTTGTGTGATGCTTGTGTATTGGTTTGATACCAACTAGAAGTTACAAATGCCTTTGGTACAAGATTTTGCAAATTTCTCATTTGGTGCATAACTTGAAATTTAATGATTTTAGCCAACTTTGATGCACCATAACTTTTGATCCAAAATGAATTAGGTCATGTTCTTGTACTTTTTGAAAAGGGAAAGGTCTAATCTACAACTTTCATGACCAAAGTTTTTCCATTTGAAGCATTTTTGGATCAAAAAGTAAGGTTTGAAAAGTGGCATAAAATGACATATTCTTCAAAAGTCAAACTTGCCCTAAAAAGTCAACTTTGCAAAAACTTGTAATTCTTGAATTTTGTGAACTTCAAACTTCTTCCATGATCAAATAAAGGTCATATACACTCAAAATGATGAAGATCACCCCTTGGTTGGGTCATTGGGGGCCTCAGATGCCCTGATTTTACACTGACTTGTCTGAAAAGTCAACTCTTGATCAGATGACTTCCCCATGGAATTTCTTCATGAAAATTGATATGCATACCCCCTATACCATATAGAGACCAATAGAAACAAGAATGACCAAAAAATTTGGAGTTATGGCCTCTGAAACCAAAACCCTAATTTTAGGTCATCTGTGCAGTTAAACCTGGCTCTGCTTCCATACCAATCCCAGTTCTTGTGATTCTTTGGCATTCTTGACTTTGAGAGGATGTAATATGATATAAGAACACACATGGACCCCTTTGAAGTGATTGTTGACCTTTGGAGTGGCTCAAGAAGCTCTTGGATTGCTCAGATCACAAACCCTGGATGCAGATGACTTTGAATCTGTGTAGTGAATAAAAAATGTGGTATGAGGTGCTATGATTGAGTTTATGCATATGAAATTATCACAAGCCATGGTGTGAATGGGTGAGGGCAAATTTGGGGTGTTTACAGTCCCCTGCTAGGTGATTGTCCTTCACCTTTGATGACCGTACCTCATCATTTATTTCATTTACCTATAATCCCCAGAGAATCTTATAACTTTACTTGATGGCCGTCCCCATCATAATCTCTTATATCCCCAGCATGTCGGTCGTCCCCGCCATTGCTCTTCATCCCCAGCAGTCGTCCTCTGCTCGGCGGTCGTCCTACGCCACCCGCACTTTATAATCATACTTTACCTTCCTTTTACAATCTATATCCCTTTTCTTCTTCATTCAGTGAGTGCAAATTTTGGACTGTCTTTGGTATTCAACCACAAGTTATCTTATTTGACTGTTAAGTCGTTGCTTACATCCTGCACAGCTAACTCATGCTTGAATAGGGGCAGCTGTAAACACCCCAAATTTGCCCTCACTCATTCACACCATGGCTTGTGATCTTTTCATGTGCATAAGTTCAATCATATCACCTCATATTGCATTTTTTGCTTCACTGCATTAGTTCTAAGTCATCTGCATCTAGGGTTTGTGATCTGAGAAATCCAAGAGCCATTTGAGCCACTTCAAAGGTCTTCAATCACTTCATAGGGGTCCATGTGTGTCCAAATATCATATTATATCCCCACAAAGTCAAAGAAGTCAAAGAATCACAAGAACTGAGATTGGCATGGAAGCAGAGCCAGGTTTAACTGCACAGATGACCTAGAATTAGGGTTTTGGTTTCAGAGGCCATAACTCCAAAAATTTTTGGTCATTCTTGTTTCTATTGGTCTCTATATGTTATAAGGATCATGCATATCAAGTTTCATGAAGAAATTCCATGGGGAAGGCATCTAATCAAGAGTTGACTTCTTGAGCAAGTCAGTGCAAAATCAGGGCATCTGAGGACCCCAATGACCCAACTAAAGGGTGTTCTTCATCATTTTGAATGTGTATGATCTTTATATGATCATAGAAGGTGTTATAAGTTCACAAAATTGAAGAATTTCAAGCCATTTGCAAAGTTGCCTTTTTGGGGAAAGTGACTTGTAATGAAAACTTGCCATTTTGGGAAACTTTTTCAACCCTTTCTTTTTGATTCAAAAATGCTTCAAATGAGAAAACTTTGGTCATGAAAGTTGTAGAATGGATATTTTCCTTTTCAAAAAGTACAAGAACTCATTCTAATTCATTTTGGATCAAAAGTTATGGCTTGTCAAAGTTGAGGAAAATCACTAAATTTTCACTTTTGCACAAAAGGGAAAACTTGCAAATTCTCATGCCAAGCATCTATGTGACTTCAAATCAGCCTCTAACCAATACACAAACATCATGTATGGCCCAAAATTCAGATTTTCCCAAGAAGTTTCTCATTTTCATGCCTTGATATCCAAGTATCATAAACCACTTTCCATGAAATTCTCCAAAGAGGAATTCTTGCAAAATAGGTCCCCAAGGTTTTGTATGGTCTCTAACTGATTTCAAGACACCACCATAACATCATGTAACCTATCACAACCAAAATTCAGCAAAGAGTGTTACCTTTCCATGGCAAAAAATCACAAAGTGTAACAAGTTACAAAGTTGCAAAACATGTGAGATCTCACCCTTCATCCATTCTAGCTCACATCAACTGATCCAAGAGCCATCCTTGAACTCAGCCGATGCAGTATAGGCCAAGAAACCATCTCTGCCACAACCCATGCCTCAAGTACACCAAACTTTGACTTTTTGCAATTTCTCCCATGCTTTTGGAATAGTGATCAGCAGCCTCTACTAACCTGCTCCACAGCCTACTCAAACATTATGGGAGTGATATAGCAACACACACAAGCCAGAAAACACACACAATCCAACTTGCACAAGATCTGTCCCAAACTTCTTCTCTGAAAAATTTCTTCACACAACCATCAAACTTCACTTTTTCTTTCACCAACAAGTCACAAATCACCCTTAGAACAAAAACCACCCCTGAAACAGCTTGAAACATCACACACCAAGACCTCCATTTCTGTTACACCAGAACAAAACATTCAAACCAGCCAATCCACAAGTTTTCTAAGCTTCATTCCATCATCAGGAGGATCATTGGAGCTTGTTTGAAGCAAAGGACTGGCCAGAAAGCTCCAAAGTTCAAAGCTCCAGTTCAGGTATCATCTAGAACATATTTTTTAGAAATGAAATCTCTTGTTATAGGATGATAGAGTTTGTTTCACTGATCATGTTAAGCTTTGAAACACTGAAAATGGTTAAGAAATGAGTGTGTATGCATGTTCTGAAATTTTTGCAGTTTTCTTGATTTTGCTCGAATCTTGCTGTTGATGCATTGTAAATGTGATCTTGTGATTGATTCATATTTGGGGTGGGTAGAGGATGAAATCTGGAGAGTTAGAGCACTTAAAACAGCCTAGGGAATGAGTTTGATTATGAATTTTTGGAAAATCAGCATAATGAATCGATTCATTCTAGCTTGAATCGATTCATGCTGTTGAGTGGTTCCTGGATTTCGCAAAATGAATCGATTCATCCTTTGATGAATCGATTCATGCTGTTTAACTAATTCTTTTTTGTCAAAATTTGATCAGTATGAATCGATTCATCCAAGCTTGAATCGATTCATTCTTCTGTTAACCAATTTTAATTAATTTTGTTTGTATTTTATTTGCACGAATTTTAAAAAATAGCAAAACATGTTAAAAAATTCTGAATTTTTTTGTCAAGCATTTCATTAATTTTCAGGACCCAAAAATATTTTTATTTTTATTTTTTTGCATTAAAAATTATTTTTAAATCATTTAAATGTTTATTTTTAATTAGTTAATAGAAATTAATTAATTAAAAATGCATTTAGGTATTTAAAAATCACCAAAAAAATCACATTGCATTTTAAAACATTTAGAAACATTATCAAACTCTCAAAACAAATTTATTTTTGGTCCTTGATGCATTTTGACAATTTTCATTGGAATTAAATTTGTTTAAAGGCAATATTTTTGTTCAAACTTTGAAAAATTCATTCTGCCTAACCATGAAGAGTTTGATGATGGTTCTTCTTGCATTGCATCCTTCATATCATTTAGTTTCTAGGGTAAAATTGGTTTGAATTGATCTTGCATTTCCAATTTGTTTGGTGTTTTTCTTGATGAGGTACCTTAAAACCCTAGCAATCTTAGGAAATTCATAACTTACACTAGGTTAAGAGTTGGATCCCCTCCTTTGGGCAGTGAGCTTGTATAGGTTTAGGGTATCTTTGATTGCATTTTCAAATTTTTATCATGTCATTTGCTTCTGGTTTTGGATTTTTGCTTTGCATGATGCATGTAACCCTAATTTGTGCCTTCCTTTGCATCCATTTCTCATTTGCTTGCATCCATTGACTTGTCATGACATTTTGTGCATCTACATGATTCATAATACATCTTAGGACATATTAGAATCATGTTTGATCATTGCATCTTTCATTTGCCATGTTATATGTCCATTGCATTTCAAAGCTTTTCATGTACATTCATGGTTCAAAGCATGCCTCATTTGCATCCTTATGCTTGTATGATCATTCTCATCCCTTGTCATGTGTTTGCATCATCTCTTAACATCATTAACCTCATGTAAATGCTTCTGACTTTGGTTTGCATCATGACATTTCATCCCATTTGCATTGCATTTCATTTCTTTTGCTAACTTTTCAGGTGGTAAGTTGTTTGAGAAGTGAATTTGCCTTCACTTCTCACAATCTCTTTTCATCTTTTGCATACTTTCTTTGCTGCCTTTTGTATGTGTATTAGAGTGAGCTTGCTCATTCATGTTCATATCTTACTTTCTTCCTTCAAGCAACTTGTCTTCTTAAGTGAAGCAAGTTGTTTTGCTTCTCTCTGCTCCTTTCATCTGCTTCCTTCCTGGTGGTTTCTCTGAAGATCTCCTTGCAAACCTCATTAACCCTAGGAACAACCAAGCATGATAATAATTAGGGTTTGATTAGTCCCCCATTTAGCTTTTGCCTTTGTGTCTTCTTTGAGTCTTCTCTTCTCACCTCATAATCAAGGACTAAACCCTAAAGGTTTTAAGGCTTTGTGATTAAGCTTATGCCTGCATCCTTCTATTAGGATGGAGTGTATAACTTTAATCCTAAGTGTTAAACCCTTAATGTGTTTAAATCCTTTAATCAATCCATCTAATAATCATCAAGACATCAAACTTGTAACTTGGGCCTTGCATTAGGATTCTAATTCTTCTTTAATTGGTTAAGAAGGACTAACCCTAGCGTTAATGGACAAGTCCCCCTCAAGTTGTCTTACCAACCATAAAAATCACTTCTTCATCTTATCATTAACTAAAATCCATCTAATAAAGGCTTTGTTTTGTCATGAGGTTAATCCCTAATCATGGATTAAGTTGAGGAGTCTTTCTCAGCTTAAATGTTCTCATCTATTATCCTTCTATTAGGATGGTGTAATGAGTCCATTAAATCCCTGATTATGGCTTAATCTCATTACTCAACACTAAACAAAAATAACAAAAACATCTAAATAATCACAAGTAGGTTAATGATCTTAATCCTACATCATGGTAATTAAGTGTGAGATGCTGACTTCACACTTAAGGTATTCTCATTACCCCTAATCAGAGGGAGGATGTGATGAGTTTACTAACCCATTGGTCTAGGCTTAAGCTCATTAACTTATGACAAACTTCCAAAAGCAATAAAAGACTGAAAACACAAAAAAAAACAATAATCGTCTCCTCCGGGATTCTTTTCTCACCTCATTCACTCACAAACGAGAAATCTCTTCTTCCGTCTAATGCAAGACAGTTAGCACCTGAGCCAGACAGGTCATACACTTGAGCATAGATAAGTAGGCAGTTCACAGGTCAATTCACCTTTCAGTCTCTTTGGGTCGAACTACGGTGTTCTGACTTCCTCATTGCACGAGAGGATACGTAGGCATAACTTAACGGTTATCGAACAAAAGTCTCTGTATATTCCCCCTCCTTCCAGTATCATTCTTTAATCCTCCTATTCCTGAGCATTTCACTTTTGTTCTTACACTGACACTTCTCTTGTACACTTCACATTTCTTTTACACTGACACTTGCATTCTTTCCAGCTTTGATACACAAATTGCACTGACACTACCCCTTTAAAACACAAATCTTTCAAGCGTGGATCCCGTCGAGTACGGTGGACAATCTGGGTACTAATACCTTCCCAGGTTGTAACCAACCCCCTTTCTCAGTCTCTCTGGTTCGCGACCGTCTTATCCATATCTTTTCTTAGGTCTATGCAACATTACCTTTCCTCCGGGATAAAAATGCCTAGCTGGCGACTCTTTTCTTTTCTCCTGAGTTCACCCTTGTGTGTTCTCTTCCTCCTTTCGCCGATCGTTCGCGTCTGTACCCCTTATGACCTGGCCTCATTTGGTGGGAGCGACACAGCCGTACCTTGCTGGGTGATCTTCCTTCACCTCTTGATGATCTTCCTTCATCATGCTTATCCGATGGCCGTCCCCATCGTCGACCTTTTTCTATCCGACATTCGTCCTATGTCGTGATAAACCCCGAGAGCAGCTGTACCCTGCTAGGTGATCGTCCTTCACCTCTTGATGATCGTCCTTCATCATGCTTATCTGATGGACGTCCCCATCGTCGACCTTTTTCTATCTGACATTCGTCCTATGTCGTGATAAAGAGCAGCCGTCCCCTGCTAGGTGATCTTCCTTCACCTTTTGATGACCGTCCCTCATCATTATTTCATTTATTCTTTAAAACCGATGGTTGTCCCCATCGTTGCTTACTTTTACTTTTCAAGCCCGATGGCCGTCCCTATCATTGCCTTTACTTTAATCCCTAGAGAATCTTATTTCCTTACCCGATGGTCGTCCCCATCATGATATCCTTATTTCCCCAGCTTTTCGGTCGTCCCCGTCATGGCTTTACTTATCGATTTATCCCCAGCAGTCGTCCTCTACTCGATGGTCGTCCTCCATCGCCTTCATTTGATACTAATACTTTACTACCTTTTACAATTTATATCCCTTTTCTCCTTCTATCCAGCAAGTGCAAATTTTGGACGGTCTTTGGTATTCAACCACAAGTTATCTTGTTTGTCTATTAAGCCAGGCGCTTACATCCTGCATAGCTAACTCATGCTTGAATAGGGGCAGCTGTAAACACCCCAAATTTGACCTCACTCATATCACACCATGGCTTGTTGATCTTTCATTTTTGCATAAGCATAAGCATTACACCTCATATTGCATTTTTGCTTCACTCAATAAGTTCAAATTCATCCGCATCTAGGGTTTGTGATCTGAGCAATCCAAGTATGCATCTGAGCCATCCCAAAGGTCTCAAAGTGTTCCAAGAGGGTCCATGTGTGTTCTACCATCATATTATGCTCCTCAAGGTTCATGGAAGTCAAGAGATCACAAGAACTGGCAAGACATGGAAGCAGAGCTAGGGTTTTCATTACACAGATGACCAAAATTAGGGTTTTGGTTTCAGAAGCCTTAACACCAAATTTTTGGGCCATTATTGTTTCTAATGTTCTTAAGATGTTATAAGGATCATTTGTACCAAGTTTGATGAATAAATTCATTGTGGAAGTCATTTGTTCACTAGGTAACTTCTTGAGCAAGTTAAGTCAAAATCAGGGCATCTGAGGCCCCCAACAATGGAACCAAAGGGGTATTTTCATCAAATTGAAGTTATATGATCTTTATTTGATCTTAGAAGTGGTTGGAAGTTCACAAGATTGAAGAATTTTGAGCCATTTGCAAACTTGCCAAAAATGGAAATGACTTGAAATGGAAACTTTCCATTTTGGGAAAGTTTTTCAACCTCCTCTTTCTCAACCAAAAATGCTTCAAATGAAAAATTCTTGGTCATGAAAGTTGTAGATTAGGTCTTTCCCTTTTCAAAAAGTACAAGAACATGTTTTGATTCATCCTAGAACTCAAGATATGGCCTTTCAAAGTTGGCAAAAATCCTAAAATTTCAAGTTTCATGTCAAAGAGGGATTTTGCAAATTGGCATATTCAAGCATTCTAATGACTTCAAGTATGCACAAACACTTCATAACATGCCAATGCAACTTCAAAAGATCAGAATTGGCTTTTGAATCTAGGGTTTTCATGGCTTGTGATCCAAGAAACATCAAAGTTGGAAAATTGCATAAAGCATGACATCTCTTCATCCAAGCCTTCCAGCTGCAATCCTTTGATCCAAGGGCCATCCACAAACTCTGCTGAGGCCAGACACCCCAAGAAATCAGGCATGCACCATGCCCATACCTCAAAGTACAAAATCTTGACTTTTTGCAAAAGCTCCCATACCAATCAAGCTGAGCCACAACAACTCTCTGAACCAATCACAATTGTTTATACTAACCTCAAGCAATCCAAAACACAACACACACAAGCTCAGAACCTCTCACAAGTCAGGATTCACAAAATCATCAAAAACCTTCCATTCTTCGAATCTGAAAAACCAGCCATCAAACTTCAAATATTTTTCCACCAATCAACTCATCATCACCCCAGGATCATTTCCCACCCATCACCATAGCCTTAAACATCCCCAAACTCAAACACGATTCCTGCAACCTCAGAACTGAAGCTCACAAACCAGCCACTCTAAGCTTCATTCAAGCTTGCCAATAGCCTCGGGAGGTCAAAAGGGACTGGATTGCACAAGGGAGAGGCCCAGAAAGCTCAAGAACTGAAAGCTCAACCTCAGGTAACCTCAAGAACAATTTTTCTAGAACTTGTTATTTAAGTTAAAATATGATTCCTCATGTTTCACTGATCACCATGATATGATTTGTTTTGAAAATGCTTGAGAAATGACCATGTATGAAGCTTCTGAAACTTTTTAACCTAGGATGTTTTTTCTTCGATTTCCCCTTTTGATGCATGATATATGAGTTTTGAGCCTGGATTCGTGTTTAGGAAGTTTAGGGGGGTGTTTCTGGAGCTTTAGAGAGCCTGGGTGAGCTTAGGGAGAGAGTTTCAGTTTTGAGGTTGCAGGAGAAGATGACTGGAACACTGTTCCGGTCACCTAAGAGTCATTAAACCCTAATCCTGTAATTAATTGTCAGTTTGAATAATGGTCGTAGGATGTGTTTTACCCGCGTGTACGAATGGCCAGGATTGATCCACTTAACCCTAATCCTGATTATTTAATTTAATTAATATTAATTAGCCAGAAACCATCCCAGCCATCCAATAACGCGCCAGTCAACTCCCTCCAATTTTATTCAAATCATGGCCTTTGGATGCGCTGACTTTCACTTAAATCCATTTTTAATTCATTTTCTTTTTATTTCTTTTGTTCATTTTATTAAAAATACCAAAAGGCATCAAAAAAATATGAAACTTTGCATTATTGTTTTAAATATTTTTCTTAACCTGATAATGATTTTTATTTTATTTTTTGCATTAAAAAAGTATTTTTAAAATATTTAAATATTATTTTTAATTAATTAAAGTCTTTTAATTAATTAAAAATACATTTAGGTTTCTAAAAATCACCAAAAAAATCATGAATCATCTTATTGCATTTAGAAACATTTCCAAACTCTTCACACAAATTTCATTTTAGGTTTGATCATAGTTTGTGAATTTTCTTTGAATTAAGGGTCATTAAAATCCTATTTTGGAACCTTAACTTTAAAACATCATTTCTGCCTAACCAAGAAGAGTTTGAAGATGATTCTTTTTGCATTGTTTTGAATATTTCATGTAGTTTATAGGTCATTTATCTCATAAATTTATCTTGAATTTTCAATTTGATTTGCATTTTTCCCTTTGAATCACCCAAAAAACCCTAGAAACTTAGGAAATTCATAACTTTTGATTGGTTAGGCTTCTGACCTTCTCCTTTGGGGTGTGACCTAGTATAGGATTAGGGTTTGTTTGAGTTTGATTTCAAATTTTTATCATGTCATATGCTTCTGTTTTGATCATTGGCATCTCATACTTCCATATAACCCTAATTTTATGTGTTCATTTGCATTCACATTGCATATGCATCCATACATGAACTTGCCATGACATTGCTTGCATTCATAAGTCATCTTAGACATCTTAGGACATGTTAGAACCATGCTTGATCATTTATTCATTCATTTGACATGATTTGCATTCATTTCATTAACTTTCATGTGTTTTCAAACTTCAAAGCATGCTTCCATTTGCATCTCATCTTTGTATGATCATACACATGCACTTTTTATGTCTTTGCATCATCTCACATGACATTTACATTGCATAAACACTTCTGACTTTGGTCATTTCATCTCATTTCATCTCATTTCATTTCTTTATGCTTTATACTTTATGCATTCATGCTAACATTTTTAGGTGGTAAGTTACTTTGAGAAGTGGATTTGCCTTCACTTCTCACTTCTTTTCATCTCTCTCATATGAATTTTACTTGTCTCTTAAGTGAACTTGTTCACTTGTGTTCCATTTCTCTCACTTTCTTTCTTCAAGTTACTTATCTTCTTCATTGAAGTAAGTAACCTATTCTTCTGCTTCTTCCATTCGTGGCTTCTTTGAAGATCTTTCTCAAGCCTTACAAACCATAGGAACATCCAAGCATGATAATAATTAGGGTTGTGATTAGTCCCCCTTAGCTTTTACCTTTGAGTCTCCTTGAGTCTCTCTTCTCATCTTCATAATCCGAGACTAAACTCTTAAAGTTTTAGGACTTTGGAATTAGGGTTATGCATGTATCCTTCTATTAGGATGGAGTGTATAAATTTAATCCTAAGTGTTAAACCTTTAATTTGTTTAAACCTCTTAATCAAATCATCTTAATAATCACTAAGACTTCATCTTGTAACTTGGGCCTTACATTAGGGTTCTAATTCTTCCTTTATGGTTAAGAAGGACTAACCCTAGTGTTTAATGGACAAGTCCCCCTCAAGTTGTCTTACAAACCATAAAATTCACTTCTTAATCTCTTTCCTTAATTAAAATCCACTTAATAAAGGATTTGTTATATAATGAATTTAATCCCTAACCATGGATTAAGTTAAGGTATCTTCATCAGCTTAAGTGTTCTCATCTATTATCCTTCTATTAGGATGGTGTAATGAGTCCACTAATCTGTGATTAGAGATTAAACTCATTACTTAACACTAAAAAAAAACCAAAAACATCTAAATAATCACAAGTAGGTTAATGATTTTAATCCTACATCATCATGGTAATTAAGTTGAGATGCTTATCTCATACTTAAGTAGGCTCATTATCCCTAATCAGGGAGGATATAATGAGCTTACAAGCCCTTGATTTAGGCTTAAGCTCATTAACTTATGCAAAAACACCAAAAACAATAACAAAACTGAAAACAAAAAAAAAACAATAATCGTCTCCTCCGGGATTCTTTTCTCATCACACTCATTCATAAACGAGAACTTGCTTCTTCCGTCTAATGCAAGACAGTTAGCACTCGAGCCAGACGAGTCATACACTTGAGCATAGACAAGCAAGAAGTTAACAGTCAATTTCTCTTTCAGTCTCTTTGAGTCGAACTACGGTGTTCTGACTTCCTCATTGCACGAGAGGATACGTAGGCA
This sequence comes from Lathyrus aphaca, assembly GCA_963966055.1. NCBI lineage: Eukaryota > Viridiplantae > Streptophyta > Magnoliopsida > Fabales > Fabaceae > Lathyrus > Lathyrus aphaca. The sequence continues at coordinate 413,527,423 of OZ014525.1, forward strand.
TAACTTAACTGTTATCGAACAAAAGTCTCTTTGTCTTTCCCCTCTTTCAGCACCCTTTTCTAAAGCCTTAGTTCCTGAGAACTTCATTCACTTTCTTGCATTGACACCTGTACATTTCTTTTCCAGCTTTTGCACATAAATAGCACATACACTACCCCTTTAAGAACAATCATTTAAGTGTGGATCCCGTCGAGTACGATGGACAATCTGGGTGCTAATACCTTCCCAGGTTGTAACTAACCCCCTTTCTCAGTTTCTTTAGTTCGCGACCGTCTTATCCATCTCTTTCTAGGTTTATGCAGCATTACCTTTCCTTCGGGATAAAAATGCCTAGCTGGCGACTCTATTCACTTCATTTTATTCCTCCTTTCACCGACCGTTCGCGCTTGTACCGAGATGCAAATCTTCGGGAGCGACAATACCCAAGGTGGGTAGCTAGTCACGGCAAGGAACCTGGCGTCCCACTTCTTCTGAACTTCTTCTTTGATTTTCATTGCCATGTCGGGACGAGTTCTACGAAACTTTTGTTTAACTAGAGGGAAGTCCTCCCTAAATGGAAGCTTATGCATCACGATGTCTGTATCTAAACCTGGAATATCTTGATATGACCAAGCAAAGATATCCACGATTCTCGAAGCATGATAATCAATTCCTCTTTCACCCCGGCCTGCAGACTGGCCCCTATCTTGATTTCCTTCTTTGCATCTTCAGAACCAATATTGATAACTTCAATTTCCTCCTGGTGAGGCTGAATGACTCTTTCTTACTGTCTCAACAACATGGCCAATTCTCCAGGGAGTTCACAATCTTCCTCAACCCCTTCATCAGCTTGGTAGATAGGATTATCGAAGTTATACTCAGTCATAGTAGAAACGTTATCAATGGACTCCGAGTTATTTATTCTGCACAAGTGATGTGCTTATTTCAGAGTCTGTTTTATGAAAAGAAAGAAAATAAAATAAAACATTGCCATTTTATTATTTTTATGAAAAAGTCCAAAAATTGAAAGAAAGTGAACACATTTTTGAGTGAAAAATGTCCTTTATTTATGATAAAATTATACATAATAGAAAGTGGCCCTACAAATGGATCTGTGCACCTTGGGCAGAGTGCAGGATTTGACATGTGTATGAAATGGAAAAAACAAAGAAAATTACTTTGGATGGGAAGTAACTTGAACGATTTCCTCTGCAAACCAGTTCTTTATTTCTTCTCCCAGGACACACGGATGTACCCAGTTATCCAGGTCACAGTCGTTATCAGCGTCTTCTCCGGCAACAACAATCATCTGATTTGGATCAATAACACCCCCGCTCGAGAAGCTTATTGATCCTTTGCTCTGACACCCCACTGATTGGCCTGGGAAGTACCTTATTCTAAACCTGTCTTCTTTCCGGTCAACTTCAACAACCCTGACCCATCCCTGGGCGTTGCCTGCTTGCACAACTTCCAAAGCTTGCATATACGAGGCTATGGAAGTGCCTGCTCTTTCAGTGCTCTTGACCATGGAGTTGGGAGAAACCTCATTGATGTTAACAGCCTCGAAAGCCTGACATAATGTCTAATGGATCTCTCTATCCATTTCGACATACTTGAAAGTTGACAAGTGGCTGACAAATATATCCTCCTCTCCACATACGGTAACCACCTGCCTGTCTACGACATACTTCAGCTTTTGGTGCAATGTGGAAGTTATTACGCCAGCATCATGGATCCATGGACGCCCGAGAAGACAACTGTAGATTGGTTGTATATCCATGATATAAAAGTTCTCTTATAGACCTGTGACCCAATTTTGACTAGAAGCTCTATCTCACCAAAGACCGACCTCTTGGAACTATCAAAGGCTCTTACTACCAAATCACTTGGTCGCAATACAATCCCATCCACGTCAAGCTTCATTAGGGATTTCTTGGGAAACACGTTCAAGGAAGACCCAATGTCCACCAGCACATGCGAAAGTACAACCCCGTTGCTTTCCATGGTAATATGAAAAGCTTTATTATGGTTTCGTTGTTCAGATGTCAAGTCTCTATCTATAAAGCCTAGTCCATGACTAGCATTCACATTGGCAACCACAACTTCTAATTGGTTGACAGTAATCTCTTGTGAAACATATGCCATCTGCAGGACTTTCAGCAAAGCTTCTCCGTGTTCCTGGGAACACATCAGCAGGGATAAGATTGAGATCCTTGATGGATTTTTATTCAGTTGTTCAATCAATTTGTAGTCACTCTTCTTTATAATTCTCATAAACCCCTCTACTTCTTTCTCGAAGGTGCCTTGTTCTAGAACAAGAGTCACAACATCTTCAGTGGCCACTTTCTTACCCTTATCCCAAGCAACATCTTCAGCTTCAGTGTTAGTTCTCAGAGTTTGGGGAGCGAAAAGTCTTCCACTTCCTGTAAAGCCTCTCACACCTCCTACATTAACAATGCTAGGATCAATCGTCACCGAAAGCTTCTCTTCAACTCTTTATCCCTGTACGTACACATCTGTGTCATAGTGTCACAAAACAGCTTTTTCATTGTCATACGGTACGGGACCTGGAACAATGATGGTGACATGACTCACCTCCTGAGGTATATAAATGGTAACAGGCTCCGACCTGAGAGCCACCGACATATCTTCAGGAGTGAAATAAATGGTCATTGTAGACACATTGTCGCTTTTGTTGTTAATCTTATCAAACTGTAAGGATCCTTCATCCATCAAACTCTAAATTCCGACACTTAACTTGTCCCAACCATTCTGAGACAACAAACACTCTTCATATTTACTATCGCAACCTGGGAACACCTGTCCCTTCAGCAAACAGTCTTTCACAACTGCCAATAGATTCTGGACATCATAAATATCAGTAATCAGATTCAACTACTCTCTGTCTTAAATATCGTTTACCATTTCCCCACCATTGTGGTTCAACATCGGATTGTTGGTGACATTAGGTGGTGGAGCAAAGTTGATGGCTTTAGAGTCAATTAAGTCTTGCACTTTCATCTGCAGAGCTCTGCACTTCTCTGTAGAATGACCTGGAGCGCCTGAATGAAATGCACAACGTGCATTAGCATAATATCCTGGGGGAGGATTGCTAATTGGTGGCGCCAGAGTTCTAAGTTGTACCATGTTCAAGTCCAACAATCTTTGCAAGAGAGCAGCATGAGTCATAGGGATGGCATCAAAGTTATGGTCAGAATGCCTGGGATGGCACTGCTGATATGGCCTTTGTTGATTGTTATACCGAGTACGTTGTTGTTGATGCTGTTGTGGAGCAGGCCATGATGGAATAGTGACAGCAGCTATTTGATCATATTGATTCCAACGACCACGACCTCTTCAACTTCCGTACACAACATTAGTTTCACCTTCCCTCCTCCTCTGAGGTCCAGTAAATGGTGTTCTAGAACTAGACGGGCTACTCGCACCTACCTCTTGAATCTTCCCCATCTTCAATAGATTCTCGACCCTCTCTCCAGCAATTACCAGGTCTGTAAACTTTGTGGCTGAGCACGAAGCCAAACGGTCAATGAACACTCCTTGTAACGTTCCCATTAACATGTCAAAAATTTCGTTGTCTAGTAGAGGAGCCAAATATCACTCCCTGAATTTCTATCCTGATACAAACGCAAAAGTGGCGCGGAAAAGGTAGAGTCGACAGCCAGACATTTTTATCCCGAAGGGACGGGAATGGTAATGTTGCACAAACTGAAGAAAAGAAAAGGAAGGACAAAGGTCCTGCGAACCAAAAAACTTGGGATCGGGAGTCGGTTATGACCTGGGAAGGTATTAGCACCCCAGATCGTCCTTCATACCCGACGGGATCCAGGCTTGCAAAGAAATTGTTTCAAAGGGTGAGGAAATGAAAGATGCTGCAAAAGAAATGAGACTAGAACTGGATAAAAACTAAAAGGGTACCAACAATCCTAAATGTTATCATGCATAGGAGTCCTAGGTTAGTGTGGTTTGAGGTCTATCTTAATGAAGTAGAAGGATAGAGGAAATAAAATAAGAAGAGGAGAAAAGCTAGAAGACAACTTACTTCTCTAAAGAAGTTAAGTTGTTTCTAAAAGGGATGTAATGAAGTTAAGCAATCAAAGTATAAAATTCTTAGGCAATCACAACTTAAAAGCATAAAAAGATAAAGGAAGAAGTTGTATGTGGGATACCCTCCCACACACATGACTTACCATAACCCCCCACAAAACAAAAGTTAGATGATCATTGCATATTGAAAGCATAAGCAAATACAAAAGCCAAACAAGTCATGAAATGGCACTAAAGGTTAACTAAGAATAAGTCCTAAAGGAAAAGGATCCTAAATGATAAAAATTCTCTAAAGTCAGAAGCTAATCCCTAATAAAGTGTTCTAAGGTTATAAGATCAAACACTAACAAACTATGTCGTAACTAAGCATTAAACACAAAAGAAGTTCAAGGTGAAGTTAGATGAAGAAAATTGAATGATTATGCAAAAAGAACAAGTTATAGATCATGATTAAATTTCAAAGTCATAACCTAACATCAATTTTAAGTGTCTTATAAAACCTAAGAAAGTGTATACAAAGCATGAGAAGGATTACTAAAATGTAAGAGATTAGATGGAGAAGAAGTGAAGAGAAGTGAACAAGTTGTTTTATGAGAAAGGAAGTGACTTTGAACACAAGTCAAACATGGACAAGAAAAGATGAATCTCACAAACAAAAGTCAGAAGCAATAAGGTATGGTTAGATGAATATTATAAATAACAATTAACCATAAATTATCAAATATGAACTATTTTAGGGTTATGAGAAAAGGAAGTTTGAATTAGAAGCAATAATGTCTAAAAGATTAACATATGAAGTGAATGGTCTATTGATTAGATGAAATGATGTGAGATCAGAAGTGAGCATCTTATTAAGTGTATATGAAGTATATGAAGTGGAAATAGCAATCACAAATTAGATTAAGAATGATCAAAGGTGAAAGAATATGGAGAAGTAGGTTAAAGAGACACATGTGATCAAATGTGAAACTTGTGAACCAAGCAGCTTAAGAATTCAAGAAAACGAGCTATAATTGAACATAAGGGACCTATAAATTTCCAATGGTACCCTATGAATCCCTACAAAAGATCCAAAATGAATGGGATAAATGCCTTTCTCAAAACTAGGTTAGAAGGAGGGAAGAAAAAGGCATGAAATGTTACTTGAGAAACAAGGCATCAAACAAATGGTTATGATCATGCAAAAATTATGAAATTAAGTGTCTAAAGTCCTCAACCAGAGGAAAACATCACTCTAAAAGATCTCCCAAAAATTCACAATTGAACTCCCTCAAAGTTCATGCAAGTTCAACTTAGGGTTTCAAGGGATTATGCTCAAAATGGGCTCAAAATGGTACACAAAATGATTTTAAAAATAGAGAAAAATGTTTTCTAGGGCTTTAAGGTGTCCACTGAACAAAGAAAAAAGAATTGGATGAAGACTATGTTTGGTATGAGAGAAATAAAATAAAAAAAGTCAAGGTATGTACAAGGAAAGAAATCACTGGAAAAAAATTAAAGAAGGAATTAACTCAGGGACCAATAATGAAATAAAAATAAAAATAAAATTTGGTAAAATTTTTATAAAATGGTAAGAATTATGCATGAATTTTCATAGAATTTTTATGGACCTTTTACTATTTTTAAAGATAAAAAATGGAAATAATAAAAAAAATAGAAAGAGATGGGCTAGGGGAGTGAAAAGAAACCCAATCATGTTGAAAGTGGACCCAGGCCAAAGGAAAGGCGAGTGAATAGCACAGAAGGCCCAACACGACTCTTATGAAACCCAAGAGTCAACAAAATTGACTTGATCTGATACCATTATATTGATCAAATGGGTTAGTGTTGTACCCCAAAATTTTCACTCCCACAATCAAAGCAATATGACCCTAGAGTTCTCTCAAGGTTCACAAGGTTCACAATTGGTCAGAAAGTTTGAGAGTTCCCTCAGACAAAGCATCCTCCTAAGCAATGGATCCACAACTATGGTTTCGAGTTTATCTAAGATAAATGGACTTACAAGGCCTCAATTGAGCTTTATAACATCCCACATTATTTCAAGAATCCCCATGTCAAGTTTCAGGGCTTTTCCAATGAGGTTGACCAATCAGATGATCAGATGTTCAAAAATCAGTCAAGTGGATTAAAAAGTCAAACTGAGGTCAACTGTCGTCAAATTAAAGTTAAAATTCAAGATTTTTTCCCAACATTAAGGTTATGAAATAAAATTCATCATTTTATTAAGGGTTGATCATGATTCATCAAAGAGATTTCAGATCATCAAGAATCAGGAGTTTCTAAATTAGGGTTTTCATAGGAAAAGTCAATTGAACTTTGACCAGCCATAACTTTCACATGCTTCATCAAGAATTTCCAATCTAATGCTCATTTTGAAGGAAATTGAATTCTCTACAACTTTGTGTCTCACAAGCCAATCCTAAAAATGCTTCATTTGGAAGGTATGAGCTAAAACATTATAGGTCCTTTCAAAATTCAACAAAAAGTCAACTTTTTCCAAAGCTCATAATTTGAATATGGTAAAAGATATGGACATGATACCAAAGTGGTTTATTAGAGGACTCTCTAAGCTTTCCAAAAAGTCCAAAATCACTCTCATAGCCTTAAAATTGAGGGATTTATGCCTTGTCAAAGTTGAGAAATTTTTAAGGGGTGCATGAAGCAAATGAGGTCTAAAATCCAAAATTTTCCAAATGGGCTCACCAAATTCCAACTCAATCTCAAAGATAATATCAAGCACGACCCAATGATCATTTTTTTTCAGATTTTTATATTTTATATTTTATTATTTTGGATTTTATTTAATAAAATTCAATTTTAATGAAAATAAAATACAAAAAGTCAAATAAAAAATTAAATCTTTGTTCTAGAAACTCATAAACAACCTTAAAGTGATTTGATTCTCTCCAATTTCATGCTAGATCAAAATAGTAAGAGTTTATTTGATTTTTTTTTTTTACAATTATGGTTGATTTTTCTTCACCCTCACGTAACCTTAATCCATGAATCAAAAGCCCAAAAACATATTCAAGACATGAATTTTGAGCAGTTATTACACACTTTCTAAACTTCAAAAATTCATACAAAAAGTCAATTTTGGTTTTGGATTTGGAGGCGTTTTCAAAGCAAATCAAAGGTTGCAAATCACTCTTGGGTGTTCATTGAACATGTTTGCATCATTTACATCACCTAAAACCTCCTCATAGGCTGTAATTGAATCTTCATCATATATACTTCAATTTTTTTTCGAACTCATACTTTTGACTATTATAAATTGTTTTCTTTGTTTGATTCATGTTTGTGATGACCTAAGGATGCTTTTTGGGCGATTTAATCAAAGGTATACGTCCGGATGCTTGAAACGCCATTCCTAGGGTTTCAAAGCTCAAATTGGGGTTTCTTGAATTATTAAATATAAATGAATTATAATAACATGTATGCACTGTAATTGGTTTAAGGACTTTTAAGGTGTGTTCGATTTTGAGAAATTTTGCAGATTTCATGGTCATTGATGAAAACATAGGAAATCCTACAAAAACTGGATCGCAGGTAGATGCGAAGGAAATTTCGCAGGTAATCTGAGGAAGAAGACGAAGTTTTGGCGCGGATGGATTTTTCAAGTTTTCAACATGGTCTAAAACGAATTCGTTCCCTCTTGAATATCACCAACGCGCGTTGGCTCATCTGGTTTTGTGTGATGGCTGGCGAGGTAATGGACCTAGGATCGATTCCCAAGTCCTTTCTTTTTGAGTCTTTTTTTTTTCATATTTTCAATATTTTTCTTATTTTAATCAATTTCTTTTTTTTAATACTAAAACAATTAATTATAAAACTATTAACTAATTATAGTCTATTATGAAAAATCTTTTCTTAATAAAATGTCATCAATTATTTTTTTTACAAAAAAAAAAAATTAATATTTTAAATGTTAATATTTTTCTAATTTTTAAATAAATTAATAGTTTAATTAGTATTTTTCTAACAAAAAACATCTTAACCTTATTTTATTTTTTATTAAATCCCTAATTATTTCTTTAATAATAATTATGAACATAATTAAATTTTCTTTATATTTTCATAAATTAATAATAATTTTTGTATTTATTTAGTTTTTGTATATTATAATTAATAATTAATTCTCTTTAATAGAAAATCTAAATTTAACCTAAAAACTTTTTTTTCTCTAACCCTAATTTATCTAATCTAAACATAATTCTTCTTAATTAAAACTTTAGCATAACTTTTGACTTTAAATCTTAATTTTTATTTTCTTTAATTTATTTTGCTTTTATTTCTTTCATTTAATTTTTTATTTATTTATCATATTAGAAAAATGTATAAGTTGTAATTATTGTAATTTATTTTTCGTCCGATTATATTGTATCTGCCCCAAAGCTATGTAATAGCTTTGGAATTTATTTTTGCTTTTTTTTATCTTCGTAAATATATTAATTGTGTGATTAGTAAATAGGGAGTGAAAAGAATTAACTGAAATTTAATCTGGACTTAGAGAATTAATTAAAAGAAAAAATATCTGAATATAAACACTCACACACATAAATCGATCTAAGATCGTTGTCTGCACCTCCTAGGGTTATCCCTCTTGGTTGCCTTATTAAACGGTCAAGTCCCTCGAAAGTAGGGTGTCTTAAGCAGAGTCCCTCGAGGAAATAAATCATATGGTCCCTCCCTTAGGTTAAAAGATCAAGTCCATATGATGTTGCCTACGGTGTTGCCTAATTGATCTTGTCCCTTCAGATTAAAAAATGATAATCCCTCCCAAATTTCTAAAGACATCCTACAGTTGCCTTGTTGACCATACGATGACCCTACGCCCGTCCCTTAATAAATCCAAGGTAATAACAACCTATTCCTTAATAATAGGGATAGTCTTACCCTTGAAAGGACATATAAGAACATGAATGACTTAGTCTAGGGTAGGTACCTCATAGTTACTTGCTCACTCTTCAAAAAGAAAAATACTTTAAACACCTCACTATTTTCAAACATTTTCAAACAAGGCTTTGTATACATCCATATGAGGATCATTACAAAGTACTTAGAAAAATTTCTAATCACACACTTCACCTTTTCAAAAACATTTAAGTGAGCTAAGTAACTAAGAGCCCATGGATAACCATGGATATAAAGGGTGTTAATACCTTCCCTTTATATAACCTACCCCCCGAACCCAAGTCTTTTCAAAACGGTCTTTCCTGTTCTTTTATGTCCCTTCCTTATGGATAAAATAAAAGTTGGTGGCGACTCTTGCTATCTGAAACATTTATGGAAAGTCAGTTCTCCCACCATGTTACAGTTAGGTTTAGTTAACAAAGTGGAAAGTAAAATATATCAACATGCATGATTAATCCAATAAAAGTATGCACATCCTAGGGTTCTCATGAAAGACTCAAATCAAAAGGTATGTGAGATCAATGGTTGTGAAGGGAGGATCATGCAACGCACAAGTCAAGGATGCACACCATGGAAGTCAAAGGTCAACAAGGCGGAAAATGAGGTCACGTGAATGGGATGTGCCTCATTAATGTGGTGACATTCTCTGGGACGCACGATCAAAAGGATCTATCGGTCGTGTTATTTTTTAGTGATAAAACCCTAACTTGGACCTCACCGGCCAAAGAATGACCTTCGGTCATCTTCTCCTGCCATCTCACCTGAGCTAACACTTCAATATTTCCATAAATGCCTAACAACTACACCAATCAAAAGCTAATATTGCAAAGATCACGAATCCACCCTTATTTTTCATACATAAAGCCCACATAAAGAGAATCGAAGGCCACAAGTTTTCCCTAAATACTGAATCTAAGCACCTAGGGTGCATATCAACTAAACAGAGATTCCAATGCACCTAGTGAGCTTCATACAACACACATCAAGCAAAAACAAGCTGAATCGAGGCAAAAAAATTGCAGAGTATTGTAGCGGTAAAATCATGAGTGTAAGCTATTGGTTAACATAACTCAAAGTAAACAGAGTCGCCACCGTGCTTTTATTTTATTCCAAATGGAAAAGGGAAAAAGAGCGAATAAAACCTAATGAATCTAAAAGCCAAAAGCTAAAAGAAACGAGCTGAGAACGGGTAAGGGGATAGGTTACAAGTTGGGGAAGGTTTTATGCACCCAAAATGTCTGTGGTACTCCACGGGAGCCCTTTGGAATATTTACTACTTTTTGGTTTAAAAATAGTTTGTTTGGAAAGAGATTGGAAAGATGAGAAGAAAAATGTTTTTTTAAGATTTTTTTGTTTGAAGAGACGATCGTCTCATGCCTATGTACCCACAAAGTGCAATGCGAGATCAAAACCTCGTAGATAGTGGTACAAAATGTGAAAAGAAACAATGAGTTGAATTGATTTTTTTTTAAATATAAAGATAAGTCGTCATTCTTTAGCGAATAATTCCGCTAAAAGAATGAATCATATCTAAACATAAAAATGGTTAAAAAGAAAAGTGCACGAGGGCACAAAAACAATTGAATGAGTTTTGCATTTTTTAAAGTCTTGAAAAGAAAGTTTTGACATGCTTATGTGGTTTAGCATTTATTAAGAAACGAAATGAAAAAGTAAAACTGCATGACCTAAGTCAAGGTTTGATTGTGAAAACGTTTTGAAATATTAAAACAAAGAAGGTTTTTGAAAATAGGAAGAAGATTTGAAAATTTAAGAAGGGGAGGAGATGAAGGGACTATCCTAAGACTTGAAAGTAAAAGTTAAAGGAGGAACGATCAAACCTTATGGTGAACATTCTTCGGAACAATAGGATTTCCATCTTCATAAACAAATGAACCAAATCGGCTAAGGTCTTCAATCCATAATAGCTCAAGCAAAGGAATGATCCTAGAATCTAAGTCCAAAACTCCAAGTCCAATGCTAAGGATGATGGCCATAGTCCAAAATTAAAGTCACAAGTCTTTTAGAAGTTTAATCCTGTATTAATGTTTTTCTGTCCAAATGGACAAAAGGAAAATCAACATAACATAAAAAAAAGAGCAAATAATAAACATGATAATGGATGAATAAAGCATAGTAAAGCAAAATAAAATAAAAGCAAATAAAGGTGCAAGAATTTAAATGTTAGTAGCAAAAGAAATTAAAGTGCAAGAATCTAAAATATTAATAGTAGTAATAGTATAATAATATTTACATAATAATGGTATGGTGAACTTAATCAACCACAACCAAAAGAGTAACCAAAATTGAAAGGCAACTGGATCCGCTTAGCATCTTACACTATAGCGATTAATCAATGCAAATCGAACTGAATTCAATGAAATTTGAAAGGCGATTGGGAGGCCCAAAGCACCTACGCATAAAACATTCATAAGTCTCGATTCTTAATGCAATATGATTAACCACTTTGGGATTACGCGATCAAAAAGAGATCCGGTCCACGAAAATGCAAATACCCAATTAGATTTTTATTCCGAAGTTGGGGCACATTTAGGTCTATGTTAAGCAATCGCCGAGTAATTTACGAAGTAATTACCCTACAAATGAGGTCGGCCATCACCAATTAAGGTGTACAATGTTAGTGTTAATGCATGCGAGATAAACGATATGTAAAAAATCGCTATCCGGACGCAATACCGCACAAAACTAAAGGTGAATACCAAATTGAGTCACACTCATAGTATTCTTCCATCCTTAAGTTCAATCACTCATCTTGGTGGATTCAAGCATGAAAATATATCACTAATGCAAAGTACCTTAAATGAATTGAATAATCCACTTAAAGGTAGTTTTAAATTAATGAACATTAACTACTCTAATCTACACCCAAAATTCATTGAAATTAAGGAGAAATTACTCCTAAAAGTGCTTCCCAAGGTAAAAATAAAAAGGAGGAAGAAGAAGAAGAAAGAGGAACCAAAAAGGGGCTTAAAACAAGCCAAAAACACCATTCAGACTTGCATTAACCGGTTAACCAATTGGTTAACCGGTTAACGCAGTCAAAACCTGCGCAGATTTAAAGGTGGTTAACCGGTTAACCAAATGGTTAACTGGTTAATGTTGTACCAGAAGCAGAAAAATGCAGAAAATTCAGCATGATCCATTTTGAAACCTTTTCTCAAACATTTGATGATCATGATCTGAATTTGCATGAATTTTAAAAACAAAATACAGTGGAATCCATGCAATCAAACAATAAATAAAGATCCAAAGGATCTAGGAACAAAGGCACCAAGGATCTACATCTTGAATGTTGATGGTGAATATGGGTTTATGGAGTGAGAGGAATTACCAAAGTCACTTCTTCAAATTGGACCAACACAAGCTTAGATCTACTGAAATTGATGAACAAAAGATGAAAGGATGAAGGTTTAGCTCAAGTTATTCAAGAATTCAATGTGAATTCTTGATAACTTCAAAAGAAAGAAAGTGAGCTTTTTAGAATTTTGGTGTTGGGGGAGTATTTTGCAAGAGGTTTTGTGGCTATCAAAAGCTTCTAGAAATTTTTGCAAGGTGAATTTGGCTCTCTAAAGCTTCTCGAATGAATGAAATTGTGGTCCTATTTAAAGGCCTTAGGTATGAAAATTTGGTGGAATGGAGCTTGCTTTGGTAATTCAAATTAGGTTTGATAATTGAAAATTTGGTGGGAATTGGAAAAAAGAGGTGATTAGTGAGGGTTTATGGTAGGAAATGATCAAAGTGATGTAGAGAAATCAGAAACTAATGGATCTAGAATATTCCAATTAAATCAATGATCTAAGGGTGCTGAATTTGAATAAAATATTCAAACTTCGCACTAGTTAACCGGTTAACCGGTTAACCAAGCCAAAATTTGAATATTTTATTCAAATGAGGTTACTTGGTTATTCTGGCCCGATTCTTTTTGTATGTCGAAGAAGGCATGGAAATAAACACATGAATCGTAGAAATCCTTTGAATGAATCAATTAACTTGGGAAATCCTCGATCAGATAAATTTGAATTATTTGCGGATTGTAAACACCCCAAATTTGCCCTCACCCATTCACACCATGGCTTGTGACCATTTCATATTCATAAACACCATCATGCCATCTCATATTATATTTTTGATTCACTGCATAGATTCTAAGTCATCTGCATCTAGGGTTTGTGATCTGAGCAATCCAAGAGCTTCTTGAGCCACTCCAAAGGCCATCAATCACTTCAAAGGGGTCCATATGTGTTCAAGTATCATATTATATCCTCTCAAAGTCAAGTATGTCAAAGAATCACAAGAACTGGAAATGGTGTGGAAGCAGAGCCAGGCTAGACTGCACAGATGACCTAAAATTAGGGTTTTGGTTTCAGAGGCCATAACTCCAATTTTTTTGGTCATTCTTGTTTCTATTGGTCTCTATATGGTATAGGGAGTATGCATATCAATTTTCATGAAGAAATTCCATGGGGAAGTCATCTGATCAAGAGTTGACTTTTCAGACAAGTCAGTACAAAAGCAGGGCATCTGAGGCCCCCAATGACCCAACCAAGGGGTGATCTTCATCATTTTGCGTGTGTATGATCTTTATTTGATCATGGAAGAAGTTGGAAGTTCACAAAATTGAAGAATTTGAGGTTTTTGCAAAGTTGACTTTTTGGGCAAGTTTGACTTTTAATGAAAATGTCATTTTATGCAACTTTTTCAACCCTTACTTTTTGATTCAAAAAGGCTTCAAATGGAAAAACTTTGGTCATGAAAGTTGAAGATTAGATCTTTCCCTTTTCAAAAAGTACAAGAACATGACCTAATTCATTTTGGATCAAAAGTTATGGTTCATCAAAGTTGGCTAAAATCACTAAATTTCAAGTTATGCACCAAATGGAAAACTTGCAAAATCTTGTATCAAGGCAATTTGTGACTTCTAATTGATGTCAAACCATTACACAAACATCACACAAGTCCTAAAATCAGAATGGGCCAAAGGGATCACATGTTTATGGCTTGTGAGGCAAGATCTTTTCATAAGAACCAAAACAAGCCAAATTGCAAAAGTCATGATAGTTTCTCATCCACTTGCTAGCTACATTGCTGAACCATCCTAGCCTTTCCCTCACACCATGATGCGCATCCCACACCCCTTGTACTTGGCTAGAACATGACCCATGCTTCTCTTACACAAAGTTGACAATTTGCAAAAGTAGCTACACCTATCACAAAAGGGCATGTCACATCTTCTGACCAATCAGCATTGTTTATACAAACTAATTGCAAGCCAAAGCATAGAGCCAGCAAGCCTGAAACAAGCAAAAAGGATCACATTCTCATTTTCACTCACAAAAGCAAAAGCCTTCGAAACTCAGAAAACAAGCCACAAACACTTAAACAAACTTCATAGAACTCATCACCACATCCTTCTGATCATTTCCCTGCCTGCATTCATCCTTGAAACCTCACATAAGCCAGATACGATTCTCACCTGAGCTTGAACAGAACCTGTTCAAACTCTCAAACCAGCCAGCACAAACCTTCTCTAAGCATCAAAAGTTCACAAGGGAGGTCATAGGAGTGGATTGCACAAAGGAAAGAAGCCAGAAAGCTGCAAACTGAAAGCTTCAAAACTCAGGTAGCTCAAGAACTTTTTTTCCAGAAATGATTTTTAAAGTTCCTAAGTTGTTCTTTGTAGTCCACTGATCACTCTGATGTTGTTGGTTTTGAAAATGGTGAAGAAATGAGGGTTTAATCATGTTCTGAAAGTCTTGCCCTAAAATTTGTTTGGTTTCGATTCATGCGATTGATGAAATATAAATGATGTTTGTGTTAGGGTTTTGATTCAGTGAGGTGTGGGAAGGATTTCTGTTTGCTTAGATTTCATTTTAGTTACGTTTTGAAGGTTTTAGGAATTTTCAGGTGGGGTTCCCACCGGAGAAGACGACCGGAAGTCTTCTCCGGCCACCTGAAAATAATTAGGGCTTAATCATGTCATTAAGTGTAGTTTGAATCTGATGCGTTGGATCTGTTGACTTGGTTGACTTGGCGCGTGTATGTGTGGCCCAGATGCACTCATTAAGCCCTAATCTCAATTAATTAATTCATAACTCAGTTTAGTCAAGTTTGAATATGGACCATTGATCTGCGCGCGTAGTCAACAGGCTTCTCCCCAGAACCCATCCTGGCCCTCCATTGCGTTTACTTTTCTTTTTCTTTATTTTTATTCCATTTATTTTATATTTCTTTCTCCATTTATTTTAAAATAGTAAAATTTATTCAAAAATTCTGAAATTTTTTATACAAGTTATTATTTAATTTCAGAACACAAAAATATTTTTATTTTTATTTTTTGCATTTAAAAAATATTTTTAAATATTTAAAAGTTTATTTTTAATTAATTAATGAGAATTAATTAATTAAAAATACTTTTAGGTATTTAAAAATCACCAAAAATTTCATGAAACCTTTAAAAACATTTAGAAACATTGTCCAACCCTCAAACCAAATTTCTTTTTTGATCTTGATGCATTGTGAGATTTTTCCATGGAATTAAAACCATTTTTAGGCATTATTTTGATCCAAGCTTCCAAAAATCATTTCTGCCTAACCCTAAAGAGTTGGACTTTGGTTCTTTTTGCATTGTGTTTAGCATATCATGAAGTTTGTAGGATTAAATGGTCATGATTTGATCTTTCATTTTCCATTTGTTTGGCATTTTTCTTGTTAAGGTGCCCAAAAACCCTAGAAAACTTAGGAAAATCATAGCTTGAACTTGGTTAAGAGTTGGAACTTCTCCTTTGGGCAGTGAGTTAGTATAGGATTAGGGATCCTTTGAATGCATTTTCAATTTTTTATCTTAATGTTTGCTTCTGATTTTGGTTTGTGTTTGATGCTTTGATCATAAACCCTAATTTGGGTTTCCATATGCATCCATCTTGCATTTGCTTGCATAACATGACTTGCTATAGCATTTTGTGCATCCATTTGATTCACTTAACATCATAGGACATATTGAAAGCATGTTTGATCATTGCATCTTGCATTTTCCATGTTGTATGCCATATGCATTTCATAACTTTTCATGTATGTTCATGTGTCTTAGCTTGCTTCATTTGCATCCATGAGCTTATATGATCATCACCATGCCTTATCTCATGTTCGCATCATCTCATAGCATCATTATCATCCCATAGTTGCTTCTGGTTTTGTTTCTCATCATGCCATTTCATTCCACTTGGCATTGCATTGCATTTCTTTCACTAACTTTTCAGGTGGTAAGCAACTTTGAGAAGTGAATTTGCCTTCACTTCTCACAATTTTCTTTTCATCTCTCTCTTGCATCCATGCTGCATTTTGATATGTGTTTGAGATTGAGCTTGCTCATTCTTTTTCTTCTTACTTTCTTTCCTCAAGTGACTTGACTTCTTGAATGAAGCAAGTTGCTTTGCTTCTCCTGATCCTTTCATCTGCTTCCTGGTGGTTCCATTGAAGATCTTTCTTGTTAAACCTCACAAACCTTAGGAACAACCAAGCATGACAATGATTAGGGTTTTGATTAGTCTCCCCACTTAGTTTTACCTTTGTGTCTCTTGGAGTCTTCTCTTCTCATCTCATAATCAGGGACTAAACCCTAAAGGCTTTAAGGCTTTGTGATTAAGCTTATGTCTGCATCCTTCTATTAGGATGGAGTGTATAACTTTAATCCTAAGTGTTAAACCCTTAATGTGTTTAAATCCTTTAATAAATTCATTTAATAATCATCAAGACATCACACTTGTAACTTGGGCCTTGCATTAGGGTTCTAATTCTTCCTTAATTGGTTAAGAAGGACTAACCCTAGTGTTAATGGACAAGTCCCCCTCAAGTTGTCTTACAAACCCTAAAAATCACTTCATCATCATATCATTAAATAAACCCACTTAATCAAAGGCTTGTTTTGTCATGAGTTTAATCCCTAATCGTGGATTAAGTTGAGGAGCTTTTCTCAGCTTAAACATTCTCATCTATTATCCTTCTATTAGGATGGTGTAATGAGTCTGTTTAATCCTTGATTATGGCTTAACCTCATTACTTAACACTAAACAAAAACAACAAAAACATCTAAATAATCACAAATAGGTTAATGATCTTAATCCTACACCAAAGGTGATTAAGTGTGAGAAGCTGACTTCACACTTAAGGTATTCTCATTACCCCTAATCAGAGGGAAGATGTGATGAGTTTACTAACCCATTGGTTTAGGCTTAAGCTCATTAACTTATGACAAACACAAAAAATCAATAAAAGACTGAAAACTCAAAAACAAACAATAATCGTCTCCTCCGGGATTCTTTTCTCATCATACTCACTCATAAACGAGAACTCGCTCCTTCCGTCTAATGCAAGACAGTTTGCACCTGAGCCAGACAGGTCATACACTTGAGCATAGACAAGTAAGCAGTTCACAAGTCAATTTACCTTTCAGTCTCTTTGGGTCGAACTACGGTGTTCTGACTTCCTCATTGCACGAGAGGATACGTAGGAATAACTTAACAGTTATCGAACAAAAGTCTCTGTATATTCCCCCTCCTTCCAGCCTTATTCTTTAAGCCTCATGATCTTGAGCATCTCATTCTTTTTCTCACACTGACACTGTATATTTACACACCTCACATTCTTTTACACTGACACCTGTACATCTCTTTCCAGCTATTTTATACACAAATTGCACCGACACTACCCCTTTAAAACACAAATCTTTTAAGCGTGGATCCCGTCGAGTACGACGGACAATCTGGGTGCTAATACCTTCCCAGGTTGTAACCAACCCCCTTTCTCAGTCTCTCTGGTTCGCAACCGTCTTATCCATTTCTTTCTAGGTCTATGCAGCGTTGCCTTTCCCTAGGGATAAAAATGCCTAGCTGGCGACTCTATTCATTCCTTGTGAGTTCACTCCTGTGTGTTCTCACATCCCTCTTTCGCCGACCGTTCGCGTCCGTACCCTTATTTGGGCCAGTCTCATTTATCGGGAGCGACACGGATCAACTTCGACCTTTGTCTGTGAAATTTACTCGAGCTGCAGGACTGCTATTTTTGGCATTTTCAATGGTTCCTCTTCCTGAAAAAAGGTTAGTAAAAGGAAACAAAATATTTTTGGATTTTGATTAATGGTTAGTAAACATAAACAAATAAAGTAATTAAAGACAACGGTGATCCCCTGCGAGGCATAAACCTAACCCGAGAAGAATCGTGCAACCGATGCAATCTTATTTGTATTTAAGATGTAGATGAGATGCAAAAAATCTTAGGGTAAACAATTAGGGTATGACAAGTATCACAAACCTGAAGTGATAAAAATGCTTGATTCAGAAGAAATCCAGAGGTCCTAGCTTGTGCCTGAGCTTCTGATGAGCAAAATAAATGCTACAGGACTAGAAATCTTGAAGAACCCAAAGAGAAATTGCCAACTGAATTTTTATATGGTGCTTGATAATTGGATCTTCCAGCTACTTGACCTTGATTCAGAAGGCTTGAGAATGAAGTAATGATGCAGAGGATGATGAAATAAGTGAAGAACAATGGAGGTTATTATCAGAAATCAATGAATTCTCTTCAAACTTCAGAGAGAAAATTCATAGTACAAGAGAGAATGGGAGAGTTTGATCGAAGCAGAATGAATGTGTGTGGTGAAAATCTGTTTTTGGATAAATTTATATCCATGGTTAAGAGTTAACCATCTCAGTTGATGGTTAGAACTCAGGTTAAGTTTGATAAGATGAACTATGATGCATTTAGGTGTATGGTACCATGGTGGGCTAGTTGAGCTTATACACAAGATCACATTGATGTTAATCAGCTGATGATGACAAACAAGAGCCTGATTGATGATGGTAGTGGTTGTACCATAACTTATGCAGAACTCACCACATTAGATAACCCTCCTTTTTAAGCAAGTAAGGGTTCACTTGATTTAACCCTTTGAAACTTATGATGCAAGAGGAAAGTATCATGCCTGTGTAGTTAAAGCGGAATCAAAGGAAACAAGCTGCAATACTTCAATTTTCCTTCCCTTACTCAATAAAAAGTATGATCTTTGATTCATAAGATGGTGATGATCACAAGATGAAATGAGATGATTCAAATTGCAAATGATGAAGAATTAATTGTAGAGTAAATTGTGTGTTTGGAACAACATAGAATGATGGCTTGAAAGTGTAGAAAAGTGCCAAGGAAGCGAGTGACATGAATCTGGCTTGTATTCTACTTAGCTCGCTCATAGGGAAAGAGCCTTAGGGCACAAGGAATCAGCCATATACCCCCTACTTTTAACCATCATAGCTCTATATCCTTAGATCCTATTGAAAAACCTTAAACACCAAAGTTGTAGAGGGCAAACTCATGAACAACTTTGATGTTCAAAGGAATTCCATTTGAAGCCTTTTTGATGGAGTAATTATCCTTGACATTCATGCACACAAACTGTTTGACATATTAACTTGCCTGGCGCGCGCGTGTGCCTTGCCTTGCCAAGGTTTTTGCCTTAATTTCACCAAACTTTGAATGATCATAACTTCTTCAATTTTGAACCTATAAACATGATCCAGCTATGGATTTGAAGCTTAAGATGTCCTTTTTCAAATAGTTCAAGTGGATTTTCCATTTGACTTTTATATTTTGAGAAATCCTCTCTTGAACATGGCAGCCAAAATGACCAAAACCTTCTATTTTTGGAAATCCTAATTCTTCAAAAATGGCAACTTTAGGTTTTCTTGATTTTTGATGATTCATCCATCATTTCTTGGTCAAATTTTGTCCAATGATCCCTTGTAACACGAATTTCATGATTTTGACCTTAAAAGGTCAGGAGTTGACTTTTTCCTCTACATAGTTGACTTTTCCCCAATTTCTTGATTTTCAATCAACTGACCAATTGAAGACCTTCTAAAATGATTCAATGGATGATTTTTCAACCCTAGGTACTTGAACTCATGTGTAAAACATTTAAATCAAGTTTGGACCAAAATTTCATTGAGAACCCCCATTAATCAGAAACCCTAATTTGGCCCATTTTGTTAGGAGGTGTTGCATTGCTTGGATTCTTTGATCAATCCACTTCTTCTAAAGCCTTGAGGAGTCTTTAGAGATCTTGTGGGATGTTAAGAACCCCTTGAGCTTTATGGAGGACTAAGTGACCCTTGTCATTGCCTTTTGATGATCACCAATCTAACCAATCATTGATCACATGTACTATGTTCAACTATGGATGTTATGCTTCATCTTTCTATGCAAAATGTTAGGATATGTATGAAATGCTAAATGATATGAAATGAGTGGGCAAATTTTGGGGTGTTACACAAAGGTCCAAGGAGAAGATATGGCATTCAACAGACTCTGAGGCACATGCACTTTGTCTGCATAAATCTGGAACTTTTGGCATTTGCAGGCATATGAGCAATACTTTGAATCCATGGTCATCCAGTAATACCCGATCTCAGTAGTTTCTTTTCCATAACATCTACTCCGGCATGGATACCGAAAAAGCCTTCGTGCATTTCTTGCATTAACAGGTCCGCTTCTTGCTTGTCTACACATCTAAGCAAGACCATGTCAAAGTTTCTCTTGTACAACACATCATTTGAATTCAAGAAGAAACTACCAGCAAGTCTTTTCAAAGTCTTCTTATCATTGGAAGATGCCCTCGTTGGATATTCCTGACTCTTTAGGAAGCATTTGATGTCATTAAACCACAACTTGTCATCAGATATTGCATCAACAGCAAATACATATGCATGCATGTCAAGGAGAGACACGTCAATTTTGGGCACATAATTCCAACACATCACTTTGATCATGGAAGCCAAAGTTGCAAATGCATCAACAAATTGGTTCTCCTCACGGGGTACATAGTGCATCTTTACTATTGTAAAGAATGTTGACAGTCTTCTCACATAATCCTGGTATGGAATTAAGTGAGGTTGGTGAGTGAACCATTTACCATTGATCTGGTTAATCACGAGATCTGAATCTTCGAATACATAGAGGTTCTTAATTCACAAATTAATCGCCTCCTCTATACCGATGATGCAAGCTTCGTATTCCGCTTCATTGTTGGTACAACCAAAAGTTATCTGGGTAGAAAAGAGAAAGTGAACACCTTTAGGTGTGATGATTACTGACCCAACTCCGCGATCGTTCATGTTGACAACCACATCAAACTTTAGACTCCATTTGGATTCAGGGTCAGGCCTCTTCTCCAAGAGTGGTTCCTCGCAGTCCTTAGCTTTGAGGTACATGATGTCTCACAAGGGAAGTCAAACCTCATCGGCTGATAATCATCAATAGGTTGTTGCGCAAGATAGTCTGGAAAAATACTTCCTTTGATGGCTTTCTGGGAAGTGTATTGGATATCATATTCAGTCAGCACCATTTGCCAACGGGAAACTCTTCAGGTCAATGCTGGTTTCTCAAAAATATACTTGACAAGATCCATCTTTGAAATCAACAAGGTTGTATGAGTGAGCATGTACTGTCTCAATCGCTTAGCAACCCATGCAAGTGCATAACATGTCTTCTCAAGCATTGATTATCTTGATTCACAATCATTGAACTTTTTGCCCAGGTAGTAGTTGGCATGTTTTTTGCTACATGTCTTGTCGTGTTAACCGAGAACACAACCCATGGATCCTTCAAGTACCATCAGATACATGATGAGCAGTCTGCCTAGAACAGGAGGCATGAGAACCGAAGGTTCCTGTAAATATTCTTTAATTTTCTCTAAAGCCCTTTGGAAATCTTCATTCCACCTGACCGCTTGTTCTTTTCTTAACAACTTAAAAATTGGTTCACAAGTGGTTGTGAGGTGAGATATGAACCTTGCAATATAGTTCAATCTACCCAGGAAACCACGTACTTCTTTTTCTGTTTTTGGTACAGGCATATCTTTTATAGCTTTTACTTTGGTAGGATCAACCTCGATTCCTTTTTGGCTCATGATGAAACCTAACAGTTTACCGGACCACACTCTGAAAGTGCACATGTTCGGATTCAGCCTCAAACGAAACTTTCTCAACCTTTTAAGCAAATTTTCAGATTAACCAGATGTTCTTATTTTGTTCTCGAATTGGAAATCATGTTATCCACATAGCATTCAATCTTTCGATGAATCATATCATGGAATAATGTTACCATAGCTCTCTGATAGGCTGCCCCGGCGTTCTTCAAACCAAAAGGTATCATCTTATAACAGAAGGTACCCCCACGGGGTGATGAATGTTGTCTTCTCCATGTCTTTCGATGCCATCTTAATCTGATTATATCAAAAGAAGCCATCCATGAAAGAAAATACCGAGAACTGAGCGGTGTTGTCAACTAATACATCAATGTGAGGTAAAGGGGAGTCATCTTTCGGACTTTCTCTATTGAGGTCTCGGTAATCAACGCACATTCTAACTTTGTCGTTTTTCTTTGGCACGGGAATGATATTAGCTACCTAAGGTGGATAACTAGTCACAACAAGAAACCCCATATACCACTACTTCTTAACCTCTTCTTTGATTTTCATGGCCATATCAGGGTGAGATCTACGAAGCTTCTGCTTGATTGGAGGGCATTCCTCTCTTAAAGGCAGCTTATGCACAACAATGTCGGTATCCAAACCTGGAATATCTTGATACAACCAAGCAAATATGTCAATATATTTGTAACACCTCAAAATTTGCTCTCTCATTTTCATAACCTATGACCTACCATTCTCATACATTGCATTGCATCAAAATAAAGAAAGAAGGCATACATATCATCAGTTAAAGCCTAAGGTGTGTGATCAGTTGATTTCAATAATTATGGTCATTCAAAGTCAAGGAATGAGAGCCAAGTGTCTTACATCAAGGCTCAATGGTCTCTTAGGGTCCACATGATCTCAATTGAGTCCCTAAGTTATCAGAAGAAGTGGCTTGATAAAGGAATTCAAGCAGTGCAACATGTCCTAACAAAAAGGGGGCCAAATTAGGGTTTCTAATTAAGAGAGCTTCTTAATGAAATTTTGGTTCAAACTTGGGTCCAATGTTTTCCACATGATGTCAAGTATATAAGGATGGAATATGGTCCATTGTATCATTTCGTAAGGCCTTCAATTGATCAGTTACTTGAAAATCAAGAAATTGGGGAAAAGTCAAATGTGTAGTGTAAAAAGTCAACTCCTGACTTTTTGAGGTCAAAATCATGAAATTCATGTTACATGTGATTATAGGACAAAATTTGATCAATTAATGATGGGTGAATCATTAAAAAACAAGAAAACCTAAAGTTGCCAATTTGGGAGAATTAGTATTACCAAAAATAATAAGTTTTGCCACTTTGGCAGCCATGTTCAAAAAAGGCCATTTCAAAATCTAAAAGTCAAACAAAAATTCCACTTTGACTGTTTGATAGAGGGCGTTCTAAGCTTTAAATACATAGCTAGGTCATCTTCATAGGATTAAAATTGAGGGAGATATGATCTTGTCAAGATTTACAAAACTAGGGCAAAAACAAAATCATGGCATGGCAAGGGCGTGCAAGAGGCCTGGCGATTCATCAAGCAAGTGGGGTGCAGAATGTCAAGCTAAATTACTCCATCAAGAAGACTCCAAATGAAATTTTGTTGAACATAAAAGTTGTTCATTGGCATGTTCTCTACGAATTTTATGTTTAAATTATTTTTCATTTGAGCAATGGTTGAAGAGATAAAAGTGTTCAAAGTAAGGATGAAGAAGCTAATTCTTGTGCCCTAAGTCTCTTGCCCTATGGGCGAGCCAATTGGCTTTCCAAAACAGATTGATACATCGACCTTCCAATCCATTTTTCTTCATCTTCAAGACAACAATTTCACTTTGAATGAACATCAAAGTT
This sequence comes from Lathyrus aphaca, assembly GCA_963966055.1. Lineage (NCBI taxonomy): Eukaryota > Viridiplantae > Streptophyta > Magnoliopsida > Fabales > Fabaceae > Lathyrus > Lathyrus aphaca. The sequence continues at coordinate 413,551,252 of OZ014525.1, forward strand.
ATTTTATGATGCATTGCCTTCAATTTTCTCACAAGAAATCCTCAAATTGGTGCCTTGAGCATGGAGTTTTGTGAAATGGAAGATCATGGTTTGCATATGTGTTACTTATGGGCTAAGGCATTGTAACAAGAGTTGATTATGATCAGTTCAGATGCTCTTCTTCATCTTGGGACTTGGAAATCATATCATCTACATAGAATTCTATCTCTTTGTGGATCATGTAATGAAATAGAGTTACCATTGCCCATTGGTATGTTTCCCCTGCGTTCTTCAACCCAAAAGGCATAACCTTATAGCAGAAAGTACCCCAGGGGGTAATGAACATTGTTTTCTCCATGTCTTCCTGCGTCATCTTTATCTGATTATATCTGGAGTAGCCATCAATGAAAGAAAAGACTGAGAACTGTGTCGTGTTGTCAACCAATACATCAATGTGAGGTAATGGGACATCATCTTTCGGGCTCGCTCTGTTTAAGTCTCGGTAGTCAACGCACATCCGAACCTTACCATCCTTCTTTGGTACTGGCAAAATATTAGCGACCCAAAGTGGGTAACTAGTCATGGCAAGGAACTTGGCTTCCCACTACTTCTGAACCTCTTCTTTGATTTTCATTGCCATGTCGGGACGAGTTCTACGAAACTTTTGTTTAACTAGAGGGAAGTCCTCCCTAAATGGAAGCTTATGCATCATGATGTCTATATCTAAACCTGGCATATCTTGATATGACCAAGCAAAGATATCCACGATTCTCGAAGCATGCCAATCAATTCCTCTTTCACCCCGGCCTGCAAACTGGCCCCTATCTTGATTTCTTTCTTTGCGTCTTCAGAACCAATATTGATAACTTCAATTTCCTCCTGGTGAGGCTGAATGACTCTTTCTTACTGTCTCAACAACCTGGCCAATTCTTCAGGGAGTTCACAATCTTCCTCAACCCCTTCATCAGCTTGGTAGATAGGATTATCAAAGTTATACTTAGTCATAGCAGAACTGTTAGCAATGGACTCCGAGTTATTTATTCTGCACAAGTGATGTGCTTAATTCAGAGTCTGTTTTACAAAAAGAAAGAAAAAAAATAAAACATTGCCATTTTATTGTTTTTATGAAAAAGTCCAAAAATTGAAAGAAAGTGAACACATTTTTGAGTGAAAAAACGTCCTTTATTTATGATAAAATTGTACATAGTACAAAGTGGCCCTACAAATGGATCCATGCACCTTGGGCAGAGTGCAGGATTTGACATGCGTATGAAATGGAAAAAACAAAGAAAATTACTTTGGATGGGAAGTAACTTGAACGATTTCCTCTACAAACCAGTTCTTTATTTCTTCCCCCGGGACACACGGACGTACCCAGTTATCCAGGTCACAGTCGTTATCAGCGTCTTCTCCAGCAGCAACAATCATCTAATTTAGATCAATAACACCCCCACTCGAGAAGCTTATTGATCCTTTTCTCTGAGACCCCACTGATTGGCATGGGCATTGCCTGCTTGCACAACTTCCAAAGCTTACCTATACGAGGCTATGGAAGTGCCTGCTCTTTCAGTGCTCTTGACCATGGAGTTGGGAGAAACCTCATTGATGTTAACAGCCTCGAAAGCCTGACATATTGTCTCATGGATCTGTCTATCCATTTCAACATACTTGAAGGTTGACAAGTGGCTGACAAATATATCCTCCTCTCCGCATACGGTAACCACCTGCCCGTCTACGACATACTTCAGCTTTTGGTGCAATGTGGAAGTTATTACGCCAGCATCATGGATCCGTGGACTCCCGAGAAGACATCTATAGATTGGTTGTATATACATGATATAAAAGTTCTCTTATAGACCTGTGACCCTATTTTTACTAGAAGCTATATCTCTCCAAAGACTGACCTCTTCGAATCGTCAAAAGCTCTTACTACCAAATACTTGGTCTCAATACAATCCCGTCCACGCCAAGCTTCAATAGGGATTTCTTGGGAAACACGTTCAAGGAAGACCCAGTGTCCACCATCACATGCGAAAGTACAACCCCGTTGCTTTCCATGGTAATATGCAAAGCTTTATTGTGGTTTCGTTGTTCAGATGTCAAGTCTCTACCTATAAAGCCTAGTCCATGACTAGCATTCACATTGGCAACCACAACTTCTAATTAGTTGACAGTAATCTCGGTTGAAACATATGCCATCTGCAGGACTTTCAGCAAAGCTTCTCTGTGTTCCTGGGAACACATCAGCAGGGATAAGATTGAGATCTTGGATGGATTTTTATTCAGTTGTTCTACCACTTTGTAGTCACTCTTCTTTATAATTCTCATAAACCCCTCTACTTCTTTCTCGAATGTTCCTTGTTCTAGAACAGGAGTCACAACATCTTCAGTGGCCACTTGCTTACCCTTAGCTCGAGCAGCATCTTCAGCTTCAGTGTTAGTTCTCAGAGTTTGGGGAGCGAAAATTCTTCCACTTATGGTAAATCCTCCCACACCTCCTACATTAACAATGCTAGGATCAATCGTCACCGAAAGCTTCTCTTCAACTTTTTGTCCCTGTACGTACACATCTGCGTCATAGTATCACAACACAGCTCGTTCATTGTTATACGGTACGGGACCTGGAACAGTGATGGTGATAGGGCTCACCTCCTGAGGTATATAAATTCTAACAGGCTCCGGCTTGGGAGGCACCGACATATCTTCAGGAGTGAAATAAATGGTCATTGTAGACACATTGTCGCTTTTGTTGTTAATCTTATCAATTGTAAGGATCCTTCATCCATCAAACTTTGAATTCCGACCCTTAACTTGTCCCAACCATTCTGAGACAACAAACAATCTTCATATTTACTATCGCAACCTGGGAACACCTGTCCCTTCAGCAAACGGTCTTTCACAACTGCCAATAGAGTATGGACATCATCAATATCAGTAATCAGATTCAACTACTTTCCATCTTAAATATCGTTTACCCTCTCCCCACCATTGTGGTTCAACATCGGGTTGTTGGTGACTTTAGGTGGTGGAGCAAAGTTGATGGCTTTAGAGTCAATTAAGTCTTTCACTTTCATCTGTAGAGCTCTGCACTTCTCTGTAGAATGACCTGGAGCGCCTGAATGAAATGCACAACGTGCATTAGCATCATATCCTGTGGGAGGATTGCCAACTGGTGGCACCAGGGTTCTAAGTTGTACCATGTTCAAGTCCAACAATCTCTACAAGAGAGAAGCATGGGTCATAGGGATGGCATCAAAGTTATGGTCAGAATGCCTGGGATGGAGCTGCTGATATGGCCTCTGTTGATTGTTATACCGAGTACGTTGTTATTGATGTTGTTGTGGAGCAGGCCCTAATGGAATAGTGACAACAACTATTTTATCATATTGATTCCGACGACCACGACATCTTCCTCTTCCGTACACAACATTAGTTTCACCTTCCCTCCTCCTCTGAGGTCTAGCAAATGGTTTTCTAGCACCAGACGAGCTACCCGCACCTACCTTTTGAATCTTCCCCATCTTCAATAGATTCTCGACCCTCTCTCCAGCAATTACTAGGTCTGTAAACTTTGTGGCTGAGCACGAAGCCAAACGGTCAATGAACACTCCTTGTAATGTTCCCATGAACATGTCTGCCATTTCGTTGTCCAGCAGAGGAGCCAGCTATCACTCCCTGGATTTCCATCCTGATACAAATGCGAAAGTGGCGCGGAAAAACTAGAGTCGACAGCCATACATTTTTATCCCGAAGGGACGAGAATGGTAATGTTGCACAAACCGAAGAAAAGAAAAGGAAGGAGAAAGGTCCTGCGAACCAAAGAGTCTGGGATCGGGAGTCGGTTATGACCTGGGAATGTATTAGCACCCCAAATCGTCCGTCGTACCCGACGGGGTCCACGCTTGCAAAGAAATTGTTTTAAAGGGTGAGGAAATGAAAGATGTTGCAAAAGAAATGAGACTAGAACTGGATAAAAGAAAAGAAAGGGGGAAAATATAGGGAAAATAAGAGAGTGCTTGAATGGGCCCTACCCCGCTGCCTGCGTACCTCATCGTGAAATGAGGATCAGAGACGACGATGTTCCCCTAACTAGGGAAGAAAATGGCTTGTGCTTTAAAAGCTTGAACTGCTTATGTCAATGCTCAGGTGTTGCAGGCTAGTCTGGCACGAGTGTGTTACCGTCTTGCAATGTGACAAGTAGGAGTAAGTTTTTACGTTATAATTGAAGGTAATGAGAAAAGAAGTCCCGAAAGAGAGAAGATTATTCTTGTTTGTGTCCCAAGATGGAATGAAGAACAAGCATACCCAAGTGAGAGGAAGATCCCCAAAACATGGTTCCCATAAATTAGCGCTTAAGCTCACTAACTCGTTGAATTTATTAGGTGTTTTTGTAATGTTTTGATTAAGAAGTGTTTTTTATGACTTTCTTTGTGAGGATGATAAAGGGAGATCACCTCAATGGTAAAAACTAAAAGGGGACCAACAATCCTAAATATTATCATGCATGGGAGTCCTAGGTTATCGTGGTTTGAGGTCTATCTTAATGAAGTAGAAGGATAGAGGAAAGAAAATAAGAAGAGGAGAAAAGCTAGAAGACAACTTACTTCTCTAAAGATGTTAAGTTGTTTCTAAAAGGGATGTAATGAAGTTAAGCAATCAAAGTATAAAATGCTTAGGGAATCATAACTTAAAAGCATAAAAAGATAAAGGAAGAAGTTGTATGTGGGATACCCTCCCACACACATGACTTACCATAACCCCCCACCAAACAAAAGTTAGATGATCATTGCATATTGAAAGCATAAGCAATTACAAAAGCCAAACAAGTCATGAAATGACACTAAAGGTTAACTAAGAATAAGTCTTAAAGGAAAAGGATCCTAAATGATAAAAATCCTCTAAATTCAGTAGCTAAGCCCTACTAAAGTGTTCTAATTTTATAAGATCAAACACTAACAAACTATGCCCAAACTAAACATTAAACACCAAAGAAGTTCAAGGTGAAGTTACATGAAGAAAATTGAAAGATTATGCAAAAAGAACAAGTACTAGATCATGATTAAATATCAAAGTCATAACCTAACATCAATTATAAATGTCTTATAAAACCTAAGAAAGTGTATACAAAGCATGAGAAGGATTACTAAAATGCAAGAGATTAGATGGAGAAGAAGTGAAGAGAAGTGAACAAGTTGTTTTATGAGAAAGGAAGTGACTTTGAACACAAGTCAAACATGGAAAAGAAATGATGAATCTCACATACAAAAGTCAGAAGCAATAAGGTATGGTTGGATGAATATTATAGCCAACAATTAACCACAAATTATCAAATATGAACTATTTTAGGGTTATGAGAAAAGGAAGTTTGAATTAGAAGCAATCATGTCTAAAAGATTAACATATGAAGTGAATGGTATATTAATTAGATGAAATGATGTGAAATCAGAAGTGAACATCTTATTAAGTGTATATGAAGTATATGAAGTGGAAATAGCAGTCACAAAGTAGATTAAGAATTATCAAAGGTGAAAGAAGATGGAGAAGTAGGTCAAAGAGACACATGTGATCAAATGTGAAACTTGTGAACCAAGCAACTTAAGAATTCAAGAAAATGAGCTATAATTGAACACAAGGGACCTATAAATTTCCAATGGTACCCTAGGAATCCCTACAAAAGATCCATAATGAATGGGATAAATTCCTTTCTCAATACTAGGTTAGAAGGAGGGAACAAAAAGGCTTGAAATGTTACTTGAGAAACAAGGCATCAAACAAATGGTTATGATCATGCGAAAATTATGAAATTAAGTGTCTAAGGTCCTCAACCAAAGGCAAACATCACTCTAAAAGTTCTCCCAAAAATTCACAATTGAACTCCCTCAAAAGGTCATTCAAGTTCAACTTAGGTATTCAAGGGATTAGGCTTAACAATGGGCTCAAAATGGTACACAAAATGATTTTAAAAATTGAGAAAAATGTTTTCTAGGGCTTTGAGGTGTCCACTGAACAAAGACAAAATAATTGGATGAATACTATGTTTGGTATGAGAGAAATAAAATAAACAAGTCAAGGTATGTACAAGGAAAGAAATCACAGGAAAAAAAATTAAAGAAGGAATTAACTCAGGGACCAAAAATGAAATAAAAATAAAAATAAAATTTGGTAAAACTTTTATAAAATGGTGAGAATCATGCATGAATTTTCCTAGAATTTTTATGGTACTTTTACTATTTTTAAAGATAAAAAATGGAAATAATATAAAAAAATAGAAAGAGATGGGATAGGGGTGTGAAAAGAAACCCAATCATGTTGAAAGTGGACCCAGGCCAAAGGAAAGGCGAGTGAATAGCACAGAAGGCCCAACACGCCTCTTATGAAACCCAGGAGTCAACAAAATTGACTTGATCTGATACCATTAGATTGATCAAATGGGTTAGTGTTATACCCAAAAATTTCCCTCCTGGAATCAAAGCAATATGCCCCTAGAGTTCTCTCAAGGTTCACAAGGTTCACAAAGTTCACAATTGGTCAGAAATTTTGAGAGTTTCCTCAGACAAAGCCTCATCCTAAGCAATGGATCCACAACTATGGTTTTGAGTTTATCTAAGTTAAATGGACTTCCAAGACCTCAAGTGAGCTTCATAAAATTCCACATGATTTCAAGAATCCCCATGTCAAGTTTCAGTGTTTTCCCAATGAGGTTGACCATTCAAATGATCAGATGTTCAAAAATCAGTCAAGTGGATTAAAAAGTCAAATGAGGTCAACTATGGTCAAATTCAAGTCAAACTTCAAGATTGTTTTCCAACATTAAGGTTATGAAGTAAAATTCATCATTTGATCAAGGGTATATCATGATTCATCAAGGAGATTTCAGATCATCAAGAATCAGGAGTTTCTAAATTAGGGTTTTCATAGGAAAAGTCAATTGAAGTTTGACCAGCGATAACTTTCACATGCATCATCAAAAATTTCCCATCTAAAGCTCATTTTCAAGGAAATTGAATTCTCTACAACTTTGTGTCTCACAAGCCAAGCCTAAAAATGCTTCATTTGGAAGGTATGAGCTAAACCATTATAGGTCCTTTCAAAAGTCAACAAAAAGTCAACTTTTTCCAAAGCTCATCATTTGAATATGGTAAAAGATATGGACATGATACCAAAGAGGTTTGTTAAAGGACTCTCTAAGATTTCCAAAAAGTTCAAGATCACTCTCATAGACTTAAAATTGAGGGATTTATGCCTTGTCAAAGTTGGGAAATTTTTAAGGGGTGCATGAAGCAAATGAGGTCTAAAATTAAAAAATTTCCAAATGGGCTCACCCAATTCCAACCCAATCTCAAAGATAATATCAAGCACGACCCAATGATCATTTTTTCAGATTTTTATAATTTATATTTTATTATTTTGGATTTTATTTAATAAAATTCAATTTTAATGAAAATAAAATACAAAAAGTCAAATAAAAAATTAGATCTTTGTTCTAGAAACTCATAAACAACCTTAAAGTGATTTGATTCTCTCCAATTTCATGCTAGTTCAAAATAGTAAGAGTTTATTTGATTTTTTTTTCACAATTATGGTTGATTTTTCTTCACCCTCAAGTAACCTTAATCCATGAATCAAAACCCAAAAGTTAACCTAATTATGTTCCATACATATACACAAACAAAAACATATTCAAGACACAAATTTTGAGTAGCTATTACACACTTTCTAAACTTCAAAAATTCATACAAAAAGTCAATTTCGGTTTTGCATTTGGAGGCGTTTTCAAAGTAAATCAAAGGTTGCAAATCACTCTTGGGTGTTCATTGAACATGTTTGCATAATTTAAATCACCTAAAACCTCCTCATAGGCCGTAATCGAATCTTCATCATACATACTTCAATTTTTTCCAACTCATACTTTTGACTATTATAAATTGTTTTCTTTGTTTGATTCATGTTTGTGATTACCTAATTATGCTTTCTGGGCGATTTAATCGAAGGTATACAGTCGGATGCTTGAAACGCCATTACTAGGGTTTCAAAGCTCAAATTGGGGTTTCTTGAATTATTAAATATAAATGAATTATAATAACGTGGTTGCACTATAATTGGTTTAAGGACTTTGTAGGTGTGTTCGGTTTTGAGAAATTTTGCAGGTTTCATGGCCGTTGATGAAAACTTAGGAAATCCTACAAACACTGGATCACAGGAAAATTCGCAGGTAGATGCGAAGGAAATTTCGCAGTAATCTGAGGAAGAACACGAAGTTTTGGCGCGGATGGATTTTTCAAATTTTCAACATGGTCTAAAACGAATTTGTTCCCTCTTGAATATCACCAACATGGTCTAAAACGAATTCGTTCCCTCTTAAATTTTCTTTATATTTTCATAAATTAATAATAATTTTTGTATTTATTTAGTTTTTTTATATTATAATTAATAATTAATTCTATTTAATAGAAAATATAAAATTTAACCTAAAAACTTAATTTTTTTTCTCTAACCCTAATTTATCTAATCTAAACATAATTCTTCTTAATTAAAACTTTAACATAACTTTTAACTTTAAATCTTAATTTTTATTTTCTTTAATTTATTTTTCTTTTATTTCCTTCATTTAATTTTTTATTTATTTATCATATTAGAAAAATGTATAAGTTGTAATTATTGTAATTTATTTTCCGTCCGATTATATTGTATCTGCCCCAAAGCCATGTAATAGCTTAGGAATTTATTTTTGCTTTTTTTTTATCTTCGTAAATATATTAATTGTGTGGTTACTAAATAGAGAGTGAAAAGAATTAACTGAAAATTAATTTGGACTTAGAGAATTAATTAAAAGAAAAAATATATGAATATAAACACTCACACACGTAAATCGATCTAAGATCGTTGTCTGCACCTCCTAGGGTTATCCCTCTTGGTTTCCTTATTAAACGATCAAGTCCCTCGAAAGTAGGGTGTCTTAAGCAAAGTCCCTCCCTTCGGTTAAAAGATCAAGTCCCTACAATGTTGCCTACGGTGTTGCCTAATTGATCTTGTCCCTTCAGATTAAAAGATGATAGTCCCTCCCAAATTGCTAAAGACATCCTACAGTTGCCTTTGTTGACCATACGATGACCCTACGCTCGTCCCTTAATAAATCCAAGGTAATGACTACCTATTCCTTAATAATAGGGATAGTCTTACCCTTGAAAGGACATATAAGAACAGGAATAACTTAGTCTAGGGTAGGTACCTCATAGTTACTTGCTCACTCTTCAAAAAGAAAAATACTTTTCACACCACACTATTTTCAAACATTTTCAAACAAGGCTTTGTATACATCCATACGAGGATTATTACAAAGTACTTAGAAAAATTTTTAATCACACACTTCACCTTTTCAAAAACATTTAAGTGAGATAATTAACTAAGAGCCCATGGATAACCATGGATATAAAGGGTGTTAATACCTTCCCTTTATATAACCTACCCCCCGAACCCAAGTCTTTTCAAAACGGTATTTCCTGTTCTTTTATGTCCATTCCTTATGGATAAAATAAAAGTCGGTGGCGACTCTTGCTATCCGCAACATTTATGGAAAGTCAGTTTTCCCACCATGTTACAGTTGGGTTCAGTCAACAAAGTGGAAAGTAAAATATATCAACACGCGGGATTAATCCAATAAAAGTATGCACATCCTAGGGTTCTCATGAAAGACTCAATTCAAAAGGTATGTGAGATCAATGGTTGTGAAGGGAGGATCATGCAACGCACAAGTCAAGGATGCAAACCATGGAAGTAAAAGGTCAACAAGGCGGAAAATGAGGTCACATGAATGGGATGTGCCTCATTAATGTGGTGACATTCTCTGGGACGCACGATCAAAAGGATCTAACGGCCGTGTTATTTTTTGGTGATAAAACCCTAACCTGGACCTCACCGGCCGAAGAATGACCTCCGGCCATCTTCTCCGGCCATCTCACCTGAGCTAACACTTTAATATTTCCATAAATGGATAACAACTACACCAATCGAAAGCTAATCTTGCAAAGATCACGAATCCGCCCTTAGTTTTCACACATAAAGAGAATCGAAGGCCACAAGTTTTCCCTAAAAACTGAATCTAAGCACCTAGGGTGCATATAAATAGAGATTCCAATGCTCCTAGTGAGCTTCATACAACACACATCAAGCAAAAACAAGCAAAAACGAGGCAAAAACAAGTGCAAAGTATCACAAACCTGAAGTGATAAAAATGCTTGATTCAGAAGAAATCCAGAGGTCCTAGATTGTGCCAGAGCTTATGATGAACAAAATAAATTCTACATGACTAGAAATCTTGAAGAAACCAAAGAGAAATTGCCAACTGAATTTTGATATGGTGCTTGATAATTGGATCTTCCAGCTACTTGACCTTGATTCAGAATGCTTGAGAATGAAGCAATGATGCAGAGGATGATGAAAGAAGTGAAGAACAATGGAGGTTATTATCAGAAATCAATGAATGCTCTTTAAAATTCAAAGAGAAAATTCATAGTACAAGAGAGAATGGGAGAGTTTGATCGAAGATGAATGAATAAGTGTGGTGAAAATCTGTTATTGGATAAAATTATATCCATGGTTAAGAGTTAACCATCTCAGTTGATGGTTAGAACTCAGGTTAAGTTTGATAGGATGAACTATGATGCATTGAGGTGTATGGTACCATGGTGGGCTAGCTGAGCTTATACACAATATCACATTGATGTTAATGAGATGATGATGACAAACAAGAGCCTGATTGATGATGGTAGTGGTTGTACCATAACTTATGCAGAACTCGCCACATTAGATTACCCTCCTTTTTAAGCAAGCAAGGGTTCACTTGACTTAACCCTTTGAAGCTTATGATGCAAGAGGAAGGTATCATGCGTGTGTAGTTGAAACAGAATCAAAGGAAACAAACTGCAATACTTCATTTTTCCTTCCCTTACTCAATGAAAAGTATGATCTTTGATTCATAAGATGGTGATGATCACAAGATGAAATGAGATTATTCAAATTGCAAATGATGAATAATTAATTGTAGAGTAAATTGTATGTTTGGAACAACATAGAATGATGGCTTGAAAGTGTAGAAATGTGTCAAGGAAGTGAGTGACATGAATCTGGCTTGTATTCTACTTAGCTTTCCCATAGGGAAAGAGCCTAAGGGCAAAAGGAATCATCCATATACCCCCTACTTTTAACCATCATAGCTCTCTATCCTTTGATCCTATGGAAAAACCTTAAACACCAAAGTTGTAGAGGGCAAGCACATGAACAACTTTGATGTTCAAAGGAATTCCATTTGAAGCCTTTTTGATGGAGTAATTATCCTTGACATTCATGCACACAAATTTTTTGACATATTGCCTTGCCTGGCGCGCGCGTGTGCCTTGTCGTGCCAGGCGCGCGCGTGTGCCTTGCCTTGCCAAGGTTTTTGCCTTAATTTCACCAAACTTTGAATGATCATAAATTCTTCAATTTTGAACCTATGAACATGATCCGACTATGGATTTGAAGCTTGAGATTTCCTTTTTCAAATAGTTCAAGTGGATTTTCCATTTGACTTTTATATTTTGAGAAAGCCACTCTTGAACATGGCAGCCAAAATGACCAAAACCTTCTATTTTTGGAAATCCTAATTCTCCAAAAATGGCAACTTTAGGTTTTCTTGATTTTTGATGATTCATCCATCATTTCTTGGTCAAATTTTGTCCAATGATCCCTTGTAACACGAATTTCATGATTTTGACCTCAAAAAGTAGGGAGTAGACTTTTTCCTCTACATAGTTCACGTTTCCCCAATTTCTTGATTTTCAATCAACTGACCAATTGAAGACCTTCTAAAATGATTCAATGGATGATTTTTCAACCCTAGGTACTTGACCTCGTGTGTAAAACATTTAAATCAAGTTTGGACCAAAATCTCATTGAGAACCCCCATTAATCAGAAACCCTAATTTGGCCCATTTTGTAAGGAGGTGTTGCATTGCTTGGATTATTTGATCAATCCACTTCTTCTAAAGCCTTGAAGAGTCTTTTGAGATCTTGTGGGATGTTAAGAACCCCTTGAGCTTTGTGGAGGACTAAGTGACCCTTGTCATTGCCTTTTGATGATCACCAATCTAACCAATCATTGATCACTATGATTCAACTATGGATGTTATGCTTCATCTTTCTATGCAAAATGTTAGGATATGTATGAAATGCTAAATGATATGAAATGAGTGGGCAAATTTTGGGGTGTTACACAAAGGTCCAAGGAGAATACATGACATTCAACAGACTCGGAGGCACATGCACTTTGTCTGAATAAATCTGGAACTTGTGGCATTTGCGGGCATATGAGCAATACTTTGAATCCATGGTCATCCAGTAATATCCGATCTCAGTAGTTTCTTTTCCATAGCATCTCCTCCGGCATGGATACCGAAAAATCCTTCGTGCACTTCTTGCATTAATAGGTCCGCTTCTTGCTTGTCTACACATCTAAGCAAGACCATGTCAAAGTTTCTCTTATACAACACATCATTTGAATTCAAGAAGAAACTACCAGCAAGTCTTTTCAAAGCCTTCTTATCATTGGAAGATGCCCTAGTTGGATATTCCTAACTCTTTAGGAAGTATTTGATGTCATTAAACCACAACTTGTCATCAGACATTGCATCAACAGCAAACACATATGCATGCATGTCAAGGAGAGACACGTCAATTTTGGGCACATAATTCCAACACATCACTTTGATCATGGAAGCCAAAGTTGCAAATGCATCAACAAACTGGTTCTCCTCACGGGGTACATAGTGCAACTTTACTGTTGTAAAGAACGCCAACAGTCTTCTCACATAATCCCGGTATGGAATTAAGTGAGGTTGGTGAGTGAACCATTTAGCATTGATCTGGTTACTCACGAGATCTGAATCTCGGAATACATAGAGGGTCTTAATTCGCAAATTAATCGCCTCCTCTATACACATGATGCAAGCTTCGTATTCCGATTCATTTTTGGCACAACCAAAAGTTATCTGGTTAGAAAAGAGAAAGTGAACACCTTTAGGTGTGATGAGTACTGAACCAACTCCGCGATCGGTCATGTTGTCAGCCCCATCAAACTTTAGACTCCATTTGGATTCAGGGTCAGGCCTCTTCTCCAAGAGTGGTTCCTCGCAGTCCTTAGCTTTGAGGTACATGATGTCTCACCAGGGAAGTCAAACCTCATCGACTGATAATCATCAGTAGGTTGTTGCGCAAGATAGTCTTACAAAATACTTCCTTTGATGGCTTTCTGGGAAGTGTATTGGATATCATATTCAGTTAGCACAATTTGCCAACGGGAAACTCTTCAAGTCAATGTTGGTTTCTCAAAAACATACTTGACAAGATCCATCTTTGAAATCAACAAGGTTGTATGAGTGCGCATGTACTGTCTCAATCACTTAGCAACCCATGCAAGTGCATAACATGTCTTCTCAAGAATTGATTATCTTGATTCACAATCATTGAACTTTTTGCCCAGGTAGTAGTAGGCATGTTCTTTGCTACATGTCTTGTCATGTTAACCGAGAACACAACCCATGGATCCTTCAAGTACCTTCAGATACATGATGAGTGGCCTCCCTAGAACAGGAAGCATGATAAGCGAAGGTTCCTGCAAATATTCTTTAATTTTCTCTAAAGCCCTTTGGCAATCTTCATTCCACCTGACCGCTTGTTCTTTTCTTAACAGCTTAAAAATTGTTTCACAAGTGGCTGTGAGGTGAGATATGAACCTTGCAATATAGTTCAATATACCCAGGAAACCACGTACTTCTTTTTCTGTTTTTGGTACACGCATATCTTTTATAGCTTTTACTTTGGTAGTATCAACCTAGATTCCTTTTTGGCTCTTGATGAAACCCAACAATTTACCGGACCGCAATCTGAAAGTGCACATGTTCGGATTCAACCTAAAACGAAACTTTCTCAACCTTTTAAACAACTTTTCAGATTAACCAGATGTTCTTATTTTGTTCTCGACTTGGTAATCATGTCATCCACATAGCATTCAATCTTTAGATGAATCATATCATGGAATGATGTTACCATAAATCTCTGATAGGCTGCCCCGGCGTTCTTCAAACCAAAAGGCATCACCTTATAACAGAAGGTACCCCTACAGGGTGATGAGTGTTGTGTTCTCCATGTCTTTCGGTGCCATCTTAATTTGATTATATCCAAAGAAGCCGTCCATGAAGGAGAATACCGAGAACTGAGCGGTGTTGTCAACTAATACATCAATGTGAGGTAAAGGGAAGTCATCTTTCGGACTTTCTCTATTGAGGTCTCGGTAATCAACGCACATTCTAACTTTGTCGTCTTTCTTTGGCACGGGAATGATATTAGCTACCTAAGGTGGATAACTAGTCACAACAAGAAACCCCGTATCCCACTACTTCTTAACCTCTTCTTTGATTTTCATGGCCATATAAGGGTGAGTTCTACGAAGCTTCTGTTTTACTAGAGGGCATTCCTCTCTTAAAGGTAGCTTATGCACAACAATGTCGGTATCCAAACCTGGAATATCTTTATATAACCAAGAAAATATGTCAATATATTTATAACACCTCAAAATTTGCTCTCTCATTTTCATAACATATGACCTACCATTCTCATACATTGCATTGCATCAAAAAAAAAAGGCATACATTCATCAGTTAAAGCCTAAGGTGTGTGATCAGTTGATTTCAATAATTATGGTCATTCAAAGTAAAGGAATGAGAGCCAAGTGTCTTACATCAAGGCTTAATGGTCTCTTAGGGTCCACATGATATCAATTGAATCCCTAAGTTATCAAAAGAAGTGGATTGATCAAGGAATTCAAGCAGTGCAACATCTCCTAACAAAAAGGGGGCCAAATTAGGGTTTCTAATTAAGAGAGCTTCTTAATGAAATTTTGGTTAAAACTTGGGTCCAATGTTTTCCACATGATGTCAAGTATATAAGGATGTAATATGGTCCATTGGATAATTTCATAATGCCTTCAATTGATCAGTTACTTGAAAATCAAGAAATTGGGGAAAAGTCAAATGTGTAGTGTAAAAGGTCAACTCCTAACTTTTTGAGGTCAAAATCATGAAATTCATGTTACAAGTGATTATAAAACAAAATTTAATCAAGGAATGATGTATGAATCATCAAAAAACAAGAAAACCTAAAGTTTCCATTTTGGGAGAATTAGGATTACCAAAAATAATAATTTTTGCCACTTTTGCAGCCATGTTCAAAAAAGGCCATTTAAAAATCTAAAAGTCAAACAAAAATTCCACTTGTACTGTTTGATAGAGGGCATTCTAAGCTTTAAATGCATAGCTAGGTCATCTTCATAGGATTAAAATTGAGGGAGATATGATATTGTTAAGATTCACAAAACTAGGACAAAAACCAAGTCATGGCAAGGCAAGGGCGTGCCAGAGGCCTGGCGGTTCATCAAGCAAGTGGGTGCAGAATGTCAAGCTAAATTACTCCATCAAGAAGGCTCCAAATGAAATTTTGTTGAACAGAAAAGTTGTTCATTGGCATGTTCTCTACAACTTTTATGTTTAAATTTTTTTCATTTGAGAAATGGTTGAAGAGATAAAAGAGTTCAAAGTAAGGATGAAGAAGCTAATTCTTGTGCCCTAAGGCTCTTGCCCTATGGGCGAGCCAGCTGGCTTTCCAAAACAGATTGATACATCAACCTTCCAATCCATTTTTATTCATCTTCAAGACCACAATTTCACTTTGAATGAACATCAAAGTTATTCTATGATGCATTGCCTTCAATTTTCTCACAAGAAATTCTCAAATTGGTGCCTTAAGCATGGAGTTTTGTGAAATGCAAGATCATGGTTTGCATGTGTGTTACTTATTGGATAAGGAATTGTAACAAGAGTTGATTATGATCAGTTCAGTCTTGCAAGCATCAAAGATCATGTTGTTCACAAGGTATCACCATAGAAGTTCAGGTCATCTCATGTGCATGCCTACCTACACTAACTACCATGCACTAATAAGAAAAATTAAAAAATACAAGATGGTGTAGTAGGAAGCATTATAGCAACTTCACATCATCACACATTAGTGAAGTTGCATCATATTTCCATGGATACCATCACATAGGAACACAGCAAGACACACTAGTTCCTTCCTCCCATTTTTGGTAAAATCTCACTACACCCTTAAATTCTCAAATCACCCTCATTTAACATGGGTTCTAACTGTTAACCATGGTGGTGGTTAACAGTTAACCATGCCTATATAAGCCTCTCATAAGAGAATTTGCAGTCACTCTTCAATTTGGTCGATCCACATTTCCATTTTATGCTCTGAATTTCATTTGAATTCTGATCATAATCTCCATTGCTCTCCAAATTTATTCATCATCATCTTCATAATTTCCTCATCCTTAACCTCTCCTTATCAAGATCAAGAAAGGAACCTAGTTAATTCAAAAGTACAAGCACAAACTCAATTTTGATTTTCACTCTGTTTTCATCAATAAACAAAGCTCTAGAACATTTATTTTGTTTTGTAGAAGCTCAACATCAAGCAAAGGACCTCTGGTTTTCTTTGTTGATTCAAAAAAATTCAGATTCAGGTTTGAAATTCTTCATCTAATTTTGCTTCGGTTTCACTGAGTTAAGACATATTTCTACTTGATTTGAGTCTAATAACAAGACTGAACTGCTTCTGATTAGTAACTAGACCTCTTAGAGGTGTTTCAAGATTTTTAGGGCAAACTTAATGTAATCGATTCTCTCTGCTTGTGTTGGATTTGTGAATTTGAATGTTATATTTGGAATGTATATGAGTTCATCTTTCAATTGATACCATTTATTTGAATTTTTGGGAGGTTTGAGTGTTGCAGGGGCCGAAGACGATGACCGGAATCTTCTCCGGTCGGTGAGGGTTTTGTTAGGGTTTAGAATACCAGATTAAGTCCCTGCCATTAGATCACTTCTATCTAGGGTTAGGAGCATGCCAACATATTAATGAGGTCACCCCTTTCTCACGTGCGCCTGAGTTTCTTGTGGTTGACCTTGACAAGGCTAGGTATGTGTGATCCACCTCATCGTAACATGTGTGTATCATCTAAACCCTTTGTGTTGTATACTTTTATGGTTGACTATATCTAATGACTGTTAGTGAGTCAATCCGTTGACTAGGATACATGGCATTTCCATAGACCTCGGCGCCCTTTTGGACTGGGTCAATAGCACCCCCTTCCTTATTTTCTTCAAATTTTCTTATTTTTGTTGCATATGATTTTATTTTAATTTTATAAAATACCAAAACCTATTCTAAAATCATACAAAAATTTATGTACACTTTAAACAGATTTTAGAATTTTATCATGATTTATTTTACATTTGTGCCACTGTTTGATTGAATTTTTTAATTTTCTTTGAATTTCTTTAATAGTTGACTCTTATTTGTGAAAATTTGCATTGTAAAAAATGTATCTCCATTATTAAACATAGTTTTGACATGGTTCTTTTTGCATAATGATGTTGATTCATAATAGCATTCAAACATATCTTTTACACATTTTTAAAATCATTTTAGCATTGGTTTTTGGTTGCATATTTGTGCATTACATGAAAAATCCTAGTTAGGATGCCTTAACCATTTAACCTAGTTTTCTCTTGAACTTTTGTGAGATTTTTTGGTATGGGATTCACTTCTGATTGTTGTTCTTTGATACCTCTTTTTCCAATTTGTTACATAAGTTTTGGTTGATGTTTACTTGCCTTACTTCTCAAGTCTCTTTGTATGTTCTTTTCTAACCTAGTTTGATGAGGCACTTGTGCCATCCTATCAGGTATAACTTGTGTAATTACTTGAGCTTTTTTTAGAGCATTAGAGGACATATATGTTCATATTATAGGTCCTTTTGTTTGAGATAGTCATTGGTTTGTGTTTGGTTTGTCCTATGCCTTCTAACTTACATCTTTTGACCTAAATGCTTCTTTCTTCTTCTCCTAACTTCTAAGTGACTCATACATGATCAAATGTGAAAATTTGTGCATTTTAATTGCATCTTAAAAGTTCGTATCATCTATGACTTGAATGCATTTGCATCCCACTTTGGTTCGTACATGTGACTTGTGTTCTAAGTAACTTTGTTTTGTGACATGAATACTTGATATCTTCTCCTCATTTCTTCTCCATCTTTCTTCCAATGATTGTACATTCATATACATAACTTGTATGACACTTCATATGCATTAAATGGTATTTATAAGTCCATTTCATTTCTGGATTTGACTTTATTTGAATCATTTTGACATGAACACCTTGCATGACCACCATTTCTCATCTTACTTCCCTTTTAAGGAATAGTTTGAAAATTTTGAGATTTGTTTCATTCCTTTTTGTTTGTGGTTGTGTGACTAACATTAGAGGTAATTTTTCATCATTAGCTACTAACTTGTATGATTAACATATCCTTAGGCTTGTTTCATTCATGTTATATGATTGTTTGAGCTTTGTATGTTGGTTATGTGATTATTGCTAACCTTTAGGGGCTAATGGTAAGCATAAGGGATGTGGATGTTGCTTCCACATTATAACCTCTTCTTTATCTCTTTTAAGCATTCCATACTTGTATGTGTTAAGCCTTTAATATGCTTTGTTTATTACAATTGCATTTCCTCCCCTTAGAAGCAACTTATCATCTTGTGAGAAGTAAGTTGTGTTCTAGTTTCTTCTTCTCTTTTACTTTTCTCTCCTTCTTCTTCATCAAGATAGAGCTCAAACCCCCACTAACCTAGGTTTATGCATGCATGATAACACTTAGGATTGTTTAGTCCCTCATTAGACTTTCACCCTTGGTTCTCCTTTTGTGTTTCTCTTTCTAATCTTCAAACAAAAAACTAAAAAACATCTTAATAAAGATTGAAGTGATTTTGTGTTTATGGACTTATGCCATGGGGAATTTGCATTCATCCCATCTTGGGATAGTGCAAACTTGTATAGTATGATGTACAAGTTTAATCATGAAGTCATTTTCACAAAGAAAATCCTAAAAAAGAACTTCTCCCTTTCAAAAGGAAAAACACCTAATAAATACAAGTGGGTTAGTATACTTAAGCCTTAATCTTAGGAACCAAGTCTTGGGGATCTTCTCCTTACTCGGAGCTATGAGGAATAAGATTTGAATATATTGTCTTGTGCAAACCCAAATAGAAAGCTCCTAAAAGCATTCAAACCAACAATAAAAGTCTTTCCTTCGAGAATTATTTTCTCATCTCCTTCACTCATAACGAAAGAACTCGCTTCGACTTGTCTTTTTGCAAGACGCTAAACGCACTCATACCAGACGAGCCTGTAACACCTGAGCATAGACATAAGCAGTTTGAGCTTTAAAAAACACAAAGAGATTTCCTCCCTAGTTAGGGGAACTACAACGACTCTGATTCTCATATCCCCTGAGATACGTAGGCAGTGGGGTATGGCCCATTCAAGCACACTCTTTTATTTTCCCTACATTTTCCCCCTTTCTTTTCTTCTATCCAGTTCGAGTTAGCAGTTCCTTTGTTCAGCAGCAGTTTTATTTCTCACCCTTTGAAGCATTTCTAGCAAGCGTGGGTCCCGTCGGGTACGACGGACGATCTGGGGTACTAATACATTCACAGTTCGTAACCGACTCTTGAACCCAGTCTCTTTGGTTCGTTAGACCTTGTTCTTTCCTTTTCCTTCAGTTTGTGCAGCATTACCATTCCTTCGAGATAAAAATGTCTTGCTGGCGACTCTTCCTTCTTCGTGCCACTTTCGCATTTCTTCCAAGATGGAAATCCCAGGAGCGACAATATTAATGCAGCATACTAATCAGCTCTTCCTTCACATTGGCCAACAGACTGGCCCCAATCTTAATCTCTTTCTTTGCGTCCTCAGAACCTATGTTGATAACCTCAATTGTCTCCTGATGAGGCTGAATGACCATTTCCTCTTGTCTCAACAACTTGGCCAATTCTTCAGGGAGTTCACAATCTTCCACACACTTTTCTTCGGCTTGATAGATTGGATTACCAAATTCATACTTGGCCATAGCAAAATCGTTATCAGTGGAATCCGGGTAATCAAGTTTGCACGATTGAGGGATCATTCCTTATTTTAGAATGAGTTTTTAAAAAGAAAACAAACATTGCCAGTTTATTGTTTTGTGAAAAATTAACAATGAAAGAAAAGGAACACAATTTGAATGCAAAAAATCATTTATTCATGATAAAATAAATTACATATGCAACAATGTCCCTACAATGGATCCTTACACCTTGGGAAGAGTGTAGGATTTAACATGCATATGATTATGAGAAAAAAATAGAAAATTACTTTGTGTTAAGAGTAACTTGGACAATATCTTCAGCGAACCAATTGTTGAGCTCCTCCCCAGGGACACGAGGGTGCACCTAGTTATCAAGATCATAGTCATTGTTGACATCATCTTCAATGGCAACACACATTTGATTTGGGTTGATAATACCTCCCTTGGAGAAGGTAATCGACCATTTGCACTCTGAAACAACAGCCTGATATGGTTGATAGCCCACACCGAACTTGTCATCTTTCATAGATATTTCAACCATCTTCCCTCAGCCTTGGGCGTTGCCTGCTCTGACCACTTCCAACGTCTGCTTATAGGAAGCAATAGAAGTACCAGTTTGTTCCTTGCTCTGAACCCCTATCTTGGGAGATGTTTCACTAAATTTTACTGCTTCGAAATATTTCCACATCATTTCATGGATCTCTCCATACATCTCAACATATTTGAAATTTGATAAATGGCTAACAAAACTATCCTCTTCCCCATACACGGTCACCACCTGACCGTCAACCACATATGTCAGCTTTTGGTGCAACATTGATGTTACTATGCCTGCAACATGAATCCACGACCTTCCCAATAGACAATTGTATGTTGGTTGAATATCCATGACATATAAAACACACTTAAGAACTTGTGGACCAATCTTCACCGGGAGCTCCACCTCTCAGAATATAAATCGTTTTGAACCATCAAAAGCTCTCAACACCAGGTCACTCGATCTCAAAATAATCCCTTAAGCATCTGACTTCATTAGAGCCTTTTTCGGTAACACATTCAGGGATGAACTCGTGTCTACCAACATAGGGGATAAAATTGTGTCCTTACACTCCATAGTGATGTGTAAAGCTTTGTTGTGATTGCGACCCTCAAACGTCAAATCACAATCTGTAAAGCCTAGCCTATGGCTAGAATTGACATTAGCAACAATAGATTCCAATTGATTGAGGGTAATCTCTTGGGATACGTGTGCCATATTCAGCACCTTCAGCAATGCTTCCCGGTGAGCCTGAGAACATATAAGCAATGATACGATAGAAATCTTCAATGGCGTCTGATTCAGTTGGTCAACCACCTTATAATCAATCTTCTTTATAATCCTCATAAATTCCTCCACTTCTTTCTCAAAAGTACTTTTCTTACCAGCTTCTGGAACGACAACCTCTTCTATTACCACTTGCTTTCCTTTAGCTTTAGTTGCTGCCTCGGCTTCAGCGTTGGTTCTCAAAGTATATGGATCAAATAAACGTCCACTTCTAGTAAATCCAACAATACCTCTGACATTATCAATACCATAACTACTCACAGCTAGAATTTCTACTTCTCGCTTATGTCCCTGAACATACACATCAGCACCCTAATGCCAAAGGATAGCCTTTTCACTCGTATAAGGAATTGGTCTGGGTACCATGTGTAACACCCCAAATGTTCCCTCTCCTTTCTAGCATTATCATCATAAGCATGTCATATCCTTAGCATTTTTGTATAGAAAGATGAAGCATATCATTCTCATGTACTAGCATTGGGCATATGATCAATCATTGGTGCATTTGAAGCATTACAAGTCAAAGCAAGAAGACAAGTGACCTTGTCCAAGTCCCATGAAGTGTCTCTAGGTCATGTACAAGCTCAATATCCTCTACAAGATCCCAGAAGGTTGGGAGATTGTCAGATGATCCAAGGAAGGGCAAGCTCCTATACATATGACTTCAAATTAGGGTTTCATGACCAAGCAGTGATTCTTTATGACTTTGGACATTTCATGTAGGCAAAGTCCTTCATATGATATGTGAATGCTATGGATGAGATTTGGTAAGAAGATTCATTGAGGAAGGTTGTTATTTCATCAGTTGCTTGCATAAGAAGAAATTGGTCAAACTAATTATTTGAAAAGTCAACTGTGACAACTCAAGGGTTCCAATCCCATTTTTCAAGCCAAGGGATGTTCTTAAGGCCATAGAACAGGTTTGGCAAAGTCAAAGATCAGGAATCAAGAGTTTTTGAGAGACTTTCCATTTTTGGCATGTGACTTGTAATGAAAGTTGCTATTTTTGGCAAGTTTTGCCCTAATCTTCAAAGCTCTCTTTCATGGCCAAGATGACTCCAAATGAATTTTCCTTGAACATGAAAGTTGTAGAGTATGATCTCCCATTTCTAAAAAGTAAAAGAACATGTTCATATCCTTCATGGTTTGAAAGTTATGGTCAATCGAAATTCATTCATTTTTAGGGTTTTACCATATTTCCATGTTTACACCATTTGCAAAAACTCATTTAACTCGTTTTCAAGCCAACCTATGGGCAAATTGAGATCATGACATCACAAGGAATTGCATGAAACACATTTGGCTCAAGAGAATTCAATAAATTCGTGCATGGATAAGTGAGTATTTCATAAAGTGCAAAAATGCAAAAGCATGGGAATAGCATGATCCAGCCATCCAATGGTCAGGATTAAAGCATTGCTGAGCAAGTTATAACAAGAGAGTCAGCATGTGCAAGGAGCATGGGAAGTGCACTAGAATTTCACCCTCACACATCATTTTTTCATTTTGGAAAATTCATTTCAATTTCACTCTTCCCACGTGCAAAGTTTCACAAACCCTAATCAGTGTGATACATGGATCATATAAAAGCTATTGCACACAAACTTCAGCCATAGCTCTCTCTCATTCATCAAGTTCAAAGTTTTATGCACAAAAACAAAAGCATTCAAATCTCTCTCTTCAGGCTCTCATTCTCCAATCTCTTTCCATATTCTTGTTCAGTGAGCTCTAGGGATCATAAATACACCATCAATTCAAGCTGAAAGCAAGGTTTTCTTCCATTGCCATTCAAGTGCAACTCTGTTCGAAAATTAAGATCTAGGAAGATTCAGGCTCTCTCTTGCATTTAATTTGCAAAGAGAGGTTAAAAGGAGTGGATCTGCAGTTGTAGGATCATTTTCTTTGTGGTTTAGAGGATCTTCAACCTCAGGTATGCTCTGGAACTTTTGGATCTGTAAATGGAATTAAATGCTTGCAATGTGATCTATATGCTTCACTGATCATCCTGATATGTGTGGTTTTGAAAATTCTTGAGAAATGAGTGTGTATGCTTGATCTGAAATTTGAATGTCAAAACTGATTTGCTTCGATCTGTGAATGTTTGTGTTTGTTTTCGATTTTTGATTGCATATTCTTGTTTACCATGAGAAACTGATTGGATCTGGAAGTTTTTATGAATTTCTGTGAAGTTGTGTTCATATGGATGAGTTTTCCGGCGCCGGAGCTAGGGCTCCGGTCGCTGGATTCTGGGAATGGAGTTTGTATGTTTGAGTGAGGAAGACAGCTTCCAGGCCATTGGATCTTCAAATCTGAACGTACATTAATTTGCCAGCGCATTAAAATGCACCCTTTCCCTCACGTGTTTCTTAATTTTACAATAATGCATTGTGTGTGCCAGTGTACTTTAGTTATCATGTGCGTGCATTGAGAGTTTTTGATTTGATGACTTTGTTTGATCCTTTGACTTAATTGTGTGTGTGGGATTGATCTGTTGGTTTATTATTTTCCCCAGGTTTTATTGAATTTCCATGTTAATTTCCATAAGCATGCGCAGGTCATTGGGCCTCAGTTCCTATTCGCACCCCTCCCTTTTGTAAGCCCAATTGAATTGAACTAAGTAGCTTGCTGACTCCACCCCTTCCTTCATGGCCTTTTATTTTATTTTCTTTTTTATTTCAGTTTGGTTTTTGATTTTTAAAAATAGTTAAATGCATCTAAAAATTCTGAAATAATTCATGGCTATTCCTTTTAATTTTCTTTAATTTTTGATATTTTTATTTTTCATTTATTTTTATTTTCCATGTAGTAATTAATTTTCACTTTTATTAATTGTTTTTAATTCATTTTAAATACATGCTGATTTTTGAATTTTATATCTTGATCATAAATTTTAATTTTGAGTTGGTTCTTTTTGCATTTGATTCATATTAAGGTGTAGTTTGTGGATGATTTTTCTTCTGATTTTTAGAAGCTTGTGTGAATATTTTTGATAGTTGACTTGAGCTTGATGTTTCAAAACCCTAATTGGTGTTCTTGAGGTCCTTTGACCTAGTTTGCTTATGATTCTGACTTTTCCTTTTTGGTATGATGTTATCACTTGATTAATGAACATTTATGCTTAATAGCATTTTTTTGCATGAGTTTTTGATTTGATTTGAATTTGTCATATGAGATTGCCTTAATTTTGCTTCTTCTTGCTAGCATGCTTAGTTCTTAGGTTAGGAGGCCACTTGTGCCAACTCCTATAGGATGTTTAGAGGTCTTTTTATATGAGGTTTGATCCCCGGTCCTTGCTTGGTATGTATGCTTTGTGAATTTTCTTTGTTACTTGTCTTTAAAGTTTCTCACAAGTGTATGCTTGTTCACTTCACCTCCTTTGTTCATCCCTTCTCTTCAATGCTTATGATTGAGTTTGTGTGCTTCTCCCCATGATTGCTCATGCTTCTTAGGCACATCTTAACATGATTAAGTCCCTGGTTTTTTACATGATGTTTATTCCTTGATTTGGTTTGTGTTTGTTTGTCCTTACACTTGTTCACATGTCCACTTCACTTCCCATTCTTATGTTGTTTGTGTTTGAACTTGCATGAACCTTTCTTTGGTCTCTTGAGTTGTTTGTGCACATTCTTGTGTGGATGTGATTCTGGTCTTGATGATTGTGAGGCATGTGTATCTTGTGTGATCTTTTATATTCCATATTTGCTTTTGTTTCTTTCATGATAGCTTGTGTTAATTTGTTGTGATTTGATTGATCCACTTCTCATCTTATGTTGTATACTTGATCCTGGAACTTTAGAGTGACACTACAATTCTGGTTGTGATGTTTTAGTATGATCTTTTGTTCATTTGTATCTCATTTGATTTCACTTGCTTTTGTCTTACCACTTGTTTAGGGTTCTAACCATTTCAGGGGCTTTGGTAAGTGAGAGGTGTGGATGAGATTCCCACACCTCCAATTCTTTTCTCTGCATATTTCATTATGCTTTCTCCCTTGTGGTTAAGATGTGCCTTATGCCATCACTTACTTAACTTCTTTTCTTCCCCTTAGAAAACAACTCATCTCCTTTAGAGGAGTGAGTTGTATTATACTTTCCTTTCTCTTTCTCTTCTTCTTTTCTCTTCCTTTCTTTAGGATAGACTTCAAACCACACTAACCTAGGACTCCCATGCCTGATAACACTTAGAATTAATAGTCCCCCTTATTCTTTTACCTTTGCTCCTTTGGTTTCTTCTCTTTCTCATCTTCATACAAAAACATAAAAAACACCTTAATAAAGAAAGAAGTGACCTCTTGTGTATAGCCTTATTCCATGGGGCATATGTATTCATTCCATCTTGGAATAGTACACTTGTCTAGCATGATGCACAAGTCTGATCATGAGGTCATCTTCATCAAGAAAACCATAAAAAATACTTCTTCATTTTTAATCACTAAAACATCTAATAAGTTCAACAAGTTAGTGAGCTTAGGCCCTAACCCTTGGAAACAAGTCTTGGATAAATTCTCTTTACTTGGTTTGCTTGTTCTATTATTCCATCTTGGAATGTAGTAGCAAGTACACATTCCATGGAAATGGACTTGAATTCACTTCCTTGTGCCACACTCATAAAAAACTCTAAAAAACACTGGACAAACAATAACGTCTCTCCTTCGGGACATCTTCTTTCATCCTACTCACTCCTTACGTATGAACATGCTCCTACTTGTCACTTTTCAAGACAGTAATGCACTCGTCGTTCGAGCCTGCAACACCTGAGCATTGACATAGGTAGTTCAAGCCTTAAGACACAGGCAATCCTTTTCACCCCTAGTTAGGGGAACTACGACGACTCTAATCCTCATTGTCCATATGAGGTACATATGCAGCGGGGTAGGGCCCGTTTGAGCACACTCTTTTATTTTCCCTATATTTTCCCATTTCATTTCTTTTCTCCAGTTTAGTTCCTTTTCTTTGCAGCAGCTTTCATTTCTTCACCCTTTGAAACAGTTTCTTTGCAAGCGTGGATCCCGTCGGGTACGGTGGACGATCTGGGGTGCTAATACCTTCCCAGGTCGTAACCGACTCCCGAACCCAGATTCTTTGGTTCGCAGGACCTGTGTCCTTCCTCTTATTTTCTTCTGGTTTGTGCAACATTACCATTCTCGTTCCTTTGGGATAAAAATGCATGGCTGGCGACTCTACCTCTTTTCGCGCCACTTTCACGTTTGTACCAGGATGGAAATCCAGGGAGCGACACCGTGGTGGTAACATGACTTGCCTCATTAGGCATAATAATATTAATAGGTGGTGGCCTAGTTGGCACTTGAATCTCGACTAGTGTGTAATAAATGGTGACAGTTGATACCTCATCATTCTCTCTATTCATCTGATCAAACTGTAGGCACCCTTCATCAATCAATCCTTGAATACCATTCCTCAGCTAATCACATACATTGCCCTTATTAGCACAATCAATATAATCCTCATTACATCAGGGGAACACCTGCCCCTTCAACAACCTGACCTTCACCACCATAAGAGGAGTCCTCACTTGGTTCATATCCATTACCTCCGTCATGGTTCAACATAGGGTTCTGAAGCACATTTGGAGGGGGAGAGAAGTTAATGGCCTTTGCATCAATCAAGTTTTGAACTTTCAACTAGAAAGCCCTTCACTTTTCTGTGGTGTTCCCTATAGCACCCGAATGAAATGCACAATGAGCATTCACATCATATCCCCTAGGTAGAGCCCCCACCAGTGTCGCCAATATCCTCAACTCAATCATGTTCAATTCCTACAATCTCTACAACAATGCAGTGTAAGTCATATGAATTAGGTCAATAACACAATCAACTTTTCTGGGTGGATGCTGATACAGTCTCTGTTGTTGTTGATTGTTTTGTTGTTGATTATATTGTATTTGTTGTTGCGACTGAGCAGATGGAGTAGAATAGTAACAACAGCTACCTAAGAATAAGAATCAGGGCGACCTCTACCCCTTCATCCTCTTCCTCTATAAACAACACTAGTCTCTCTATCCCTTCTTCTTGGAGGACCAACAAACGGTTTACTTTCCCCTGAAGAGCTAGCACCACTAACATCCTGTATCTTCCTAAGCTTTGGCAAATTTTCGATTCTTTCTCTAGCAACGACTATGTCTACAAACCCAGTTGAAGGAAAAGCAACCAACCTATCAAGAAATGCCCCTTGCAGAGTTCCCGTGAACATATCTGCCATCTCACGGTCCAACAATGGGGGTTGGACCCTGGCAACTAACTGATGCCATTGCTAAGCATGTTTTTTGAAACTCTCATATGCATTATGAGCCATAATCTACAGTTGAGTACGGTTTTGAGCCATTTCCATATTATACTAGTATTATTTTACAAAAGCTTCAGCTAGTTCCTTCCAGATCCTGAAAGAAACCCTACTCAACTTCATATACCACTCTTGAGATGCCCTAGTGAGGATGTCCTAGAAGTAGTACATCCACAACTTTTCATCATCAGTGTGAGCAGCAATCCTCCCCACATAAGACTTCAAAAGAGTTTTTGGATAAGTAGTGTCATTATACGTGTCGAAATTTTGTGGCTTAAACTTGTGCGGGATTCTCACCCTGGGGACCAGGCCCAAGTCAGAAACATCGAAACCAAGAATGTTATGAGATTCGATGGATCGAATATTCTCAGTGATTTCTTCAAACCTTTTATTCACCATAACATTCTGGGCATCCATCTCTCCATCGACCAATGTAAACTGATCCTCCTGCCCGTCCATATAGCAAACATTACAACCAATGTCTCTGCCTAGAGCTTCATTTTCATTCGCATCAGGGATGACCTAAGGATTACCCTATAGAGTGGGAGCACCATTGCCTCCCAAATTGCCTTCTGGATTTTCTTGTGTCCTCTCGACCATTTCCCAAATCCTTTTTTGATTATGATTCATACGAGCCATGAGAGTCATAAATTGGTCCATTCTATTCATCAGCTATGCCAACTCAGCTTACATTTGTTCCATGATCTTGAATTTGTTTTCTATGGTGAGAAAATTGCCCATGTCATGTTATTAGCTCGGGTAAGCTGGGTTTTCTTGGTATGTGCTTTGGTTTAGGAGTGGAATGAGGTGTTTACTCGTGTGATAATGGGCTAGCATCTATCAGAAACTTGCTAAGCTTGCTTTGATCCAATTTTCAAATTCTACTTGTGACAATTTTTGCAATACTCTGTCTCATGTAGCAGGCCTTATATATAGCTCAAATTGGCAAAGTTTTGTGAAGCATTTGGAGTGATTCTGATCATATAGAATGATAATAATACACATGTTAAGGTACACTACAAGTTTGGTATGGTTTTGCATGATTTTGAACAAGTATTTTAAGGGTATCATGCCTTCCATGGAAGCTACTTTGAATGATTGTGTCTTGATGTACATTGGACCATATCCTACAAACTTGGTCTCAAAAGAAAGCTCTTGTTACAAGGAACAACTCTTGTGTTGTAAGAAAGTTAAATAGAGGCTTTGAAGATCATGAAAAATAGCTTTGAAATCATGTCCTAAAAACTGACTCAAAGGACTTAGAAAATTTCTAAGTTAAAATCAATTTCAACCACTTGAATGTCATGACTTTGAAGCAACATATCCTTAGTTCTGATGAACCAAAGGTATTTCTTGGCATTAAAAGAAAGCTTGAAGGAATTAAAACAACTTTCATGTTGATTGCAAAGTGAAATTAAGCTTGGATCATCAAGAAAATAACCCTTGAACACATGTACTTCAACTTGACTTTCAACACTTAGAAAAATTCTGTGTGTTTAACAACTTGCAACTTAATTTTTCTCACCTTTATGCTTTTATAACTTTTGATCCATGCCTCCTTTGAAGTTCATTTCTTCTAAAAACTTGTAGTATGATACATCTTTAATTCTAGCCTTTGATTGCACAGTTTGACTCATGGATGAAAGAGATACTCATCTTGCAAGATAACAACATTAACATGATATTTCCACACAGAAAAATTTAGAAAACCCTAATTTAGAAAATTTTAGGAATTTCTTGAATTCTCTTGATCAAACCTCTTGATAACATGAATGATGGCTTGAAATGTCCATGGTTGACCAAAAATCCCAAAGGATGACTTTTAGCTTTGACCAACTATTGACTTTTACTCAATGAAATCAATTATCCTTCTTCTATTAATTAGAAGCCTCTAAAAAGCTTTGTGATGACCAATAGGACACACATGGAAGCCTTGAGATGTAATTTGAACCATAGAATCAAGTTTTGCTCAAAAACATAATCACAAGTTGACTTTGACCAAAACCTAGCTCACAGCCAATTAGATATGAGAGTATGATCAACTTTGAATCACTTGAAACCTTAATCACCAGATGGTTGGGTGAGCTTGTTAAGACACTTTGAAGTGTATGAAGACCTTATAGCTTGAGAAAAACATGATATTAAGGACATCTCAATTCCTATTGTTTTGAACATCACCTCTTCCTTTTATACTGATGAAATTAACAACACAAGATACCTTGATCACATGTCTTAGAGAGACAATGATATGCATGAATGATTATGAGAATTAAGCATAAGCCAATTAGGGTTAAAAATATGAGGAAACTTTTTGGGGTGTAACAATTATCAGAGTCATTCTGGACATGTTCTTGCAGAAGCGTTGACATGGTAATCTAGATGATTGACTTTCATTCAAACATGCCTTTGATTCTTAACTTGGTTCAAAGTGCATCTATAATTCATAGTATGGTCTTCTAGAATTGACTTCTTTAGAGTCATAATTGATTTTATTTTATTTGCGCACTTACCAAAAACAACTTTCATTTCTTCCCGGGAACGGACCTCCTTCAACAATTGAGTATCAATGAGGTACTTCAGACATTTTTGGTCGACTTCGTCCTAGGGAATGATGTAACACCCCTAAAATCTTAATTTATTACTTATTGATTTATTTATTTATTTAATTTAGAAAGAATTTAGAGGTTTTGGTAATTTTTGAGTATTTTGGGAGTAAAAGAGCATTTTTAGATAATATAAATAATTAGTGTATTGTTATACTATTATTATTATTATTAATAAAAATATTGAAGAAAATGACAAGGTGGTATTTAATAGAAAAAAAGTAAGGATAGGTTGGGAAATCATAAACTGGGATAATTGTCCAAAGAAGGAGAATACGATCAGTTTTCTCACATTCTCGTATTTTTGGTGAAGAAAAGCTCTGAAGAAGGGAAACAAAGGAGAGGAAGCATAAGGTCTTGAACGTTTCTAGGAACCTTGGAGAATAGTGTTAAACTAAGGAATTCTCTAAGGTATGGGGAGTTTTCATATCTTATTATAGTTTTATAGGGATTGGTTTGTCAATAGATTAGGTACTTGTAGATTATTGAGAAATTGTGGTGTTTGATGAATTGGAGCAATTTGGATAGTTAGGTGTTGTTGTATGTGAGTTATGTGGACAAATTGATGCATTTTTATGTTGGGGAAAGTTATTTCTGGGTGATATTTGAGATCAAAATGCAGCAGAAAACTTTTTGGGGAAAATTGGGTTTTGTCGCACTCTAACACGGGCCGTGTCACATGACACGGGCACCCGTGTCAGCCTTCTGGTTTAGGAGAAACAATTTTTTTGGCTTCAGTGTGCCTGACACGGGAAGTATCAAACGACACAGGCACCTGTGTCAGACCATTGTGTTTTTCATTTTTGCTGTGTTTTGAAAACTTGGGCGTAGGCCTCTGACACGGGTCGTGTCATAGGACACGACTGACCGTGTCAGATGACTGTATATGTTGTTTTTTGTGATTTTTGGGGCTTTCTCGTTCCGAATTTCGTTGTTGAGTTATTTGTTGATGTATGGATGATAAAACATGATTGTATGATAATTAAATTCTGAATATGAAATGGATGATGCACATGTTAATTTTTGGTGATTATGAGGAGTATTGCATCATTGATTTCATGGCATATTATGTTGGGGCTTCGGCTTATTAGTAGCTTCAATCCCATTGTGTGGATTGAAGTGATTTGGTGATTATGTTGTGCTCCCTTGTGGAGGGTTGATGGCCAGTGTCATCGCATGGAGAAAATCGGTACCACATGCATACTTTGCATTTCATTATAGATGACATTGCATATACATGAAGTGATTTGTGTTTGTGTTTTGGAGATATTGTTGATGATGCTACGATGTTGTTGTGCTTATTCTATTTAATTCAATGTCCTTATATTACTATAATGAATTATGATTTCTCATCCTGACGGCTTAGAAATGTTGCCTCTTATGTGGGTAACTTGCAGATGATTAAGAGTAGCTTCACAGTTCTAGAAGATTTAGAGTCTTATAGCGTGTCTTTATTATTTTAGGAGTCGTTTGGAGTTTTGTCCTGCTTTGTGTCATGTAACATCAGGTTGGGATTAGTTGCGAACTTTGTTTTCTTTTTTATGTTATGATGAAAGACCTTTTAATTTATTATGCTATTTTGAATGAATACTTTTATTTCAAGAAGTGAAAGGTTGATTTGAATTACCAAGTATGGTTCCGCTGTGAAAATGCATATTTATGTTTATGTTGATTGTGTAACCCGTGTTACAGGACAGGACAATGAGTTGATTCTTGTTTTGAATAATGTGTGACACCTTTCTATTTGATGTACTCTAATAGTGTTTTATATAAATTGATTGCGGGGTAGAGGGGTGTTACATTAGTGTTATCAAAGCATGTCGGTCTGTCTGGCCAAGTCTTGTTGTTGTCGGTCTGTTGTCAGTAGTTATTTTTTAACGATTATTCCTTTTTGATATGGTGAGTGTTGTGCATAATGGCTGGAAATAACATGCGTGCTTTTGCTGATGCTATTGCAGCTCTTGCTCGGACTACTGCTCAAAACAAAGCTCATTATGAGTTTCGTGCCTTGGAGAAGTTTCAGAGGAATAACCCACCTATTTTTGAAGGAACTCGTGATCTGGCGAGCGTGCAGAAGTGGCTCAAGGCAATTGAGAAGATTTTCAGGGTGATGGCATGTGCTGATGCGCAGAAGGGGCAATTTGGTACCCCATATGTTGTCTGAAGAGGCTGAGGACTGGTGGGATAATACTTGTCAGCGTTTGGAGGATATTTGTACTATGGTGACTTGGACTGTGTTTAAGACAGAGTTCCTTAAGAAGTATTTTCCTAAATCTCAACAGACTTCAACATAAGATGTTTTCTTTTCAGAATCTCGGTAGTAGATTCCACGGTTAGTCTCGGCAGTAAACTTTTCCAGTTGATATCTTTTGAAATTCCCACAGTGGATCTCGGCAGTAGGTTCTCCAAGTGGAATTTGGTAGAATATTTCATTTAATTTTTTCTCTTGAGTTACCTTAAGTGGTCACTTCAAGAGGTTAATTGGTAATTTTCATTTGTTTCATGAATATAAAGAAGGAATATCAACAATTATTCTAGGGATGGAAAAGTCTTGATGTGTATAATCACCTCTCCCAAAGCATGGTTTGATTTGGTTGGTTCCATACAAAATTCCTGAGCATCCCTGGCATTTTGATATTAATGATGTTTTGAGCCTCAACAGCAAGTAGGAGAGGGGATTGTTTGTTGAATGAGCATTCCCAATTTGAGTTATAATTTCTTCTTCAGAAGAGTTTTTAGAAGTGATATTCGTGTCACATGAGTATCCCCAGTTGAGTTTTGATCTCTTCCTCAGCAGATTATCTTTGAATTGAGAAGCAATGTTTATGTAGGGAATCCTCAGCCGAGTCTTTGTTCCTCAGCTTGAGTTGGTTATATCCCCTAGCAGAAGTATTGATATATCAGTTTGTTTAGAGGTTTTCTTTTACCTGGTGGTAGGTATTGATTTAAAATCCCTTGCAACTGTATTTTGGCTATGATGTTAACTTCTGGTATCCTCATGTGGGTCGGCGAGTCTGAATTTTTTCAGTGATGAATGATCTCCATGGGTATTTCTCTCGGATCTCCAGTAGGTCTGCATGTGATGATTTCCAGCAAGTTCCTATGTAATCCTCAGCAAGTCTTACACCCTTGCTCCAAGCGGAGTAAGTGTGGTGTGTTAATTATCTCTCGAGGAGATTCATTTTTATTGAAAGACATGCTTGTGAGCCTATCTCTCAGCAGGAATTTCCTCTATCCTTATCAAGGATTGTGGAAACATTTCCCTATCTCTGACAGATTATTAGCTCTCCTCAGCATTGTGGTATTCTTTTGCAGAGTTGATGTTTGATGTTTGATATTCCAGTAGGTTATCCTTTGTTTGCACCACTGGTAGATTTTCATCTGTTTTCCAACAGAGTTATGAAGATATTTATCCTCATCAGAGTTTAACAGGGACACTTCCCTCTTTTCCCCAAAGAGTGTGAAAGTTTGGTGTTGGTTGATGTATCTCCGACATGTTATCCTCTCAGAGTGGAATTTTTGATGTTATTCTTTACGGATTATTAAAGATTTCTTTGTGGATTAAATCCCTAAAAGATATTTCCTTAGTATGAGTTAAGCCTTGTAATAGGATTTCATTCCTTTGATGGCTTTTGATTATCTCCTGTAGGATTTCAAGTTGAATTTTAAACATGATTCCCAGCATTGTTGCTTTGGGATTAGCCGAGTATCCGGTTGTTGTGGTGTTTATGTCACTTGTTGCTTATCTTTATGTCTATTTTGTCAGCATATTCATACACATATTCATGCATTCTCTTTATGTATAACATCATATGTTTGCATTCTTACATTCTATGATATATCATTGTTCCCTGCTCTTTGGTGTGAATTTTCCCACGGAGCGTGTGTGTGTTGTTTTCCCTCAAGATTAGAGTGTTGACCTTTAAGCATAAAGTGTTTAGCCTTTCTAATTTCCCCACTGAGTTTGTTCCTCGTTGATGATATTGATTCAGTTTCCTCCCTAGCTTATTATCTAGATGGAACTTTCCCCAGTTGAGATATTTCCTCTTCGGGATGAGTCTTGTTTGACTGTTTCTTTCCAGTTTGTTCTTGGATTGAACTTTGGTCCTTTTGTGAATGTTTAAATTGGTTTAAATGTAACTTTGATGGTAGTAGGTATTATTCCTCCCTTATTAAAGCTTATTGCTCTTGCTCCTACTAAATACACTGGTAGTTGAGTCCATTCCCTGCCAAATACACTGGTAGTTGAGTCCATTTACTGCCAAATACACCAGTAGTTGAGCCTATTTCCTACTAAATACACCAGTAGTTGAGTCCATTTCCTACCAAATACATCGGTAGTTGAGCCTATTTCCTACCAATTACACCGGTAGTTGATCCTATTTCCTACCAAATGCACCGGTAGTTGATCCCATTATCCTACCAGATGCACCGGTAGTTGATGACTCTTTCCTAATTCATTATTCCTCCATCTATTAGACTTGAATACTTTGTTTGTTTGATGTTTTCCCGGCGGAGTTTACTCCTCCCTGTTGAATCTTATCCTGATTATGTTTACAATATTTTTCCCTAGGTTGAGTCAGCTATTAAGTGATTTATTTTCCTGGTAAACTCTTGTGTTATCTGTTGTTTTTCCCAGTGGGATTTTCTTTTGTGTCACCAAGCTTTTGCTTTTCTCTGGTGGTCGTGTTCTCCCCACGAAGATGTTGGGTTTTCATATCATATCATGATCATATTCAAATCATATCATGGTCTCTTAGGACAAAAATTGGGTTTTCTATATTTAAGTCTCTCACATCTTGTAGAGAGAAAGATGTCAATCTTCATATCTCCAGATTGAAGAAACTTAAATAGGAGCAGCTGTAACAACCTAATTTTTTCCCCTAAGATTTCTCAGTATTTTATCTGCATCTTGCATACAAACAAGATCACCCTGGTTTCTCACTTTGTGTCGGGTATAGGTTTATGCCTCACAAGGGATCACTGTTGCTATTGTTTTTTATTTGCTTTATATTTGTTTATATTTATTAATCATTAACCAAAATACAAAAATATGTTGTAGTTTGCTTCTTCTTCTTCTTTGTGCTTTCAGGAGTTGCATGGTTTTCAAAGGCCGACAGTGTTTTCAATTTAAATGTGGTTATTTAGTTATGATCTGATTCAGATGGAAGTTTGACCTAATCTTGGTTAAACAATCAGGAGATTATTTCAACTGCAAATTATTTGTGCCGATGGTAATTTCTCAGGCAATGCATATTCAAAGTTCAAGTTGTGTTGTGTGTGAAAGTTCTCTGGTATATCAAACAGTGGCTTGTGAGAAACTAGATCCAATTTGTCTTGATTGAGTGATCATCAGTTCATCAGTGGTTCATCTGTGGGTTTATTTTCCAGAGATCAATTAAGATATATTTGAAACGATTCAGAAATTAAAAGTTGATGGTCGTTGTTTCAGTGGCATTTGTTAAGTGGCTTGGGATCATATTCATTCATCATGTGTGTAGAAAATTCAAATTTTGTTATGGGCTTAAAATAAATAAAAAGTCATCATTTCGTCCATTATCCGATTCAGACACATTATTTTAGTTACCATTTTTTACCTCATCCATATTTTCCGTATCTGATTTATTCGGATTATTCACCTTTCAATTTTCAATTTTTTTAATTTCCAAATATCATTTAAGATCATTCTCATTTTCACCTATTCTCCAATATCCGATTATTTCTATTTTCCATTATCCATCTTTCTAGAAATTCTATCACCATTTTCTTTTTCCATATTTTTAATTTCAATTCAATATCCAAATTATTCATATTATATCCATTTCCAACTTTTATTCAAACACTCATTTTAATCAAATTCATCTATTTCAATATCTAAATTTCCATAAATCCATATCCATTTTTATTACCTATTTCTTTAAACTGTTATCCATTTTATAATTCTATTTTTTTATTATCATTATACCTCCTTTTTTTCCTTATACTACAAAATACATAGAAAATAAAAAGCCCATTATATTAGAGGCCCACTTTTTTTATTGTTTTTATAAAAAACTAAACTAAACAAAATGAAAAAATAGATGATGAAGTTACAGCAAAAGTACACACTGCATCACTTCATCAAGCTTTCATCAAATTCACTCTAGCCATCCCAACCACGTCAGCAAGCAACCATCACGTATAAACAGTCAAAACGCAGATTAGGCACCTCCAAAACGCGAGGTCATTGAGAACAAAACTCAGCCAAGATTCACACGCAAAAGGCAATGAATCAAAACGCACAAGACAAAGCAATAAAACGCTAATCGGATTTCAGCATGTAAACATGCGTTCTTGCTCAAATCAGAAACACACCAAATATCTCAAAAACGAATCAAAAAATTTCATTTCAAATTTTCACCAATTGTTCTATAAATAGAGCTTCAATCTCATTCAAATGCAAGCTTTGATAGCCTTTTGAATCCCTGCTAAAACACATTCCCAAACCAAAAACTTCATTAAAGCTTCAAATCCAAAGCTTCACTAACGTCATCAAATTCTCACCAAAAATCACTTCCAATCACCAAATTCTTCATACAACAACAAGAAGAAGAGAATAGAAGTTGAAGAGGAGTCTTGCTTCAATTTTTGAAGGTAGTTGGAAATTTTCGTCGGTTATTCGGAGCTCTTATTCGCTTCGTTCTTGCATCCTCTGTTAACTCGAATCATATATTTGAAATCATCTTCATCTCACGATCGTAACGATATATGATTCGAGCTCTGTCGCTTCGATTTGACGGAGCTCAAAATTGAAGTGGTGGTGGTGCTTGTACATGTAATCCGCGGTCTTGAAGAAGATGAATAGTACCTTTATGTTTTATATATTTTTTGTAATTTTTTTATAAAATACAGTGTTGGCTTTGGGCTTAAGTGAAAGTTAGGTCCATTATTATCTCAATCATACGTTCTAGTGCCTCACCCCATTTCTCCTTTTTTTTTTTTTTTTTTAGCTCTCATGGATTTTGTTATTTTCATTTAAATTGTTCCTCTTATTTTTTTATTGTGACTATTTCTTTGAACTTTGAAAATTATTTTTGAAAAGAGTATTTAAAAATATTGTTAGTTATTTCTCTTATGGATTATTTTTAGATCTTGAATTTTTTATAAAATCTCATCAATAACAATGAATCTTGGGTGTAGATTTTTATCCACCAATTGAGATGATTGATATTGATGATGGTTTAATAAATTTGAGATCTAAAATATTTAATTCATATTTCACTTCATCTCTTATTTTTCTTTTGGTCGATGAGATCTCTGATTCGACGATTGTTGATTTTCAAAGATGTTTAATCTTCATTATTTGAAATCTATGGATGAATAATCATATAGATCATTCTCCATACTTTGGAATCGTGATAGGTTGCCTTTGATAAATCAATGTGAAATATCAATTAAGATTAGACCGTTACGACTTTTTCTTTTAGTGTGGCATATTTTCGGAGGATGATCCATTATATCATCTCTCTAACATGTATTAGCATAAATATTGCTCACCTTAATTAGTGTTGGTAGGCCTCATTTGTAGGGTAATTACTTCGTAAATTACTTGGTGATTGCTTAACATAGACCTAAATGTGTCCCGAATTCGGAATAAAAAACCAATTAGATACTTGCACTTTTGTGGAACGAAAATCGTGTTGGTCGCGTAATACCAAAGTGGTTAGTATTTTTGTGTTAAGATCCACGACTTTTGAAGTTTGATGTGTAGTTGCTTTGGGTATCCCAATCTTCTTTCAAACTTCATTGAATTTGGATCTAATTTTCTTGATTAATCACTATAGTGTAAGATACTAAACAGAATCAGTTACTTTCTTTTTGGTTGTGGATGATTAAGTTCACCATATCATTATTATGTACATATTATTATTATTAATACTATATTACTATTCTATTATTTCTCATGCATTTTATTGTTCTTTAATTTTATTTTCACACCTTTATCTCCTTAAATTTTATTATGCTTGATCATCCATTATCATGTTTATATTCTTGCTATTATTTTGTTGTGTTGATTTTTCTTTTGTCCGCTTGGACAAAAAAATATTAATAAAGGCTTAAACCATAAAGAACTTAATTATTCCCATCTTGGACTATTTGTTACTAGCCTATGCTTTGGAGTGATTCACCTATTAACAACTTTGAAGTATTGATGAAATTTTGGACTTAGAATTAGAACTCCTTATCCCTTTGCATGGAAGTGTTAATCATTGAAGACTTGCCTTTATTTGGCATTGGCTTTTAAATGCTTAAGGATAAAATTCTTATTAATACTTTGAAGTGGCCTCATTTCGTTTAGATCATTCTATTCCCTAGATTTTATTTTGTGTAGTAGGTTAGCCTCTTCATCTCTTCCCCCTTCTTCAATTTTCAAAACTTCTTTCTTTTTCAAAGGATTCTCGTTTCAAAACCATCACCTCTTTAATAGATAAAACCATAACTTTTGTCAAGTGGATTTCACTAATTTTTTTCTTTTAAAAAATATATGAAATTAATCATCTTGACTTTAATTCAAAAAAAAAAGAACCAAACTCATTTAAGTTGTTTTGTGCCTTTGTGCACCTTTTTGGTTTTCTTTACAAGTGTAGATTATGAGTCATTATTCTTTAGTCGGGTGCAAGTCTCTTAATCTCCATGGTTATAATTTGTTGTAATTGAGTCTCTTTTCATTCGTGGAGGTTTAGTGGCATACTCGTCGATTTTATCCGAGTTGGCGCCCTCCCCATAATGATATATGAGTCCATTCCCTCATTCTCATGGAAGATTTGTTAGGCTATCCACTTGAAAATGACAAATTATCTTCACTTAATAAAATCAATCATAACTAACCCTTTTCACTATTTGTACCATGAACTACGGGGTTTTGATCTCGCATTGCACATTGTGGGTACGTAGGCATGAGGTGGTAAACCTCTCCAAACACAAAAACATTAAAAATTAATTCTTCTCTCATCCCTCCACTCTCTTTTACAAACATTTTCAAACCAAAAGCAATAAATTTTTCAAAGGGCTCCCATGGAGTACCACAGACATTTTGGGTGCGTAAAACCTTCCCATTATGTAACATATCCCCTTACTCGTTTCTCATCTTGTTTCTTTAGATTGTTGTTTTTAGATTCATTAGGATTTATTCACTCTTTTTTCCTTTTCCACTTGGAATAAAATAAAAGCGCGATGGTGACTCTATTTACTTTGAGTTAAGTTAACTAATAGCTTACACTCATTATTTTACCGCTACAGTTCCCAGCTTCAAGCATTGTGATCAAGAAACAATAATACATTCATCCCGAAGGGTACAATACTATCGTCATCCGAATAATGATTTAACTGAGTTCTTATGAGAGAACAAGGCCATTTTATGCGAGTTCCCTGTGAGCCCTCGGGTGCCAGTGGGTTCGCCAACAAATTTGGTCTGCCACTGTCACCACTGGAGAGGGATGTTACCACAAAGGTCCTCAATGATTGGTCCCCAGATGTGCATAACTATCAAGGTCGTATCCTGAAGTAGGGAAGGCCCTTATATCAGAACATTTCCAAGACGACCGTAATCTAGGTGTGGA
The DNA here is from genome assembly GCA_963966055.1 of Lathyrus aphaca. Lineage (NCBI taxonomy): Eukaryota > Viridiplantae > Streptophyta > Magnoliopsida > Fabales > Fabaceae > Lathyrus > Lathyrus aphaca. Next base: position 413,591,122 of record OZ014525.1, read on the forward strand.
ACTCACTACTACTCGCATGACAAGATATCATGAAAGCAAAATGATTGTCCATACTAAAGTCTAAGGTGCACTCGAGCCTTGGTATTGGGCCCATATCACAGTAACTCTCATCCCACCAAGAAAAACCAGACAGTCAAGACAGTATAATAATGATTAATGATAAATAAATACTGAAAGCAATAAATAAAACAATATAGTAAGACTGTAGAGAAAAATAGTAAACTAAACACACAACAACAAACATATAAACACCCAAAGAAACAGAAACAGACAAGCGCTAGGATTGACTCGCAAAGGGAACCCGAGATACTCTAGTTAGGAGGTCCCTAGCAGAGTCTCCAGCTATCGCTCCCGACGGGATACACGCTTGCTGGAAATGTTTCAAAGGGTAAGGATAAAACTGTTGTTGAACTGGAATTGCTACTGGAAAGAAAAAAGAAAAGGAATGGGAAAATGTAGGGAAAATAAAGAGAGTACTCGAACAGGCCCTACCCCACTGCCTACGTATCTCATGGGGATGAGAATCAGAGTCGGCATAGTTCCCCTAACTAGGAAGGAAAACTGCTTGTTTGTGTTTTTTAAGATTGAACTGCTTATGCCTATGCTTAGGCGTTGTAGGATTGTCTGGCGCGAGTGTGTTTACTGTCTTGCAAAGAGACAAGTAGGAGCAAGTTCTTTAGTTAAGAGTGAAGAATATGAGAAAAGAATTCCTGAAGGAAATACATTTATTGTTAGTTTGAATGCTTTTAGAAGCTTTTATTGAGTTTGGCGCAAGAAAATGTATTCAAGCCTTTTCCATGGAGTGTGTACTTCTTACATCACTCCAAGATGGAATGAAGAATAAGCACACCCAAGCAAGGAGAAGACCCCTAAGACTTGGTTCCTAGGATTAGGGCTCAAGCACACTAACTCATTAAACATATTAAGTGTTTTTGTATTTTGAAGTGAAGAAGTATTTTTTAAGCTTTTCTTCGTGAAAATGACTTCAAGTTTAAACTTGTACATCATGCTAGACAAGTTCACATTACCCCAAGATGGGATAGATGCGAATTCCCCATGGAATAAGTCTTTGACATAAGAAGTCACTTCAACCTTTATTAGGTACATTTTAGTTGTTTTGAGATGAGAAGAGAGAAAGCACCAAAGGAAATCAAAGGTAAAATGTATAAGGGAGACTAAACCTAATGAATTTATCATGCTTGGATATCCTAGGTTTGTGAGGTTTGAGGATCTATATGATAATGAAGAAGGAAGAAGAAAAGAAAAGAAAAAAGAAAGGAGAGAAAGTTAGAAGACAACTTACTTCCAAGATGAAAGTTATGTTGCTTTAAAGGGGGTGAGAATAAACTATGAAAAATAAAGCATATTGAATGTTTAACCAAACATAAGTATAAATATTAAAAGATAAAAGAGAGATTGGAATGTGGAAGCACATCCACATCCCTTCAACTTACCAAAGCCCCTACAAGGTTAGTAATGAAACATACAAGTTCAAGAGAGGGAAGATGGAAGTCAAACACATAAAGCACACCAATGAAAGAGAAACAAAGGTTCTTAGACCTTACAAGTCATAATCACATCACAATAACAAACATTAAGTTCAAAGAACCCAACCATAACCAAACAACTTGCAAAGAAGCAAAGGAAAGATGAATAAGCTCTAAGTTACAAAAGAAGAAGTAAGAATGCAAATATGCATGAACATGGTCAAAGAAAAATGACAAAACACAAATTCAAAACCAAAACACCACATTTTAATTCCTAAAGTCATCCAAAATGATCATACCAAAATGCATGAGTTAGTTCATGGCATAATGAGAGATGAGGAGAAAAATGCAAGCATATAATCATGTTATAAGAACAAGTGAGACAAAGATGAAGATAAAAGAAGCAAGGATGATATTAAATGATCAAAGTCATGAGAAAATGCATAATATGACATGTTAGATATGCATAAATGATCATGGCAAAGATTCATGGCAATCAAGTTCATACAACTTAGCAAACATGTAAGAAGATGTCACATTAGGAGATGAATGTTTCATACTTGAAATGAAATGCAAAAGATGCAAAATAGCATACAAGTATGGATTTGTATGGATGAATAAGTATCATAACATAAATGAGAATTCAAATGATATGTTGATATGGTCATTGTGGAAGCACACAATCAAACATGAGAAACATAGGATGAAGACATGAGAAGAAATTAGGTCAAAAAGGCAAATGAGATGCAACATACAAGACACAAGGTCAACATGAATCAAATGCACTTAATAATGATAAAACAACGTTCCTAAGAATCTAAACATGTCACTCAAACACAAACAATAAGCCTCAAATGGTGGCACTAATGCCTCATGCAATTAGGGTTAGGAGAAGTCAAGCGGTTCAAGTAAATGTTTCTTCAAACACGATCAACAAAAAAATAGCAAATGACATTCAAAAATTATGAAATTAGAGCACAAGTGTCATCAACCAGAGAGAAAACACATATCAAAAGATCATGAAAACAATCGGAGAGGAAGGACCTCAAACAATCAACAAAAATCACTTAAGAACCAAAGATCAACATGCAACGATGAAAGACCAAAATGCAATAAATAAAAGTTTAAAAAATGCAACAAAATTTTTTTTAAGAGGTTTCGGATGTTACTAAATGAATTCCAAAATATTGATTCAAAAATGTTTTGTATGCTAAGAGAAAATAATATTTGAAGTTGATGTATGTAAATAGGAACAAGTTTAAAAAGAAATAAAATAAAATATTAAAAATGGTATAAAAAATATGAAAAATCAGAAATAAAAAATTTATAAAATTATTTTAATCTTTTAATGATGCTCATGAATTTTTGTAGAATTTTAGGATGCATTTTAATGATTTTAAGAAAATACAATGAAAAAGTATGAAAATAAAAATGAAAATGGATGACAATGATGCAAGGGGTGAAGACAAAGCAAAAAATCATGTTATAATATGACATTGGGCTCAACAGGGGGTGGGAATATCGCTAATCCTATGCTCAGTCCATAAGACACAGGTCAACACTCATAAAAGTCTATGGTCAATACTCTGACCTAGCATATGCCTTCAGATCAATCCAACGCATCATAAAGAGTCAAACAATCAAATAAGTATGAAAGATGAACGCATCAGATCAAGAGTTCATAATAAAACACATTGGCGCGCACACAAAAATAATTAAATGAAATTAAGAAGTCATGCATGTTGCACATGAATTTTAATGCACTGGCTTCACTTGGACCATCAGATCATAAGATCTAATGGCTGAGACATCATCTTCAACCTCCATTCTTCGGGTGACTTGCAAATACGTCCAGTGTCGGAGCCCTGTCATCGGTCACCTGCTCATGCGAATCATAACCAAAAAAATTCCAAATACATGAAATAAGACCATAGATCAAAACATAATCACTTTCAGGATCTCAAATATCACATTCAATTCATCAAATAAAGCATGAATTAAGAGAATCGGAACCAAACATTTAGATCTGAAAAACTTCAAACTCACAATATGAACATGTTACACGTCAAAAATCAATTCTAAATACATCAATACATTCAGCAACATCCAGAGATTCAAACACACATAAAACACTAAGATCTAAGAGCAAGAATTCATCACTAACTTGAGAACTTAAAGAGCTCAAAATACTCCTAGAAAACCATCTACAAGCTGTAGACCAAGCCTTAGGAACCTCTAATTGCAAAATAAATTCAATTAGAGCTTGGATGTGCTCTGGATCTTGAGATTTGAAGAAGTGCAATTCAAATTCAGATCCTATGAAATCCTTGCTTATAGCTTCAAATGATGATTGATTTAGCTTCTATGAACTTCAAGGAGTGAGAATATTAAATAAATTTTTGAAATGCACTTGTGTGGAGGGAGAAGTAAAGAGAAAAAGCAAAATGCAAATTCTGATGAAACTGAATAATGGATCAACCTCCCCCTCAACTATGGTTATCTGAGGCTTTTGTATGATATAATTTGGGCCTAACCAGAGTTAGAGACCCAAGGGAAGTGTGGTCAAGAAGTTTGGAGGAAATTTGCAAAAATGCATGTAATTATGGAATTTGTGATTTACACATGCATGAGGAATGAATTTTGCGTGCATTTTCCTCACATGATCCATAAATTAGATTTGAAATGAAATTGTGACTTGTGGTTGCAAATTGGCCATTTGAAATGAAAGTGAGAAATAAGTCATGAAAATGTGAAATTCCAAAGCCAATTTTGCTTCAAATGGTGTGTATATGAAGTGTATAGAATGAATTGTCAAGTTAGAAGCAACATAATCCTTGTAGGAAGCATTTAGCAAAAGTGGAAGAAAGTGAATTCATGGAAAACCCTAAATCACCACCTTTGGTATTTTGATCATATCTTGAGCTTCACAAATGCTATGGAAGTGATATAGTACTTTTTGGAAAGGGGAGAGAAATACCTTCAATTTTCATGTTTGGAAAAATTCCATTTCGATAATTTTTTATGATGAAAGATTAGGTTGAAGATGGTTTGAAAAGTTGTCAAAAATGGAAATTTCACATTATAGGTCATTTTCCAAAAAATAGTAACTTTTTCCCTACTTCTTAATTCTTGATGAATGACATGAATCTTGACATTTGAGAAACATGTGAGGGTATGGGACCTTGGAAATCATGAAGAAAATCTCAACATACCATAATTGACTTTTTTCCTTGCATGGTTGACTTTTGCTTGCACCACAATTAACTGTCTACCTGAGAAACTTCCTCAATGAACCAATGTCTCAAAATACTTCCATAGGTCCTTGAGAACATATGTAAGACCATGAAAACAAGTTAAAGCCATGAAACCCTCAATAAGCCTCTTGCCACAAAACCATTTTGGTCATTGTATAAGAGATATTGCACTGAACTATCTTCTAATGAATTTCCCTCCTCTAGGGACTTGAAACACCATTTGGGCTTGTGTGTGATGTGAAAGACCTTTGAGCCTAATTAAGAAACACTTTACCCTTATCATTTCCTTTGGATTATCACAAAATTTCAAGTTATTGACTGCATTCCTTATGCCTTCAGTTATGGATGTTATGCTTCAAATTCTTATGCTAAGAATGCCATGATATGTATGCAAATGAAATGCTAAATTCTATGAAATGAGAGGGGAAAATCTTGGGGTGTTACAATAGGCTTTTATCTAAAGGGGGTAAATAAATCACAAATTTAAAATTCAAACTTTTGGAAAAAATGGTTTTCAAAAGTTTTATGGTACAACAGTAATAACCCAATTTGAATCGTCTAACCGAACCTACTATCAAAAATCTTAGATATGTGTAAAGGTACACAATTGGATGGTAACAAACCTAAATTATCCAACAACAATTTATCGTAACATAATCAAATGCTAACTTATACATAAAGCTTATTTCCAATGATAAAAATCAAACAAAAACACAACAATGCAATTTATCAGACACTTTGTGTGCAATCGATAACATTTGGAAATTTGATTTGTTTTGTTGATGTTAAAAGCCAAACACAATCAAAGTTATTATGACTATATAAACAACAACTACTACTACTTTAAAAGGTAATTGAAAGCAACTTCCAATCGAATTGACCAAACACAATCGAAGATTTGTTTTGGCAGTTCCCAATTCGGCCTCGTTATAGGTACTTATGTCCTAAATTCAAAATTGCTTTGAGATACTTACAGTTAACCTTAATTTGAAAAAAATATGTATATATGAGATTAATAACTCTAACCCCATAAACCCTATGGTTTGTTGTTGATTCTACCACCTCCTAAAACCTTGATCAAAGATTGATCAAGTCACCAATAATGTTGCTTCAATCCACCAGTTCTTGTTACCACCTTGCAAGACCTATTGTCTCAAGGTTTTCGCTCGTTCGAATTAATCTCAAGAACACACTTAATGAACCCAATATTTATGAACACGATCCACCGTCTCACGCTACTCCCTTGCAGGGAACCACCTTGTCCCCTGGCCTTCACTTGATAAGATCTGTATTTGCGTAATCTTGTCCAAAACCTTCAAATTTACAATGATCTTGTAGGGAAATCTCAGCTTGGTTTTTTTATTTGAAACACACAAAGAACTCAACCCAATATTCTCGGTACACCAACCTAATTAGACGTTATCAACCCTAATATAGATGGTTAACGAATCAAAAAATGATTATGTGTAGTTTGATTGTGTGTATGCATATAAGAAAGGTTGAAGATGATGAGTATGCTTTGTAATATTAGTTTCGTTTAGGTTTTACACTAGAACCTTCTTCTAAAACCCACACTTAGAAATGATGCATGTATCAAGTATTTATAAATATGCAAGATTGGAAGCAAGAGGAATGTTAAAGAATGGAGAAAAAATATGATTTATTGAAAAATACATTGTATGTGTCGACCTATGAAGGTCTTAGGTCAGCCTATAACAGTTAGAATATAGGATAATGGCTACAAGCTTTATTATTGATGTTTGTGCATCGACCTATAGACTACATACGTCGACCTATACTGTAGAACTTTTTTTATAGGCCGACCTATGGAGTGAGTACATAAAATAGGCTTTAAAAATGAGTTACATAGGTCAACCTGAAGTCGTATAGCCCGACCTATGCAATTAGCACCTAAAATAGAATTTAAAAATGAGTTACATAGGTTAACTTTAAACTCGTATAGGCTAACCGATAGACCTATTTTTCACATGAAACCTTTTCTAATCATTTTTAATGCTTGAAATCATTTATAAACTATTTCCAAAATTATGTTATGCATCCTAATGCTAAGATGCACATCTAGAATCAAAGGATACCATTCAATATACATTAACGCTACATTATCCTTGTTTTGACATCATACAAAACAAATCGACCGAAAAGTTTCACTCACATACTCCTCCTTTTTTATGATGCAAAAACGTGAGACAATGTTTTTACGACGTTTTGTGTCTTCATGAAGACTCTCCCGGGATATATGCATCCAACTTCATCTTGTATACTTTTTCCCCTTTGGCAATTTCAAAAAGAAACAAATAAAACCATGAGAAGTATCTTATATTACATACAAACTAATATACCATACAAATGCAATTTGCAAAGATAAGAACATCAACATGATAATACTCAAATAGAATGATTTTCATATTAAAAAACTATTGAAATTGCTACAAATTTCTAGAATATTCTTAAATATAATATGTAAGAAAATGGTAGAATATCCTAGAACAACCTAGAACTATAATGCATAAAAATAGTAGAAGAATCTAGAACCATAAATATATGTAAATAAAAGAACAACCTAGAACTATCATGATACTCATCTATCATGAAAACTCTTCAAAGAACTATTGTAATGTAGAGGTTGGTGACTTGAGCCTATAAATAGGCCATTGGTGTCTTGTAATTCATCATCCAAGAAATCAATGACATATCCTTCTTTCTAAACAACTCTCTAAAAATATCTCTTATCAACTATCAATTAATCAACTACTAATAGTGGCATCAGAGCTATGTTCGGTCATATATTGGGCGTAGTTACGTTATCTACCTAACATTCTAAAATCCTCCAATCTACTACAAAAATTCCCTTCATACTACTAACCCACTCCAAAACATATTTCTAAGCTATGGCTAACACCACTTAATCATCATCTATTTTTGTCCCTATTTTCAATGGTGAAAATTATGATTTCTGGCGTGTTAAAATGGAAACGTTTTTTTCATCTCAAGATTTATGGGACATAGTAGAAGAAGGCTTCATCGTTACCGCGAATACTTCAACTTTAATGCAACTCAAGAAAAGGAGTTGAAGAAAAATAAACAGAAAAATTCAAAGGCATTGTTCACCTTGCAACAAGCGGTAACTGATTCAATATTTCCAAGAATTATGGGTGCTAAGACTGTCAAAGAAGCGTGGAATACGTTGCAGGAGGAGTTTCAGGGAAGCGATAAGGTACGTGTCGTTAAACTTCAATCTCTAAAAAGAGATTTTGAACTATTGAAGATGAAGGAGTCTGAGACAATTAAAGATTACTATTCTAAAGTTAAATAAATAGTTAGTAAAATGATAGCTTTTGGGGAGGCTATTCTTGACAAGAAAATCGTTGAAAAAATTCTAATTACTATGCCCCCAAAGTTTGACCCCATTGTGACAAAGATTGAAGAAACCAAATATTTGTCCACCCTATCAGTGACAGAACTAGTGGGCTCTCTTGAAGCATATGAGCAAAGACTGTATGGGCATAAAGAAGATACACTTGAAAATGCCTTCCAATCAAAGCTAAAATTTCAGCCCCAAAATAAAGAAAATGGAGGAAAGAAAAATTATGGAGAAACTTCCAGAAGAAGAGAAGTTTCTAGAAATTTCCTTAAGAACAAGCTAGATAAAAAATACTCCATGCAATATATGCAAAAGACTAGGCCACACAGAGAAAAATCTTTGGTACTGTAATATGACACAATGCAACCATTGCAAGAAGTTCAGGCACGTAGAGAAAAATTTTCGCAACAAAAATAGGCATCAAGCTAATATCGTAGAGGAGAATGATCAAGAACAATGTATGTTCTATGCCACTCAAGACTCAATCAAACAAAAAGGAGGAAGTTGGTACTTGGATAGTGGATGTAGCAATCACATGGCCAAGGATGATACTATTTTCAAAAGCATTGACGAGTCCGTCAAAGCCAAGGTTCGACTGGGAAATGGAAGTGTTCTTGAATCAAAAGGTAAAGGCATTGTCATGGTGGAGATAAATAAAGGTACGCGACTAATCCATGATGTCTTACTAGTTCCCAGCCTAAAAGAAAATCTCCTAAGTATTGGCCAAATGATAGAGAGAGGCTACGCACTTTACTTTGAATGAGGTGTATGCAAAATCTTAGACAAAAAAAAATAAAAGGTATGAGATAGCCCAAGTGAAGATGAATAAGAGCAATAGAAGCTTCCCTCTAAATTTAAAATATGCAACTAACATTGCCATGAAGGTACAAATAGATTTTTCATGGCTCTGGCATCGAAGATTTGGCTATTTCAACACATATGCCTAGAAGTTGTTACATGAAAAGAACATGATGAGAGATCTTCCAAGCATAAATGAAAATAACGAAGTGTATGAAGGATATCTCCTTGGAAAGAAACACTGATTTCCGTTCTCAACAAGCGGAGCATGGAGAACGAAAGATCTGTTGGAGCTGATACATACTGACGTCTGTGGACCAATGAGGACGCCATCACATGAGAACAACAAGTACTTCATACTCTTCATTGATGACTTCTATAGAATTACATGGGTCTATTTCTTAAAAGAAAAGTCAGAAGTTTTTGGAGTGTTCAAAAATTTCAAGGCCCTTGTTGAAAATCAAAGTGGAAAACGAATAAAAGTACTAAGAAGTGATCGCGGAAAAGTGTACACCTCCCCCGAGTTTGATATATTTTTGTGAGGATGAAGGTATTGAGAGATAACTTACGGTCGCATATTCTACTCAACAAAATGGTGTGTCAGAGAGAAGGAATCACACAATTATGGATATAACAAGATCGATGCTCAAGGAGACGGAACTTCCTAACACATTCTGGGCTGAAGCAATATACATTGATATTTACATACTCAATAGATGTCCAACTAAGGCAGTACAAGATAAGACTCCAATTGAAGCCTTGAATGGAAAGAAGCCATCAGCAAAGCCCCTAAGGGTCTTTGGATCTATATGCTACATTCATATTCCAGACCTGAAGAGGCACAAGCTTGAAGACAAGACTATACGAGGTATCTTCCTGGGGTATATCATAATCTCTAAAGGTTATCGTGTCTACAACTTACAAACAAAAAAAACTCATCATCAGTTGAGATGTTGAAGTTGATGAGAATGCTTCTTGGAATTGGGATGAAGAAAAAGTAGCAAAGAACATCCTTATACCAGCTCAAATACCTCAATATGAAGTTGAGGAAGAAGACCTAAGTGAACCCATTTCACCTCCACAACAACAGCAAGATCAAGAACTATCATCACCATAGTCTACTTCAAGACGAGTAAGATCTTTGGTAACATATATGAAACCTGTAACTTGGCCATACTTGAACCTGAAAGCTTTGAAGATGCGTCAAAGCAGGTAGTATGGGTCAAGATAATGGAAAAATAGATAAATATGATCGAGAAAAACAACATGTGGGAGTTAGTAAATCGTCCCCTTGGAAAATATATCATTGGGGTTATGTGGGTCTATAAGACAAAGTTCAACCCTGATGGCACCATACAGAAACACAAGGTGAGACTAGTAGCTAAGGGTTACTCTCAACAACCTGGGATTGACTACAATGAGACCTTTGCACCAGTAGCTCGTATTGATACCATTAGAGCTCTAATAGCTCTTGCATCATAAAAAGGATGGATTATCCATCAACTAGATGTCAAATTTTCCTTCCTCAACTGTGTACTTGAAAAAGAGATCTATGTGGAGCATCTACAAGGATTCATTTCTGAAGGAGAAGAAAGCAAAGTGTTAAGACTAAGAAAAGCACTCTACGGTTTGAAACAAACACCTCGAGCATGGTATAGAAGAATCGATCAGTATTTCATGAATCGAGGATTCAGGAGGAGCAAGAATGAGCCTACACTTTACATCAAGTCTCAAGGTCAGTACACTCTCTTAGTTTCTCTATATGTAGATGATCTTATCTACACGGGAAACAATAATAAGATGATGATGGAGTTTAAAGAAGACGCGATGAAGACCTTTGAGATGACCAGCCTTGGTTTGATGAGTTACTTCCTCGGTGTAGAGGTAAGTCAAAGAAATGAAGGGATATTCATCTTGCAAAAGAAATACAAAGAAGACTTACATAAGAAATTCAAGATGCATGGTTTTAAACTTGTCGTTACTCCACTCATAACAAATACAAAACTACAAAAAAATGATGGGGCACCAGAAGTTGATGCTTCTATATGCAGAAGTCTAGTTGGAAGCCTCCTATATTTGACAGTTACACGGCCAAACATAATGTATGCTAGAAGTCTTCTATCAAGATTCATGCAAAGCCCAAGTCAAAAATACACTTTGGAGCAGTGTATGCATGTATTTTCGACACCAGGCTTTTTAAAGATCATTTCATATTCCTAAATGTAAGATATGCCTACGAACGAAATAAGGATGCATTTTAGTACTACAACAGACTTTGTCAATAAAAAAGTATTAAGATCAGCTAATAGTGTTCGACAACGGTAAATGCGTATCATGGTTTGTTTTAACATGAAACTATGTGATGTTCTAACTAGTTGGAATTTTATATGCATGGTGACACAGGATTAGTATTGAAATGATACTTTCGACAAGATCTGCAAAAGAAGGAAAATAAAGGAAAAGCATTCGACAAATTTGACAAGTAACGTTGGGATATTCCATAGTTCGACAGAGGAGATGGTATCTTGTTGTTTCGACATGGGGAAGAGGTGTTATGTTTAAGCCTTAAGGAGAAGTTCAAATTTGAACCTTGGTTTCGTTTGGAAAAGGAATACGTGGATGTTTTAGGAACATGCAGAAAGCCAAGTGTCAAGTTTTTAGAGTTTTTCCGTTAGTTAGCAGTTATTTTATTTTTGTATAAATAGGATAGCCTTTGTTAAGTTTTAGTGTGTGAAAACTTGTACAGAAAATTCCAGTAAAAATACTCTGAATACTCGTGCGTAAGAGAAAATGAGATTTGTTTGGAAATGTATGTATAAAAACCATATTTTATTCCATTTTATGAAAGCTTTACAATTTTTTTATTTCTTATTATGTTTACCAGTTCAATTTATCTTTCAGCCTATATTCTTATAAACACTTTTAAGCCTTTTTCGTTTATCTTATTAGATTAAGGACGTTAACTTAACCATATGATTACAAATCCTTCTTAATAAAAAAGGAATCAAGACACTATATAGAAGATTCAAAGAACGTTTGTCTTAAGAGTTTATAAAATACATTCAAATCTTAGCACATGTGTCATAGGACTTGTTTGGTTGGTCCTGCAAGTTATCCAAATTCAGTAATATTGGAAAACCAGAGATTGTTCGTTAAAATCTACTACGAACAAATTGGCACGCCCAGTGGGACCAATGCTAAAATTCTTAAAGAATTCAATAAAGTGACTCTTAAATTTAAAAATGTTTACTACGTTGTATGATTCTGAGAAGCGGTAAATTAGTCGTAACTAACATAGAGAGACCAAAAAGAACTAGAGTAAGAAGAATGACAAATCCAACACATAACTAGAATGAAAATAATACAGTACTTACCGCCACTCCTTTGACTGGAGGAAACACAGGGCCAGTTTTTGTGTCAGAGGCCATACCCTCTTCGTCAGGGTCAACACCTGCGTTTGCATTGTCTCAAAGTGCGCCTAGTTTTTCTTCCATGGGACCCCAAATGTCTATGGGAACACCTCCCCCTATAGGAAACATTCACAGGCCTTTTGTGACGAACTTTACAATGCGTTTGTTTGGTAGGGAACAACCTTATGGGATGCCTACTACCACTATGGAAAATTTACAAAATGCATCTGCAATCTATTCTGATTCCTTATTGAATAGGTCATCACCATTACAAGGATCAGGATCTGGTGGAAACATGAGATTAAATCAAACCCCACCAGGCTTCCAAATGCTAGCAATTACAAATAATTATGCGCAAATAATACGACAACAAATGGACGAAAGTTACCATGATATGGTCCAAATGTTGACACAACAAATGGGAATAGTCGCCAATCCTTTGATACAAAATACCATCCAAACAAATCAAGTATTGGCAGCGCAGATGGCGCATATTTTTGATTTCTTTGGTGTCCCTCAGATTCGACAGAGAGAACCTGTAATTCAGAGCCCAATGGTCAATGTCGAAGAAGAGTCTACAATAAACCAGAGGCCTCTAAACAATCCTCAGGCTAACCTTAGGATCCAAGAAGAGGTGGTCGAACAGCCTCGTGTCGAAGTCCCTGTTCAACAAGAGCCTAGAAGGGTATTAGTCCAGAGAGGTCAAGATGTTGATGATGTCTTGCAACAGAGAATGCGCTATAATAATTTACCTGTCAAAAATAATTTGGCAGTCATGGTCGAAAGAATAATGGCGCAAAATGGGGTAAATATAGGATTTCAAAGGCCTAGCTATACTTCCCCATTATATAAATATGTTTTACAATAGGAGTTACCTCCAAGGTGGAAAATCCCCAAATTTACCAAATTTTCAAGGGATACTAGTGAATCCACAATAGAGCATAGAGCGCGTTATTTAATCGAATCAGGAGAAATAGCCCATAATGAAAATCTAAGAATGAAATACTTCCCAAGTTTTTTGACGAAGAACACGTTTACTTGGTTTACATCCCTGCCAGCAAACTCCATATATACATGGACTCAGTTGGAAAGATTGTTCCATGAACAATTTTACATGGGACAAACTAAGATAAGTTTGAAGGAATTATCCAGTGTTAAGAGAAAGTTTTCAGAGCCCATAGATGATTACCTAAATAGATTCAGATTGCTGAAGGCATGATGTTTCACACAAGTGCCAGAACAAGAATTAGTCGAAATGGCTACAGGAGGTCTAGATTATTCCATAAGAAAGAAACTAGATACCCAATATTTGAGAGACATGGCACAATTAGCAGATAGGGTAAGGAAAATTGAAAGACTAAAAGCTGATAAATTTAGGGCAAACAAAAGTACAAAGGAAATAATGGCCTATGTAGGAATATTCCAAGAGGACGAGGGTGACGAGGATGAGCCATTTATCTTTGACGAACAAGAAATTGATTTGGCAGAATTGAAACAAAGCCCACCATACGCTTGTAAAATGCTAACTCCGTCGAACGGAAAAAATCCAGTCGAACCAGAAAAGAATAACAAGTTTCCTAAAAGAACGTATACTTTCGACGTCACCAAGTGTGACGAAATTTTCGACTTATTGGTTAAGGATGGTTAGTTAATAAGACCACCAGGAGTTAAAGAACCTCCTGTTAACCAACAGAAAAAGAGAGGTTTTTGCAAATACCACAACTTTCTTGGTCATAAAACTTCTCAATGTTTCCTTTTCAGGGATCTTGTTCAGAACGCAATTCAGGATGGAAGGTTGAAGTTTGGAGACAAACCAAAGCAATAAAGGAGGATTGACACCAATCCTATGCAGGTGATGGAGGCCAACTATGTTGAACCATTCAATGTGAACATGGTCAAAATTGAAAAGATGTCTGAAGACAGCTTTGAGATGATAGAAGCCACTGAAGGTTTCGACACCCACATCAACATGGTGGGGATTGCTGAGGATCTCCTAGACCAGGCCAAAGTGAAGGAAGTAACCAAAGACCATGTGACCATGCCAATGGTGATCAAGATTACTGATGATCTTGATGTAAAGACGCTGGATGACTGCAGCCAAAACAATGTTGAGACTACTGAGAGTTTCGACAACCCAGGCCACGTTGAGATCACTGAAGATTTCAACAATCCAAACAATGTTGAGACTATTGAGAGTTTTGACAGGCAAAACAAGGTAGAAACCACTGAAGGTCTCAACAAAAGAAATAACAGCATGCCTGAGAATAGAATAATATGGGATACTCTGGGAGAGCCAAGTGAAAAGTTTGATTACCTTGTGAAATACACTGCCCCTGCAAATTCTCATGTTGACATCAACAAAATCCAACCAACTGGATGGGAAAATGTCCCTGTGAACAATAAAGAAGAATATGATAGTTCTTATATAATCAAAAAGAAGGTTGTTGAGGGCCTTACCATGGGAAACAAGATTGATGACGGTTTCGACCCTGATCAAACAAAAGAGAAGAATGTTGTAGGCTACACCAACACTGTACCACCTGTCAACAAAGACATTGAAAGAATTAAGGTTGAATTCGTTGAAGGTCCTGCAAAACCGGTCCCTTATGGGATACTACGCAAGACCATGAAGGATCCAAGAAAGCAACAAGTCAAAGAAAAGAGTCTTTTTCAGACAAAAGGCCAAAGTAAATTTGAAGAGGCTCTTGTTAGAAAAATGAATAGATTAAGTATTACTGACGGACAAAAAATAGATATCAACATGGTGGATTGGTCTCATAAGACCCAAGAGGAGGCTGATGAAGATCACCGTCTAGAAGAACACCAGAAGCTAGCATATCCAAAGGAGGAAGAAATTCTGGCAGAATTCATCCAAAGATTTCAAAGAAAGAAAACTAAAGTGATGTTATGTCCACGTTGTAGTGCAATCTTCGATAGGAAGGCAGCAACAAACTTAGAAGCAGTGTATAAATCCCATAGAAAAGGAAACTGGGGGAAAACCCCAGCAATTAAAACTAGAAGATATGACCCAAGAAGAACTGAGTACAACCTCCAGAAGTTTGGAGAAAGGCACTATAATACTTACAAACCCTCTGGAAAATTTGTTGGTAATAGATGGGTCCACCCCATTAGGGGTGATCAAGGGTCAAATAAATAGAGAAACTTTGAAATTCAAAGAGGATCTTCTGTAGAGGGAAAGCAGGAAACTGAAAAACCAAAATCTAGACCATATCCATCAAATAACTACAAAGGAAAAAATCCTATGTCAAGATCCCAATAGAGAAGATTCCAAACACAGAAGAAGACTGAAAAAGTTGCAGAAGGAATCATTGTCAAGGAAAAAGGTGCTGACAAAGATAAAGTAGAGTCAAGCAAGGACGCTCAAGTTGCAGGCAAAAGGGAATTTTCTCAAAAGAATAACACAAGAATCTTGTCACAAATATCAACACTCAACAACAAAGTTCTAGAAGATGATGAGGTAACTGATGATTTCAAGTCTGACTCAGGAGGATCATTCGACGTAGTTTGCAACGTAGTGTCTGTCCTCCCTAGAGAATATGACAGGATCATGGAAGTCAAAGATGAAGAGGAGAACATGGTGGATAACACAGTGGCACCTAGACCTGTATGTTACTACATAATGAACAACGATTGTGTCGAAGAACAGAACGCCTTCTTTGAAAAGCAAGACGAATCAATGAAGGGACACTTGAAACCTTTATTCATCAAAGGGAAGGTCGAAAATGTTGGCGTGAATAAAATACTAGTGGATGAGGGAGCTGCAGTGAATTTAATGCCCCATTACATGTTAAAGAGAATTGGAAAGGATGATTCTGATGCGAAACCCCATAATATGGTACTGTTAAATTATGAAGGAAAAGTGGGAACCACCATGGGCATTATCCAAGTAGACTTGACAGTTGGAACCATAACTAGGCCAACAATGTTCATATTCATCGCTTCCAGAGCTAATTATAACTTGTTGCTTGGAAGGGAATGGATTCATGGAGTAGGGGCTGTACCTTCTTCAATGCACCAGCGCATATTCATCTGGCGTCCTTATGGAATTGTCGAAAACATAAAAGCAGATCAGAGCTATTTCATGACTGAAATAAACAATGCAAACAGTCGAAGCTTCGATAGAAATTTGGCTCATATACCTCCTTGCAATCCAGCAGAATTTGACTTGAAAGCAACTAACAACGCCTATTGTTCCATGTACCTTCACCCAACACATGGTTTTTAGTGGGACAAAGAGGTAATTGGCGAACCAAGCCACATATGGGGAACTTCTCCTATTGAGCCAACATGTTGGGGAAGTGAATTTGACGATGATGACTGAAAGAGCAGCATTTAAAAGAGCAGCATTTAAAATTTGACGAAAATAAACTCAAAGCGGCTCTTGAAGCCGAAGTAAAATACATGGCTGTCGAAGCCAACAAAGAAGAATTGAATAAACAATGTGCTCAAGGGGACATTGACGAAAACGATAATAACAACCAGATGGGCGAATGGCAGAACCATAAGCTTGACGCCATCTATGATGACGAACCATTAGGGTTCGAAAAAGATCCAGTGTCAACAAGCTTGAAGATGGTGGCACAAGAACCATTAGAAGAAATTAATCTGGGGCTGGGGACAGAAAAAAAGACCAACCTATATAGCGCTAGGATGGAGCCTCAATTCAAAGTCGAATTAGTTCGTTTGCTGACAGAGTTCAAAGACTTCTTCGCATGAGACTATGACGAAATGCCTGGTTTAAACAGGAATCTGGTCGAACTAAAGTTGTCTATAATAGAAGGAAAGAAGCTTGTAAAGCAAACTCCAAGACGCTTTGCGCCAGAAGTCCTATCAAAAATAAAAGAAGAAGTCGAAAGGCTTCTCAAAATCAAATTCATTCGCCCTACCAAGTATGTCGAATGGATTGCAAATATAGTACATGTGATTAAGAAAAATGGCAGTTTAAGGGTGTGTATTGATTTTCGAGACCTGAATTCAGCCACCCCAAAGGATGAGTATCCTATGCTAGTAGCAGAAATGCTAGTAGATTCTTCAGCAAGCCATGAGTACCTAAGCATGTTAGATGGATACTCTGGCTATAATCAAATTTTTATTGCATAAGAAGATGTTCCCAAAACAACCTTTTGTTGTCCCGGAGCAATAGGGACTTACGAATGGGTAGTAATTCCCTTTGGTTTGAAAAATGCTGGAGCAACTTACCAAAGGGCTATGAATTGTATCTTTCATGATTTTATTGAAACATTCATGCAAATATACATTAATGATATTGTAATAAAGTCTGTTTCAGGAAAAAAATCATTTAGACCATCTTCGACAATCTTTTGAAAGAATGAGGAAGTTTGGTTTGAAAATGAATCCCCTTAAATGTGCTTTTGGTGTGCAGGCAGGTGATTTCCTAGGTTTTGTGGTCCACAAAAAAGGAATCGAAATAAACTCCAACAAAGCCAAAGCCATAATGGAAGCGAAAGTGCCATCAACAATGAAAGGATTGCAATCTCTGCTAGGGAAAATCAACTTCCTCAGAAGGTTCATTTCCAACCTTAGTGGAAAAACGCAAGCTTTCTCACCTCTACTTCGACTAAAGAAGGAAGACTTCACATGGGGAAAAGAGTAGCAAGATGCTTTCGACAAGATCAAGGGATATCTAGCCAGTCCTCCAATTTTGATGCCTCCTTGTAGAAAAATAAGTATGAGATTGTATATCTCAGCATCAAACAAGACCTTAGG
Organism: Lathyrus aphaca; assembly: GCA_963966055.1. NCBI lineage: Eukaryota > Viridiplantae > Streptophyta > Magnoliopsida > Fabales > Fabaceae > Lathyrus > Lathyrus aphaca. The sequence goes on from OZ014525.1 coordinate 413,609,201, forward strand.
AAGCATGTTATGTCAAGAAGATAAGAATGGCGTCGAAAGACCCATCTATTATCTCAGTAGAGTCTTAAACGATGCTGAAACTAGATATAGTGTAATAGAAAAATTATGTTTGTGTGTATATTTTTCTTGTACAAAATTAAAGCACTATATAAAACCAGTTGGTGTATATGCCTCCTCTCATTTCGACATAATAAAGTATATGTTATCTAAATCCATTTTACATAGTCGAATTGGGAAATGGGCCCTAGCATTAACAAAATATTCCTTAATATATCTCCCTTTAAAGGCTGTTAAATGGCAAGTGGTTGCTGACTTTATAGCATAGCACTCAATAGATGAAAATGAGATAAAATATGTCGAATTAAGGCCATGGTGATTGTATTTCGATGGTTCTAGTCATAAGAATGGAACTGGAATTGGAATATTAATTATTTCTCTTGACAAAATTCCAACAAAATTCAAGTACAGGGTCGAAAGCTTATGTTCAAATAATGAGGCAGAATATGAGGCTTTTATCGCTGGACTTGAAATATTGTTGGATTTGGAGGGAATAAGAGTCGAAATAATGGGTGATTCTGAATTGGTAATAAAACAATTAAACAAAGAATATAAATGTGTCAAAAAAAATCTAATTATGTACTTTGTAATAGCCAACAGACTCCTCAAAGCATTTGACAATGTAACCCTTCAACATATTCCTAGGATAAAAAATCAGGAAGCCAATGACCTAGCCCAAATTGCATCAGGCTACAAAGTGTCGAAGGAAAATTTGGAGAACACTATTGAAGTAAGGGGAAAGGTTATATCCACCAAATTAGCCCCATCAGGTTTAGAGACAATAAATTTAGGTTATGGGGATGAGGAAAATTTTGAAATTTTCAACATAGATAATCCAGAATTTAAGGATTGGAGAAAGCCTATTAAGGATTATCTACAAGACCTAAACCAGAAAGTGGAAAGAAAGGTGAAGTACAGAGTCCTAAGCTACATACTCTTTGGAAATGAGTTATTTAAAAAGACTGCAGAAGGAGTTCTATTGAAATGCTTGGGCGAAGGGGAAGCTTACATAGCTTTGTCGAATGTGCATAGTAGTGCGTGTGGCGCACACCAAGCAGGGAATAAGATGAAATGGTTATTATTTTGACAAGGTCTATATTGGCCAACCATGCTGAAGGACTGTGTCGAATTTGCAAAAGGGTGTCAGGAATGCCAAGTACATGCAGGTATACTACATATCCCTACAAGTGAGTTGCATTCAATTATAAAGCCTTGGCCCTTCAGAGGTTGGACTTTAGATTTAATTGGAGAAATTCGACCAGCCGCGTCAAAAGGGAATAAATACATTTTGGTTGGGGTAGATTACTTCGCTAAATGGATTGAAGCCATACCTCTGGTAAACATGGACCAAGAAGCAATCATAGAGTTTATCCAAAAATATAGAATTTATAGATTTGGAATACCAGAAACAATAACCACCGATCAAAGATCTGTGTTAACTGGAAGAAACATGCAAACATTTGCAAAGGACACAAGTTTTAAGCTTTTGACTTCTACACCTTATTATGCCCAAGCAAATGGACAAGTCGAAGCAGCAAACAAGGTTGTGATAAATTTGATCAAAAAGCACGTGGGTAAAAAACCCAAAAATTGGCACAAGACTTTGGATCAGATTTTGTGGGCTTATCGAACGTCTCCTAAAGAAGTTACAAACTCTACATCATTTAAATTAACTTTTGGACATGATGCAGTGTTACCAGTCGAAATTTATTTACAATCTATACGAGTTCAAAGGCATCATGAAATTCCATCAGAAACATATTGGAACATGATGATGGATGAATTAGTTGATTTAGATGAAGAAAGGTTATGCGCGTTAGAGTTGATAAAAAGATAGAAAGAAAGAGTCGAAAAGTTTTACAACAAAAAAGTAAAACACAAGAACCTTTGTATGGGTGATCTTGTATGGAAAGTAATTCTTCCCATGGATCGAAAAGATAGATTAATGGGAAACTGGTCCCCTAAGTGGGAAGGACCTTTCAAAATCCTACAAGTTTTTTCAAATGGCGTGTATGAAGTCAAAGAAATAGGTAAAGACGAAAGGATACTAAAAATAAATGGCAAGTATTTAAATAAATATAATCCAACTTTGCAGGAAGTGAAAATAAAAAACAGAGTGATTATATAAAACAAATAAGATAACTCGCCAAATAAATGGTGTTAAAGTCATTACAAAGAAAATGCCTCAAAGGCTGCTAAGAAAAAACTATTTCTATTACAATCTAGTCCTTAAGGAAAGACTCTCTCAGTTCCTCAAAGTTCCTCTTTTGAACATTAATTCGACAGTCACATAAGCTTTTGTTGTAAGAAATGTTGTCAATTTCCTGATGTATTTGTTGGGCTCTGTCAGCATGGTGAAGTGCCACTTTGATCTCTCCGTCAATCTCTGCATCCTTGGGTTGCTGAAGTTTTTCTTTGCGGTGCTTTTCTTGGGAAATTTTGAGTTGAAGTTGAGATATTTGTTCCTCAAAGCTTCGAATGTTGTTATCACATTCAACAGCATTTGTGGAATAAGTCTCTGAAAGCCTTCACAACTCTGAAACTTTGTCAGTCGAAACAGCTACAACATCCCATTCAACAGTTTGAGTTTCAATCTTGTTAGAAATCTGTTGAGAAAACTCTTTTCGACGATTGAGGTATGCACTCACTGTATCAATTATTTGGGCCAAATCCATCACCAAACGAGTTTCGTCAGCAGAAGCCTCCAAGACATTAACTTGTTTGAGGAGTTTCTTCAGTTCAAACTGAGCAGTAGGAATTTCTTCCAAAATTTTGAAAAGATCCACACCAAGTATTTTGTTTTTGACTTCAGTTATGATAGAGTTCAGGGATCTAACTTCAGAGGTGGTTCCAGAAGTAGTCGAACTACTATAAGAAGAATCTTGGAAGTTGTAGTGGTTACTGAGCGTGGCTTTCAGGTAATCTAGAGGTTTCCTCACCTTCAAGCTTTCAAGCTCCTCATGTGAAAATGTAGTCGAACCAGTGGATGGAGGAGTGCTTTGAGGCTGGGAATAAATTGGTTAGAAACTAGGCCTAGCAGAAGATCCTGTTTCTTTCTTTGACTGGTCTTTGGCCTCAACAATTTTTGCTTTGGTGTTTTCCTCAATTTCAGCATCTGGTGCCTCTCCTGTTCCTTTTTCTTCGACACTTGTTTCGCCATCATCTTTTTCACCTTTACCATCTTTGACAGAGACTTCATCTTCGCCAATATCTGATTTTGGGTGAAGAGGAGAATTCTCACCAGATGGATCATCCATATTGGTGTCAAATTCATCTACAGTTTGGCGCTCAGGTTCATCATATGTGGGAGCTTCTTCTTCTTGAACTTCCTCCATCAGTTTAGTCTCACCAAGAGTTTAGGTCTTGTCAATATCCTTTATTGCGCCTGATTCCTTAGTCAAATCCTTTGGAGAGTGAGGAGTAGAACTGGTAGGACGTTCTTCAACCATGACTTGAACCTGGAAATGAAAGATGGTAAGAAAAAGAAAGTGCAAGAAAATAAAACTAGTCAAAATATAACTTACTTGAGGAATATTAGTATGGAGGCTAGAGTCCCCACTCTATACATCCTGTGTAACTTTGACTATTGGGATGACAGGAGGAGTTTTCTTCACAGATTGGACAAGGGACCTTTGAGAAGAAACTGTTTTTATCTTCAGACCTTTATTTCATTTAAAGGGTTGTTGATCTGGAGATTCATCCTCGGATTCGTCAGGAATCACTTGCGCTTCCTCTTGTTTTCTCTTTCGAGGGGTTGGTGGTTTTCGACTTGCCTAAAATACCAAAAAATGAGGTGACAAGTATAAGTAATAAGTAATAAGTTCATATTGTAAATAAAATAACCAAAGGTGGATATTTGTTGAAACCTTTTTTACAGTAGAAGCAGACTTTTCGACTGCCTTTCCAGGTTTGCTTTCGACAGTGGCCTTTTTGGCAATAATCTTGACAGCTAGAAGAAAAAATTAAGAAAGTAAGTCAGGGAATACATGAGCATAAAAATGAAATGAAAGAAAATTGTTTTTCTTTAGCACCTTCAAGAATAGGAGATTCCACGTGTACATGTTCTATTCCAACATGAAGGTGCCCTGGGTAATTATCCAAATGATATTAGGTTGGAACCACACGCTCAACGGGTTTTTTACGAGACTCTTGAAGCAACTTCAAATCAGGTCCACAAACAAACCAATCTGGAAATGGAGGGCACAAGGCCATGCCAAATTCAGCAGATGGTAGAGGGGGATATTTTGGTGGATAATAATTGTACACCAAGTCATAGCGCACGTCTGGTCGAACATATGAAGGCAATGTTAATCTCTCCAATTTTTCTGTGAATTTATGCTTCAGATTCACTGTTGCCTCGCCTATGGTTTGCCTAATATCATCTGGCCTATAAATAGTTTCAAAATATTTTTAAAATTTCTGAATCTCCTTAATATGATGTTGAATACCTTTTTTGGTTCGATCCTGCATAAAAGCAAAAGCGTTCTTCAGGAGAGCTTGAAAGGTCGTTACGTCATAAAATCTGGTAAGGTAGTAGTCCCTCCACCAAACATCGAATTCATGAGTGCAAAGAAAGGTGGGTCGAAAGACCAGTGGTCGAATTTCCAAGTTCGCATCATTCAATTTCTCTGATATCTCCAGGCTTTTTAATGCATTGAGAAAAGAGTTGTAGAAGAGGATGGAGCCTTTCTTTGGATAAATGGGTTTGTGTTTTATTTAGATCAACCCAAACTGTTGAGCGACAAGGTTGGGTTGATAAACAATCAAGGAAATTTTGGTATTAGTCATGTTTTGATGGGAAAATAGAAGCCTTGGTGTCAGAAATGATTTCAAAGGTCCAAAAAGGTATCCTCATCTTTCTGTAGTTCAAAAGGGGGTTGTTTGGTAAACCATTTAGGCCCAACATTTCTGTTGGCAAAGGGTGCCATGTTGGGGGTGAAATTGTACTTTTTGGAAAACATTGTCACGTAGCTGGTAAAAGATCGTCGAAGACCAATTCCTTCTTCAGAGGGGGTTAATTGCGCTAACCGAGACTATTCGACAGTTTTGGTTTTGACACCCTCTTCGTCCACTGTGTTCTTGATAGGAAGTGAGGCTTCAAAAGTGGCATTAAGCCACAATTGCAGGAGCCATAAAGGGCCCGCTAAGCTTAACTTGCCTTTCTCCTTTATCATCTTTAAAGATTTGACACTCTCGCTGATTGATTCGTAGAGATTCGCCAAGATCATTTCGCTTAGGCAGAGTTTATTACCAGCGTGAAGTTGGTTATCTATGGTGAGATATTTTTTACCCACCTGAAGGGATCTTGAGCAGAACACAAACTTTTATAGCCAAAGGGTTAGAAAGGCTATATGTTCTACATCAAGTACTTCAGAGGAGCTCTTGACATGGTAATGGGTGATTAACAAAGAATAGGAGGCAAAAATGGTTTCAAAAGCTATGGAGTTTTCATCCAAAACAGTTGGGTCGAAATCTACTCCTATTGGACTAAGGCTAACTATGGCAGCTATGTCAAAGAGGGTAGGAGCCACCATTCCACAAGGAAGATGAAAAGTGTTATAAGTGCTATCCCAGAAATAGAGGGAAGCCAAAATCATGTTGGTGCAATAACTAGGACCTACTTTCGACAGTTGTATTATGTCGAATATACTGGTTTGTTTCCAAAAATTACCTTTAGCCTTTTCGACCTTGGCTAGCCAGTCTAGGTAATCATAAGGGTCTTTTGTTAATGGACAACTCCTAAAAATCCTAGGTTGATTCAAATAAGTTAAGTCTAGTTCTGCGGGACTAGATGGGTTTTTAGTTTGGCCTATGGGTTCTCCATTAGGGTTAAGATTAAGGCCAACACCTATGGGTTTAGAACGAGAGTAAACAGGAAAAAACTCTTTTAATCTAAACTGGTCAATGTTTGGGTTAGGCAATGGACCTAACATGGAATGACAAGTCCCAGAGATAAGAACTGGAATGAGTACTGGGATTGATAAATGCTAGCCTTCTCTCTTTCATTTGGAGGCTCTAGCACGTACTGCTGATTACCCACAATCTCTGGTCCAGGAAGTCTGTGTGCATATGGGAGAGACGTTTTGTCTTTGACCTTCTGATTGCTTGAATACGCCATTGTTAATGAAGAGAGTTGGAGTGAGAGAAGAAGGTTGAAGATTAAGCTATGAAGAAGTAAGTTCAAGAGTGTAGAAACGTTTTTTAGAAAGAGAAACTGAGTATTTATATGATGAGGAAAGAAAGAAACGTTTTAGTTTTGAAACGGTTATGGCACATGTAAAAACTTCATTGGTAGTGAAGAAAAGTAATGAGAAGTTGAAAAGAACGTGACAGACCTAGGTGACTAGGGTGATGGAGGTTGTGTCCAAACATGGGTTAGACATGATGTTTTAGGAAAAGTGTGATGATTATTTTTCCTTATGATCTGACAAAAAGATTTTGGGAATCAGCGCATTTAATGTGAATAGTATGGAGTCAAAACATGACTCGACAACAAATGATGGTTTCTTCAAAAGCAATCGAAACATCTTTGTTGGGGGGCAATTTGTATGCATGTATTTTGGACACCAGGATTTTTAAAGATCATTTCATATTCCTAAATGTATGTTATGCCTACGAGCGAAATAAGGATGCATTTTAGTGCTACAACATACTTTGTCAATAACAAAGCATTAAGATCAGCTGATACTGTTCGACAGCAGTAAATGCGTATCATGGTTTGTTTTAACTTGAAACTATGTGATGTTCTTACTAGTTGGAATTTTATATGCATGGTGAAGAAGGATTAGTATTGAAATGATACTTTCGACAAGATCTGCAAAAGAAGGAAAATAAAGGAAAAGCATTCAACAAATTTGATAAGTAACGTTGGGATATTCGACAGTTCGACAGAGGAGATGGTATCTTGTTGTTTCGACATGGGGAAGAGGTGTGTTGTTCCAGCCTTAAGGAGAAGTTCAAATTTGAACCTTGGTTTCGTTTGGCAAAGGAATACGTGGATGTTTTAGGAACATGCAGAAAGCCAAGTGTCAAGTTTTTAGAGTTTTTCCGTTAGTTAGCAGTTATTTTATTTTTGTATAAATAGGATAGCATTTGTTAAGTTTTAGTGTGTGAAAACTTGTACAGAAAATTCTAGTGAAAATACTCTGAATACTCGTGCGTAAGAGAAAAAGAGATTTGTTTGGAAATGTATGTATAAACACCATATTTTATTCCAGTTTATGAAAGCTTTACAAGTTCTTTATTTCTTATTATGTTTACGAGTTCAATTTATCTTTCAGCCTTTATTCTTATAAACACTTTTAAGCCTTTTTCGTTTATCTTATTAGATTAAGGACGTTAACTTAATAAAAAAGGAATCAAGACACTATATAGAAGATTCAAAGAACATTTGTCTTAAGAGTTTATAAAATACATTCAAATCTTAGCACATGTGTCTTAGGACTTGTTTGGTTGGTTCTGCAAGTTATCCAAATTCAGTAATATTGGAAAACCAGAGATTGTTCGTTAAAATCTACTACGAACAAGCAGGAAAAAGAATTTTGAGGTATCTACATGGAACAAAAGAATTAGGTATATGGTACACTACCAAAACCAACTCAGGATTACTTGACTACACCGACAATGATTGGGCAGGTTCGGTAGATGATATGAAGAGCACCTTTGGCTATGCACTCTCACTAGGATCAGAAATTTTCTCATGGGCGTCGAAGAAGCAAGCTACGATTGCATAATCCATAATAGAAGCAGAGTATGTGGCAGCTGTTGAAGCAACAAGTCAAGTTATATGGCTTCGCAGGATACTTGAAGACATGGGAGATAAACAAGACGAGCCTACTAAAATCAATTGCAATAACAAATCAACAATTACAATGGAGAAAATCCAGTGCATCATAGCAGAACAAAACACATAGTAATCAAATATCACTTTATCAAAGAAGCTGAAGCAACTAAAGAGATCAAACTCGACTACTGCAGAACAGAAGATCAAATTGCAGACATATTCACAAAGGCGTTGCTCAGACCAAGATTGGAAGAGCTACGAGCTATGCTTGGAGTAATAGATATTTGAATCAAGGAGGAGTGTTGAAATTGCTACAAATTTCTAGAATATTCTTAAATATAATATGTAAGAAAATGGTATAATATCCTATAATTATAATGTTTATGAATATGGTAGAATAACCTAGATCTATAATGCATAAAAATAGTAGAAGAATTTAGAACTATAAATATATGTAAATAAAAGAAGAACCTAGAACTATCGTGATACTCATCTATCATGAAAACTCTAGAAAGAACTAATGTAATGTAGAGGTTGGTGACTTAAGCCTATAAATAGGTCATTGGTGTCTTGTAATTCATCATCCAAGAAATCAATGACACAACCTTCTTTCTAAACAACTCTCTAAAATTATCTCTTATCAACTAATCAACTGTTAACAAAAACAATGCCTAAACATAAATACAAGCATACTAAACAACAAGAGAAATGTTATTCTTACACCAAAATCATACACCTACACCGTATTTTACTGTTCACCAATACGGTGAACAATAAAATATTATAATAATATATATATTTTTTAAAATAATATAAAAAAATTATTTTTTTAATACTTTTTAATTTTTTTGAACATTTATTAACCAACTTCATTACTGCATTAACCAAGTTTTTACACTATATTAACCAACTTTGGTGACTGCTAAAATTATTTTTAACGCCTGAACGTTATTAACCAACTTCATTAGTGCATTAACCAAGTTTTTATATTGCATTAACCAACTTGTTTCACTATTTTTAAAATCATTGTTCATGGATACTGTTCATGTGTACTGTTCATGCGTTGTACTATTCATATGACACTGTTAATGTACGATTTTACTGTTCACTGATACTATTCATTAAAAATATCTTTTTTATTGAAAAATACACTGTTCACCGTATAAATACGGTGAACAGTACATACGGTGTATGTATTGGTGTACAAATTGGGTGTAGGAATAGCATTTCTGATATATCTAGTAAATAACTAACTTCTTTTTCTTTTTCTTTTATTTTTTAATTTTGATTTAATAAATTTATTCTTATTTTCTTTCTTATAGAGTTGTTTAGTTGGATTTGAGATTATATTTTGTTAATTACTAGAATAAAAGTGAGAATCGAAAGTAATGACTAATCTAAGTTTTGCTAGAACACATGTGTGTGCAGCATTTCAGAAGCACTAAAGGCACATGTCACGTAGTCGTGTCACCTTTGTAGCAAATTCAAGAGTTTTTTATTGTATTTTTCATGATTAAAGTGTAACATTATGTTACATTGTTGTTTCAGCTATGCTATTCCTACACCCAATCTGTACACCAATACATACACCGTATGTACTGTTCACCGTATTTATACGGTGAACAATGTATTTTTCAATAAAAAAAATATTTTTAATGAATAGTGTCAGTGAACAGTAAAATCGTACATGAACAGTTTCATATGAACAGTACAACGCATGAACAGTACACTTGAACAGTATCCATGAACAATGACTTTAAAAATAGTGAAACAAGTTGGTTAATGCAATGTAAAAACTTGGTTAATGCACTAATGAAGTTGATTAATAACGTTCAGGCGTTAAAAATAATTTTAGCAGTCACCAAAGTTGGTTAATATAGTGTAAAAACATGGTTAATACAGTAATGAAGTTGGTTAATAAATATTCAGAAAAATTAAAAAGTATTAAAAAAATAATTTTTTATATTATTTAAAAATATATATATATATATATATATATTATTATAATATTTTACTGTTCACTGTATTTGTGAACAGTAAAATACGGTGTAAGTGTATGATTTTGGTGTAAGAATAACATTTCTCTTTAAGAAAATGTATTCAAACATAAATGAGAAATGTTATTCTTACACCAAAATCATACACCTACACCGTATTTTACTGTTCACCAATACGGTGAACAGTAAAATATTATAATAATATATATTTTTTTTAAATAATATAAAAAATTATTTTTTTAATACTTTTTAATTTTTCTGAACATTTATTAACCAACTTCATTACTGCATTAACCAAATTTTTACACTATATTAACCAACTTTGGTGACTGTTAAAATTATTTTTAACGCCTAACGTTATTAACCAACTTCATTAGTGCATTAACCAAATTTTTACATTGCATTAACCAACTTGTTTCACTATTTTTAAAATCATTGTTCATGGATACTGTTCACGTGTACTGTTCATGCGTTGTATTATTCATATGACATTGTTTATGTATGATTTTACTGTTCACTGACACTATTCATTAAAAATATTTTTTTAATTGAAAAATACATTGTTCATCGTATAAATACGGTGAACAGTACATACGGTGTATGTATTGGTGTACAAATTGGGTGTAAGAATAGCATAGCTGTTTCTTAAAAGTGAGTTCAATAAACCCTATTTATTCATGTTTGAATACGTTTTTTTAAAAGTGAGTTCAATATTAGTCTTTAATGTAAGAATTACGTATTTACTTGAACACTACAAATCTTAACTTCGATTATAATTAATTTTGGAAATAAAATCAATTATATTCAAGAATAACCAAACATTTCAAAAATTAATTATATGTATTCAGAATCAAGTTTGAAGACTCCAAAAGTGAAACCAAAGATAAGGTTCCTATATTTTTCTAAGTGAAAATCCTAAGTTGTTGTATACATATATTGCTATCCTTCAAAATGACAATAAACAAATTGCACTAAGATTTTGATTATTAATGAAATTGCAAAGTAAAAAAATCAAATTTATTTGATTAACCCATGATATAAAAATTCTAGAACAAGTGGCAAATTAAGTAGAGCTTATGATGCTTTCAGATAATCAAGGCCAAGGATAAATTTTCTATTTTCAAATTGTTTGTTTCAATCACACATTTGAAAACATCAATTACTGGAGAATAAATCTCATATGCTTCATTATGATTTTTTTTTTACCTAGACACATACAATATTTTCACAGCAAAACTACTAAACTGTGACGAGAGCCTCTTAGAAATCTGCAAACATACATAATTGTTTCTATTTTTATTTTATGAGCATAAAACAAAACACTGAGAGTGTCCATAACATGGTTTAATGCCTATAACATGCTTGAGAAATTGGTGTTGGCGGGTCAGTGAAAGTGCCATTGAGTATACGATCAGCAACCCAATGGTTAGCAGCTTCAGCATAATGAACACTATCCCAACTCACATACATTGATGGTTTGTCACAAGAAGTACCATACACATCTTTCCCATTTGCTGTTCCTAAATTTCCACACCATATATGTGTATCATTCACATGATATCCACAACAGATCTTCATGGGATCCACAAATCCTGAAAATTAAAATCAAACTTTGCATGTTAAACTATATTTTACAAATTTACATAATGATCAAGTAAGTCACCTTCGTTTTTGGTATCGCTGATTAGTCCATATTTTGCGGCATAAACATCTACGTAAGTAATTGCAGCTTCTGGAAGTTCTGTTCTGAGCTTGATCACTCTCTCCTTAAGTTGCTTGTTGAATTCTACAGCCATTACATTTTGATCATTTACACATCCATATGGGTCAAAGTAGCCTGCTGGTACATTGTGCTTGTAAAAATGGTTCACCGGTAAACATCCAATGGGGCCAGTGTTGTGTATCCAAAATGACCTCCCTCCTTGTTCGTATATATTCTGCAATCAAGTTTTTTCGGTCAGATTTCAAAACCATTCTGTAAAGGGTTTTACAGAATGGTATGCCAACTAGTATTACATCGGTTCGAGTGGAACTGATCTCAAATCTCTTATGCAAGACTTGAGGATGGAAAAAGTGTAGTTGGGAGGAGAGACATTACAAAAGTTGATTAACCAGATTCTTTGATGTCTACAATTGCGACATCATGGTTTTTGATATCTCCCACCGTCGTAGTGCAACCACAATTGAGGCCACATAAAATGCATTTAATTTGATGGCAGATGTTCCGATCGGCCTCAAGTCTGTTGACAAATGCGGCTACAGGATGTGGGAATTCGTCACAGCTTTGTCCATTGGTAAAAGACACAACCGTGACGGATTTCCACACTCAAAGTGAACGGTACCTCATAACCACGGTGGTCAGCAGACTTGAGGTTGACCTGGACCGAGACAAGAGATATTCACAATATCGAAAATTACGACAGGACTACGACAGCTATTTAAAACCTTTATCCCAATTATTCAACAAAGAAAATGTTTAACACAATTAACAACGAGTTGTTTAAAAAGTGATCTATTGGAACATTGGTAGAGACATAAGTGAGTGATACTTACTTTGACAGCAGAAGCTAACTGATTAACTATATCCGGCATGGATGCACGCATTTGATCAAAGTTCATCTTCCTAAACCCAACAGAGAGATCATTTTGCCCAATATCAAATGTGTAGAGTGCCTTAGAGAATTCCTCAGGCACAGGAAGCTTACTTCTCTCAACTGAATCTTTGGCTAAAGTTTTCAACAAACAAAGATCAAACACATCAAATAAAACCATGGATAATGACACAAAAGAAAATTAAAGGATTCAAATATTCACCTTCTTGGTAAAGTTGTTTGGTTCTTGCTTTGAACTGGTTAAACTGCACAATTTGAATATCAAGAGAGAATGGACTTATCCCATATTGAAATATAGTCTCATTCTGTTTCCTAATGGTAGATCCACCAGTTGCAAAGTTTGCTCCATGTCTATAATTGGTTCCAAGTGAATTCAGATAAGCACTTAAATATGGCAAGTTTACCTTCTCAGCTGCACAATTTGTACAAATTGCTTAATGATGCACTTATCATAAAACTAAGAGACAATAAGATTCAATTTTGATATAGATTACCTATGAAATCAAGAATGACACGACCATCACTGTCTCTTCCAAATGGTTTATGAAAAAAACCTTCACCATATGGTGCAGGAATTGGTACAAATGCAGCTGATATGCCTCCAGTATCTGAGTTTGAGTCTCCAAAGTTGTAGATTGCAGGAAAAGCACAAGAAGGTGATGAGTCTTTGAGTTCCACACGCTGTACACAAGATAGGAAGAACACAACAAACAGTAAACTTAACCCCATTTTCAGATACATTGCTAAGAGGTGAGAAAGGTTATATATAGATAGAGATCCAAAACAAAGTAAATAGAGTTATTGTTAATAAGGGGCAATTTCGTCACACAAATATGTGGATATCAAATAGGGACAATTTCATAAATCTAAAAAGTTACTCTTTTCTACTGCTAGTGTGTGCGTAATGTCACCGTATCTATCATCCTCAAATGTGTTTTCTTAATTTAATGGAAAAAACAAACATGGGTTTTTCCAAAAATGGATCATGCTAAATCAAATTTCCACTAAAAAGTAACTAAAATATGATCATGAATTATTCTTAAGTTTAAAATATCGTAAAAATTTGCTCTTAACCATTAATGTTTTGCCTCACTTTGTAAAAGTTCCAAGAGATTGTTCAAAACATAACAACCGCACACCCCATGTCCTGAAGATGAAATTTGGAGCCTTTACTAATAAAACATAACATACAAGCTGTTACACTCCTTACCTTTATTATCTTAATTGTCTTTATTATATCCAGAGAAATGTTTTTCTTACTTCAAAATCATACACTTAATTCATATTTTTATTGTTCACCAATACGATGAACAGTAAAATATTATAATAATATATATATATATATATATATATATATATATATATATATATATATATATATATATATATATATATATATATTTTTTAAAATAATATAAAAAATTATTTTTTTAATATTTTTTAATTTTTCTGAACATTTATTAACCAACTTCATTACTGGATTAACCAAGTTTTTACACTATATTAACCAACTTTGGTGACTGCTAAAATTATTTTTAACGTCTGAACGTTATTAACCAACTTCATTAGTGCATTAATCAAGTTTTTACATTGCATTAACCAACTTGTTTCACTATTTTTAAAATCATTGTTCATGGATACTGTTCACGTATACTGTTCATGTGTTGTACTATTCATATGAAACTGTTCATGTACGATTTTACTGTTCACTGACACTATTTATTAAAAATATTTTTTTAATTGAAAAATACATTGTTCATCGTATAAATACAGTGAACAGTACATACGATGTATGTGTTGGTGTACAAATTGGATATAGGAATAACGTAGCTGAAAATAAATATATAGGGTTCCTACTGCTTAGAGTAGCGCATTAAATAAAATAACAGTTCCCTTTTAGTAAGATAGTATCTCAATAGCATTTGTCATATGTTAACTTTAGAGTACCTCATAAAATAACATAATTGTTCTTTTCTAGTAAGTTATTATCTCAATAGCTTTTGTCATATGTTATATGATGGGTTTGGCTTAGGTAAGTTTAAGGATGGAAAGTCATGGTGTCTTTCTTTCTCTATCCAATATTCATCTCTCTCATCTAAATTATTATATTTATGTTATTTGTTTTTTTATTGAAACATCTAAAAATATATTAAAGGTATGTATTTTTCCCTCCATAAAGTTACTCAATCCCAATCCATAAGTTGTGATACATTACTTTGATATTTTTCATTATTCATCCACACCTTATTGATCCACGCAATTGTCTAGTATCAATTGGTTTTCTCGATTTCTTTGGAAAACATTGGTTATCAACATTTTGTTCAACCTCCTCGTGTATATTTTGTTTTGTTTTTGGAGGACTCAAACAAAATCTTAGAGATATAGAATTGATTCTAGAATAATTTTGAGATGTTTGATTCTTATAAAGTAAAATTGATTATGCATTTAGAGTTAATTATGCCTCTAGAATTGATTATACTTGAAACTACAATTTGTATCTTTTGAATTTAAATGTGTTTTTTATACTAAAATTTGTTGTTCGACTCACTTTTACATAAATATATTCAAACATAAATTACTTTACATTCAGCTCACTTTTAAAAATAATCAATTTTACAAAATCATTCACTCAGAATCAATTCTCCTCACCGCAGAACTAAACATACACCTAATATTTTCAATTTTTTCACTTTCTTTCTCTCTCTTCGCAAGACTCGTAATTCTTTTTCTTCTCATTGTCTTCGTTGGCGATGGCCATCATTGATGGCAGTGTCATAGAATCTGATACAATACTCCAAACACTCCACCTCTGATACGTTTCATTTCACCTCATCACCAAGAAAACATCACCAACGTAGTAGATTAACAAAACCCCTCTCAAAAATATTAAATCGACATGTTCGACCCCTACTTCACGCACCTAAGTGAAAACTTGCATGTCACCATTGTCTCACGTTCTCTCAACAACTCTAACTATCACTTATGGTTGAAGAAGAAAAATTAGGATTTCTTGAAGGAATCCTAATTCACCTAGAAACCTCAAATCATTTATTTGTTGCATGAGATTGATACAATATAATGGTTATGACATGGATGACAAACTCCATTGAGGTAGAGATAGCTCAAAGCATTCTTTGAATGGACACAACACATGAAATACAAGAAGAACTCTAGAACTCGTACACCAAGGATATATTATTCGCATCTTCGACCTTCAACCCGCCCAAAGAGAGTTATGTGTTATCACGTTCTTCGGTAATAGACTTTGTCAATGTTTAGGTTTGAATGAGTGTCTCCTTCATTGTGTCCAACTTGGCTTTCTGATCTGCAACATATGTCTGATTGGCTATAAATGTTAAGCACCATTTGTTCCATCATAAGCACTTTTAGAAGATGAGTCTCTTTCAAATTGGGCATCCACATATCCCCTAACTAGGTCGCCATTTTATGATCATTATGGAAATATGTGGGGGTAGTCAATGTGATCCTACACAAAGCTCTTTGCATCAAACTCTCATTCTATAGGGAAGGCACCACCTTAGGAGTCGTGAAAATGTTTCCTTATGATGACACATTTAGCTCCTAATTTCGACGCCTAGTTTGGATTAGTGGAAATATTCAAGGAAAAGAAATTTATGTGAAGTATTGAAAGGCTTCGACAAAAGAGTTATTGTGAAGGTCAATCGAAGGAATCTTCGTAAAAGAGTGGAATAATATGAGTGTAGTGTTGTGTGGACTTCGAAAATATTTTCTAAAGTTGGAAATTTGATTCGATAGAAACACTACTGAGGGTGTTTTGATGGGAAATTCAAATTCAAATAAAGGAGGGAACTTAAGTTCTTATCCAATTTCAAAAGAAGACACGTGGAACACGTTCCAGAGTCGAATACATGCAGAATGCCACTTGTTTCATTTTAGTTTGTAGGTCGTTATAGGCAGTTATTTTCGATTAGTATAAATAGGAGATCTTAATGATAAGATTTCGTGTGTGTTAAATTGTGTACAAATTATTCAAATTACTCAAAATATCAGTGTAGAGAAACGAGTGTGTGAGAAATGTACGTTTGATGTAACACCAACTTTTACATTCAATTTAATTCAATTAATCTTTTTAATCAAAAGTTTATCTTTTATTTGCCATGTTATTTTCTGCATTTTACAGTTCTTTCGACTACAGTTTATTGCACTAGATTTCATTTACATTTTTGAAGCAAACTACTTTAATCATGAATATTGTCGAAGTGTTCATTGTTTCTCTAGACTTTACTTAAAATCAATTATCACATGTCCTAGGATCAATCTGGTTGACCCTGTGAGTAACCAAAAAATTTCTATTTGGAAGACCAGTGGTTATTTACCAATTTTCACAATAAATAAATTGGCACACCCGGTGGGACAGTGCTGAGTGATTTTCAAAATAATTTTTTTGTGCATGTGAAATTTGCATTATTTCTTCACTTAATTGTTTTTCTCTGTTTAAAACTTCGTTGTATGTTATTAAGAAGTGAGAAAGTAGCCTCCACTAATGAAGATAGAACAAGAAGAAGACGTGCAAAGAAAATGACAAATTCAAACCAGACAAATAACCAAAATCCTCCAAATATACAAAGCAATAGCGGAGATCCACCCCTAGTTTCTTTGAAAGGGGGACCAACGGTTCTAGCAACCATATTTGAACCAATATTATTGATGGCAAGTTCGATGCCTACTAGTCAACTACCCATAGTGAGCCCATCTTGATGTACATTGGAGAAATGGACCCCCAAGGACCCCTCCACAATTAGGAACTTCTAGGTATATACCCCTCCCGCCCCTAGGGTTTTCTATGCCCCTTACCGATCGAGAACAATCTTGTGGAATGCCAACTTCGATAATGGCAAGCCTATATAATGCTCATTCGACATTTTCAGAGTCAGTGATAAACATAACTTCGTTGTTACAAGGACCAGGATCTGGGATTAATATGGGTTGAAATAGCCAGCCTTTGACGATGAATTATTCCACCCAAATGCCAAACTTAACCAACAATTTTGCAGCAATTATTAGGAAAAAGATGGATGAGAGTAACCATGAGATGGTCCAAACATTAGCCCAGACCATGGGGACAATATTTACCCCTTTAATCTAAAATACTACCCAAACCAATCAACAAATGGTGGCACAAATGACATGCCTTGCAGACCTTTTTGATTTGCCATAACCTCTTCGACATCCACAAAGGGAGTATATGGTGGATAATCAAGGATCATTTTCGAAGAAGACCCCTCTATCAACCAGGTCCAGCAAAATCAAAAATATATACCTCGAGTGAATCAGGGAGTAGTCTAACAACTAAGAGTTGAACCCCCTAGGATTCAACCACAAATTCCAGTAGAGGATGAGCCAATGGTAGTTTTAGTAAATATGAACCAGAATGTTGACAATGTTGTACAACAAATTTGACGCGATGATATGTCAGTAGATAATAATCTTGCATCCATGTTTGAAAGAATAATCTTGCAAACATGTTTGAAAGAATATTGGCACAATTTGACGTGATGATAGTCAGTAGATAATAATCTTGCAGCCATGTTTGAAAGAATAATGGCACAATTTGACGCCCTGTGTTAACCTGGACCCAATTAGAGAGATTGTTCCTTGAGCAATTTTACATGGGGCAAACAAAGATCAACCTGAAGGAATTGGCTAGTATCAAACGAAAGTTTACTAAGCCTATAAATGATTATTTAAATATATTTAGTTTACTCAAAGCTAGGTGTTTTACACAAATACCTGAGCATGAATTGGTCAAAATGGTCGTTGGAGGCCTCGACTATTCCATTAGAAAAAACTTAGACACCCAATATTTGAGGGATATGGCCCAATTGGCCGACAGGGTTCGACAACTAGAAAACTTAAAGGAAGAAAATTATAGAGCGAGTAAGAATAAAAATGGTGGCCTACGTCGAATTTAATGAAGACGACAAAGGACCATATAGCGAACCATTAAGTTTCGAAGAGAATAAAATTGACCTTGCAGAATCGAAACAAGGTCTACCTTTCTCTTGTAAGCTGTTAGCCCTCTTTGAATGAGAAAAACCCAGTCGAACTAGAAAAGAATGATATATTTCCTAAGAAAATGTACACATTCGACATTACTAAATGTGACAAATATTTGATTTGTTAGTTAAGGACTATCAAATGATAATGCCTCCTGGTGCTAAAATGCCTCCTTTAGAGCAAAGGAAGAAGATATGTTTTTGTAAGTATCATAATTTCTTGGGTCATAAAACGTCTCAATGTTTCTTTTTAGGGATCTTGTTCATAATGCCATCCAGGAGGGAAGACTCGGGTTTGGGGAGAAGTCAAAGAATCAGATGAAGATTGATTTTGACCTATTGCAAGTGGCAGATGCTTACTTTACAGAACATGAAATTCTGGTTATGCAGATACTCCAGTGTCCTATCTTAATGTTAAGACAATGATTATTTCACTTTAGTAAACAAGAGAATTACATAGCTTTTGTTTTGAAGTAGTGCAGTACAAATACCAACAGATGTCAAGACAACAGGTTGAGACATCTCAGTTAAGAACATACAAAAAATTGTAAATCTGCAGAATATAAAGAACACATAAATTGGTTACCCAGTTCGGTGTTAACAAACCTATATATAGGGTATAATAATCCAGGATGAAGACTCTATTAAATCGTAGTATTGTCACAAAGTTAAACTCCCTCGTTTACAACTTTGGCTCCTAATCACTACCCTAATGAATATCTTTACAAAAGCTAAAGTCTGGTCGTTTACAACTCTGATAAAAGAACCTACTCACATCCTTCATAACCTGTGTTGCATTTGTCTTCTGCTATCACAAAACCTGTCACGGTTTCTTGAACTACAAGTTATCTTGGACATGCTTAAAAGCTTCGTCCAAAACCAATACACAAACCATTACCTAAAGGCTTCTGGTTGTGTACATGCACCTATGTCGTCATCTCTGCATCCTATACTGCAGATTAGAACTACAACCCTAAAAGCTAACGAATCTCAAAACCTAAACCCTTATTTTTACAAAAGAGAACTAGGTTACAAGTGTTACATAAGGCATAACTAATCCTAAGTCTAAGTCTTCATATATATAGTCTTTTATTGTTTCTTGGGCCTTCTATCTTTGCTCATTGATCTAGTCTTTTAGGAGTGAAACAAATCGTGAAAAGATTTGTTATGGAATTAAACTTGTTGAAGTAATATTTCAGGATGTCCTATTAACATGATAGGACTTCTTCTTCGACATCTTTGACTTCTGCAGTTTTTCTTCACCATTAGGTTTTACCAAAATTCTGTCAAACACTAGGAGCTTTCATTCTCCCCTTTTGACAACTTTTGGCTAAAAAATTATCTCTGAATTCTTCATGCCTATTTGTAAGTATGAGGAGGGATTTGAAGCATAATCCCCCTTAATCCTTTGTCTTCTTTGAATAATAAATCTTCTACTTCTAGGCATAAGAGAACCATTAATAAGAAGCAAAGTTCAAGTTCGTAACACAGAGTATACAAAAAATGTAACTCAGGTCACAAGACACAACCTACTTCACAACTCAAATCACAAGATACAAACAGATAGAAATGTAGATTAAGATGATAGAACATCATCTTCCCTTTGTACCATCCTTGCTCCTCCACGGATTGAATGAACCCAATAACCAGAACACAATTTTTCTCCCCCTTTTTAGCCAAAACTTGGCAAAAGTAACCAAGACAGCTCCAAATCCAGGAACAACCCATCTTGTAATACCCATATATAAAATACATACATCAAAGCATATTTTTCATATATAAATTCAACATTTGGTACCGAAATACAATAAGTTCTTAGTACAACACATTGTAATACCTCAAAATTTGCCCTCATATTTATAACCTTCACTGGCTTATGCTTCACGTCCATCTACATCATTCATTAGGTCATATAACACATCATGCATTTGTTAATTTCATGCTTGTCATTTGGATCAAAGGCTTTGAGAATCAGGGTTTTGCAGTGCTATGTGGTTTTCTCTTCTACAAGTTTGGTTCATGGGAAAATACAAAGATTTTGGTTTGGGGTTTATCCTTTGCGCTCATAGTTATCAGGTGGGTCCTAAAAGCTTGAATGTGCAATCATCAAAGATATCCATCATCTTTTTGTTAAGGGTTGTTTCCCTAGTTAAGTGGCGTTCAAGTGATTTTCTCAGGGAAACGATCCATTGGTGCGTCTGATCATACAAAGTTTCATCGTTACTTAAATATCAAGTTATGGGAAAATGTTTGATTCACGTAGTCTATTCCAAGTACATTCAATATCTATGAAAGGCTAGCTATATTCAGGGCCAAGTTCTTTGGTTTTTACTTGTCGTCTGGTTATGTGTTTGTCAAGATTTGATTTAAATAATGCATTAGAGGCTTTCTTAGGATCCAAGTTTGTCATTCACTACCAAAGTCCATTTTTCCTAAACCCATAACCATTCTAGTCAAATTTGAACCCTTTGTCCATATCCAAAAGGATCACATTCTAAACCATTTCACATCTGAAATTCATAAATTAATTCCAATACCTTTTTATGTTCAACTAATATTCATTTCCAATTCTATTCCATGTTTGACCATTTCCATCCATTATTTTAGACCAATTCTAAATCATTTTCCAATCATTTTCATTTATCAAACTCCAAGTCCCACATCTCATTTAAAAAAAAACATTAACCATTTCTCTCTTCTTCTTTTTACTACAACCCTTAAGCCTATTATTCATTTCTACTCAACATATCATGGCCAAGCTACACAAGAAAGAAGTTTAGTGTGTAACTTATGTATCTTATTTGGTTTGGGAGTTGGAGACAAAACTAAAGTTGGGAGTGAATTGAATTTCTACATATAACCCTTGTTTGTTTGTTGTTGGGCCCATTTACTTTCTGATATGGGATGGCCTTTTGACTTTCCCGGATCCATCCATTTTTATGGTACATTATCATTATGTGTTATAGAAAGGCTAGACATACAAAAATAAAAGAAAATGAGATTCATTTTTGGATCAACTCACACCATAACAGAAAAAAGGAGCAATGAGGAAAATAACAGAATTTTATTCCAATAATTAAATGAAAAAACTGATAAGTGATTACAACAACAACAAAAATTCAGAGCAGGGGATGATATCTAAAATTGAAAATGATAACCAATTGATATACAAAAATTTGAAACAAAAATCCAAAACGGAAATAACAGATAAAAAACTTCCACAAACTTCAAGCTCCTGGATCAAGTTCCAATCCCAGAGTCGGTTATACAGAGGAACTAAGAATTCAGCAGAAGGTTTCAATCGGAAAAACAGAAATAAATCAGTTATCAAAAAAAAGAAAAAGATCAATACACGAAAGCTCTTCATCCTTCTCTAAGATCTCTCTCTCAAAGAATCATCAATCTCTCTCAGAATTTCTTTAATCTCTACACTTCAGACCCAACCTTCAATATCCTTCAGGATCATAATTTACAATCAGAATCAACACGTTCTTCATCTCCTCTCAATCTCCATAATCAACACGTTCTTCATCAACTGTTCTTCATCAACCATTCTCCAATCTCCATCATCTTCTCCCAAAACTAATCTTCAAAACTCCATTCTTCTTCAACCTTCAGAACACATCTCCATTCACATTCATCGATCAATCTCGAAGATCTCTCATCACCACTCTTCAAATCATCTCTGCAATTTCCGGAACCAACTTCAAGATCTTATATCAACATCTTCATCAATCCTCTAATCTTCATCACACCTTCAACAAACTTGAAATTCCAGAACTTGCATCACCATATCCAATCCGAAATTCATCAACAATGGCAGCTGCAATGAAGTTCAGAACAAGAAACAATTCAATAACCATGGAATTGCTTCAGTCTTCATTAAGTCAAAAATTCCAAATACGATTCAAACATCAAGAATGTGCAAACGGGTCACAGCGACATTTCAGAAGCATAATCGAAAGAATATAAGAAGTGGCGGAATCCAAATCAAGAACAAAAACAAGTATCATACCTTAAATGTTGTAGTATCTGATTCGACATCGCCACAAGAGAAGAAAGGAGGTTCAACAATACAACAATCTTAATTGAGGATTCGCAAGAATCATCAGCAACACTCATCTCTTCTCCAATCTTCACCGCACAACTTCACCAATCTTCAGTCATCCAAAGAACCATCGACATCGACTCATCTTCTCCAATCTCAACATTGCATTCATCTTCACCAATCTTCAGTCATCCCAAGAACCATCGACATCGACTCATCTTCTCCAAGCTCAGCATTGCGTTCATCTTCATTCAATCAGCACCAATCACACAACAATAGAATACGGAAAATGAAGAAACAGGTTTTTCATCGATCTGCACTCGTCACCATCCCCAAGGCCCTCTCAAATCTACAGAACACACACTTCAATCATCCTCATCGCACCTTCAGCTTCTTATTTTCAATCTCCACAGTAGAACAACCATTACGTATCAACATCCTTCATCATCATAGACCTGCGGCAATCAACAAACTGATTCAGAAGAACTCAACCACAACAATGCTTCAAGATGCGATTCATAATGAATCCATCCATCACAAAGACTCAGAGGCAAAGATAGAAGAAAAATAACAAGCAAATTTCATACCTGGGAAACGCGTTTTCATCGGTCGCCGTCTTCTCACGGATTTGATGAAGAGCAAATTGCGAAGAGAAAGCAAGGTCGTGAGATTACGATCAGAGGTGACGAGTTCTCTCTGGTGGTATGAAGAAGACGGACGCATTAAAAAGACATATCGGCGGCGATGAAGCTATCAGCAGCGGCGCAATGTGAGAGTGTTAGAGAGGGCGTGACGTGAAGACGAAGGTCAACATGAGAGAACTAGGGTTTCGATATTTGGCTCATTGTTCAACTTCAACACCATCAGTGACTGTTATATTATGTGATCCAGTTCTACAGTTATTGGGTTCTCAGTTATGGGTTTCTATACAGAGATGGTATTGCTATTGTGGTTCTATACAGACAATTAGTTCACTGCTCAACACAAACATCAGACTATTGATCACATGCCTGTTGCATACATGACATCATAGCATTTTTGCACACATGTTCAGTTATTTCCGAGGATCACATATCTGAATCATGCCATGGGACTTTTTCTGTGCCAAAACTTGAATCAAAGCGGATAGATTCTTGGGAAATAACCAAACATAGCATTTACATACATCCTTGCATTCATGACAGGTGTTCAGAGACAGATAATTATCCTGACTTGATTTCTCATCAAAGTGGCCAACTTGAATCACAAGCATCAAGGCATGGTTTTGGAACAACTCTGGGCGGAGGTAACCAAACAAAGACCCAGCTGAGGCCATTCAGGGCAGAGGTACAAGCTTTATTTCAGAACTAGAAACTGCTGAAATAAGAAGTCAACCAGATGAAGACTCAGATGAGCTTGGTTATGGAAATTCTGAACGAATCTATTTTCATCCCTAGTTAGACGAACTACATCGACTCTGATCCTCATTTTCCTGAGGAGGTATGTAGGCAGCGGGATAGGGCCCGTTCAAGCACATTCTTTATTTTCCCTACATTTCCCTATTTCTTTCAATTTTCTTTTCCAAATCTCTTTTTCACTTCCGTTCAAGTTCCAGTTAGAAGTTCATTTGTTCAGCAGTAGTTATATTCTTTTACCCTTTGAATCAAACAAGCAAGCGTGGACCCTGTCGGGTATGGCAGACGGTCTGGGGTGTTAATACCTTCCCAGGTCTTAACCGACTCCCGAACCCAGATCTTTGGTTCGCAAGGCCTTTTCATTTCCTTCTTCCTTAGGTTTGTGCAGCATTACCTTTACCGTTCCTTCGGGATAAAAATGCCTGGATGGAGACTCTACCTTTTCTGTGCCACTTTCGAGTTTGTACTAGGATGAAAATCCCGGGAGCGACAGCTGGCGACTCTGCTGGGGATCGAACCCAGAATCTCTGGTTTCCCTCGTAGAGTCAATCCTAGCACCTATTTGTTTTACTTCTTTGGGTGTTTACATGTGTGTTGTTGGGTGTTTATTTACTGTTTTCATTTATAGTTTACTTTAAAGCATTTATTTACTACTTACAGTATTTATTTTCACATGCATCATATGTTGGACTGTGCTGGTTTCATTTTTCTGTGGGATGGGCTTTGTTACTGTGAGATGAGCTCGTATTCGGGGCTCGAGTGCACCTTAGGACTTAGAGTGGTTCCACTTTGGCTTCATGGTATCTTGCTATGTTGGTAGTAGTGAGTTCCACACCCAGACTTGCGACCTTCTTGGAAATGTATTGATGCCAGAATCTTTCTGGGGCAATACACAACCTTGATAGTTATGTGCAGTCAGGGGACCGATCATTGAGAACCTTTGTGGAAACATCCCTCTCCAGTGATGACAGTGGAAGACCACATTTGTTGGAAAACCCACTCACATCCGAGGGCCCACTGGGAACTCGCATAGGATGGCCTGGTTCTCTCATAGGAATCCAGTTAAAGCAAATTGTTCGTATGATGATAGTATTGTACCCTTCGGGATGTATGTACTATTGTTTCTCGATTCAGTGCTTGAAGCTAGGGACTTATGAGGGATGCTTGTTTCCTTGAACTCAGCTGACACCTCCCTGAGTAGTACATATTGCCAAACCGATTCCCTGATTTGATCATGAGCCATTTCTCGGAAATGGTGAAAGTATTATTGCTATTCGGCTTTGAGAGTCTGTGATGTTGACCCGAGTAGCACACCCGTGAGATTGGGAAGGGTTTATAGGATTGCAGGAACCTTAACCTTCAACATACCCACTGTGCCAGCATGCTTCAGTATTGTGATCTGTTTTGTTACACATTGATTATGAGATCTGGACCTCTGATCATAGAGATACTTGTTTTGATGTTCTGATGTTGTGACCCTGCACAGACACTTGATTATATGATTGACACTACACAGACACATCATTAATCACATGCCTTGCCTTGCATAAGCATCATGACATCATTAATCATATGTGTTCTTTTTATTCTCAGGGTTCATATTACTTCCGATTCCCGGTCACATTGTTGCTTCAAGATGGAGACTCTAAGGAAGAAGAATTTTAACTATACTTTCCCATAACCAGAGACAGAGGGTATTCAGAAGTTGATCAGCTTGATGAGTGACAAAGTTCTTGATGACTTCAAAAGAGAGTATGGAAAGATTCTGGATTATGTGAATAAGCCAACAGTTGATCAAAGGGATAACCTGCATTCCTTGTTGCAATTCTATGATCCATAACTATGAGTCTTTGTTTTCCCAGATTACATTTTGGAACCTACATTGGAGGAGGTCTCCAGTATCCTAAATATTCCCATTAGAGAAGGTATGGCTTATTATGCTTTAGAGAGGAGCCCTCCTTATGAAGATTATTGTTTCTTGTCACTTGAATATGCTCAAATTCAAGATGGGGCTAGAAGCCAGCCAGGGTAAGGGGATTTCTTTGGAGTTTCTCATCACAAAAGCTCATGTTATGGCATTGGGAAACAAATGGGCAGATTTCAGAGCATTACTAGCTATGATAGTGTATGGGATAAGCTTATTCCCAGGAGAGAAAGGATTAATCAGCATGGAGGCTATCACCATCTTTATCAAAAGAAACCCAGTGCCTACATTGCTGGGTGACTTCTACTATGGGGTTCATTATAGGAATGAAAAGAGAAAGGGACATGTGAACTGTTGTGCTCCCTTGTTTGCTGACTGGTTTGTAAGGCAACTCCCAAAATCAGGACCTTTCCAAGACTTGAAACAATCTTGGAAGTGGTCCAAAAGATTGATGGGCTTAACCTCAGATGACATTGCTTGGGGATGCAACAGGGATCTTGTAAGCAAAGAAATTATGGTTAGTTGTGGTAGCTTCCCAAATGTGCCCTTGATAGGAAGGAAAGGTGGAATCAGTTACAATCCTGCCTTGTCCAGAAAACAATTTGGTTATCCTTTGAGAGCTTTACCATTGATTGAAGAGATAAATGAGTCACTATACCTTCCAACATAAGGTAACTTGAAGATGAGCATACTAGC
Source organism: Lathyrus aphaca (assembly GCA_963966055.1). Lineage (NCBI taxonomy): Eukaryota > Viridiplantae > Streptophyta > Magnoliopsida > Fabales > Fabaceae > Lathyrus > Lathyrus aphaca. The sequence continues at coordinate 413,635,750 of OZ014525.1, forward strand.
ATCTACAACTTGGGAGGTTATAATGATGAAGGGAAAGAAGGACTTTGGGAGAGTAGATCCAAGGACTTATGATCCTTTTGCCAGTTGGTTGGAAGATCGTGTAGAGACTTTGCTGCTCCCATTCTCCAAGGAAGTGGTCCCTATAACTTCAGTCCCTTTTCAGGAATATCAGAAATTGGAGGCTGTAAACACCCCAAATTTTCCCTCACCCATTCACACCATGGCTTGTGATCATTTCATATGCATAATCTCAACCATAGCATCTCACATCACATTTTTGATTCACTGCATTGGTTCTAAGTCATCTGCATCTAGGGTTTGTGATCTGAGCAATCCAAGAGTTTCTTGAGCCACTCCAAAGGTCATCAATCACTTCAAAGGGGTCCATGTATGTTCAAGCATCATATTATATCCTCTCAAAGTCAAGAAAGCCAAAAAATCACAAGAACTGGGATTGGTATAGAAGCAGAGCCAGGTTTGACTGCACAGATGACCTAAAATTAGGGTTTTGGTTTCAGAGGCCATAACTCCAAATTTTTTGGTCATTCTTGTTTCTATTGGTCTCTATATGGTATAGGGAGTATGCATATCAATTTTCATGAATAAATTCCTTGGGGAAGTCATCTGATCAAGAGTTGACTTTTCAGACAAGTCAGTGCAAAATCAGGGCATCTGAGGCCCCCAATGACCCAACCAAGGGGTGATCTTCATCATTTTGAGTGTATATGATCTTTATTTGATCATAGAAGAGGTTGGAAGTTCACAAAATTCAAGAATTTCAAGTCTTTGGCAAAGTTGACTTTTTGGACAAGGTTGACTTTTTATGAAAATGTCATTTTATGCAACTTTTTCAACCCTTACTTTTTGATCCAAGAAAGCTTCAAATGGAAAAACTTTGGTCATGAAAGTTGTAGAATAGATCTTTCCCTTTTCAAAAAGTACAAGAACATGACCTAATTCATTTTTGATCAAAAGTTATGGTTTGTCAAAGTTGGCAAAAATCACTAAAATTCAAGTTATGCACCAAATGGAAAACTTGCAAATTCTTGTACCAAGCATTCTATTGACTTCAAAATGACTTCAAAACTTCATCACATGATTATACATGACCTAAAAACAGAATTGGCCCAAGGGATTTTTCATTCTTGTGACTTGATTTTCAAGAAATCCATAAGTCATTTTCATGAAGGTGCAAAGAGGGGTTCTTGGCAAAATCATCTCCCCATGAGTTATGTGATCACTAGCTGACTTCTATGCATTTCCATGACTAAATGAAGTTCTATGCACCAAAATTCAGCAAGAATCCTCTCACATACATAGCACAAAATCATGAGAAAACATCAAGTGGGCAAGTTGCAAAAGCTAGCATAGCTCATGATCCACATGTTGCAGTCACTCACAAGCAATCTAAGGGTCATCCTTGACCCAAGCTGAAGCAGGACATGCCCTCAAACTGCTGCTGCCATAGCCCATGCTGCAAGTACAAGTCACCTTGACTTTTTGGCCAAAACCCCCATACTCATGGAACAGTAAGCAGCCACCCCTACTGACCTTCTCCACAGGCTATTCACACAACTTGGGAGGGTTATAGCAAAGCATTGGCCCTTGAGGCAAGCCAGAACACAGCATACCAAAAAACCTGCCAAAACTTTCCTCTCTTCGAATCTCCTTACACAGTCATCAAACACTCATTCTATCTTCACCAATCAACCAGAAAACATTCATAGAACCAATACCACCCCTCACAATGATCTGAAACAGCCTACATAAGGACCCCATTTTCTGATACACCAGAACTGGACCCCTCAAAGTAGCCTGTTTAAACTCCATCTAAGCTTGCCATTAGCACCAGGGGGATCATAGGAGTGAGTTTTGCACCCAAGGACAGCCCAGAAAGCCCAGAATCAGAAGCTTCCACCTCAGGTATGGCCATGAACTTTTTCTCACAGAGCTTGCATTTTATGTTATAAATTGATGGTGTATGTCTTGCTGGTCATGGGGATGTCTTTAGATTTGAAAATAGTGAAGAAATGAGGATTTACTGATGCTCTGAAATTTTGCCCGTGAATCTTGTTGGCTTCGATTCTCACTGATCTTGAATGATAAATTTAGTTTGAGGGGTGGTTTGAATGGGGTTTGGGTAGAGGAACATTTCCCTGCTTTTAATTTGATGAATGGTGGCCTGAATCGTGATCTAGGGTTTTCAACCCGCCGGAGAAGATGACCGGAGCTTCCCTCCGGTCACTTGAAAGTGCTTAACCCTAATCCCTGTAATTAAATGACATTTGAATATGATGCGTTGGATCCTTTGACTTAGTTGACCTGACGCGCGTTTGTGTGGCCCAGATGCATCCATTTTGCCCTAATCTCACTTAACCTAATTAATTCCAATTAATTAATTCGTAAAACCTAATTAAGTCAGAGTCCATCCTGACCCTTGTTTCACGCACCAAGTCAATGGTCTTCTCCCAGCTTTGAATCTGATGCGTTGGATCAGATTACTTTTCATTTTATTAAATTTATTTCATTTCTTTTATATTTCTTTTGTTCATTTATTTTAAAATAGTAAAATTTATTCAAAAATTCTGAATTTTTTTATACAATCTATTATTTAATTTCAGAAACCAAAAATATTTTATTTTTATTTTTTGCATTCAAAAAGTATTTTTAAATATTTAAAAGTTTATTTTTAATTAATTAATGAGAATTAATTTATTAAAAATACTTTCAGGTATTTAAAAATCACCAAAAAATTCATGAAACATTTAAAATCATTTAGAAACATTGTCCAACCCTCAAACCAAATTTCTTTTTTGATCTTGATGCATTTTGAGAATTTTTCATGGAATTAAAATCATTTTAATGCATTATTTTGATCCAAACTTCCAAAAATCATTTCTGCCTAACCATCGAGGGTTGGACCTTGATTCTTGTTGCATTGCATTGTGTTTAGCATGAAGTTTGTGAGATTAAATGGTCAAGATTTGATCTTTCATTTTCCATTTGATTGGCATTTTTCTTGTTAAGGAACCCTAAAACCCTAGAAAACTTAGGAAAATCATAACTTGAATTAGGTTAAGAGTTGGAACTTCTCCTTTGGGCAGTGAGTTAGTATAGGATTAGGGATCCTTTGAGTGCATTTTCAGTTTTTTATATTGATGTTTGCTTCTGATTTTGGTTTTTGTTTGTTGCTTTGATCATAAACCCTAATTTGAGCTTCCATATGCATCCATCTTGCATTTGCATTCATACCTTGACTTGCCATAGCATTTTGTGTATCCATTTGATTCATTTAACATCTTAAGACATATTGAAAGCATGATTGATCATTGCATCTTGCATTTGCCATGTTGTATGCCATGTGCACTTCATAACATTTCATGTATGTTTTTGGTTCTTAACTTGTTTCATTTGCATCCATAAGTTTGTATGATCATCCCCATTGCTTTGTTTTATGTTTGCAGCATCTCATAACATCATTATCATCTCATATTTGCTTCTGGTTTTGGTTTGCATCATGCCATTCCATCCCATTTTGCATTGCATTGCATTTCTTTCATTAATTTTTCAGGTGGTAAGCGACTTTGAGAAGTGAATTTGCCTTCACTTCTCACAATTTCTTTTCATCTCTCTTATGCATCCTTGCTGCATCTTTGTTTGTGTTTGAGATTGAGCTTGCTCATTCTTTTTCTTCTTACTTTCTTTCTTCAAGTGACTTGTCTTCTTAAATGAAGCAAGTGACTTTGCTTCTCTTTGATCCTTTCATCTGCTTCCTGGTGGTTCCATTGAAGATTTCTCTTGTAAACCTCACAAACCTTAGGAACAACCAAGCATGACAATGATTAGGGTTTGATTAGTCCCCCCATTAGTTTTACCTTTGTGTCATCCTTTGAGTCTTCTCTTCTCACCTCATAATCAAGGACTAAACCCTAAAGGCTTTAAGGCTTTGTGATTAAGCTTATGCCTGCATCCTTCTATTAGGATGGAGTGTATAACTTTAATCCTAAGTGTTGAACCCTTAATGTGTTTAACTCCTTTAATCAATCCATCTTAATAATCATCAAGACATCAAGCTTGTAACTTGGGCCTTGCATTAGGGTTCTAATTCTTCCTTAATTGGTTAAGAAGGACTAACCCTAGTGTTAATGGACAAGTCCCCCTCAAGTTGTCTTACAAACCCTAAAAATCACTTCATCATCATACCATTGAATAAAATCCACTTAATCAAGGGCTTGTTCTGTCATGAGTTTAATCCCTAATCATGGATTAAGTTGAGGAGCTTTCCTCAGCTTAAACATTCTCATCTATTATCCTTCTATTAGGATGGTGTAATGAGTCTGTTTAATCCCTGATTATGGCTTAATCTCATTACTTAACACTAAACAAAAACACCAAAAACATCTAAATAATCACAAGTAGGTTAATGATCTTAATCCTACACCAAAGGTGTTTAAGTGTGAGAATCTGACTTCATACTTAAGGTACTCTCATTACCCCTAATCAGAGGGAAGATGTGATGAGTTTACTAACACATTGGTTTAGGCTTAAGCTCATTTTCTTATAACAAACTCTCAAAAGCAATAAAAGACTGAAAACTCAAAAACAAACAATAATCGTCTCCTCCGGGATTCTTTTCTCATCATATTCACTCACAAACGAGAACTTGCTTCTCCCGTCTAATGCAAGACAGTTTGCACCTGAGCTAGACAGGTCACACACTTGAGCATAGGCAAGTAAGCAGTTCACAAGTCAATTCATCTTTCAGTCTCTTTGGGTCGAACTACGGTGTTCTGACTTCCTCATTGCACGAGAGGATACGTAGGCCTAACTTAACAGTTATCGAACAAAAGTCTCTGTATATTCCCCCTCCTTCTAGCCTTATTCTTTAGCCTCATGGTCATGAGCATTTCATTCCTGATCTCACACTGACACTCCACTTATACACTTCACTTTTTTTTTTACACTGACACCTGTACATCCTTTTCCAGCTTTGATACACAAATTGCACTGACACTACCCCTTTAAAACACAAATCTTTTAAGCGTGGATCCCGTCGAGTACGACGGACAATCTGGGTGCTAATACCTTCCCAGGTTGTAATCAACCCCCTTTCTCAGTCTCTCTGGTTCGCAACCGTCTTATCCATATCTTTCTAGGTCTATGCAGCATTACCTTTCCTCCGGGATAAAAATGCCTAGCTGGCGACTCTTTTCTTTTCCAGTGAGTTCACTGCTGTGTGTTCTCATTGTTTCTTTCGCCGACCGTTCGCATCTGTACCTTTATTTGGGCCATTCCCATTTATCGGGAGCGACAGCTTGGCGACTCTGCTGGGGAATCTTATACTGTAACCAGGGCTTCTGGTTCTTTTTGTGGGTTCCTCCTAGCGCTTGTTTGATTTGTGTTTACTGGGGTGTTATGTGCTACTTGTGCTTGTATTTGTATTTATTTTGTTTATTGCCTTATTGTACAGTTTTGTTTATTGCTTTCTTTATGGCTTTGTGCATATATATCATACTGTCATGCTGTGCTGGCTGGATCTGTTTTGTTGTTTTGGTGGGTGGGTGTTCTACTGAGAGTTGAGGTCCTATACCTGGGACCTGAGTGACACCTAGGCTAGAGTGGTTCATGTTCTTTCCCATTCCATTTCGGTCTGGTGCGGGAATATGAAACGCGGTTCAGATATGGGTTTCTTCTTGAGAACTCTGTGCTACAGATTTCCTGTAGTGCTAGGGCTATCTGGGAAGCCTGCTAAGTCTGGATGACCTTTAGTATTGACCTTCAGAAACTGAGGTGAATTAGAGGAGGATCTTTTATGGTTATTATAAACACTGTACCTCCGGGTTAGAAGTGTTTACACTTCTCATAACTGATCCAAGTCTGAGGATCCTTGTTTTAGAGCATCACCTGTGAGGGGGGTTGGGTTGTTTACAGGTTTGCAGGTACCCTTGACCTCAGCATACCCTGTTACTTTGTTTTGATTAAGAGTAATCCATGTTGGAACAGTTCTTGTGATTTTTAACCCTGGACATGTGACTCTTTATTTGAGTCCCCCACCTTGGTTACTGGACTTATGAACCTCCATCTGGATTTCTTGAACATACATGGACATATATCAAGGCAGTTAATCAGATCCAGCTCAGTCACAAACCCTTTCATATCATTTGCATACATCCTCATTGCATCATTTAACATGTGTTTATTTGTTTTTCAGGGTATCCATCCTATCATTTTGGCTTGGTTTTGACCCCTTCTTCAGCTTAGACCTGTCTTCATCAGTGCTTACTTCAGCTATCAGCTACCTGCTTCAGTCACCTGCATCACCAGTCTCAGCCTGTCAGAGGCCTATCTTCAGTATTATTCTCAGCACCTGTCTCAGTTCTCTTTCAGCAACATGGCACCTAAGAAGAGTAACATCTCCTATCATTTCTTTGAGCCTGAGTTGGCTAGCATCAGGAAGATTCAGACCCTGATTACTCCAGACCATATACCACTTTTTAGAGAACATTATGGAGGAATCCTTGATGTGGTTATGGATTTGGACCCTTCACAAAGGAGCTTGATACATACTTGCCTGCAGTTCTATGATCCCCCTCTGAGGTGCTTCACCTTTCAGAATTTTCAGTTGGGACCCTTGTTGGAGGAATATTCATCATTGGTTGGTGTACCTATCAGGGGTGGAATCCCCTTCAACCCTGAGATGGCTTTCCCAAGTAATGAGGAGATAGCAAAAGCATTACATCTGGAACCAGTTCTGATTGGGCAGAATTTGACATCTAAAGCTGGAATCTCTGGTTTTCATCTGGATTTCTTGACTTCTCAGGCTATTTTGAAGGCCTCTTTGGGGGAGTGGAAGACAGTCTGTGCTTTGTTGGCCCTTAGCATATATGGGATCATACTTTTTGCAGATGAGCCTAGGTTTGTTAGCAAGAATGCAGTCCATCTTTTCATCCTGAGAAACCCAGTGCCCACCTTACTGGGAGATCTTTACTACTCTGTTCATCAAAGGAATGAAAAGCAAAGGGGAAGATTAGTAAGATGTTGTGCTCCTTTGTTCCATACTTGGCTGCTCAAGCATTTGGCAAAGACTGATGCATTCTTGAACCCTCACCAGCAGAAGAACTGGGCTAGGAGGCTTGTTGCTCTAACCTCAGATGACATCAGATGGTGCACTCAGAGCACCAAGGGCAGAGACATCATTACAAGTTGTGGGCAATTTCCCAATGTACCTCTGATTGGAGTAAAGGGTTGCATCAACTACAACCCTCTGCTATTCAAAAGACAACTGGGCTATGCATTGGTCCATCCTCTTAGAGCACAGGATCTGACTGAGACCCTCTATTGTGAAATCAAGCCTAATCTGGCTATTGTCAGGCAGGCATCCTGGGCCTGGGACAATGTGCAGACTAAGGGGGTAACCATTCTTGGGAGATGCAATAATGTGGCCTCAGCTCAGTACTATGAGTGGTCTCATACCAGAGCTCAAATTACTGGAATGCCCTTCACTATTGAAGATATGCCTGGACCTTCCACAACACCACCCCCAGCAACTGTTAGCTTGGAGGAGTTTGAGAAATTGAAAGAGAGAAATGAGAAGCTGACTCAAGCTCTACAGAAGACCCTCTGGGAGAGGAGTGATGGTAGGTTGGATATTTAGAGGTTAGAAAAGTTAAAGGTGGAGCATCTGGCCAAAATTTAGAAGTCAGAGGATTACATTAAGAAGTCTAGGGCTGGAGAACAGATCTTGAAGAATGCATGCAAAGAGGCCCAATTCCAGAGAGTTAGGACTGATTTGTATCTGAAGGAGAGTCAGGCTAGGTGGGTCAGGATCACCGAAGCCCGTACTCAGGAGGACAAAAGGACTCAGGATAAGATTGAACAGATGGAAGCTAGTGCAAAAGAACAACAGGAAGCCCTGGCAGCAGCCCAGAGAGAGATCTCAGAATTGAAGATTAGAGCTGGTGTAAAGAGGTCAAAGGACCAGAGTCAACACAGGAGGCTAACTGCAGCTGTTACTACCAGGAATCTTCTCATCAGGAATCTTACAGAGCGTCCAACTGATCCTGTGACTGAAGCACTTCTCAAGGAAGTTCAGGAGGATGAGTTTGGTCTCGGTGTTTGACTTTTGCTTGTTGTTGCTTTCATTTTATGTACTTTTCTTTATGTTGTATTTTTTTGACCCCTCAGAGGGCATGCATTGTAAAACAAACTATGTATCATTTACCTTTTGTAATATATGTGTTGGTTTGTTTTATCTGAGTTCTTTCAAAGCAACATCACAAGCATCTTTCTCAAGGGTCTGGAAAGGTCAAAACCAAATGCCAAGCCGGATACCTTGGAAACAAATAGACATACTGCATTGCATGCTAACCCTTTGTTTTGTTTTGTAGGTTTTTGTTTTATTGTTACTAACTCTGTTGTGACCTCAGGAACTATTGCTCGGCGTCGGGTGTTCCCACTCAACCGTCCACACAGATATCCCACCCGCAACAATCTTTCGGGCATACAAATGGACCAAGTACAGCAGGACCTTACAGAGGTCAGGAATCAAATGGCCAATGAGAGGTTGGAAATGAGGAATCAGATGACACAGTTTATGGAGGTGATGAATAATATGGCTCAAAGCCAGGAGAGGTTAAGAGCACTGGTAGAGGGGAGGAATCAGGAAGACCATCATCCAGGGACTGCTGGGACAAGCAACAATGAGAGAGTCCAACCTCATGTTAATCCCCCAGTCTTTGGACCCCACCAGCATCCAGAGATCAACATCCCTGTCAATGTGCAAGGGACTGCCACAGCAGGTAGAGTACTGCAAGAAGACCCCCAGGAAGATCAGTTCACAGTGATGGGAGCTGGGGAGGAAGCCTATGACAGAAGGCTAGAAGAGATTGCTGAGAAACTAAGATCTTTGGAGTCCCAAAATTCTTTGGGATTTGATGTTATGGACATGGGCCTAGTGAACGGGGTCAGGATTCCCCACAAATTTAAACCACCATGCTTTGAGAAGTATAACGGGACTTCCTGCCCCCGGACCCATTTACAATCCTTTCTGGGGAGGCTGAAGGCCTATACCATGGACGAAAAGCTATGGATGTTTTATTTTGAGGATAGCTTAACTGGAGCTTCGAGGGAATGGTACTCTCATCTGACCAGAGCAACCATTAGATGCTGGAAGGACCTGGCAGAGGCCTTTATCAGACAGTATCAGTACAACTTAGATATGGCTCCCAACAGGACTCTCCTGATGGGGATGTCACAATCAGCCAGGGAAAGCTTCCGGGAGTACGCTCAAAGGTGGAGACAGCTTGCTGCTGCTGTCCAGCCACCCATGTCAGAGAGGGAGATGGCTGATATGTTTATGAACACCCTCCAAGGAACATACATTGACAGGCTAGCTGCCTTTTCCTCCACTAGCTTTGCTGATGTAGTCATAGCCGGGGAGAGGATTGAAAGCCTATTAAAGATGGGTAAGATTTCTGACAACGGTGCTAGCTCATCCAGCAACCCAAGAAAGCCTTTTGTGGGCCCAAGAAGAACTGGTGAAACCAATGCTATCCATACCAGCAGGGGCAGACCCCAATATGTTCATAGGTCTGTGGCAGCAGTCACCATTCCCGCTCCAATTCATCCTCAACCAGCTTATCAACCTCAGCAACAGAATTACCAGCAACAAACTCAGTATCCTCCTCAGAGAAATTATAACAACAGCAACACCAACAACAACAATCAGCAGAGACCATACCAACAGAGGCCTTCTCAGGCCAATAGGATGATCGATCCGATCCCTATGCCCTATGCCACATTACTGCCACAACTCCTGAAACTCAACCTAGTTGAGCTAAGGACATTGGCACCTCCGGATCCTAACAGTCTGCCCAGAAATTATGACGCCAGCGCCAGATGTGCTTTTCACTCAAATGCACCTGGCCATAGTACGGAGAAGTGCAGAGCCTTGCACATGAAGGTACAGGACTTGGTAGATTCCAAAGCTTTAAACTTTGCACCACCACCAAATGTTAACAAGAACCCTATGCCGCACCATGGTGGTCCCAAAATCAATGCTATTGAAGAAGACAAGCCGTCTTACTTGATAACCAGTGTGGGTCAGATTCGGACACCCTTGGTGGAGATTAAAGCTCAACTCCTTGAATGTCAAATGTTCCCAGGATGCGAGCTAGGGTGCGCTTATTGCAACATTTCAGTGAATGGTTGTGATAACTTGAGGGATGGCATAGATGGTCTCATCCAGAGTGGCCTGCTTCAAATTACAACATCAATACCTACCAATCCAGCAATCTCCTTAACAACAATTCCAGACCCTCCTACAACTGCGACAACCATTGTTCCAAACAACTTTTCGGTTTCATCAACAAATGCTTCATCTGTTACTTCAACGGACCAAATATCAACAAACATCCCTTCTATAACTTCAGCACCCCTTCATTCAGAGTCTCCTACAACAACAACACCCATCCTTCCAACAATGTCTCCTACAACATCAGCAACCAACAATGAAAGTGTCTCAACAGTTACAATTTATTATGATCCTGAAAATGACTCTGCCTACAACTCACAAAATGCCACTCCTACCAGAGCACCAGTCACAATATATTATGATCCACAGACTATCATGGTTCCTTCCGCAGCTGCCATCAGTCCAATCACTGTCACAGTGCCTGGGCCAGTACCTTATGAAAGCAGTAATGCCATCCCTTGGCATTACGGCTCTGATTTATACTGCGAAGGAAAGAAAATCACTTTTGAATCATCAACTTCTTCACCACAAATAGAAAATGTGGGAGGAGGCGGAGGCTTCACTCGAAGCGGACGTCTCTTTGCCCCGCAAATTCAAAGACCCACTGCTGAAGCAGAAGCTGCTGCCAAGGCAAAAGGGAAGAGCACGGTGCAAGAAGAACAGGTTGTTAGAGAAGCTTTAAAAACACCTTTTGATCAAGAAGTTGATGAATTCATGAGAATCATCAAGAAAAGTGATTACAAGATAGTGGACCAGCTTCACCAGACACCTTCCAAGATCTCCATTCTATCACTGCTCATGTGCTCCGAGGCTCATCGGAACACACTACTCAAAGTCTTGCACGCAGCTTATGTGCCGGAGGAGATCACCGTCAATCAGTTGGAAGCTGTGGTTGGAAATGTTAATGCTAGTAATGAGTTAGGATTCACCAACACTGATTTGACTTCGGAAGGCCGCAATCACAATAAGGCTTTGCACATTACCATGGAATGTAAAGGTGCAGTTCTTTCCCATGTGCTGGTAGACACAGGGTCATCCCTCAATGTCTTGCCTAAAAAAGCCCTTGTGAAGCTGGAATATGAAGGATTGGCATTGCGTCCCAGCAACTTAGTAGTGAGAGCCTTTGACGGTTCTAAGAGATCAGTTCTGGGAGAAATTGAGTTGCCTGTAACGATTGGCCCACAGACTTTCAAAACGACCTTCTACGTGATGGACATTCAGCCGGCCTACAGCTGTTTGTTGGGTAGACCATGGATTCATGCCGCTGGCGCAGTTACGTCTACCCTTCACCAGAAGTTAAAATTCGAGTGGGAGGGCCAAGTCGTTACTATTTGTGGAGAAGAGGATATTTTTGTTAGCCATCTGGCTACTTACAAATATATTGAGATGGATGGGGAGATCCACGAGACCATGAGCCAAGGGTTTGAGGCCCTGAATATTAATGAAACCTCTGCTGTACTTGGGACTTCCATGACATCCTACCAGCAGGCCCGAAAGGTGGTGGAAGAAGGAAACGCTCAAGGCTGGGGCAAATTGTTGCCTGTGGAGAAGAAAGAAGATAGATTTGGGTTGGGTTACAAACCAACTCAACAAGATCAAACAGAGGCTGCTAAGAAGCCCAACTTTGTTAGTGGGGGGATGCTCACCCTCGATGCTGTCAACAACTTGGAAGATGAGTCGGAAGATGAACGCAACCTGGAAAGTTGGATTCGTCCAAAGATCCCGGGGAGCAGTATCTCAAACTGGTCTTCCCAGGAAATTATAAGAGTTACTCCTGCAGAGTAATTATTATTTCCTGTATATTTTAAGCATGCATCAAGTCTTGCATCTTGCCCAAGATGACAAGACTCATTTTGTAGTCGGGCCATCTGTAATTTTTGTGCAACAAGATTAATCAATGAAATATCAGACATCTTTTGCAAACAAGTCTTTTTCTTTTCCGCTCACTGTTTTTACATTTTTCTTTTTGTACAAAAAATAAATGGCAATGTTTTCAAAATGACAACTTTATTTCACTTTTCTAAAACAAGATTAAAATCAATCACTGAAATGAACAAACTGAACCCTTGCAGAGAGTGCCTTCCAGACCGCACCGACAACAGCACGGCTATGACTTCGTATGACTTTGACAATCCGATCAATCAAGCTGATGAAGGGGTTGAAGAAGATTGCGAGCTTCCTGAAGAGCTAGCCAGATTGTTGAGACAAGAGGAGAAGGTTATCACTCCTCATCAGGAGGAGGTGGAAACGATTAATCTTGGTACAGATGAAGATGTGAAAGAGGTTAAGATCGGGGCCTGCTTACAAGACTCAGTGAAGAAACAACTGATTGACCTGCTTCAGGAATATGTGGATGTGTTTGCTTGGTCTTATCAAGATATGCCAGGGTTGGACACCGATATTGTTACGCACAAGCTGCCTTTAAGAGAAGAATGCCCACCGGTTAAACAGAAACTGCGCCGTACTCGTCCAGACATGGCAATGAAAATCAAAGAAGAGGTACAAAAGCAGTGGGACGCCGGGTTCCTTGCTGTAACTAGCTATCCGCCGTGGGTTGATAATATTGTGTCTGTGCCTAAGAAAGACGGCAAAGTAAGGATGTGTGTTGACTACCGGGATCTGAACAAAGCCAGCCCGAAAGATGACTTCCCATTACCTCACATTGATGTATTGGTTGATAATACGGCTCAGTTCTCGGTATTCTCCTTCATGGACGGATTTTCAGGGTACAATCAGATCAAAATGTCACCTGAAGACATGGAGAAGACAACCTTCATCACCCCCTGGGGCACGTTCTGTTACAAGGTGATGCCATTCGGATTAAAGAACGCTGGTGCAACATATCAACGGGCTATGGTAACATTATTCCACGATATGATCCATAAAGAAATCGAGTGTTATGTGGATGACATGATTGCCAAGTCCCTTACAGAGGAAGACCACCTGGTAAATCTGCTGAAGTTATTCAAGCGTCTGAGGAAGTACCAACTGAAGCTGAACCCCAACAAGTTCACATTCGGGGTGCGATCTGGTAAGCTGCTGGGTTTTATTGTAAGCGAGAAAGGGATTGAAGTGGACCCTGATAAAGTCAAAGCCATTCAAGAAATGCCTGCACCGAAAACTGAGAAAGAAGTTCGGGGGTTTCTAGGTAGGTTGAACTACATTTCACGGTTTATATCTCACCTCACGCCAACCTGTGAACCCTTGTTCAAGCTGTTAAGAAAAGAACAGACGGTCAGGTGGAATGAAGACTGCCAAAGGGCTTTTGACAAGATCAAAGAATACCTGCAAGAACCACCAATCCTTATGCCTCCGGTTGAAGGAAGACCCGTGATAATGTACTTAACAGTATTAGAAGAGTCAATGGGGTGTGTGCTGGGCCAGCATGACGAGTCTGGTCGAAAAGAGTATGCAATATACTACCTGAGCAAAAAGTTTACCGACTGTGAACAACGTTATTCACTGCTCGAGAAAACTTGTTGTGCTTTAGCGTGGGTTGCTCGCCGACTGAGACAGTATATGTTGACCCACACTACTTTGTTGATATCCAAAATGGACCCAGTCAAGTACATTTTCGAGAAGCCAGCTCTTACCGGACGGGTTGCAAGATGGCAAATGATTATCACAGAATATGACATTCAGTACACCTCTCAGAAAGCCATCAAGGGCAGTGTATTGTCTGAATATCTTGCTGAGCAACCTATTGATGACTACCAGCCTATGAGATTTGACTTCCCTGATGAAGACATCATGTTCATAAAAGAAAAAGACCATGAAGAGCCTGTTCACACTGAAGGGCCTGACCCGAAAGAAGAATGGACTATGATGTTTGATGGGGCTGTTAATATGAATGATCGTGGTGTTGGTGCAGTACTCATTACACCTAAAGGAGTTCACATGCCTTTCTCGGCAAAACTCACCTTTAACTGCACTAACAACGAAGCTGAATACGAAGCTTGCATTATGGGTCTTGAGGAAGCCATTGACCTCAGGATCAAGACATTGACTGTATTCGGAGATTCAGCTCTGGTAGTTAATCAAACCAACGACAAATGGTACACCCACCAGGATCATTTGATACCTTACAGGGATTATACAAGAAGATTATTGACTTTCTTCACAACAGTCAAGCTTGAGTATATCCCTCGGGACGAGAATCAGTTTGCAGATGCCCTGGCTACCATTTCATCCATGATCAAAGTTCAAGCTGCCAACTTTGTACCTCAGATTTCAGTATCCAGACTTGACAGACCAGCGTATGTATTTGCAGCAGATGTTGTCAAAGATGATAAGCCTTGGTTCCATGACATTAAGTGCTTCTTGGAGGATCAAACATACCCATCTGGGGCATCATCCAATGATAATAAGACTTTAAGAAGGCTTGCTGGCAGTTTCTTTCTGAACACTGATGGTTCCCTGTACAAGAGAAACTTTGATATGGTACTCCTCAGATGCGTCGATAGGACAGAAGCAGACTTATTGATGCACGAGGTGCACGAAGGATCCTTTGGTACCCATGCTGGAGGGCATGCCATGGCTAAGAAACTGCTAAGATCAGGTTATTACTGGATCACAATGGATGCTGACTGTTGTGCCTATGCCAGAAAATGCCATAAATGCCAGATTTATGCGGATAAGGTGCATGTGCCTCCCAATCCTTTGAATATAATGTCTTCACCCTGGCCCTTTGCCATGTGGGGCATTGATATGATCGGCAAGATTGAGCCAACTGCTTCAAACGGCCACAGATTCATCCTGGTCGCCATTGACTATTTCACCAAGTGGGTTGAAGCAGCCTCATATGCAAATGTTACAAGGCAAGTGGTAGCCAGATTTCTGAAGAGAGATATCATCTGTCGATACGGAGTTCCCGAGCGAATCATTACTGACAATGGTTATAACTTGAATAACAAAATGATGGCTGAGCTATGCCGGGACTTCAAGATCCAACACCATAATTCTTCTCCTTACAGGCCAAAGATGAATGGCGCTGTTGAGGCAGCTAATAAGAATATCAAGAAGATTGTGCAGAAGATGGTAGTTACGTACAAAGACTGGCATGAGATGCTGCCATTTGCCTTGCATGGGTACCGCACGTCAATCAGAACATCCACTGGGGTAACACCGTATCAGCTTGTGTATGGTATGGAGGCAGTCCTACCTGTTGAAGTTGAATTACCCTCCTTACGAGTACTGATGGATGTTAAGCTGAACGAAGCAGAATGGGTTCGGTCCCGATACGAACAACTGAGTCTGATTGAAGAGAAGAGATTGGCTGCAATCTGTCATGGGCAGTTGTATCAGAAAAGGATGAAGAGAGCCTTCGATCAGAAAGTCAGGCACCGAGAGTACCAAGTAGGAGATCTTGTGCTGAAGAGAATCCTCCCTCCTCATACAGACCACAGGGGCAAATGGACTCCAAACTATGAAGGACCATTTGTAGTAAAGAAAGTTTTCTCTGGTGGAGCACTGATGCTCAGCACCATGGATGGTGAAGATTTCCCGTCCCCTGTGAATTCAGATGCAGTTAAAAAAATACTTCGCATAAAAAATGACCCGCTGGACATAAAAACAGAATGTGAGTCCAAGCAAAAACAATTGCCTCACATTCACAAACATCAGTACATACTCCTTGTGGCCCTCGTCCGTGTCATATCCCCAGCAGAAAGCCAAAGACATCCCCTTTGCACTCACAGATACTTATATATATATATATAACTTTCTTGACACCCGTCCGTGTCACCTTCCCCAACATAGTTACCTAAACACTTTGTATACCAGATACTTGTCTATATTATACTCTTCTTCTTTTGACACTCGTCCGTGTCACACTCTCCCCAGCAGGTGGAACACTTAAATATACATCACCCATACTTTCTACTCATACTTATACAGATACTCGTCCGTATCTTGTATACACCAGTTATATCCCCGCAGATTCGACACTAGTCCGTGTTCTTTGTTAACCCGTTGGTACTCGTCCGTACCATCATCTCAGAACATGCGTCAAGCGTTTGTTTCTACATGATACTCGTCCGTATCATAGTCTTAAGGATGCTCGTCCGCATCTTTAATCCATACACTTTTGTCTTCTTGAACATAGATACTCGTCTGTATCTACTATTCCCCAGAAGAGTTCTTTCAGATTCAACACTCGTCCGTGTTCTCTGTTAACCAGTTGATACTAGTCAGTATTATCATCTCTGAACACGTATCAGCGTTTGTTTCTACCCGATACTCGTCCGTATCGTAGTCTTAGGGATGCTCGTCCGCATCTCTAATCTATACACGAACATCTAAACACTTATACCTTTTATTTCTTGGATTGTAAACACTCGTCCGTGGTTACTATTCCCCAGTAAAACAATTTTCTTTTTATCTGACATTCGTCCTATGTCATGATAAACCTTGAGAGCAGCCGTACCCTGCTAGGTGGTCGTCTTCCACCTCTTGATGGTCGTCCTCCATCATGCTTATCCGATGGCCGTCCCCATCGTTGACCCTTTTATCCGACATTCGTCCTATGTCGTGATATTTTAGCAGCCGTCCCATGCTAGGTGATCGTCCTTCACCTCTTGATGATCGTTCTTCATCATTTTATCCAATGGCCGTCCCCATTGTTGATTTTGGTTATCTGACATTCGTCCTATGTCATGATGAACCTTGAGAGCAGCCATCCCCTGCTAGGTGGTCGTCCTCCACCTCCTGATGGTCGTCCTCCGTCATGCTCATCCGATGGTCGTCCCCATCGTTGACCTTTTATCCGGCATTCGTCCTATGTCGCGATATTTTCGGCAGCCGTACCCTGCCAGGTGATCGTCCTTCACCTTTGATGACCGTACCTCATCATCTGTTTATTTCATTTATTCTTTAACCCGATGGCCGTCCCCGTCGTGGTCCCTTTTCTTTTTAGCCCGATGGACGTCCCCATCGTTGATTGCTTTACTTTATGAACTTGATGGCCGTCCCCGTCATGCTTCATTGATCCCCAGAGAATCTTATAGCTACTTGATGGCCGTCCCCATCATGATCCCTTTTATCCCCAGCATGTCGGCCGTCCCCGTCATTGCTTTATTTCCCGCACTTTTCCCAGCATGCCGGCCGTCCCCGTCATTGCTCTTTACCCAGCAGTCGTCCTCTGCTCGACGGTCGTCCTCCGTCGCCCATACTTTACAATATACTTTATTTTCCTTTTGCAATCTATATCCCTTTTCTTCTTCATTCTGTGAGTGCAAATTTTGGACTGTCTTTGGTATTCAACCACAAGTTATCTTGTTTGCCTGATAAGCCGCTGCTTACATCCTGCATAGCTAACTCATGTTTGAATAGGGGCAGCTGTAAACACCCCAAATTTGCCCTCACCCATTCACACCATGGCTTGTGATCATTTCATATGCATAATCTCAACCATAGCATCTCACATCACATTTTTGATTCACTGCATTGGTTCTAAGTCATCTGCATCTAGGGTTTGTGATCTGAGCAATCCAAGAGTTTCTTGAGCCACTCCAAAGGTCATCAATCACTTCAAAGGGGTCCATGTATGTTCAAGCATCATATTATATCCTCTCAAAGTCAAGAATGCCAAAAAATCACAAGAACTGGGATTGGTATAGAAGCAGAGCCAGGTTTGACTGCATAGATGACCTAAAATTAGGGTTTTGGTTTCAGAGGCCATAACTCCAAATTTTTTGGTCATTCTTGTTTCTATTGGTCTCTATATGGTATAGGGAGTATGCATATCAATTTTCATGAAGAAATTCCTTGGGGAAGTCATCTGATCAAGAGTTGACTTTTCAGACAAGTCAGTGCAAAATCAGGGCATCTGAGGCCCCCAATGACCCAACCAAGGGGTGATCTTCATCATTTTGAGTGTATATGATCTTTATTTGATCATAGAAGAGGTTGGAAGTTCACAAAATTCAAGAATTTCAAGTCTTTGGCAAAGTTGACTTTTTGGACAAGGTTGACTTTTTATGAAAATGTCATTTTATGCAACTTTTTCAACCCTTACTTTTTGATCCAAGAAAGCTTCAAATGGAAAAACTTTGGTCATGAAAGTTGTAGAATAGATCTTTCCCTTTTCAAAAAGTACAAGAACATGACCTAATTCATTTTTGATCAAAAGTTATGGTTTGTCAAAGTTGGCAAAAATCACTAAAATTCAAGTTATGCACCAAATGGAAAACTTGCAAATTCTTGTACCAAGCATTCTATTGACTTCAAAATGACTTCAAAACTTCATCACATGATTATACATGACCTAAAAACAGAATTGGCCCAAGGGATTTTTCATTCTTGTGACTTGATTTTCAAGAAATCCATAAGTCATTTTCATGAAGGTGCAAAGAGGGGTTCTTGGCAAAATCATCTCCCCATGAGTTATGTGATCACTAGCTGACTTCTATGCATTGCCATGACTAAATGAAGTTCTATGCACCAAAATTCAGCAAGAATCCTCTCACATACATAGCACAAAATCATGAGAAAACATCAAGTGGGCAAGTTGCAAAAGCTAGCATAGCTCATGATCCACATGTTGCAGTCACTCACAAGCAATCTAAGGGTCATCCTTGACCCAAGCTGAAGCAGGACATGCCCTCAAACTGCTGCTGCCATAGCCCATGCTGCAAGTACAAGTCACCTTGACTTTTTGGCCAAAACCCCCATACTCATGGAACAGTAAGCAGCCACCCCTACTGACCTGCTCCACAGGCTATTCACACAACTTGGGAGGGTTATAGCAAAGCATTGGCCCTTGAGGCAAGCCAGAACACAGCATACCAAAAAACCTGCCAAAACTTTCCTCTCTTCGAATCTCCTTACACAGTCATCAAACACTCATTCTATCTTCACCAATCAACCAGAAAACATTCATAGAACCAATACCACCCCTCACAATGATCTGAAACAGCCTACATAAGGACCCCATTTTCTGATACACCAGAACTGGACCCCTCAAAGTAGCCTGTTTAAACTCCATCTAAGCTTGCCATTAGCACCAGGGGGATCATAGGAGTGAGTTTTGCACCCAAGGACAGCCCAGAAAGCCCAGAATCAGAAGCTTCCACCTCAGGTATGGCCATGAACTTTTTCTCACAGAGCTTGCATTTTATGTTATAAATTGATGGTGTATGTCTTGCTGGTCATGGGGATGTCTTTAGATTTGAAAATAGTGAAGAAATGAGGATTTACTGATGCTCTGAAATTTTGCCCGTGAATCTTGTTGGCTTCGATTCTCACTGATCTTGAATGATAAATTTAGTTTGAGGGGTGGTTTGAATGGGGTTTGGGTAGAGGAACATTTCCCTGCTTTTAATTTGATGAATGGTGGCCTGAATCGTGATCTAGGGTTTTCAACCCGCCGGAGAAGATGACCGGAGCTTCCCTCCGGTCACCTGAAAGTGCTTAACCCTAATCCCTGTAATTAAATGACATTTGAATCTGATGCGTTGGATCCTTTGACTTAGTTGACCTGGCGCGCGTTTGTGTGGCCCAGATGCATCCATTTTGCCCTAATCTCACTTAACCTAATTAATTCCAATTAATTAATTCGTAAAACCTAATTAAGTCAGAGTCCATCCTGACCCTTGTTTCACGCGCCAAGTCAATGGTCTTCTCCCAGCTTTGAATCTGATGCGTTGGATCAGATTACTTTTCATTTTATTAAATTTATTTCATTTCTTTTATATTTCTTTTGTTCATTTATTTTAAAATAGTAAAATTTATTCAAAAATTCTGAATTTTTTTATACAATCTATTATTTAATTTCAGAAACCAAAAATATTTTTATTTTTATTTTTTGCATTCAAAAAGTATTTTTAAATATTTAAAAGTTTATTTTTAATTAATTAATGAGAATTAATTTATTAAAAATACTTTCAGGTATTTAAAAATCACCAAAAAATTCATGAAACATTTAAAATCATTTAGAAACATTGTCCAACCCTCAAACCAAATTTCTTTTTTGATCTTGATGCATTTTGAGAATTTTTCATGGAATTAAAATCATTTTAATGCATTATTTTGATCCAAACTTCCAAAAATCATTTCTGCCTAACCATCGAGGGTTGGACCTTGATTCTTGTTGCATTGCATTGTGTTTAGCATGAAGTTTGTGAGATTAAATGGTCAAGATTTGATCTTTCATTTTCCATTTGATTGGCATTTTTCTTGTTAAGGAACCCTAAAACCCTAGAAAACTTAGGAAAATCATAACTTGAATTAGGTTAAGAGTTGGAACTTCTCCTTTGGGCAGTGAGTTAGTATAGGATTAGGGATCCTTTGAGTGCATTTTCAGTTTTTTATATTGATGTTTGCTTCTGATTTTGGTTTTTGTTTGTTGCTTTGATCATAAACCCTAATTTGAGCTTCCATATGCATCCATCTTGCATTTGCATTCATACCTTGACTTGCCATAGCATTTTGTGTATCCATTTGATTCATTTAACATCTTAAGACATATTGAAAGCATGATTGATCATTGCATCTTGCATTTGCCATGTTGTATGCCATGTGCACTTCATAACATTTCATGTATGTTTTTGGTTCTTAACTTGTTTCATTTGCATCCATAAGTTTGTATGATCATCCCCATTGCTTTGTTTTATGTTTGCAGCATCTCATAACATCATTATCATCTCATATTTGCTTCTGGTTTTGGTTTGCATCATGCCATTCCATCCCATTTTGCATTGCATTGCATTTCTTTCATTAATTTTTCAGGTGGTAAGCGACTTTGAGAAGTGAATTTGCCTTCACTTCTCACAATTTCTTTTCATCTCTCTTATGCATCCTTGCTGCATCTTTGTTTGTGTTTGAGATTGAGCTTGCTCATTCTTTTTCTTCTTACTTTCTTTCTTCAAGTGACTTGTCTTCTTAAATGAAGCAAGTGACTTTGCTTCTCTTTGATCCTTTCATCTGCTTCCTGGTGGTTCCATTGAAGATTTCTCTTGTAAACCTCACAAACCTTAGGAACAACCAAGCATGACAATGATTAGGGTTTGATTAGTCCCCCCATTAGTTTTACCTTTGTGTCATCCTTTGAGTCTTCTCTTCTCACCTCATAATCAAGGACTAAACCCTAAAGGCTTTAAGGCTTTGTGATTAAGCTTATGCCTGCATCCTTCTATTAGGATGGAGTGTATAACTTTAATCCTAAGTGTTGAACCCTTAATGTGTTTAACTCCTTTAATCAATCCATCTTAATAATCATCAAGACATCAAGCTTGTAACTTGGGCCTTGCATTAGGGTTCTAATTCTTCCTTAATTGGTTAAGAAGGACTAACCCTAGTGTTAATGGACAAGTCCCCCTCAAGTTGTCTTACAAACCCTAAAAATCACTTCATCATCATACCATTGAATAAAATCCACTTAATCAAGGGCTTGTTCTGTCATGAGTTTAATCCCTAATCATGGATTAAGTTGAGGAGCTTTCCTCAGCTTAAACATTCTCATCTATTATCCTTCTATTAGGATGGTGTAATGAGTCTGTTTAATCCCTGATTATGGCTTAATCTCATTACTTAACACTAAACAAAAACACCAAAAACATCTAAATAATCACAAGTAGGTTAATGATCTTAATCCTACACCAAAGGTGTTTAAGTGTGAGAATCTGACTTCATACTTAAGGTACTCTCATTACCCCTAATCAGAGGGAAGATGTGATGAGTTTACTAACACATTGGTTTAGGCTTAAGCTCATTTTCTTATAACAAACTCTCAAAAGCAATAAAAGACTGAAAACTCAAAAACAAACAATAATCGTCTCCTCCGGGATTCTTTTCTCATCATATTCACTCACAAACGAGAACTTGCTTCTCCCGTCTAATGCAAGACAGTTTGCACCTGAGCTAGACAGGTCACACACTTGAGCATAGGCAAGTAAGCAGTTCACAAGTCAATTCATCTTTCAGTCTCTTTGGGTCGAACTACGGTGTTCTGACTTCCTCATTGCACGAGAGGATACGTAGGCCTAACTTAACAGTTATCGAACAAAAGTCTCTGTATATTCCCCCTCCTTCTAGCCTTATTCTTTAGCCTCATGGTCATGAGCATTTCATTCCTGATCTCACACTGACACTCCACTTATACACTTCACTTTTTTTTTACACTGACACCTGTACATCCTTTTCCAGCTTTGATACACAAATTGCACTGACACTACCCCTTTAAAACACAAATCTTTTAAGCGTGGATCCCGTCGAGTACGACGGACAATCTGGGTGCTAATACCTTCCCAGGTTGTAATCAACCCCCTTTCTCAGTCTCTCTGGTTCGCAACCGTCTTATCCATATCTTTCTAGGTCTATGCAGCATTACCTTTCCTCCGGGATAAAAATGCCTAGCTGACGACTCTTTTCTTTTCCAGTGAGTTCACTGTTGTGTGTTCTCATTGTTTCTTTCGCCGACCGTTCGCGTCTGTACCTTTATTTGGGCCATTCCCATTTATCGGGAGCGACAGAGGCCTTGGTTAAACAACTCAGGATGGAGAATCAAGAAGCCAATAACTCATGCCAGAAGCTGAAGATTCAAAACCAAAAGTTGGAAGAGAGGGCTCACCAGGCTGAAGAAATGGTCAGGCTTAAGCAGCAGGATTTCCAGGAGAGAGAACTCTATTTCAAGAAAAGAGGATTAGCTGAAACTCACAAGGCGAGCCAGCACCGAAAAAGATAAGAAAAAGTTGAATGAAGCTAATGAAGTTATAACCTTGTGGCAAGAGAAATGGGAAGACAACTTGAAGAAGCAAAAAGAGTTAGAGGCCAAATACAAGTTAGAGATCAAAGGCCTTCAAGATTCTTTAGCTGAACAGGGAGAGCTCCTTCAAAAGGCCCACCACCAAGAGAAGAGTTATCTTCAAGATATAGCAGAGAGTTGACAGGCAGTGAAGGATGCTCAGAAAGAGATAGAGGAGTTAAAGTTGAGAGCTGATGTCAAGACGACCAAGACTGAGTCAATTGCAAACAAGGAGAGTGAGAAGGTGTTCCTACAACAAATTGAGGAGTTGCATGCTTCTTTTAACCTTAGGGTCTCCTGATTCAAAAGCTCATACAAGAACCAGACCATCCGGACATAGCCCAGTTGCTTCAAGGTGTCAAATGCCTTAGCTGGAGGTTGCAGGATGTATATTTTCCTAGGCTTTTGTCTTGTATTCATATGATTTGGATCACCCACAGGCCTGTTGTGGGATTCCTCTCTTACAGATGTACTTTCTCTCTGATGTATGAACTTGTACCCTACGGGGACTTTACTATTTCAATTTCTTTTTGTTTGCCTTAAGTCTCTAGTTGTTATTTTTTGCACGAACACAGGATATTAAATACTGCCACTCCGCATCAGAATGTCACACAAGGTCCTTTTCCAAAGGGTATTCTCTTAATACCGGAATGGGAAAGTAAAACAAAACCTTGAGGATAAGAGGAACATACCGGAATGAGAAAGTAAAACAAAACCGTGAGGATAAGAGGAACACATCATTGCATACATATCATTTGCATTTTTCTTTTGCAGGTTTCTCCAGGTTACTTAACTTATCTTTTCTCCAGGCAAAGATTGCGAGAGCTGCCAAGACCCGTCACCTCAAAAAAAAAATTCCTCATCAGTATGCAACCCGCAACAACCAAAGAACTATCACGGACGCAGTACAGACAGAACTCAATGAATTCCGCACCCGGATGTGAAAATTCATGGTTATGATGCAGGGTATGGCCCAAGGACAACAAGATTTGAGGAACGCCATGCAGATGCTTACTCCTCCCCAGAATGACCCACATGTGGTCACTCCAGATGCTCAAGGGAATCCCCCCAACAACAATACTGGAGCAGGTGGACCTCCAGTTCAAGAGACTGGCACACCAACTCTTATTCCTGTGGAAGACCGACAAGAGGATCAGTTCCCTCATGTTAATAATGATATGGGATTTGGCATGGAAGGAAATTTTCAAGAGTTTTTGTTGCTAGCTGAAAAGGTTAAGGCCCTTGAGTGTAGAGACACTCTTGGGATAAATGTATCTGAAATGGGCTTGGTTCCTGGAGTGGTCATTCCTCCCAAGTTCAGGCCACCAACTTATGATAAGTACAATGGTAACACCTGCCCCAAAATGCATCTGCAGGCTTTTTACCGAAAGATCGATGCTCATACTAGGGACGAGAAACTCTGGATGTACTATTTCCAAGACAGTCTCTCTGGAGGCTCACTGGAATGGTATATGAAGTTGGAGAGAAGCTCTGTTAGAAACTGGAAAGAGCTGGGGGAAGCTTTTCTTAAACAATATTAATACAACTTTGATATGGCTCCTAGCTGCACTCAGCTCCAAAGTGGCGCAGAAGAATTCAGAAAGCTTCAAAGATTATGCCCAGGGATGGCGTGAGGTGGCCGCCAGAGTACAATCACTGTTGCTAGAAAGAGAAATGGTATACCTTTTCATGGACACCCTTCTAGGAAACTTCATGGAAAGGTTGGCTGGGTGTTCTTCAAGTGGTTTTTCAGACATTATCTTAACTGGTGAGAGGATAAAGAGCTGGATTAAGCAGGGAAAGATCCAGAATGGTGGTGCTTCAGCTTCCGGTATCAAGAAACCTTTTATGAAAAAGAGGGAAGGAGAAACTGGAGTTGTATCTGCACAGAGAAGCATAGGCAATAGAGGTGTTTATCAACAGGTGGCTCTGGTTACCATTTCAGCTCCGTCCAATCAACAACAGGTTTAGCAACCGCAACAGCAGCGCCAACAAGGTTATCAGCAACAGAGGGCTCCTCGTCCCTATTATTCTCAAAAGGCTAGAGAAAGGCATCTTGAAACTCCACCTATGTCTTACTCACAACTCTTGCAGAATGGTCCAGCTTAGAACTTTGCAACCTCCGAGACCGGGATAAATCCCCGAAGGTTATGATACAAACGCCCGGTGCGAATTCCATTTCGGAGCCCCCGGTCACACTACAAAGAACTGTAAAGCCCTGAAGCACGTTGTTCAAGATTTAATAGATTCCTAAAGCGATTAATTTCGCCCCCACTCCGAATGTGATACAAAACCCCATGCCTCCTCATGGAGGTACAGTTGGGGAAATTGATGACAGAGAGAATCTGAATTTGGTGCATGATGTCAATAACCTGCAAACTCCATTGAGTACTGTCAAAGCTTGTTTGGCCTAGAAGGGTATCTTTCCGGGTTGTAAGAATGATTGTCCAGATTGTGCTGAGGCTCTTGATGGTTGCAAGAAATTGAGAACATGGGTACAGAGCATGATGAAGGGATCCTGCTGTTTGATAGAGTTGCAAAAGAGAAAGAAGTTTCGACGGTGACCATTTTCTATAACCCAGCACAGGCTCCTCCTCAAGCCAGAGTGGCCCCAATAACTATTACTACTGTAGGGACTGTGATGTACCAAAGTGATAAGGCCATCCCATGGAATTATGGAGGTGAAGTGTATTGCAATGGCCAGAAGCAAGACTTGGCCACACCTAGTATATCTCCAGCTCAGGTAGAGAACGTTGGGGTAGGAGGTTTTACTAGGAGTGGAAGATTGTTTGCGCCTGAGACACTGAGAAACAATGTAGTGCCACCTAGAGATACTGCTGAGGCCCAAGATAAGGCTAGGGGAAAGCAACCTGTAACCACTAATAAGCCCACGCCTGTGGTTGACCCTGATCTTACATTTGACAAAGAAGAAGAAGAGTTTTTAAGAATCATCAAGAAGAGCGATTATAAAATCGTAGACCACTTGCAATAGACTCCATCAAATATTTCCATCTTGTATCTGTTAATGTGTTCTGACTCTCATAGAAAATCTCTCTTAAACATCCTGAATAAAGCCTATGTACCTCAGGATATCTCAGTGAACCAATTAGAAACTGTGGTGTCCAGTGTGAACGCCAGTCATGGACTGGGATTTACTGATATGGACCTAACATCTGAGGGTCGTTCCCACAATCGGGCATTACATATTTCTTTGGAGTGTAAGGGTGCAGTGTTATCCCATGTGTTGGTGGACACAAGGTTATCACTGAATGTACTTCCCAAAAAAGCGTTAATGAAACTGGATTACGACGGAGTTATTCTGAATCCCAATGACTTGGTGGTTCGAGCGTTTGACGGCTCAAGAAGATCAGTGTTTGGAGAAGTGGACTTGCCAATCAAGGTAGGGCCACAAGTCTTCAATACTACATTCTATGTAATGGACATCCAGCCTGCGTACAACTGTTTACTAGGGAGGCCCTGGATCCATTCGGCAGGGGCAATATCGTCTACGCTTCATCAGAAATTGAAATCTGGGAAGGGAAAATCGTAACGGTATGTGGAGAGGGGGATATCTTTATTAGTCATATGACTTCATTTAAATATTTAGAGATGGACGATGAGATTGTTGAGACTCCGTGTCAAGCTTTCGATCCCCTGAAGACTGAATTGGAATCTTCATCAGCGGCTTCTTCTGAAGAGTCAAAGAAAGGAGTATCCATAGCTTCTTACAAACAAGCTCTAAAAGTGGTGGAGTCAGGAATGCAAGAAGGCTAGGGAAAGCTGGTGGAAGTATCAGAAAAGAAGGACATGTTTGGTGTTGGCTACCAGCCTGGGCAGTTATCATCTTTAATAGAGCGCCAGAGGTCGACAATGCCCTATTACCTTCATAAGTGTTGGGTGGGTTGATTATGGGAGTATCAGTGCAGTGCAAGATGACATAATTAATAGTGATTGTGACTTTGACGAATGGTTCAGGCCTTGTACTCCAGAGACGCAACTCAACAATTGGTCATCTGAAAGGCTCATCTCTGTCACTTCCCTTGAAGAGCAATGGTTTTTTTTTGTCTTTCCTGTATTCAAGCGCTATGCCTTACCCGGGGCATAGCAACTCATTCTAAGGGTTCCATTGTTCATGACACAATACCATAATCATTAATAAAGCGGACGTTTTGCATTCATCCATGTTGTTCCTTGTCTTTGTTTCAAAAAGGAAAGAAAAGTTTTAAAGTGGCAATGTTTTCATTTCTCAAGATATTTCTAAAGCCTTGCATGAATCATCATTCATGTAGGTGCTCTTCACCGGGTCTCATCAATGACGACCCTGCTATGGCTAAGTATGACTTTGACAATCCGATTTACCAAGCCGATGAGGAAGGTGAAGAATATTGCGAACTGCCTGAAGAGCTAGCCAGGTTGCTTAAACAAGAGGAAAAGATGATTCAGCCACATGAAGAGGCTATTGAGGTGATAAACCTGGGTAAAGATTGGGGCTGCGTTAGAAGAATCTATCAAGACTCGTCTAATTGCCATGCTTCGAGAATATGTTGATGTATTCGCCTGGTCTTATCAAGACATGCCTGGTTTAGACACAGATATTGTGGTGCACAAGCTGCCTTTGAGAGAAGACTGCCCGCCAGTGAAGCAAAAGTTAAGACGTACACGCCCTGATATGGCAATCAAAATTAAAGAGGAAGTACATAAACAATTTGATGTTGGATTCTTAGCAGTGACCAGTTACCCTCCATAGGTTGCCAATATTGTACCAGTCCCTAAAAAAGATGGTAAGGTCAGGATGTGTGTAGACTATAGGGACTTGAATCGGGCCAGCCCTAAAGATGATTTCCCTTTGCCTCACATTGACGTGTTCGTTGACAACACTGCTCATTTTTCCGTATTCTCTTTCATGGACGGGTTTTCAGGTTATAACCAGATTAAAATGTCTCCTGATGATATGGAAAAAACTACCTTCATTACGCCTTGGGGCACCTTCTGTTATAAAGTCATGTCGTTTGGTCTTAAGAATGCTGGAGCCACTTATCAATGTGCAATGGTGACGCTATTTCATGACATGATTCATCATGAGATTGAGGTCTATGTTGATGACATGATAGAAAAGTCCCAAACAGAAGAAGAGCATCTGGTCAATTTAGCCAAGTTGTTTGACAAACTCAGGAAATTCAGACTAAGGTTGAATCCGAACAAATGCACCTTCGGGGTATGTGTCGCTCCCCGGATTTCCATCCTGGTACAAACGCGAAAGTGGCGCGGAAAAGAATAGAGTCGCCAGCCAGACATTTTTATCCCGAAGGGACGGGAATGGTAATGCTGCACAAACCAGAAGAAAGAAGAGGAAGGACACGGGTCCTGCGAACCAAAGAGACTGGGTTTGGGAGTTGGTTACGACCTGGGAAGGTATTAACACCCCAGATCGTCCGCCGTATCCGACGGGATCCACACTTGCAAAGAGAACTGTTTCAAAGGGTGAGGGTATGAAAGCTGCTGCAAAAGAAAATGAAACTAAACTGGAAAAGAAAACTGAGAAAGGAACTGAATAATAAAACAAAGAGGAAAAATGTAGGGAAAATAAAGATTGTGCTCGAATGGGCCATACCCCGCTGCCTACGTACCTCATCAGGACAATGAGGATCAGAGACGCCGTAGTTCCCCTAACTAGGGGTGGAAAGGATTGCTTGTGTATTAAGGCTTGAACTGCCTATGTCAATGCTCAGGTGTTGCAGGCTCGGACAACGAGTGCGTTACCGTCTTGCAAATTGACAAGTAGTAGCAAGTTCGTACGTAAGGAGTGAGTGGGATGAGAAAAGAAGTCCCGAAGGAGAGACTCTTATTGTTTGTTTGTGTTTTTAATGAAGCTTTTACGAGTGTGTCATAAGGAAGTGAACTCAAGCTCTTTTCCATGGAATGTGCACTTGTCACTACATTCCAAGATGTAATAATAGAACAAGCACACTCAAGAAAGGAGAAGATCCCCAAAACTTGAATCCATAGATTAGGGCCTAAGCTCACTAACTCATTAACTTATTAAGTGTTTTTGGTATTTACAATGAAGAAGTGTTTTTTATGCTTTTCTTGGTGAAGAAGATACCTTGATCAGACTTATGCATCACAAGATAAGCTTGTACTATCCTAAGATGGGAAGACTACAAGCATCTCATGGGATAAGGCTATTGCTCAAGGCATCACTTCAAACTTTATTAAGTGCTTTTCTTTAAGGTTATGAGATGAGAAGAGAATAGAAACCAAAAGGATCACAAAGGCAAAAGTCTATTGGGGGACTAAAGAATCCTAAGTGTTGTCATGCATGGATGTCCTAAGGTTAGTGTGGTTTTCTATCCTAATGAAGAAAGAAAGAAGAAAAGAAGAAGAAGAAAGAAGAAAAGGTATGAGGGAAGTAAGGCCTAAGCCCAACAATCACAAGGTTAGTACAAATAAGAATAATTAGAGAAGAGATAAGAATTGGAGATGTGGGAATCACTTTCACACCTCTCACTTACCATAGCCCCTGAAAGGTTAGTAACACAAACATATAAGCAAAGCAAAATGAATATAATGGCATGCCAACATCATACAAACAAAAATGAAGTCATATATACAAATTCTCAATGCAAATGCAAGTTACAAGGATGAGAAATGGAGCATACAAGTTAATATGAAGCACATGGCAAGGCAAGGCAAACTTAAGAAGATGCAAAGCAAAAATGCACAAACATGAGCCCAAAGCCCAAGACCAGAACCAAAACAAGCCAAAGAAAAGCTTTAGAAACAAAAGAGATGGAGAGAAGAGAAGCACAACACTATACAATCACATCATGGAAGGAAAGAAGTAAGGAGATGAGGTGAAAGCACATAAGAAATGGAAGAACTTAAAAGGTAAGCAAATCACAAAATTTCTAAGACACAAACCCTAAGCCAAGATCAGAAAGGTACCCACACCCCAAAGAGACCCCAAATGAGAAGAAGAAGTTGGCACAAGTGCCCTTCTAATCTAAAGACAGAGCTTATGATCATAAAGAAGCAAAATGGGACAAGGTATGAACCAAAATTCCAATCAAATCAACAATGCATCTAAAAATTCCACAACTTAGGACAAATGATCCTCAAACATGATATAACAATGAGCCAAAAGTATTGGAAGAAATTCAGAAGCCAAGTAGGTCAAATAAGGACATAAACATGAACTAGGGTTAGGAAACTTCAATGACAAGCCAAGGACCAAATCCAAATGAATAAGTTTCTAAAAATCAGAGAAAAAATCACACATGAAGTACATCATCTTATGAATCCAGAGCAAAAAGAACCAACACAAAACTCAAAAAGATGAACACTATGGAAATTGGACAAGGCATGATGCTTGAAAAGGAATTAAAAAGAATTAATTAAGATAGTAAATTAATTGACACGTGGATATTAGAAATAAATGGGAAATAAAAATATGGAAAAATAAATAAAACTCAAATGGACTACCATGAATTAATTCAGAATTTCTTGATGATTGGAAGTAATTTTAATAATTGAAAAGCAAAATGGATTATAAGAAATAAAATGAAGAAAGGATGGGGGTGTGGAAAGCAGGGAATTATAGTTGAAATGGTTTGGGCTTGGAATGCAGGGGGGTGCGAATAGAATCTATGGCCCATTAGTCTGCGCAAGTGTACAAACATTGAGTGGATATTCAGGAAAATAAAATGGAAAATAAACTGGCCATTGGATGGACTGGACGCATCTTGTTCTAGGTTCATTAATTGACGTGGCTGTTTGATAGGTTCAGGAGTGAGGGAGCATGGGTGTTATTGTGTGGTGAGTCACAAAAAGATTATTCAGAAACAACAAAACACAAGCCAGGGCACGTGAGGGAGAGCCCGTCTCATTAAATGACGTGGCGTGATCTGGAGTGAGGAGAGGAGAGATCCAAGGGTGGCAGACTCATCTCCTACCTTGGAAACCCTAGAAACATATTTTCCAGATTCCGGTGACCGGAGCTAGGGCTCCGGCACCAGAAATTGCACCAGATGAACAAATCACAATAAAAATAAACATGAAGCTCCAGATTGACTAATTGGACTATGTTGAGTTCAAAAATGAGCATGAAAAGAACAATAGATCAATGCATCTTCTAGATCGAGCAAAAACAGGTGAGACCATGAAATTTCAAATCTATAATACACACTCAATAAGGCACCAAATTCCAAACCAAAACAAGCAGAGTGATCAGTGAACATCAAGGATTACAATGCACACCTCAAAAATCATTTCCAGATCTGAAGATTTGGATGTTTACCTGAGATTGCAGTTCTTGAAGAAGCTCGCTAGAAGTCCATATGATGAGGCCAAACCACTCCAAATTCACTCTGGTTGCAAAATAAATGCAACTAGAGCCTTGAATCTTGCTGGATCTGAGGATTTGCAAGCAACTGCCCTGAAATGGCAAGGTTGTCATTCTTGAGAAATAGCTTGCACAATGGTGAGATTAATGATCCTGAGCTCCCAAGGATGAAGGATCTATGATTTGTTTTTGGAGAGAGCTAGTGTGTGAGGAGATTCAAGAGAAAATGAAAGTTGTGCAAAAAATTGGAAACTGAAGAATGAGAGAGAACTGAGCCCTTGTAAAACCCTAATTTTTTTTTATATCATGTCATGAGCCAATGCTGAAGAAATGAGGAAGTTTGCACGTGTGGATCAAAAGTTTGAGTGATTTTGCAATTTTTGCAAGTTTTGTGTGATATCATGTAATCCTCATGCATTATTTTGCCTTCTACCCATGTGCACTCACCATCCAGCCCTTAATCTCAAACAAACAAAATCCTGGCCATTAGATTAAAGTATCACACTATTTTCATGTTCATGCATTTTTTGCCCTTATGAAGTAACCTTCTCACTTGGCACGAATTTGATGTATTCCTTTGAGCAAAATGAGCCATTTGCATTTTATTTTAACATTGTAAACTTATTTGATCCATACCATCACTCAAAATGAAGTTTTATGACTTTTGGCTCTTGGTGCATAAGTGAAAATCAACATTTTCCCTAATTTGGATGAAATTTCCGAGGGCCTTAGATTTCTAACCATGAAGGCTATGAAAAATTACTTGTACTTTTTGAAAATGGGAAGCCTTAATCTCCAACTTTCATGTTTGACTTTGGTCCATTTGAAGATTTTTTCATTAAGTTAAGGTCACTTGAATTTTAGGGCAAAAGTTGCCAAAAATGGCATTTTCTCAAAACCAACTTTGCACCAATTTTGCAAAACCCCTCAAAACTTCATGATTCTTGATCTTTGAACTTGCCAAACCTCTTCTAACATTGTATGAACATACCTTGGCTAGAAAAAATGGATTAGACCCCTTGAAATCACACAGTTGACTTTTTTAAGGCACAGTTGACCAATTACTTCATCTGCAAGCAACTGAAGAAATACTGGACTTCCACAAGGAATTTTCTCACCAAAATTGGTACCTAGGATCCTCTTGACATATAAAAGACTTTGCCCAAATAAAATGGCCAAAGTTATGTGGTTTTCATGCTTGAATCTCAAACCCTAGTTTAGGACCATTGTATAGGAGCTTTGCCCTAGTCTGAAATCCTTGATGATCTTCCAACCTTCTGAGCTTTTGTAAATGAACTTGAACTTGTAAATGCAATGTAGACTCCTCATAGGACTTGTACAAAACCAATGGGACCCTTGTCATGGCTTGAAATGCTTCAAGAACCTCCACAGATGATCATATGCCTAATGCTAGGACATGAGAAATGTTATGCCTCATCTTTCCATGCTAGGATGCTAAGAATATGCTATGTTCATGATGAATATGATGTGATATGATGCTTAAAATGAAGAGGGAAAATTTGGGGTGTTACAGCTGCCCCTATTCAAACAACTGTTAATCTGAAAAGGACGGTAGCACGGGCTATCGACCGTTCAAGATAAACTGTGGTTGAATACCAAGAAGACCTAAAATTTGCACTCTAACGAAGAATGCAGAAACTGGGAAATAAACCCAACCAAAAGACGCTTTGGTGACTGCATGGGAGAAAAAGCAGACGAGCTTCTTCCAAGTTGAAATTGTTATCTGAAATAAAAATACTTTGACAGACGAGTCTTCATCGAACAATCCTGTTACGCCAGGAATTAGACATACGAGCCCTCACAACATATGACTTGAGATAGACGAATCTCCTTCGGATATACCTGTTACGCCAGGACCGGGGTGCACTTAAGTCTGTGGGATAGACATGCATAATCAAGGTAGACGAACCTTCTTCATATATTATCCGTGGATATATGGTATAAGACAGACGAGTCTTCTTCGAGAAAACCTGTTACGCCAGGTGCAACAATAATAATTGGTACTTGAGACATACGAGCCTTCTTTAGATAATCCTGTTACACCAGGACCAGTAACCATTTTGACATTCATTCCCACAGTCAGGATTTTAAACCTCTTCAATACAGACGAGTATTGGATGATCATCGAGAGAAACACAAACGATTGCCATAAGTCAATGATACAGACGAGTATCAGACAATGATCTAAGAAACACAGACAAACGCTTCAAGCAATGATACAGACGAGTATCAGCCATTGGTACAGACGAATACCAAAAATTCAAACACAGACGAGCATTCGGAGTAGCAATACAGAAGAGTACCAGGATAATCAGCAAATCCACACATACAGATATAAACTAACACAGACGAGTGTTAGGGATGATACAGACGGGTACCCAAAAAGATAATACACAGACGAGTGCTGGAGAGTGCAGATGAGCAACAGTTATCAAACATCAAAACACAGACGAGTGTTGGAAATTGCAGACGAGCAAAAGCAAAGATCAAATATCAAACACAGACGAGTGCTGGAAATTGCAGACGAGCAAAAGCAAAGATCAAATATCAAACACAGACGAGTGCTAGAAATTGCAAACGAGCAATAACAAAGTAACCAGGGGCCACTGCTGGGGAAAGCAAGCGAGCAATACCAAAGTGACAACACAGACGAGTGTTGAAAAAATGCTGACGAGTAGTAATAAAGTACGAACACAGACGAGTGCTGGGGAGTGCAGACGAGCAACAAACAAATGCCTGATTGGCCACAAAAGTTACAACTCTGTAGGGGAAAAAACAAGTCAAGAGGCCCTGGCACCTAACTCTGACTGTGGGTGATGAATTCATGACTGTATCATCATATTAACCAATAGAATGGCAGCTTCGCTGGGGAATATTTCACTGATGGGAGTGAAAATCAAATATGAACTCAGTGGGGAAGAATCATCTTCAAACTTGGCTGGGAAAGATGCTTCAACAATGCTCTAGATGGGGGAGAGAATTTTGCTAATTCTAAGCCTTGTGGGGACATCAGGCATTCATCTTCCTGCTGGACATACTCCACTGGGGAATAATAAACTGCTTGGGCTGCCTGCCAAGACTTAGCTGGGGAGACTTCTGCTTGGGAGAATGTGAGGCCATCCTGCAACCTGCAACAACAGAAAACATATATATGCCATAGGGACTTGCATGGTATGATATGTTCATCCATCATCACCCGACACTCAAAGAGGGTTTCAAATGTTTCCCTGCAATGTCATTTTCTTTCAAATTATCACCATGTTTTAGATGTAATGCTATTTTTGCCAAAAATTCAGGATATTTTGCAAACAAAAATAAACACAACACAACTTTTTGACTGAATATTCTTTTTATTGAAAGGCCTCTGAATAGGCAAAGATTTTACATCAGGAAGCAACCACCTGGAAAGAGGAAGCCACCATAAAATTGAGAAAGTAAACTATCCTAATGGCAATGGGCACGTCATCCCAATGAGTTCCATTTCTGCTATGACCAGCATGTCTTCAAAACTCTCCATTCTTGCCTTTGCTTCTTGAGAGGATGAGGGGACTGATTCCTATCCTTCTTATATTGTCAAGTTTTATGAAACGATGATGTGGTTCAGATTACTCGGATCGCAGTTGTTCGCTTATTCCCTTGTTTTGCGTGGATCGCTCTTTCGGGTTTTCGATCCACCGGGATACCCTTTTTTGCCTGAGCTGTCCAATGTGGCTTTTCAACTCAGTGGGTGTACAATTTTTTTATTTATTTTCCCTAACTTTTGCCCGAGCTTTTTTTATTCTGTTTTTAGCTCGCCGGGATGCCCTTTTCTTGCCTGGACTTTAATTCTGTTTTTGTGTCCAGCGGGTCTCTTTATGCGAAGTATTTTTTAACTGCGTCCAAGTTAATAGGGGATTGGAAGTCTTCTCCGTCCATAGTGGTGAGCACCAGTGCTCCTCTTGAGAAGACTTTCTTCAGTATGAATGGTCATTCATAGTTTGGGGTCCACTTGCCCCTATGATCTGAACCTGGAAAAATGATCCTTTTCAGCACGAGCTATCCCACTTGATACTCCCGAGTACGTACTTGTTGGTCGAATGCTCGCTTCATTCTCCTCTGATAAAGCTAACCATGACAGATAACCGCTAATCTCTTTTCCTCAATTAGAAATAGCTGATTGTAACGAGTACACACCCATTCAGCCTCATCAAGCTTCACATCCATCATCACACGCAATGAAGGAATCTCCACTTCAACAGGCAGGACTGCCTCCATACCGTATACCAGATAGAAGGGAGTTGCCCCAGTTGACGTCCTGACTGACGTTCGGTACCCATGCAACGCAAATGGTAACATATCATGCCAATCTTTGTAAGTGACAACCATCTTTTGCACAATCTTCTTGATATTCTTGTTTGCCGCCTCCACCGCACCATTCATCTTTGGTCGGTAAGGAGAAGAATTGTGATGCTGGATCTTGAAGTCCCGACACAACTCTGTCGTCATCTTGTTGTTTAAGTTAGAACTATTGTCAGTAATGATCCTTTCGGGCACTCCGTATCTACAAATGACGTCTCTTTTCAGAAATCTTGCAACCACTTGACGAGTGACATTGGAATAAGATGCTGCTTCAACCCACTTTGTGAAGTAATCAATCGCAACCAGGATGAAGCGATGACCATTTGAAGCAGTAGGCTATATCTTCCCGATCATGTCAATGCCCCACATAGAAAAGGGCCAAGGAGATGACATGACGTTGAGCGGGCTTAGAGGAACATGCACTTTGTCTACATAAATCTGGCACTTGTGGCACTTACGAGCGAATGAACAACAGTCTGCATCCATTGTCATCCAGTAATACCCTGATCTCAACAATTTCTTTGCCATAACATGCCCTCCTGCATGGGTACCGAAAGATCCTTCGTGGACTTCCTGCATTAACAGGCTTGCTTCGTGTCTATCCACGCATCTGAGCAAGACCATGTCAAAATTTCTCTTGTACAAAACCCCGTCTGTATTCAAGAAGAAGCTAGCAGCAAGTCTCCTCAGGGTCTTCTTGTCATTGGAAGATGCCCCAGCTGGGTATTCTTGCTTTTCCAGGAATAGCTTGATATCAAGATACCAAGGTTTCTCGTCAGACACGGCGTCTACAGAGAAAGCATGAGCTGGAGCGTCAAGCCTGGAGATGTCAAATTCTGGGCACATAATTCCAACACAAGACTTTGATAGACGAAGAAAGAGTGGCCAATGCATCGGCAAACTGATTTTCATCACGTGGTATGTACTGAAGCTTAACTGTCGTGAAGAACGTCAACAGTTTTCTAGCATAATCCCTGTAAGGAACTAGATGCTCTTGATGCGTATACCACTTGTCGGTAACTTGGTTAATGACGAGGGCTGAATCTCCGAATATATCGAGGTTCTTAATCCGAAGATTAATTGCCTCATCTATTCCCATTATGCACGCCTCGTATTCCGCTTCATTGTTGGTGCAGCCAAAAGTAATTCTGGCAGCGAAGGGAAAGTGAACACCTTCGGGAGTGATAAGAACAGCACCAACTCCACGTCCATTGATATTGACTGCCCCATCAAACATCAACTTCCACTTGGATTCAGGGTCTGGCCCCTCCTCCGGAGGTGGTTCCTCGCAATCGTTTGCTTTGAGGTACATGATGTCCTCATCAGGGAAATCAAAAGAGACATCTGGAGTATTTTCTGTCAAAAATACCAGAACTGGGGCATATAAATGCCTGAACATGGAAATATGAATAGTTATATTGCATGCATATAACGTGTTTGTTGTTTTGCAGGTAATTCATCAGTTTTCTAATGTTTATGTCAATTTCAGGAACTATAGCTCCCAAGAAGGTTCAGAGACAATCAATCATACACAGATACCCTACAAAGATGAACAGAGAGAACAATAGATCAGATGCATGCGGATTTGGCTGACTTAAGGACAAGAATGGATAACTTCATGAACCTCATGGCTGGGATGGGTCAAACTCAAGAGCGCTTGCGCGAGCTAGTAGAGAACAATCAGGCCAGGAACAATGGGATAACAGATGGAGGTAATCGCAATGGGGCTGGCGCCCGTCATGTTGAAATCCCTGTGGTGCAACCAGGGGTCACTATTATCAATGATGGAGTGCATAACATGCAGATGGATGGGCAGGATGAACAGTTCACATTGCTGGATGAGGCAGAAGGCCAAGGGGTTGACATGAATAGGAGATTTGAAGAAATGGCTGAGCAAATTCGCGCCATTCAGTCTCAGAGTTCTCTAGGGTTTGACATCACTGATCTGGGCTTAGTGCCAGGGGTGAGAATACCCTACAAGTTTAAAGTCCCTACTTTTGATAAGTACAACGGTACGACTCGCCCGAAAACTCACCTTCAGTCTTTTGTGGGAAGGATTGCTGCACATACAGATAACGAAAAGTTGTGGATGTATTACTTCCAGGATAGTCTTGTAGGAGCTTCCTTAGAATGGTACATGAAGTTGAGCAGGGTCAATATTCGAAGCTGGAAGGATTTAGCTGAGGCGTTTGTGAAATAGTCTTAAAATAATTTGGATATGGCTCCAAATCATACCCAATTGTAGACAATGTCTCAGAGTGCTAAAGAAGGGTTCAAGGAGTACGCCCAGAGGTGGCGTCAGCTTGCTGCTCGCGTGAAACCTCCTTTGTTAGAGAATGAAATGGCAGACATGTTTATGGGAACACTACAAGGTGTGTTTATTGAGAGACTGGCGTCTTGTTCAACAACAAAGTTTAACGATATTGTGATAGCCGTAGAAAGGGTTGAAACTCTGTTGAAAATGGGGAAAATCCAAGACAGTGGTGCATATAGCTCAAGTGGTGTCAGAAAAGCTTTTAATGGATCTCAAAGAAGAAGAGAGGGAGAAACTAATGTTGTGTACGGCCGGGGCCGTGGATACAGGGGATCTTACGAGCAGGTGGATGCTGTCACCATTCCCACAAGCCCTATTCAACAACCACAACAACAACAGCAACGGCAATAGCCACAGCGCAGTAACTATCAGCAAAGACACTATCAATAGAGACAAGCTCGTCCAACTAACAGGGTGCTAGAGGCAATCCCTATGACGTACACAACACTGCTACAGAGATTGTTAGACTTGAACATGGTTCAGTTGAGGACATTAGCACCACCACCACCTAAAGAACTTCCAATGGGGTATGATGCTAATGCAAGATGCGCATTTCACTCAGGAGCTCCCGGGCACTCAATAGAGAAGTGCAGGGCATTACATCATAAAGTCCAAGATTGTATTGACTCGAAAGCAATTAACTTTGCACCGCCTCCAAATGTTACAACAAACCCCATTCCAAATCATGGAGGGGCCCGGATAAATGTTGTTGATGGCGAGAGGTTGAACCTGATTTTGAACGTGGAAGAAGTAAAGACTTCATTGTTAGCGGTAAAGGATAGACTCCTGAAAGGGCATGTATTCCCAGGGTGTGATTTTGACTGCGAGGGTTGTTTGAATTCAGGTAATGGTTGCGGATATTTGAAAGCTAGGTTGCAGTATTTGATGGATGAGGGGTCTCTACAGTTTGACAAGGTTGACAACAGAAATGATTGCGTGTCTACAGTAACAATTTATTTTAATCCTACCGAAGTTCCTTCCCGAAGAGAGTCGGTGACTATCTATGTTCCAGAGGTAAGTCCAGTAACCATTACTGTTCCGGGGCCAGTTCCCTATGTTGATGATAAGGCCATTCCTTGGCACTATGGCTCAGATGTGTACGTAGAAGGACAAAAGGTGGAAAGTAAGGCAGCGACGATTGACTCGACTATTGTGAATGTCGGAGGAGTTGGTGGGTTTACACGGAGTGGGCGTCTCTTTGCTCCTTAAGCTCTTAGAGGTGATCCTGAACCTGAAGCTGCTGCAAAGGCTAAGGGTAAACAGGTAGCAACCGAATAGGTGAAAACTCCTGCCACTAGTCAGGGCACTTTTGAAAAGGAAGTTGAGGAATTTATGAGGATAATTAAGAAAAGTGATTATAAAGTGGTGGAACAACTGAATCAAACCCCGTCCAAGATATTCATTTTGTCATTGTTAATGTGTTCCCAAGCTCATAGAGAGACTCTGCTATTTTTTTTTGCAAATGGCATATGTACCACAAGAGATAACTATCAATCAGTTGGAGGCTGTAGTAGCCAGTGTGAATGACAACCATGGGTTAGGGTTCACAGATAGAGATCTCACTGCTGAGGGACGCAATCACAATAAGGCCTTACACATCACCATGGAGTGTAAGGGCGATGTTCTATCACATGTCTTGGTAGATACAGGCTCTTCTCTCAATGTGCTCCCTAAGAAGGCTCTAATGAAACTGGATGTTGATGGCGTCATTTTACGACCCAGCGATTTGATTGTAAAAGCCTCTGACGGGTCACGGAGGTCGGTGTTTGGGGAGGTGGAGCTACCGGTAAAGATTGGGTCTCAGATATTCAAAGGCACATTCTATGTTATGGATATCCAACCCGCTTACAGCTGTCTGCTAGGACGTCCTTGGATTCATGTTGTTGGCGCAATAACATCCACATTGCATCAAAAGTTAAAGTATGTAGTGGACGGTCAAGTTGTTATTGTATGCGGTGAGGAGGATATTTTCGTAAGCCAACTGTCGACCTTCAAATATGTGGAAATGGACGGGGAGATCCACGAGACACTTTGCCAAGCTTTTGAGACAGTCAATGTTAGTACTTTGTCTCCGGTTGCTGCAGTTTAAAGCAATGAGAAGGAAGGGACTTCCATCTACTCCTACAAGCAAGCTAAGGAAGTAGTCCAATCCGGAAATGCCCAGGGCTGGGGCAAATTGTTAGAAGTGGAAAAGAAGGATGACAAGTTCGGTCTCGGATATCAACCTGGTCAGTCCAGCTGGTCTTAAGGCAGCAAGTCCATAACATTCACTAGTGCTGGAATGCTCGACAACAATAACGTTTGTGCTACAGATGAAGATGGGGATAGCGATTACGACTTGGATAACTGGATTCTCCCATGCACACCTGGGGAGGAGCTCCTAAACTAGTCTACTGAAGATTTTATTCAAGTTACTTGGCAGTCAAAGTAATTTTCTTGTTTCCATTTTTATCATACTGCATGTCAAATCCTGCATGCTGCCCAAGGTGCATGGATCCATTTGTTGGGCCACCATGCTTTTAATGCATTCGTTTTTACCATAAATAAAGGACATTTTTCAAGCAAATTGTGTTCTCTTTCTTTCGTTTTTAAATTTTTCACAAAAAAACAAATAAAATGGCAATGTTTTCTTTTCCAGTGTTTTTTTTGTGTTTGCGTCTTTTTTGTAAAAAAAACAGATTCTGAAATAAGCACATCATTTGTGCAGTGTTGATCATTCAGATTCCTGTGATAATGTTCCTTCTATGACCATGCATGACTTCGACAATCCTATCTACCAAGCTGATGAAGGGGTTGAAGAAGACTGTGAACTCCCGGAAGAATTGGCTAGGTTGTTGAAACAAGAGGAAAGGGTCATTCAGCCTCACCAGGAAGAAATAGAGATCATTAACATCGGGTCTGAGGATGTAAAGAAAGAGATAAAGATTGGGGCCAGTCTGCAAGCCGAGGTAAAGAAGGAATTAATCGGTATGCTACGGGAATATGTGGATATCTTCGCTTGGTCGTATCAAGACATGCCAGGGTTGGATACTGACATTGTTGTACATAAGCTACCATTGAGGGAAGACTGCCCTCCGGTAAAGCAAAAGTTGAGAAGAACTCGCCCTGACATGGTGATGAAGATCAAGGAGGAAGTTCAAAAGCAGTGGGATGTCGGGTTCCTTGCCGTAACTAGTTACCCACCTTGGGTAGCTAACATTGTGCCTGTACCAAAGAAGGATGGCAAGGTCCGGATGTGCATCAATTATCGAGATCTAAACAGAGCAAGTCCAAAGGATGATTTTCCATTACTTCACATTGATGTGTTGGTAGACAACATGGCTCAGTTCTTGGTATTTTCTTTCATGGATGACTTTTCCGGGTACAATCAAATTAAGATGGCACCGGAAGACATGGAGAAAACGACATTCATTACCCTGTGGGGTACATTCTGTTATAAGGTTATGCCCTTTGGGTTGAAGAATGTCGGGGCAACGTATCAACAGGCTATGGTAACTTTGTTCCACGACATGATACACAAGGAAATTGAGTGCTATGTGGACGATATGATTGCCAAGTCCCAGGACAAAGAAGAACACTTGGTCAATCTCAAAATGCTGTTTGAAAGGTTGATAAAGTATAGATTGAGGTTAAATCCAAACAAGTGCACTTTCAGAGTGTGTTCCGGTAAATTTCTGGGTGTTATTGTTAGCAAAAGGGGTATCGAGGTAGATCCTGCAAAGGTAAAAGCAATACAAGACATGCCTGCACCAAGAACAGAAAAAGAAGTGCGTGGGTTTTTAGGGAGATTGAACTACATTTCTCGGTTTATATCTCATCTAGCTGCCACATGCGAACCAATTTTTAGATTGTTAAGAAAAGAACAAATGGTCAGGTGGAATGAGGACTGTCAAAGAGCCTTTGAAAAGATAAAAGAATATTTGCAGGAGCCTCCGATTCTAATGCCTCCAGTTCCAGGACGGCCACTTATAATGTACTTGACTATGCTAGAAGGGTCAATGGGGTGTGTGATAGGCCAACATGATGAGTTCGGTCTAAAAGAGCATGTTATTTATTACCTTAGCAAAACGTTTACCGACTGTGAATCCCGTTATTCACTGCTCGAGAAAACTTGTTACGCTTGGGCATAGGCTGCTCGCCGACTGAGACAGTACATGTTGACCTACACCATATTGCTAATCTCAAAAATGGACCCTGTCAAGTATATTTTCGAGAATCCAGCATTAACCGAAAGGGTTGCTAGATGGAAAATGATATTAACAGAGTATGACATACATTATACTTCCCAGAAAGCCATAAAAGGAAGTGTATTGTCAGATTATCTTGCACAACAACCACTTGAAGACGATTACCAGCCAATGAAGTTTGATTTCCCTGATGAGGACATCATGTACCTCAAGGAAAAAGATTGCGAGGAACCACTTCCAGAGGAGGGGCCTGACCCTGAATCCAAATGGAAGTTCATGTTTGATGGGGCAGTCAATATCAATGGACGCGAAGTTGGTGTTGTTCTTATTACTCCCGAAGGTGTTCATTTTCCCTTCGCTGCCAGAATTACTTTTGGTTGCACCAACAATGAAGTGGAGTTTGAGGCGTGCATAATGGGAATATAGGAGGCTATTAATCTTCGGATTAAGACCCTCGATATATTCGGAGATTCAGCTCTCGTTATCAACCAGGTTACCGGCAAGTGGTATACACATCAAGAACACTTAATTCCTTATAGGAATTATGCCAGAAGACTATTGACATTCTTCACAATGGTTAAGCTTCAATATATACCACGAGATGAGAATCAATTTGTCGATGCATTGACTACTCTTTCTTCGTCCATTAAAGTCTGGTGTTGGAACTATGTGCCCAGAATTGACATTTCCAGGCTTGACGCACCAGCTTATGCTTTCTCTGTAGATGCAGTGTCTGATGAGAAACCTTGGTACTTTGATATCAAGATTTTCCTGGAAAAACAAGAATACCCAGCTGGGGCATCATCCAACGACAAGAAGACCCTAAGACGACTTGCTGCTAGTTTCTTCTTGAATGTAGACGGAGTTCTGTACAAGAGGAACTTTGACATGGTCTTGCTCAGATGCGTGGATAGACACGAAGTAGGCCTGTTAATGCAGGAAGTCCACGAGGGGTCCTTCGGTACTCATGTAGGAGGACATGCAATGGCTAAGAAGTTATTAAGATCAAGGTATTATTGGCTAACAATGGATGCAAACTATTGTTCGTACGCCCGTAAGTGCCACTAATGCCAGATATATGCAGACAAGGTGCATGTTCCTCCTAGCCCGCTCAACGTCATGTCATCTCCTTGGCCCTTTTCTATGTGGGGCATTGACATGATCGGGAAGATAGAGCCTACTACTTCAAACGGTCATCGTTTCATCTTGGTTGTGATTGATTATTTCACTAAATGGGTTGAAGCAACGTCTTATGCCAATGTCACTCACCAAGTGGTAGCCAGATTTCTGAAAAGAGACATCATTTGCAGATACGGAGTGCCCGAGCAAATCATTACTGATAATGGTTCCAATTTGAATAACACGATGATGGCAGAACTATGTCGGGACGTCAAGATCCAGCAT
The DNA here is from genome assembly GCA_963966055.1 of Lathyrus aphaca. NCBI lineage: Eukaryota > Viridiplantae > Streptophyta > Magnoliopsida > Fabales > Fabaceae > Lathyrus > Lathyrus aphaca. Next base: position 413,679,346 of record OZ014525.1, read on the forward strand.
CACAATTATTCTCCTTACCGACCAAAGATGAATGGTGCGGTAGAGGCAGCTAACAAGAATATTAAGAAGATTGTGCAGAAGAGGGTTGTGACTTACAAAGATTGGCATGAGATGTTACCATTCGCGCTGCATGGGTACCGAACGTCAGTCAGGACGTCAACCGGGGCAAATCCCTTCTCCCTGGTATATAGAATGGAGGAAGTCTTGCCTGTGGAGGTAAAAATTCCTTCTTTACTTGTAATGATGGATGTGGAGCTTGATGAGGCTGAGTGGGTACGTGCTCGATATAATCAGTTGTGCCTAATTGAGGAAAAGATATTAGCGGCTATCTGTCATGGTCAACTTTATCAGAGGAGAATGAAGCGAGCTTTCGACCAACGAGTACATACTCGATAGTATCAACTAGGCGATCTTGTACTCAAGAAGATCATTCCTCCAGGTTCAGATCACAGGGGCAAGTGGACCCCAGACTACGAAGGCCCATTCATAGTAAAGAAACTTTTCTCTGGTGGGGCACTGATGCTCACTACTATGGATGGAGAAGACTTCCAATCCCCTGTTAACTCGGACGCAGTTAAAAAATACTTCGCATAAAAGACCAGTTGGACACAAAAACAGAATTAAAGTCCAGGCAAGAAAAGGGCATCTCGGCAAGCTAAAAACAGAATAAAACGCTCGGGCAAAAGTTAGGGAAAATAAAATAAAAAAATGTACACCCGCTGAGTTGAAAAGCCACATCGGACAGCTCAGGCAAAAAAGGGTATCCTGGTGGATTGAAAACCCGAAAGGGCGATCCACACAAAACAAGGGAATAAGCGAACAACTGCGATCCGGGTAATCTGAACTAAATCACCGTATCAAACAGCCTGGCAATATCAGAAGGGTAGGAATCAGTATCCTCTTCTTCTTTAGAAGGCAAAGGCAAGAATGGAAAGTCTTGAAGACATGGTGGTCATAGTAGGAAGGAAACGCATTGGAATGTCGTGTACATTTCCATTAGGATAGTTTATTTTCTCAATTTTTATGGTAGCTACCTCTTTCCAGGTAGTTGCTTCCTGATGTAAAGATTTGCCTATTCAGAGGCCCCTCAATAAATGAATATTCAGTCAAAAGCTGTGTTGTGTTTTGTTTACTTTGTTTGCAAAAATGTCCTGAATTTTTGGCAAAAAAGAGCATTGTATTTGAAATATGGTGATTTTCTAAAAAAGCGACATGTAGGGAAACATTTAAAACTATCTTTGAGTGTTGGGTGACAATGGATGATCAGATCATACCATGCAAGTCCCCGGGGCACATGTGTATATACTGTTGTTGCGGGTTTTGCAGGATGGTGTCATATCTCCCCAAGCAAAGAATGTTCCCCAGCTGAGTTAGAGCAGTTGTCATCCCTAGCAGAACTCCAAGGCTAATGGAACAATTCTTATCCCCAAGCGAATTATCTTTCCACAAGTGAAGTATTCCCAGTAGGCAGCTGAACGCCTAATTTCCCCATAGAGTTCATGTTTGGGATTCACTCCCATCATTGAAATATTCCCCAAAGAAGTCGCTAATTTATTTTTGGCCAATGTGATGATACAAACAGTTATTCATCCCCCTAACCAGAGTTAAGTGCCAAAGCCTCTTGACCTGGTTCTCCTCTGCAGAGTTGTGATTCTTATTGCCAATCAGGCATTTGTTTGATGCTCGTCTGCACTCCTCAGCACTCGTATGTGTTTGATAGTTTCTTTTGCTCGTATGCATTCCCTAGCACTTGTCTATGTTTGATAGTTGTTTGATGCTCGTCTGCATTCCCCAACACTCGTCTGTGTTTAATATTGGCTTTAATGCTCGTCTGCATTCCCCAACACTCGTCTATGTTTATTCTCTGTTTGAAGCTCGTTTGTATTGTTTGGATACCCATTTGTATCGTCCTTCACACTCGTCTGTGTTAGCTTATGTCCATATGTGTGATTTGATAATCACTTTGGTACTCGTCTGTATTGTTACTCTGAATGCTCGTTTGTGTTGGATTTCTAGTACTCGTCTGTATTGCTACTCCAAATACTCGTCTGTGTTGGATTTCTGGTACTCATCTGTATTGTTACTCCGAATGCTCGTCTGTGTTGGATTTCTGGTACTTGTCTGTATTGCTACTCCAAATGCTCTTCTGTGTTGGATTTCTGGTACTCGTCTGTATTGTTACTCCGAATGCTCGTCTGTGTTGGATTTCTAGTGTTCGGCTTTATCAGTGGCTGATATTCATCTGTATCATTGCCTGACGGGCTCGTCTGTGTTTCTTAGATCGTCGTCTGATATTCGTCTGTATCATTGCCTGAAGGGCTCGTCTGTGTTTCTTAGATCGTCGTCTGATATTCGTTTGTATCATTGACTTATGGCACTCGTTTGTGTTCTCTTGATGATCATCCAATACTCCTTTGTGTTGAAGAGGTTTGAAGTCTTGACAGTGGGATTAAACGTCAACATGGTTACCAGGCTGTAAACACCCCAAATTTGCCCTCACCCATTCACACCATGGCTTGTGATCATCTCATATGCATAAACACAAACATATCATCTCATATCTCACTTTTGATCCACTGGATAGTTTCTAAGGCATCTGCACCTAGGGTTTGTGATCTGAGCAATCCCAAGACACCTTGAGCCATGCCAAAAGCCACCAATCATCTCAAAGGGGTCCATGTGTGTTCATATGTCATATTTCACCTCTTCAAAGTCAAAAATGCAGAGGAATCACAAGGACTAGGGTTTGAGTGGATGCAGAGCCAGGTCAAACTGCACAGTTGGCTGAAAATTAGGGTTTTGGTTTCAGAGGCCATAACTCCAAATTTTTTGGTCATTCTTGTTTCCATTGGTCTCTATATGGTATAGGGAGTGTGCATATCAATTTTCATGAAGAAATTCCATGGGGAAGTCATCTGATCAAAGGTTGACTTTTCAGACAAGTCAGTGCAAAATCAGGGCATCTGAGGCCCCCAATGACCCAATCAATGGGTGATCTTCATCATTTTGAGTGTATATGATCTTTATTTGATCATGGAAGAAGTTTGAAGTTCATAAAAGTCAAGAATTTAGGGTTTTTGCAAATGTTGACTTTTTTGGGCATAGTTGACTTTTCAAGAATGCTTCATTTTAGGTCATTTTTCAAGCTTTGATTCTTGATCCAAAAAGGCTTCAAATGAAAAAACTTTGGTCATGAAAGTTGTAGATCTCATTTTTCCCTTTTCAAAAAGTACAAGAACATGATCAAACTCTTCTTGAATCAAAAGTTATGGCAATGCAAAGTTGGCTAAAATCATTAATTTTCAAGGCATGCTTCAAATGGAAATTTTGCAAAGTCTTGAACCAAAGCCAATTGTGACCTCTAGTTCATTTCAAACCATTACACAAGCATTCTCTAAGTCACAAAAATCAGAATTGGACCAAGGTTCACATGTTTATGGTTTGTGTAATGAGAGATTTTCATGAAAAGGCAAAAAGTAACCAAGTTGCAAAAACACTCATAACATTTCACCAACTTGCTGCCTTGAATGTTGGACCAAGCCTAGCCTTTCCCTTCACTTTGCTGCGCAGACCATGCCCTTTGTACTTGGCTAGAAGTTGCCCATGCCCTATCTTACAAGAAGTTGACATATTTGCAAAAGTGGATACACCTATCCATAAAGCACAAGTCACATCCTCTGACCAATTGGATTAGTTTATACTATCCATTTGCAAACCATTCCATGTACTAAGCAAGGCTGAAACATCTCATACCAACACATTCACAAAAACACTCCCAATTGCAACTTGTTTCGAATCTGATTCCACAGCTTGCAAACACTCAAACTATCTTCACCATTCAACTCACCTGGCCCCATAGACCACCCAGCACCAAGAACCCAAGCCTGAAACAACCAGAACACTCCACTGCCATTCCTTACCTCACTTTGCAGTTTCATTCGAATCTTTCTTCCTAGCTCACAAACACACAAACAAACACCACAGACCTTCTCCATTCATCCTCAGGATCACAAACAACCCCTCACCATGACCTGAAAGTGCCAGAAACTCCATTGCCATTTCTGACCAAGCTTGAGCAGGAGCTTTCGAATCTCATTATCCAGCCAACTTAAACTCCTTTTGAGCATTCAAGCATCTTCTGTGGACCAAGTGGAGTGGATTGCACAAGGAGAAGTGGCCAGAAAGTCCTCAAATTGAAAGCTCCAAATCTCAGGTAGCTTGAAAATTATTTTTTTCAGAAATCGTTTTTCTTGTTACAAACTTGTTCTATGTGATTCACTGATCATCCTGATGTTCTTAGTTTTTGAAATGGCTTTGATTTGAGTATTTAATTTGTCTCTGAAGCTTGCGTGCCCTAGTTTTTATTTCTTTCGATTCAACTTGTTTAGGAAGAAGAAATGTGTTTTGAGAGAGGGGTTTGATTCGTGAGAGGATGGAGATCATTTCTATGTTCTTAGTTTTCATTTTTGATACGATTTGAGGGGTTTGGGGATTTTTCAGGTGAGGTGCTGGCCGGAGAAGACGACCGGAGGTCTTCTCCGGCCATCTGAGAGTGATTATGCCCTAATTGCGTCATTAACTCTAGTTTGAATTTGAGCCGTAGATGAGTGTTGACCTGTTGACTTCCCTCTCTTTTGGATGGCCCAGATCAGCTAGCTTAGCCCTAATCCACGTGTTAGCCTAATTAATCCTTAATTTAATTAATTTAATCAGAGTCAGCCTGGACCCTTGGATGACGCGCGCAGTCAACCAATTTAAACTCAGAATCAATCTCATCCATCCATCCTGATTACTTCCTATTTTATTTGTTTTTAATTCATTTTTATTTCATTAAACTTGCATAATTATTTTAAAATAGCAAAAATGTCTTAAAAATTATGAAACTTTTTCTTAAAAGTTTTATTAATTTTTAAGACCCAAAAATATTTTTATTTTATTTTTTATCATTAAAAAAATATTTTTAAATATTTAAAAGATAATTTTTAATTGATTAATGGGAATTAATTAATTAAAAATACTTTTAGGTATTTAAAAATTACAAAAAAAATTCATGAAATGTTCTAAGACATTTAGAAACATTGTCCAACCTTCAAACCAAATTTCTTTTTTGATCTTGATGCATTTTAAGAATTTTTCATTGAATTAAATCATTTTTTATGCATTATTTTGATCATGGGTTCAAAAATTCATTTCTGCCTATTGGAGAAGGTTTGGACATTGATTCTTTTTGCTTTGTTTTGTGTTTGGCATGTAGTTTCTAGGGTAAAATGGCCATGATTTGATCTTGCATTTTCTAATTGTTTGGCATTTCTTTTGTTAAGAACCCTAAAAAACCCTAATAACTTGTAAAAATCATATCTTGAGATTGGTTAAGAGTTGAGAGTTCCCCTTTGGGCAGTGGTTCATTATAGGTTTAAGGTTTCATTGTGTGCCATTTTCCATTTTTTATCTTAGGGTTTGCTTCTGTTTTGGGTTTTTGTTTGATGTTTGATCCATGAACCCTAATTTGGGCTTTCTCTTGCATCCTTCTTGCATTCTCTTGCATAACATGACTTGTCTTTGCATTTTGTGCATTCTTGTGATTCATTTGGCATCTTAAGACATGTAGGAAGCATGTTTGATCATTGCATTACATATTTGCCATGTCATTTGTCTTGTATGCTTCATAACATTTCATGTTTATTCATGCTCCTTAGCTTGCATCATTTGCATCCATGATCTTGTATGAGCATCTCCATGTCTTGCCTCTTGTTTGCAGCACCTCATAACATCATTATCATCAACATGCTTCTGGTTTTGTTTAGCATCATGTCATTCTATCCCATCTAGCATTGCATTGCATTTCTTTCTAACATTTCAGGTGGTAAGTAAACTTGAGAAGTGAATTTGCCTTCACTTCTCATAACCATTCTTTTCATCTCTCTTGCATCCATTGCTGCATTTCTATTTGTGTTTGAGATTGAGCTTGCTCATTCTTCTTCCTCCCACTTTCTTTCTTCAAGTGACTTGACTTCTTGAATGAAGCAAGTTGCTTTGCTTCTCTTGATCCTGTTCATCTGCTTCCTGGTGGCTCCTTTGAAGATTGTTCTTAAAAACCTCACAAACCTTAGGATCAACCAAGCATGACAATGAATTAGGGTTTTGATTAGTCCCCCTCATAGTTTTTACCTTTGTGTCTCTCTTTGAGTCTTCTCTTCTCATCTCATAATCAGGGACTAAACCCTAAAGGCTTTAAGACTTTGTGATTAAGCTTATGCCTGCATCCTTCTCTTAGGATGGAGTGTATAACTTTAATCCTAAGTCTTGAACCCTTAATGTGTTTAAGTCTCTTAATCAATTCACTTAATAATCATCAAGACATCACACTTGTAACTTGGGCCTTGCATTAGGGTTCTAATTCTTCCTTAATTGGTTAAGAAGGACTAACCCTAGTGTTAATGGACAAGTCCCCCTCAAGTCGTCTTACAAACCCTAAAAATAACTTCTTCATCTCACCATTTAATAAAATCCACTTAATCAAAGGCTTGTTTTGTCATGAGTTTAATCCCTAATCATGGATTAAGTTGAGGAGCTTTCCTCAGCTTAAACATTCTCATCTATCATCCTTCTTTTAGGATGGTGTAATGAGTCTGTTTAATCCTTGATTATGGCTTAACCTCATTACTCAACACTAAACAAAAACCACAAAAACATCTAAATAATCACAAATAGGTTAATGATCTTAATCCTATACCAAAGGTGATTAAGTGTGAGAATCTGACTTCACACTTAAGGTACTCTCATTACCCCTAATCAGAGGGAAGATGTGATGAGTTTACTAACCCATTGGTTTAGGCTTAAGCTCATTAACTTATGACAAACCCCAAAAAGCAATAAAAGACTGAAAACTCAAAAACAAACAATAATCGTCTCCTCCGGGATTCTTTTCTCATCACCTTCACTCATAAACGAGAACTTGCTTCTTCCGTCTAATGCAAGACAGTTAGCACCTGAGCCAGACAGGTCATACACTTGAGCATTGACAAGCAAGCAGTTCACAAGTCAATTCACCTTTCAGTCTCTTTGGGTCGAACTACGGTGTTCTGACTTCCTCATTGCACGAGAGGATACGTAGGCATAACTTAACAGTTATCGAACAAAAGTCTCTGTACATTCCCCCTCTTTCCAGCATCTTTCTCTTAGCCTCATTATCATGAGCAATTCATTCTCGTTCTTACACTGACACTTTCATATTACACTTCATTTCTTTTGGCACTGACACCTGTATATTTTCTTCCAGCCCTTTCACACACAAATTGCACTGACACTACCCCTTTAAAACACAAATCTTTTAAGCGTGGATCCCGTCGAGTACGACGGACAATCTGGGTGCTAATACCTTCCCGGGTTGTAACCAACCCCCTTTCTCAGTCTCCCTGGTTCGCAACCGTCTTATCCGTATCTTTCTAGGTCTATGCAGCATTGCCTTTCCTCCGGGATAAAAATGCCTAGCTGGCGACTCTATTCATCTCCAGTGAGTTCACGGCTGTGTGTTCTCATTGTTCTTCTCGCCGACCGTTCGCGTCTGTACCCTTATCTGACCCTGTGTCACTTATCGGGAGCGACAGCTTGGCGACTCTGCTGGGGACCCTTATACTGCAACCAGGGCTTCTGGTTCTTTTTGTGGGTTCCTCCTAGCGCTTGTTTGATTTGTGTTTACTGGGGTGTTATGTGCTTGTTTGTGCTTGTATTTATTTTTGTTTATTGCTTTATGTACAATTACTTCACTGCTTTCTTTATTGCATTTATTTATATACTGTCATTGCTGCTGGCTGGATCTGGTTGTTTGCCTTGGTGGGTGGGTGATTCATTGAGAGTTAAGGTCCTATACCTGGGACCTGAGTGACACCTAGGCTAGAGTGAATCATATTCTTTCCCATTCCATTTCGGTCTGGTGCGGGAATATGAAACACGGTTCAGATATGGGTTTCTTCTTGAGAACTCTGTGTTGCAGATTTCCTGCAATGCTAGGGCTATCTGGGAAGCCTGCTAAGTCTGGATGACCTTTTAGTATTGACCTTCAGAAACTGAGGTGAATTAGAGGAGGAATTGTTATGGTTATTGTAAACACTGTACCTCCGGGTTAGAAGTGTTTACACTTCTCATAACTGATCCAAGTCTGAGGATCCTTGTTCTAGATCATCACCTGTGAGGGGGTTGGGCTGTTTACAGGTTTGCAGGTACCTTGACCTCAGAATACCCTGTTACTTTGAGTTTGTTAAGAATACTCCATGTTGGACAGTTCTTGTGATCCTAAAACCTTGGACTTGTGGCTCTTTATTTGAGTCCCCCACCCTGGTTACTGGATTTTTAGACCTCCATCTGGGATTCTTGAACACACATGGACTTATATCAGGGCATTTTGATCAGATCCAGCTCAGGCACAAACCCTTTGCATATCATTTTGCATACATAACCATTGCATCATATTAACATTTGCTTATTTGTGTTTCAGGGTATCCATTTCCATCTGGTTTTGGTTTTGACCCCATCTGCATTACTGACCTATCTCCACCAGCACTAGCTTCAGCTTGTCAGCCATATACTTCAGTTACTTGCACTAGCCAGCCAGTGGCCCACTCCTCAGCATCTTCATCAGCACTCTACTCAGCCTTCAGCATCATGGCTCCAAAGAAAAGCAACATCACCTATCATTTCTTCCAACCAGACTTATCAGACATCAGGAGGATCCAAACCCTGATCACTCCAGATCACATACCCTTGTTCAGGGAGAGTTATGGAGATATACTGGACATGGTTATGGATCTGGACCCTTCACAGAGGAGCCTCATCCACACCTGCATTCAGTTTTATGACCCCCCATTGAGATGTTTCACCTTTCAAGACTTTCAGTTGGGACCTCTTTTAGAAGAATACTCATCTTTGGTTGGTTTGCCTATCAAGAGGGAAATCCCTTTCAACCCTGAAATGGTCTTTCCCGGCAATGGAGAGATAGCAAAAGCTTTGCACCTGGAACCTGCTTTGATTGAGCAGCATATAACCTCTAAAGCTGGGATCCCTGGTTTTCATCTTGACTTCCTGATTTCTCAAGCTAGTCTGAAGGCTTCCCAGGGGGAATGGAGAGCTGTTTGTGCTCTGTTGGCCTTAAGTGTATATGGAATTGTGCTGTTTGCAGATGAGCCTCGATTCATTAGCAAAAATGCAATCCATTTGCTCATCCTGAAGAACCCAGTGCCAACTTTGCTAGGAGATCTCTATTACTCAGTGCACCAGAAGAATGAGAAGCAGAGGGGAAGGCTAGTGAGGTGTTGTGCTCCATTATTCCATGCTTGGCTTCTTAAGCATCTACCCAGGACAGATGCATTCCTAAATCCTCATCAGCAAAGCAACTGGGCTAAGAGGCTCACTACTCTCACTTCAGCAGACATCAGATGGTGTACTCAAAGCACCAAGGGCAGAGATATCATTACAAGCTGTGGGCACTTTCCCAATGTGCCTTTAATAGGGGTCAAGGGAAGTATCAATTACAACCCTCTGCTGTTCAGGAGGCAATTAGGCTATGCACTGGTCCATACTCCCAGGGAGCAAGACTTGGTTGATACCCTCTACTGTGAGAACAAGCTTAGTCTGGCAATTGTTAGGCAGGCTGCCTGGGCCTGGGATCATGTTCAAACCAAGGGAATCACCACTCTGGGGAAGTGCAATAATGTGGCATCAGTCCAATATTATGAGTGGTCCCATGCCAGGGCCCAATTCTCTGGAATGCCCTTCACCATAGAAGACATGCCTGAGTCATCTTCAGCACCACCCCCTGCCACTATTAGTTTGGAGGAGTTTGAGAGCTTGAAGGAAAGAAATGAGAAGTTAACCCAGGCTTTGCAGAAGACCCTCCGGGAGAGGAGTGAAGGTATGAGGGAGATTGAGAGATTGGAGAAGTTGAGAGTAGAGCATCTGGCTAAGATTGAAAAGTCTGGGGATTATATCAACAAGTCTAGAGCTGGTGAGCAGATTCTGAAGAATGCTTGTAAAGAAGCCCAGTTCCAGAGAGCGAGAACAGACTTGTATTTGAAGGAGAGTCAAGCCCGGTGGGTCAGGATCACTGAGGCTCGTACCCTGGAAGACAAGAGAGTTCAGGACAAGATGGAGCAGATGGAAAAAGCCCTGGCAGCAGCCCAGAAGGAAATATCAGAGTTAGAAATCAGAGCTGGAGTGAAGAGGTCTAAGGACCAAAGTCAGAACAAGAAGTTGACTGCAGCTTTTGCAACAAGAAACCTTCTCATCAGAAATCTTACGGAGCGGCCGGCTGATCCTGTGACCGAAGCACTTCTCAAGGAAGTTCGTGAGGATGAGTTTGGCCTTGGGGTTTGATTATTTGCTTGTTGTTGTCCCTTTTCCATGTACTTTTTTTTTTGTGATGTATTTTGACCCCTTAGAGGGCTGGTGTTGTAAAATGAACAAGATGTATTATTTCACCTTCTGTAATATATTTGTGTTAGTTTCCATCTGGGTTTATTTCGAAAGCAACTTCAACGGCAGCATCTTCGAGGGTCTGGAAGGGTCAAAACTGAAAGCCAAACCGGATACCTTGAGAGCAAATAAGCATAACTGCATTGCATGCTAACCTTTTATTTGTTTTGTAGGGTTTTGTTTTGTTGTTACTAACCTCTGTTGTGAATCTCAGGAATTATTGCTCGCCGCCGGGTATTTCCCCTCAACAGGCCACACAGGTACCCAACTAGAAACAACCTTCCGGGAATTCAGATGGATCAGATGCAGCAGGACCTTACGGAGGTCAGAAACCAGATGGCCAACGAAAGGTTGGAGATGAGAACGCAGATAACACAATTCATGGAAGTGATGAACAATTTAGCTCAAAGCCAGGAGAGGCTCAGAGCTTTGGTAGAAGGGAGGAATCAAGAGGAGCCCCATGTGGGAACTGCTGGCACAAGTAACAACGAGAGGGTCCAACCTCATGTCAATCCCCCAGTGTTTGGACCCCATCTCCATCCAGAGGCCAACATCCCTGTCAATATACAAGGGACAGCCACTGCAGCCAGGGTACTTCAAGAAGACCCTCAGGAGGACCAATTTACAGTAATGGGTGCTGGAGAGGAGACTTATGATAGACGGTTGGAAGAAATAGCTGAGAAGTTGAGGTCCTTAGAATCTCAAAACTCTTTGGGCTTCGACGTTATGGACATGGGTTTGGTAGACGGGGTCAGGATCCCCCATAAGTTCAAGCCTCCTTGTTTCGAAAAGTATAATGGGACTTCATGCCCCCGGACTCATCTACAATCATTTCTGGGAAGGCTGAAGGCCTATACAATGGATGAGAAATTGTGGATGTTCTACTTTGAGGATAGCTTGACTGGAGCTTCGAGGGAGTGGTATTCCCATCTGACAAGAGCAACAATTAGATGCTGGAAGGACCTGGCAGAGGCCTTCATCAGACAATATCAGTATAATCTAGACATGGCACCCAACAGGACTCTCCTAATGGGAATGTCACAGTCGTCAAGGGAAAGTTTCCGAGAATATGCCCAGAGATGGAGGCAACTGGCTGCTGCTGTTCAACCACCTATGTCTGAGCGGGAAATGGCAGATATGTTCATGAACACCCTCCAGGGAACATATATTGACAGGTTGGCAGCTTTCTCTTCCACTAGCTTTGCAGATGTTGTCATAGCTGGGGAGAGAATTGAAAGCCTGTTAAAAATGGGTAAGATCTCTGATAATGGTGCCAGCTCGTCCAGTAGTACAAGAAAGCCTTTTGCAGGCCCGAGAAGAACTGGCGAGACCAATGCCATTCACACCAACAGGGGTAGACCCCAGTATGCTCAGAGGTCCGTAGCAGCAGTCACCATTCCTGCTCCAGCTCATCCTCAGCCTGTCTACCAACCTCCTCAACAAAACTTCCAACAACAACCCCAGTATCAGCAGAATCAATATCCTCCAAGGAACTACAACAGCAACAACACCAACAACAACAATCAACAGAGGCCATTCCAACAAAGGTCATCACAAGCTAACCGAGTGATCGACCCGATCCCAATGTCGTATGCTGCCTTGCTGCCACAGCTTCTGAAACTCAACCTAGTTGAGCTAAGAACGTTGGCACCTCCGGATCCCAACAGTCTACCAAGAAACTATGACTCCAATGTTAGGTGTGCTTTTCATTCAAACGCACCTGGTCACAGTACAGAAAAATGCAGGGCCCTGCATATGAAGGTACAAGACTTGGTAGACTCCAAGGCTCTGAATTTTGCACCTCCGCCCAATGTCAATAAAAACCCTATGCCAAACCATGGTGGTCCTCGAATTAACGCTATTGAAGAAGACCAACCGTCTTATTTAATAACCAGTGTGGATCAGATCCGGACACCATTGGTGGAAATCAAAGCTCAACTCCGTGAAAACCAGATATTTCCGGGGTGTGAACTAGGGTGTCCATATTGCAATATCTCATGGAATGGGTGTGAGGACCTGAGGAATGGCATTGACAGCCTTATTCAGAGTGGCCTGCTACAGATCACTACATCATTCCCGACAAATCCGACAACTTCATCAGCGACGGTTTCAGACCCTCCTACAACTGCAGCAACTATTGTTCCCGACAATTCATCAGCACCATCAACAAGTACTTCGCCTGTCCTTCCAAATGATCAGTTTTCAACAGTTTCTCCTGCTACAACTTCAGCTTCATTCCATTTCGAATCTCCAACAACAACAACAACAGTCCTTCCAACAACACCTCCTACAACACCTGCAATCAATCATGAAGATGTCTCTACTGTTACCATATTCTACGATCCTGAAAATAATTCCGCCTACCATTCAGAAGGTGCTGCTCCCGCCAGAGCACCAGTTACAATCTTTTATGATCCACAAACAATAACAGTCCCTTCAGCAGCAGCAATCAGTCCGGTCACTGTCACGGTGCCTGGACCAGTACCATTTGAAAGCAACAGGGCCATCCCTTGGCACTATGGCTCTGACGTGTACTGTGAAGGGAAAAGAATCACTCTTGAAACATCAGCACCTGCACCACAAGTAGATAATGTGGGGGGAGGCGGAGGCTTCACTCGAAGCGGACGTCTCTTTGCTCCACCAATTCAAAGACCTACTGCTGAAGCAGAAGCTGCTGCCAAGGCAAAGGGAAAGAGCCCGGTGCAGGAAGATCAAGCTGCCAAAGAAGCCTTGAAAACACCGTTCGATCAAGAAGTTGATGAGTTTATGAGAATCATCAAAAAGAGTGACTACAAAATTGTGGATCAACTTCACCAGACGCCATCCAAAATCTCTATCCTCTCACTGCTTATGTGCTCCGAAGCCCATCGGAATGCACTACTTAAAGTCTTGCACGCAGCTTACGTGCCTGAGGAGATTACTGTCAACCAGTTGGAAACTGTGGTTGGAAATGTTACTGCTAGCAATGGGCTAGGGTTTACCAATTCTGACTTGACAGCAGATGGCCGCAATCACAACAAAGCCTTGCACATAACCATGGAATGCAAAGGAGCTGTCCTCTCACATGTGCTGGTGGACACAGGTTCGTCCCTGAATGTCTTACCAAAGAAGGCTCTGGTGAAGTTAGAATATGATGGTTTGGCATTGAGACCCAGCAACCTGGTAGTAAGAGCCTTTGATGGTTCTAAGAGATCGGTTCTGGGAGAGATTGAGCTGCCCGTGACAATTGGCCCACAAACCTTTAAAACTATCTTTTATGTGATGGACATTCAGCCCGCCTACAGTTGTTTGTTGGGTAGACCCTGGATTCACGCCGCCGACGCAATAACGTCTACCCTTCACCAAAAGTTAAAATTTGAGTGGGAAGGTCAAGTTGTCACAATCTGTGGGGAAGAGGACATTTTTGTCAGCCACCTGGCAACCTATAAGTACATTGAAATGGATGGGGAGATCCATGAAACAATGAGCCAGGGGTTTGAAGCTTTGAATGTGAATGAAGCATCTGCTGTATCTGGTACTCCAATGTCGTCATACCAACAAGCCCGGAAGGTTGTTGAGGAAGGAACTGCCCAAGGCTGGGGCAAACTGCTATCGTTGGAGAAAAAAGAAGATAAGTTTGGGTTGGGTTACAGACCAACTCAACATCAAGCAAAGGCTGCTGCAGAGCCAGGTTTTGTCAGTGGGGGAATGCTTACCCCTGATGCTATCAACTGTTTGGAAGACGAGCTGGAAGAGGAGCGCAATCTGGAGAATTGGATTCGTCCAAAGATCCCGGGGAGCAGTGTCTCAAACTGGTCTTCCCAGGAAATTATAAGAGTTACTCATGCAGAGTAATTATTATTTCCTGTATTTTTATAGCATGCATTAAAGTCTTGCATCTTGCCCAAGATGACAAGACTCATTTTGTAATCAGGGCCATCTGTACTTTTGTGCAAACAAGATTAAATTAATGAAATATCAGACATCTTTTTGCAAACGAGTCTTTTTCTTTTTGTTCACTGTTTTTCCATTTTTCTTTTTGTACAAAAATAAATGGCGGTGTTTTCAAAATGATAACTTCACTTCACTTTTTTTTCTAAAGGCAAGATTAAAATCAATCACTAAAATGAACAACTTAACCCTTGCAGAGAGTGCCTTCCAGACAGCACCGACAACAGCACGGCTATGACATCGTATGACTTTGACAATCCGATCAATCAAGCTGATGAAGGGGTTGAAGAAGAATATGAGCTTCCTGAAGAGCTAGCTAGGTTGTTGAGACAGGAGGAGAAGGTCATTACTCCTCACCAGGAGGAGATTGAAGTGATCAATCTTGGTACAGACGAAGACGTGAAGGAGGTTAAAATCGGGGCCTGCCTGCAAGACTCGGTGAAGAGACAACTGATAGATCTGCTTCAAGAGTATGTTGATGTGTTTGCTTGGTCGTATCAAGATATGCCAGGGTTGGATACCGACATTGTTATGCACAAGCTGCCTTTGAGGGAAGAATGCCCACCAGTTAAACAGAAGCTGCGCCGAACTCGCCCAGACATGGCTATGAAAATTAAGGAAGAGGTACAAAAGCAATGGGACGCCGGGTTCCTTGCTGTGACTAGCTATCCACCGTGGGTCGCTAACATAGTACCTGTGCCTAAGAAAGACGGCAAAGTAAGAATGTGTGTTGACTACCGGGATCTGAACAGAGCCAGCCCGAAAGATGACTTCCCATTACCTCACATTGACGTATTGGTGGATAACACGGCTCAGTTCTCGGTATTCTCCTTCATGGACGGATTTTCGGGGTATAATCAGATCAAGATGTCACCTGAAGACATGGAGAAGACAACATTCATTACACCTTGGGGCACGTTCTGTTACAAGGTGATGCCATTCGGACTAAAGAATGCTGGTGCAACGTATCAACGGGCTATGGTGACATTATTCCACGATATGATCCATAAGGAAATCGAGTGTTATGTGGATGACATGATTGCCAAGTCCCTTACAGAGGAAGAACACCTGGTAAATCTGCTGAAGTTGTTCAAACGCCTGAGGAAGTACCAACTAAAGTTGAACCCCAACAAATGCACATTCGGGGTGCGATCCGGTAAGCTGCTGGGCTTTATTGTAAGCGAGAAAGGGATTGAAGTTGACCCTGATAAAGTCAAAGCCATCCAAGAGATGCCTGCACCGAAAACTGAGAAAGAAGTCCGAGGGTTCTTAGGTCGATTGAACTACATTTCACGGTTCATATCTCACCTTACAGCGACCTGTGAACCCTTGTTCAAGCTGTTAAGAAAAGAACAGACGGTCAGTTGGAACGAAGATTGCCAGAAGGCTTTTGACAAGATCAAAGAATATCTACAAGAACCTCCTATCCTCATGCCGCCAGTTGAAGGAAGACCTCTGATAATGTACTTGACAGTGTTAGAAGAGTCAATGGGGTGTGTGCTGGGCCAGCATGACGAGTCTGGTCGAAAAGAGTATGCAATATACTACCTAAGCAAAAAGTTTACCGACTGTGAACAACGTTATTCACTGCTCGAGAAAACTTGCTGTGCTTTAGCGTGGGCTGCTCGCCGACTGAGACAGTATATGTTGACCCACACTACCTTATTAATCTCAAAAATGGATCCAGTTAAGTACATTTTCGAGAAGCCAGCTCTTACCGGACGGGTTGCAAGATGGCAGATGATTCTCACAGAATACGACATACAGTACACATCTCAGAAAGCCATCAAAGGCAGTGTGCTATCTGAATATCTTGCTGAGCAACCCATTGATGACTACCAGCCTATGAGGTTTGACTTCCCTGATGAAGACATCATGTCCATTAAAGCAAAAGATCACGAAGAGCCTATTCACACTGAAGGGCCTGACCCGGAGGAAGAATGGACTATGATGTTTGATGGGGCTGTTAACATGAATGGCCGTGGTGTTGGTGCAGTACTCATCTCACCCAAAGGAGTTCACATGCCTTTCTCGGCAAAACTCACTTTCAACTGCACTAACAACGAAGCTGAATACGAAGCTTGCATTATGGGTCTTGAGGAAGCCATTGACCTCAGGATCAAGACATTGACCGTATTCGGAGATTCAGCTCTGGTAGTTAATCAAACCAACGGAAAATGGTACACCCACCAGGATCATCTGATACCTTATAGGGATTATACAAGGAGGTTATTGACTTTCTTCACAACAGTCAAGCTTGAGTATATCCCTCGGGACGAGAATCAGTTTGCAGATGCTCTTGCTACCATTTCATCCATGATCAAAGTTCAAGCTGCTAACTTTGTACCCCAGATTTCAGTGTCTAGACTTGATAGACCAGCATATGTATTTGCAGCGGATGGCGTAAAAGATGATAAGCCTTGGTTCCATGACATTAAGTGCTTCTTGGAGGATCAAACATACCCACCTGGGGCATCTTCCAATGATAAGAAGACTTTGAGAAGGCTTGCTGGAAGTTTCTTTCTGAGCACTGATGGGTCTTTATACAAAAGGAACTTTGATATGGTACTCCTACGATGTGTTGACAAGACGGAAGCAGATTTGTTGATGCATGGAGTGCACGAAGGGTCCTTTGGTACCCATGCCGGAGGGCATGCCATGGCTAAAAAGTTGTTAAGATCAGGCTATTATTGGATCACAATGGATGCAGACTGTTGTGCTTATGCCAGAAAATGCCACAAATGCCAGATCTACGCAGATAAGGTGCATGTGCCTCCCAGTCCTTTGAACATCATGTCTTCACCATGGCCCTTTGCCATGTGGGGCATTGATATGATCGGCAAGATTGAGCCAACTGCTTCAAATGGTCACAGATTTA
This sequence comes from Lathyrus aphaca, assembly GCA_963966055.1. NCBI lineage: Eukaryota > Viridiplantae > Streptophyta > Magnoliopsida > Fabales > Fabaceae > Lathyrus > Lathyrus aphaca. The sequence continues at coordinate 413,696,621 of OZ014525.1, forward strand.
TCCTGGTCGCCATCGACTATTTCACCAAGTGGGTTGAAGCAGCCTCATATGCAAACGTCACAAGACAAGTGGTAGCCAGATTTCTGAAGAGAGATATCATCTGTCGGTATGGAGTGCCCGAGCGAATCATTACTGATAATGGTTCCAATTTAAACAACAAAATGATGGCAGAGCTATGCCGGGACTTCAAAATCCAACATCACAATTCTTCTCCTTATAGGCCAAAGATGAATGGCGCTGTTGAGGCGGCTAACAAGAATATCAAGAAGATTGTGCAGAAGATGGTAGTCACTTACAAAGACTGGCATGAAATGCTACCGTTTGCCTTGCATGGGTACCGCACGTCAATCAGGACATCCACTGGGGCAACACCGTATCAGCTTGTATATGGTATGGAAGCAGTCCTACCTGTTGAAGTTGAACTACCCTCGTTACGGGTATTAATGGATGTTAAACTGAGTGAAGCAGAATGGGTTCGGTCCCGATTCGAACAACTGAGTCTGATTGAAGAGAAAAGATTGGCTGCAATTTGTCATGGGCAGTTATATCAGAAGAGAATGAAGAAAGCCTTTGATCGGAAAGTCAGGCATCGAGAGTACCAAGTGGGAGATCTTGTACTGAAAAGAATCCTCCCTCCTCATACAGACCACAGGGGCAAATGGACTCCAAATTATGAAGGACCATTCGTTGTAAAGAAAGTTTTCTCTGGTGGAGCGCTGATGCTCAGCACCATGGATGGTGAAGATTTCCCGTCCCCTGTGAATTCAGATGCAGTTAAAAAATACTTCGCATAAAAAGACCCGCTGGACATAAAAACAGAATGTAAGTCTAGGCAAAAATAGGGCATCCCGGCGAGTCAAAAACAGAATAAAAGACTCGGGCAAAAATAAGGGAAAATAAACAAAAATGTACACCCGCTGAGTTGAAAAGCCGCATTGGACAGCTCAGGCAAAAATGGGTGTCCCGATGGATTGAAAACCCGAAAGGGCGATCCATGCAAAATAAGGGAATAAGCGAACAACTGCACTCTGAGTTCGTCTGTATCACTTACAACTTGGAAAGCTTCAAAAGGATAAAGCTTCAATCAGAATCAACATTCTTCAGAAAGCAAGATGAGAAGAACGTCATTGTCATACGAGTCATAGCAGAAGAGGAAGCTCCTAGAAAGCCTCGTCAACATCGCCAGCATTTTGTTTCTCAATTTGTAACAGTCTCTTCATTTCAGGAGATATGTTTCCTTGACTGTATCTTGCCAATTCAGGGCACATGAATTAATAAAATCAGATTTTTCAGTCATGTTTCGTTTTGTACATTTTATTTGCAAAGAATGTCTGATGTCTCTAAAAAACTAGTTGCATAAGTACAGATGTTTTTCTCTAAAAATAATAAAAAACACATGCTTACAGGGAATATACTTACTCTCAAAAGTGCTTAACTCCTATGACGGAATCCGGTAAAGGATACCTCGGGACCTTTTGTGCGTCTCCTTATCTTCGCAGGATTGCAGGTATCCAGAGCGCAACCTGGGGCATGCAAGTTACGTCTCAGCAAGCTGGCAAATCATTATCAACTCGGTCTATCTTCCACGTGGCACTGGAAGGTGCCCACTTCCCCAACAAAGTTGTCAAATCAACACACACTCAATCTCGGCATCCGAAATGCTCTATCCCCAGCCGAGTGGCCTCTTGTTGCCCTCCCCAGCTGAGTGCCTTTCATAATTCCCCAGCCGAGCTGCCATTTCATCCTCAGCTGAGTACGGGAGTCAGGAAATCATCTCCCCACAGAATCTTCAGCCTCTATCCAGAAGGGCAGCGCATAGAAGATCACAACAGAGTGAAGAAAGCTTCTACAAACCCCAGCTGGGTCCCGTATTATAAGGATATCAACCAGTGACCTATATCCCCAAGCAAATATCCTCTTATTGGATCTACCAATGATCTCATCCCCAGCTGGGATGTTCACTTCAAGCAGATCGACCAGAGATCTTCGCAGCAACGGGATCCGAATCCCGGATCTGTGCCTCCTTGCATAATCATAGCATTCGCATCATATTATCCCCTCAGAGCGTAGCATTCCGTCTAATACGGAGCATTACGGAAAAAATCAAACGCATAGCATAATCATAAGCCATGTTCTGAAGTAACACTTGTGAATAACAAACCGTTCATCATCATTACACAAAAACCCCCACCAGAGTCCCAGCAAAAGCAGTTGCCTCACAAATCACAAACACCAGTATATACACCTTTTAGCACCTGTCCGTGTCATCACTCCCCAAACAGGTTGCCTGAATACACTTTACAAACAAAATCACCCGTACTACAGGTACTTCCTGGCACCCGTCCGTGTCACATCACCAGCAGAAAGCCAAAGACATCCTCTTTGCACTCACTTATACTTATATATACACTTTCTTGACACCCGTCCGTGTCATATCCCCAGCGCAGTCGCTTACACTCTCATCACCCATATACATGTTTATAATGCTACTTTTCTCTTTTGACACTCGTCTGTGTCACTCTCCCCAGCAGATAAAAACTTATATATATACTCCCTACTCATTGGTACACTTATACAGATACTCATCCGTATCTTGTATACACCACTCATAACCCCACAGATTCGACAGTAGTCCTTGTTCTTTGTTAACCAGTTGGTACTCGTCCGTACCATCATCTCAGAACAGTGCGTCTAGTGTTTGTTTCTACATGATACTCGTCCGTATCATAGTCTTAGGGATGCTCGTCCGCATCTTTAACCCATACACCGTGTCAAACACTTGTGTCTTCTTGAATGTAGATACTCGTCTGTGTCTGTTATTCCCCAGAAGAATTCTTTCAGATTCAACACTCGTCCGTGTTCTTTGTTAACCAGTTGATATTCGTCCGTATCATCGTCTCTGAACATGTGTCAGTTTGTTTCTACGTGATACTCGTCCGTATCATAGCCTTAAGGATGCTCGTCCGCATCTTTAATCTATACAATACCAAACACTTATACCTTTTGCTTCTTGGATGTAAACGCTCGTCTGTGTTTACTATATCCCCAGTAGATCACCAACAAATTTTCTTTTATCTGACACTCGTCCTGTGTCGTGATAACCCTGAGAGCAGCCGTACCCTGCTGAGTGGTCGTCCTCCACTTCTTGATGGTCGTCCTCCATCATGCTCATTCGATGGTCGTCCCCGTCGTTGTTTTTAGCAGCCGTCCCCTGCTAGGTGGTCGTCCTCCACCTTTTGATGATCGTCCTTCATCATTTTATCCAATGGCCGTCCCCATTGTTGATTTTGGTTATCTGGCATTCGTCATATGTCATGAGAAACCCCGAGAGCAGCCGTACCCTGCTGAGTGGTCGTCCTCCACTTCTTGATGGTCGTCCTCCATCATGCTCGTCCGATGGCCGTCCCCATCGTTGACCTTTTCTATCCGATGGCCGTCCCCATCGTTGATATTTTCGGCAGCCGTACCCTGCCAGGTGGTCGTCCTCCACCTTTGATGGCCGTCCCCATCATATTCCCTTTATCCTCAACAGAGCAGCCGTCCCCTGCTAGGTGATCGTCCTTCACCTTTGATGGCCGTACCCCATCATCTGTTTATTTCATTTATTCTTTAACCCGATGGCCGTCCCCGTCGTGGTCCCTTTTCCTTTTAGCCCGATGGCCGTCCCCATCGTTGGTTAATTTACCTTTATGAACTTGATGGCCGTCCCCTTCATGTTTCATTTATCCCCAGGGAATCTTACAGCTTTTTCTTGATGGCCGTCCCCATCATAATATCCTATTTTCCCAGCTAGTCGGCCGTCCCCGTCTTAGCTTTACTTTCTTTCCCCAGCTAGTCGGCCGTTCCCATCTCTGCTTTACCCTTTATCCCCAGCATGTCGGCCGTCCCCGTCATTGCTTTATTCTCCTCACCTTCCCCAGCGTGTCGGCCGTCCCCGCCATTGCTATTTACCCAGCAGTCGTCCTCTGCTCGACGGTCGTCCTCCGTCTCCCACACTTTACAATATACTTTATTTTCCTTTTACAATCTATATCCCTTTTCTTTTTCATTTCTGTGAGTGCAAATTTTGGACTGTCTTTGGTATTCAACCACAAGTTATCTTGTTTGCCTGTTAAGCCGTTGCTTACATCCTGCACAGCTAACTCATGTTTGAATAGGGGCAGCTGTAAACACCCCAAATTTGCCCTCACCCATTCACACCATGGCTTGTGATCATCTCATATGCATAAACACAAACATATCATCTCATATCTCACTTTTGATCCACTGGATAGTTTCTAAGGCATCTGCACCTAGGGTTTGTGATCTGAGCAATCCCAAGACACCTTGAGCCATGCCAAAAGCCACCAATCATCTCAAAGGGGTCCATGTGTGTTCATATGTCATATTTCACCTCTTCAAAGTCAAAAATGCAGAGGAATCACAAGGACTAGGGTTTGAGTGGATGCAGAGCCAGGTCAAACTGCACAGTTGGCTGAAAATTAGGGTTTTGGTTTCAGAGGCCATAACTCCAAATTTTTTGGTCATTCTTGTTTCCATTGGTCTCTATATGGTATAGGGAGTGTGCATATCAATTTTCATGAAGAAATTCCATGGGGAAGTCATCTGATCAAAGGTTGACTTTTCAGACAAGTCAGTGCAAAATCAGGGCATCTGAGGCCCCCAATGACCCAATCAATGGGTGATCTTCATCATTTTGAGTGTATATGATCTTTATTTGATCATGGAAGAAGTTTGAAGTTCATAAAAGTCAAGAATTTAGGGTTTTTGCAAATGTTGACTTTTTTGGGCATAGTTGACTTTTCAAGAATGCTTCATTTTAGGTCATTTTTCAAGCTTTGATTCTTGATCCAAAAAGGCTTCAAATGAAAAAACTTTGGTCATGAAAGTTGTAGATCTCATTTTTCCCTTTTCAAAAAGTACAAGAACATGATCAAACTCTTCTTGAATCAAAAGTTATGGCAATGCAAAGTTGGCTAAAATCATTAATTTTCAAGGCATGCTTCAAATGGAAATTTTGCAAAGTCTTGAACCAAAGCCAATTGTGACCTCTAGTTCATTTCAAACCATTACACAAGCATTCTCTAAGTCACAAAAATAAGAATTGGACCAAGGTTCACATGTTTATGGTTTGTGTAATGAGAGATTTTCATGAAAAGGCAAAAAGTAACCAAGTTGCAAAAACACTCATAACATTTCACCAACTTGCTGCCTTGAATGTTGGACCAAGCCTAGCCTTTCCCTTCACTTTGCTGCGCAGACCATGCCCTTTGTACTTGGCTAGAAGTTGCCCATGCCCTATCTTACAAGAAGTTGACATATTTGCAAAAGTGGATACACCTATCCATAAAGCACAAGTCACATCCTCTGACCAATTGGATTAGTTTATACTATCCATTTGCAAACCATTCCATGTACTAAGCAAGGCTGAAACATATCATACCAACACATTCACAAAAACACTCCCAATTGCAACTTGTTTCGAATCTGATTCCACAGCTTGCAAACACTCAAACTATCTTCACCATTCAACTCACCTGGCCCCATAGACCACCCAGCACCAAGAACCCAAGCCTGAAACAACCAGAACACTCCACTGCCATTCCTTACCTCACTTTGCAGTTTCATTCGAATCTTTCTTCCTAGCTCACAAACACACAAACAAACACCATAGACCTTCTCCATTCATCCTCAGGATCACAAACAACCCCTCACCATGACCTGAAAGTGCCAGAAACTCCATTGCCATTTCTGACCAAGCTTGAGCAGGAGCTTTCGAATCTCATTATCCAGCCAACTTAAACTCCTTTTGAGCATTCAAGCATCTTCTGTGGACCAAGTGGAGTGGATTGCACAAGGAGAAGTGGCCAGAAAGTCCTCAAATTGAAAGCTCCAAATCTCAGGTAGCTTGAAAATTATTTTTTTCAGAAATCGTTTTTCTTGTTACAAACTTGTTCTATGTGATTCACTGATCATCCTGATGTTCTTAGTTTTTGAAATGGCTTTGATTTGAGTATTTAATTTGTCTCTGAAGCTTGCGTGCCCTAGTTTTTATTTCTTTCGATTCAACTTGTTTAGGAAGAAGAAATGTGTTTTGAGAGAGGGGTTTGATTCGTGAGAGGATGGAGATCATTTCTATGTTCTTAGTTTTCATTTTTGATACGATTTGAGGGGTTTGAGGATTTTTCAGGTGAGGTGCTGGCCGGAGAAGACGACCGGAGGTCTTCTCCGGCCATCTGAGAGTGATTATGCCCTAATTGCGTCATTAACTCTAGTTTGAATTTGAGCCGTAGATGAGTGTTGACCTGTTGACTTCCCTCTCTTTTGGATGGCCCAGATCAGCTAGCTTAGCCCTAATCCACGTGTTAGCCTAATTAATCCTTAATTTAATTAATTTAATCAGAGTCAGCCTGGACCCTTGGATGACGCGCGCAGTCAACCAATTTAAACTCAGAATCAATCTCATCCATCCATCCTGATTACTTCCTATTTTATTTGTTTTTAATTCATTTTTATTTCATTAAACTTGCATAATTATTTTAAAATAGCAAAAATGTCTTAAAAATTATGAAACTTTTTCTTAAAAGTTTTATTAATTTTTAAGACCCAAAAATATTTTTATTTTATTTTTTATCATTAAAAAAGTATTTTTAAATATTTAAAAGATTATTTTTAATTGATTAATGGGAATTAATTAATTAAAAATACTTTTAGGTATTTAAAAATTACAAAAAAAATTCATGAAATGTTCTAAGACATTTAGAAACATTGTCCAACCTTCAAACCAAATTTCTTTTTTGATCTTGATGCATTTTAAGAATTTTTCATTGAATTAAATCATTTTTTATGCATTATTTTGATCATGGGTTCAAAAATTCATTTCTGCCTATTGGAGAAGGTTTGGACATTGATTCTTTTTGCTTTGTTTTGTGTTTGGCATGTAGTTTCTAGGGTAAAATGGCCATGATTTGATCTTGCATTTTCTAATTGTTTGGCATTTCTTTTGTTAAGAACCCTAAAAAACCCTAATAACTTGTAAAAATCATATCTTGAGATTGGTTAAGAGTTGAGAGTTCCCCTTTGGGCAGTGGTTCATTATAGGTTTAAGGTTTCATTGTGTGCCATTTTCCATTTTTTATCTTAGGGTTTGCTTCTGTTTTGGGTTTTTGTTTGATGTTTGATCCATGAACCCTAATTTGGGCTTTCTCTTGCATCCTTCTTGCATTCTCTTGCATAACATGACTTGTCTTTGCATTTTGTGCATTCTTGTGATTCATTTGGCATCTTAAGACATGTAGGAAGCATGTTTGATCATTGCATTACATATTTGCCATGTCATTTGTCTTGTATGCTTCATAACATTTCATGTTTATTCATGCTCCTTAGCTTGCATCATTTGCATCCATGATCTTGTATGAGCATCTCCATGTCTTGCCTCTTGTTTGCAGCACCTCATAACATCATTATCATCAACATGCTTCTGGTTTTGTTTAGCATCATGTCATTCCATCCCATCTAGCATTGCATTGCATTTCTTTCTAACATTTCAGGTGGTAAGTAAACTTGAGAAGTGAATTTGCCTTCACTTCTCATAACCATTCTTTTCATCTCTCTTGCATCCATTGCTGCATTTCTATTTGTGTTTGAGATTGAGCTTGCTCATTCTTCTTCCTCCCACTTTCTTTCTTCAAGTGACTTGACTTCTTGAATGAAGCAAGTTGCTTTGCTTCTCTTGATCCTGTTCATCTGCTTCCTGGTGGCTCCTTTGAAGATTGTTCTTAAAAACCTCACAAACCTTAGGATCAACCAAGCATGACAATGAATTAGGGTTTTGATTAGTCCCCCTCATAGTTTTTACCTTTGTGTCTCTCTTTGAGTCTTCTCTTCTCATCTCATAATCAGGGACTAAACCCTAAAGGCTTTAAGACTTTGTGATTAAGCTTATGCCTGCATCCTTCTCTTAGGATGGAGTGTATAACTTTAATCCTAAGTCTTGAACCCTTAATGTGTTTAAGTCTCTTAATCAATTCACTTAATAATCATCAAGACATCACACTTGTAACTTGGGCCTTGCATTAGGGTTCTAATTCTTCCTTAATTGGTTAAGAAGGACTAACCCTAGTGTTAATGGACAAGTCCCCCTCAAGTCGTCTTACAAACCCTAAAAATAACTTCTTCATCTCACCATTTAATAAAATCCACTTAATCAAAGGCTTGTTTTGTCATGAGTTTAATCCCTAATCATGGATTAAGTTGAGGAGCTTTCCTCAGCTTAAACATTCTCATCTATCATCCTTCTTTTAGGATGGTGTAATGAGTCTGTTTAATCCTTGATTATGGCTTAACCTCATTACTCAACACTAAACAAAAACCACAAAAACATCTAAATAATCACAAATAGGTTAATGATCTTAATCCTATACCAAAGGTGATTAAGTGTGAGAATCTGACTTCACACTTAAGGTACTCTCATTACCCCTAATCAGAGGGAAGATGTGATGAGTTTACTAACCCATTGGTTTAGGCTTAAGCTCATTAACTTATGACAAACCCCAAAAAGCAATAAAAGACTGAAAACTCAAAAACAAACAATAATCGTCTCCTCCGGGATTCTTTTCTCATCACCTTCACTCATAAACGAGAACTTGCTTCTTCCGTCTAATGCAAGACAGTTAGCACCTGAGCCAGACAGGTCATACACTTGAGCATTGACAAGCAAGCAGTTCACAAGTCAATTCACCTTTCAGTCTCTTTGGGTCGAACTACGGTGTTCTGACTTCCTCATTGCACGAGAGGATACGTAGGCATAACTTAACAGTTATCGAACAAAAGTCTCTGTACATTCCCCCTCTTTCCAGCATCTTTCTCTTAGCCTCATTATCATGAGCAATTCATTCTCGTTCTTACACTGACACTTTCATATTACACTTCATTTCTTTTGGCACTGACACCTGTATATTTTCTTCCAGCCCTTTCACACGCAAATTGCACTGACACTACCCCTTTAAAACACAAATCTTTTAAGCGTGGATCCCGTCGAGTACGACGGACAATCTGGGTGCTAATACCTTCCCGGGTTGTAACCAACCCCCTTTCTCAGTCTCCCTGGTTCGCAACCGTCTTATCCGTATCTTTCTAGGTCTATGCAGCATTGCCTTTCCTCCGGGATAAAAATGCCTAGCTGGCGACTCTATTCATCTCCAGTGAGTTCACGGCTGTGTGTTCTCATTGTTCTTCTCGCCGACCGTTCGCGTCTGTACCCTTATCTGACCCTGTGTCACTTATCGGGAGCGACACAGGCCTGGCATAACAGGTTATCGGAAGGAGGTTCGTCTGTCTCAGACACCACTTATCTACGCATGATTTGTGAAGAGGGTTCGTCCAATCCTAATGTCGCACCTGGCGTAACAGGCTTGCTCGAAGAAGACTCGTCTGTCTTAGAACATATATCTACAAAGGATATATGAAGAGGGTTCGTTTATCCTGATTATGCATGTCTATCCCACAGACTCAAGTACATCACCAGTCCTAGCGTAACGGGTTATCTGAAGGAGGTTCGTCTGTCTCAAGTCATATATTTTTGTAAAATGTATGAAGAGGGCTTATCTGTCCAATTCCTGGCGTAATAGGTTTGCTTGAAGAAGACTCGTCTGTCTAGGTTTTTTTATCCGGCGTAACAATTCGATTTGGAAGGATCTCATCTGCTTTGTCTTCACTTCAGTTACACAGAGTGTTATTTGGTTGGGTTTATTTCCCATTTCTGCATTCTCCATCAGAGTACAAATTTCAGGTCTTCTTGGTATTCAACCACGGTTTATCTTGAACGGTCGATAGCCCGTGCTATTGTCCTTTTCAGATTAACAGTTGCTTGAATAGGGGCAGCTGTAACACCCCAAATTTGCCCTATTCTTTCTAGCATCATCACCATATCATAATCATCATAAGCATGTCATACCCTTAGCATTTTTGCATAGAAAGATGAAGCATATCATTCTCATGTACTAGCATTGGGCATATGATTAATAATTGATGCTTTTGAAGCCTTACAAGTCAAAGCAAGAAGTCAAGTGACCTTTTACAAGTCCTATAAGGTGTCTACATGGCATATTCAAGCTCAAGATCCTTTGCAAGAGCCCATAAGGTTTGGAGATCATCAGATGATCAAAGAAGGAACAATCTTCTACACAAGTGGCATTCAAATTAGGGTTTCATTTTCAAGCAAGGATTCTTTGTGACTTTGGCTATTTCATGTGGGCAAAGTCATACATATGATATGTGAATGCTATGGATGAAATTTGGCGAGAAAACTCATTGAGGAAGGCAGTCAATTCATCAGTTGCTTGCATAAGAAGAAATTGGTCAAACTGATTATTTGAAAAGTCAACTGTGACAATGCAAGGGTTCCAATCCTATTTTTCAAGCCAAGGGATGTTCTTAAGGTCATAGAAGAGGTTTGGCAATGTCAAAAGTCAAGAATCTAGGATTTTTGCAAGGCTTTCTATTTTTGGAAGTATGGCATGTAACTAACTTTCCAAATTTAGTAACTTTTTCCCTAATCTTCAAAGCATTCTTTCATGACCAAGATGACTCCAAATGGATTTTCTTTGAACATGAAACTTGTACAGAATCCTCTCCCCTTTCCAAAAAGTCCAAGAAATGGTTCATAGCATGTTGTAACACGGTGGGAGAACTGACTTTAGTTATGTTGCAGATAGCAAGAGTCGCCACCGACTTTTATTTTATCCAAAGGAAAGGCATAAAAGAACAGGAAAGACCTTTTAAAAGATTTTTGGGTTCGGGGGGTAGGTTATGTAAAGGGAAGGTGTTAGCACCCTTTACATCCATGGTTATCCATGGGCTCTTAGTTACTTAGCTCACTTTAAACTGTTTTTGAAATGTGAAGTGTGTGAATAGAAATTTTCTTAAGTACTTTATAATGATCCACGTACGGATATATATAAAGCCTTTGTTTTGAAAATTTGTTTGAAAATGTGAAGTGTTTGAAATGTTTTTGAAAAGTGAGCAAGTATATAAGAGGAACCTACCCTAAGTTAAGTCTTTTCTGTTCTTAAATATCCTTTAAATGGTAAGACTATCCCTATTATTAAGGAATAGGTAGTCATTACCTTGGATGTATGGGACAAGTGAAGGGACAACTGTTTTTTAGGCAATTGTAAGGTGTATAAGCAATTCGAAGGGACTTATCATCTTTATTCGAAAGGGACAAGATCATTACGAAGGCAACCACGAAGGGACTTGATCTTTTTATCTGTTAAGGGACTAGATAATGTGAGATGAGGGACTTTGCTTTATACACCTTACTTGACCTTTTATTTAGGCAACTTGAGAGGTAACCCTTAAGAATGTGAGATGGCGATCCAGGATCGACTTACGTGTGTGAGTCTACCAATTCAGATATTTATCTTTAAGTTTTAATGATCTAAATTCAATTTTACATACAAACATGTTTTACACTCCCTATTTTACTAACCATAGCATTTAAAAAATAAATAATAAAAATTACTACAACTATTACATAAGGGATGCAATTACATTATAATTAAAAATAATTAAAATAAGCAAATAAATAATTAAATGGATTAGTAGTAATAAACAAAAATAAATAAATATAAGAGGGTTAGTAATAATAAGCAAAAATAAATAAGCACAAGATGAAAAAATTAGCATAATAATAAATAAATTAAAAGTTCAAAATTAGATAAATAATATTTTTTAAGAGAATTTAATAAAAGAAATAAATAATAAGTATTATATACTAAATTATTCTAATGATTAAAATTTATATACATATTATAAAAATATTTACTAATTATAATTAAATAAACATGTAACAAAAAATTAATTTAATAAAATAAAGTTAGGGTTTTTTAGTTGTTTTTTTTAGGAAAATAAATTATGGTTTACTAATCAATCTAATCTTAATTACATTATTTACATAAAGCTATATATAATAATAATATAAACAAATTATAAAAATAAACAAATATATTAATAAAATAATTAGGTTTTATAAAATATTATTATGTTTTTTATAAAATATTAGGGTTTTAGAAAATATTAGGGTTTTACTTATTTATTTACAAATTAAATCAATTCATTTATAAATTTTATATATATATATATATATATATATATATATATATATATATATATATATATATATATATATATATATATATATATATATATATATATATATATATATATATATATATATATATATATATATATATTAAGATCATTACGAAGGCAACCACGAAGGGACTTGATCTTTTTATCTGTTAAGGGACTAGATGATGTGAGATGAGGGACTTTGCTTTATACACCTTACTTGACCTTTTATTTAGGCAACTTGAGAGGTAACCCTTAAGAATGTGAGATGGCGATCCAGGATCGACTTACGTGTGTGAGTCTACCAATTCAGATATTTATCTTTAAGTTTTAATGATCTAAATTCAATTTTACATACAAACACTTTTTACACTCCCTATTTTACTAACCATAGCATTTAAAAAATAAATAATAAAAATTACTACAACTATTACATAAGGGATGCAATTACATTATAATTAAAAATAATTAAAATAAGCAAATAAATAATTAAATGGATTAGTAGTAATAAACAAAAATAAATAAATATAAGAGGGTTAGTAATAATAAGCAAAAATAAATAAGCACAAGATGAAAAAATTAGCATAATAATAAATTAATTAAAAGTTCAAAATTAGATAAATAATATTTTTTAAGAGAATTTAATAAAAGAAATAAATAATAAGTATTATATACTAAATTATTCTAATGATTAAAATTTATATACATATTATAAAAATATTTACTAATTATAATTAAATAAACATGTAACAAAAAATTAATTTAATAAAATAAAGTTAGGGTTTTTTAGTTGTTTTTTTTAGGAAAATAAATTATGGTTTACTAATTAATCTAATCTTAATTACATTATTTACATAAAGCTATATATAATAATAATATAAACAAATTATAAAAATAAACAAATATATTAATAAAATAATTAGGTTTTATAAAATATTATTATGTTTTTTATAAAATATTAGGGTTTTAGAAAATATTAGGGTTTTACTTATTTATTTACAAATTAAATCAATTCATTTATAAATTTTATATATATATATATATATATATATATATATATATATATATATATATATATATATATATATATATATATATATATATATATATATATATATATATTAAGATCATTACGAAGGCAACCACGAAGGGACTTGATCTTTTTATCTGTTAAGGGACTAGATGATGTGAGATGAGGGACTTTGCTTTATACACCTTACTTGACCTTTTATTTAGGCAACTTGAGAGGTAACCCTTAAGAATGTGAGATGGCGATCCAGGATCGACTTACGTGTGTGAGTCTACCAATTCAGATATTTATCTTTAAGTTTTAATGATCTAAATTCAATTTTACATACAAACATGTTTTACACTCCCTATTTTACTAACCATAGCATTTAAAAAATAAATAATAAAAATTACTACAACTATTACATAAGGGATGCAATTACATTATAATTAAAAATAATTAAAATAAGCAAATAAATAATTAAATGGATTAGTAGTAATAAACAAAAATAAATAAATATAAGAGGGTTAGTAATAATAAGCAAAAATAAATAAGCACAAGATGAAAAAAATAGCATAATAATAAATAAATTAAAAGTTCAAAATTAGATAAATAATATTTTTTAAGAGAATTTAATAAAAGAAATAAATAATAAGTATTATATACTAAATTATTCTAATGATTAAAATTTATATACATATTATAAAAATATTTACTAATTATAATTAAATAAACATGTAACAAAAAATTAATTTAATAAAATAAAGTTAGGGTTTTTTAGTTGTTTTTTTTAGGAAAATAAATTATGGTTTACTAATTAATCTAATCTTAATTACATTATTTACATAAAGCTATATATAATAATAATATAAACAAATTATAAAAATAAACAAATATATTAATAAAATAATTAGGTTTTATAAAATATTATTATGTTTTTTAGAAAATATTAGGGTTTTAGAAAATATTAGGGTTTTACTTATTTATTTACAAATTAAATCAATTCATTTATAAATTATATATATATTATATATATATATATATATATATATATATATATATATATATATATATATATATATATATATATATATATATATATATATATACATATTATGAAATAAAAAAAATATTTTTAGAAAAAGAAATTATGATATTTTAAGAATATGAATAAAAGTATTTTAATAGTATTTATAAATTATATTTACTAATTCAAATAAAATAGAAATAATATAATAAAATAAATTAAAATAAGAAAACATGAAAAATTGATCAAAAAGAAAGGACCTGGGATTTGAACCCAGGTCCCTTACCTCCATACTCAACAACAAAACCACTCTGGCCAGCATGCGCAGGTGGTATAGAATGGTAACCATGCTGTTTTGTTTCATAACCTGCAAAAATCACAACAAAAAGCAGAAACAATACAAAAAGGGCCTGGGGGGTTCGAACTCAGGACCCTCAACCAACAAACAAACACTTTTACCATCCAGCCAGAAGGGCGCATCTGCTATATCATCCATAACGAATTATAATATATTAAGTCATACAAATAAATGGAAAAATAAGAAAAAAGGAGTGTTGCACCCAAGAATCGAACCAAAGACCTAACACCCACAAAGACAAGTCCCCAACCATCAGGCTAACACATGCGCTGTGAAATATAAACAAAACGTAAATACTAAAAAAACAAACGAATATTTGAATTATTGAATTCGCGCCAGGAGTCTTCTTCTTCCTCTAGCCCTGCGTTTTTTCCTGCGAATTCTCTTGGGCAATTTCTTGCGAATTTTTTTTCATAGCTAAACCTGAGAAATTCAAACACCATTGAAACATCAAAATTTCTTTCAATTGATTAGGGCATTATGATTCCTAAAGTTCATACAATCATTCTATGTCTTTAAAAATCATTTATATTAGGTTTATCGTAAAACCCTAATAGCTTGGCCGAAACCCTAACAATGGCTTCTCCTTGATTCTGTCATGAAAATCCAATCAAAGCACATCAAAACAATCCACACACAATAATAAGCAAGTATCTATTAATAGAAACAGTTTATATTTCGTGAATGGATGTAATCGAAAATTTGAAATTTCAAGAACAAATTGATTTCGGGTTTGATGGTATGAGATGCTAGCAGGCAATATAATGATCCAGAAACATTCTAAATGATCCCAGGAAACTATTTCAACCTTCAAAGAGCTTGTTGATTGCTGGAATGGACAAAACCGAATTTGAATTTTTTTGAAGATTTTTGTGAAGTTGAACAATGTGTAGAGGCTGCAAATTTCGTCCCTTTGCATTTGTGTAGTTTGTATACTTATAGAAGAATGGAATTAGGTCAGAAAAGTGGTGGATTTGTGGGCTTAATGGATACCTTGAGTGTGAAGAAATCTCCTTGCCAAATTAGTCAAAAAATCAAATATTTTCATGCTATAATGCCTTAGCACGAATTTGTATAGCATCAAATCAACTTAAATGGTCATTAAGAGTTTCTAGAAGAAGAATCACTTTTAAATATTCAATTTTCATATTTTATTTTGATTTAAAATGGTTTTAAATGAATAAAATCAAAATAAATAAAATAAAAAATAATAAAAATCTGAATAAATGAGGATTGGGTCGTTCATGATGTCATGTTGAAGTTTGGATCACAAAATTGCAAGCCCATTTGGAAGAATTTGGTTTTAAACCCCCATTTGCTTCATAAACTTCCCTAAAATTTCCCAACTTTGCAAGGGCACAACTCCTTCAATTTTAATGCTATGAAGGTGTACTTCGACATTTTGGAAATCTTAAAGAGTCCTCTAACCAACCTCTTTGGTCTCATGTCCATATCTTTTACCATTCTCAAGTTATGCTCTTTGGAAGTTGTTGACTTTTTGTTGACTTTTAAAAGGACCTATAATGTCTTAGCTCATACCTTCCAAATGAAGCATTTTTGGGCTTGGCTTGTGAGACACAAAGTTGTAGAGAATTAAATTTCCTTCAAAATGAGCTTTGGATGGGAAAAATTTGATGAAGCATGTGGAAGTTATGGCTGGTCAAAGTTCACTTGACTTTTCCTGAGGAAACCCTAATTTAGAAACTCCTGATTCTTGATGATCTGGAATCTCCTTGATGAATCATGATCAACCCTTGATCAAATGATGAATTTTACTTCATATACTTGATGTTGGAAAAAAAATCATGAAGTTTGACTTTGGTTTGACCACAGTTGACCTCAGTTTGACTTTTTAACTACTTTGACTGATTTTGACCTATTTGATCATCTGACTGAGCAAACCTTTGGGAAAAGTCTTGAAACTTGTCATGGGGATTCTTAAACACATATAAGATGTTATGAAGCTCACTTGAAGTCTTGGAAATCCATTTAGCCTGATTAAAGTCAAAACCCTAGTTTAGGATGCATTGCTTAGGAGGATGCATTGTCTGAGGGAATTGTCAAATCTTCTGACTATGTGTGAACTTTACGAACCTTGTGAACCTCATAAGATATCTTGTGAACCTTGTGAACCTCATGAGGGGTATTGTGAACCTTGTGAACCTCATAAGATGTCTTGTGAACCTTGTGAACCTCATAAGATGTCTTGTGAACCTTGTGAACGTCTTAGTACACAAAGTCTTGTCTTGTGAGGGCAAAGTTTGGGGTGCAACAGCTGCCCCTGTTCAATTTTCTGAAACCTGAGGGGTTAGATTGGTATATGTGTCAGTCGTAACCTGGAAGGTTGAAGGGGATTGAACACAAAAGCCCAAAAATTTGCACTCATTGGTGCGTAGAGTAATACTGATGATATGTTGTATATGCTTGAGTGGATTTAAGGATGCCACTTGGAGAAAAGGAAATGGGCTTAAAGATGCCATATGGAGAAAAGTTCTTCAAATATACTTCTTGGAGAATCAAGTAGTCCAAAGTATGAAGATATAGCTTTTGGGAAGATAAACAGCGTCCCAACATTACCTTTGGGAAGATAAACAACGGCCCAAGGTCATGATATAACTTTTGGGAAGATAAACAACGACCCAAAGTCATGATAGAGTACTTGGGAGGATAAACAACGGCCCAAGGTCATGATAGCTTTCAGGAGGATAAACAACGTCCTGAGGTATAAGTATAACTTTTGGGAAGATAAACAACGGTCCAAAGTCATGATAGAGTACTTGGGAGGATAAACAACGGCCCAAGGTCATGATAGCTTTCAGGAGGATAAACAACGTCCTGAGGTATAAGTATAACTTTTGGGAAGATAAACAATGGCCCAAAGTCATGATAGAGTACTTGGGAAGATAAACAACGGCCCAAGGTAAGGGTATAACTTTTGGGAAGATAAACAACGGCCCAAAGTCATGATAGGGTACTTGGGAAGATAAACAACGGCCCAAGGCTTGATAATACTTTTGGGAAGATAAACAATGGCCCAAAGTAACAAAATGGCTTTTGAGAAGATAAACGACGTCTCAAGATAGCCCTCGGGAAGATAAACGACGTCCCAAGATAATGAGATAACCTTTGGGAAGATAAACAACGGCCCAAGGTACCAATATGGCTTTTGAGAAGATAAACGACGTCTCAAGATAGCCTTCGGGAAGATAAACGACTTCCCAAGATAATGATATAACCTTTGGGAAGATAAACAACGGCCAAGGTAACAAGTGGTTGATGAAGTTTGTCTGCTGGAGAATTAATCTGAAAAACAAGATTAGTTCGATGCAAATATCATGATGTATATAACATTCTGTAAGATAATATTAACTTATGCATTATGTATGCATGTATAGTATGATGTACTGAAGTAATGTATTATGTATTTATGGATATGTATGTTATGGTATGATGTATGTATGAATCATGCAGCCTGAAGCGTCTAAAAATCTTCGTATAACAACTGCTGGCCTGGGAAAATAAATCCTGATTGGTTGCTGAAGAATATAAGAAACTCGTTCCCATATCATTTGATAATATAGTGAAGAATATGAGGAACTCGTTCCTGTCTCGTTTGATAACATAATATTCATAACCTCCCGTCTTCGTTCGATAGTATGGTATCCATAACCTCCCGTCTTCGTTCGATAGTAAGGTATCCATAACCTTCCGTTTTCGTTTGATAGTAAGGTATCCATAACCTCCCGTCTTCGTTCGTCGTACTCCTATTGGAAGAATAAATTCCCGACTATCCGTATGAGGATAAAAGAGATGGATATAAATTCCAGGGGAGATGTGACTCGAAGTATTTATGAAGATGGATTTGCCCTACTGGGGGACTTGTAGCTGTCTCGTGGGGATGAACCGGTGAAGCTTCGTTGAATTCCTTCCCTCGTTCGTCCTTAGTAAATACTATTACTGCATTTTCATGCATTTCTGGTAAACATCAATCATATTAAGCATTTTATGCATTTCTGGTAAACATCAATCATATTCAAAAGCATACATACATTCAAACACAACCAATGGACGTTTCGCTTATGTAAATAGGGTAAAAGTAAATCTGGATTCAAAGATGGAATTTTATTTATATCACAAAGTGACCTATACATAGGCGAGTTTGTACAAGGAGACAGAAATCCTAGTAAGAGGAATTCGTCGTAAAATTTTTTACAAAGAAAATCAGCTATGTGAGAAATAATCCTATTGAGTTTCAATTCTACTATTGCCATTATCTTCAAGTATCTCATCTTCTGTTGTCGGGACGGAAATGATTGGATTGAGCTTTATCTGTTCGAGCTTGAGTAAGTAACACAACTGGTTGTAATTTCATGGGTGATCCAAACGAGACATAGTCATACGCTTTAATCCCTAACTTTTGCCTGGACTGCCTTTTCAGGTTTTCAATCCACCGGGATACCCTTTTTTGCCCAAGCCGCCTTTTCAGGTTTTCGACTTGCCGAGTGTACACATTTTTTTTATATATATCCCTAATTTTTGCCCGAACCCTTTTGGTTCGCCGGGATGCCCTTATTTTTGCCTAGGCCAGTCAACCTAGCGGGTCTCTTTTTATGCGTAGTATTTTTTAACTATGTCTGCGTTTATAGGCTGTGGGAAGTCTTCACCATCCATAGTAGTAAGTATCATGGCACCTCCTGAGAATACTGTTTTGACCACAAATGGTCCTTCATATGTAGGAGTCCACTTGCCCCTAGGATCACCCTGTGGTAGTATGATACGCTTGATTACCAAGTCACCAGCCTGATATACCTTTGGCTTAACCTTCTTGTTGAAAGCCCTGATCATTCGTTTTTGGTACATCTAGCCATGACAAACTGCTGCCAACCTCTTCTCATCAATCAAATTTATCTGGTCAAGTCGGGTCTGAATCCACTCATCTTCATCCAAGTCTGCATCCTTCATAATTCTTAAGGAGGGAATCTGAACTTCAATGGGCAGAACTGCTTCCATACCATAAACCAAGGAGAATGGGGTTGCCCCTGTTGAAGTACGTATTGTAGTACGATAACCATGAAGAGCAAATGGTAACATCTCATGCCAATCCTTGTAAGTAACAGTCATCTTCTGTATAATCTTCTTGATGTTCTTGTTAGCAGCTTCAACTTCCCCATTCATCTTCGGACGATACGGAGAAGAGTTATGATGCTTAATCTTGAACTGTGTGCAAAGATCAGTAATCATAGTGTTGTTCAGATTAGAGCCATTGTCAGTAATAATCCTCTCAGGGATGCCATACCTACATATGAGATTATTCTTAATGAATTGAGCCACAACATTCTTGGTAACAGATGCAAATGAAGCTGCCTCCACCCACTTAGTGAAGTAATCAATAGCAACCAAGATAAAATGATGTCCATTAGAAGCAGTAAGCTTGATCTCCCCAATCATATCAATGCCCCACATGGCAAAAGGCCAAGGAGCAGTCAACACATTCAAAGGTGATGGAGGTACATGTACTTTATCAGCATATATTTGACACTTGTGACACGTTCTGGAATGTTGATAGCAGTCAGCTTCCATGGTAGACCAATAATAACCTGCTCTCAATATCTTCTTTTCCATAGTATGACCACTAGAATGAGTGCCAAAGATCCCATCATGCATATCTTCCATAATCTCAGTTGCTTCCTTCTTATCCACACAACGAAGCATAGTTGAATCATGATTGCGCTTGTACAAAATGCCATTACTCAAAAAGAACTTAGCAGAAAACCTTCTCAGAAACTTTCTATCTTTGACAGATGCCCCTTCAGGGAACTCCTGGGCTTCAAGATATCTTTTCACTTCATAGAACCAAGGCTTCTCTTCTGCTTCTTCAGTGTCAATCTCATTGTAGTATGCAGGCTTTTCAAATCTATCAATAGTAATCTTGGGAGCCTCGTCATCCCAGCTGATCTCAAACATGGATGCCATGGTGGCTAACGCATCTGCCAACTGATTCTCTCTTCATGGAATATGTCCAAAGGTAATCTCTTTGAAATGTGGGATCAAAGACAACACATGCTCTCTGTAAGAAATGAGGTTATCATGCTTGGTATCCCAATCTCCTTTGATCTGACTTACTACCAGGGCCGAATCTCCATACACGTCAAGGAACTGAATCTTCATATCAATGGCAACTTTGATACCCAGGATACACACCTCATACTCAGCCATGTTATTCGTACAATAGAAACAAAGTCTGGCAGTAATCGGGGTATGACAACCTTCAGGGGAACTGATCACAACACCAACACCATTACCAAGTGCATTAGAAGCTCCATCAAAAACCATAGTCCATCGGGATCCTTGTTCAGGTCCGTCATATTGTCCAGGTTCTTTGGTAATAATCATAATATCTTCATCAGGGAACTCAAAACTCATTGACTGGTAATCATCCACTGCTTGATGAGCCAAATGATCAGCTACAACACTTCCTTTAATGGCCTTCTGAGTAGTATACTGTATATCATATTCTGTCAAGATCATTTGCCATCTTGCTATTCTTCCGGAGAGAGCAGGTTTCTCGAATATGTACTTGATTGGATCCATCTTTGAAATCAATAAGGTAGTATGAGTCAACATATACTGTCTTAGTCGGCGAGCAGCCCATGCCAAAGCGCAGCAAGTTTTCTCGAGCAGTGAGTATCTTGTTTCACAGTCGGTAAACTTTTTGCTAAGGTAGTATATTGCCTGCTCTTTTCGACCAGACTCGTCATGTTGCCCCAAAACACACCCCATTGAGTTGTCTAACACTGTTAAGTACATAATCAAGGGTCTTCCATCAACTGGTGGCATCAAAATTGGTGGTTCTAGGAGATATTTCTTGATTTCATCAAAGGCAGTCTGGCACTCGTTATTCCATTCCATTACCTGATCTTTCTTCAACAACTTGAAGATTGGCTCACAGGTAGCAGTTAATTGGGAAATAAATCTTGCAATGTAATTCAATCGTCCCAAGAAACCTCTAACTTCCTTCTCAGTACGGGGAGCTGGCATCTCTTGTATAGCTTTCACTTTTGCAGGATCTACTTCAATACCTTTTCCACTGACAATGAAACCCAGGAGCTTACCAGATCTAACTCCAAAAGTACACTTGTTTGTGTTCAATCTCAACTTGTATTTCTTCAATCTTTCAAACAACTTATGCAGATGATCAAGATGTTGTTCTTCATTCTGAGACCTGGCTATCATATCATCCACATATACTTCTATCTCATGATGAATCATATCATGAAACAAAGCCACCATAGCACGCTGATATGTTGCCCCTGCATTCTTCAAACCAAATGGCATCACTTTATAGCAAAAGGTGCCCCACTGTGTAACGAATGTTGTCTTCTCCATATCTTCAGGTTCCATCTTGATCTGATTGTAACCAGAGAAACCATCCATAAAAGAGAATACCTTATGCTGAGCAGTGTTGTCTACCAGAACATCAATATGAGGAAGTGGAAAGTCATCTTTGGGGCTGGCCTTGTTCAAATCCCTGTAATCTACACACATACGTACCTTACCATCTTTCTTAGGTACCGGCACCACATTTGCAACCCATTGAGGATAAGAAGTCACAGCTAAAATCCCTGCATCAAACTGTTTCATCACCTCTGCCTTAATCTTCTCTGACATTTCAGGACGCATGCGACGAACCTTCTGCTTCTTTGGACGACAATCTTCTTTTACTGGTAAACGGTGAACCACAATGTCTGTATCCAACCCTGGCATATCCTCGTAGGACCAAGCAAATATCTCCACATAGTCATGTAACATCTGAATCAATCTGCTATTGACCCCATCCTTTAATTCAGCCCCTATCTTGACTTCTTTCCTGTTTTCTTCAGTTCCCAGATTCACAACTTCGACTGGCTCTTCATGTGGCTGTATAGCTTTCTCTTCTTGTTGTAACAACCTAGCAAGCTCTACAGGTACTTCACAACCGTCCTCATTTCCATCTTCAGCTTGATAGATCGGATTCTCGAAATTATAATTGGCAATAGTAGAATTGTTATCAACAGGATCCAGAGTGGATAAGGATCTGCATTTTAGTGATATGGGTGTGTGTAAGAACACATAGCTGATAAAACAAAAATAAAAGACAAGAAAGACAAGGAACACAATATTTACGAAAACGAAACGTCCACTGATTTTTATTGAATGAAGTATGCAAATGAAATGACATCCCGTAACAAGCACACCATTGTGCCCCGGGTAAGGCACAAGGCTTAAGAGTTTAATTGTTCAAAAATTACAAATTTTAAAAGTAACAACACAGTAATAGTATTTACTCCTGACTAAAGGAGATAGGAATAACATCTTCAGCCTTCCAATTATTGAGCCCAGCACCCACAGTAGGAAAAATCCAGGCATCCAAGTTGTAGTCTTCATCATAGTCACCCACATCATTGATCTGATTCTTCATAATCCCCTGATTGGTGATACGAACAGCACGAGCACGACGAACAGCCTTCTGGGACTCTGCAGTGAAACCCAAACCAAATTTGTCAGACTTGTAAGGAATGTCAGGAAGCTGACCCCAAATAGTACAACCACCTTCATCCACCACAGCTCTAGCATCTTTGAGGGAGGCCATTGTAGGAGGTACTCTGGTGACCACAGGAACTTTCTTGACAACGGGAGGAGCTTCATAATTATTAACAACCCAAGGAACCACCTCGAATGTCTGGCATGGAGTTTCAACATATTCACCTTCCACTTCAAGATATTTAAAGGTGTTCACATGGCTAACTATATATCCTTCCTCTCCATAAACAGTGACAACGTTTCCTTCTACTGGATACCTCAACTTCTGATGTAAAGTAGAAGTTACAGCACCTGCCCCATGGATCCAGGGACGCCCAAGCAAACAAGAATACGACGGTCGAATATCCATCACATAAAAAGTAGCATTGAAGACCTGAGAACCTACTTTTATTGGGAGATCAATTTCTCCATGCACCACTCTTCTCGAGCCATCAAAAGCCTTCACCACTATATTACTGGGCTTCAACACAGCATCTTCAGGACTAAGCTTATTCAGAACTTCTTTGGGCAACACATTCAGCGAGGAACCATTGTCTATTAATACATGTGACAGGGTAGTGCCCATGCATTCAATAGAGATATGTAGAGCCCTGTTATGATCCCTCTTGGCAGGGGTCAAATTAGCATCGGAGAAACCTAACCCATTATCATAGGTCAAGTGTGCAACACAATTTTCAAACTGATCTACAGAAATCTCATTTGGTACGTGAGCAGTCTTCCAAAACTTGATCAAGGCTTTGGCATGAGCCTCAGAACACAACAATAAAGACAACATATAAATCTTGGAAGGAGTATGCCCCAATTGATCCACAATGTCATAATCACTCTTGCGAATTATTTTCAATACTTCTTCCATCTGCTTAGCAAGATCATCAGCAGCTGGCACATCAGTTTGTATAGGTTCAATAACAGGACCTTTGCCCCGAGCATCAGCAGTAGAGGTAGTAGCTGGAGTAACTGTATTCTTGGAGGTAACTGGAGGAGAGAAGACTCTTCCACTTCATGTGATCTTACTAGATCCAGCAATATTATCAACATCAAGGTTTTCATCAGCAACAGGCATATCAGCTAAGGGTTCCTGCTTAACACCATGGATATAAACATCGGAACCATAATGCCAAGGCACAGCTTTATCAGAAGTATATGGAATAGGACCCGGAGTGGTAATGATCATAGGAGCCACTCTAGCTTCAACAACAATTTTCACAGGGCCTTCAGCAGTAATCTTAATTGGACCCTTATGAGTGATTTTGACAGGGCCCTTGGAAGTAATCCTCACCGGCACTTTATCAACCATATCCACCTCTTCAACCTTCGCACCTTTAGTTATATGATCAACCATACTCTCCACAGAAGGTGGAGTCCTCTCAAACACTATGGTATAATTATTCATGAGGCGTTGAATTCCGTCCTTCAACCTCCAGCAGCTATCCGGCTTATAGGCACAATATAAACAATCTTCACGACAACCTGGAAAGAACCCAGGTTGTACCAACTTCTTCTTAATAACAGACAATGGTGTAGTCAACTCTGCAACTGAGGAAATATGTGAAACTTCATCAATGGCATTGACAGTCTTCTCATGATTTGGCATGGGAGCAGTAATCACATTTGGAGTACCCGGAGGGTCAAACTCAATCTCTCCAGCATCAATCATATCCTGCATTTTATTCTTCAATACCCAGCAACTATTGGTATCATGTCCCTGACAATTTGAATGATATGCACATCGTGCGTTAGGATTGTACCTGGGAGAGGTCACATTGGGATTCTGAGGAGGATCCCTCAAAGTGATAAGTTCATCCTTCAACAAGTGTTGCAAGGCTTGGGCCAGTGACATGTTGATCTTAGTGAACTGTCTTCTAGCCCTCTGTTGATTTCCCTGTGGTGGCTCTGGTGTTGTAGGAGTTGGATTGGAAATAAGAACTGCACTCACAGATTGATGCCTCCTATTACGATCAGGTTGACCATAAACAGCATTTGACTCTTTCTTCCCAGTAGGGGGCTTCTTTGTAGCATTGGATGAAGAAGCACCCACTTGTATCTTGCCACTCCTTATACCACTTTCTACGCGTTCTCCTGTCATTATCAACTCAGTGAAGCCAGATGATGAGCTTCCAATGAGATGATTGTAAAAGGGACCATTCAACGTACACATGAACATATCAACTAGCTCTCTGTCAGTTAGAGGGGGTTGCACTCTTCCAGCCAAGTCTCTCCACTTCTGGGCATACTCCTTGAAATTTTCTTTACCACCCATGGACATGCTTTGTAGATGCATGCGAGTAGGGGCTAGGTCAGCATTGTATTGATATTGCTTGTAAAAGGCTTCAGCAAGATCATTCCAATCCCGGATGTTGACACTCTCCAACTGATAGTACCATTCCAATTGAGCTCCAGATAAGCTCTCTTGGAAGAAATGGATCCACAACTTCTTATCAGCAGTATGGGGTTGGATTCTCCGGACATAAGACCTCAGATGCAGCTTGGGACAAGAGACACCATCATAAACTACGAAAGTAGGAACCTTGAAACCAATGTGTATGACTACCCCAGATATCAAACTCAGGTCTTCAAAATCCAGCCCAGAAGACTTTTGCAATTCCATAGCATCCATTCTATCCACCAGCATTTTGAACTTATCTTCATTAGGCTCATGATAGTAGTTAGCTTCAGAATCAGAGTCCCCCATAGTGTTGTGGAGACTGCCTCCCTCTTTATCAGACTCTTCAGACTCATAATCTTCAACCTGTTCCTTGGTCTTGACAGGACCTCTGAACCTTCTTCCCATGTTGATCAGGCCACCTGACCTTCTAGTCTTCTTAGTCTTCTTGGCCAACAGTGTCTTCAATTCATCCTGCCCCTTGGACAAGTTCAGGGTCAGCTCTTGGAACTGTGCATTTTGTGCCTGGAGATCTTTGACTGTTTGTTCAAGAGCCATTGCTGAAATAAACAGCGAGAAGATAAGAAACCTGTACACAAGAAACCTGTGATGCAATGATATGATGTATAGATGTGTATGCAATGTTTTCAAGGACCGCAGGATTTAAATTTGCTTAAACAATCAAGAAAGTAAACTTTTATTAGTAATAAATTTGTTTGCCCCTTGGGCTTACAAAATGAAATGAAATAAATACAAAAGATGGGGTTTTAAGTCTCCCATGGACGTTTCCTCTTTGTGTTGAGGTATGAGTTGAGGTTCCGCTCCTTGTGAAGTTGCTTTTTTAGCTCCAGGATTCTTTCTTGACCTGCTTTGTAATAAGTCTCGAAAGTATCCCTTTGCTCCTTCAACTGGATCCAGGACTTCTGTAAGTCTTCCATGTCAGTGGGCATGTCTGGGTGAAGGATGGTATAAGAGGTATCCCCTTCAGCAACAGACTCCATAATAACTGGCAGGATGGCAGGATATGGCATCATGAGAGTCTGAGCACGAGATCGCACCCATCTGAGGTAAGCTTCCATAGGAATAGTGTACTTGGGCTCCAAAGTCTTGCTGTCAACCTTGTTCACTTTTCCCCATGCTCGTATGAACCTTTGATGGTAACCTTGCAGATCGTTGTCGTAGTCAAACACAATACCCTGAATCAACATGTCATGTGGACCATCACTCCGAGCGTAACCAAACTGTCGTAAAGCTAAAGAAGGGTTATAAGTAATGCCTCCTCTTATGCATAGAAGTGGCACATTATGAAACTCCCCACAACGGTCAATGATAGTGACATTCTCCATAGATCTGGAGCACCAATGGATATCTGAATGAGAGAGTGACATGATCCTTTTAGACCACCTGAACCCTTGTTCATTCTTCATCACTGAGCGAGGAAGGTGAGAAATAAACCACCTAGATAACAAAGGTATGCAGCACATCAGAGTTCCTCGTGCCTTTGTAGTACGAGTATGAAGAGAGTGTAGAATGTCTCCAAGCAATGTAGGCACTGGATTGTGACTCAGAAATATGTTGATGGCATGAACGTCTATGAACTGATCAGGATTAGGGAACAACACTAAGCCATAAATCAACAAGGCTAAGATCTCCTCAAAAGCATCATAGCTCATAGCTTTCAAGAACACTTGAGCCTTCTCTATCAACACCTTAGCAAGAATACCCTTAACTCCGCTTCTCGTTTCTAGAACAATGTCAGACTTCTTCAGATGTAGAGCTGCAGCAATAACCTCAGGTTTAGGCTCCTTTTCCAAGCCTGTGAATGGTTTATGATCAAGTACAGGTATACCCAGAAGTTTAGAGAACTCTTCCATTGTAGGAACCAGCTGATAGTCGGGGAATGTGAAGTAATGGTGCTTAGGATCAAAGAACTGAAACAGAACACTCATCATGTCTTCATTGAACACTGAAGTAACTAGATCCAGTAAGTAACCATGTCTTTTGATAAACTGGGAGTTTTCAGACACTTGAGAAACCAACTCCTTGAGCTTGGCAGGTATCCCTACAAAGTTGATCCTGATAGTGTTTCTACGAGCAGAAGCCATGACCTGCAATAAAGAACAAAGATAAATCCTTTGGTCCTTGAAATGGTTAGTGAAAATGCTATGCTTATGATGCATGATGATGCTATGATGTTATGCTCAATCACAAACATGTGGCACACACAAACAAGTCACACAATAGCCTTAGGTTTAAAGGCTTGCATGAGGTTCAAAGGTAAGTACCCTCCCCTGAAGTTTAGTTGGTTCATCCTGTCCTACAAAAGTAACCAGGTTCTAAGGGATCTCAATATCATTGATCCTTCACAAGGGTGGTTGTTCAGTAGGAAACTTACTTGCCAACCAAAACCCTCCAAGTTTAGAATCTCAATGAGTGTAGCATCGAGTATCAACCAACTTCAGTCTTCACCAAAGCCGGTTATCTCACTACTTTTCTAAAGGCCAAGATGGGATAACTAGGGTTCTAAAAGTTAGTTAGTGCATTGACAACATATGGCAGCCTCATATTATCCTCAACTTGACTTAAGGAACATAAGCACCAACCAAGAAGTCACACTAACTATGGCCACCAGATCAACCATATCGGTATACGCCGTACAGTTTCCTTGGTCTATTGCCATTTACCTAAGGTACATTAGATCCGGGTTAGGATCTTTCACACATAAGAACACCCAACAGATAAGTATAAAGCAAACAAGGCAAACAATTTTAAAGTGATCTAATTCCTAAGGGTACCCCTCTTTTATTAAATTCCCAGCAGAGTCGCCAGTTCTGTAACACGGTGGGAGAACTGACTTTAGTTATGTTGCGGATAGCAAGAGTCGCCACCGACTTTTATTTTATCCAAAGGAAAGGCATAAAAGAACAGGAAAGAACTTTTAAAATATTTTTGGGTTCGGGGGGTAGGTTATGTAAAGGGAAGGTGTTAGCACCCTTTACATCCATGGTTATCCATGGGCTCTTAGTTACTTAGCTCACTTTAAACTGTTTTTGAAATGTGAAGTGTGTGAATAGAAATTTTCTTAAGTACTTTATAATGATCCACGTACGGATATATATAAAGTCTTTGTTTTGAAAATTTGTTTGAAAATGTGAAGTGTTTGAAATGTTTTTGAAAAGTGAGCAAGTATATAAGAGGAACCTACCCTAAGTTAAGTCTTTTCTGTTCTTAAATATCCTTTAAATGGTAAGACTATCCCTATTATTAAGGAATAGGTAGTCATTACCTTGGATGTATGGGACAAGTGAAGGGACAACTATTTTTTAGTAGTAATAAACAAAAATAAATAAATAATTAAAATAAGCAAATAAATAATTAAATGGATTAGTAGTAATAAACAAAAATAAATAAATATAAGAGGGTTAGTAATAATAAGCAAAAATAAATAAGCACAAGATGAAAAAATTAGCATAATAATAAATAAATTAAAAGTTCAAAATTAGATAAATAATATTTTTTAAGAGAATTTAATAAAAGAAATAAATAATAAGTATTATATACTAAATTATTCTAATGATTAAAATTTATATACATATTATAAAAATATTTACTAATTATAATTAAATAAACATGTAACAAAAAATTAATTTAATAAAATAAAGTTAGGGTTTTATAGTTTTTTTTTTTAGGAAAATAAATTATGGTTTACTAATTAATCTAATCTTAATTACATTATTTACATAAAGCTATATATAATAATAATATAAACAAATTATAAAAATAAACAAATATATTAATAAAATAATTAGGTTTTATAAAATATTATTATGTTTTTTAGAAAATATTAGGGTTTTAGAAAATATTAGGGTTTTACTTATTTATTTACAAATTAAATCAATTCATTTATAAATTTTATATATATATATATATATATATATATATATATATATATATAATATATATATATATATATATATATATATATATATACATATTATGAAATAAAAAAAATATTTTTAGAAAAAGAAATTATGATATTTTAAGAATATGAATAAAAGTATTTTAATAGTATTTATAAATTATATTTACTAATTCAAATAAAATAGAAATAATATAATAAATAAATTAAAATAAGAAAACATGAAAAATTGATCAAAAAGAAAGGACCTGGGATTTGAACCCATGTCCCTTACCTCCATACTCAACAGCAAAACCACTCTGGCCAGCATGCGCAGGTGATATAGAATGGTAACCATGCTGTTTTGTTTCATAACCTGCAAAAATCACAACAAAAAGCAGAAACAATACAAAAAGGGTCTGGGGGGGTTCGAACTCAGGACCCTCAACCAACAAACAAACACTTTTACCATCCAGCCAGAAGGGCGCATCTGCTATACCATCCATAACGAATTATAATATATTAAGTCATACAAATAAATGGAAAAATAAGAAAAAAGGAATGATGCACCCAAGAATCGAACCAAAGACCTAACACCCACAAGGACAAGTCCCCAACCATCAGGCTAACACGTGCGCTGTGAAATATAAACAAAATGTAAATAATAAAAAAACAAATGAATATTTGAATTATTGAATTCGCGCCAGGAGTCTTCTTCTTCCTCAAGCCCTGCGTTTTTTCCTGCGAATTCTCTTGGGCAATTTCCTGCGAATTTGTTTTCATAGCTAAACCTGCGAAATTCAAACACCATTGAAACAACAAAATTTCTTTCAATTGATTAGGGAATTATGATTCCCAAAGTTCATACAATCATTCTATGTCTTTAAAAATCATTTATATTAGGTTTATCGTAAAACCCTAATAGCTTGGCCGAAACCCTAACAATGGCTTCTCCTTGATTCTGTCATGAAAATCCAATCAAAGCACATCAAAACAATCCACACACAATAATAATCAAGTATCAATTAATAGAAACAGTTTATATTTCGTGAATGGATGTAATCGAAAATTTGAAATTTCAAAAACAAATTGATTTCGGGTTTGATGGTATGAGATGCTAGCAGGCAATACAATGATCCAGAAACATTCTAAATGATCCCAGGAAACTATTTCAACCTTCAAAGAGCTTGTTGATTGCTGGAATGGACAAAACCGAATTTGAATTTTTTTGAAGATTTTTGTGAAGTTGAACAATGTGTAGAGGCTGCAAAATTCGTCCCTTTGCATTTGTGTAGTTTGTATACTTATAGAAGAAGGGAATTAGGTCAGAAAAGTGGTGGATTTGTGGGCATAATGGATACCTTGAGTTTGAAGAAATCTCCTTGCCAAATTAGTCAAAAAATCAAATATTTTCATGCTATAATGCCTTAGCACGAATTTGTATAGCATCAAATCAACTTAAATGGTCATTAAGAGTTTCTAGAAGAAGAATCACTTTTAAATATTCAATTTTCATATTTTATTTTGATTTAAAATGGTTTTAAATGAATAAAATCAAAATAAATAAAATAAAAAATAATAAAATCTGAATAAATGAGGATTGGGTCATGCATGATGTCATGTTGAAGTTTGGATCACAAAATTGCAAGCCCATTTGGAAGAATTTGGTTTTAAACTCCCATTTGCTTCATAAACTTCCCTAAAATTTCCCAACTTTGCAAAGTCACAACTCATTCAATTTTAAGGCTATGAGGGTGTTTTTGGACATTTTGGAAAGCTTAAAGAGTCCTTTAACCAACCCAATTGGTTTCATGTCCATACCTTTTACCATTATCAAGTTATTCTCTTTTGAAGTTGTTGACTTTTTGTTGACTTTTAAAAGGACCTATAATGTCTTAGCTCATACCTTCCAAATGAAGCATTTTTGGGCTTGGCTTGTGAGACACAAAGTTGTATAGAATTCAATTTCATTAAAAATGAGCTTTGTATGGGAAATATTTGATGAAGCATGTGGAAGTTATGGCTGGTCAAAGTTCAGTTGACTTTTCCTGAGGAAACCCTAATTTAGAAACTCCTGATTCTTGATGATCTGGAATCTCCTTGATGAATCATGATCAACCCTTGATCAAATGATGAACTTTACTTCATATAATTGATGTTGGCAAAAAAATTATGAAGTTTGACTTTGGTTTGACCACAGTTGACCTCAGTTTGACTTTTTAACTACTTTGATTGATTTTGACCTATTTGATCATCTGACTGAGCAAACCTTTGGGAAAAGTCTTAAAACTTGTCATGGGGATTCTTAAACACATATAAGATGTTATGAAGCTCAATTGAAGTCTTGGAAATCCATTTAGCCTGATTAAAGTCAAAACCCTAGTTTAGGATGCATTGCTTAGGAGGATGCATTGTCTGAGGGAATTGTCAAATCTTCTGACTATGTGTGAACTTTGTGAACCTTGTGAACCTCATAAGATGTCTTGTGAACCTTGTGAACCTCATAAGATGTCTTGTGAACCTTGTGAACCTCTTAGTACACAAAGTCTTGTCTTGTGAGGGCAAATTTTGGGGTGTAACACATGTGTAGAACTCAATATATGGCCATTGGATGTTGGTTGATTTTAGGGTTTTACCACTTTTCCAAGTTTCCACCACTTTGAAAAATGCTTCATATCTCATTTCCAAGGAATGCAAGGGGACAAAATTGATCATAATGTCCAAATATATTGCAAAACAAAGGATTTTGAGCAAAGATTATGGCAAACCCGTGGGTAATGCATGGATAATTAACAAAATTCATTTTTGCATATTCATCCAAAAAGCATGATCCCACTAATTCCAAGCCTCAAGATTAATCTAATGGTGATTAGGGACTCAAAAGGGATCAGAATGTGCACATGAATGGAAGGATGCACGCACAAATCATGAGGTCACACTCTTCATGTATTTTGGCATTTTTGCCCCTCTGACACTCTTCAAGATGGCATTACTCACAAAACCCTACATAGGTGTTCATACTCATGATATAAAAGAGAATTGTGCCCTTGAATCACGCAGACACACCCTCATTTTCCAGATTCAAGATCTCTTGCACACTTGCATTTTCTTTCGAAACTCTCTCCTATCTCACTCATTGCTCAATTTCTTCACATAATCTTCTCCTTGAAGAATCCTTCAGCTTCTCTCAAGCTCCATCTTGCATTTATTTTGTAAGAGGAGGTCAAAATACGTGGATCTGCATCATCTGGAGGATTTCCTTGGTGATTTTCAAGGTCTTCAATCTCAGGTATGACTCTGAATTCATGGATCTGGAATTGAAATTTTATGTATGCATTGTGATCTGCTTGTTTCACTGTTGATTCTGGTGTGATTAGTTTTGCATTTGCTTGAATATTAAGTGTGTATGATGAGTTTGAAAGTTTGAGGATGAAACTTATTGCCTTCGATCTGTGAGTTGTGCTTAGTGTTTGTGATTTTTGATGGCATATTTGTTTTCACCATGGAAAACTAAGTAGATCTGGATATTATTGTTGATTTCTGGTAACTTTTGTTCATACGCATGAGTTTTTCAGTGTCGGAGTCCTAGCTCCGGTCACCGGATTCTGGAGATTGGATGGTGAGTTGAACGGAGAAGAAGCAATCTAGGACGTCCATTTGTTTGATCTAACGCCTGCAAGAATGTCAGCACATTAAAATTCCATGCTCCCATGCACGTGACTTATTTTTATATTATGTTTCTGAGTAATGAAATGTACTTGCTTGCCTATGATAGCTATCATGCACGCGCGTGTGAGATGACTTGAGTGTTTTGACTTTAGTTGATCAATTGACTTCATTGTGTGCGTGAGATGAATCCTCTGGTCATGATATTCCTAATTTTCCTTGAATTTCCATGGTAATTGTATGTGGTGCGCTGAATGTTTTGTGCCTTATATTGCTGTTCGCACCCCCTCTCCCTCCAGGCCCAATGTTTATGAACTAGAAAACATGCTTATTGCGCCCCTGGCTTAGTGTCTCGTATTTTTTATTTCATTTTGTTTTCAGTTTGATTTTTAATTTTTAAAAATAGTAATAGGTTTCATAAAATTCCAAAATAAATCATGATTGTTCCTTTTAGTTTTCATTAATTTTTGAAATTTTTAGTTTTCATTTATTTTTATTTTCCACGTAGAAATTAATTCTTACTTTTATTATTTGTTTTTAATTCACTTTAAATGCATGCTGACTTGTGGATTTTCTATCTTGATCATTAATTTGAGTTTTGAGTTGGTTCGTTTTGCATCTGGTTCATATTGAGATTTAGTTTATTGCTGATTTTTCCTCTGAGTTTTAGAAGCTTGCATGAATATGTTTGATATGTTACTTGAGCATGAAGTTTCAAACCCTAGTTTGTGTTCATGAGGTCCTTTGACCTAGTTTGCTCTTGATTCTGATCTTACTCTTTTGGTATGATGTTATCACATGAGTAATGAACATTTATGCTTAATTGAGAATTTTTAAATGTAGTTTTGATTTGATTTGAATTTTCATATGTGCTTGCCCTAGTTTTTGCCTTTTCTTGTCACATGCTTAGTTCTTAGGGTAGGAGGGCACTTGTGCCAACTCCTATAGGATGTTTAGAGCTCTTTTTGTATGAGGATGTACCCCTGGTCCTTGATTGGGTATTGTGCTTTGGAAATTTTTGTGTTACTTGTCTTTGAAGTCTCTCACTTATGTACATGTTCACTTCACTTCTCATTAATGTGTGATTATGTTTGAACTTGTATGATCCTTTGTTTGTTCTTTTGTGTTGTTTATACACATTCTTGTGGTGATGTGATTCTGTTCTTGAGATATATGATGCTTGTTAGGCTTGAATGATGTGTATAATCTCATGTATGCTTTCCTCTTTCATAAATAGTTCATGTTGCCTTGAGATGCCATGTTTGCTCTACTTTCTCTTTGGTTTTGTTTGAGGTATTTTAGTATGTAAATGAGGTGAATCACTTCTGGTTGTGGTGTGTGGAATTGATCCTTTGCTTGTTTATGCCTCACTTGATCTTGTTTGGTTTTGTCTTGTCATATGTGATTAGTTCTAACCATTTCAGGGGCTCATGGTAAGTGAAGTGTGGATGTTATCCACATTTCAACTCTTCATCTCTTCTCTTACTTTACTTGCTATTTTGTGATTATTGATGTGCCTTATGCCATCTTGTGATTCAACTTTTCTCTTTCCCCCTTTAGAAACAACTTATCTCCTTTAGAGGAGTAAGTTTTTCTCTAACTTTCTTTCTTCCTCTCTTCTTCTTCTTGTCTCTTCTTCTTCTTCTTCTTCTTCTTCTTCTTCTTCTTGTCTCTTATCCAAGCATGCTAATATTAGGATTAGACTTTCCCCATTAGACTTTCACCTTTTAGATCCTCTTTGGTTCTCTTTCTCTTCTCATCTTCAAACAAAACCATAAAAAACACTTAATAAAGAAAGAAGTGATTTCTTGTGTATAGCCTTATTCCATGAGGCATATGTATTCATTCCATCTTGGAATAGTACACTTGTCTAGCATGATGCACAAGTCTGATCATGAGGTCATCTTCATCAAGAAAATCCTAAAAAACACTTCTTCACCTAATCACTAAGATACTTAATAATTTCAACAAGTTGGTGTGCTTGTTCTATTAATCCATCTTGGAATGTAGTAGCAAATACACATTCCATGGAAAAGAGCTTGAGTTCACTTCCTTGTGCCACACTCCTAAAAAACTTCTAAGAAACACAAACATACAATAAGCGTCTCTCCTTCGGGACTTCTCTTCTCATCATCCTCACTCTTTACGTAAGAACTTGCTCCTACTTGTCATAGGCAGCAACACCAGACCATTGACATAGGCAGTTCAAGCCTTAATTCACAAGTAATATTTTCCACCCCTAGTTAGGGGAACTACGACGACTCTGATCCTCATGCCCAGTGAGGTACGTAGGAAGTGGGGTAGCGCCCGTTCAAGCACAATCTTTTATTTTCCTTACATTTTCCCATTTCTTTTCTTTTCAGATTCAGTTCCTTTTCTTTTGCATCAACTTTCATTTCTTTCACCCTTTGAAACAGTTTATTTGCAAGCGTGGATCCCGTCGGGTACGGCAGACGATCTGGGGTGCTAATACCTCCCCAGGTCGTAACCGACTCCCGAACCCAGTTTCTTTGGTTCGCAAGACCCGTGTCCTTCCTTTTCTTTTCTTCGGTTTGTGCAGCATTACCATTCCCATTCCTTCGGGATAAAAATTCCTGGCTGGCGACTCTACCTCTTCCGCACCACTTTCGCGTTTATACTAGGATGGAAATCCCGGGAGCGACACTCCTCGGCAGGTTGCTACTTCAGCAGTGCCATTCATCTTGTTCCCCAGCCAAGTCAGAAGGTTTCCACTTCCCCACCGGAGTTCAACGGGTGGTGTACCTAGCAAGAAGAGTTCATCTCTAGTAGGGTCTTGGCTCTCTAATATCAAATTCCAATTTATTTTTGGCAGTGGCGGCAGTTCAGAGTTGGCGTATCATTAACAACATTCCCTGTAGAGTTGTTTTCTCCTCACAAGGATTAACCAGATCAGTGCATTGATCATCATTTCTCCCCAGTCAAGCCACCTGGATACTTGCAGTTTACTTATCAGGAGTTCTCCTTGCATTTTCATATGCATAATCATCATTACATTTGCATCCTCCGAAGCGTAGCATTTCCATCATCATGGAGCATTATGCCATAAATCCAAACATGTGCATGCCAGCATGGGCAAGTTTTGAGGTATATTACATAAGACCCGGAACATCTTCTTAACCTGAAGTACTCCCCATAGAGGATATCAATACCATTTTCCAAGCATCCTTGTCTATCCAAGTCAAGGTTTGTCACCATCTTCGAGTTCCGTTTTGTACAATGGTCTCACTTTTAAGCCCTGTTTGGTACAACAGGCCCCCATTTCGCGTCTTGTTTGGTACAACAGTCGCGTCGCAGGCTCTCATTTTGTTCAACGATTTTGTTTGCCTGGGCTCTCGTTTATGTACAACGATCCCATTCCACCTTCGAGTTCTGTTTTGTACAATGGTCTCGTTTTTAAGCCCTGTTTGGTACAACAGGCCCCCATTCCGCGTCTTGTTTGGTACAACAGTCGCGACGCAGGCTTTCGTTTTTTACAACGATCATGTTTTCCTGGGCTCTCATTTATCTAAAATGATCCCATTCCACCTTCGAGTTCCATTTTGTACAATGGTCTCGTTTTTAAGCCCTGTTTGGTACAACAGACCCCCATTCCGCGTCTTGTTTGGTACAACAGTCGCGTCGCAGGCTCTCGTTTTGTACAACGATCATGTTTGCTTGGGCTCTCGTTTATGTACAACGATCTCGTTCCATATTCGAGTTTCGTTTTGTACAACGGTCTCGTTTTTAAGCCCTGTTTGGTACAACAGGCCCCCATTCCGTGTCTTGTTTGGTACAATAGTCGCGTCGCAGGCTCTCGTTTTGTACAACGACCTTATTTTCCTGGGCTCTCGTTTATGTACAACGATCCCATTCCATCTTCGAGTTCCATTTTGTACAATGGTCTTTTTTTAGCCCTGTTTGGTACAACATGCCCCCATTTTGCGTCTTATTTGGTACAACAGTCGCGTCGCATGCTCTCGTTTTGTACAACGATCTCGTTTTCCTGGGATCTCGTTTATGTACAACGATCTCGTTCCATCAAGTTCTGTTTCCATCGCCTTATCAAAGTTAAAATAACAAAAAAACAAAAAAAAGAAGAAGAAGAAAAAAAAACAATAATAAATAAGAGCATATGGTATTCTCCTCTTCCACATAAATTTCAAATTTTCAGGTTTATTCGAGTATTCAATCACTCCATACCTCGCGTGTCTAAAAGTTATCGCTATTATTCATTCAGGTTTGCAGATGATTGAATAGGGGCAGCTGTAATACCTCAAAATTTTATCTCTCATTTTATCAACATTTTGCATTAGCATATTGCATAAACAAATTCATGTAACAATCAAAAACATTGCATCATGTTCATCATAGTTGAGGCATAGGTATGTGATCATTGATTGGAGCAATTGAAGGCTATACAAAGACAACCAAGGGGCCACAAAGCTTCTCAACATTGTGCAAAGGGCTCACAACATCCCATAATTTTTCATTTGAAGCCACAAGTCTTGAAAAGAATTGAATTGATCAAAAAAGGCACGCAGTGCAACATCTCTTGATGAAAAGGGGCCAAATTAAGGTTTCTATTCTACTGGTCTTCTCAGTGAAATTTTGATCCAAAAGTGATTCCATTGTCTTCTATATAATGTCAAGTGCCTAGGGTTCAAATTTCATCCATAGAAACATTTTGGAAGAGGTTCAATTGGCCAGATGATTGAAAATCAGGGAATTAGGGAAAAGTCAACGATGCTGAGGGAAAAGTCAACTCCTGATTTTTTGAGATCAAAATCATGAAATTAGGGTTAAAAGGATCCTATGGTTCAAATTTGATCAAGAAATAATGTAGTAATCATGAGAAATCAAGAAAACCAAAACTTACCATTTTTGGAAAATTAGGGTTTCCAAAAATGGTAAGTTTTGGCCATTTTTGCAGCCACTTCAAGAGAGACCTTCTCCCAAAATACATGGGCTATGAAAATTATACCTTGAGCCAATTAAAGAGGGAATCTTAAGCTTCAAATCCATATGTGGAACTCATCCATAACATCAAAATTGAGAGAGATATGGTCATGTAAAGATTGAGCAAAACAAGGCCAAACTATGCCATGGGCGAGGCAGCCTGGCAGCCTGCGCGCGCGCCAGGCCAGGCATTTGATCAAACAGGTGTCGTGCAACATCTCAAGAAAAAAATTTCAATGATAGAGGACTCTAATGAGAATTTTTTCAACATGAATCTTGTTCACCTCCATGTCCTCTTTAACTTTGGTGTTTGAAGTTTTTTCAGTTGATCAATCATTTGGAAGCTATGGTGTCTCAAAAGGGTGAGGTCACAACTGAAAATGCCTTTGGCCTTTGGCCTGGCATGATTATTTTTTGGCCTGGAAAATTCAGATTCATGTACACTTTTTCTAGGCCATTTTTAAGCTATATCCAAACCTTATCTTGGTCCATCTCAAACATCAAATATGTACTATGATCCTTCATCTTGGATTTGCAACAAAAAAAAAGTAATTTCATCCATTAATTATTAAGATTTTTACCCTCAAATATCATTTCTTGCATTATGGTTCCAAGGGAAAATCAAGAGTATTCGATTGTGAGCTTTGGGTTGCCTCTGCCTTGCTTCACACGCATAACACTCCTATGCATTAATTCTCCAATGTTATTCATTCATTCCAAAGACAGAAAAGGATTGGATGTATTCTATGAATCTCAGTACACCATATTGCTGCAGTTCCTCTTACTACTAATATCAATGATGCTCCCTCTGTCATCAGCATTGTGCAACAAAGGTTAACATTCCATGCTAGCTAAGATACACTGCATTACACCTTAGTTCTTCTCTTGAAACTAACTAGAGTTATAACTGTTAACTATTAGAGTTAACAGTTAACCACGAGTATTTAAGCTCCTGAATAACAGAATTGAGGAAGAGATTCATTCTATGAAATTCAACACACTCACACTTTCAGAGGAAGAAGCATTTTTCTCTCAGTTTCTGAGATCCATCTTCAACCTTTTATCTGAAATCCAATCGAGCATGGCATTATTCTGCTAATTCCTCACAAGATCTGCTTCAATCTGCTTCAATCTTCTTCAATCTGCATCAACCTGAATCAATCCATATCAGTTTGCAGTGAGTTTGTATTAACTTGATTAGATCTTCAACTTCTTCTTTGAATCTCCATAGAGCATTGCTTTGTGCTTCCCATTGTTCATCAGGATTCCATCAATCTGTACCACTCTTTGTAATCAGTGTGCATCAATCTGATTGAATTTCCAAGTCTGCAAAATGAACCTCAAAAGCTCTGCATAAGTGTGTTCAGATTGGATCTTTATTTGATCATCACAAGCATCAAGAGGAGCATATTAATCTCATCTCTGGTTTTCTAAATCAAGAAGAGGCTTAAATTCAGGTTAGTTGCCTTCCATGAGTTGCACTTCGATTTGCCTTTTATTTGCTTAATCTGATTGCTAAAGACTAAAATGAACTGCTCTGGATAGTGTTTAGGTCCTATAGGAGTATTTGACATAGGTTAGGGCAAGTTTTTTTCTTCGATTCTCCTTCTGTTTGTGGTGGTTGCTGATTCTAAGGTTTGATTCGTGATCACCTCCATGTCCTCTTTCCATTGATATGAGTATGTTGCATTTTTGGAAGTTTTGGTGATGTGCTCTGGTGAGAGTGGCCGGAGAAGATGACCGGAGGTCGTTCTCCGGCCGGTGAGATGAACTGAGGGTTTAGTTAGGGTTTTGGAAATAGAACATGTCACAACTGTCTGATCTTGTATATCCTAGGGCCATAATCTTTCCAGCAAATTAATGAAGGGCGTGCAAGTCACGTGTGGATTTTGTGAAGGAAAGTTCAGGTTGCTTTTTACACCTCAACGTGTATTGCCTTAGGCCCAGTGTAGTTCATTTTTCTTTCTGTTTCCACCCCCCATGCCCAATCCTTTATTTCTTTTAATTTCTTTTATAACGCGTCCTTGGTTCTTCATGCTTCTTCAAAACAAAACCCTAGCCACCGCTGGCGGCAATTTCTTTTTCGACGAACGCTTCTCACACCAAAAGCACCAAGAGCGAACCCTACCTCCTTTTTATTCCTCATCTCGAATTCGCGAATGGAATTTGAAGGTGGCAAAACACAAGGAAGGGGGGTTGGAATTGGGTTTTCTGGAATAATTAACAATAACTTCTAATGACACGTTTAATTTATCCTGGTTCGTTTGAACTCAAACTACATCCAGTCCACCCGCCAAGGTGATTTTGCCTCTACTGAGGTCTTAATCCACTATTCAATAAGAATACACACAAAGACCTATAGTCAATGTCTTCTTGAGTCTTCTGACCAACCTTAGTCACTCAAGGAATAGAATAACTATTACAAGAATAATAATAAAAACGTAACTTAGAGTGCTTCTAGATAAGCAGATATCACTAAGTGAAAGTTACAATGATAAGCACAAGATAAAATGATTTGCTTGAATATATGAGATATGTTGTAGTGCGTTGCGTTCGTTGCTGATTTCTTCAAATGATGTCCTTTATATAGTTCTTGATAAAGTAGCCGTTGGAGACATCTTGAATCAAATTAGGATATACTTTAATACCTTAATTTCTTTCCATAAGTAGAGATACTTGTCTTTGTATATTAAAGAACATATTCTTTAATTAAAGTCTTTTAATAAGGATACCAGCATCTTCTAAGCGGAAATCAGAGATAATGAATAAGAGATGCGCAGCCAATAAATGTGCCATTTAATGCTGGATTCTTCTTTGAGAGTATCTTCTATAAGGTTTCTTTTTAGCTCATACGGATTACTTAAACAAGATTGTCTTCTACACAAGAGTAAATATATTCATTAGAACTTCTAATATGAAAGGCTTTGTTATCATCAAAACACATAGAGGATCAGAACCATATTTGTTCTAACAATCTCCCCCTTTTTGATGATGACAAAACATTTTAATTTGACGAGAATAGAGTTTAATGAATTTAAGTGAACTCCCTTTGATTAGAAGAAAAAAACTTCTTTCAGATGTTCTATGATCCTTAGCTCCCCCTGAGTTGATTACTTGACCTGTTTCTTTTCATGATAACAACTCAAATAATTTTATCAGAATATGTAAGAGGCAGATTATGGTAAACTGCTATGGATCAGAATCATTTACGTTTCTCCCCCTTTTTGTCATAATCAAAAAGATGTAGAGCAAGAGAGAGAAAAAAAATATAAACTAAAACCAATAGATTTAAAGTACTAGAAGCAAACGCAAAAACCATAGAAGTTCAAGGAGTTATGCAGAAACAGAAGTTAAAATAGCAAAACAGCTAATGCAGAAGATAAGAAAATCAGGGGTTCATCTTAGTGACTAAAGTCTCCAGCAAAGATTTGATGTCTGATGAAGATTCCACTTGCTTGGTGAGTAGAGTCTTCATTTCAGCAGTTGTTTCTTCTTGCTTGTCTAGACGTTCTTTCACTAGTTGATTTTCCTTCTTCAATTCTTGTAGAGTTTGTAACACAAAATTTGTTGCCAGAGGTTCTTCAGTTTCTGGAGCAGCTTGAGTATTAGGACCATCAACATTCTCTTCTACAGAAGATACCACAACCACCTGAAGTGCTGAGAGTTCATCCAGAGGTTCTGATTCTTTCCAGGGCTTGTTGTCCAGCAGAAGTGGTTTAGTTTGTGCAACATTTGAGACTACTGCTTGAAGGTACTCACAGAAGTTCTGATGAGCAACATCATAGCAGATGTCCTTGAGTCTTTTGGACTCAGCATTAAACCATTTTCTGAGGTTAGCCCATAGAAAATCAGACGCAGCAGGATCAGTAAGCTCTGCACAAGCAGTCTTCAGATCTTCTAACTTTAATTTCAAAACTGTTTCGAAAGCCAGCAGTAAAGT
The DNA here is from genome assembly GCA_963966055.1 of Lathyrus aphaca. Taxonomy (NCBI): domain Eukaryota; kingdom Viridiplantae; phylum Streptophyta; class Magnoliopsida; order Fabales; family Fabaceae; genus Lathyrus; species Lathyrus aphaca. Next base: position 413,738,570 of record OZ014525.1, read on the forward strand.
AGAAATGTCTGATTTGGATGGTTTAGGTTTTGGAATGGGTATTGCTCTTTTGTTGGACACAGAGGACAGTTTTTGGAGTGCTTCAAAATCAATTGTAGTTCTAAGGGGATTTTCATTTTCAGTCAAAGTTTCTTCGGGTGAATCAGGAATGTTTATGATAGAAGGTGAATTTTGTGGTGTTGATATATGAGGGGAAATTGAGGCAGCATCTGAGTCTTGATAGTGTTCAAGATCAAGATCAAGAGCAGCTTGCAAGGCAGTTTGTGTTTCATTTGTAGGGGAACAATCAATATCAGAAAGTGGGGTGTCATCAATTGGTATGTCAAAGTCAGAGATATCTTGAGGTTGATGGGTTTCTGTTTCTGTTTCTGGTGGATATAATGAGGATAGGATGGATGCTACAGCAGAAGTTGCAGGAACTTCAGTTTGAATGGGAGTAATATTTTGAGGTGGTTCAGAATCAAGAGTTTGTTCAGATGGAATATCAGCAAAAGATGGTTGGCTAGGAGGTAAGGTGCTAGAAGGTGGTTCAGACACTTCTATATTTACAGCTTCTACTACAGTAATGGAATCAGGATTAGAAGCAGAAGACTTACCTGTTGTTCTAGATGATTTTTGCATCTTCTGAGAAGGGTCTTCAGCAGTCTTCCTTTTCTTTAATCTGAGAGAGGCAACATCTGGAATTTTTTGTTGGAGTTCTTTTGGGTTGAAGTCAGATACCGTACCTTGACGCTTGCAGATATCCATATAGTCGAGGACAACATCTGCTGGTGTATCAGAAGAAAAGAGAGGAAAGCCTTCCAAAGGGATCCTTCTGGTGCTGATAATTTCTCTAGATTGAAGAGTGGGTTCTTGCTGAATAGATGTGATGAACTTCATCTTCTTCAGGTTTTTAGCATTCAAGGGTTTTCGAACGTCTGTTTCCAAAAGTTCAGTTTGTTTTAATTCTGCTAGGAAGTCCACTAGCTTGTTCTGACAAAGAATATCAGAAATTAATCGTCCAAAAGGAATCCAATCCCTTTTGGTCTTCTCACCATCCCTTGTTTCTTTCACAGCGACCCTAAGATTCTGAAAGAGTGTGTGTGCAAGATTGATTTTCTTCTTTTTGGAGATGAAGTAAAGGAGGAATTGCTGATCCAGATTGATGTAGTCTGGAGAATTGGTAGGTTTCCTGTGACAGATTGTCCCAAGAATAATTTTTGCCCAAATACGCAGAGGAGTCTTTAGGTCTTTGATCTTATTTGATGGTTTTCCAGCGGTGAAAATTTCTTTAGCAATCACAGCAGTGTCAGATACTTTGTCCATATCACTACATTTGATACCATTGCCATCAGTTTCAAAAAGTTTGACAAAATGGTCTTCAGAGATAATCACCTGTTTGCCAAGCACATAAGAGGTAACCTGTGCGTCATTTGAATAAGCATACACCCAAAATTCTTTAACCAGTTTAGGAAAGACTGGTCCCATTAACCTGTCAAAATACTTTTCCCAGCCTTGAGCTTCAACATGCGGGAGGAGGTCAAAACCATTTTCCTTTAAACTTGTGAAATCCACAAACAACTCACACAGTACTTCCAATTTTTCAGTGGGAATGGAGAGAGTCTTTGAGGGTTCAACATAGTAATCATCCGAATAATCTTTGCGTTGAGATGATGAAGCCATTTAGTTACTAAGATGAACTGTTAGGGTTTAGGGTTTTAAAAAAGTAGAGAGAAAATAGGAGACTGAGAAAAGTTAGAGAAAGCAAGATGCGGGTAAAATTTGAAAGTGGGAAAGACACTTGATATAAATAAAAAAAATTAAGGCATTTAATCAGTTGAAAAGTTAGTGGGAAAAATTAAGTTTGAAAACATAATGATTAACAACATTAAATGCGCTGACATGGGGTAATGCGTAAACGATTCTGGAACAGTTACCCAAGAGATTTTCTTGCCTTTTTGGTGTCAAACCAAGCCGTATCAGATTCCAGAATCTCAACAGTTATCCTTCTGAGCGAACAGTTGCCAAGGCATGTTCTGTCACTCTTTAGAATGTGGACACGTGTTTTGATTCTGATGGAAGTCCTTAGAGCTTTGTTGACAGTTGTTGATTTGAAGATCTGCAAGTCAGTCCTTTGAACAGAAGTTCTAAGAATGAAACAATTAGAGCATAGAATCTTCTGGAATAATCATATAGAAGAGAAGTAGAAGAACTTCTAGAGATAAAACATATGATTAAAGCATTTTCATTCTGGACATAACTTCATGCTAAGGTTAGTTAGAATGAAATTAAATCTATCTTCAGAAAGGGGTTTAGTAAAAATATCAGCCCATTGGTGATTTGTGTCTATAAATTTTAACATTAAAATTCCCTTCTGAGTATAGTCCCTAATGAAGTGATGTTTAACTTCTATGTGTTTAGCTCTAGAATGTAAAATGGGATTTTTAGATAGACAAATAGCAGAAGTGTTGTCACAGAGGATTGGAATGTTACTCTCGTAGATATTGAAATCTTCTAGCTGATTTTTCATCCAGAGCATCTGAGTACTGCATCCAGCTGCTGCAATGTATTCAGCTTCTGCAGTTGATAATGCTATGGTTGGTTGTCTTTTGCTAGACCAAGAGATTAGATTGTCTCCTAGAAATTGACAACTTCCAGAAGTACTTTTTCTTTCTGTTCTGTCTCCAGCAAAATCAGCGTCACAATATCCTACAAGTTTATACTCTTCTGATCTTCTGTAATACAGACCAAGATTAGTAGTACCTTTCAGATATCTAAAGATTCTCTTAACTGCTGTTAAGTGAGTTTCTCTAGGATCTGATTGGAATCTAGCACATAAACATACACTGTATAGAATATCTGGTCTAGAAGCAGTAAGATAGAGAAGAGATCCAATCATACCTCTGTAGAGCTTCTGATCTACTTTCTTACTTACCTCTTCTTTCTCCAAGATACACGTAGGATGCATAGGAGTTTTGGATATTGAACTTTCTGATAAGTCAAATTTCTTCAGAAGTTCTTTTACATATTTGCTTTGATGGATATATGTTCCTTCTGATGTTTGATTTATTTGAATTCCCAGAAAGAACTTTAATTCTCCCATCATGCTCATTTCAAATTCTGCCTGCATAGATTTAGCAAATTCCTTTCCCAAGGCACTTTTAGTAGAACCAAAAATTATATCATCTACATAAATTTGACATATCAGAAGATCCTTTTTAATGTTTTTACTGAAAAGAGTTGTATCCACTTTCCCTCTGATGAACTTGTTTTCCAGAAGAAAATTACTTAGTCTTTCATACCAAGCTCTGGGAGCTTGTTTCAAACCATATAATGATTTTTTGAGTTTGTAAACATGTTCTGGAAATTTTGTATTTTCAAAGCCAGGGGGTTGGTGTACATACACTTCTTCATCAATATAACCATTTAAAAAAGCACTTTTGACATCCATTTGATATAGAATGATATTATGATTTACAGCAAATGATATTAGAAGTCTGATTGATTCTAACCTGGCGACTGGTGCATAGGTTTCTGTATAGTCAATTCCTTCTTGTTGACTATAACCTTGTGCAACCAGTCTTGCTTTGTTTCTGACAACTTCTCCTTGCTCATTTAGTTTGTTTCTGAATACCCATTTGGTGCCAATGATGTTGAATCCTCTGGGTCTAGGAACTAGATCCCACACATCATTTCTGGTGAATTGATTAAGTTCTTCTTGCATAGCCAGAATCCAATCATTTTCTGATAGAGCTTCTTCTACAGAAGATGGTTCAATCAGAGAGACAAGTCCTAGTAACGTTTCTTCAGAGTTTTTGAATGATGATCTTGTTCTGATTGGTTCATCTTTCTTCCCCAAGATTTTATCTTCTGGGTGATTAATATTGCTTCTGGAAAGCTTCTTCTGGATGGGTTCTTCAGGTGTTGACGGAGCAGTTGTATTGTTTTGAACTTTAGATGATTGATCTTTAGCATTTCTGTTTGTAGAGATTTCTACTTCTATATCTGCAGTAAATTCATTCTGCTTTGGCTTTTCATAACCAAGCTTATCATCAAATCTGACATGAATAGATTCCATCACAATACGTGTTTCTGTATTGTATACTCTGTATCCCTTAGAACGTTCAGAGTATCCTAACATATAACACTTTTGTGCCTTAGAATCAAATTTATTCAGAGTATCAAGAGTATTTAACATAAAGCAAATACATCCAAAAGGATGGAAATAAGAAATGTTGGGCTTTCTGTTTTTCCACAATTCATAAGGAGTCTTTTCAAGAATAGGTCTTATAGAGATTCTATTCTGAATATAGCATGATGTATTTACTGCTTCTGCCCAAAAATGTTTAGCCATATTAGTCTCATTAATCATGGTTCTGGCCATCTCTTGTAAAGTTCTATTTTTACGTTCTACAACCCCATTTTGTTGTGGAGTTCTAGGACAAGAGAAATCATGAGAGATGCCATTTTCATTGAAAAATGATTCTAATTGTTTATTTTCAAATTCACCACCATGATCACTTCTGACTTTAATGATTTTTGATTCTTTTTCATTTTGAACTTGTTTGCAGAAGTTAGAAAATACAACAATTGACTCATCCTTGTGTCTAAGAAACTTTACCCATGTCCATCTGCTGAAGTCATCTACGATCACCAATCCATACTTTTTGCCATTGACAGAAGCAGTTTTCACTGGTCCAAATAAGTCAATGTGCAAAAGTTCTAATGGTCTAGAGGAAGATACAACATTTTTAGCTTTAAAACCTGTTTTTGAAAATTTGCCTTTTTGACATGCTTCACATAGAGCTTCTGAGTTGAACTTCAAATTTGGAAGTCCTCTGACTAGATTGAGTTTGTTAAGTTGAGATAATCTTCTCATATTAACATGTCTCAATCTTCTGTTCCAGACCCATTGCTCAGTTTCCACAGACATTAGACATTTTACATTTTGATTTTTTAATTCTGAAAGTTTTATTTTATAAATGTTGTTCTTTCTCTTTCCACTAAAAAGGATTGTTCCATCTTTATGACTAACAGCTTTACAGAACTTTTGATTAAAGATTATGTCATAGCCATTATCACTTAATTGACTTATGGATAATAAATTATGCATTAATCCTTCTACAAGTAGAACATTAGATATAGAGGGAAGATTTCCATTACCAATAGTTCCGGAGCCAATAATTCTTCCTTTTTGATTGCCTCCAAAACCTACGTGGCCTCCATCTTTTAATTCAAGACTTTGGAACATATGCTTTCTTCCCGTCATGTGACGTGAGCATCCAGAGTCCAGGTACCATGATTGGTGTTTCAGTTTTGCTGTTAAAGACATCTGCAACATACACAATTTTATCCTTGGGTACCCATATTCTTCTGGGTCCTTGTTTGTTAGATTTTACAAACTTCTGATTTATTTTTGGTTTTAAATCAGAACTTGTAGAACAAGATGACTCACTAGTGTATATAAGATCATGATTATGGCCATAGGTGAAATGAGAGCTTAAAGGAGTATTAGTATTTATGACAATGTCATCAATATTTTTTAACTTCAGAGTTTCTTTATTTTTCACATAGCCTATGCCTCTTCTTTCATTTCTGCTAACACCATAGATCATAGAAGCAATCTTACTTCTATCTATGCTTTTAGTAAGAAATTGTTGAAAACTATAATCATATTGTTTTATGATATTATCAGAGTTGATTAGATCTTCTAATTCAGATTTCTTCTGAGCCTTAAGTTTCTCAAAAGAATTTTTGCATTCAAAGAGGTTTTCTTTCAGCTCAGAGTTTTCTGTTTTTAGTTTTCTAACATCTTCTAATTCAGATACTAGACTTTGTTTAATGTCTTTGTATTTGAATTGAAGCTTCTGATATTTTTCAAGAATTTCTGAGAGGCTAGCTTCTAACTGAGATCTAGAAAATTTAGAAAATACCTCTTCTGAATATGATTCTAACTCTGATTCTGATAATTGATCATCTTCTGGTATGTTTGCCATTAATGCAATATTAGCTTGTTCATCTTCAGAATCTGACTCTGCTTCAGATGATTCAGAATCATCCCATGTTGCCATGAGACTCTTTTTCTTTTCTCTGCTGAATTTGTTTCTGGGTTTTTCTTTCTGAAGTTTTGGACATTCACTTTTGTAGTGTCCTGGTTCTTTGCATTCGTAGCACACAACTTCTTTGCCTCTGGGTTTCTTGTGACTAGATGTTGATTCAGAATAATTGTTTGATCTTCTGGTGTTTCTGAACTTCTTCTGACGATGCTTCCAGAGTTGTTGAACTCTTCTTGATAGGAGAGATAATTCATCTTCTTCTGATGAGCATCCAGAGCTTTCTTCTTCTTCTTCCTGTAACGCTTTAGAAATATGTTTGTTAGATTTAAGAGCTATAGACTTACCTTTCTTCTGGGGCTCATCTTCTTCTAACTCAATCTCATGACTTCTCAAGGAGCTGATCAGTTCTTCTAAGGAAATCTCATTCAGATTTTTTGATAATTTTAAAGCAGTAACCATGGGTCTCCAAGCTTTTGGTAAACTTCTGATGATTTTCTTCACGTGATCTGCTGTTGAGTAGCCTTTGTCCAGAACTTTTAGTCCAGCAACCAGAATTTGGAACCTTGAAAACATTTTTTCAATGGTTTCATCTTCTTCCATTTTGAAAGCTTCATACTTCTGGATGAGAGCTAGAGCTTTGGTCTCCTTGACTTGAGAGTTGCCTTCATGTGTCATCCTTAGAGAATCAAACATGTGTTTGGCTGAATCCATGTTTGTGATTTTCTCATATTCTGTATACGAGATGGCACTTAGAAGTATGGTCCTAGCTTTGTGATGATTTCTGAATTCTTTCTTCTGTTGAACTGTCATATTTTTTCTTTCAATCTTCTGACCATCTTCTCCAACAGGGTGAATGTATCCATCTGTCACCATGTCCCAGAGATCTCCATCTAGAGCTAGAAAGAAACTCTCCAGAACATCCTTCCAGTAGTCAAAGTTGTCACCATTGAACATTGGAGGTTTAACATTGATCTTGTCATTCTGATAGTCATTGTTAATTCCAGCTTCGGCCATGTCTTTATCTTCTGGATCTTTTACTGACACGGTTAAGTGTAATACTCAGAACCTAGCGCTCTGATACCAATTGAAGGTGGCAAAACACAAGGAAGGGGGGTTGGAATTGGGTTTTCTGGAATAATTAACAATAACTTCTAATGACACGTTTAATTTATCCTGGTTCGTTTGAACTCAAACTACATCCAGTCCACCCGCCAAGGTGATTTTGCCTCTACTGAGGTCTTAATCCACTATTCAATAAGAATACACACAAAGACCTATAGTCAATGTCTTCTTGAGTCTTCTGACCAACCTTAGTCACTCAAGGAATAGAATAACTATTACAAGAATAATAATAAAAACGTAACTTAGAGTGCTTCTAGATAAGCAGATATCACTAAGTGAAAGTTACAATGATAAGCACAAGATAAAATGATTTGCTTGAATATATGAGATATGTTGTAGTGTGTTGCGTTCGTTGCTGATTTCTTCAAATGATGTCCTTTATATAGTTCTTGATAAAGTAGCCGTTGGAGACATCTTGAATCAAATTAGGATATACTTTAATACCTTAATTTCTTTCCATAAGTAGAGATACTTGTCTTTGTATATTAAAGAACATATTCTTTAATTAAAGTCTTTTAATAAGGATACCAGCATCTTCTAAGCGGAAATCAGAGATAATGAATAAGAGATGCGCAGCCAATAAATGTGCCATTTAATGCTGGATTCTTCTTTGAGAGTATCTTCTATAAGGTTTCTTTTTAGCTCATACGGATTACTTAAACAAGATTGTCTTCTACACAAGAGTAAATATATTCATTAGAACTTCTAATATGAAAGGCTTTGTTATCATCAAAACACATAGAGGATCAGAACCATATTTGTTCTAACAATCTCCCCCTTTTTGATGATGACAAAACATTTTAATTTGACGAGAATAGAGTTTAATGAATTTAAGTGAACTCCCTTTGATTAGAAGAAAAAAACTTCTTTCAGATGTTCTATGATCCTTAGCTCCCCCTGAGTTGATTACTTGACCTGTTTCTTTTCATGATAACAACTCAAATAATTTTATCAGAATATGTAAGAGGCAGATTATGGTAAACTGCTATGGATCAGAATCATTTACGTTTCTCCCCCTTTTTGTCATAATCAAAAAGATGTAGAGCAAGAGAGAGAAAAAAAATATAAACTAAAACCAATAGATTTAAAGTACTAGAAGCAAACGCAAAAACCATAGAAGTTCAAGGAGTTATGCAGAAACAGAAGTTAAAATAGCAAAACAGCTAATGCAGAAGATAAGAAAATCAGGGGTTCATCTTAGTGACTAAAGTCTCCAGCAAAGATTTGATGTCTGATGAAGATTCCACTTGCTTGGTGAGTAGAGTCTTCATTTCAGCAGTTGTTTCTTCTTGCTTGTCTAGACGTTCTTTCACTAGTTGATTTTCCTTCTTCAATTCTTGTAGAGTTTGTAACACAAAATTTGTTGCCAGAGGTTCTTCAGTTTCTGGAGCAGCTTGAGTATTAGGACCATCAACATTCTCTTCTACAGAAGATACCACAACCACCTGAAGTGCTGAGAGTTCATCCAGAGGTTCTGATTCTTTCCAGGGCTTGTTGTCCAGCAGAAGTGGTTTAGTTTGTGCAACATTTGAGACTACTGCTTGAAGGTACTCACAGAAGTTCTGATGAGCAACATCATAGCAGATGTCCTTGAGTCTTTTGGACTCAGCATTAAACCATTTTCTGAGGTTAGCCCATAGAAAATCAGACGCAGCAGGATCAGTAAGCTCTGCACAAGCAGTCTTCAGATCTTCTAACTTTAATTTCAAAACTGTTTCGAAAGCCAGCAGTAAAGTAGAAATGTCTGATTTGGATGGTTTAGGTTTTGGAATGGGTATTGCTCTTTTGTTGGACACAGAGGACAGTTTTTGGAGTGCTTCAAAATCAATTGTAGTTCTAAGGGGATTTTCATTTTCAGTCAAAGTTTCTTCGGGTGAATCAGGAATGTTTATGATAGAAGGTGAATTTTGTGGTGTTGATATATGAGGGGAAATTGAGGCAGCATCTGAGTCTTGATAGTGTTCAAGATCAAGATCAAGAGCAGCTTGCAAGGCAGTTTGTGTTTCATTTGTAGGGGAACAATCAATATCAGAAAGTGGGGTGTCATCAATTGGTATGTCAAAGTCAGAGATATCTTGAGGTTGATGGGTTTCTGTTTCTGTTTCTGGTGGATATAATGAGGATAGGATGGATGCTACAGCAGAAGTTGCAGGAACTTCAGTTTGAATGGGAGTAATATTTTGAGGTGGTTCAGAATCAAGAGTTTGTTCAGATGGAATATCAGCAAAAGATGGTTGGCTAGGAGGTAAGGTGCTAGAAGGTGGTTCAGACACTTCTATATTTACAGCTTCTACTACAGTAATGGAATCAGGATTAGAAGCAGAAGACTTACCTGTTGTTCTAGATGATTTTTGCATCTTCTGAGAAGGGTCTTCAGCAGTCTTCCTTTTCTTTAATCTGAGAGAGGCAACATCTGGAATTTTTTGTTGGAGTTCTTTTGGGTTGAAGTCAGGTACCGTACCTTGACGCTTGCAGATATCCATATAGTCGAGGACAACATCTGCTGGTGTATCAGAAGAAAAGAGAGGAAAGCCTTCCAAAGGGATTCTTCTGGTGCTGATAATTTCTCTAGATTGAAGAGTGGGTTCTTGCTGAATAGATGTGATGAACTTCATCTTCTTCAGGTTTTTAGCATTCAAGGGTTTTCGAACGTCTGTTTCCAAAAGTTCAGTTTGTTTTAATTCTGCTAGGAAGTCCACTAGCTTGTTCTGACAAAGAATATCAGAAATTAATCGTCCAAAAGGAATCCAATCCCTTTTGGTCTTCTCACCATCCCTTGTTTCTTTCACAGCGACCCTAAGATTCTGAAAGAGTGTGTGTGCAAGATTGATTTTCTTCTTTTTGGAGATGAAGTAAAGGAGGAATTGCTGATCCAGATTGATGTAGTCTGGAGAATTGGTAGGTTTCCTGTGACAGATTGTCCCAAGAATAATTTTTGCCCAAATACGCAGAGGAGTCTTTAGGTCTTTGATCTTATTTGATGGTTTTCCAGCGGTGAAAATTTCTTTAGCAATCACAGCAGTGTCAGATACTTTGTCCATATCACTACATTTGATACCATTGCCATCAGTTTCAAAAAGTTTGACAAAATGGTCTTCAGAGATAATCACCTGTTTGCCAAGCACATAAGAGGTAACATGTGCGTCATTTGAATAAGCATACACCCAAAATTCTTTAACCAGTTTAGGAAAGACTGGTCCCATTAACCTGTCAAAATACTTTTCCCAGCCTTGAGCTTCAACATGCGGGAGGAGGTCAAAACCATTTTCCTTTAAACTTGTGAAATCCACAAACAACTCACACAGTACTTCCAATTTTTCAGTGGGAATGGAGAGAGTCTTTGAGGGTTCAACATAGTAATCATCCGAATAATCTTTGCGTTGAGATGATGAAGCCATTTAGTTACTAAGATGAACTGTTAGGGTTTAGGGTTTTAAAAAAGTAGAGAGAAAATAGGAGACTGAGAAAAGTTAGAGAAAGCAAGATGCGGGTAAAATTTGAAAGTGGGAAAGACACTTGATATAAATAAAAAAAATTAAGGCATTTAATCAGTTGAAAAGTTAGTGGGAAAAATTAAGTTTGAAAACATAATGATTAACAACATTAAATGCGCTGACATGGGGTAATGCGTAAACGATTCTGGAACAGTTACCCAAGAGATTTTCTTGCCTTTTTGGTGTCAAACCAAGCCGTATCAGATTCCAGAATCTCAACAGTTATCCTTCTGAGCGAACAGTTGCCAAGGCATGTTCTGTCACTCTTTAGAATGTGGACACGTGTTTTGATTCTGATGGAAGTCCTTAGAGCTTTGTTGACAGTTGTTGATTTGAAGATCTGCAAGTCAGTCCTTTGAACAGAAGTTCTAAGAATGAAACAATTAGAGCATAGAATCTTCTGGAATAATCATATAGAAGAGAAGTAGAAGAACTTCTAGAGATAAAACATATGATTAAAGCATTTTCATTCTGGACATAACTTCATGCTAAGGTTAGTTAGAATGAAATTAAATCTATCTTCAGAAAGGGGTTTAGTAAAAATATCAGCCCATTGGTGATTTGTGTCTATAAATTTTAACATTAAAATTCCCTTCTGAGTATAGTCCCTAATGAAGTGATGTTTAACTTCTATGTGTTTAGCTCTAGAATGTAAAATGGGATTTTTAGATAGACAAATAGCAGAAGTGTTGTCACAGAGGATTGGAATGTTACTCTCGTAGATATTGAAATCTTCTAGCTGATTTTTCATCCAGAGCATCTGAGTACTGCATCCAGCTGCTGCAATGTATTCAGCTTCTGCAGTTGATAATGCTATGGTTGGTTGTCTTTTGCTAGACCAAGAGATTAGATTGTCTCCTAGAAATTGACAACTTCCAGAAGTACTTTTTCTTTCTGTTCTGTCTCCAGCAAAATCAGCGTCACAATATCCTACAAGTTTATACTCTTCTGATCTTCTGTAATACAGACCAAGATTAGTAGTACCTTTCAGATATCTAAAGATTCTCTTAACTGCTGTTAAGTGAGTTTCTCTAGGATCTGATTGGAATCTAGCACATAAACATACACTGTATAGAATATCTGGTCTAGAAGCAGTAAGATAGAGAAGAGATCCAATCATACCTCTGTAGAGCTTCTGATCTACTTTCTTACTTACCTCTTCTTTCTCCAAGATACACGTAGGATGCATAGGAGTTTTGGATATTGAACTTTCTGATAAGTCAAATTTCTTCAGAAGTTCTTTTACATATTTGCTTTGATGGATATATGTTCCTTCTGATGTTTGATTTATTTGAATTCCCAGAAAGAACTTTAATTCTCCCATCATGCTCATTTCAAATTCTGCCTGCATAGATTTAGCAAATTCCTTTCCCAAGGCACTTTTAGTAGAACCAAAAATTATATCATCTACATAAATTTGACATATCAGAAGATCCTTTTTAATGTTTTTACTGAAAAGAGTTGTATCCACTTTCCCTCTGATGAACTTGTTTTCCAGAAGAAAATTACTTAGTCTTTCATACCAAGCTCTGGGAGCTTGTTTCAAACCATATAATGATTTTTTGAGTTTGTAAACATGTTCTGGAAATTTTGTATTTTCAAAGCCAGGGGGTTGGTGTACATACACTTCTTCATCAATATAACCATTTAAAAAAGCACTTTTGACATCCATTTGATATAGAATGATATTATGATTTACAGCAAATGATATTAGAAGTCTGATTGATTCTAACCTGGCGACTGGTGCATAGGTTTCTGTATAGTCAATTCCTTCTTGTTGACTATAACCTTGTGCAACCAGTCTTGCTTTGTTTCTGACAACTTCTCCTTGCTCATTTAGTTTGTTTCTGAATACCCATTTGGTGCCAATGATGTTGAATCCTCTGGGTCTAGGAACTAGATCCCACACATCATTTCTGGTGAATTGATTAAGTTCTTCTTGCATAGCCAGAATCCAATCATTTTCTGATAGAGCTTCTTCTACAGAAGATGGTTCAATCAGAGAGACAAGTCCTAGTAACGTTTCTTCAGAGTTTTTGAATGATGATCTTGTTCTGATTGGTTCATCTTTCTTCCCCAAGATTTTATCTTCTGGGTGATTAATATTGCTTCTGGAAAGCTTCTTCTGGATGGGTTCTTCAGGTGTTGACGGAGCAGTTGTATTGTTTTGAACTTTAGATGATTGATCTTTAGCATTTCTGTTTGTAGAGATTTCTACTTCTATATCTGCAGTAAATTCATTCTGCTTTGGCTTTTCATAACCAAGCTTATCATCAAATCTGACATGAATAGATTCCATCACAATACGTGTTTCTGTATTGTATACTCTGTATCCCTTAGAACGTTCAGAGTATCCTAACATATAACACTTTTGTGCCTTAGAATCAAATTTATTCAGAGTATCAAGAGTATTTAACATAAAGCAAATACATCCAAAAGGATGGAAATAAGAAATGTTGGGCTTTCTGTTCTTCCACAATTCATAAGGAGTCTTTTCAAGAATAGGTCTTATAGAGATTCTATTCTGAATATAGCATGCTGTATTTACTGCTTCTGCCCAAAAATGTTTAGCCATATTAGTCTCATTAATCATGGTTCTGGCCATCTCTTGTAAAGTTCTATTTTTACGTTCTACAACCCCATTTTGTTGTGGAGTTCTAGGACAAGAGAAATCATGAGAGATGCCATTTTCATTGAAAAATGATTCTAATTGTTTATTTTCAAATTCACCACCATGATCACTTCTGACTTTAATGATTTTTGATTCTTTTTCATTTTGAACTTGTTTGCAGAAGTTAGAAAATACAACAATTGACTCATCCTTGTGTCTAAGAAACTTTACCCATGTTCATCTGCTGAAGTCATCTACGATCACCAATCCATACTTTTTGCCATTGACAGAAGCAGTTTTCACTGGTCCAAATAAGTCAATGTGCAAAAGTTCTAATGGTCTAGAGGAAGATACAACATTTTTAGCTTTAAAACCTGTTTTTGAAAATTTGCCTTTTTGACATGCTTCACATAGAGCTTCTGAGTTGAACTTCAAATTTGGAAGTCCTCTGACTAGATTGAGTTTGTTAGGTTGAGATAATCTTCTCATATTAACATGTCCCAATCTTCTGTGCCAGACCCATTGCTCAGTTTCCACAGACATTAGACATTTTACATTTTGATTTTTTAATTCTGAAAGTTTTATTTTATAAATGTTGTTCTTTCTCTTTCCACTAAAAAGGATTGTTCCATCTTTATGACTAACAGCTTTACAGAACTTTTGATTAAAGATTATGTCATAGCCATTATCACTTAATTGACTTATGGATAATAAATTATGCATTAATCCTTCTACAAGTAGAACATTAGATATAGAGGGAAGATTTCCATTACCAATAGTTCCGGAGCCAATAATTCTTCCTTTTTGATTGCCTCCAAAACCTACGTGGCCTCCATCTTTTAATTCAAGACTTTGGAACATATGCTTTCTTCCCGTCATGTGACGTGAGCATCCAGAGTCCAGGTACCATGATTGGTGTTTCAGTTTTGCTGTTAAAGACATCTGCAACATACACAATTTTATCCTTGGGTACCCATATTCTTCTGGGTCCTTGTTTGTTAGATTTTACAAACTTCTGATTTATTTTTGGTTTTAAATCAGAACTTGTAGAACAAGATGACTCACTAGTGTATATAAGATCATGATTATGGCCATAGGTGAAATGAGAGCTTAAAGGAGTATTAGTATTTATGACAATGTCATCAATATTTTTTAACTTCAGAGTTTCTTTATTTTTCACATAGCCTATGCCTCTTCTTTCATTTCTGCTAACACCATAGATCATAGAAGCAATCTTACTTCTATCTATGCTTTTAGTAAGAAATTGTTGAAAACTATAATCATATTGTTTTATGATATTATCAGAGTTGATTAGATCTTCTAATTCAGATTTCTTCTGAGCCTTAAGTTTCTCAAAAGAATTTTTGCATTCAAAGAGGTTTTCTTTCAGCTCAGAGTTTTCTGTTTTTAGTTTTCTAACATCTTCTAATTCAGATACTAGACTTTGTTTAATGTCTTTGTATTTGAATTGAAGCTTCTGATATTTTTCAAGAATTTCTGAGAGGCTAGCTTCTAACTGAGATCTAGAAAATTTAGAAAATACCTCTTCTGAATATGATTCTAACTCTGATTCTGATAATTGAACATCTTCTGGTATGTTTTCCATTAATGCAATATTAGCTTGTTCATCTTCAGAATCTGACTCTGCTTCAGATTATTCAGAATCATCCCATGTTGCCATGAGACTCTTTTTCTTTTCTCTGCTGAATTTGTTTCTGGGTTTTTCTTTCTGAAGTTTTGGACATTCACTTTTGTAGTGTCCTGGTTCTTTGCATTCGTAGCACACAACTTCTTTGCCTCTGGGTTTCTTGTGACTAGATGTTGATTCAGAATAATTGTTTGATCTTCTGGTGTTTCTGAACTTCTTCTGACGATGCTTCCAGAGTTGTTGAACTCTTCTTGATAGGAGAGATAATTCATCTTCTTCTGATGAGCATCCAGAGCTTTCTTCTTCTTCTGCCTGTAACGCTTTAGAAATATGTTTGTTAGATTTAAGAGCTATAGACTTACCTTTCTTCTGGGGCTCATCTTCTTCTAACTCAATCTCATGACTTCTCAAGGAGCTGATCAGTTCTTCTAAGGAAATCTCATTCAGATTTTTTGATAATTTTAAAGCAGTAACCATGGGTCTCCAAGCTTTTGGTAAACTTCTGATGATTTTCTTCACGTGATCTGCTGTTGAGTAGCCTTTGTCCAGAACTTTTAGTCCAGCAACCAGAATTTGGAACCTTGAAAACATTTTTTCAATGGTTTCATCTTCTTCCATTTTGAAAGCTTCATACTTCTGGATGAGAGCTAGAGCTTTGGTCTCCTTGACTTGAGAGTTGCCTTCATGTGTCATCCTTAGAGAATCAAACATGTGTTTGGCTGAATCCCTGTTTGTGATTTTCTCATATTCTGTATACGAGATGGCACTTAGAAGTATGGTCCTAGCTTTGTGATGATTTCTGAATTCTTTCTTCTGTTGAACTGTCATATTTTTTCTTTCAATCTTCTGACCATCTTCTCCAACAGGGTGAATGTATCCATCTGTCACCATGTCCCAGAGATCTCCATCTAGAGCTAGAAAGAAACTCTCCAGAACATCCTTCCAGTAGTCAAAGTTGTCACCATTGAACATTGGAGGTTTAGCATTGATCTTGTCATTCTGATAGTCATTGTTAATTCCAGTTTCTGCCATGTGTTTATCTTCTGGATCTTTTACTGACACGGTTAAGTGTAATACTCAGAACCTAGCGCTCTGATACCAATTGAAGGTGGCAAAACACAAGGAAGGGGGGTTGGAATTGGGTTTTCTGGAATAATTAACAATAACTTCTAATGACACGTTTAATTTATCCTGGTTCGTTTGAACTCAAACTACATCCAGTCCACCCGCCAAGGTGATTTTGCCTCTACTGAGGTCTTAATCCACTATTCAATAAGAATACACACAAAGACCTATAGTCAATGTCTTCTTGAGTCTTCTGACCAACCTTAGTCACTCAAGGAATAGAATAACTATTACAAGAATAATAATAAAAACGTAACTTAGAGTGCTTCTAGATAAGCAGATATCACTAAGTGAAAGTTACAATGATAAGCACAAGATAAAATGATTTGCTTGAATATATGAGATATGTTGTAGTGCATTGCGTTCGTTGCTGATTTCTTCAAATGATGTCCTTTATATAGTTCTTGATAAAGTAGCCGTTGGAGACATCTTGAATCAAATTAGGATATACTTTAATACCTTAATTTCTTTCCATAAGTAGAGATACTTGTCTTTGTATATTAAAGAACATATTCTTTAATTAAAGTCTTTTAATAAGGATACCAGCATCTTCTAAGCGGAAATCAGAGATAATGAATAAGAGATGCGCAGCCAATAAATGTGCCATTTAATGCTGGATTCTTCTTTGAGAGTATCTTCTATAAGGTTTCTTTTTAGCTCATACGGATTACTTAAACAAGATTGTCTTCTACACAAGAGTAAATATATTCATTAGAACTTCTAATATGAAAGGCTTTGTTATCATCAAAACACATAGAGGATCAGAACCATATTTGTTCTAACAGAATTCTCAAACGAACCACACACAAACGGGATTGAGCACGACATATGTAAGAAAAAATGGATCAATCTAAGCTGAAAGACTCGTTTGAAGTTCGTGTACCTTCAATCGATGGACGAAACGAATCAACAGGTATGAAACGCTGTTCTTCTTTTCTTCTTCTATGTGAGCGATTTCTTTCTTCTGATTGAGGATCGTGTTGTGGATTTGCTGTTTATGTGGTCCGCAGGTCGATGATGACGATGTGGTGCGATGGTGAATGATTCGAGGAAGATTCTGTGTTGATGATTCATGACACAGGTTGATAACGATGAGAGGTTCTGTTAAAGTTGTGTAAAGATTGTTGTCGTGAAGAAGACGATAAAGATGAAGTCGTGCGTAAAAAGTGGCGATGATGATAGAAGGTGGAGTCTTTCGGATGAGTTATGCGATGAAGGTAATGATTTCGGTTTCAGTTATTTGCCTCTGATTCTTGTTGCGACACACTTTGTTTTGTTATGATAATCTTTTAATCTTTTTCTAAATCGCACTTCTCCCTCTGGTTGTTGTTGGTTGTATCTGCAGGTTTAATGAGTGATGATATAGGATTGATGAAGAAAGTTCGAAAACGTAGAGAGTTCGACGATTGATGATGCAAAATTGATTGAAGACGTGAATAAGTGATTGAAGGGTTGAAGGTGGAGGTTGAGGAGTTAAAGAAGAAGACTTTTAGTTTTTTGAAGTTGCCTAGAGTTTCATAAGAAGGAGTTGATGATGATTGGAAGATTATGCAGATGAAGATTTATTGAAATTGTTGAACATGATGAGTGTAGATTCGGATTGAGAATTGTAGGATGAGGAATCAAAAAAAAGAATGGAGAGAAAAAAATAGTGGAGATTCAAGAATGAAGTAGAAGGTGGAGAATGAATGAAGAAGAAGCAAGGAAATGGTGAAGAGTGAATGCAGGAGATAAAGGAAGAAGAAGTTGAGGGATGAATGAAGAAGAGGAAGAAGATTCAAGCCCCCATAATGAATGTGAAAATCCTGTTTTTATAGAAGATCACTTGAAGGTTTAGAAAAAGTTCTATGTAAAATATGTTATCTTTCAGTTATGGTTTGTTAGGGATTATGTTAGAACTTTGGGTTTGTAACTATTTTTGTATTGAACTTTGTAGGTTTTTATGAAGTGATAGTGATGTTGAGGTTGCGGAATTCTTGATGTTCTCCTTCTATTTTGTACTTCTGAATCAGCCTTGAAGTGTTGATGGTGTCAAAATATCCTGAAGAGGAGATTGAACTGAGAGAGAGAAAGAGAGAGAGAGAGAGAGAGAGAGAGAGAGAGAGAGAGAGAAAGAGCCCGCTAAGAAACCGATTGAAGCCGTCACTAAATTTCTCGTTATCAGTTGGAATTTTTTCGCCATATCAGTTTTTTTTTGTTTTTTCCTAGTTTTTCTGTTACAATTCTGATACATCAGTTTGCTGCACCGTTTCTTTTTTTCTATGTATCTTTATTCTCTTTTTTTTAATTGCTTGGTGTATCCATGCATTTAAGTTTACCACAAACATCTGAATTCACGAAACGTCATTTTTTTATACTGCATAAATTTTGGTCTTCAGAATATTGGTCTTTTCCTTTTCTTTCTGCAGATGTATCCATTAATATGTAACTTTAATCGAGTTTGAACCCATTACATCTCTTGTGATGAAAGATAGGCTTTTAATTTTTGCAAAATTCGCCTCGAAATGGCGTAAAACTCATTATGCGTCTTTTCCATAATCCCTCGTGTATTACCATGGATCCATACTTTCCCTTTGTAGTGACGACTTGAAACAATCTCTAGACCTGGTAATTGGGCATGAAAATTCCTTAACAATGGCCAACACTAAACTTGGAAAGAATAATCCGCCACAAGCCATAAAACCATCATGTTACAACCTGATTTGAGAAAACATGGATTACAAAACAATAATATTATTTTTTTTGAAATCTAAGTTTGAGTTTTAGCATATCTTCAAAGCAATAATCTAAACACTAATGAGGTACTATTTTGTAATGGATCCACCACACTCTTTTTTATTTATTTATTTAGAAAAGATTGACGAATGGTCTAAAAATATAGCCCACAACCATCAACCCGACAAAGCCAACAATATTTGATACCCTTAAGGACTCTTAAAGTTAATAACATTATCTTCGTGATCCTTGATAATAATAAGGCCTCAGTCCTTGAAGGAGACGACTTCATACATTGACGACTCTTTGATAACAAGAGCCTAAACTAAGTCTCAACTCAAGTGTAATAGCCAGATAAATCACCTTTGAATATGAGAATTCAAATCATAAGAAAGTAACTGATCCCATGCCTTACTCAATACAAATGAGTGATTGTGAATGTTGTGACCTAATGGGAGAATGCCGATGACATTTGAAGCATAAGCCAGTTAGTGGTAATAAATAGGAGGGAAAATTTTGGGGTGTTACAGTTGCCCCTATTCAATCACTATTGACGTGAATGGATGATAGGAGTTGCTTTCAGACATTTGAGGTATGCATGGATTGAATACCAGAAACAACCAGAAAATTTGCACTCTGTGACAGAAGAACAAGGAAATAAACTCAACCAAATGAACTCTACTTGGATATTATTATGATGGTAAGAATCATAAACGGGGGATTCCTTTTTGAGTGATGCCAGAAGCCTACTGACTTGCCACGCTGCGGGTGGACTTTGAAATTATGTCTTTTGAACCACACTAGACGACTACTAGTTTGCCACACTGCGGGTGGAGTTGTGATATGTTGTCACCCTGAGGATGGACTTTTGCCAATCTACAGTTGGACTTCAGATACTTTGCCACACGGCGGGTGGAATTTCGCCAATTTGCGGTTGGACTTCAAGATACTTTGTCGTACTACGGGGTACTTTTGCCACACTACGAGGGACTTCTGTTCGCTACGGGAGACTTTTGCTCGCAACGGAAGACTTTTGCCACACTACGGGGGGCTTTTACTCGCTACGAGAGACTTTTGCTCGCTACGGGAGACTTTTGCCACACTACGGGGGACTTCTGCTCACTACGAGAGACTTTTGCCACACTACGGGGGACTTTTGCTCGCTATGGGAGACTTTTACCATACTACGGGGGACTTCAGCTCACTACCGGAGACTTTTGCCACACTATGGGGGACTTTTGCTCACTACGGGAGACTTTTCCACACTACGGGGGACTTTTGAATTTCTGCCACACTACGGGGGTTGTTGCTCACTACGGGAGACTTTTGCCACACTACGGGGGACTTTTGAATTTCTGCCACACTACGGGGTTGCTGCTCACTACGGGAGACTTTTGCTACACTACAGGGGACTTTTGCTCGCTACGGGAGACTTTTGATACTTTGCCACACTATGGGTGGACTTTAGAAATTTGCCACACGCAGGTGGACTTTAAGAATTCGCCACCCGAAGGATGGACTTTGGCCAGTCTACGGCTGGACTTTAAGAATTTTCCACCCAGAGGATGGACTTTGGCCAGTCTACGACTGGACTTTAGAAATTCGCCACCCAGAGGATGGACTTTGGCCAGTCTACCGCTGGACTTTAAGAATTTTCCACCCAGAGGATGGACTTTGGCAAGTCTACGGCTGGACTTTAGAAATTCGCCACCCGGAGGATGGAATTTGGCCAGTCTATGGCAGTAATTTAGAAATTGGCCACCCAGAGGATGGACTTTGGCCAGTCTACGGTTGGACTTTGCAAGATATCAAACTTGGATTATGTTGGGTATGCATATGTTGAATTGCATGGCATGATTCCCCATGACACTGGGGATGCTAGGTTTTGAACATGCCAATGAAATGACGCAAGTGCAAAGGGAGTTCCTGATGCGAAAATAATAAGTCCATGCTGATTCGGCTTAGAATGCAATGATCGCGGATTCGATCTCGAGAAGCCTTGTGGGGATAACATCTTTGCTGGAGAAGAGCATGAATAATTCATTTGTCCCGAATTATCACCTTTGTTAAAAATAAATTGGACTTTAGATTTGAGGAACCTGCTTGGGGATACCACAACTACTGGGGATTAAATCTCACCCATAAGACTGCTGGGGGATCTGCAACTTTTTGATTTAGAGAGGGGAATGTCTTGTCAAGGCTCTGCTGAGGAGAACTCTATGTCTATCCGAATTTTCCAAACCTCTGTGGGGAAGGGTGTCGCTCCCGGGATTTTCATCCTAGTACAAACGCGAAAGTGGCGCGGAAAAGGTAGAGTCGCCAGCCAGGCATTTTTATCCCGAAAGAATGGGAAAAGTAATGTTGCACAAACCTGAGGAAGAAGGAAAGGACAAGGTCTTGTGAACCAAAGATCTGGGTTCGGGAGTCGGTTACGACCTGGGAAGGTATTAGCACCCCAGACCGTCTGCCATACACGATGGGATCCACGCTTGTTTGTTTGTTTCAAAGGGTGAGAAATAATTGATGCTGAATAAATGAACTGCTAACTAGAATGGGAATGTAAATGAGAAAGGGAACTAGAGAAAGAGAATAAAAGGAAAGAGGGGGAAATGTAGGGAAAATAAAGAATGCGCTCGAACGGGCCCTACCCCGTTGCCTACGTACCTCATCAGGAAAATGAGGATCAGAGTCGACGTAGTTCGCCTAACTAAGGCGGGAACTATTTTGTGTTTTTTAGGATGACGTTGCCATAGCTCTAGCTCAGGTGTTATCGGCTCTGACTCGAGGGTGTTTACCATATCGCTGTTTGAACTGTCGAGGCAAGTCACATTCGTCCGCAAAGATTATGAGATGAGAATAGAAGACGCGATGTATTTGTTGATTGTCTTTTATGAGAAGTGTTTTGGATTTATTATTTGTGAAGATAGTCTCATGATTAGACTTGTACATCATGCTAGACAAGCCCACACTATTCCAAGATGGAATGAATATGAGTTCCCCATGGAATAAGGCTATGCACAAGAGACTATTTCAATCCTTTATTAACTGTCTTTTGGATTTTCGTTTGAAGATGAGAGAAGAAGACTCAAATCGGAAAAGGACAAAAAACTAAGGGGGACTAAGACCAACCCTAAGTTATTTATTATGCACAAAAGGGAGATCCTAATGGTTTATGAGGTTTTTCTGTTCCTAAGGAAGAAAAGGAAAAGAAAAAAGAAAAAGGATGCAACTTACTTCCTAAGGAAGATAAGTTGATCCTAACAAAGGGGGTTCCTACCAATCACAAATATGGAAGGAAAAAGTGAATTAAATGCATAAAGAAAATGCATAAAAATTTAAAAGGATAAAAGGATAAGGTGTAAGGAAACATACCTTTCCCTCCCTACAAAACAAAGATTAGTGTGCATTTTTTATTTAAAGATAATAAATCAAACTCACACCAATTAAATCCTAATAACTCTAGGACTCAATCTAAACTCTATCTTAATTCTAGAGAACTAAAAAAATGCTAAAACAAAAATTCAACACCTACTACAGCCTCTAAAGTAACAACCAGCTATGAAAACAATGCACAACACAAGGCAACTTTCTACAGCCATCATACAGCATGAAAAGATAGGTGTAAAAAGTCACATACAGCATGCAAACATAACAAATAACATGTATTTTACAGCACCTATATGCAAAGTCGGCTATGAAATGTAAAATGCAGATTTGATTATTTTCATTTTTTTAATGCACAAACTTAATGAAAAATGTACCAATTAATCATGAATATGCATTTGAACATAGATCAATATACACAAATGAGTGACATAATTATTTTGGGAGGATTATGCAAGAATGCACCACATGATTGATTATGCAACAAGTATGCAAAATATGGCACATGAACATGGCATATGAACATAATGAGCATTGATCATGAATATACAACATGATAGATCAACAAGAATGTCAAGCTCAATGCAAAATTCAGAATTGAATTAATATGAATGATATGATCAAACATGTAACCAAATGCAACCAAATGCACACATACATGGTTATGTGAAATGAAACATATATATAGATACAATGAAATGCAAATGAGTTAGCGAAACATGCGAAAGATGCAAAAAGAGAATGCAACATGATTATTTACATGCCAAATGATGCATAGACATAGCAACAAAATGCAATGAGTCAAATTATACACAAATGAAAACATAAACACATAATATGCAAAATGAACGGAAATGCGTCGGAACGACTCGAAATGGGGGAATAAGATGTCGAAACCAACCTAGAAAATTCCCTAAAATTAGTACCTACACATGTATAAACATTAGAGGCACAAAGAAGCAAGAATAAGCAAGCAAATAAGCAAAAATTCTGAATTTCTACAGCGTTAACCGGTTAACCAAATGGTTAACCCGTTAACGCACCCTAGACAACACTAAAAAAGGCCAAAAACACATGCGTTAACCGGTTAACCAAATCGTTAACCGGTTAACGCTGAACAGAATGTGAAAAATTGTTTTAAAATAAGTGCTTTTGGCCAACAACTTACTTCTAAACAACCCTAACACACACCTAATCATATTAACACGAATTTCTACTCAATTAGGGCTTATTTGCACATGCTAGAACCTATAACAAGCTACACCCTAACTTCTAATCCATTAAAAATCCATAAATCGCAAGCAACACATAACGAAAACATAATCGATCACAAGCAATACGAAAAGCACTTAAAGAATGCCAAAATGGCGAGATGAAGAGAATAACTTAAAGCTAGCATGGTTTTAGATTACCAACCTACGAAGCGGAGAAGTGCTTCAGTAAATGTTGCAAGAATCGGAGCTTGATCGAAGAGAAAACCAAGAAAACCGTGAATCCGCAAAATAAATGCGTTCTTGATGCTTGAACCTTCTTGCACTTCCGATAAGTCGAAATCTTTACAAAAATCAGTTGCTTCTTCTTCTACAATCCACAATTCAATGGAGGTTGGAGGCTAAGCTTTAAGATCTTCAAGTTTCAATGTGAAACTTGAAGAGCTTCTTCAAAAAAGCTTTGGTGAAAAGGGAAATGGAGGAAAAGTGAGAGAGAGAAAAGTGATTCTTGAAATTATGAGAAAGTGAAAAAATTGGGAACAAAACTTGGGAACCTTTTGCATTGAAGTGATTAATGATTATATAGAGGCTAGGCTTGGAGCTAGGTTTGGGAATGGAGTTAGGTTTAGGAATGGAGTTAGGTTTGTAGTTAGTTAGGGTTAGGGTTGGAGAGGGAATATTCCTTGGAATATTCCATGGAATACTCTAGAATGTTGTAGAACATGGTAGAAGCATCCAAGGGAAAAGGAGTGGAATTGAAGTGGAAAAAAATAAGAGGGGATGAATGAAAGGAAATGTGGAAGGAAAGTGGAAGGAAAATAGAGGGAAAGGTGAAATCTCCCCTTTTTTTGGTTGGTTAGCTTGGAAGTGGTTTGGATTATTTTTGGGATATTATTTTTCTCTTGAACTCCAATGTTTGGCAAGCCTCGATTGACCACACACCTCATGTGCATGCAAAAGATGATGAATTATTTATTTATTTTTCGAATGCGATGCAATGATATGTGGAATGATGTGGGAATGAAGCGTAAATCGCTCGAGGTTGATAATAAATAAGAGGGAAAATTTTGGGGTGTTACAAAGGGAACCGTTTAGCTGGTTGCCGAGAATACATGAACTCTTGTAAGAAATACTTCACTGTGGGAAGAGAACTCTCTGTTTGGGGATTATCAATCCTTATTGCTCTGCTGGAGCAAGGAAATCTTCTGTAATCTGTTGGGGAAGAGAAATTTGTCTGAGATCTGTTGGGGAATAAGATCCACCCTAGATTTGCTGAGGAATAGGATCAAGGAAACCTGTTGAAGAGAAAAAGTTTGGCGACTTTACTGGGGATAACTTCCATCTGTCTATCGGGGATAACAACATTGAAACACGTCCTGCTAAGGAGGAAGGATTTCAAGTCGTCTCGTTTTGGGGATCATTTGCTTTTTCCTGGACTTTACCTTAAGAGGATTTTACAAAAGACTTAGTGTCTTTAAACTCTTAAGTATTGCAATGAATGCATAAATTGGCGTAATAACCTTGCTGAGGAGGTAGCCATTGTCAACACAGATGGGCTTGTAACTGTTGGAAGAGCTGAACGAGAGAATCAGCTTGGCGAGCGACCACTAGATGAGTAATGGACTCAATCAGTAAAATTTGTGACAAAAGGGTGACATAGAAATACTTCAAGAGTAAAGTTGTCTTGGTACTCTGAATTCTGGATAGATGCTTCCGATTGTCTGTATTCGGGAAAGAGTGAATTCTCGTGCTATCGGGGTGGCTTGCCCCAGTAAGATTATTTGAATAGTTTTGCACTTGATTGACTAATCTTTGCTCTTTGAGAGATTTGAATCTCGAAGTGATTTCCCCAGTTTAGCTAACTTTTGAAGAGATTGCTCGACGTAATTGCCCCAGATTGGCTAGCTCTTACCATGATTGGATGGGAAAATCCTTACTCAATGGAGCTTTCTCGGAAAAGTGCACCTTGATGTGACTGTCTTTCAGAATTTTTAGACTTCTCAACTTGGCAAACAAATGTATGCAAGCAGAAAATGTTTATTCTTAGAATGAAAATTATAATGCAACACACATGTTAATCTTGAAGTATTTATTGAAAAGGTGTCGCAAACCTTTGTGAGCAAATCACTGGTTAAGATACGACATTTTTTTTTAATAAATGAAAGCATGCACATGCAATACCAATAAAGGTCTTTTAGCATAACTCATTGGAGTCAGGAACGTTATCTCGTGGTCGTACGCTCTCAAAATAACCCTGTTTCAGTTAGGACTTTTAAGGGTTGTATCGTGGCCTGGTTCATGGTTATAGAAACAAAGGATATAAGCTCAAAGTTTATTTGTGCCCATCCCTCTTCATGATGTCATCCATTCCTATGTTCAGCTAATTTTCACAAGCGCTCACCTTTCGTAAGGGTTTCGTGTTTGGTTGAGGAACCTTTGCTGCTATCGGTTCAAGCACCACTCAAGTTATTATTTAGAGTCAGTCATCCGTTTGTCTTTCCTGTCTGTATCACACGACTTTGTTCTCGCTTAAGGATCTTTCTTGTGTAACCCTTTTTGCATTTTTTTCCTTTCATTCTTTTTCTTATCCCTAACTTTTTCCTGGACGGATTCTTGTGAATCTTTGATTGTGAAATCCAGCGGGATGCCCTAATTTTTCTAAGTTGCTTGTTTTCAAGTTTCGACTTAGCGGGCTTTGTCATTTCTTTTTTTTTCTTTTTTGAACAGCGTTTTGGGGTAACACTTCCTTCGAATACAAAGGGGATTCCATGGAGAATGGGAGGAGAAGGACTTTTGCGCGGTTTCTCAACCATGTAGCAAAAAGATTATACGTCTTTGGGTCCACTTTCCCAAAATCTTTCTTTCCTCTCATCATCCTGACTTCCCAAGCCTGGGATGCCTGGATACACAACTCAATGTTTCCTTCTGCCGGAAAATACAATGATTCAGCTATCTCCTTAATGGATGGTGAATCCTTCAAAGGGTAGCCAAATTGCTTCCTGGCCAGCACAGGATTGTAATTTATCCCTCCTTTCCTTCCGAGCAAAGGCACATTAGGAAAATTACCACAACTGGTAATAATCTCCTTCCCCACCAGATTTATATTACTTCCCCAAACTATGTCATCCGAAGTTAAACCCATCAATCTTGTAGACCACTTCCATTCTCGCTTCAAATCTTGGAAAGGCCCTGACTTTGGAAGTTGTCTAACAAACCAATCAGCAAATAAGGGAGCACATTAGTTCACATACCCCTTCATCTTCTTGTTCCTGTAATGAACATTATAATAGAAATCTCCTAACAACATAGGCAATGGGTTTCTCTGGATGAATATGACAATGGTTTCCGTGCTAATCAAACCTTTCTATCCTAGAAATAAACTTGTCACATATATCATCAAGGCTAGCAATGCGTTGAACTCTACCCACTTGCTTCCTACTGCCAGATTTTGAGCTTCTATAACAAGAAAATCCAAGGAAATACCTTTACCTTCATTGGCTTATATCCCTCTCTTGACTTTAGAGATACCCAAATGGCTGGCACCAGCTATGTCTTTGCACGAAGGAATCTTCTCTAATCCGTAATAAGGAATACCAACTCTGATAGGAACCCTTAGGATGCTGGAAACTTCTTCTAAGGTAGGAGCCAAGATGTAATCTAGAAACACAAAGACTCGCAACTGAAGGTCATAGAACTGTAGAAAGGAATGAAGGATATCCCTCTGATCAATTGTAGGCTTATTCACATAGTCCAGAATCTTCCCATACTCTTTCTTGAAGTCATCTAGAACTTTGTCATTCATCAAACTGATCAGTTTCTGAATACTCTCGGTGTCTGGTTGCAGGAAAGTGTAATGCACATTCTTCTTTCTGGGAGTTTCCATTTCTAAAGCAAAAGTTCGACCGGGAACTGGGGATAGTATGAACCCTGAGAATGAAAAAGAGCACAAATGATTAATGATGTGATGATATTTATGCAAGGCAATACATGTGATCAGTGGCGTATCTGTGTAGTGCAGATCAGATAATCAAGTGTTTGTGCAATAGCAATCACAATTTCTCTGAACAAAAATCCCGGATCTCAAAACCAAAGAACCAGATCATAACACTGAACAGTACTGGAAAAGTGGGTATGTTGGAAATTTTAGGGTTCCTGCAAACCTGTAAACCCCTCCCATCTCACGGGTGTGCTACTCGGGTCAAACATCACGGACTCTTAAAGTCGAATGGCTATAATACATTCACCATTTCTGAGAAATGGCTCATAACCAGATCAGGGAATTGGTTTAGCATTATGTACTACTCAGGGAGGTCTCAATTGAGTCCAAGGAAACAAGCATCCCTCATAAGTCCCCATCTTCAATCATTGAATCGAGAAACAATAGTACATTCAGCCCTTGGGATACAATACTATTGTCATACGAACAGTTTGCCTTGACTGGGTTCCTATGAGAGAACCAGGCCATCCTATGTGAGTTCCATGTGGGCCCTCGGATGCGAGATGGTTTGCCAACAAATGTGGTCTGCCACTGTCATCACTGGAGAGGGATGTTTCCACAAAGTTCCTCAATGATCGGTCCCCAGCTGCACATAACTATCAAGGTCGTGTAATGATCAAGAAACATTCTTGTATCAAAACATTTCCAAGACAGTTGCAAGTCTGCGTGCAAAATTCACTAATACCAACATTGAAAAATGTCATGAAGCCAAAGTGGAACCATTCTAAGTCCTAGGGGCACTTAAGCCAGGTATTTGGCTTATCTCACAGTAACAAATCCCATCCCATGGAAAAAAAAAAAAAACCAGACAGTCCAGTATTTATGATGCATGTGAAAATAAATACTGAAAGCAGTAAATAAATGATGTAAAGTAAAAACAATAAAGCTAAACTAAAGCACACAGAAGCTCATAGATAAACACCCAAAGAAACAAAAACAAACAGGCTCTAAGATTTACTCTCATATGGGAAACCAGAGATTCTAGGTTCGATCCCCAGCAGAGTCTCCAGCTGTCACTCCTAGGATTTTCATCCTAGTACAAACGCGAAAGTGGCGAGGAAAAGGTAGAGTCGCCAATCAGGAATTTTTATCCCGAATGAATGGGAAAGGTAATATTGCACAAACCTAAGAGAAAAGGAAAGGACAAGGTCCTACAAACCAAATATCTAGGTTCGGGAGTCGGTTACGACCTGGGAAGGTATTATCACCCCAAACCGTCTGTTGTACCCGACGAGATCCATGCTTGTTTGTCTGTTTCAAAGGGTAAGAAATAAGATGTTGTTAAAAAAAAGAAATGGCGTGCATCCTCATAACAAGCTTAACATACTCCGCCGCCGGGAACGTTCGTCGAGGAAGACAAAGATAAACGGACTAACAAGCGTGGATCCTGTCGGGTACGACAGACGATCTGGGGTGCTAATACCTTCCCAGGTTGTAACCGACTCCCAAGCCCAGATCTTTGGTTCGCAAGACCTTGTCCTTTCCTTTTCTCTTTGGTTTGTGCAACATTTCCTTTCCCATTCATTCGGGATAAATATGCCTGGCTGGCGACTATACCTTTTCCGCGTCACTTTCTCATTTGTACTAGGATGAAAATCCCAGGAGCGACACCTCTCAATGAGCTACTATGCCACGGGCAAGGCATAGAGCTTTCATACAAAAGAATAGAAACATAAAACCATTACTCTTGCAGTTGAGTGACAGAGACAATTGCTTAGGCTGACTAATTACTGAGTTGCACACCCGGGACACATGACTTTATCCATTCATCCAGTTCACAATCACTATCAACTGTTTCATCTTACACTGCACAAATGGTGCCGTGATCAACCCATCCTGCACTTGTGAAAGTAATCAGGCCTTTCAGACCTCTAGCGCTCTGACTTGGCATTGATTGGCAAGGATTATAACCAACCCCAAACATATCCTTCTTCTCTGGGACTTCAATCAGTTTTCCTCAGCCCTTGTTCGTACCTGATTCCACAACCTATCAGGCTTTCTTGTAGGATGAGATTGACACCCCCTTCTTCTTATCCTCAGAAAGAGCAACTGATGACAATGTACCCTCGGTTCTGACTGGCTCGAAGGCTTGACAAGGGGTTTCAACAATCTCTCCATCCATCTCTACATATTTGAACGAGGAAAAGTGACTGATGAAGATGTCTTCTTCCCCTCACACTATAACGATTTGTCCTTCCCATACGAATTTGAGCTTTCGGTGGAGGGTTGAAGACACAGCTCTTGCTGCATGTATCCAGGGTTATCCCAGCAAACAGCTATACACTGGTTGGATATCCATAACATAAAAGGTAGTATTGAAAACTTTTGGTCCTATCTTAATTGCTAGTTCCACTTCTCCAAATACAGACCTTTTTGAGCCATCGAATGCCTGGACCACCAATCGGGAAGAGGCCCAACCCGACGGGCAAAAGGTTCACACCATAGGGCAAACACATAACCCACTAGTTGGCATTAGGGAAAACCGCGTCTCCCCATATATGACACGTCACTTAACTTTCCACTATTATCTCCTAGAATATAGGGGCAGTTGGACCAATGGCAAGACCACATGCTGGGTCTTATACGCTTCTACGCGTTCCTTGGCAGTTCTTCCTTGGGCCTAGCTGATCCAGCCCAAGAAATAACCTTTGCCCAGCGCTGGGGGCACACTATAAATACCCTTTCTCATTAGAGGGCCAGGTATTATGAACCTATTATTATTATTCTACTTCTGTATCCATACTCACTTAAGAATCGGAGTGCCTTGCAGGTACACCCCCACCTTCTCCCAATCAACTGTCACGTTCGTTGCTCATCACCTGGAAGGCCGTTCTGATCATGTAAGATCACTTCCCATGATCACTTATGATTCTGATGACATTTCTTTCCCTCTCTCTTTAATTTTTTTGATAGAGATCTCTAAAGACTTCAAAAGCTTCTGATTTTTCTCTGATGAAATTTATCCAGATGTATCTTGAATAGTCATCGACTAGAACATAAGCATATTTTTCCACCAAGACTTTCTACCTCATAGGTCTCATCAAATCCATGTGAAGAAGTTTTAAGACTCTTGAGGTGGTAAGATGTTGAATCTTCTGATGTGACATCTTAGTCTGCTTTCCTAATTGGTATTCTCCACAAACTTTTCCTTCTTCAATCTTGAGCTTAGGAATCCCTCTGATAGCTTCCATGGATATGATTCTCTTCATTCCTTTTAGATGCAAATGTTCAAGTTTCTGATGCCAGAGTTTCACTTCATCTTCTTAAGCAAGCAAACAAGAGGAGATATAACTTGATTCTTGGGATGCCCATAGATAACAATTGTCCTTATATCTGACTCGCTTCATGATTAATTCTCCTTTTCCATCTGTCACACGACATTCAGATTTGGAGAAATTGACTTTCAGTCCTTGGTCACATAGTTGAATAATGCTAATTAAATTGGCAGTCAGCCCTTTTACAAGTAGCACATTGTCAAGTCTAAGCATTTTTGTGCAGTCCAGTTGTCCAATTCCCATGATTTTACCTTTGGCTCTATCCCCAAAAGTGATAAAACTAGTAGTATGGGGACTCATATTCACCAACAGTTTCTGACTCCTTTCATATGTCTTGAACATCCACTAAAAATATACCAGTCATTTTTTGTTGAAGCTCTAAGAGAGTTATAAGCTATCAAGCTTTTGGTACCAATCTTGGGAATCCATTGCTTTCTGAACTTAGATATCTTATGAATTAGAACATGCTGAGGGACAGGCTTAGGATATCCATAGAGTTTGAAATAGTAGGGCTTCAAGTGACTAAACTTTCCACAATAATGACACCTCCATTTACGGGAATTTCCTCTTATGTAGGTGTGCTCCCGGGATTTTCATCCTAGTACAAATGCGAAAGTGGCGCGGAAAAGGTAGAGTCGCCAGCCATACATTTTTATCCGAAGGAACAGGAAAGGTAATGCTTCACAAACCTGAGGAAGAAGGAAAGGACAAGGTCCTACGAACCAAAGATCTGGGTTCGGAAGTCGGTTACGACCTGTGAAGGTATTAGCACCCCAGACCGTCCGCTGTACCCGATGGGATCCAGGCTTGTTAGTCTGTTTCGAAGGGTGAGAAATAAGATGTTGCTGAACAAAAACCGCTACTAGAACTGGAATGAGAAAGGGAATTAGAAAAGAAAATGGAAAGAGATAAGGGGGAAATGTAGGGAAAATAAAGAATGAGCTCGAACAGGCCCTACCCCGCTGCCTACGTACCTCATCGGGAAAATGAGGATCAGAGTCAATGTAGTTCGCCTAACTAAGGCGGGAATTATTTTGTGTTTTTTAGGAGGATGTTGCCATAGTTCTAACTCAGGTGTTACCATCTTTGACTCGAGGGTGTTTACCGTATCATTGTTTGAACTATCGAGTCAAGTCGCATTCGTCCGCAAAGAGTAGGAGATGAGAAGAGAAGACATGGTGTCTTTGTTGGTTGTCTTTTATGAGAAGTGTTTTGCTTATTCGCTTGTGAATATTCTCATACTAAGACTTTTTTCATCGTGGTGGATTCCTTACACCTCGCCCCTAAACGAGATGTGTATAAGTAACCCACAACAAAGTCTCATGTCGTATAAGAACATTCAATGTTTATTAGGTGTCTTATTGTTTATCTTTATGAGAAGAAAAAGAGACCCAAATCGAAAAAGGACAAAAACTAAGGGGGACTAAGACCAACCCTAAGTTATTTATTCAATACCAAAATATATCCTAATGTTAATGTGATTTCTAATCCTAATGAGGAGAAAGGAAAAGAAGAAAGGAGAATTAGAATGCAACTTACTTCTTAAGGAAGTTAAGTCGACTCTAACAAAGGGGAAAGCCTACAAGCACAAGCATAAAATGTAGAGGCAAATGCAAATAGAAGGCATAAGGAGTAAAAGGATAAGGTGAAGAAAGCGTACCTCAACCTCCCTACAAAACAAAGGTTAGTAGTGCACACATGTGATAAAAAGTAATGGGGTAAACACGTACCAAACAATTCCTAAGGATACTAGGACCTAAACTAGACTCAATCCTAAGTCTAAATGTACTAAATAATATGCTAAGCTAAAACCCAACAGCTGTTTACAGCTCTCGAATACACAAACAACTATTAAAAGTAATACATAACACAAACAGCTTTCT
This sequence comes from Lathyrus aphaca, assembly GCA_963966055.1. Classification (NCBI taxonomy): domain Eukaryota; kingdom Viridiplantae; phylum Streptophyta; class Magnoliopsida; order Fabales; family Fabaceae; genus Lathyrus; species Lathyrus aphaca. The sequence continues at coordinate 413,771,070 of OZ014525.1, forward strand.
ACAGCTAACATACAACATGTAAAATAGTTGTAAAAAGTATGAATGTACAACAAACAACACACATTTAACAACCACTGCTTCAAAACACAACTATGAAAAACTAGGCAGATTTGACTCATTTTTAATTATGCATATACACAAGTGTCAATACATGAACATACATCACTTCATCATTAAAGAAAATCAACAAGCATGGTATATGCATGGATTTATAAGTATGTGAGCATTTTCAAGACTTGATTTCAAGAACATTCACAAAGTAGAACAATTGTGCATTTTCATGATAAACACATATTGGAAAATAAGCACAAGGTGAAGATGCATTCATTGCGACCAAGTAACCAAGTGAATATGTATCATGGCATACTCAAATCCAAATTAAGCATCAACATGGAAGTAGTAGCAAATAGGCAAGCAAGAATGTGGATGAATCCTTTATTTTCAAGCAAAACACAATATGCAATTATTTATTCCTATAACCAAAACTTGCATTGATCACACATACAGTTCAAACAGAATTTTAGATCATTATTACCATGCAAGTGAAGAGGTTCAAACATGGTATCAACTTCATAATCCATTAGGAGCACAAGATCATCCTTTAAGCACAAAACCGGAAACTAACGAAACGCATGTCAAAAGCTACCACAAATACAGAACCTTGCCTTAAAAATGATCCTAATAATTCTCTAAAATCAAGATATATGGATTTACAAAGGTTAAAGAAGCAATGGCACATGAATATGCAAGCAAACAACCAAAAATGGCAAATATGTACAGCGTTAACCGGTTAACGTTATAGGTTAACCGGTTAACGAACCTAAAACTTACGCAGCCAGTTTGAAAATACACGTGTTAACCGGTTAACCCCAACGGTTAACCCGTTAATACTGAATAAAATGGGAAAAATTAGTTAAGAAAAGAACTTCTAGCCTACCAACTTATTTTCAAAATTTCCTATTGTCAACCTATCAAATAATCACGAGTTCTACACCTAGAAGCAACAATTTAGCACTCAAGGAAGCCACATGTGTAACACCCCAAATTTGCCCTCTCATTTTTATAGCATCTAGCATATCATTTTCGTATTTTTGCACTGCATCATTAGCATAGAAAAAATGAAACATGACATTCATTATTGAAGCATAGCATAAGCAGGCAGTGATTTCAGTTCATCGATTTGATTCAGATGGATGTTTGACCTAACATTGGTCAAACTATCGAGGGGTTGTTTTAACTGCAAGTCATCTGCATTTGAGGTTATTTTTCAAGATAGTGCGTCCAAAGCTAAATTGTGGTGTGCATAATTCTTCAGTGTATCAAGTAGTGGTTCGTGTGAAGTTTGGTTCAAAAAATTTCAGTCTTATCATGATTCTAGGTTCAGTTGTGCGCATCTACGAATTTATCTTCTCAGGGATTTAATTTAGATTAAGTTGATATGATTCGTTTCATTTGATCAAAGATCCAGAGATAATTAAGTGGATGGCCGTATTTCAGTTTCAAGCCGCTTAGTGGTGCGTGATTGACTTTTATCTGAGATTGTGGAATGGTGCAAGTTGGTTCAGGGATTATGCACTGTGGACGATACCTTTCATAAAAAAAATTATTTCACCTTTTCTTTTATCCGATCCATTTCGATTTTTTATTACCCAATTCCAATATTTGTTCTATAACCCATTTTCGATTTCTTTTTTCCATTTTTCACAAAAAAAATAAATAATAATAAATAGATCCATTTTGTTTCATATATCCATTGTATGTTTAGTCATTCTTTTATAAACCATTTTCTTCATTACCATATAATTCTTTTCTTTTCAACACAAAGTTTTTTTATTAAGAAAAATGTTATAAGGCCCATTTGTCTTAGAGCCCTTTTACTACACCGAAATATGGCAAACAAAACAAAAAGTAGAAAAAGGGGGAAAGAGATAGTGAAGTCACGTTTTCTCCACCTCTACATGTCAGCAAGCCTCACATATACTTCACTATCAAAATGTAACATTTTCCATGGTAAAACGAAAAAAAAGAAAAGGAGAGACTCACGCGGATAGCACTCAAAAGATAGTCCAGCATCACACTTGCCTTACCTCATCAAAACACATGTACCATGATTCAAAATGCAAAACACACGCATTACGTGGGCTAGCCAAGGAATTCAAAATACAAGCTCCATTCTTACACTAAATAAGAAAAACGCAATGAAAAAAAAAGAAGTAACAGAATTTGGAAAAGAAGAAAAGAGTCCATAACAGAAAAAGTTTGTTAAGAGGGAGAATTACATAACAACCAAAAAATAACAGAATGAAAAATTGGAAAAAAGAGAGTAACAGAATTTGAGAATTTCATCACACTCCTCATACCAAAATCGTTTTCAGATACTCTTCATCAGCAGAAAAAGAAAGAAAAAGAGAGAGTTTTGGGTAACAAATTCTGCTTTCAAGTTTGATACAGGTGACGCATAACAAAATTTCAGAGGGAACTCTTTGCAATAACCGATTCCATCACGCTCTTCACGATCATACCGAAACTGCTTCTCCTGCTTCCAATTCAACGCCAGAATCAGCAGGCCACGGCTTCGGTAGAAAAATCATCAACGGCATCCTCATATTCGTCATCACAAACTTGACGTCGAGCTTCGTCAAGCTTCACCGAATCTCACCATTATCTTCCATCAACTTGCAAGCTTCTTTAATGTCATCATCGCAATGAACCAATAACAGCTTCGGTCGTCATCTCATACAATAAACAGAATCGATTCTTCATTGATTCTCTGCACATCAATAACGTAATCCTCATCAACATCACAGAGTTGGCGTTGGTTTCATCATCATCATTGTCATCTTCATCGTTGACACGGTCTTACCTTCATCAACACCATTGATCATCAATCCAAGGGAATCAATGAAGACAGAGTCGAATCTGCCAAAGAAAGGAGGATAAGTCGAGACGGATCGAATTCGGACGCGTTAGTTTTCCTTCATCCACGCAACGGAAACCGTGTTGTTCGTTGTATAATCAAAACAAAGTTCGCCATCGCGAGTCCGAGTTTGTTTCCTCATCGCAAGGAATCATCATCAGCTCCAGTCAGCTCCGACATTCATCACCTCTGGTTTTATTTTCCGTCGCCGTTGATTCGAAGAAGCGCCGGACTGTCTCCGGTAGGTAAGAGCTCTCGAACTGGCTACTCATTGATTGTGCGTTGGCTTGGTTGTTCTTGTTGCTGATTGTGCCGATCTTTTCGGTTTGGCTGAAGTTTTGTGATTGTGTTTTCGGATTCGGATTGGGGGGAGGGTTTCGATTTGGATTATTGTGTTGTTAGTTCGGCGGTGGTTAGGTCATGGAAGAGGTTGAGGAAAGAAGTCTGGCGGCGGCTAGGTTATGTTGAGGAAGAAGAGAGGCGTGTTCGTGTTTTGTTCTTGGCTTTACTGATTTGTTGATTGTGTTTTTATTATTAATAGGAATTTGAAGTGTAAAATTATTTATAAAGAGTTATTAGATTTTTGTTAAGTTTTATTAAGAAATAAAAAAAAGGATTCTGATAGAGATTGAGATAAGAGGATAAGAGGGAATCTGTGATTAGTGATTTGGCCCCTACCGGAGGTGACACTTGTCACCGTCTGGTAGGGCTTCCCCTCCAATCGCGTGTGTCCACCATAGCAGGTGTCAGCGCAGCTCTTTGCACCCCCCAAGGCCTATTCGTGATTTTTTCTAACTAAATTCACTGCTGTTCGCACCACCCCTAACCTTGGCCCAATCATTTTCAGCCCACTTCCTTTCTAATCTCACTCTTTCTCAAATTTTTTTTTATTTGTTTTCTCTTTTATTTCGGTTTGCTTTTAATTCGTATAAAATACAAAAGTTCATCCAAAAATTCCCAAATAAATCATGGATACCCCTTTGTGTCTCTAAAATTTTGTCACATTTTTATTTTATTTTTTTCATTGATCCACGTGCCAGAATTAATTCACCAATGTACATAGCTTCATTTGCTTCTTTTCTTGACCAGTCTGTCTTGTCCATTTTCTATAGACTTCAAGTTTTGGAGTTTTGATCCCATTCTTTATGCATTGTGTTCCTAAGATCCTGTAGTTTTCATGTGATTTTTCTCAGAATTTTTAGAAAATTATTTCTTGAGTTTTGGTCTGGTATCTTGTGATGTAAGTTTTCTGTCCTAACTTGTGTTTGTGCCTCCATTTGACCTAGTTCCTTTCTGAATTTTTGCAAATCCTTTTGGCAAATTGATATAATGTGTTTCTTGATCATTTGGTTTCAGTTGTAGAATTTTTAGATGGCTGGTTGATTATTTGTGGATTTTTGTTCTCACCTTGTCCCATTTTTGCTTCTTTTGGTTTGTTAGATCTCTTATAAGCTTAGAAGGGCACTTGTGCCAACTTTTTCTTCTCATTTGGGGTTCCTTTGGGGTATGGATACCTTCCTGGCCCTAGGATAGATCTTGGTTCTTCTAAATTTTTGAGTTTGCTTCATATTCAAGTCATTTGTTTCTTTAAGGGTTTAAATTCCATCTTTTGGTTCCATGGCTTCTATTTTGATATTGTTTGGTATTGTGTGACTTCTCTCTTCATCTTGCTGGACTCTTAAGCCATTCTTTATGTCATTATGATTCTGGTTTTGAACTTTGTGCTTGCATTTTATGTGTTTTGTATTACATCCTTCATAAGTGCGCATTTGTTTCCATATGTATTCATGTTGCCCTATTTTAAGTCATGAGCTTCTCATCTTTATTTCTTTGAGTTGAATTAGCATTAAGCATTTGTTTACTTCATTTCACTTCTGATTGTTGGATGATGTTATGTTAATTTGTTCATTTTTGTTCACTTGTGCATGCTAACCTTGCAGGGGCTATGGTAAGTGTGAGATGTGGGAATTGAGTTCCACATCTCTAATTCTTATCTCTTCCTTTTATGTTTATGTGAACTAACTCTCTTTTGCTGGGCCTAGGCCTTTCTCATCCCTTCTTCTATCTTCTTCTTCCTTCTTCATTAGGATAGAAACCTCACTAACCTTTAGGATATCCATGCATGTGAATACTTAGGATTATTTTAGTCCCCCTTTAGAATTTTTCCTTGAGATCCTTTGGTGCTCTCTCTTCTCATCTTCAAAGGTAATTCTAATTCATTTAATAAAGGTTGAGTACTTTCATGTGACATGAGACTTTGCTATGAGATGCTCACGTGCGTTCCATTTCGGGGCGAGGTGTGAGTCATCACTCGTGGTGGATAGGTCTTAGCATGAGTACCTCACAAAGAAAAGCTAAAAAACACTTCTTAACCAAAAAACCACAAAAACACTTAATAATGGCAATAGGCCAGTGTGCTTAAGCCTTCACTTGTGGGACTAGCTTTGGGGATTTCCTCCATAGATAGGTGTGCCTCTTGCGCATTCCATTTCGGGATGATGTGAGATGTACACATCCCATTGAGTAAGACTTAGGTACACTTACCTATGCAAACTCTCACTCATAAAAGCTTCTAAAAAACACAAACAAACAACAAACGTCTCTCCTTCGGGAATTCTTTTCTCATCTCATTCACTCCTTACGTGAACTTGCTCCTACTTGTCACCTTGCAAGACGGTTACGCACTCGTCGTCCGAGTCTGCAACACCTGAGCAATGGCATAGGCAGTTCAAGCCTTTAATTCACAAGCAATTTCCCTTTGCCACCCCTAGTTAGGGGAACTACGGCGTCTCTGATCCTCATTGTCCCGATGAGGTACGTAGGCAACGGGGTAGGGCCCGTTCGAGCACAATCTTTATTTTCCCTACATTTCTCCTTTGTTTCTTATTCAGTTCTCTTCCAGTTCCAGTTTCATTTTCATTTCTTTTGCTGCAGTTTTCATACCCTCACCCTTTGAAACAGTTTCTTTTGCAAGCGTGGATCCCGTCGGGTACGGCGGACGATCTGGGTGCTAATACCTTCCCAGGTCGTAACCGACTCCCGAGCTCAGTCTCTTTGGTTCGCAAGGCCTTGTCCTTTCCTTCTTCCTCAGGTTTGTGCAACATTACCTTTCCCATTCTTTCGGGATAAAAATGTCTGGCTGGCGACTCTATTTTTTTCCGTGCCACTTTCGCGTTTGTACCAGGATGGAAATCCGGGGAGCGACAGCTGGCGACTCTGCTGGGGATGAGACACCAGATAATCTCTGGTTCCCCTGTGAGTCTCTCCTAGCGCTTGTGTGTTTTTGTTTCATTGGGTGATTTTTGTTTGAGGTGGCTTGTTGTATTGTATTGTTGTTTGTTTACAGCTTTATTTACAGTTTTCAGTATTTATTTTCCGCATCATATATATCATACTGGACTGTCTGGACTGGTTTTCTGTTTGGTGGGCTTGGGTGATACTGTTTCTGAGAGATAAGCCAAGTACCCGGCTTGAGTGCACCCTAGGATTAGAGTGGACATATTGTACTCGCATGTGGCATGATGAGTGGCGATGTGTTTCACGCCCAGATTGCGACTGTCTTGGAAATATCTTGTGTGGGGATTTCCTCCACTTCGGGATAGGACCTTGATAGTTATGTGCATCTGGGGACCGATCATTGTGAACCTTTGTGGAAACAACCCTCTCCAGTGGTGACAGTGGCAGACCACATTTTGTGGCAAACCCATTCGCACCCGAGGGTCCACTGGGGACTCGCATAGGATGACCTGGTTCTCTTATAGGAACTCAGTCAAAGCATCTGGTCGTATGACATTAGTACTGTATCCTACGGGCTGAATGTACTATTGTTTCTCGATTTCAGTGCTTGAAGCTGAGAACTTATAAGGGATGCTTGTTTTTCCCGGACTCAGCTGAGGCCTCCCTGCGTAGTACATAATGCCTAACCGATTCCCTGATTTGGTCATGAGCCATTTCTCAGAAATGGTGAAAGTATTATTGCTATTCAGCTTTGAGAGTCTGTGATGTTTGACCCGGAGCATACCCGTGAGATTGGGAGGGGTTTACAGGTTTGCAGGAACCCTTGACCTCAACATACCCTTCATCATCAGTGTGATCTTATGTTTTGATCCGGTTATTATGATCATGGAGTTCTTGATCCTTGGTTTTGAGTTCTTATCAGATGGTTATTATTCAGAGGGCATATATCATCAGTTGCTCGGTTCTCAGTTCAGTGTTCCGTATCCAGACAGACACCAGTTCTCGATCACTTGTCAGCTGCATACATGCCATCATAGCATTTTAGCATACATGTTCAGTTATTTCCGAGGATCTCATACCTGAATTATTGTTGTTGGATTTTTGTATCATAATGTGGATCGAAGAAGATAGATTCTTTGGAAATAACTGAATATGGCATTTCATACCATTTGCATTGCATTTCTGTTTCACAGGCAGAGCTCATTTGTTCTTTGTTCACCATCTTCAGTTGAGACTCCGGTTCTCGTATCAGACTTGAAGCAACTTTTGTGAAGATCGTGGATCCTGGAGAGCAAAGCCAGTCTGCAAGTGTTGGATTGACAAAAGATCAGTGGGACCAACTTATAGAGGCTATGATGACTTTGGCAAGGCAGGATGACCGTAATTCCGCTCAAGCCCAGCCTGTACAGACCCCTGTTGGGAATCCAGATGTGCAAGAGCGCCAAGTCGCCCGAAGTGGACATTCTTCTTCTGTTGATGCTGCAGATTATCACAGTTTTGCTTTCACTATGCCAGATCCTCAAGAGGCAATCCCTGTAGCGAGAATCCAAGATCCACGAGTTGTGGAGAGGGAAGAGAGATTTCGTGTGTTGGAGGAAGAGATCAAAACCCTTCAAAGTCGTAATGTCATTGATCTAAGTGCTGCAAGCATGTGTCTGGTGCACGGCCTTGTAATACCTCCAAAGTTCAACGTGCCGAAGTTTGAAAAGTACAAAGGGGATAGTTGTCCAAGGCAGCATTTGGTGAGATTTTGCAGAAGGATGGCCTCACATGAGCATAATGACAAATTGATGATTCATTGTTTCCAATACAGTCTGAGTGAGGCATCGTCAAATTGGTATATGCAGTTAGAGAGCAGTAGTATTCAGTCATGGTCAGACCTAGCCAATGCATTTGTAAAGCAGTATGGCTACAATCTTGACAGGGCTCTTAGCCGCATGAATTTGCAAGTTTTATCCCAGGGAGGTGGTGAATCTTTCAGAGAGTATGCCCAGAGATGGAGAGAAGTAGCTGCTCGAGTGCAACCCCCGCTATCAGACAGAGAATTGGTTGATCTTTTTATAGAGACCTTACAGGGGCCGTACTTGGAGAGGTTGAGTGGCAGTGGAACTTCAAGTTTCTCGGACTTGGTGATAGTTGGAGAACGCATTGAGAGTTTTATCAAGATGGGAAAGATCCAAGGCATTTCAGGTAGCTCAGCTGAAGAGAATGAATCCGTTATCAGTTCCCAAGATAAGGATGTGATTGATGCAATCTGGGAAGATCCTCAAACTCCATCGACTTATCCACATTACCCATGCATTTCAACTGCTCAGAGTCAGCAATATTCTGAATCCGTATGTCAGATTTCAGTTAACAGTGAACCTCCTCAGTATCAACAACGACCATGCCAACCGCAACATACTCCACAAAGGCGTCGTTACTACACTAAGAGATCCAAAAGGTATTTTGATCAATTGCCAGTACCATACAGTCAGATACTCCCATGCCTGATCGATAGTGGATTGATAGTGCCGAAGAAACTGGGTCCGGTACCTTTTCCATATCCACCAAGTTTTGATCCCAATGTTCAATGTGGATTCCATGGCAACGCACCAGGGCATTCAGCTGAAGAATGTAAGCCTCTCAGGGATAAGGTTCAAGATTTGATTGAGTCTGGGTTGATTTCAGTGACGCCTCAAGGCATTCAAGTTAACAAGTCTCCGTTTGGTCATGTGGGTTCGTCGGCTCATGTTATGGAGGAATTTATTGAAGATGTATGTGAAGGTGATTCTCAGTTTGATTCTGAAGAGCGGCTGTGTACCTCATTTTGATCCAAATTGAGGGGAACTACGTCGCTCTGATTCTTCATTGATCTTTGGTCAATGGAGATACGTAGGCAGAAGATCGTCAGGTCTTTCCGAGCAACATTAGGTGTCAAAATTATGTGGCAATTTCATCTCAGTGTCACTCTTCTCTTCAGACGTCTTGTGTCAATGTTTGAACGTCGGAAGCTTCAGGTCAGAATAATTGAGAATGAAGTATGGTGCTGACACGTGGTCATTTGATTGAAGACTGCAAATATCATCAAGAAAAGTGCTGACTACTGAAAGTATTCAAGATCAACCGGTCCAGACGGAGTCAAGTCTCCTCAACAATGGCATTGCTCAGTTTCTTTACTGCATTTTCATGTGTCGCTTTTATATATTTGTGTGAACATTTGTATGCTTGCATGAAACTTGTTTATTTTGAATGTTAATTAATGAAATGCACATGTTTTTCTTGAAGTAATGCATCCGTATTTTACTTTTTAATTTGATGTATGCATTGCAATACCAACTGTTGTTCTTAAACTCTGTGATGGAGGATGACGAAATGAAAACGCTAAAATCTCCAATTGAGTGCTCTTGAATAAGACCCTGTTGACGATGTACAGGCATTGTTTCAAATTCCCAAACACCGGAGATATAAGGGAGATAAACCTTCGTTAAACCCTTTGAGCCTTGAAGTAGGAGTTTCTTTTCGCATGAAAAAAAACCCTCACATTTAACCCGGGGCAGGGTAGGTGTCAGCTAGTTGGACCAGACGTTCATGCTTCCAAAAAGGAGTGTATCTGAGGATCCCTAACATTTCATTGTACCAAATCAAGAGGTCCAAAGACCGAAAACCACCATGGTTATTCCTCAATAAAAAGAAAGTGAGACAGTCACAACACTTACAAAACAGTCAAGACAAACAGTGTCACACGACTTGTTCGAAAAGAAAAAGAGAAAAAAGAAATAAGTAGCCTGCTAAGTCGAAACTTGAAAACAAACGACTTAGGCAAAAATTAGGGCATCCCGCTGGACTCCAATTGCAAAAGATTCAAAAAGAATCAGTCCAGGCAAAAGTTAGGGATAAACAAAGAGAATGAAAAAGCAAAAAGATGAAAAGGATTACACAAGAAAGATCCTCAAGCAAGAACAAAGTCGTGTGATACAGACACGAAAGACGAAGGGATGACTGACTCCAAACAACAACTTGATTGGTGCTTAAACCGTTAGTGTAATTGGTTCCTCAACCATCACAAAACCCTTTTTGAGAAGTGAGTGCTTGTGAAAGCTAGCTGAACATAGGAATGGAAGGACATCACGAAGATGGGTGGGCACATATAAACTTTGAGCCTATATCCTTTGTTTCTATAACCGTGAGCCAGGCCACGATACAACCCTTAAAAGTCCTAACTGAAACAGGGTTAATTCGAGAGCGTGTCGTCATGAGATAGCGTTCCTGACTCCTATGAGTTGTGCTAAAAGACCCTCGTTGGTATTGCATATGCATGCTCATTTCATAAAAAAATATTATACTGTCTTAACCAGTGATTCGTTCATAAATGACATCTTTTCAATAAAAGCTTCAAGACTAACATGTGTTGCATTAGAATTTTCATTCTCAGAATAAGACATTTTCTGCTTGTATACATTTGTTTGGCGTCAAAGAAGTTCACATATGGAACCTCAGTCTAGAAGCTTAATCTTGCCAAGTTGGGAAGGCGGAAACTCTTGAAGGACATTCATGTCAAGGGGCACTTTTCCAAGAAACTCCTTTGAATATGGACTTTTCTAACCAGTTGGGTTAAAGGTAGCCAATCTAGGGCAATCACGTCGATGAATCTCTTCAAAATTCAGCCAAACTGGGGCAATCACTTCGAGATTTAAATCTCTCACAAAACAGATAGTCTGGGTGTTTATTTACAAAGTAATACTCGTACTGGGGCAGGTCATCCTAGAAACACTAGAAGTTACTCTCTCTAGAAGATGGTTAATCAGATGCACATACCCAAGGTTCAAAATACTGGGGCAGAACACCTCATGATGATGCGAGATCTTGGGGAAAATTCCTTCGTGGACCATACAGTTTGAGGTGTTTACTTCGAGATATTCAAGAGTTTGAAAATACTGAAGCATTTCAGATGCTAGGTTTTCTGTAAAATCCTCTTGAGACAATATTGTGGTATGCAAGGCCGTTCCCAGAATGAATGTCTGATGATTTATCCCAGTAGGGTGTTTCCCTAGTCAGAGAATTTATCCACAGTTGTTACGGTTTCTTCATCATACACGGCTAAGGTCCAATAGTCATTGGCATCTTCAAGGTTAAAGTCCGATCTTTGTTGGCATCTCTTCAGCTATGATATGTTGGCATATATATGCATTCAGCCTCTCACTTCAGTTGAGTATGACAATTTTCACTCTGGTTTTCTTCGACCCTCGAGTCGATATCATCGCTTCTGTTTTCTCAACCCTCGAGTTGATGTTGTTTTGTTTCCTTCGACCCTCGAGTCGATGTCATCGCTTCTGTTTTCTCAACCCTCGAGTTGATGTTGTTTTGTTTCCTTCGACCCTCGAGTCGATGTCATCGCTTCTGTTTTCTCAACCCTCGAGTTGATGTTGCTTCATCTTGTTCCACGACCCTCGAGTCGATATTGTCATCTTGTTTCCTCAACCCTCGAGTTGATGTTGTTTCGTTTTCCTCGACCCTCGAGTCGATGTTGCTATTTTATTCCCTCAACCCTCGAGTTGATGTTGCCTTGTTATCCTCGACCCTTGAGTCGATATTGTCGCTTTTGTTATCCTCGACCCTCGAGTCGATGTTGTTGTCGCCTTATTCCTCAACCCTCGAGTTGATGTTGTTGTGTTCTCCTCGACCCTTGAGTCGATATTTCCGTTTCTTACGACCCTTGAGTCGATATCATAGTCTTCACATCTTCAACCCTTGAGTTGATACCCATTGAGTCTGTCATAAAAGAAAATTCAAAAAAAAATCATATCATCCTAATTCAACCACTCGATTCATTTATGCCCAGGGCAAGTGTGCATATCTTTGTGCTTACAGGGCACGGTATTTCGCAGTGATGCGAGGTTTTTCAGGAATCCTCGCGAGACAAATTCTTCCACAATCCAGGCAGTCTGGGGCAGTTATGTCAAGATTCGACGAATCTCTAAAGAGTTTGAAGACTTGGATATTTTGGATGTCAGGTCTTCTGTAAAATCCTCTTAGGTTGATCCTCAAGCAGTCAACTAGTCCAGAAAATGCAAGAGGTCACTAGATGATATTCCCCACAAAGTTCATATTGGATTTTCATCTCCGTTTGTGAAATATTTCCCAGCAAAGTTGCAGTACTTTTGGGTATTTGATGATACGGCCAGGTATTCATCACCGCAGTCAGAGTTGAGTGTCCAGACTTCTTGACTTGTCTTCCCCTGCAGAGTTGTATCTCTTGCTGCCAATCAAGCATTTGTCTACCGCTCGGTTGCGTTTGTCAGCACTCGGCTGTGTTATCCCTAAGCGGAGGTCTCCCCAGCATTGGTATTACTGCTTTATTGCTGCTCGTCTTCATCTTTCAATACTCGTCCGTGTTAGCCTGTTGGTATTGCTCATTTTCTTTCTCCAGCAGTGGTTCTTGATTACTTCGATTTAACATGTCCGCAATTTCAAACGCTCGTCTGTGTTTGATTATATCAGTGGTTGATTGCTCGTCTGCAAATTCCACCACTCGTCTGTGCTTGGAGAGGTATTATGTTGCTGTTGATTCTCAACACTCGTCTGTGTTGCGATACCTCTGTTATTACTCATCTGCAATTTTCCAACACTCGTCTGTGTTTGGTTATGATAGTTGATGTTGCTCGTCTGCAACTCTTCAACACTCGTCTGTGTTTTGACATGATATTTGTTGTTGCTCGTTTGCAGCCTCCCAACACTCGTCTGTGTTTGGTGTTGGATCCTTTGCTGCACTCGTCTGTGCCTTGATATGTAATTTCAACTGTTGCTCGTTGGTAACTGTCCAGCACTCGTCTGTGTTTGGTATGCCTGATATTTGTGGATACTCGTTTGTATCATTTCCAGCACTCGTCTGTGTGTTACCTTCTGAAGCTCGTCTGCTTTGCTTGGATACTCGTCTGTATCGTCCCAGGCACTCGTCTATGCTAGCTTGCATATGTATGTGAGGATTCACTGTTTATCATGATATTAATAATGCTACTTCAAATGCTCGTCTGCGTTTGAATTTCTGGTATTCGTCTATATCAGTGGCTGATACTCGTCTGTATCATTGCCTCGAGCACTCGTCTGTGTTTCTCTGATCATCGTCTGGTACTCGTCTGTATCACTGACTTTTGGCACTCGTCTGTGTTATCTTGATGATCATCCAATACTCGTCTGTATTGAAGAGGTTTCAAATCCTGACAGTGGGAATTAAACGTCAAAACAATTTCCGGAACCTGCGTAAGGGTTATCCGAAGAAGACTCGTCCGTCTTATTCCACTTATCTGCGTAAGGATTAGTGAAGGAGATTCGTCTATCTCAGGTTACTTGGGAGATTCTTAAGGGCTCGTCCGCCCTCTGCACCTGGCGTCACAGGATCGTTTGAAGACTCGTCTGTCTCTGTTTATGTTGTGAAGTGTTTGAAGACTCGTCTGTCTCAGATTGTTGTATTGCAGCGTTTTGAGGACTCGTATGTCCGGTTCCTGGCGTCACAGGAATGGTTGAGGACTCGTCTGTCCAGTTCCTGGCGTTACAGGATTGTTGGAGGACTTGTCTGTCTTAGATTTTATGCTTGAAGTGTTTGAGGACTCGTCTGTCCAGCTCCTGGCGTCACAGGATCGTTTGAAGACTCTGCTGTCAACATGTTCTTACTCCAGATATCAGTTTCAACTTGGAAGAAGCTCGTCTGCTTCTTTCTCCCCTGCAGTCCCCAGAGCGTCATCTGGCTGGGTTTATTTCCCAATTTTGCATTCTTCGTCAGAGTGCAAATTTCTGGTTCTCTTGGTATTCAATCACAGTTTATCTTGAATGTCTGATAGCCGTTGCTTTCATCCTTTTCAGATTAACTGATGATTGAATAGGGGCAGCTGTAACACCCCAAATTTGCCCTCTCATTTTTATAGCATCTAGCATATCATTTTCGTATTTTTGCACTGCATCATTAGCATAGAAAAAATGAAACATGACATTCATTGTTGAAGCATAGCATAAGCAGGCAGTGATTTCAGTTCATCGATTTGATTCAGATGGATGTTTGACCTAACATTGGTCAAACTATCGAGGGGTTGTTTTAACTGCAAGTCATCTGCATTTGAGGTTATTTTTCAAGATAGTGCGTCCAAAGCTAAATTGTGGTGTGCATAATTCTTCAGTGTATCAAGCAGTGGTTCGTGTGAAGTTTGGTTCAAAAAATTTCAGTCTTATCATGATTCTAGGTTCAGTTGTGCGCATCTACGAATTTATCTTCTCAGGGATTTAATTTAGATTAAGTTGATATGATTCGTTTCATTTGATCAAAGATCCAGAGATAATTAAGTGGATGGCCGTATTTCAGTTTCAAGCCGCTTAGTGGTGCGTGATTGACTTTTATCTGAGATTGTGGAATGGTGCAAGTTGGTTCAGGGATTATGCACTGTGGACGATACCTTTCATAAAAAAAATTATTTCACCTTTTCTTTTATCCGATCCATTTCGATTTTTTATTACCCAATTCCAATATTTGTTCTATAACCCATTTTCGATTTCTTTTTTCCATTTTTCACAAAAAAAATAAATAATAATAAATAGATCCATTTTGTTTCATATATCCATTGTATGTTTAGTCATTCTTTTATAAACCATTTTCTTCATCACCATATAATTCTTTTCTTTTCAACACAAAGTTTTTTTATTAAGAAAAATGTTATAAGGCCCATTTGTCTTAGAGCCCTTTTACTACACCGAAATATGGCAAACAAAACAAAAAGTAGAAAAAGGGGGAAAGAGATAGTGAAGTCACGTTTTCTCCACCTCTACATGTCAGCAAGCCTCACATATACTTCACTATCAAAATGTAACATTTTCCATGGTAAAACGAAAAAAAAAGAAAAGGAGAGACTCACGCGGATAGCACTCAAAAGATAGTCCAGCATCACACTTGCCTTACCTCATCAAAACACATGTGCCATGATTCAAAATGCAAAACACACGCATTACGTGGGCTAGCCAAGGAATTCAAAATACAAGCTCCATTCTTACACTAAATAAGAAAAACGCAATGAAAAAAAAAGAAGTAACAGAATTTGGAAAAGAAGAAAAGAGTCCATAACAGAAAAAGTTTGTTAAGAGGGAGAATTACATAACAACCAAAAAATAACATAATGAAAAATTGGAAAAAAGTGAGTAACAGAATTTGAGAATTTCATCACACTCCTCATACCAAAATCGTTTTCAGATACTCTTCATCAGCAGAAAAAGAAAGAAAAAGAGAGAGTTTTGGGTAACAAATTTTGCTTTCAAGTTTGATACAGGTAACGCATAACAGAATTTCAGAGGGAACTCTTTGCAATAACCGATTCCATCACGCTCTTCACGATCATACCGAAACTGCTTCTCCTGCTTCCAATTCAACGCCAGAATCAGCAGGCCACGGCTTCGGTAGAAAAATCATCAACGGCATCCTCATATTCGTCATCACAAACTTGACGTCGAGCTTCGTCAAGCTTCACCGAATCTCACCATTATCTTCCATCAACTTGCAAGCTTCTTTAATGTCATCATCGCAATGAACCAATAACAGCTTCGGTCGTCATCTCATACAATAAACAGAATCGATTCTTCATTGATTCTCTGCACATCAATAACGTAATCCTCATCAACATCACAGAGTTGGCGTTGGTTTCATCATCATCATTGTCATCTTCATCGTTGACACGGTCTTACCTTCATCAACACCATTGATCATCAATCCAAGGGAATCAATGAAGACAGAGTCGAATCTGCCAAAGAAAGGAGGATAAGTCGAGACGGATCGAATTCGGACGCGTTAGTTTTCCTTCATCCACGCAATGGAAACTGTGTTGTTCGTTGTATAATCAAAACAAAGTTCGCCATCGCGAGTCCGAGTTTGTTTCCTCATCGCAAGGAATCATCATCAGCTCCAGTCAGCTCCGACATTCATCACCTCTGGTTTTATTTTCCGTCGCCGTTGATTCGAAGAAGCGCCGGACTGTCTCCGGTAGGTAAGAGCTCTCGAACTGGCTACTCATTGATTGTGCGTTGGCTTGGTTGTTCTTGTTGCTGATTGTGCCGATCTTTTCGGTTTGGCTGAAGTTTTGTGATTGTGTTTTCGGATTCGGATTGGGGGGAGGGTTTCGATTTGGATTATTGTGTTGTTAGTTCGG
Source organism: Lathyrus aphaca (assembly GCA_963966055.1). Classification (NCBI taxonomy): domain Eukaryota; kingdom Viridiplantae; phylum Streptophyta; class Magnoliopsida; order Fabales; family Fabaceae; genus Lathyrus; species Lathyrus aphaca. The sequence continues at coordinate 413,787,384 of OZ014525.1, forward strand.
CGGTGGTTAGGTCATGGAAGAGGTTGAGGAAAGAAGTCCGGCGGCGGCTAGGTTATGTTGAGGAAGAAGAGAGGCGTGTTCGTGTTTTGTTCTTGGCTTTACTGATTTGTTGATTGTGTTTTTATTATTAATAGGAATTTGAAGTGTAAAATTATATATAAAGAGTTATTAGATTTTTGTTAAGTTTTATTAAGAAATAAAAAAAAGGATTCTGATAGAGATTGAGATAAGAGGATAAGAGGGAATCTGTGATTAGTGATTTGGCCCCTACCGGAGGTGACACTTGTCACCGTCCGGTAGGGCTTCCCCTCCAAACGCGTGTGTCCACCATAGCAGGTGTCAGCGCAGCTCTTTGCACCCCCCAAGGCCTATTCGTGATTTTTTCTAACTAAATTCACTGTTGTTCGCACCACCCCTAACCTTGGCCCAAGCATTTTCAGCCCACTTCCTTTCTAATCTCACTCTTTCTCAAATTTTTTTTTTATTTGTTTTCTCTTTTATTTCGGTTTGCTTTTAATTCGTATAAAATACAAAAGTTCATCCAAAAATTCCCAAATAAATCATGGATACCCCTTTGTGTCTCTAAAATTTTGTCACATTTTTATTTTATTTTTTTCATTGATCCACGTAGTTTTCATGTGATTTTTCTCAGAATTTTTTGCATTGTGTTCCTAAGATCCTGTAGTTTTCATGTGATTTTTCTCAGAATTTTTAGAAAATTATTTCTTGAGTTTTGGTCTGGTATCTTGTGATGTAAGTTTTCTGTCCTAACTTGTGTTTGTGCCTCCATTTGACCTAGTTCCTTTCTGAATTTTTGCAAATCCTTTTGGAAAGTTGATATAATGTGTTTCATGATCATTTGGTTTCAGTTGTAGAATTTTTAGATGGCTGGTTGATTATTTGTGGATTTTTGTTCTCACCTTGTCCCATTTTTGCTTCTTTTGGTTTGTTAGATCTCTTATAAGCTTAGAAGGGCACTTGTGCCAACTTTTTCTTCTCATTTGGGGTTCCTTTGGGGTATGGATACCTTCCTGGCCCTAGGATAGATCTTGGTTCTTCTAAATTTTTGAGTTTGCTTCATATTCAAGTCATTTGTTTCTTTAAGGGTTTAAATTCCATCTTTTGGTTCCATGGCTTCTATTTTGATATTGTTTGGTATTGTGTGACTTCTCTCTTCATCTTGCTGGACTCTTAAGCCATTCTTTATGTCATTATGATTCTGGTTTTGAACTTTGTGCTTGCATTTTATGTGTTTTGTATTACATCCTTCATAAGTGCGCATTTGTTTCCATATGTATTCATGTTGCCCTATTTTAAGTCATGAGCTTCTCATCTTTATTTCTTTGAGTTGAATTAGCATTAAGCATTTGTTTACTTCATTTCACTTCTGATTGTTGGATGATGTTATGTTAATTTGTTCATTTTTGTTCACTTGTGCATGCTAACCTTGCAGGGGCTATGGTAAGTGTGAGATGTGGGAATTGAGTTCCACATCTCTAATTCTTATCTCTTCCTTTTATGTTTATGTGAACTAACTCTCTTTTGATGGGCCTAGGCCTTTCTCATCCCTTCTTCTATCTTCTTCTTCCTTCTTCATTAGGATAGAAACCTCACTAACCTTTAGGATATCCATGCATGTGAATACTTAGGATTATTTTAGTCCCCCTTTAGAATTTTTCCTTGAGATCCTTTGGTGCTCTCTCTTCTCATCTTCAAACGTAATTCTAATTCATTTAATAAAGGTTGAGTACTTTCATGTGACATGAGACTTTGCTATGAGATGCTCACATGCGTTCCATTTCGGGGCGAGGTGTGAGTCATCACTCGTGGTGGATAGGTCTTAGCATGAGTACCTCACAAAGAAAAGCTAAAAAACACTTCTTAACCAAAAAACCACAAAAACACTTAATAATGGCAATAGGCCAGTGTGCTTAAGCCTTCACTTGTGGGACTAGCTTTGGGGATTTCCTCCATAGATAGGTGTGCCTCTTGCGCATTCCATTTCGGGATGATGTGAGATGTACACATCCCATTGAGTAAGACTTAGGTACACTTACCTATGCAAACTCTCACTCATAAAAGCTTCTAAAAAACACAAACAAACAACAAACGTCTCTCCTTCGGGAATTCTTTTCTCATCTCATTCACTCCTTACGTGAACTTGCTCCTACTTGTCACCTTGCAAGACGGTTACGCACTCGTCGTCCGAGTCTGCAACACCTGAGCAATGGCATAGGCAGTTCAAGCCTTTAATTCACAAGCAATTTCCCTTTGCCACCCCTAGTTAGGGGAACTACGGCGTCTCTAATCCTCATTGTCCCGATGAGGTACGTAGGCAGCGGGGTAGGGCCCGTTCGAGCACAATCTTTATTTTCCCTACATTTCTCCTTTGTTTCTTATTCAGTTCTCTTCCAGTTCCAGTTTCATTTTCATTTCTTTTGCTGCAATTTTCATACCCTCACCCTTTGAAACAGATTCTTTTGCAAGCGTGGATCCCGTCGGGTACGGCGGACGATCTGGGTGCTAATACCTTCCCAGGTCGTAACCGACTCCCGAGCTCAGTCTCTTTGGTTCGCAAGGCCTTGTCCTTTCCTTCTTCCTCAGGTTTGTGCAACATTACCTTTCCCATTCTTTCGGGATGAAAATGTCTGGCTGGCGACTCTATTCTTTTCCGCGTCACTTTCGCGTTTGTACCAGGATGGAAATCCGGGGAGCGACAACATGCATATCACTATTTTCTAACTTAGTGATTAATCTACCAAAAAAATCAATAAACGCATAAACAATAAAGTGAAGAATGCCATATGGCGAGATGAAGAGAAATAACTTAAATCGAGAAAGTGATTTTGATTCACCAACCTATAAAGCAGAAGCTTGCTTTGGTGAGTGTTGTAATGTCGATTGAAACGCGAAAGAGGAGAGAAAACCAAAGCTCTAATGCTATCCACGAATGCGCAAAATAAATGCAGTTGATGACGATGTTGATGAACACTTCGCAAAATCACTTCCAAGAAGCTCAAATCAATCCAAAAACAGCAGCTACTTATTCAATAAGCCATAGAATTGATGATTGATGAAGCTTTAGCTTCAAGTTCTTCAAGTTTCAATGGAAAACTTAAAGAACTTCTATGGAGAAGCTTTTGGTGAATTTTGTGAAAATGGGAGAAAAATTTGAGAGAAAATGAGAGAGATGAAGTGAAATTTGGAGAATGAAGTTGTAACCCCATGCCTTGGAATGAATTAGGCTTATATAGAGTGTGGGTATGGCATGAAGTTTGGGAATGGAGCTTGCTTGGGCATTAGGTTAAGTTTGGATTTAGGTTAGAAGGTAGTTGAAGTTAGTTGGAGTTCTAGAATATTCCTTGGAATATTCCTTGGAAGAGTGTGGAAGAGTCTAGAATGTAGTAGAAACATCCAAGGCAAAATGGAATGAAAGTGGAGGGTAAAACAAGTTGTGAAGCAAAGTGGAAAAATAGAAGGAAAAAAGTGGAGGGAAATGGTGAAATCAATTAATTTTTGAAGCCTTTTATCCAATTTTCGCATGCGTTAACCGGTTAATCATATGCGTTAACCAGTTAACGGAGAAAAAATGTGAATTTTCATTCTTTTCTGTAGGTTAGCATGGAAATGCCTTGGATTATATTTTTGTGGTGTTATTTCTCTTGAGCTCCAATGCTTGGTCAGTCTTGCCCGATCACACGCCTCATGCACATGCAAATGATCATGATTTATTTATTTATTTATTTATCGAATGCGTTGCAATGATATGCGGAATGATGCGGGAATGAAGCGTAATCTGCTCGAGGTTGATAATAAATAAGAGAGCTAATTTTGGGGTGTTATAGCTTCCCCTATTCAATCACTATAGACTTGAATGGATGATAGCAGTTGCTTCTAGACGTTTGAAGTATGCAGGGATTGAATACTAGCAACAACCAGATATTTGCACTTTGTGGAAGAAGAACAAGGAAATAAACCCAACCACCTGAACTTTGTTTGGGGAGAACTCCGATGTGAAGAGTAGTAAACCAGTGAATACTTTGGAATAGCGCCAGGAGGCTACTGATTTTCCATGCTACGGGTGGACATTTGTTGGGTTGCTTCTTTGATGTAGTTGAACGATTAACGATGTGTGCCACATAGCGGGTGGACTTTCTCCAATCTGTTGTTGGTCTTCCAGATACTTTGCCACACTACGGGTGGATTTTCAATACCTTGCCACCCTGCGAACAAACTTTTTCCAATCTGCGGTTGGACTTCAGCTCACTATGGGAGACTTTTGAATTTTTGTCACACTACAGGGGCGGCTGCTCACCACGGGAGACTTTTGCTTTCTGCCACACTATGGGGGTTGTTGCTCGCTACGGGAGACTTTTACTCTCTGTCACACTACGGGGGATGCTGCTTAACACGGGAGACTTTTGCCACACTACGGGGGACTTTTTCTCGATACGGGAGACCTCTGCTCGCTACGGGAGACTTTTGCCACACTACGGGGGACTTTTGCTCGCTACGGAAGACTTTTGCTCACTACGAGAGACTTCTGCTTCCTGTGGGAGACTTCTGCTCACTACGAGAGACTTTTGCTCACTACGGGAGACTTTTGCTCACTACGGGAGACTTCTGCTCGCTACGGGAGACTTTTTCCCACTACGAGGGACTTTTGCTCGCTACGGGAGACTTTTGATCACTACGAGAGACTTTTGCCCACTACGGGGGAATTTTTCTCACTACGGGAGACTTCAAAAATTTGCCACCCAGAGGATGGACTTTCGCCAATCTGCGGTTGGACTTTTGCTCACTACGGGAGACTTTTGCCCACTACGGGGGACTTTTGCTCGCTACGAGAGACTTTAGAAATTTGCCACCCAGAGGATGGACTTTTGCCAATCTACGGTTGGACATTTGCTCACTACGGGAGACTTTTGCCCACTACGGGGAATTTTGCTTGCTACGGGAGACTTTTGCCCACTACGGGGGACTTTTGATTGCTACGGGAGACTTTAGAAATTGTCCACCCATAGGATGGACTTTCGCCAGTCTACGGTTGATCTTTGCAAGATATCAAGCTTGGATTATGTTGGGTATGCATATGTTGAACTACACGGCATGATGCCCCCTGACACTGGGGATATTACATCATGAGTATGTCAATGAACTGATGCAAGTACAAAGGGAATTCCTGACACGGAAGTAACAAGTTCTTGTCGACCCTATGGGGAAAGATAGATGATTGCTGATTCAATCTCGAGAAACCCTGCGGGGATAACATCTCTGCTAGATAAGGGTGTGAATAATCTGTCTCGACTTATAACTTTTTCCAAAAATAAATTGGACTTTAGATTTGAAGGCCTTTCCATGGGATACCTTAACTATTGGGGAAATAGGAACCACCCTAGATCTGCTGGGGAAACAAGATCACCCTAGACCTGCTGGGGAAACAGGATCAAGGGAACCTGTTGAAACAAGGTTTGGCGACTTTACTGGGGATAACTTTCATGCGTCTGTTGGGGATAACGAAACTTAACCACGTCCTGCTTAAGGAGGAAATATTTCAAGTAGTCTCGTGTTGGGGATCATTTGATTTTTCCTGAACTTTACCTTAAGAGGATTTTACAAAAGACTTGATGTCTTTAAACTCTTGGATATCGCAGTGCCTACATGAATTGATGTAATAACCTTGCTGGGGAGGTAGTCGTTGTCAACATAGATGAGGTTGTAGCTGTTGGAAGTGTTGAACGAGATAATTGGCTTGACGAGCGACCGCTAGATGGGTAATAGACTCAATCTGGAAGAGTTATGACAAAAGGGTGACATAGAAACCCTTTGAGAGTATAGTTGTCTTGCTACTCTGAACTCTAGATAGGTGCTTCTGATTGTCTGTCTTCGGGAAAGAATAAATTCCCGTGCTATTGGGGTGGCCTGCCCCAGTACGAGTATTTAAATAGTTTTGCACTTGACTGACTAATCTTTGCCCTTGGAGAGATTTGAATCTCGAAGTGATTGCCCCAGTTTGGCTGAATTTTGAAGAGATTGCTCGACGTAATTGCTTCGGATTGGCTAGCTCTTACCATGACTGGTTGGGAAAGTCCTTACTCAATGGAGCTTTCTCGGAAAAGTGCACCTCAATGTGACTGTCTTTCAGAAGTTTTAGATTTCTCAACTTGGCAAGCTTAAGCTTCTGGACTGAATTTTCGTATGTGAACTTCTTATAATGTCAAACAAATGTATGCAGGCAGAAAATGTTTATTCTGGAAATTAAAATTTTAATGAAACACACATGTTAATCTTAAAGTTTTACTAAAAAAGTGTCGTAACCTTTGTGAGCGAATCACTGGTTAAGATACGACATTATTTGAATAAGTGAAAGCATGCGCATGCAATACCAACAAGGATCTTTTAGCACAACTCATAGGAGTCAGGAACGCTATCTCGTTGTAGTATGCTCTCGAATTAACCCTACTTCAGTTCGGACTTTCGAGGGTTGTATCGTGGCCTGGTTCACGGTTATAGAAACAAAGGATATAGGCTCGAAATTACCGGTACCCACCCCTCTTCGTGATGTCCTCCATTCCTATGTTCAATTAGGTTTTACAAACGCTCATATTTCATAACGGTTTCATGATGGCTGAGGAACCATTGACACTAACAGTTCAAGCACCAATCAGGTTGTTCTTGGGAGTCAGTCACCTCTTTGTCTTCGTGTATGTGCCACACGAATTTGTTCTTGTTTAAGGATCTTTCTTGTGTAATCCTCTTTGTCTTTTGCTTTCGCGTTCTTTTGCTTATCCCTAACTTTTGCCTAGACTGATTCTTGTGAATCTTCAATTGCAAAGTCCAGCGGGATGCCCTAGTTTTTGCTTAAGTCGCTTGTTTTCAAGTTTTGACTTAGCGGGCTTTTTCATTTATTTTTTTTATTCTCTCTTTTTTTTGAACAAATTGTGTGACACTGTTTGTCTTGATTGCTTTGCAAAGGTTGTGACTGCCTCATTCTTTGGTTAATAAGGGATAATCATTGAGGCTTCTGATCTTCGAACCTCTTGATTTGGGTAACCATTGTGGTTTCTGGTCTTTGGACCTCTTGATTAGCATAATGGAATGTAATGAATCCTCAAATGCACTCCTTTATGAATGTCTGAATGCTTGGTCCAACTAGCTGATACCTACCTCGCCCCTGGGTTAAACGTAAAGGTTTTTTCATGCGGAAAGAAACTCCTACTTCAAGGTTCAAAGGGGTTAGCGAGGGTCTATCTCCCTTATATCTCCGGTGTTTAGGGATTTGAAACAAATCATGTACATCGTCAACAAGGTCTTATTCAATGGTGCATAATTAGAGATTTTTTTGTTTTTGTTTCGTCATCCTCCCTCCTAGAGTTTAAGCACAACAATTGGTATTGCAATGTACACATACAAAATTATAAGTCAATGCAGATGAATTACTTCAATAAAAATGTGTGAGTTTTATTATGATTATCATTCAAAAGTAAACAACTTTCATACATGTATATAAATATTTTGCAAATAAAAGGAACTACAAATGGAAATGCAGTAAAGAATCTGAATATTTTCGTAGTTGAGGAGGCTTAACTCCGTCTGGACCTATCGGTCTTGGACACTTTCAGCGATCAGTAGCTTTTTCAAGGACTTGTAATCTTCAAGTAAAAGGCCGCAAGCCCAACATGGAAATCATACCTCTTCTTTCATTTATTCGGACCTTGAGACTCTGACACGAGACATCTGGAGGAAAGAGTAAAGCTAGGGAATAAAGTTTCCCCATAAGGTTGCTCAGAAATACCTGACGATCTTCTGCCTAAGTATCTCCATTGATTCAAGACCAATGAAGAATAAGAGCGACGTAGTTCCCCTCAATAGGGATGAAAATGCATTGAAGAAAGACAAACACACAATTGCCATTACTGAGAGTATTTTAATATTGCTGGCTTTATTTGCTTCATGAATACCCTTGCAGCCTGGGTGATTAATTCAAAGATCTTGGCTTAATGCGAACCATCTGGTAAAACAACAGTGACACCGGCTCCACCGTGATCGGGCATAGGATTTTGGAGTAAATTTGGTCGAGGAGCAAAATTGAATGCCTTGGAATCAATTAGGTTCTGTACCTTTCTAAAAAGCCCAACATTTCTCAATATTGTGTCCCTGGGCACCCGAATGGAATTCGCATCTGGAATTTGCATCAAAATTCGGAGGTAGATTGTCAGGAGAAGGAGCTCTCATGGTACGAAGCTCGACCATGTTCAACTTAAGCAGCTCTGGAAGCAATACAGCATATGGACATGGGATAGGATCAAGTTTGCGGTCCCTCGCTCTTGTTCTTTCCTAAAATGGTCTATGTGCCTGTTGTTGCTGACCTTGAGGTTGTTGAACCTGTGACGCAATAGTCACTACGGCTGTTTGGTGGTAACCATGAGAATGACCTATGTCTCGGCTCCTATACACAGCATTGGTCTCACCTTCTCTTCTTATTTGGCCATTTCTAAAAGGATTTTTCATACCAGAAGAACCAGCACAACTTGCATCCTGGATCTTTCCCAATTTCAGAAAGTTTTCTATCCTTTCTCCCGCGATGACGATGTCAGCAAAACTGATGGACGGGCAGGCGGCCAGACGATCCAAGTATGCACCTAGCAAGGTGCCCATAAACATGTCGGGCATTTCCCGATCCAGCAACAGAGGTTGAACCTATGCAGCCAGCTCTTGCCACCTCTGGGCATATTGCTTAAATCTTTCCCAAGGTCCTTGAAACAAGTTCTGCAACTGGGTGTCATTTGGAGCCATATCAATATTGTATTGATACTGATTGAGAAAAGATTCAGCTAAATCTTTCCAGCATCGGATAGAGACTCTGCTCAGCTTCATGTACCAGCTCAACAAAGCTCCAGATAGACTATCTTTGAAGAAATGCATCCAAAGTTTCTCGTCGTCAGTGTGAGCCGAGATTCTCCCAAAATAAGCCTGGATGTGAGTTCTAGGGCACGTGTTTCCGTTGTACTTGTCGAATGACGGCACCTTGAACTTAGGAGGGATTCTGACTACTGAAACTAAACCAAGACTGGTTACATGGATGCCTAGGGAATTCTGACATTCCATGGCCTTAACCTTTTCTGCCAGCTCTTCATACCTTCGATTATTAATCTCGTTAGCATTGCCCATATAAGCATCCAGTAGAGTGAACTAGTCTTCTGGTGTATCTTTTATAACCACATTACGGGTAGCAGTCCCGATCGGAGTCGACCCTTCATTACGGGCAGCATTCGGATCCACATTCTCAGTCGGGGTTCCAGTGTAAGCATTTACCCGAGGTTGCTCAACCATCAATCTGAGACGCTCCTAGTTCTGGGCTATGCCAATCATCATTTCCATGAACTGATCCATTCTCTGTCGGAGCTCGTTGAGATTGTTCTGCATTTGCTCAGCCATTCTTGCTCGGTTTCTGTGAGTTGGATATCGGTGAAGGCGTTGACCAGCTGTACTGCCTGAAGTTGAATAAGTTAGGAAGTCTGAATAACTTGTTAAAATGTAAAATATGAAAAGCATGCAATGAATGTGTATGTAATGTTCATGAGGATGCGACATGCTACCCTGCAAATGAGTAAACATGTGTTAGGAATGCAAGCATGCAGGTGATGTTATGCAATGCACTGGCATGTGATCAACGATCCGATGAACAGTCGTCTGGTGTTGGTGCTGAGATGATAGCCACGTGTTGATGAAGAGTCATAAAAACAGTATCACAGAAATCCCAGATCTCAGAACCCAAAGGACCATGTAAAATCCGATCATAATACTGAATAATTCTGGAAAAGCGGGTATGTTGGAAGTTTCAGGGTTCCTGCAAACCTGTAAACCTCTCCCATCTCATGAGTGTGCTACTCGGCTCAACATCACAGACTCTCAAAGCCAAGTAGCAATAATACGTTCACCATTTCTGAGATATGTCTCATGACCAGATCAGGGAATTGGTTTGGCATTATGTACTACTCAGGGAGGTCTCAGCTGAGTCCAAGGAAACAAGCATCCCTCATAAGTCCCCATCTTCAAGCACTGAATTGAGAAACAACAGTACATTCATCCCAAAGGGTACAATACTATCGGCATACAAATAGTTTGCTTTGACTGAGTTCCTATGAGAGAACTGAGTCATTCTATGCGAGTTCCCAGTAGGCCCTCAGATGCGAGTGGGTTTGCCAACAAATATGGTCTGCCACTATCATCACTGGAGAGGGTTGTTTCCACTAAGGTCCTCAATGATCGGCCCCTAGATGCACATAACTATCATGGTCTTATCCCTAAGTGGAGGAAATCCCCACACAAGATATTTCCAAGACGGTCGCACTCTAGGTGTGGAACACATCGCCCCTCATCATGTAACCATGCGAGTACAATGTGTCCATGCTATAATACCTCAAACTTTTTCCTCTCATTTCCTCAACATTTTTCCTAGCATTTGGCATACATAAGCTCATAAGATAATCAAAAAAACATTGCATCATGTGTAGCATAGTTGAGGCGTGGGTATTTGATCAATGATTTGAGCAACTGGAGGCTATACAAAGGCAATCAAAGGTTCATCAAGCTTCTCAACATTGTGCAAGGGGTTCACAACATCCCACAAGTTCTCATTTGAAGCCACAAGCCATGGAAAGATTTGGTTTGATCAAGGGAGGCGGGCAGTGCAACATCTCCTAATGAAGAAGGCCAAATTAGGGTTTCATTTCTACTGGGCTTCTGCATGAAGTTTTGATTCAAAGTGGATTTCATTGTCTCATATATGATGACAAGTGCCTAGGGTTCAAATTTCATACAGAAATTCATTATGGAAGAGGTCCAATTGTCTAGATGACTAAAAATCAGGGATTTGGGGAAACGTCAATCGTGCTGAAGAAAAAGTCAACTCTTGACCTTTTGAGATCAAAATCATGAAATTAGGGTTACAAGGATCCTATGGTTCAATTTTGATCAAGAAATGAAGGAGTAATCAAGAGAAATCAAGAAAAACAAAACTTACCATTTTTGGAAAATTAGGGTTTCCAAAAATGGCAAGTTTTGGCCATTTTTGCAGCATCTTTGAGAGATGCCTTCTCCCAAAATATGAGGGATTTTAAAATTCTACTTCGAGCCAATCAAAGAGGATATATTGAGCTTCAAATCCATGGGTGGAACTCTTCCATAGCATTAAAAATGAGAGAGATATGATCTTGCAAAGTTGAAGCAAACTAAGGCAAAACTAGGCCATGGGCGAGGCAATTGGCAGGCCAGCGCGCGCCCTGCCTGGCATATCATCAAACAGGTGGAGGGTCATTTCTCAAGCCATTTTTCTTGGTCAAAAACACTTCAAATCAAATTTTGGTGAACTACAAAATTGTTCCTTGATGTAATCCCTACAATATTGGTGTTCACAGATTTTACATTTGAGCAAGTCTTCTTGGGCTATTTGAGGGTCAAAGTGGAGAGGTTGCAACTGGCCAGCCATAGGCCCATGGGCACAAGGCAAGCCAAATTCGTGCAGGCCAATATGCAGCCGTGTGACATGTTATGCAATGATCATTTTGAGATGATTAGAGGCCATCATCCATTATGGTCCAAACACCAAACTTGTTCTATGAACCCTCCATATCAATTTGAGTCCAAGAATTATTTGAATTGATTGCTTGAGATGGAAGAAATCTTCCATTGAAGGTCATGATTCTCAACTGGTTTTCTTGGGTGAGAAGGTATTGTATTAAGCCGCATTTCAGTTCACTTTCATCACATTCAGATCAAATGCATTTCTCTAAGAGGATATGATCTTATGAATGCATCTCCACACCATTGCCATACACATCACACCAGTCAAGCCAAGAGCATTGATCTAACATGGATGCATCATTCAAGCTCAATCACACTGCATTCCACCATGAGGATCATGATCACATGTGTACTGAATTTGAGTGAAGCTGATCAATAAAATCATTGCACAATTGAGTTGCCATCAAGTGTGTGCAAGATCACATGGATTATTATGCATATCATGTCTAAGTAAGCAAAAGGGACTGACTTCAAACTGCAGGCATTGATCAACTAATTAATTGCCATCATCTAATCCCTACCATAAGTTTCATGAATCTTGCATAGGAAATCCAGCTCGAATGTGGAGGATTCTAGAATGTCCAGTTGGCATAACTGCCATAACTACCTCACTCAGTTAACCTCACTCACTCAGTTAACTCAGGGTATGTTAACTATGGTTAAGGGCCCTATAAAATGAGGTCATCACTTCAGTTTGGGGGTTCAGCTTCATTTTTTATCAAGATCACCAAAAATTGCAAAGAGTTCTCTCTGAATTTTCCCACTGCAAATAGGCTTCGAGCAAGCTTTATCACCATTGATTTGGATCCATTCTTCCTCTATTGATCATCTTCATCATCTCAAGATCAATCAACAAGCATTGCACAGCTTGATTCTTCAAGAATCACATACTGCATCATTGTCGATCTGCACTGCAATTTGGTTTCAAGTTTTTCAAATTTCCATAATCTTGCTTCCCTCTACTCCAATTCATCATCAGCATCGTGTCTAGATCCATTTCCATAGCTTGATCATCTTCAATTGCCAAGGATCCTCACTGTACAGTTGAAGAGCTTCACTGCATTTTCATCAATCTCTCAAGATTCACCAAGCACAGAGTGTTTATTTCACTCTTGTTGTGTTAGAGCAAGATCAAGCATCCTAAGGAATCTTATCTCTGGCCTTCTAACAACATTTTGATTACTCTGCAACTCAGGTATGCCCTGAAACTTCATCATCTCGAATTGTGTATTTTTCATTGGTTTTATGTTGTGTTGAGCTTAATAGAAGTTGTAGAATGACTGGCTAGTTGATATGCACTCTAGGTGCTTAGATCCATTTTTAGGGTTGGATTTGTTTGTCTTCGATTCAGGAAATTTAGGGACTCTTAGTGAGAAACAAGGCCAGATTCTTGATCAGAGTGAGGAGGCGAGCATTGCTATGGTTTTAGAATTCATTTTAGTGATGTTTAGGTTTTGCCCTACCGGAACATGAACGGAGAAGATGACCGGAATTCATATCCGGTCATCAGAATAGTGTGCCCTAGTTTCCCCCAACTTTATAACACAGCCCTTGATTTCATTTGATCCAATGCCCATGAGCATGCCAACACATTAATGAAAGCGTGCCATGCATGTGCTCTTCTATTGACTATTGACTTTCTATTAACACCTCCCAGTGTGTGTACTCAAGCCCATTTCAGTTCATTTCTTCACTAAACACACCCCCCAGGCCCAAACCAATTAATTCCATTTTATTTCTTTTTCTCATAAAATTACAATTTCGTTTCCTATTTTTAAAAATACCAAAAAGCCATAAAACATTCTAAATAAATTCACATAGGATATTCATAATTTTCTATAATTTTCCATATTTTTATATTTTATCGTTGTCCATTTTTGAAGTCAGAATTAATTTTCACTTTAATTGTTTCTCAATCCTCTCATTTTTGACCGATAATTTTGTCCATTTTTTCCTCTCAAACCACATATGATAAATGTCCCATTCCTTTTGTGTCATTTTATTAGCTCATTGAATTTACTCAAAAGATTTTTCTATGGATTTTTAGGTCATTGTTTGAGTCCTTTTGAGTCCATTCTTCCACATAAGTCACATAAACCCTAATTGCATTCTAATGATTCTTTCACCACTCAAAATTAAGAGTTTTCATGAGATCTTTTTTACACATGTTATTCTCTGTATTGTGATGTCCTATATTAAATTTCATAATTTTACTAGGTGATTTGATATTTTTCCCAAGTTGCTTAAGCCCTAAGTCATTTTTGGTCCCTTTTAGAAGCTTCCTTCATCTCCATTTGAATAAGGCATTCATGCCATTGATCTAAGGTCTTGGTTCTGATCCTTGTAGGTCACATTAGAAGTTATTAAGTATATAGTATAAGCATTAGGTCCTTATTCTTTGATTTTAGGATTTGCTTGAGTCATAAGTCATCATTGCCTCCTTTTGACCTAATTCTTCTTCATCCCCTATCTTAACCCCTCAAAACCAACTTTATGGTTTATTATGCATGTTAAATCCTTGTCATACATCTCATAAGTGATTCAAACACATTTTAAAGTGTTCATTTCAAGTCATGAGTCTTTAGGCTTCATTTAGTGTCATATGCTTTCTTAATGCTTCATACTTAACATTTTGGTGTCCTTAGTCCTAATGCTTCCATATCACCTTACTTGTAAGTCATTTGTGAGTTATAATTCCATTCTAATACTTCATCAAGCCCCTGGTTTTTTTATGGGGAATTCAAACCCTCTTGGTCATGTTTGAGTTTTATTTTGAGTCTTTTCCTTTCTTTTGAAGTTCGATACTCATTTCTTCTCATTCTCACACCATTACACATAATGTTTGGGTCTTTTTCACTTGAATCTCTTCATCCCCTCTTAATATGACATCATAGGATACTTTCATTAAGTGCTAGCCTCTAGAATTTCTATTCACCTTAGGGTTTATACCATTTTAGTTTACTTAACCCTTTAAGTTTCTTATTGTAGCTTTACCTTAGCTCTCATTGGGGTTTAGTTTCGTTCTAAGACATAGTTTGAAGTTGTTCACTTTTTTAGCTTTAGAAATAATTAAGTTGAGTTTAGCTACTGACTTTTTAAGGTTAACATCTTATAAGTTGCCTTAGGCTTAGATAATTGTCTTAGGAGTTCACTAATCTCTTCCTTGGATAGTGTGAATTGTTTGTGAGGTTTACCATGTAATAATTGTTCACTTTTATTAATCATGCTACCATTTGTTTTGTAGGGGGGAAGATGAGGTAATCACTTAATTCTTATTCCTTTGTGCATTTATTTGACTTGCCTTAGTACCTTTGTGCTTTGTTTATAGGGTTCTCCTTCTCTCTTTAGATTCAACTTAACTTCCTTAGGAAGTAAGTTGAATTCTAGATTGTTCTTTCTTCTTCTTAGGTTAGAATGCCTCATTAACCATAGGACCAAATTTTGTACATATTAAGATAACTTAGGGTTATGTCTTAGTCCCCCATTAGCTTTGACCTTTTCATTTTGAGTCTTTTTTTCTCTTCTTCAAACAAATCCAAAAATACTTAATAAATGTATGAAAGGATCCCTTGTGTATAGCCTTATTCCATGGGGCACTTGCATTCATTCCATCTTGGAGTGGTGTAGGCATGTCTAGCATGATGTAAAAGTCTTATCAAAGGGTTGTTTCACAAAGAAAAATTTAAAAGATACTTCACAAAAGCTACAAAAACACTTAATAAAGTTCAACAAGATAGTGAACTTAGACCCTAATCCATGGAAACAAGTCTTGGATAAATTCTCCTTACTTGGTGTGCTTGTTCTATTATTCCATCTTGGAATGTAGTAGCAAGTACACGTTCTATGGAAAAGAGTTTGAATTCACTTCCTTGTGCCAGATTCATAGAAAACTCTTAAAAAAGACAACAACAAACAATAAGCGACTTTCCTGCGGGAACTTCTCTTCTCATCTCATTCACACTAAACGCGAACTTGCGACGACTTGTCTCATTTTCAAGATGGTAAACACACTCGTACCAGACGAGCCTGCAACACTTGAGCATAGACATACGCAGTTCAAGTTGTAAAAAAAATAAACAAATAGTTCCCTCCTTAGTTAGGCGAACTACGTCGACTCTGATCCTCATTTTCCCGATGAGGTACGTAGGCAGCGGGATAGGGCTCGTTCGAGCACATTCTTTATTTTCCCTTCATTTCCCCCTTTCTTTCCATTTTCTTTTCCAGTTTCATTTTTCATTCTCATTCCAGTCAGCAGTTTTGTTCAGCATCATCTTATTTCTCACTCATTGAAACAAACAAACAAGTGTGGATCCCGTCGGGTACGGAGGACGATCTGGGGTGCTAATACCTTCCCAGGTCGTAACCGACTCCCGAACCCGGATCTTTGGTTCGCATGACCTTGTCATTTCCTTCTTCCTCGGGTTTGTGCAGCATTACCTTTCCCATTCATTCGGGATAAAAATGTCTGCCTGGCGACTCTACCTTTTCCGCGCCACTATCGCGTTTGTACTAGGATGAAAATCCCGGGAGTGATAGCTGGCGACTCTGCTGGGAATCGAGCCCAAAATCTCTGGTTTCCCTTGTAGAGTCAATCCTAGCGACTGTTTTCTTTTGTTTCTTTGGGTGTTTATATGTGTGTTGTTGTGTTTATTTACTGTTTTCGTCTACAGTTTACTTTACAGCTTTATTTACTGCTTTCAGTATTTATTTTCACATGCATCATATACTGGACTGTGCTAGTTTCATTTTTTCTGTGGGATGGGCTTTATTACTGTGAGATAAGCCAAATACCCGAATTGAGTGCACCTAGTATTTAGAGTGGTTCCACTTTGGCTTCATGGAATCTTGCTATGTGGGTATTAGTGAGTTTCACGCCTTGACTTGCAACCTTCTCGGAAATGTATTGACGCCGGAATCTTTCTGGGGCAATACACTACCTTGATAGTTATGTGCAGTCGAGGGACCGATCATTGGGAACCTTTGTGGAAACATCCCTCTCCAGTGATGACAGTGGCAGACCACATTTGTTGGCAAACCCACTCGCATCTGAGGGCCTACTGGGAACTCGCATAGGATGGCCTGGTTCTCTCATAGGAATCCAGTTAAGGCAAACTGTTTGTATGAAGATAATATTGTACCCTTCGGGATGAATGTACTATTGTTTCTCGATTCAATGCTTGAAGCTGGGGACTTATGAGGGATGCTTGTTTCCTTGGTTATGAGCCATTTCTCGGAAATGGTGAATGTATTATTGTTATTCGGCTTCGAGAGTCCGTGATGTCTGACCCGAGTAGCACACCCGTGAGATGGGGAGGGGTTTACAGGTTTGCAAGAACCCTAAACTTCAACATACCCATTATCCCAGCATGCTTCAGTGATATGATCTTGTTCTGTTAATTATGGATTCTGAAATCATGAACTCCTGATCAGAGAGATACTTGTGATGATGTTGTGGCCTTGCATAGACACTTGATTACCTGATTCACTACACAAACACATCATTGATCACATGCCTTGCCTTACATAACATCATGACATCATTAATCATTTGTGTTCTTTTTATTCTCAGGGTTCATTACCTCCTATTCCCGATCATATTTGCTGCTTCAACATGGAGATTCCAAGGAAGAGAAATGTCCATTATACTTTCCCACATCCAGAGACAGATGGTATTCAGAAGTTAACCAGCTTGATGGG
This sequence comes from Lathyrus aphaca, assembly GCA_963966055.1. Taxonomy (NCBI): domain Eukaryota; kingdom Viridiplantae; phylum Streptophyta; class Magnoliopsida; order Fabales; family Fabaceae; genus Lathyrus; species Lathyrus aphaca. The sequence continues at coordinate 413,804,667 of OZ014525.1, forward strand.
TGACAAAGTGCTTGATGATTTCAGAAAAGAGTTTGGAAAGATCCTAGACTACGTGAATAAGCCAACCACTGACCAGAGGGATAGCTTGCATTCTCTACTGCAGTTCTATGATCCATAACTGAGGGTTTTTGTTTTCCCAGACTACATCTTGGCTCCCACGTTAGAACAGATATCCAGCATCCTCAGAATTCCCATAAAAATGGTGCTCCTTACTATGGCTTAGAAAAGATGCCTTCATCCAAAGATATAGCTGACTCCTTTCTTTTGGACTTATCCAAGGTTAGCGGAGGACTGGATGCCACCAAAGGTAAAGGACTTTTCTTGGACTTTCTTATCAAGGAAGCTCAGGATCTGGCCTCTGAAAACAATTGGGCTAAGTTCAGTACCTTGCTTGCTTTGATAGTGTATGGGACCAGTTTGTTTCCAGGAGAAAAGGGTTTGATCAGCATGGAAGCCATCACTATATTTTCCAGAAGAAATCCAGTGCCTACTTTGTTAGGTGAGGTTTACTATGAAGTCCACCACAGGAATGAAAAGAGGAAGGGAAATGTAAATTGTTGTGCTCCCTTATTTGTTGATTGGTTTGTAAGGCAACTCCCTAAATCAGAGCCTTACCAGGATTTGAAACAATCTTGGAAGTGGTCCAAAAGATTAATGGGCTTAATCTCAGTTGACATTGCTCGAGGATGCAACAGGGATCTTGTGGGCAAAGAAATCTTGGTCAGTTGTGGTAGCTTCCCAAATGTGCCCTTGATAGGAAGGAAAAGTGGGATTAGCTAAAATCCTATCTTATCCAGGAAATAATTTGGCTACCCTTTAAGAGTTTTACCTTTGATTGAAGATATGAGTGAGTCTTTATATTTTCCAGCAGAAGGAAATCTCAAGATGAGTATATTGGCATGGCTTGGGAGGTTAGAGTGATGAAGGGGAAGAAAGACTTTGGGAGAGTAGATCCCAAGACTTATGATCCTTTTGCCACCTGGTTGAAAGATCGTGTAGAGACTCGGTTGCTCCCATTCTCTAAGGAAACACCTCTCTACCCTAAGGAGGTAGCACCTACAACTTCAGTTCCTCTTCAAGAATATCAAAAATTGGAAGCCTTGATTCAGCAACTCAGGTTGGAGAATCAAGAAGCCTACAATTCATGCTAGAAGTTGAAAATGCAAAACCAAAAATTGGAAGAAAGGGCTCAGAAAGCTGGAGAAATGGTCAGGCTCAAGTAGCAAGACTTTCAAGAGAGAAAGCTCTACTTCAAGAAAAGGGGATTAGATGAAACTCACAAGACGACCCAGCGCCAGAAAGAGAAGAAAGAGTTGAATGAAGCTAATGAAGCTATCACGTTATGGCAAGAGAAGTGGGAAGACAATTTGAATAAGCAAAAAGAGTTGGAAGTCAAGCACATGATAGAAATCAAGAGTCTTCAAGATTCTTTGGATGGACAGAGAGATCTCCTTCAATGGTATATGAAGTTAGAGAGAAGCTCCGTGAGAAGCTAGAAGGAATTGGGAGAAGCATTCCTTAAACAATATCAGTATAATATTGACATGGCGCCCAGTCGCACTCAACTCCAAAGTCTGACTCAGAAGAACTCAGAGGGCTTCAAAGACTATGCACAGAGATGGCATAAAGTAACCGCCAGGGTGCAACCACCGCTGCTAGAAAGAGAGATGGTGGACCTTTTCATGGATACTCTTCCGGGGCACTTCATGGAAAGGTTGGCTGGATGTTCCTCAAGCGGATTTTTCAGATATTATCTTGATTGGCGAGAGGATAGATGTTGGATCAAACAAGGGAAGATTCAGAATGGGGGCGCTTCAAATTCTGGTGTCAAGAAACCCTTCTTGAAGAGGAGAGAAGGAGAAATTGGGGCAGTGTATGCACAGAGAGGCGGAGGTAACATAGGTGTTTATCAGCAAGTGGCACCTGTCACTATCTCAGCTCAACCTATTCAACAACAAGTTCAACAACCGCAACAGCAACGCCAACAAGGGTATCAACAAAGAGCTCCTTGTCCTTATTATTCCCATAAGACCGGAGAAAGGCAGTTTGAAACTCCACATATGTCCTATTCACAGCTTTTGAAGAATCTCCTCCAGTTCCATATGATTCAGCTCAGAACTTTGCAACCCCCGAAGCCGGGGCAACTCCCTGAAGTTTATGATACAAACTCCTGATACGAATTTCATTCCAGAGCCCCCGGACATACCACGGAAAATTGTAAAGCCTTGAAGTACGTAGTCCAAGACCTGGTAGATTCCAAAGTGATTAACTTCGCTCCTACTCCTAATGTGATACAGAACCCCATGCCTCCTCACGGGGGTACAGTTGGGGCAATTAATGATGGAGAGAGTCTAAATCTGGTGTGTGATGTCAACGACCTGCAAACTCTGTTGAGCGTTGTTAAGGCTTGTTTGGCCCAGAGGAGTGTTTTTCCAGGTTGTAAAAATGATTGTCCAGAGTGTGCTGAAGTTCCCGATGGTTGTGAACAGTTGAAAAAGGGGATACATAACATGATTAATGAAGGAGTTATATAGTTTGACAAGGTTGTAAAAGAAAAATAAGTCTCTACAGTAACCAATTTCTAAGATCCGTCTCAAGTTCCTCCACAGGCCAAAGTAGCACCGATAACCATCACCACTGCAGGGCCAGTAATGTATCAAAGTGATAAGGCCATCCCTTGGCATTATGGTGGCGAAGTATATTGCAATGGCCAGAAGCAAGATTTGGCATGTCTAGTACGTCCCCAGCTCAAGTGGAAAATGTTGGAGTATGGGGCTTTACTAGAAGTGGGAGATTGTTCGGGCCGGAGACATTGAGAAATAGTGTAATACCACCCAGAGACACTGTAGAAACCCAAGCCAGGGAAAGAGGGAAGCAACTAGTGACTGCTAATGAGCCTATACCAGTGGTTGACCCGGATATTACATTTGACAAAGAAGCGGAAGAATTCTTGAGAATCATCAAAAAGAGCGATTACAAGATTGTGGACCATTTGCAACAGACTTCGTCGAATATTTCCATCTTGTCTTTGTTAATGTGTTCTGACTCCAACAGGAAAGCTCTCTTGAACATCATGAACAAAGCTTATGTACCTCAGGATATCTCGGTGAACCAATTGGAGACTATAGTGTCCAGTGTCAACGTCAGTCATGGATTGAGTTTTACTGATATGGATCTAACATCTGAGGGTCGTGCTCACAATCGGGCATTACATATTTCCTTAGAGTGTAAAGGTGAAATGATATCTCATGTGTTGGTGGATACCGGATCATCCCTGAATGTTCTTCCCAAGAAGGAATTAATGAAGTTGGATTACGAAGGAGTGATTTTGAAGCCCAATGACCTGGTAGTTCGAGCTTTTGATGGATCGAGAAGATCAGTGTTTGGGGGAGTAGAATTTCCAATCAAAGTGGGTCCACAAATCTTCAATGCCACATTTTATGTAATGGACATACAGCCTGCATATAGTTGTTTGTTGGGGAGGCCCTAGATACATTCAGCAGGGGCAGTATTGTCCATACTCCATCAGAAACTGAAGTTTGTCTGGGAAGGACAAATTGTAACAGTCTGTGGGGAAGAGGATATCTTCATCAGTCATCTGGCTTCATTCAAATATGTGGAGATGGATGGTGAGATAGTAGAGACTCCATGTCAGGCTTTTGAGCCCCTAAAAACTGGTTTGGCATCTTCGTCAGCAGCTTCTTCTGAAGAATCCAAGAAAGGGGTTTCCATAACTTCTTATAAGCAAGCTTTTAAGGTAGTGGAATTAGGAACAAGAGAAGAATGGGGAAGTCCAGTAGAAGTGTCAAAAAAGAAGGATATGTTTGGTGTTGGCTACCATCCTGGGTAGTCATCATCTGAACAGGGCGCTAGAGGTCGTCAAGGCCCGATTACCTTCACGAGTGCGGGAATGGTGGATTACAGAAGCATCAGTATCATGCAGGACGACACAGTTGATAGTGACTGTGACTTAGACGAGTGGATCAGACCTTGTACTCCAAAGACTCAGTTCAGCAATTGGTCATCTGAAAGGCTTATCTCAGTCACCTCCTTTGAAGAGTAATGATTTTTGCTTTTGTCTTTCCTGTACTCAAGCAGTATGTCTTGCCCAGGGCATGGTAGCTTATTGTAAAGGTTCTTTTGTTCCTAACACAATTCATAATCATCAATAAAGCTGGCGTTTCGCATTCATTCATGTTGTTCTTTGTCTTTCATTTTTGCTTTTGTTTTTCAAAAAAAGAAAGAAAAGTTTTAAAGTGGCAATCTTTCTCGTTTTCACAAACTCTTTCTAAAGCCTTGCATGAATCACCATTCATGCAAGTGCTCATTGTCGCTCCCGAAGATTTGCATCCCGGTACAAGCGCGAACGGTCGGCGAGAAGAAAAATGAAATGAACTGAAAAGAGTCGCCAGCTAGGCATTTTTATCCCGAAGGAAAGGTAATGTTGCATAAACCAAGAAAGAGATGGATAAGACGGTTGCGAACCAGAGAAACTGAGAAAGTGGGTTGGTTACAACCTGGGAAGGTATTAGCACCCAGATTGTCCGTCGTACTCGACGGGATCCATGCTTGAAAGTTTGTGTTTAAAGGGGTGGTATCAGTGTTATCAGTGTGCAAAAGCTGGAAAAGAATGTACAAGTGTCAGTGCAAGAAAGATGTGAAGTGCTCAGGAATGAGGCTTAAAAGAATAATGCTGGAAGAGGGGGGGAGAGACAGAGACTTTTGTTCGATAACCGTTAAGTTATGCCTACGTATCCTCGTGTGCAATGAGGAAGTCAGAACACCGTAGTTCGACTCAAAGAGACTGAAAGATAATTTGACTGATGAACTGCTTGCTTGTCTATGCTCAAGTGTATGACCTGTCTGGCTCAGGTGCTAACTGTCTTGCATTAGACGGAAGAGGCGAGTTCTCGTTTGTGAGTGAAGATGATGAGAAAAGAATCCCGAAGGAGACGATTATTGTTTGTTTTTGTGTTTTCAGTCTTTTATTGCTTTTTTGTGTTTGTCATAAGTTAATGAGCTTAAGCCTAAACCAAGGGTTAGTAAACTCATCACATCCTCCCTTTGATTAGGGGTAATGAGAATACCTTAAGTATGAAGTAAGCACCTCACACTTAATTACCATGATGTAGGATTAAGACCATTAACCTACTTGTGATTATTTAGATGTTTTTGGTGTTTTTGTTTAGTGTTAAGTAATGAGTTTAAGCCATAATCAAGGATTTAATGGACCGATTACACCATCCTAATAGAAGGATAATAGATGAGAACATTTAAGCTGGGGAAGATACCTCAACTTAATCCATGATTAGGGATTAACCTCATGACAAAACAAAGCCTTTATTAAAGTGGATTTTAGTTAATGATAAGATTAAGAAGTGGATTTTATGGTTTGTAAGACAACTTGAGGGGGACTTGTCCATTAACACTAGGGTTAGTCCTTCTTAACCAAATAAGGAAGAATTAGAACCCTAATGCAAGGCCCAAGTTACAAGCTTATTGTCTTAGTGATTATTAAGATGGATTGATTAAGAGATTTAAACACATTAAGGGTTTAACACTTAGGATTAAAGTTATACACTCTATCCTAAGAGAAGGATGCAGGCATAACCTTAATCACAAAGCCTTAAAACCTTAAAGGTTTAGTCTCTGATTATGAGATAAGAAGAGAGACACAAAGAAGACACAAAGCTAAAACCAAGGGGGACTAATCAAAACCCTAATTGTTATCATTCTTGGATGTTCCTAGGGTTTATAAGGCTTGCAAGAGATCTTCAGAGAAGCCACCAAGGAAGAAGCAGATGAAAGAAGGAGAAGCAGAAGAAACAAGTTAACTTACTTAACTTAAGAAGATAAGTTACTTGAAGAAAGAAAGTTAAGGAAGAACATGAATGAGTAAGCTCACTCTAAAACAAAAGCAAAATGCAGCAATGAATGCGTAAGAGATATGAGAAGAGAAATGAGAAGTGAAGGCAAATTCACTTCTCAAAGTACTTACCACCTGAAATGGTTAGAATAAAGGAATGAAATGAAAATGAGATGTATGCAAGAATGCAAACCAAAACCAGAAGCATATTAATGATGTGAGTGATGCTAAGAGATGATGCAAATGTATGTCAAGAGTTGTGAATGATCATACAAGGGATGAGAATGCAAATGAAGCATGTAGGAAGCATGAATGCACATGAAAGTACATGGAATGAAATGAATGCATAACATGGCAAATGGATAAAGAAATGATCAAGCATGAGTCTAATGTGTCCTATGATGTCTTAGATGTCATGTGGATGCAAGAAATGTCATGGCAAGTTCTTGAATGAATGCATATGCAAGATGTATGTGAATGAACATGAGAAATTAGGGTTTTTATGCAACATGAGATGCAAAAGTCAAAAACAGAAGCAAATGACAAGATAAAAAATTGAAAATGCATTCAAAGGAACCCTAACCCCATATGATATCACACCCCAAAGGAGGAGACCTAACTCTTAACCTAATGAAAGTTATGATTTTTCTAAGTTATCTAGGGTTTTAAGGCACCTAAAGGAAAAAATGCAAATCAAACAAAAAATGTAGAAGAAATTTGTGAAAAAATTATATTAGATATTACATATCAAATGAAGAACAATGCAAAAAGAATCAATTTCATACCTTTCATGGTTAGGAAGAAAAGAATTCTTGAAGTTAGGGTTCAAAAATAAGAATTTTATGAACCCTAAATTCAAGAAAAATGTCAAAGATTGTTCAAAACCAAAAAGAAATTTGTGTGAATGGTATGACAATGTTTCTAAATGTCCTAAGATGCAATGTGAATTTTTTTGGGATTTTTAGAAACCTAAATGATATTTTAATTAATTAATTTCTATTAATTAATTAAAATAAACATTTAAATGTTTTAAAAATGATTTTTGTAATGCAAAAAATAAAAATAAAATACTTTTGGGTGAAGAAAATTATTTGGATGCAAAATGCAGAAGAAAATAGTTTTTAGGATTTTCTAGGTATTTTTAATAAATTGTGCAAAATAAATGAGAAAATATGAAATAAAAAATAAATAAAAGATAAGTATGCTGATCCAAGGGTTTAGGTTGAAACTGGGGATTAAATAGTTGACTGCGCGCCACATCCTAGGGTCATAATTCAAATCCAGTAAAACCTAATTAACTAATTAATTAATCCAGAATTAAATTAAATGACCTAATCCTAACCATTCATCACACGCGGGAAACAGATATCCAATGGCCCTCATTTAAACCTAGCCCTAACCCTAATTAAGCATTTAATTACTTTCAGGTGGCCGGAGAAGACCTTTGTCATCTTCTCCGGCCAGACCCTCCCTGAGCAAACCCTAAACTTCAACCCTAGGTCATTTCTGGAGCTCTAAAGCTCCAGATCAACTCCTTTCACCCTCCTGAACTCAAATCCACTCTCAAAACAAATTTCTAATGGCTCATAAACAAGATTCGAAGGAAAACTCAAAAACGACAAAAGTTTCAGAAGCTCAGTAAATGCTCAATATGCAACCATTTTCAAAACTAAAGGTATCAACATGATCAGCATAACATAATGAACATTCTAAGAACTTAAAATAACATTTCTGGAAAACAGTTTGAAGAAGCTACCTGAGCTTGAGCTTCCTCAGTTTGGAGCTTTCTGGTCACCTTTCTTGTGCAAACTCACTCTAATGATCCTTTTGAAGAAGCTTTGAGGCTTGGAAGGAGTTTGTTTTGGCTGGTTTGTGTGATTGCACTTCAACTGGCCAAGAATCGTGTTTTGTGTATAGGGTGTTCTTGGCTGGTTTAATGGTTACTTTGTGTTCAGTGGATGATTTTGAGATGAATGGTGAAATTTGTTTGAAGATTGAGTGAGTATTCAGAGACTTTCGAAGGAATTTGCAAGAGGAGTGATTTTGTGGAATGCTCAGTTCTTGGAGCTCTTAGTTTGTGTGTCTTATGAAAAATGATCCTTGAAGCATGCTTGTAGAGTCCTGGTTGGGCAGAGAGTGGGTGGTGGACTGTGGTGATTGGTATGGGTGTTTTTGCACAAAGTCAATAAAGTTTGTACTTGAGGTATGGGCTGGGAGAGAAATGGTACAAGGGCATGTCTTGGTGCAGCTGAGATCAAGGAGGTCCATAGAACTGGTTTTGAGGCAATTCAGCAAGTGGAAACAAAGTTATGTGTCATTTTGCAAATTCTATGAAGTTTGGCCCTTTTGTAATTTCTTAATGTTCAAGGCATGGAATGACACAATTCTTTGGGCAATTCTGATTTTTATGCAATGTGATATGTTGGTATGATACATAGAAGTGTGTTTGAAGTCACAAAATAACTTGGCAAGAGGTTTTGCAAAAATCCCTCTTTGGTGCATTCTTGAAAATTATGTGATTTTTGCCAACTTTGACAAGCCATATCTTGAGTTCCACAATGAATTAGAACTTGTTCTTGTACTTTTTGAAAAGGGAATGATCCAATATACAACTTTCATGACCAAAAATTTTTCATTTGAAGCATTTTTGGTTGAGAAAGAGGAGGTTGAAAAACTTTCCCAAAATGGAAAGTTTACATTACAAGTCATTTCCATTTTTGGCAACTTTTGGTTTAACTCACTTTTCTTCAATTTTGTGAACTTCCAAGCACTTCAATGATCAAATAAAGATCATATAACTTCAATTTGATGAAAAATCCACTTTGGTTCCATGGATGGGGGCCTTAGATGCCCTGATTTTGCTCTGACTTGCTCAAGAAGTTACCCAGTGAACAGATGACTTCCACAAGGAATTTCTTCATCAAATTTGGTATACATGATCCTTATAACATATTGAGACCATTAGAAAAAATAATGACCAAAAAATTTGGAGTTATGGCCTCTGAAACCAAAACCCTAATTTCAGGTCATCTATGCAATGAAACCCTAGCTCTGCTTCCATGCTTTGCAAGTTCTTGTGATCTCTTGACTTCCCTGAACTTTGAGGGACATAATATGATGATAGAACACACATGGACCCTCTTGGAAAGCTTTGAGGCCTTTGGGATGGCTCAATGGATTCTTGGATTGCTCAAATCACAAACCCTAGATGCAGATGAACTTGAACTTATGCAGTGAAACAAAAATGCAATATGAGATGGTATGTTTAAACTAATGCAAAAATGAAAGATCACAAGCCATGGTGTGAACTGAGTGAGGGAAAATTTGGGGTGTTTACAGCTGCTCCCCAGCAGAGTCGCCAAGTTGTCGCTCCCGAAGATTTGCATCCCGGTACAAGCGCGAACGGTCGGCGAGAAGAGAAATGAAATGAACTGAAAAGAGTTGCTAGCTAGGCATTTTTATCCCGAAGGAAAGGTAATGCTGCAAAAACTTAGAAAGAGATGGATAAGATGTATGGGAACCAGAGAAACTGAGAAAGGGGGTTGGTTACAACCTGGGAAGGTATTAGCACCCAGATTGTCCGTCGTAATCGACGGGATCCATGCTTGAAAGTTTGTGTTTAAAGGGGTGGTGTCAGTGCTATCTGTGTGCAAAAGCTGGAAGTGAATGTACAAGTGTCAGTGCAAGAAAGATGTGAAGTGCTCAGGAATGAGGCTTAAAAGAATAATGCTGGAAGAGGGGGGAGAGACAAAGAGTTTTGTTTGATAACAGTTAAGTTATGCCTACGTATCCTCGCGTGCAATGAGGAAGTCAGAACACCGTAGTTCGACTCAAAGATACTGAAAGATAAATTGACTGATGAACTGCTTGCTTGTCTATGCTCAAGTGTATGACCTGTCTGGCTCAGGTGCTAATTGTCTTGCATTAGACGGAAGAGGCGAGTTCTCGTTTGTGAGTGAAGATGATGAGAAAAGAATCCCGAAGGAGACGATTATTGTTTGTTTTTGTGTTTTCAGTCTTTTATTCCTTTTTTGTGTTTGTCATAAGTTAATGAGCTTAAGCCTAAACCAAGGGTTAGTAAACTCATCACATCCTCCCTTTGATTAGGGGTAATGAGAATACCTTAAGTATGAAGTAAGCACCTCACACTTAATTACCATGATGTAGGATTAAGATCATTAACCTACTTGTGATTATTTAGATGTTTTTGGTGTTTTTTTTTAGTGTTAAGTAATGAGTTTAAGCCATAATCAAGGATTTAATAGACCCATTACACCATCCTAATAGATGAGAACATTTAAGCTGGGGAAGATACCTCAACTTAATCCATGATTAGGGATTAACCTCATGACAAAACAAAGCCTTTATTAAAGTGGATTTTAGTTAATGATAAGATTAAGAAGTGGATTTTATGGTTTGTAAGACAACTTGAGGGGGACTTGTCCATTAACACTAGGGTTAGTCCTTCTTAACCAATTAAGGAAGAATTAGAACCCTAATGCAAGGCCCAAGTTACAAGCTTATTGTCTTAGTGATTATTAAGATGGATTGATTAAGAGATTTAAACACATTAAGGGTTTAACACTTAGGATTAAAGTTATACACTCCATCCTAAGAGAAGGATGCAGGCATAACCTTAATCACAAAGCCTTAAAACCTTAAAGGTTTAGTCTCTGATTATGAGATAAGAAGAGAGACACAAAGGTAAAACTAAGGGGGACTAATCAAAACCCTAATTGTTATCATGCTTGGATGTTCCTAGGGTTTATGAGGCTTGCAAGAGATCTTCAAGAAAAGCCACCAAGGAAGAAGCAGATGAAAGAAAGAGAAGCAGAAGAAACAAGTTAACTTACTTCACTTAAGAAGATAAGTTACTTGAAGAAAGAAAGTGAATGAAGAACATGAATGAGCAAGAGCAAAATGCAGCAATGAATGCATAAGAGAGATGAGGAGAGAAATGAGAAGTGAAGGCAAATTCACTTCTCAAAGTACTTACCACCTGAAAAGTTAGCATAAAGGAATGAAATGAAAATGGAAAGTATGCAAGGATGCAAACCAAAACCAGAAGCATAAACATGATGTTAATGATGCTATGATCATTTCTTCATCCATTTTCCATATTATGCATTCATTTCATTCCATGAACATTCATGTGCTTTCATGCTTCTTTCATGCTTCATTTGCATTCTCATCTCTTGTATGATCATTCATAACTCTTGACATGTCTTTACACTCGTCATCGGATCTTATCAATAACGACCATGCTATGGCTAAGTATGACTTTGACAAACCGATTTACCAAGCCGATGAGGAAGGTGAAGAAGATTGCGAACTACTCGAAGAGTTAGCCAGACTGCTTAAACAAGAGGAAAAGATGACTCAGCCGCATGAAGAGGTCATCGAAGTGATAAAATTGGGTACCGAAGAGGACAAGAAAGAAGTCAAGATTGGGGCTGCATTGGAAGAATCTATCAAGACTCGTTTAATCGTCATGCTTTGAGAATATGTTGACGTCTTCGCCTGGTCTTACCAGGACATGCCTGGTTTAGACACTGACATTGTGGTACACAAGCTGCCTTTGAGAGGAGATTGTCCGCCAATGAAGCAAAAGCTGAGATGCACACGCCCTGATAAGGCAATCAAGATCAAAGAGGAAGTACATAAGCAATTTGATGCTGGTTTCTTGGCGGTGACTAATTACCCTCCATGGGTTGCTAATATTGTACCGGTCCCTAAAAAAGACGGTAATGTCAGGATGTGTGTAGACTACAGGGATTTGAATAGGGCCAGCCCTAAAGAGGATTTCCCTCTGCCTCACATAGATGTGCTTGTTGATAATACTGCTCATTTTTCTGTGTTCTCTTTCATGGATGGGTTTTCAGGTTATAACCAGATTAAGATGTCTCCCGATTATATGGAAAAGACTACCTTCATCACGCCTTGGGGCACCTTCTGTTACAAGGTCATGTCGTTTGGTCTTAAGAATGATAGGGCCACTTACCAACGGGAAATGGTGACACTATTTCACGACATGATTCATCATGAAATTGAGGTTTATGTTGATGATATGATAAAAAAATCCCAAACAGAAGAAGAGCACTTGGTCAATCTAGCAAAGTTGTTTGACAGACTCCGAAAGTTCAGATTGAGGTTGAATCCGAACAAATGCACCTTTGGGGTCCGTTCCGGCAAGTTATTGGGCTTCATTGTTAGTGTGCGGGGAATTGAAGTTGATCCAGCCAAAGTAAAAGCCATCCAGGAGATGCCTGAGTCAAAGACTGAAAACCAAGTACGGGGCTTCTTAGGGAGACTAAACTACATTGCATGGTTTATCTCTCACCTAACAGCCATGTGTGAGCCCATCTTTAAGCTTCTAAGGAAGAATTAAGTCGTCAAATGGAATGAAGACTGTCAGCAAGCCTTTGACCGAATCAAGGAGTACTTGCTAGAACCTCCAATTCTCATGCCTCCAGTTCCAGGGAGACCCTTGATCATGTATCTTACTGTTCTCGAAGGATCAATGGAATGTGTGTTGGGTCAGCTGGACGAGTCTGGTTGAAAAGAACATGCCATTTATTACCTTAGCAAAAAATTTAACGATTGTGAGACACACTACTCACTACTCAAGAAAACTTGATGCGCTTTGGCATGGGTTGCTCGCCGACTAAGACAGTACATGCTGACTCACACCACTCTCCTAATTTCTAAGATGGATCCTGTGAAATATATCTTCGAGAAGCCGCCTCTAACAGGAAGGGTAGCCCGATGGAAGATGATTCTAACAGAGTATGATATCCATTACACTTCACAAAAAGCAATCAAAGGGAGTGTATTTTCAGAATACCTGGCTCAGCAGCCAATTGACGATTATCAACCCATGAAATTCGAGTTCCCGGATGAGGACATCATGTTCCTCAAGTTGAAAGACTGTGAAGAACCACTTCCGGAGGAGGGGCCAGATCCCGAATCCAAATGGAAGTTGATGTTTGACGAAGCTGTGAACTTAAACGAAAGCGGATTAGGTGATGTCATCATCTCACTAGAGGGGTCCATATGCCTTTCGTTGCTCGGTTGACTTTCGAATGTACCAACAATGAAACTGAGTATGAAGCATGCATCATGGGGGTGGAAGAGGAAATTGGCTTGCGAATCAAGAACCTCGTGATCTTCGGAGATTCTGCTCTGGTGGTGAACCAATTCAATGGCAAATAGTTAGTTCATCAACCTAACTTGGTTCCTTACAGGGATTATACCAGGAGGTTGCTAACTTTCTTCACCAAGGTCAGGTTGAGTTATATTCCCGGAGACGAAAATAATTCGCCGATGCTCTAGCAACTTTGTCATCCATGATTAAAGTTTGTCAAGAGAATTTCGTGCCTCGGATCATGGTTTCCCGCCTTGAAAGACCTGCATATGTCTTTGCAATTGACAGTGGTGAAGATAACAAACTTTGGTATCGTGATATCAAGCACTTCTTGAAGACTCAAGAATACCCGACTGGGGCATCCGATAAAGACAGGAAGACCCTCAGAAGACTAGCTGGTGGTTTCTTCTTGAATCAAGATAGTGTGTTATACAAGCGAAACTTCGACATGGTTCTGCTCAGATGCGTGGATAGACACGAAGCATACCTGTTGATGCAAGAGTTTCATGAAGGCTCCTTCGGTACCCATGCTGGAGGACATGATATGGCCAAGAAATTGTTAAGATCGGGATATTATTGGATCACCATGGAATCTGATTGCTGTAAATACTCCCGTAAATGCCATAAGTGCCAGATTTATGCCGATAAGGTCCATGTACCTCTGAATCCATTGAGTGTCATGTCTTCACCGTGGCCGTTTTCCATGTGGGGCATTGATATGATTGGAAAGATCGAGTCGACAGCTTCCAACGGTCACCGTTTCATCCTAGTTGCCATAAACTATTTCACAATGTGGGTCGAAGCGGCGTCTTATGCCAACGTTACCAAATAAGTGGTAGCCCGGTTTATTAAAAGAGACATCATTTGCCGGTACAGAATTCCCGAAAGAATCATTACTGATAATGGTTCTAACCTCAACAACAAGATGATGGCTGACTTGTGTCGGGATTTCAAAATAGAGCATCACAACTCTTCTCCATATCGCCCGAAGATGAACGGCGCCGTCGAGGCGGCCAATAATAACATCAAGAAAATCGTGCAGAAGATGGTTGTAACATACAAAGACTGGCATGAGATGCTACCATTTGCGTTACATGGGTACAAAACGTCAGTGCGTACCTTAACAAGGGCAACCCCGTTCTCATTGGTATATGGTATGGAGGCAGTCCTACCTATTGAAGTGGAGATGCCCTCGTTGAGGTTAATGATGGATATTAAGCTAGATGAAGCTTAGTGGCTCCGATCCAGATACAATCAGTTGAGCCTCAATGAAGAGAAACGCCTAACAGCTGTATGCCATGGACAGTTGTATCAACGGCGCATGAAACAAGCCTTCGACAAAAAAGGTACGACCTCAAAGGTATATACCAGGTGACCTGGTGCTGAAAAGGATTCTTCCTCCCCTTAACGATCACAGGGGAAAATGGACACCCAATTATGAAGGACCATTCGTGGTTAAAAAGGTTTTCTCAGGTGGAGCCTTAATGCTAACCACCATGGATGGAGAAGACTTCCATTCCCCTGTCAACGCTGACGCAGTACGAAAATACTTCGTGTAAAAAAGGACCCGCTGGATAAAAACAGAATAAAGATCTAGGCAAAAAATGGGCATCCCGACGAGCCAAAAACAGAATAAAAGGCTCGGGCAAAAATTAGGGAAATATTGAAAAAAAATGTACACCCGCTGAGTTGAAAAGCCACATCGGACAGCTCAGTCAAAAAAGGGTATCCCGATGGATTGAAAACCCGAAAGGGCGATCCACGCAAAAGAGGGACTAACACGAACGACTGCGATCTGCGAAATTCGTAATCCAACTGCAACTAAGGTTATTCTAAGGGTTGAATACCAGTTCAATCACATTTCTCAAGGGGCAGAGCGAGCGGATGGTCTCGAAGATATACGAGTCATAGTCGGGTCGAAACTTGATGAGATTCACTTCTCACATTGCCAATAAAATAGTTTGTTTTCCTTTTTGGCTATTTCCTCTTTCCAGGGAATTGCTTCCTATATTAATTCTTATTCATGGCCATGTTCCGAATCAATAAAAATCCAATTTCAGTCAGCTTGTGGCTATTTTCTTCTTGTTTTTGTTTATCATCTAGCATTTGTTTGATTGCAAAAACGTCCAGCCAATTATGATTTATATTGTGTTGTGGACATTTGAATGCTTTCTAACTCATGTAGGAGGACAGAAACATTTAATACAACTCTAAAAAAGGGTGTTAAGAGGCCAGGATGTTGATTCATGATATGAGCCTGGGACATACAGGTCCAAAACTAACTTTCCATGTTGCAGGCACTATCAATTGTGTTTACGTAGGTACCGGTGCATGTGTTGCTAGCAGAGCTAAAACAAATTTCCAGGAAGAATATTTCAACAACATATTCAAACCAGAACAGGTGTATTTCCGGTGTCTCTTGTTATCCCCAGCAGTAATGACAGAAAATGCTTGTTCTCCCCAAGCAGGGGTTTCCCTTCAATACATGGGCAATCCCTAGCAGTACAAGGAATATCTTTCTCCCCAACAGGTTGCTTCCTCAGCAGTGCCGTACATCTGGCTCCCCCAGCCAAGTCAGGAGGTATCCACTTCCCTATCAGAGTTCAAAAAAGGGTCCATCTCCAGCAGGGTCTTGGCTCTCCAATCTCAAAGTCCAATTTATTTTTGGAAAAGGCGGCAATACAGAGCCGGCGTATCATTAATAACATTCCCCGCAAAGTTGTTTCCTCCTCACCAGGGATAACCAGATCAAGGCAGTGATCATCAGTTCTCCCTAGTCAAGCATTATAGGATACTTGTCGTCTCCTTGCCAAGAGATCCCTTTGCATTTTCATATGCATAATCATCATTGCATTTGCATCCTCCAAAGCGTAGCATTCCCATCATCATGGAGCATTACGCCATAAACCCAAGCATGTGCATGCCAGCATGGGCCAGTTTTGAGGTATATTACATACAACATATAACATCTTCTCAACCTGAAGTACTCCCCACAGAAGATACTTATACCATTTTCCAAGCATCTTTGTCTTTCCAAGTCAGTGTTTGTCATTCTTTCCGTGGCTTGATTCGCTCAGTAGTCGCGTGTTTTCTTTGTGGCTTGATTCGCTCAGCAGTCACATTGTCGAGTCCCATTCCGCTAATGGTCTCGTTAAGCCCTATTTCGCCAACAGGAACTTTCCGTGGCTTGATTTGCTCAGTAGTCGCGTGTTTTCTTTGTGTCTTGATTCGCTAAGCAGTCACATGGTCAAGTCGCATTCCGCTAATGGTCTCGTTAAGCCCTGTTTCGCCAACAGGCACTTTCCGTGGCTTGATTCGCTCAGCAGACGCGTGTTTTCTTTGTGGCTTGATTCGCTCAGCAGTCACATTGTCGAGTCCCATTCTGCTAATGGTCTCGTTAAGCCCTGTTTCACCAATAGGCACTTTCTGTGGCTTGATTCGCTCAGCAGTCGTGTGTTTTCTTTGTGGCTTGATTCGCTCAGTAGTCACATTATCGAGTCCCATTCCGCTAATGGTCTCGTTAAGCCCTGTTTCGCCCATAGGCACTTTCCGTGGCTTGATTCGCTCAGCAGTCGTGTGTTTTCTTTGTGGCTTGATTCGCTCAGCAGCCACATTGTTAAGTCCCATTCCTCTAATGGTCTCGTTGAGCCCTTTTTTGCCAACAAGCACTTCTTTGTGGCTTGATTCGCTCAGCAGTTACATTGTCGAGTTCTGTTTCGCTAACGGTCTCTTTAAGCCATGTTTCACCAACATGCATCCTCTTTGTGGCTTGATTCGCTCATCAGTCACATTGCAGGTTATTGCAATAATTCTATTCCACCTTGTTCACTTCCCGCTACCTATTCAGAGGTCGAAACACAAAACAAACAAAAATATATAATAAATAAAAGGCAGATGGCATTTCTATTATCCACCGAGTTTAATTTTTCAGGTTTTATTCGAGTATTCAATCACTTCATACCTTGAACGTCTAAAAGCTCTTGCAATTAGTTGTTCAGGCCTGCAGATGATTGAATATGGGCAGCTGTAATACCTCAAAATTTTCCCTCTCATTTCCTCAACATTTTTCATAGCATTTG
This sequence comes from Lathyrus aphaca, assembly GCA_963966055.1. NCBI lineage: Eukaryota > Viridiplantae > Streptophyta > Magnoliopsida > Fabales > Fabaceae > Lathyrus > Lathyrus aphaca. Next base: position 413,821,756 of record OZ014525.1, read on the forward strand.
GCATACATAAGCTCATAAGATAATCAAAAAAACATTGCATCATGTGTAGCATAGCTGAGGCATGGGTATGTGATCAATGATTGGAGCAACTAGAGGCTATACAAAGGCAAGCAAAGGGTCATAAAGCTTCTCAACATTGTGCAAGGGGTTCACAACATCCCACAAATTCTCATTTGAAGCCACAAGCCATGGAAATATTTGGTTTGATCAAGGGAGACAGGCAGTGCAACATCTCATGATGAAGAAGGCCAAATTAGGGTTTCATTTCTACTGGGCTTCTGCATGAAGTTTTGATTCAAAGTGGATTTCATTGTCTCATATATGATGACAAGTGCCTAGGGTTCAAATTTCATTCACAAATTCATTATCGAAGAGGTCCAATTGTCCAGATGACTGAAAATCAGGGATTTGGGAAAAAAGTCAACCATGCTGAAGAAAAAGTCAACTCTTGACTTTTTGAGATCAAAATCATGAAATTAGGGTTACAAGGATCCTATGATTCAAATTTGATCAAGAAATGAAAGAGGAATCAAGAGAAATCAAGAAAACCAAAACTTACCATTTTTGGAAAATTAGGGTTTCCAAAAATGGCAAGTTTTGGCCATTTTTGCAGCATCTTTGAGAGAGACCTTCTCCCAAAATATGAGGGATTTTAAAATTCTACTTGGAGACAATCAAATAGGGTATCTTGAGCTTCAAATCCATTGGTGGAACTCTTCCATAGCATTAAAAATGAGAGAGATATGATCTTGCAAAGTTAAAGCAAACTAGGGCAAAACTAGATCATGGGCGAGGCAATTGGCAGGCCAACACGCGCGCCCTGCCTGGAATATCATCAAACAGGTGGAGGGTCATTTCTCAAGCCATTTTTCTTGGTCAAAAACACTTCAAATCAATTTTTGTTGAACTACAAAATTGTTCCTTGATGCAATCCCTACAATATTGGTGTTCAAAGATTTTTCATTTGAGCAAGTCTTCTTGGGCTATTTGAGGGTCAAAGTGGAGAGGTTGCAACTGGCCAACCATAGGCCCATGGGCACAAGGCATGCCAAATTAGTGCAGGCTAATATGCATCCTTGTGACATGCTATGCAATGATCATTTTGAGATGATTAGAGGCCATCATCCATTATGGTCCAAACACCAAACTTGTTCTATGATCCCTCTACATAAATTTGAGTCCAAGAATCATTTGAATGATTGCTTGAGATGGAAGAAATCTTCCATTGAAGGTCATGATTCTCAACTGGTTTTCTTGGGTGAGAAGGTATTGTATTAAGCTGCATTTCAGTTCACTTTCATCACATTCAGATCAAATGCATTGCTCTAAGAGGATATGATCTTATGAATGCATCTCCACACCATTGCCATACACATCACACCAGTCAAGCCAATAGCATTGATCTAACATGGCTGCATCATTCAAGCTCAATCACACTGCATTCCACCATGAGGATCGTGATCACATGTGTACTGAATTTGAGTGAAGTTGATTAATAAAATCATTACATAATTGAGTTGTCATCAAGTGTGTGCAAGATCACATGGATTATTATGCATCTCATGTCTAAGTAAGAAAAAGGGACTGACTTCAAACTGCATTCATTGATCAGCTAAGTAATTGCCATCATCTAATCCCTACCATAAGTTTCATGAAGCTTGCATAGGAAATCCAGCTCGAATGTGGAGGATTCTAGAATTTTCAGCTGCCATAACTACCTCACTCAGTTAACTCAGGGCATGTTAACCATGGTTATGGGCCCTATAAAATGAGGTCATCACTTCAGTTTGGGGGTTCAACTTCATTTTTTATCAAGATCACCAAAAATTGCAAAGAGTTCTCTCTGAATTTTCCCACTGCAAATGGCTTCGAGCAAGCTTTATCACCATTGATTTGGATCCATTCTTCCTCCATTGATCATCTTCATCATCTCAAGATCAATCAAAAAGCATTGCACAACTTGATTCTTCAAGAATCACATATTGCATCATTGTTGATCTGCACTGCAATTTGGATTCAAGCTTTTCAAATTTCCATAATCTTTCTTCCCTCTACTCCAATTCATCATCAGCATCATGTCTAGATCCATTTCCATAGCTTGATCATCTTCAATTGCCAAGGATCCTCACTGCACAATTGAAGAGATTCACTTCATTTTCATCAATCTCTCAAGATTCACCAAGCACAAAGTGTGTATTTCACTCTTGTTGTGTTAGAGCAAGATCAAGCATCCTAAGGAATCTCATCTCTAGCCTTCTAGCAACATTTTGATTACTCTGCAACTCAGGTATGCCCTAAAACTTCATCATCTAGAATTGTGTATTTTTCATTGGTTTTATGTTGTATTGAGCTTAATAAAAGCTATGGAATGACTGGCTAGTTGATATGCACTCTAGGTGCTTAGATCCATTTTTAGGGTTGGATTTGTTTGTCTTCGATTCAGGAAATTTAGGGACTCTTAGTGAGAAACAAGGCCAGATTCTTGATCAGGGTGAGGAGGCGAGCATTGCTATGGTTTTAGAATTCATTTTAGTGATGTTTAGGTTTTTCCCTACCGGAGCATGAACGGAGAAGATGACCAAAATTCATCTCCGGTCATCAGAATAGTGTGCCCTAGTTTCCCCCAACTTTATAACACAGCCCTTGATTTCATTCGATCCAACGCACATGAGCATGTCAGCACATTAATGAAAGTGTGCCATGCATGTGCTCTTCTGTTGACTATTGACTTTCTATTAACACCTCCCAGTATGCATACTCAAGCCCATTTCAGTTCATTTCTTCACTAAACACACCCCCTAGGCCCAAACCAATTAATTCCATTTTATTTCTTTTTCTCATAAAATTACAATTTTGTTTCCTATTTTTAAAAATACCAAAAAGCCACAAAATATTCTAAATAAATTCACATAGGATCTTCATAATTTTATATAATTTTCCATATTTTTAGACTTTATGTTTGTCCATTTTTTAAGTCAGAATTAATTTTCACTTTAATTGTTTCTCAATCCTCTCATTTTTTACCAATAATTTTGTCCATTTTTGTCCTCTCAAACCACATATGATAAATGTCCCATTCCTTTTGTGTCATTTTATTAGCTCATTTAATTTACACAAATGATTTTTCTCTGGATTTTTAGGTCATTTTTTGAGTCCTTTTGAGTCCATTCTTCCACATAAGTCACATAAACCCTAATTGCATTCTAATGATTCTTTCACCACTCAAAATTAAGAGTTTTCATGAGATTTTTTGTACACATGTTGTTCTCTGTATTGTGATGTCCTATATTAAATTTCATAATTTTACTAGGTGATTTGATATTTTTCCCAAGTTGCTTAAGCCCTAAGTCATTTTTGGTCCCTTTTAGAAGCTTCCTTCATCTCCATTTGAATAAGGCATTCATTCCATTGATCTAAGGTCTTGGTTCTGATCCTTGTAGGTCACATTAGAAGTTCTTAGGTATATAGTATAAGCATTAGGTCCTTATTCTTTGATTTTAGGATTTGCTTGAGTCATAAGTCATCATTGCCTCCTTTTGACCTAATTCTTCTTCATCCTCTATCTTAACCCCTCAAAACCAACTTTATGGCCATGTTATGCATGTTAAATCCTTGTCATACATCTCATAAGTGTTTCATACACATTTTCAAGTGTTCATTTCAAGTCATGAGTCTTTAGGCTTCATTTCAAGTGTTCATTTCAAGTCATGAGTCTTTAGGCTTCATTTAGTGTCATATGCTTTCTTAATGCTTCATACTTAACATTTTGGTGTCCTTAGTCCTAATGCTTCCATATCACCTTACTTGTAAGTCATTTGTGAGTTTTAATTCCATTCTAATACTTCATTAAGCCCCTGGTTTTTGTATGGGTAATTCAAACCCTCTTGGTCATGTTTGAGTTTTATTTTGAGTCTTTTCCTTTCTTTTGAAGTTCAATACTCATTTCTTCTCATTCTCACACCATTACACATAATGTTTGGGTCTCTTTCACTTGGATCTCTGCATCCCCTCTTAATGTGACATCATAGGATACTTTCATTAAGTGCTAGCCTCTGGAATTTCTATTCACCTTAGGTTTTATACCATTTTAGTTTACTTAACCCTTTAAGTTTCTTATTGTAGCTTTACCTTAGCTCTCATTAGGGTTTAGTTTCTTTCTAAGACATAGTTTGAAGTTGTTCACTTTTGTAGATTTAGAAATACTTAGGTTGAGTTTAGCTACTGACTTTTTAAGTTTACCATCTTATAAGTTGCCTTAGGCTTAGGTAATTGTCTTAGGAGTTCACTAATCTCTTCCTTGGATAGTGTGAATTGTTTGTGAGGTTTACCATGTAATAATTGTTCACTTTTATTCATCATGCTAACATTTGTTTTGTAGGGGGAAGATGAGGTAATCACTTCATTCTTATTCCTTTGTGCATTTATTTGACTTGCCTTAGAACCTTTGTGCTTTGTTTATAGGGTTCCCCTTCTCTCTTTAGATTCAACTTAACTTCCTTAGGAAGTAAGTTGAATTCTAGCTTGTTCTTTCTTCTTCTTAGGTTAGAATGCCTCATTAACCATAGAACCACATTTTGTACATAATAAGATAACTTAGGATTGTGTCTTAGTCCCCCATTAGCTTTGACCTTTTCCTTTTGAGTCTTCTTTTCTCATCTTCAAACAAATCCAAAAAGACTTAATAAATGTATGAAAGGATCCCTTGTGTATAGCCTTATTCCATGGGGAACTTGCATTCATTCCATCTAGGAGTGGTGTAGGCTTGTCTAGCATGATGTAAAAGTCTTATTAAGGGGTTGTTTCACAAAGAAAAATCTAAAAGATACTTCTTCACAAAAGTTACAAAAACACTTAATAAAATTCAACAAGCTAGTGAACTTAGACCCTACCTAATCCTTGGAAACAAGTCTTGGATAAATTCTCCTTACTTGGTGTGATTGTTCTATTATTCCATCTTGGAATGTAGTAGCAAGTACATGTTTCATAGAAAAGAGTTTGAATTCACTTCCTTGTGCCAGATTCATAGAAAACTCTTAAAAAAGACAACAACAAACAATAAGCGACTTTCCTGCGGGAACTTCTCTTCTCATCTCATTCACTCTAAATGCGAACTTGCGACGACTTGTCTCATTTGCAAGACGGTAAACACACTCATACCAAATGAGCCTGCAACACTTGAGCATAGACATACGCAATTCCAGTTATAAAAAACATAAACAAATAGTTCCCGCCTTAGTTAGGCTAACTACGTCGACTCTGATCCTCATTTTCTCGATGAGGTACGTAGGCAGCAGGGTAGGGTCCGTTCGAGCACATTCTTTATTTTCCCTACATTTCCCCCTTTATTTCCATTTTCTTTTCCAGTTCCATTTCCCTTCATGAGTAGTTTTGAGAATATCCCAAACATCTTTGGCAACAATGCAAGTATTGATCAATCTAAAGGTGTTCTTGTCAATTCCATTGAATATGGAATTCAAGGCTTTATAATTTCCCAAAGCAAGCTCATCTTCTTCTTTAGACCAGTCCTCTTATGGCTTCAAACCTGCAGTATCATCCACATCTTTGTCCTTAACAGCAGGATGTTTCCATCCTCTCAGAACAACTTTCCAAGCCTTGTTGTCCAAAGACCTCAAGAAGGCAACCATCATTGGCTTCCAGTAATCATAATTAGCTTCATCCAGAATGGGTGGTTTGTTCACAAACCCCACCTCCTTGTCCATTATACCAGAAAGTAACTTCCCTGGATCTCACCTATATACAAAGCAGGATGCCTGCTCTGATACCAATTGAAATTATGGTATCAGATACGTGATGTTGAAGGCAATTTTACAACATTACTATCTGAGTATTAACAAGGTAAAAACAGCATAAAGAAAAGCAGTAAAAAACAATGGATTGTTAACCTAGTTCGGTGCAAACACACATACTCTAGGGGGCTACCAAGCCAGGAAGGAAATCCACTATTAGTAGAACAATTCAAAGCCTAAACAGACCCAGTTTACAACTTCTCACTTGAACCTACCCAGTGTAACTTCTACCTAGAAATCAACATCTAGATATGAGAAATCACCATCTCACTCCCCCTCAATCACACACTATAATAATGAATCAATTCTTTCAAAGAAAATAGGAGATCACTCTTCCAAAACACAACACTTTGATCTTGCTTAAAAGCTTTGATCAAGAACAAACACTCATGCTTAAAAGCTTAGAGTGGAAATAATTACAACTCAATAAGAACAGTCTAATTCAAACATCTAGGTGATGTATGAATGACTCACAAGGAAACACACACAAGAAAAAATCCTAACACTCAAAAGCACTTTGCTTTACACAATACACAATATTTCGTGTAGAGAAATTAGGTTAAACACCAATAATATAGAATTCTGAATGGGCTTGGATCTGATCATAAACTTCCTCAAACAAATCACATGAATCAAGCAAGAAAAGATCTTCAATAATCTTCAAAAACAAACGCATAACAGTTTCTGTTTTTGATAGCAACACTCCCTTGATTTTCGCACCTCCTGGAGCAAAACCACAGACCAAATACTTGCTAAAAATATACATAAATTAAATTTAAACTTTCTGTATTTAGAAAGACCCAGAACTGTCAAGACAGATGTTACAACATCTGCTCTGACATCACAGAAGCAAAGCACACCAGAAGATCTTTAAGCATGTCAAGGACATCTTACAAGACATCAAGGAAAATGATAATGTTTTTCTACCTATGCAGCCAAACCAAGAATCTTCAAATATGTAGCGGCGGAAATGCAGTTCTGGGATAATTGGATCATAATATATGTGATTGGGTTGAATCTCAGCATGAATGCGGTGAAGAACTTCATGGAGAGGACATGGAGCTTTGTCACACTACAAGAGATTTACTTCAATGATGAGGGATACTTCATCCTGAAATTCAAGAAGAGCAAGGACAAAGATGAAGTCATGATGCGGGGACCTTACACAATCCAAAATGTACCTATGTTCACTATTGATTGGAGGCCAGGATTTATAATGGAAAAGGATATTCTTAGGGTTGTACCGGTTTGGTTAAAACTACCATAATTACCTCTGAATCTATAGGGATGCCAAAGCTTGGGGAAGATAGGTAGTGTGTTAGGAAATCCAATGTTCATAGATGAATGCACAACCAACAAACTCAGGGTGTATTATGCAAGGATACTGGTTAAGATTATGTGACACAAAAGCTGAAAGAGGAAATAACCATTAAAGATAATGCAGGGCAAAAGATCAAGCAACAGGTGGACTATGAATGGAGGCCAGCCTACTGTGAAACATGCCAGAAAGTAGGACACAACTGTAATAACAAGAAGAAGAGATTTAAGCCTAGAAGATTATGGAAATCTAAAGTTGACAAGCCAGTTGTGGAAGAACCAGTCAGCAAAGAGGAAGAACCAAAGAAAAAAGATGAAGAACCTAAAATGAAGACAATGCAGGGAGGAAAATAAGCTCAACCACCAGAAAAATGGATTGAGGTGCCTAGCAGAACAAAATATAGAGGTAAAAACGCATGGTCTAGTCTTATAGCTAACAAGATGAATTGTAAGAATGAGTTTGAGTCATTAAGAATTTGGGATGATCCTTCAATGACACAAAACCCTAGAGAATGATAATAGCCTATAATGTTAGGGGTTGAATAAGATAGCTAAAACAAAGGAGATTAGCTCACGTCTCCATAGGTGCCAACCTGAAATAGCTATCATTATTGAAATTAGGCTGAAATGTAGTTAAGTTGAGAAGAGTAGGAAGATCTTATGCAACCAGTGGAATAACATTGACAATTATACTCATCATGCCAATAGCAGAATATGAGTTATGTGGAATGATAGTAAAGCTGACATTAAATTCCAGTTTTGCACAGATCAACTGATTCACTGTTGTGTGCTGAGTAAAGATGGGAAATTCAGGAGTTGGCTAACTGCCATATATACTGCCAACACCCTTAATCAAAGGAAGAGATTGTGGGATGACATTGAAAATATTAATCAAACACAAACAGGGGCCTGGTGTTTTATGGGGGACTTCAATAATGTATTGAGTACTCATGATAGGATTAGTGGGAGACCTGTGCAGGAGAGTGAATTTAGTGATCTTGCTGGTGTGATGGAAAGAACTATGTTGTCTGATATTGATAGTAGTGGTGAAAAGTAAACTTGGTTCAATAAGCATACTGAGGATCATATATATTCAAATATTGACAGAGGGTTTGGTAATATGGAATGGGTGCAGGAAAACATGGATAAAACAGTCCACGTGTTTGATCCAGGCATATCTGATCACAATATGTTGTGGCTGAAAGGAGAGGAGGAGAAGACTAAAAGACCTGTACACTTCAAATTCCTCAATAGTACCACAAAGATCCATGGTTTCCAAGAGGCAGTGAAGAAATATTGGACAAGGACCACCTATGGAGATCCTATGTGTGCCATTTTGAAGAAACTTCACAGACTTCAAGGAACTATAAAGAAAATTAGCAAGAATATGAGAAACATTCAAGAACAGATAACAGAGGCTAGGAAAAGATTGGAGGAAACACACAATCAACTTAGCCAAGACAAAATGAATAAGGAGTTAATCAGAAATGTGAGAGATTGCACTGATAAGGTTCTCCAGCTGAATGATATTGAAGAGGAGAATTTGAGACAAAGAGCTAAAGTAGACTGGATTAAGCAAGGAGGTGGTAATTATGCTTATTTCTTTTCCACTATGAAACACAAGCAGAAGCAATCTAAGATGAGCCAGCTGATACAAGACGATGGAAAGAAACTCACAAACCAGGATGACATAGAAGAAAAGGTTCTGAAGTTCTATAAAAATCTCATGGGGAAGGTTGAGGATAAGATGGAGAGCATTGATATTGTAGCCATGAGAAGAGGGGATCAATTGAATAGTCAGCAAAGGAAATAATTAATAAAGCCTGTCACTGGAAAAGAGATTGAGATTGCATTAGAGTATAGGGGACCTGAAAGCTCTGGGATCTGATGGGTAAGGAGCAAATGTTTTTAAGGAAACCTGGAATATTATTAAAACAAATGTAAATGCAGTTGTCAAGGAGTTCTTTGAAGATGGTAGAATGTAGTTTGTGTAGTGGATTATGGTTGCAGTAACTACTGTGACATACAAATTCAATATAAATGGGACATACACCAAGAGTATTGAAGCCAAGAGAGGGTTGAGATAGGGGGACCCTATATCCCCACTGCTCTTTGTTGTGGTAATGGAATACATGCATAGGAAGCTGATGAAAGTAGATAACAACCCTGACTTCAACTTTCACTCTAAATGTGAGAGTATGAAGTTGATTGACCTAAGTTTTGCTGATGACCTGCTGTTATTCACTAGTGGAGATACAAAATCAGTAGAAATTATCATGGAGGTGATTAAGGAGTTTTCAAAAGCAACAGGATTATTTGTCAATCCTGGAAAATGTAAAGTGTACATAGGAGGAGTAGAGGACAATGTAAAAGAAAAAATAAAAATAATAATAATAATAATAATAATAATAATAATAATAATCAACTACCTACCAATTATTATAAGATGCCACCAAAATGACTAATGTAACCGATTCAAAATTTAAAATCATGCCTAAGCTAAGGATAAAATAGTAAATCTCAAAATAAGCAATGTTGAAACTCTCAAAACACTTATTTATGCCACATGTCAATAAATCATTGGTCCATATTATTTGTTTTCCTTTCCCCCATACTCCCCAAAACGTGATAAACCTTTGTACAAATCCTGAACACAATACCAACAACCTGCATACTTTTCATTTCTTCACATTACACAAAACCTCCATTTTCTTCTTCATTCAAGCTCCAAAAAACACTCCATTTTGTTCTTCATATAAGCTGCAAAAAAAAATCTAATTGGTTCTTCATTCAAGTTGCGAAACAAGGTAATGTCTCTACCGTGTTTCAGTTTCGAAAAATTTCTTCTTCTTGACTTTTTCATGGTGTCTGTTTTGTTGCTTCCGTTATCTTCATCGCGTTTGAAATGGTCACATTGTTTGTTATGGTTTAAGATGGTTTATGTTGTCTTAAAGTTTTCGTTTTTACTACTTCTCCAAAACTGTTTCATTTATATCGTTGATTTCGTTAATCCCCTGCAAACCTGTTTCATTGATGTGTTATATTTGTTATAGAAAATTTATTGAAAGTTTGTGTCTTTGAGTATAGCTGACGATTTAGTTTGAAAGTTTTGGTTTTTAATGATCCACTTCTTAAAGTATGCGTTTTTACGGTTACAGCTCAAATATTGTTTAATGACAATGTATAAAGTTTTGGTTTTTACTAATCTCATTCTTAAAGTATGCGTTTTTACTATTACAGCTCAAGTTTGGTTTACTCAAAATGTATAAAGTTTGTGTTTTTACTCAAGTTTTGGTGTGCAAACTTGGTTATAACGCTACTTAGTTTAATGCCCTGCAAACCTTTTTCATTGATGTTTTTACTAAACTTTTGGTCTACACTAATGGTTTAAAAGCTCATATATTTGAAAGATTGTTCATTTGTTATAAATCATGCTGCCAAAACATGTTTCGTGCACCGATTGTGATTGCTGTCATCTGGTTGTTGTTCATTTGTTATAAGAAATGTTGTCATCTGATTGTTGTTTTTCCCTTTCAGAAGATGTCTCGTGCACCGATTATGATTTCTGACCTGAAGGTAGGAAGCAATGTTTTCAAACTAGCCATTCGTGTTGTTGATTTGTGGATTGTCACCGAGCGCAATGGACAATAGAGGTTCGAGTGTATTATCCAAGATAGAAAGGTAACCATTAGCATTGTTAAAATACCTATCAACAAGTTGCAAATAATTCCTAACAATTTCTGAATGAATAGGGTGATAAGATACACATTATCACCCGCAATAAGGATTTTGAGACGTGGAAGCAGAAGTTACAAGAACATTGCACATATATGGTCTATAATGGTGACCCGTTAAACAATGATCTACCTTTAAAGACATGTGACAATACGTTGAAGCTTTTCTTAAATGGAGGGACCACTGTAACAATGGTCGACATTCCCGACATACCACCACATCAATTCCAGTTCCAAGCTATTGTCGATATCTTAAGCGGTGATTTTCACCCAAACCGCTTATATGGTACTGCATATAGCCTTCAAGATTCTTTGTTGATAGGAATGTTTATCTATACGCATCGACTAACCATATTTACCTTGAATCAAACAGATGTAATTGGTGTACTCAACCAAGTTGTCAAGTCGCAAGTAGCGGGAGGCGGGAAAAAGAATTGCGTCAACATTGTATTATCCAATGACAGGTATACTTTAAGAAACATAATGCATCAAATATGTCTTTCCAATATATGTTTTTGATGTATTCTAACAACTTATATCTATTGATGCTAAGTGGGAATGAAATTGATTGTACACTTTGGGATGCATATGCCAAGCAATTCATGGTATACTCTACTGAACATGCTTCACAAGGCCAGACTGTTCTCATTATAACTCATGCCATGTTCCAAAGGTCTCCAGGTATTCAAATACTTGTGTAACACTAACTAATTATATGCCATACTATTTCAAAACTCAATGCTTAGTACAACTCTTTTTGCAGCATCTGGGAAACTGTATGTTTCAAATGCTTGGAATGGTACCAAGCTACTTATTGATTATGTACATCCAGAGGTTGATGCATTCAAATCTAAGTAAGGAAAACTTACTTTACCCAACCATTTTACTTATTGTAATAATATCATTTATCATGTATTTTTGGAAATTCATTTACATTAGTCTCACTTGAAAGTCACTAAGCTCATGAGTGTTGTGTTTTAGGTTGTCAAACAATATCAATAACCATGTTATTTCTCAGCCCCTCTCACAACCTTCTGCGTCGCAAGGTTTGTTCTTAGACCGATCATTCTCCTACACGAATGATGTCAAAACCATAGGAGAGATGATTCTTCTTCAAGAAGTAAGGCTTTTGGTTTCTTTGCTAGCAATGTTTGACTAAATTTTTCTGGCTTGACACATAATCTAACTACTTGTATGCTTTTCATATTTACAGCAAACCTTTTGCAACACGTTTGGAACGACACTTAGGTTCAAGTCATCAAGGTTTGGCTGGTATTATGAATAATGTCATGGATGTAAAACAACTAATAAAAATCTCGGGCAACCATTCATGTGTAGCTGTTCTGAGATTAAATCTCCACCACTCACCAAGTAAGTGGCTTATATATATTAGTTACTAGTTTTGTCATTAATGTGTAATTCAATTATGTTGCTATATAATCATTTGATTCAATCTTCGACTTGAAGGTATAAAATTGAAATTGAGGTTGAAAGTGATGGAAAGATCGGTTGTTTTGTATTTTGGGATAAGGAGTGCATACAATATGTTGGAATGTCGGGACATGATTTGCGAGAGATCATGAGAAAGGTATGTCAATGGATCATCTATATACACAATTCAGTTTTTGTATGAGTGTTATAGTTCCTTGCAAGATAACTTCTACCAGGGAATTGTATATATAATGAATGTTAGTGTGTAACAATGTATCATGATGCTGAGATTTTTTTGTTTCATATACAATTCTAAAATGGTCCATATACTTTCTGGAATTTTTTGACTGATTTTTAATATTATACTTTCTGTCATTCTTGTATGGAAATAATACTTTATGGTATAATTCATGTTGTCACATCTACTTGCTTGTGGTTAGATCTATTGATATTCAAATACTTCATATGTGGCTAAAATGCAGTGTCCATTCATGCTGCCAAAACAAGTTTTGGTGTGCAAACTTGGTATAAAATTATAACTCACTGTGCATTTGTATGTAGTCGAATGAAGATCACCCTCAAATCTATCCTGAAGATTTGGACAAACTAATTGGGAAGGAGTTTGCGTTTCGCGTGAAGTTTCAGTCGAACTATAAGCAGGCATCTGTTGTGAAGCTTACGGAGGACCAAGATGTAATCCAAATGTTCAAGGACGCGATTAATCCAAATGAGGTTTGTAATATAATTCTTATATCAAATGTCTTAGTGAAATAGTATAAAATATCTTAGTAAGCTAATATAATTCTTATATCAAATGTTAGTATAAGATGTTCAGTAGAGTTCTTATATTAAATGAGGTTTGTAGTATATCAAATATCTTAGTAAGCTGACCATATAGTTCATTTATTTGTAGCTTACTTCTACAAACACCATGAATGCACCGATCACGAAAGGAAAAGAACCACTTATTGTGGAGGACATGCCCGACAATGACAATGGGACTACTAATTCCCTCAATACAGTAAGTTTTATTTGAAGTTTTAGTGTTCAATTTAGTTGTACTATTCTCATTATGGTGTGACATTTGCAGCCAACCGTGTCGGCTTCTCAAAACTGGAGTGACGAAGCGTATTCGAGCAATACCCCGTCGAAGAGAATGTCCCAAGATCAAACAATTGATGAATTAGGAACTCCAAGTATCTTATCACGCAAGATGTCATCTACCAAGAGTGCTAAGCAGCCAAAGAATGTTTGAGGGACTGTCTTCATATTACTTGAAATTGGTACACAAAATCTGTTTGATTAGTTGAAGATCCTACTGATTATTCTAATGATTTGGCTATCCTTCTTTGATTGTAATAGTTTCCTTCAGAAAACACAATTAGTTTGATGTCTTAGTATCACTTGAAACTAAATTTGTTAACTTTGTTTTGTAAGCTAATTATAGACAGCACCAACCTATGAATCTTATGCAGTACTTAATTGGTTATGACTTTATTTTATTAATTTCTATCATGCTTGAATCTTATGCAGTATTAATTTCAGTGGAGTATGCCATTTTGAACACACTCATTCTAAATGGCATTTTGAACACACTTATTTTATTAATTTCAGTGGAGTATGCCATTTTGAACACTCATTCTAAATGCCATTTTAAACACACTAATTAGTGGAGTATGCCATTTTGAACACAATATATTTATTAATTTCTATGTTACTTTTTTACTTTAGATTTTATATGGAATCATAATCAAGCCATAAGTCCTCATACCAGAAACTAAATGGCATGGATATTGTGCACACAAATTCTGTAAACACTCATTCTAAATGGCATACTCCACTGAAAGTAAAGTTTTAGAGAAGTTGCACAAAAAAATATAGTCATTCCATATATTATTGATATTAAAATCGAGTAAAGTAGTGTCAAAACAGTTCAAATGGGATTAGTAGTTGAACTTAGGTCAAACCTATTTGATAGAATATAAGACAAAAGTAAATCATACCTTCATGGATGTGGTAACAAATGCTTAAAAAAATTTTGCTTGCATTGAAAGAAACACAAAGGTAAACCATAAGTAAGTCCATTTTCTATGACAATTCATTAATATAGGCCATTTTTGTGACAATCCCAATGTTATGGTACTACTTTTTCTGCCACATACACTAATATGTGAAAGATGATTTTTCTGTTTTTTTGGAGGAAATCCCAATTGTTTGGCAACCTATAGCATGTGATTGATGTACTATTGTATTTTCTTCTTAATTTTGGTGAAAAAAGTAGTACAGTTTTTGAAATCATGCTGGAAACATGGAGGCTGATTTTTTACTGTACCAATACATAGTGGCTGATTTGTGATTGTACTATTGTTTACCTTTATTCTGTATGGTCGGCTGAGTTATGTATTTAGGCAAACATTACAGCTATAGACATATTAGTGATGAGGACTTATTTCCTAATAAGTGAATGAGACAAAAACATTTACCTTGCAACAAATCAACCACATTACTTATTGCTATGTTTTATCACCCTCCAAAGATGAAGGATACTAACCTATTCACTTAGTTAGTAACAATTAGTTAGTGAGTTATAGTTTGTTTTCAACTAATTTGGTTTGCAATTTTTAAGGATATTTTTGGTAAAACTCAAAAATTAAACCAGTCCTCTTCCATTTTAGTTTTTATATATTAACAAGAATTGAAGATGAAGATTTGGAGTTTGATTAGTTTGAGTTTATTCAGGTAATACCTAAATACTAGTAATAGTAGTAGTAGTAATAGACGACGACGGCGGCGGGCGACGACGACGACGACGACGACGACGACGACGACGACGACGACGACGACGACGACGACGACGACGACGACGACGACGACGACGACGACGACGACGACGACGACGACGACGACGACGACGACGACGACGACGACGACGACGACGACGACGACGACGACGACGACGACGACGACGACGACGACGACGACGACGACGACGACGACGACGACGACGACGACGACGACGACGACGACGACGACGACGACGACGACGACGACGACGACGACGACGACGACGACGACGACGACGACGACGACGACGACGACGACGACGACGACGACGACGACGACGACGACGACGACGACGACGACGACGACGACGACGACGACGACGACGACGACGACGACGACGACGACGACGACGACGACGACGACGACGACAGCAGCAGCAGCAGCAGCAGCAGCAGCAGCAGCAGCAGCAGCAACAACAACAACAACAACAATAATAATAATAATAATGTTATATTCTCAATATTAAAAACTAAACTAATGTGATTCGTGCGTGCATAAAATTAATTTGCAATGTCCTTCGTGCTACTAACTTAACAAATAACATACATTGAACATATTACACTACACAACCAACAATAATAGTTTCTATTCTATACACAGCTAAATATTGTAATTTATTGACGATGTCCTTCAGGTAGAGGAACCACTTTGTGGAAGGGTACTGTCCTTTGTGGTAGAGACCCGTCTTCTTCGTCATCATCAAACTCCAACACATAACTGTTCCCAATAACCAGAGTAATCAATCATAAGATAGTTATCTACTTTCTTTTCATAAAAGCTTGGCTTCTATAAAAAAAATTCCATAAAGTCTTAAGAAATTATACTTACTCATCTGTCTTCCTCTGCACATTAGTGATATGAAGGAGAATAGCACAGAACATGCGCAATACAAAACTTGGTTAGTATGTTGTTAGAGTCATCAAAGATAAGAGTAGCATGGATAGTATTAACTAAAATTTCATGGAAGCAAGGAAAGATCAAGTGATCATGCTCTATTAAGGTAAAGACAGATTTGTTACCCTGCGATGGCCATGAACAACTGTTGCTTTATAAAGTGCAGTAGTTCCTGGATAGACTGCCAAAACATGTTTTCCGGGAGGAAAATCTTGAGCACTTGAAGGATCATTACTCTTGGGGAAAGGAATGATATTTCCCATGGGAAGCTTGTACTGTCTGAATGCAACAGAAAGAAAAACTTAAATAAGCACAGGCAATTCAAATGCTGTAACGATATTTCTCAAATTTCGCAACTAATGTATTGAAGGCGTTATCAACCATAAAATTCAAGTAGGGTGGATGAAATAAAAGAATGTTTCAGCAGCAATTTGTGATTGAAAAGTACTGCTCATATTTTAAAGAAGGGAAACTTTTGTCGCACAACTATAAGATCTGCAATGTTGTATGAAATTGGATGCTAGCTAGCATAAAGTCTAATGATATTTGCATAAAATAGTATATTCTGTTTACAGACAGAATATATTATGTTGATTTGTTATTGTAGTTATTATGTAACTGACGCTGTTATTGTATATTCATTATTTGAAAGTCTATATATTATATTTTTCAGGGATGTAATTTAGACACACGATTTCACTATATCATGCCTCTAGTGTTTGTCCCATTCAACAGAATCAATAAGAAAGTAATGCCTATATTGTAGAAATTAAAATATCTAAATCGGTGGATACACAAAGACGTGATAGGGTTAAGAAATAAAGTATTAAGAGAGTTAGGTAAATATCTACAATTGAAAAGATGGTGGATCTTCCCTTTTGTGGTTTTGGCATGTATGGAAAAAGAAATGTAGATGCCCCAATAAGTAGGGTAAATCATAATGGAGGATAGTGCAACAAGGTAGAGGATAACTGAGGAAAACTATAGACCAAATTGTTAAAAACATGATAAAAGGACATTGGGTGTTGTTTGATTAAAATAATATAATTGATTCCAATAACAACAACAACAACAACCAAGACTCATCCCATTAAGTGGGGTCGGCTACATGAATCAAATCATAATATTATATCCAAGACCATGTTTCTATCCGATTCTTTAATCTTGAGATCTTTCTTAATAGTTTCTTTTATAGTTTTTCTAGATCTTCCTCTACTTCTAGTTGTTTGAATTTTCTCCATCTAATCTACTCTCCTTATAACAGAATCAACCGGTCTTCTCCATACAAGCCCAAACCACCTAAGCCTATTTTCCACCATCTTTTCTACTATAGGTGTCATCCCAACACTCTCTAATATTTTCATTTTTAATTTTATCTCATCTAGTCTTACCGCACATCAAACGCAACATTCTCATCACTGCTACACTTACTTTATTCTCATATTGATTCTTAACCGCCTAACATACTGCAACTACTAAAATATATCCATGCAAGACTAAAGCAGAAGATGAAGCAAGACAAGCTGACATGATCATTGTACACAATCATTGTACACAGTTAAACGAAATAATTTTGAAATAGACTTTTTTACCTTTGACCACTGCTATCTTCATCATCACCAGGTTCCTCATCAAGTACTTCAAATCTATAAAATCATATAACAAATGAATTAAAAGAGTAACGAAAAGGATGACTGTGTAGAAGGTTCATGTCCAAATAAGTACTATTTTTTCCATTAATTACAAATTATACACGAGCAACAGCAATTTATACTTGTATAAACAAATCTGAGATATTCAAACAGCTTAAAGTTGGTCAAATAATAAACTAATTTAGTTAGTGACCCGGGCATATTGATTCTAAGGAGAGGTTTATGATTGTCCTTGTTGGAATTTAGACTTGATTAAGCCTACTTGAATCCCAAAAGCCAACTCAAATAGTTTTAAATTGTGGTCAGCAATATACTAGTTTTAGAGGTGCCCACGACACATCACAACCACAATTGCAGCCACATTTTACCTCGATATAACGGGATGACGGAAAACTAAATCTTTATTAATATTACTTTTACCATAAATGGTATCAGAGCCCAAGTATTTCTTTATAAGGAGTACATTTGCCACATGTTATCAGAGGTTACAAGAATCTTTACTTAATAACTTAAGCATTTTGAGATAGTTGGTTCATGAAATGGTTTGAAGCCTCTAAAACCATGTTATCCAAAATTCAGTTCTTGGCATCCCCATCTTTATAATAAAAATAATAATTTTATCAAAATGAACTTACACGCTGTTCATCCTCCAAGCCTAAAGGGTTCATTCAGAAGCCTATTAGAGATGTAAAATAAAATCATTCATGTGCCGTTACTCACAGCTCCCAATTTGGAAGACTCGGCTTCCATGTTAAAACTCTACCCACCTTCATTGCTCCCACTTTGGACTACAAAAGGAAACCCTAGAGCTAGTTATGAGGGTTTAAATTAAGTCTGGCTAAATTCTAAGACGGGCATGTCATCCGCATCACATATAGACTTGTTTCATAGTATGCTACTCCATGTTATTATGCCTAATAACTTCAAGTCATGAATTGGTATGTGGTGCACTGACCTTTCCCAATATTAGCACTAGTTACACCCAAAAGAACTAGTCATTTGAAAATTAAAGCTCTGTTTGCGAGTTTGGAGGAGATGGGGGGGTGCTTTGGATAAAAAGGAAAACGGAAAGAGAAATGAAAGAAACAATAATCAACTTGAGTAGAGGTGTTTTTTCCATAATTCAAAATCTCCCCATAATGGGGAATTCAAAAATTGTATTGTAGGAGGGGTTTAAATAAATTCTTTAAATTTAGTCTATGATGTTACAGTACTATAAACTCTCCCATACAATTTTCGAGTTCCCTCAAATTAGGGGATTGTTGTATTATGAATAAAATGAAACTCTCTCCACCTAAATCCCTCAATTGTTTTTACTCCATCCTTCCTTTTTTCAAAGCCCTCCATACCCTCCTCTCCAAACTTCCAAAAAAAACCGTAAGGTCTTTTTTTTGGAAGTTGGTTTTTGTAGATGAAAACTTTGGAGGGTTGCGTATATAGCTTTTAGAGTAGTATATTGTTTTTTAAACTTTTTAAAAATATCAAACACATTTCAAGATATAGAGACGCATCCCTCCAAAGCCTTCCCCTCTAAAACCTTTCAAAAACCAACTCCCAAATAGACCTTTATGGTCTATTTAAGAGGGGGTTTAGGATGATTTTGAAAGGAGTGTTTTGGAGGGCCAAGTCTATATTTTAACATATATTTGGAATTTTTTTATAAAAGAAAGAATATCATGATATATGATCATATGACAGTTCAATCACACTTAATTCATTTTTAGAAACTTTTTATAGTTTGCTTAATTTAAATATATAAAAAAACAAACCCTCCCCTGCTCTACAAAATCCCCCTTCCAAACATCTCCTGATACTCCCAACCCTTACTATTTTTGTTGTTCTTCCACCTATACACCTCTCAAAGATATTGCACATTAATATATTACATTATGTACAGAATGTATACTTACTCCTTTAATTCCTTATCAAAATGAATCACTTTTACAACAAACCATTCATCCTTATCAGCATTACGTGGTGTGACCCTAGCTGCCACCTGAAAAGTGAGAAGCCAAAACACATCAACCTAATGCAATAGAGCTACAGACGCTCCATGTATGAAAGGAAAGGAGTTTTCTGAGAAAGAGTAAGTTAATAACAGACAGAGAAAGAAAACACTGTCAGAAGTGAGTCATCTCTGTTGATTTAAGATTTATGCAGAACCTTGTGATTACGGAACATTTTAAATATAACTTCTTTTAAAACAGAGATCTATAACAAAATTGCACTAAGAACCTAACAGCTTAGTTAACAAAATACAATAGAATACCTAATAGCTCTGTACGCTTAAATTAACATAACGGAAGCAGTTTAAAAGACACAAGCTTAACAAAAGCAATGTACGACTCACACATGAAATATACTCTAAGAATAATAAACTTTATCCATAAGGAGAAACTTCAAGGGAAAAATATACCTGTTCGCCCTTAAGACTGGCACAAGCCTCAAGTTGATTTCTCATACTCGGAGTTAACCTTGAAATGTCTGACTCAGTCTTCACTCGTTTCCTTTTCTGCTCATTGCCTTCTGTAACAGAAGTACTGTTAGCTAGACACGGTGCATTAAACTGACATCTAATTGGTACTGAAGAAATGTTAATGCAATTTACATGCAAAATTAAATATTAACTAAGCTGTGATAGCATTTAGTTTAATAAATTTATTACCCGCAACAAAAGTATTTCATAAACATTTCCCCGTGTATTTTGATTTTTATCTAATGATATATGACTGAATTGCTGCAAAACGTCGCTATGATATGTGGGTGGTCCGATAACGGAAACCATAGAAGGTGGCCCACCGGATCTTAAACGAGGCTCTAATACCATGTTAGAAATGTGGTTGGGCCTAACTCACCCTACAAATCCGGTTGGTAGAGTGAGGATTACCCCCACTTATATACACAAGTTCACGCTATATATTGTCCGATGTGGAACTCTTAACAATCATAATATATTGATTGTATCTTAATCGAATTTGGTGTATCATAAATTTTTCTTAGGGTTGGTTTCAATAATTCCTTATATTTCATTATTTATTTACTTTTTTAATTGTAACTAGAATCCAGTAATATTATAAATTATAAACAGTGTATCGTTTTTTGTGTCCTTCACATCAATATCAATATGATTTTTTATCTTTAAATATATTTTCCCTCTACTTTTTTTATGAATAGGGCAGTCATCAGCTTAAGTTGGTATTAGAAACTATCCTAGATCTTTGATTAGGACAATATCTTTGTTTTCCACGCGCATTTGCCCATGCTCTAGATATCCAATCATGGGTGTGAGAGGGTGAGTTCTTTGTTGATTGTTGAGATCCCTGTTACTCCACCCACATCAGTCCACTAAGTGTGAGAGGGAGTGTATAGAGTCCTATGCCGACTAGAGAAATGGCCTAGATAGACAGCGCTTATAATGCGGCTTAGAAAGTCCTCAACTTACAAGGAATTTTATGGGGTTCAGTCAAGCCTTAAGGTTCAAATTCCAAGAGAAATTATCATCCAATGTTCACAAACAATATGGGGTGCACTTAGAATGACTCACCATTTAGTATGAAAACACAACGAATTAGTACTTACTAGTTCATTTCTTATGGGTTCTTTATTTATCAGACTCTACAAGTTGAGAGCAAGACACAATACAAAATTTGCCTTTATAGTTATTACTTTTTGAGATTTATGGTTGTGTTGTTTGGTCATTCCTATTTCATACTTATTATAATGTATATTGATCATTGTGCATTATAAGATGATATATTTCTAAATTATTTGTAATCTTTCTCTGAATCTTTTAATTCAATTTCTGCTTAACTCAAAATTTATCTCGGTGATTCAATATTTGAAACCAAATTTAATAACCATTTTAATTAATGTACAATTTTGAGTTTGATTCTAAAATACACATTAACATGCTCTCCCTTCTCCCTCTTTATTTACTTCATATAGCTTTGTTATACATAACCAACCAAAATGGCAAAAGAGATGTTAACTATATTGACAAGTATCCACCAGAAAAATGGAACATCTTGAAGAAATCAATAAAATCAATGAAAATTTAGTAAATATTTGTCACATAGATTGTCAGACAACACATTTCCATTTTCTTCATACTTTCCTTAGAAATGAAAAAAAAAAAAAAAAAAACAATGCTTTGGCTACATGTTTTGGCGCTACGGCATTGTTAAATTTATGGCATGCCCATATTTTCAGGGTAATATAATACAATAGAAGTAAGAAGGAAAGTTAAGAGAATGACATGCTAAAAGATCTGGAACTGATTAATTTATTTATTATATCAACAAATTCTATTTCTTAAAGCTTAAGTCGATATTAAGCAAAAGTATTTCAAATGAAAGATAAATTTGTCACAAACCTAGTCTCCTTCGTGGTTGTCCTTGCGGTCCCGGAGGAAGCAAGGTATCAAGTTGGCTTATCAACATCGTGGAAAGACTGGCAACCAAAAACAACACAGAATTATATATATGCTGTAAAATGCCTAGCCTGGACAGAGTATATAAGAGTTACTTGAATCTTAATCTTAAGGTTCCGCATCGACTAAAGATATGACCTAAACAATTCTCATAAGGCCTAAACAATTCTTATCTTACAAGCCAATTTTGTAGATATGAATTAGAGTCGGCCAAAATTTGAAGAGTTAATACATGTATCTTGGTGATTTTTAAACAAGTTGGAAAGAAAACTACATGCTTCAGAGCTCCAGAATAGACATACTTTGCTTCCGCGTCTGAAAGATCTTTTGCTTGCGTATACAACAATTTCAGCTTTGCTAATGTGTTATCTCCAGGCTTCTCAACCAGTTCAGGAGCTAGACCGAAATGACAAGAAATAAACAATAATTACAAAGACATTAGTACATTAATTAATATATAAGAATAACTGAATATTGGTCGTGTTTCCAGAACATCAAAACAAGTAGAGAAACTCCTATCTAATGAGCTCCAATGATAAACAAACTCGGATCTTTAACATCATATGCCAAAGCCTGAAAGCGACAAGGGGTATTTAATTTTAAGTAATAACATTTCAGTGCATGATTTTCCTCAATTCCTAAAAACATAAAGCATATTTTCGTCCTGTACCTTCCACCTACCAACAAAAACAAGTAAAATTCATAATTGTACAACTCCAACCCTTGATTAAAGCTATACACTTTTCACAAACAGCTTTTAGAAAAATGCTCCACAACCACAATTCTGGCTGCAACATCATGATCTTTGATGCATCCACAACCAAAATGCATATTTGACCATGATTTTCCACAATATCAAAGATTTTGACGCAGCCACAATTGAAAACCTTGTTCAAAAATTCATGACTCATGAGTATAACACATTTCCATTTTGAATTTGAACATCATAGGTTTGTGCTTATAACTTACCAGCTAACAACAAACAATAACAAAATTTAGATCCTGAATAAATGGAGCCAGCAACCTATGTAGCACTGTCTGAAAAAAGACGTGTATGTGTCTGTGTCAGATACCTGCCCCGACACTTGTGATTAAAGTTATGTCAGTGTCGGGGTGTCCTTGCTTCATTGTCAGCAACACCAAATTATCTGTGTGATTATTTTTTTAGCGTATGAAACAATGATTGGGAAATTTAAAATCTGAAAGTGAGGTCACTTAAAATTCAGCACCGAAGCATCATTTAAAATCTGAAAGTGAAGTCACTTATAAAAATTATTTCCCAAAATAAATCATGAAACGCGATCCAGAAAGAATATTAAAAACAAAATTCAACAGTAACTAATTACGCAACTTCATTACAATGAATCATGAGTAACTAATTACGCAACTTCATTACAATGAATCATGATTTATAAAGAGCAGAAAATTGATGAATATGCAGCATTAATTTAAAAGAAGCTTAATGAGAGAGAGTAACAAACTGGTTTGAAGCTTCTTGTGAAGCTTGTTGATCTCCGACAGAACATCCTCCTGCTCTTTCCTTAACCGATCGAGTTCCTTGGAGTTCTCCAAAATTGACACAATGTCCGGCGACGACATCCTTTTGATTCGATCAGACTCTGATTTTTCAATTTTCAACGCTTTTGTCTCTCGAAATCGATAAACCGAATTCGGAAACTGAAATGGGAACTCAAATTTCCAAATTTAATTTATTCCAACGTGGGATTTGTTTTTTATTTTTTTAAGCGCACTTCACCATTTGTTGAGTTTTGAGAACAAAGGAAGGAAACGACCTCGTTTTTGTTCATTCTTTTTCCTTTTTAGTTTAAACAAATAACTTTATTTTTTGTAAATTATTTATCAATATTTAAATATCATCATATACAAAACTAGTAGAAGATCTGTGCGTCTGCACGGGTATAAGAAAAAATATGAGATATAATATTAGATATATTGATAACTGAATTATATTTTGTATTATTTTATGAAATATTTTAATCACATTATAAACATTATAAGGAATACATTGAAATGCTTATGAATCCAGATATTTTTATTTTTATGTTTTATTGTTTGAATCTAATTAATTGTGTTACGTGTCAATTCAACCACATTTTAAACATTACAATGAATAAATTTAAAAATGGTTTTTTATTTACAAATTGTTGCTTGTAATTTTCACAATAAAAAGAATAAAATACATAAAACAATCTCTAAAAGAACCACACTTCAATCTTTTATAAGAATTATTTAATACCATAGAAATATGTGATATTAAAATAAAAAGATTATGAGAAATTCCTCTAAAAAGAAAAGTACTACACCCCCATTATATAGGAGCTTAACAACCATTAGTACTTCTCATTCATTTTTTTAAAGATTCATAACTATATCTCATTTGGTCAGTGGCTAAAATCTTGTTTTTCCAAAGAAATTACTTATGAGACAACACTTTTGAATAACATGTAAAACAACAATCAGAGCCTTTCTCCCCAAGGTTATTCACAATAAACATATAAAATATATAATAAATTATATAGTAGATAAAATGTCCTCAATGAAAACATTCAAAGATTAAAAAAAAATTATTAAAAAAATAGTATATTATTATGCTACTAACCACATGTCTTCTGGTCCAAGATGTTCCTCTCTCCAAAAAGCTTCAAGGCACTTGTATATAGATATTAACTCAAGTGTTCTCTTGGAGAAAACTTGGGGCTTGAAAACCTCAGGCAAAATCAAGCAGGTTCGTGTCATACTTTTTAAGCATTTTATCTTATCGTACAATAGCTACCTCAAGCTTACTAGATAGCATTGTGATAGATAATGTTCATTCGATGTTATCTTAAAACCTCATTTCCTCTTCCAGATAATATTTGATAATATTACATCCTCTGCTCCGTTGTTCAAGACCACATCAATTTCTATCGCATCAAAGTTATTAGTTTCGCCGAATTCATCAACTTCATTTAGTGTTTTAGTATCATCATCATTCTTATCATATTAATCTATTGTTTCGTTGCATCAAAAATCGATTGATTAAATTTAGAAACTCCTTACGAACACCATATTCAGAAGTAATGTCAGGAAATCCTGCTACAACTGGAATACAAACAATATATTTTCAAACCTCTCCTTCCCGTAATTGTAATAAATAATACAATAAATTTAGTGCACCAATAAAGAACAAAAAGATCAACGACAAAAATAGTAACAACCATCAACAAATAAATTCTAAAAATAGGCTCATTTACTAAATACACACATTTCAAAAGTAACATCGTTGGTCTACATGATATTTGAGTTGAATTCCCCATTATTATTCTGCTTCAGGTTCACAACCCTTTCACATAGTAGACAATATTTACTTATTAACAACACGTGTCTACTTCAATATGGTAGTTGCGAGTGTACATAATAAATATTATCATTGAAGGCTCATACAAGCCTATATGCAGAGGAGAAATGGGAAAACACTTTTCATTACAGAGTCGACTATATGGCACAGAAAGAGGAAAGAATTACATATGAATAATTTATAAATTAATAGGATTACATATAAATCTTACTCAGATATACTCTTTGGAAGTTAAAAAGTAACATAATCTCACATCATTTTTTGATTTGATGGTATGCTTAGGAAGAGTAATATTTTTGTATCAAATAGAATTGGAGAACATAAACAAACACACACACATCATTAAATATGAAAATTCTAATCTGTCAAATCGCTTATGTGTCTTAAAATCTCCACACCTAAGTAATCAAGCGGACCCACAATTGGCACATGAGGCTTTCCAACCTTCACACAAACAACAAATATCTCTTTGTGAATTTCCAAAATAGAGATTGCAATATTTTGGGTCACCGAATCCAAAAGATTTTGAGTTGGTCCTTCAATAACTTCCTTAGCTATATTACATCAACCAAGAGTGTACGTTTAGTTTAAGCATTGCAAAGCTTTACAAACCTATGTTTGACCCTAAATAACCATTGTTGTTTTGGGAACAAAGGTTATATTCTGATAAACATCTAAATTAAATATTGATTATATAAGTGCTTATGCATATGAACAAAAGATAAAACAAACACAAACTCTTTTAAAAAAGGTATTAGTTATTTTCATAAGTTATCCTCAATAGTTTATAGAAACAAACTTGCAACAACTTATATAAGTGCTTATGATAGTATATAAAACCAAATTAAGCACAAATTATTCATAAGTTCACTCAAAATGGTAACTGACTGATATATTTCAACATAACTAAAAGAATCATACAAGTCATCTGATATTCCATCTGATGTCATATTAAAATAAATCACACACATAACCACGCCAAAAAAAAATTATTCAGCCATTTAAAACTAAGGGCATGATAGCCACATTCAATAATTCACTGTTGTAATTAACCATCACAATTGTAAATCTAATAATTATACATTCATTCCTACATTCATGATAATTGATCCTAATAATTATACGTTCAATATGAATGATAGAAGAAAATAAGTAAAATTAGAATCATATTTTAACGCACACATATCAAATCCTACATTCATGATAAGTGATCCTACTATCAATCACGTCTATTGTAAAATTTACAAAAATTAGGCTCGTGAAGTAACTAAACAAATATAAGTAACAAATTTGGTTTGTATAAAAATTATGGAAAAACTTAATGCACATGCTTAACTTCTAGCATCCATGATGTCTGAGTATGAATCAACCTAAGGGACATTCAAAAGTTTACTCAACTAATGACATCCATCATTGAAGAAGACCAAAATATTTACAAAACTGTAATTGATTTATCTATTCTAGGGAGTTATACCAGCCCCATCATCAGTTTTTGTATATTAGTTCCTGATCTTACCTGATCAAGAGGACCTTCCAGCAATTAGGGGCGAACATCAGAATGGATGGAATGGAGGGGGTGTACCTGCAAGGCGCTCCGATGTCAAAGTCAATAGAGGTACAGAAAGTCGTAAGTTAGAAGAGTTAAATCAGAATACCTAACCCTTTAGCGACAAATGGTATTTATAGTGAGCCTTCAGCGCTAGGCCAAGGTCCTTATTTGGGTTGGATCAGCTAGGCCCAAGGAAGAACTGCCAAGGAACACGTAAGAAGCGTGAAGACCTAGCTAAGTGGTCTAGTCCTTGGTCCAACAACCCCTATCTTTCAGGAGATAATGGGGGACAGTTGGGTGACGTGGCAAATGGAATGGTAGACTTGTTCTTTGCCCGTCACTGAGTATGTGCCCGACACATGGAACGCGTGCCCGACCGTTAAGTAGCTCCGCCCGTCCAACAAGTATACTTGCCCGAGCGTACGGGCATCTGCTTGACGTATTGGATGTCGAGCACATTGCGTCGAGGAAGGTGTCGT
This sequence comes from Lathyrus aphaca, assembly GCA_963966055.1. Taxonomy (NCBI): domain Eukaryota; kingdom Viridiplantae; phylum Streptophyta; class Magnoliopsida; order Fabales; family Fabaceae; genus Lathyrus; species Lathyrus aphaca. The sequence continues at coordinate 413,849,250 of OZ014525.1, forward strand.
GTTTGGATGTCGAGCACATGCCTGTGTCGAAACGTGGTATTTGTTAAACTGATGCGGGCGCTGTTGAGATCGTCGGGCATGTGGTGTTCTCAAAAGTCGTGGATGCCTCTTTATAGTCGGGGAGATTTGTGGTTGCTCGACGTTGTTCAAAATTATCTTTAACTAACGTGTCTTAGGCATTAATGGTGTGTCGCTTTGTTTCGCGTGCCAGCGCCGACCTAGGGGTCTAGGTAATGATTACCTAGCGCATTCGTCCACACACTCTTTTATTATATAAGGGGGTTGGTCCACTTCATTTCAACTTTTCGCTCTCACGTCTAACCGGAAGCTCTGAGAAGAAATCTTTCTCCGCCCGTACCCGCCGAAAGCACCGTCGCTTTCTACTCGCGCGCCATCGCATCCTCCCTGTCGTCACTATGTCAGATAACCTCCAATAACCTCTCTTTTTATGCATCTTTCTGCTTGATAAGTAGTGTAATTCATGATTTTCCTGTTTAGACTAGGCAAATATTTGTTTAGAGTAGATAAATCTCCGTTTTAGGTTAATTTTTAGGTTTTAGGCATGAACGTCCCGGGCAGGATTAGCATGTCGCGGGCGTGAAACTCATCTATGCATGAATGAATCGGCCAGAATCTTCATACGGTCGATGAAGGTCCTGGACATTTGATGCGTTCGCCAGGAAAAATCTCTTGATTATCTAGGGGTTTTGTTCACGCTCGAGTGGATGCGAGGGTCGTCCCTTAGCTGATTTTAGGGTAGTTTAATGGGATTTCGGGGCGCTCGGCCCTTCGCCCTTTCACTTGAACTGCGGTGGAAGGGTGGATTTGATGCGATGTCAAATTCATTTTTCCTGTCTGCTTTTCAGGTACGCCCGAGCACAGACGAGTCGAGGAGGAAGAGACCAAGGAAGGAAACGAGCATGTCTCCTCGTCTGGACATAACAACTTGTCGTGGGTCGCGGATGAGCCGTTAGAAGAAGAGTCGTACTTCACGGACGAGGTGAATACTACGTACGCCATGGTCGAGCATATTGGCCCCGAGGATAAAGCAAATTGGAAATGTCTTGCTCCTCGGGAAACAGATCGGATATGCCATCATTTTCCGGGGAAGCAGTTTACCATGTATGAATTCACCTTCTGAGAAGCGAGGGTTAGGCTCCCTTTAATGATTTCCAGATGGGGGTCTTCTGGTGGCTTAGGTTAGCGCGCTCGCAATTGGATCCGAACGCCATCGCTTTCATCCAGGCATTCAAATTAGTTTGTCGGTTTCTCAGTGTCAGGTGCACACTTCCCCTTTTCTTCCATATCTTCCATCTGCAGCGGTCAGGCGCAGGGGGCGTCACAGTTGGGTGTCTCTAAAGCATCCCATGAGACTGTTTAAGACGTTCGTTGATTATGCTCGTCATTTTAAAGGGCGGTGGTACGTGGTAAAGCCGCTCACTCGGTTTGCCCTCAACACTTTGTACTATTATAAGCAAGATGCTAGTAGTGAGGAAAAACTCATGTCGAGGATCCCCTTGAGATGGCAGCCTGACCATTTCATCTTGCTGATCAGTCACTACCGAGTCAGGTAATCAAGCATGGGGGTCGAGGATCGGTTGGCCTACAAGAGGTTGGTGGAGTATGTTCAAAGCTTCAGCTTGGCGCTTTGGGTGGATCGGCAAGGCAAACCCTATATCGATGACGCTGGGATGCCCATCCATGAAACACGCTTCATAAATGCCAAGGCTTTGCTCGCGTGTGACACGGACGAGGAGGTCGTAGAATTGTTGCGTAGGTCCTTCTGGCCTTATTCTTTTCCTCGCTTTTTATGCTCGTTTAACTGATGTTCACTTGTTTTTGTTTTGCAGGAACAATGCCCGTCCACCGTGAACGAGTCTTGAAGCTGGACAACCAGGTCGGGCCCCCAGACAGGATCCCAAAAAAGAAAAAAAAAGCGGTGACCCGTGTCCAGGAGGTAGCTACGGAGCTCGGGGTCGGAATTTTTGGTACCCCCAGCTCGACCACCAACTCTCCCTAAGCCGTTGTCCAACAAACTTGCCCGATACATATATGGGATAGTCCTCCGGCCTCCACCTCTCCTCTTCTGAAACGCAAGCGACTGGACGGGGCTCTTGCCCGATCTGCTGATGTGGGTGGCAACGAGTCTGGTGCACCGGGGAGCTGTTTGTTGTCTCCCTGCTACTTGGACCGGGACTTCTTCAAGTCTGAGGGTTCTGTCGTGGTGGCGGCGCCCAAGGCGAGGGTCATTCTCAAACAAGACGCAGTCGCTAGGCGGAAAGACCTGGCTGGGGATTTAGCTGTCGTCATTCGAGTGATGGAAACTGCCATGGTCCTGTCTGAGACTGATGTCTCGACAGCTACATTGGAGGATGCCCTTGAGGCAGCTTGGACTGAGAAGGATAAGTTGTCCAAGGACTTATCCGACTATAAGGAAGAGCATAAGCTTCAAATCGGACTGAAGTCGAAGCAGGAGGAGGTGAAGCTCGAGCGGGACACCTTGAAGGCTGAGAAACAAAGTTTGGAAGATCAAGTCGTCAAGCTCAAGAAGGCGGCCGAAGAAAATATGCAACTTTGTGCCCGAGTTACGCTGCTGGAAGGTACAGTCCGTCCTCAGGACGATGAGACTGAAGAAGAGTTTGCCCTTCGCACCCGGGGTGAATTGGTCGGCCATATCCGCGAACTCAACAAGGAACTGCTTGTGATGTTCAAGGATGGGTTCGACAACGCTACCGAACAGCTCAAGGTTCTGAACCTGTGGCTTGTGACTGAGGGGTCGGCTCACAACTATTGCGTGGCCGACGGCGAGATCGTATGTCCTTTTGCTATTGAGGAGGAGTTGGAGGATGAGAATGAGGGTGGTGAGGAGTAGCTCCGGGAGGATACTTTGTTAAATTTTATTTTTGTTGGGCCTGCGCGCCTGTTATGGCTTCTGTGCCCCGTTCTTTATAATGGCCTTCGTGCCTTTGTTTGAATATTGGCCTTCGTGTCCTTTTTAATGAAGTTTTATTGGCCGGTTTTGGCTGTTTTTATCTACTTGTTATTTTCATCATGCTTGATTATTTAATTGAACCTTATATTTGAACTCTTTTCGCTCGACCTAGTTGGGCTCGTCGGTTTAGGGAACCGACGAGGTGACGGGTTTTATGCCCGTCCTGAGTCGAGTTGGGTTTGCGATCGAAACTCTAACCTCGGGGCTTGGGCCTTCCCATCGCGAGCTGGGTGCCCTGCCTGCTTGGTACTGCGACACTGGGGCTCGTTTTGAGGTGCTCGACGTCGGGGAGGGTTGTGTTCGCCTCTGATGGGTGTTATCCTCCTTTTCATTTAGTGGTGAAGAGCGTGGTCGTACCATCCATGTCTCCCCGGAATGCCTTTAGCTATAGTATTGTCTAAGTTTTTCTGTGTTCCATGGTCGAGCAAGTTCTTCGCCTTGTAGGTTTTCCAGATAATAGGCCTCGTTGTCCGTCTTGTCTCAGACACGGTACAGGCCTTCCCAGTTGGCATCCAGTTTGCCTTCTCGTGGGTTTTTATGGTTTCATCTGAGGACCAGGCTGCCCACCTGGAATTCTCTTTTTACGACTTTTGCATTGTGGCGCAAAGCTATTTTCTGCTTGAGGGAGATTTCCCTAAGGACTGCTTTGGAGCGAATTTCGTCGACGAGATCCAGCTCGGCTCGAAGTGCTTCATCGTTCAGCTCCTCGTCGAGGGGTACTTATATGCGCCTCGTCGGTTCTCGAATTTCCATCGGGATGACTGCTTCGGTGCCATACGTTAATCTGAACAGGGTCTCCCCGGTCGTGGAATATGGTGTTGTACGATATGCCCAAAGGACGTTGTGTAGTCCCTCGACCCACGCCCTCTTCGCCTCGCCGAGTCGGTGTTTCAGACCGTGCTAGATTACCCTATTGGCTGCCTCAGCCTGCCCGTTGAGTTTGAGGGTGCTCAACAAACGTGAAGTGTTGTTTGGTGCCTAAGTTGGCGACGAAGTCCTGGAGTCCTCCGTCCGTGAACTGTGTTCCGTTGTCGGTGATGAGGAATTGGGGTATGCAGAAGCGTGCGAGGATGTTTCGTTTGAAAAATCGGAGAATGTTTTGTGCTATTATTTTGGCCAAGGCTTCTACTTAGATCCACTTAGTGAAATAGTCTACCCCTACGATGAGATATTTGTTTTGATAAGAACCAGTCACGAAGGGGCCGAGGATGTCCATTCCCCACCAGGCGAAGGGCCAAGGGGAGGAGAGCGTTTTTAATTCGTTGGGAGGCGCGAGATGCATGTCAGCATGTCGTTGGCACTTGTCACATTTTTTGACGTGTTCCTTTGAGTCGTGTTGCATCGTCGGCCAATAGTAGCCTGCTCGTAGGGCCTTGCGCGCCAGTGACCTTCCGCCGGGATGTTGGGCATTGATCCCTCGAGGTATTTCCCCTAATATGTCGGGGACCTTTTCCTCCTCGACGCATTTGAGTAGCGGGATGGAGAGTCGCCTTCGGTAGAGCTTTCCCTCGAGAAGGACGTACGAGCACACCCTCCTCTTGGTCATGGCCGCCTCTTTGGGATCTGCGGGGAGTTCGTCTTTCGTGAGATAGTTGTAGATGGGTGTCATCCAGCAATGATCATCACTGATCACGTTTACCTCGAGCGGAGGTGGTGGTCGTTTGATACTCGGTCGAGGAAGGATTTCCTGGATTACTGACTTGTTTCCGCCCTTCTATCTCGTGCTCGCGAGTTTTGACAGGACGTCAGCCCGCGTGTTATGTTCGCGTGGCACGTGTTGGACCTCCCACTTCTCGAATTTTTCGAGCCTTTCTCTTACTAAGGCTAAGTATTCGATGAGGTTGTCGTTCTTAGCTTGGTATTCTCCCCGTACCTGTGATGCTACGAGTTGAGAGTCTGTTGATATCTTTACTTCCTTTGCCCCTAAGTCTTCGGCTAATCTTAGACCTGTGAGGAAAGCTTCATACTCATCTTGGTTATTGGAAGTCGGGAAGGCTAATGCCAACGAAACCTCGATTAGAATACCGTCCTCGTTTTCTAGGATGATTCCTGCGCCGCTTCCCGTCGGGCTAGAGGCACCGTCGATGAAGATCGTCCATTTGTGGGCGTCGTCCGCTGGTGTCGGGCTGTGCGTCATTTCTGCGACGAAGTTGGCCAGAACCTGAGCTTTCAGAGCTTTCATGTTTTCCTATTGGATGTCTAATTCAGAGAGTTCCAGCGACCACTTCAGCATTCAGCCGACCATATCTGGTCGATCGAGGAGCTTGT